>CM025794.1:5917865-7399921 GCA_014635995.1 Sarcophaga peregrina
ATGTTTAAAATAACATTAAGTCATTTTATTTCAACATAAGTTTTCATGTTAATTCAAAAGGATTATAGAGTTGAAATAACATGAAAATCATATTGACTTTCTGCTTATATTAATCCGGCCCAATAAAAAGAAGTAATTTTTGTTTTCATATAAAATATAACGTTTATTAATTTTCATTTTAAAAATATGCATATATATTTATATAAAATAAAAATAGAGGCAAATAATTAAGTATATTTAAGTAATATTTTAAGATTTAATTAATTAATTTAATAATAAATACAGGGACCTTTTGGATATTGTAAAGACATTGTATTAATTATTTGAATACAAATATCTAAACTTTAAAAAAAGAGTCACATTTTACAAGTGTTTTCTCTAAATATACGTAAAATTTTTCAAGGTTATAAATACTATGACCTACAATTATTAAATGTAAGTTAAATGTAAAGTTCAATATATTATATTAACTTGTATTAAATTTCTATATTTCTCTTCAAGTTCTGATATTACCTTTTCATAATCATTAATTGTAGTAAGTTTTCATTTCGTTTGCATCTGGTATAGAAATCTTTTCTCCTTTATCCGAAAAACGTGCGGTTGGTAAAATAACTGAATTTAGCAGAATGGAATGTATATAATCTAATGAATCTGGAAATAAGGTAGTGGTTTAAAATATGAAATTAAAAAATAACTACATGTATATAATTACTACTGTTCGACAGTATTCTATGAATTTGTAAAAACTTCCTTAGACCTTTTGTCTTTAAGGTATAAGATGTAATGGCTTACAATTTTTTCCATAAATCCATTCCATTTACGGAGAAGAAAATAACTTTTATTTTGGTGAAGTAGTTCAAAATCGATTTTAATCTATAAAGAAAATATAAATGATAATAGACAAATATGAAATCTCAACACAATTTTTGTAAACATACCAGTTCGTAAGATCGTGCGTTTGAATATAGTTGAAGATGGTATAAGTTTGATTTAACAGAATACAATGTGGATTCAACATGAATCAATGTCAATCTTAAATTAAATGATGTTGATCTAACATAACAAAATGTTGGTTTAACTTGAACCGATGTTATTTGTAATTTATATAAAAACTTTTATTTGTAAATTTTATTTTAACATGAATAAATATTGATTTAACATGAATAGTCGCTTACGTTGATCAATTAAAATTGCCACCTGTTGTTTCAACATGTTTCTTAACATCGTAACATTTAAATATAATGTTGAATTAACAACGGCCCATGTTATACTTAATAAACGTAATGTTGATTTCATGTTAAAAATTTTTGTTTTTACTATAAGAATACTTTATATTTAATCAAAATTGAAAAATGTTATTTTAACATTATAAAATGTTAAATCTCAGATATACAATTTTATTTTAAAGTGTAAAATGTCGAATCAGCTATTTCTGAGATTAAATTAATATTTTTAGTTTTGATTCAATGTGAAACAATTTTAAAAACGCATTTATTAACAATTTTTTCGAAAATATACTCTGATTTGAAATCAACATTCTTTCTTGTTAATTTTACATTGGGTGTTCATAATACTCAAAACGCTGGTAAACAAGGAGTAGCGTTTATAATCAAAAATAACATACCTCACTCTCCGCTATATCTGAATACTTCTGGTAATTTTCGGGTACAATCTTTTAATGTAAGAATTGGATACAAATTGCAGATACATAATCTATATTTACCACCAAATATTTATTTATCGAATTCCGACTTGGAGAACTCTATTAATATTACGTATATCGTGGTATGACATTTGAGGACTTCGTGTACTCAAATAATTTATTTGTTTTAAATAATGGAAAACCAACTCATCACTCCACTCACAATACTTTTACAGCCATAGATGTATCAACCTGCAGTATTAACCTCTCAACGGAAGTTGTTTGGGAAGTAATAAATGATCCGCATGGAAGCGATCATAACCCTATAATACCCCATTTAAATAGTAGAAATACAATAGCACCTTTTAGACCTAAATTCAAGCCACATTATGCAAATTGGCCACTTTATTGTAGTACCTTAAAATATCAACTAAATATAAGAGCACAATCAGAAAATATAAATAAAGAGAATGCCTCTCTCATAAAATCAATTAAATCGGCTACAAATATAAGTATTCCACAAAGTCAACCAAAAAAGACTGATCATAATATTTCCTGGTGGAATAAAGACCTTACTTCTCTAAGAGAACAGAAACTAAAGAAAAACCCAACTGTCGCCTTATATATTAAATATAAAAAATCAAATGGTCTCTTTAAACTAATAGTCAATTTGGCTAAGAAAGAAGCTTACAGAACATTTTCCTCTAATATTTACCCCAACATGATAATAGCAGATATATGGCTTACAATTACCACTTCATTACAAAGTATAAAAACATTAAGGAATCCAGAGGATGATACCTTTACAACTTCTTCAGATAAAATAACTCAACTTTTAGCCCGTCAGTTTTCGAAAATATCTGAGAACGAGAATTTTTCACCTCAATTTTTAAGAGAGAAAAATATTTTTTCACTTCAAGAATACTCTCCACTTAACATAAGTAAGTCTGCTCAGCAAATAGAAGAAAGCATCTCGAGATATGAATTAGAGTTGGCTTTTAACACTTCGAAAGATAACAGTCCTGGCCCAGATAGAATATTGTATTCTATGATCAAAAACGGCTCTGAAATGCTTAAAAAAAGGCTACTACAATTGTACAACAACAAATTAACAATTGGTATCTTACCAGATGTTTGGAAACATAATTTGTATATTAAAGCCATTAAAAAGTAAAACAGAACCAGATTCATATCGAGCAAGTTACTAGAACAGATTGTTGCTAAAAGACTATCCTGGTTTCTGATTCAAAACAAATTCGTTGACATAAAGCAAACTGGATTTAAACAAAACTACCCAACAATAGACTCCCTAATCCATCTTGAATATTTTATAGCAAAAACTCTGTCCTGCCATTCCCACTTTTTAGTATTGATTTTGAGAAGGCGTTTGATAAAATTGGTATTCACAGCATTCTTCGCCAACTACAAGAATGAAAGATAGGGGAAAACATATATAATAATATAAGGTCTTTTTCAATGGATGTTCTTCGAAACTAAAGAAACTGGAAAGTGGAATCCCACAAGGATCCCCCTTATCTGTAGTTTTGTTTTTAATAGCATTTGAACATATCAACAGATTAATGAGAAATTATAAAAATATCGAGCACTGCTTATATGCTGATGATTTTTTACTTACTCGCTAAAACGAAAAATCCTCGAGAGGTACAGAATAAGTTAAATGATATAAGAAGGGATCTTAATATCTGGTGTAACATATTCGGTGCTTCATTATCGCAAACAAAAAGCAAACATCTGCACATTTGCAAACATCTGCACCTCTCAAAAAGAATAAATTTATTGAAAAGTATTTATATGTGGAATTTACAACGGAAATCATATACATAAATAGTTTAGTCCATGTTCTGAAGTCTATTAGATTAAGTAAAATTGATTATGCTTTTATTATATATGGCAAGGCACCAAAAACAAAATTGCAAAAAATTAAAAAATATTACAATCAAGCTTTAAGAATTATTTCCCAAGCATTCAGAACCACACCAATTAAAAATATACTTACAGAACTAGGCCTACCATCTTTAGATGACAGATATTACAAACTTCTCTGTAATCAAATAATTAGAATAAGTCAAAAGAAGGATAATATAATTTATGAAAATGCAAAAAACTATATGCAATTAAAAAGAAAGCCAAAATTTCACAACACAATAGCATCAATCCTTCAAACAGCCAATAATTTATCAATCACATTAAACAAACCTCCACCCTTCAGATTTGTTTCTCCACCTTGGTCTAACATGAACTATTTCTTCGTGAAGACTCCAAACATCAGTAAAAAGAATTCTAATGCGCAACAAATAAAACAATATCATCTAGAACAACTAACTCACGGCTTTTTTACTTTTTGATTATAAAACGCGAAAAATATTAGAAATAAATTTTTGCAGATGCACGGGATGTGGACGTCGCAGTGGTCCAATGTATTTTTTGACAATGATAGATATTGGCCTATTAACATCTTGTACCAAAATTCATAAGTTCAGCATATCTTGTTTCCAAGATATTTAATTCTGTCACCCTAGAATGGCTAAATCTTACACTGTGCAACGTCTGTTTCGTACAACTATGATAGGTTAAATTATTGGTAAACGAATTTTCTTACGAATAAATTAAAAGGTTGCTGTACATATGGTGGCAAAAAAAAGAAGGAAAATGTAGAAGAAAACAACAAATTACGTACTAAATTAGGGAAGATTTTAATTAATTTTAAATTTTAACCCTTTGCGACCGTTTGTCTGCTCTCAGCCACCAAAGATTTTTTACCATTCGTTTGTCTGATCCCCCCATAGCTTTATTTATTTATTCGTTGAAATAGAATGATATTTTATACATACATACACGCATAATTGGTCATTACAACCCTTCAGTCCGGATTATTGACCTAGTATCTCACACCACTTATGTTGTGTGTGTTAATTTTATAAGTGGCGGGACTTATAGTTTACTGCCGACTCCGAACGACAGATGTCTTTTGAGAAACTTTTCATTGCAGGTTTTTTTCTAAAAATGTTTAAAAATTTGTCCCGGAATTTTTCGGGACTGTGAATTCATATGGAAAAAATATTCTACATCACTCGACTTCGATAATATCATCTCAGATGGGGAAAACCCTACTTCAATTGTTAAAAAGTTATATGATGTCATCGAAGAATGCAAAAACAACCCTTTAAAATGAATTAATAGGGTAACTGATTTAGATACTCAACTGTCCAAAGAAATAGATTTATTTACATCAGGAGGTGGTAGAAGTGAATATTTACAAGCTGCATACAGTTATCTTGGAACTATTTTACCAACAAATGTTGATTGCGAAAAGTGTTTTTCAACGGCATCGTACGGTGACAACAAAATTCGTACAAGCCTATCAGATCACATGTTAAATGCTTTAATCTTCTTGTTAGAATCCAAATAATTTTCTTAAAACTAATGCATTTGCATATGCATGAATAAATTTTATTTTTGCTAATTTACGCTTTTCTGTTACTTTTTGTCTTGCTGTTTTTATATTTTATATTTAATGACATATAATTCTGATATCCATAATTGGAATACAAATGACTTTGTTAACAATATATTTTAATTATTAAGAGAAAATTGCGATTTTTCCCGTGATTTTTGGATCCCGAATTATCCCGAAATATTCCGGGATTTCGGGATCGGGATTTACAAAATTCCGAATCCCGGGATTTTTAAAAATCGATCCCGTTTGGCATCCCTATTACCTACTAAACTACGGTGACTTCATGATATTTTATAAGTTGTGCTTAATTTTGATTTGGCGATTCCAATTCTTAAAATATTTCAAAAATAATACTCTAATAGAATGGCAAAAAGAAATGATTCGATGACGAATTTTATTTTGACTCTTTCAACACTGACTTTTTCCTTCACAATATTGCATACTGTGTATTACTGTTTTTTCCAACGAAAATTATGCGATGAATTTCTGTACACAATTGCCGCAGTAAGCGCAATGCACCATTTATGTAAATTGTATAATGGCGTGTGTTTTACTAAAACATGATTGTAATCCTTGTCGCCGGCATCATTGATTGTTGATAATTTACATTTTTTTTTTTTTTGAAAACGCAACTGTAAAAATTGTATAATTTGGTTGTCTGGTGGACAGTGTGCTAGACTATTAGCATAAGATTATTGGGTTCTGGGTTCGATTCCCACGAGAGACTCTCTTCTGTTACACTACAGCGACCATATGCTCAAAGTTACTTAGCTCGTATATAATTAAATATATTTTGTAATTGTATTATAATTAATAAACAAGAAAAAAATTTTTAATTCTACACTTCCACCGAACTACATACTAAACTATTACCTTTTCTTGAGGTAAAGATTTAACACTTTAGCGGTTGGAACACTGTACCCACAATATAACAACGTATAGAAAACCTGCAAATACAATTTAGTGGCGCCATTGATAAAGAATAAATGAACTGTTTAGTTTTTAATCCTTTTACTTGTGCATATACACAATTTACCTAAGGTTGCAACTGCAAAATTGTTGTGTTTGCTGTGTCGCGTCTATTGTGTTTATAGCATTAACCTATTAATTCTTTTACATTATTTATTATAATTGTTTTTCAATTATTCTTCAATTTTCCTACAACGTTAAGCTGACCATAGGGTAAATGTGCCAGTAGTCGACAGTTTTATTTTTTTCTCTTTTTCAAATTGGTCTGATTAAAAGTGGGAAAGTAGTGTTGAGATGATGTTTAGTTACTACTTTTCTGTGGTAAGTTTAGTTTTAGATCCATTTACAAACTTTGAACATTAAAACAGCAAATTATAAGTAATTGAAATATTTTGTTGAAATCATCGATTTTTCCAGTGCTCGGTACATGTGTTCCTAAGTTCGGCAAAAAATGATCCTATTGTCGGCATTAACATTTTTGTTAAAGAAAATAAGTTTTGGAGCTATGCTTGGCTTTGCACACGAAATTAATACAGAAATCAAGGCAGCAGAATTCGACATAGCTATCGATAATATTAACAAAGTAGCTCCAAAACTTCATTTCTTCCGGTAAACTATTTACTACATCTTTAGGTGGTCGCACATATGGAAAGACAATCATTTGGGCTACTATCTGACCATTTGTTGAAAAAACCAGCAGCACTGTTATTATTTTCTTTTCAATTCCTATTTGGATACTGTAAACGTTTCTATATCCTTTTGGGTACAGAACTTTTCCGGTTTTGAGCATAACCTAAAGCTGGGTTCATCTCCATTAAATATTCGCGATGGATCATTCAAAATGTCAAAAGCGTTTTGCTCTGTATGGGTCTTTGATCATCTAATATTATCGCTTGAACTGCAGTTATCAAGTCTTCAGCTTTTAATGGGAATCCACAATTTGCTAGGTCTTTGCACCATTTCTCAAGACTTCTTCTGATTCAGTCAAGACTGCTTGTGGACTCATTTCTTCGATATCAACCGAAGGATGGATTCTGTCCTGTATGGTGAAACGCAGGACTCCATATCTTTTGCTTGCACCTAATATTGTAGATGTGCGGTTTCTTACTTCTATTAAAGCACATTTTAGGGATTCTTAGGAGCATTGGTGTATGAGTATTTTCTCGTGCCTGGGATTCAAAGAACAGCCACGAACAGAATGTCGACTTTAGGTTCTCGGCAGCTCTCAGTGTATTCATTATAAACTATGCCGACAATTGGAAATCATATAATTTTTTGTTCCTAATGCACCAATATAAATTATAAAAAAATATTAATTTCCTTAATTTTTCACACTTAATTTAATATTTGAACTATTTTCTTTCATTAAAAGCACTTACTTTTTTCAAAAACACTCAGTTTAGTATAAAGACTTGCTTGTTTAAGGAGACACCTAAACTAAAAATTTTGTTAAATAACTGCCACTACTCCACTTTTTGAAAAACCATGACTGCAAGAGAACAAATATTGACAAAAGAATTCATCCCACTTCAATTTACTCATTTCATAAGAGAACAAAACTATTTTTTCTACCAAAATCAGTTTTAACTTTAGTAAATAAAGGTTTCTTCTCTTATTTATTTGCATTTTTTTACAAAAACTGCCGACTTCTGGTACATGCTGATATTAGGTGCATTTACCCTACGTCCTCTTTTTTAGAGGACAAGCATCTATTTTAACTGGCTGTCATCTATTTCTATAATCTGTCATCTTTAGTCATCTAAATTTTTTTTAAAACCTTGATCAATATTTATTTTTGTATGAAAAATGCCGTGCCGTGTATGTTAGTGCAATTAGTTTTTAAGTTTCGTTATTTTTTTCTTTTTTAATTAATTTTATAAATTTAGAATTAATTGTCAATGTAAGTTTTTATATACATACATACATAAATATTGTTTTTATATATTTTACATACATGCACAAATTTTTCTGCAAAATGCGTAAAAAATTTTGAATTTAAATAAATTGTTTACTTTTTTCATTATGTCATCTATTTTCATTTCCAAAATCTGATCGCCTTATAGAACATGTACCCTAACTAAATTTGATTTTAAATTTAAAATACATTTTAAAATTCTTAAATAAAAACCTACCGTTCTGCGTAATAATAAACATTTCAGGCCGTTTTTGAATTTAAAACATGATAACACTGGTTAAATTATTTTTCAACCATTTTTAACTGCCATATCATATCACATCATATCGATGGCTTCATAATCACAAATGAAGAACATTAACTGACTGACCAATAAGAAACACTGTCACGTTTTGAATGAAACCATTATTATTTCTACACTTACAAGTACGTACGTACATTACATTAGAGAGGTCTTCTGGTACCAACAATATTTTCCTTTGTTGATTTTCGTAATTTTTAAGATTTTCGTTCTTTTTACCTTTTTGAATTAAGAAATAGGGAAGGTACATACATTAAAAAAGTAATACTAGTACATTCAAATGGTTCGTGAGAATTTTTATTATACGAGTATGTATCAAGAATTTAATCATTTGATTGGTATTTAATGTTTTTGTTTTTAAGTATTTTTTTTTATTTATAAATTTAAAATTTTCTGAGTCTCTGTCCAAAAATTGGTTGGAACATCTGGAATTATTTGAACTCAAAGACATACCACAATCCATTTGCAATTTTAATATTTTTAAAATCTATAAGAAGATTGAAATCATCCCTAAAATTTTTTTAGATTTTGTTATCAATCTACATACAAACATACCTATTGTCACAAAAGTTTAGATACGGTTAGCTAATCTCCGATATTTTTTAAAACAATTTCAATTGACGAAAATTCGATAAGTAAAATTGAAAAAAAAAAATTTTAATTAAATTAACCAACAGGGAAAATAATTATAAAAAAAGGCACAAGGAGACTATGCAAGTATGCCACGGTTTGGTCCTCCTCGTAATTTATACTATCGAACAGACATAAAGAAAAACTCAAAAAAGTGCATAAATTCAAAGCAGACCTGATGGGAAGTGCTTCAGACCAAACCGTACTTAACTCATCCAAAGAATATAGACTCGACAGACAAGTGGCAAAAAAAAAAAAAAATGCACCCACTTAACGACTGGAGTAAAGGGTCCGCCAAATACCTTTTATTTTTAAATGCTTTAAAAAAAACTACTGAATATTTTCTCAAATTTCTTTTTTATTTGAAAGTACAATCTTTCCGATTAATAATGGAAAATAATTTCATTCAAATGGTTCCTTTGGCTGGCGATGCAGTAGCCTACACGATCGGTCCAATTTTTAAGCACATTATCGATTGTGTGCGGGTATGTAAACAAGCAAAATTGTCGCATTTGGGGCACAGAAAACCCGCACTCATACATTGAAAAGCTGACGCACACAAAACGAGTAACTATTTGGTGTGGATTTTGGTCTAGAGGCATAATTGGCCTATTTTTCTTCGAAAATGAGCAAGGAGTGGTCGTTACACTCAATGGCGATCGTTATCGGGCCATGTTGAACGATTTTTTGTTCACAAAAATTAAAGAGTAGGATATTGGCGCTGTGTTTTTTTGAAGATCGCATTATCAGCCGCAGAGCTGATTTCGTTAGGCCACCACGGAGCTGCGATTTGACACCGTTGGACTATAATTTGTGGGATGCCGTCAAAGACAATTGACGCTTTAAAGGACAATATTTGTGAAGCTGTTGGTGAAATACAGCTGCACACAATCAATAATGAGCTTAAAAATTGGACTGAGCGTGTACGCTACTGCATGGCCAGCCGAGGCAGGCATTTGAATGAAATTATTTTCCATTATTAACCGGAAAGATTGTACATTCAAATAAAAAAGAAATTTGTGAAAATATTCAGTAGTTTGCTTTAAAAAAAGTTATTTGGCGGGCCCTTTAGTTAAAAGAAAATATCGATAATTTTTTTTTTTTTTTTTTTGATACAATTCATCGCAAATAAGCATTGATGTTATACCTATTTATCACAAAATATGTACATCGATTTCTTCAGTGCATTGATTGATGATATTTTTAAAAATTATAAATAAAAACAGGGTATCCCCAACCTACTATGTAAAGTATTCCCGTAATATCCCCTGCAATTCTATTGCTTTGGTAAACTTCAGGATACTATACGACATTAGTAAGTATTACTGTATACTTACATACATATATGGAATATGATATCTAAAAAAAACTTTTAGTTGAATTTAAAAATTTAAGGACATTATTGGTATCATTGAGTTTGAAAATATGGTTAATGAATCCAATAGACTGTGTTCTGTATTTATGTATGTATATTGCTTGCCAATAACGGCTATGACACAATATTTATGAGTTTTCTTTCTTTACCACTTTTGCATTCAATGGAATTATCAAAAAGTGCCTGTTGCTTAAACTGTATATCGTCGTAGAAAATCCAAAAATTCATATCATCAAAAAAAAATAAATCTAAATCGAATTTTTGATTGATTATGATTCGTAACAATTTTTAGATATTTGCGATCAAAAATAACGTTTTTTAACAATAACTCAAAATGTTTTTACATATGAAGTACTTGTTATTTTATAAAGTTTTTTGCTTCTCCTGTAAAATTAGAAAAAGCAATCTTACGTTCTTTTGGGTTTTCAACGACGATATTGCCATCTCGAAACTTTTTCCATTAAGTCCACACAACAACAGGAAAAAAACAAAAACAATTAAATTTAACATTAAAATTATGAAAAATATAAAGAGAACGATCAGTTGGGTATATTTGAAATGGCATACTTAAAAAAATTACGATAAAATCTGCAAGTTATACTTATGAAACTGTAATTAAGTTTAACTAAGTGAACAAAATCATCCTTTAAGTCTAATATAGAAATAAAGAAAACAATACTCAAAATTTATGACGTCAAAAAAATATATAAATGAAGTAATATTTCCAGAAATCCATTAATATTTTAATGCCAATACACTTGAAATTATGAATGCGTCAGTGTAACAGATTAGCATTTGCTTTATTAATTTTCATATACACATTTTCAGTGTTGCCATTAAAACTTTTAAAAATCTGACAATAATCACCCTTATCGTGAATATTATGGGAATAAATTATTTAGGAGTAAACTTTTATTCCCATCCCAAAAAATCGGTATTGCGAATATATTGGGAGTAAAAGTTTTTATTGTGAATTAGTGAAGACAAAAATTTTTTATTGTGAATTACCTCTCAACAATTTATGGAAGAAAAATATAAATATTTAAAAATGAATAGCGTTTATCTTCGTTTTTTGGTGCTGAAAGAGGAGAAACAATCTATGGAAAAGTAGTAGAGAAGGGCTATTAGAAATGAATCGAATCCACAATCGCTCTCTGAGCTGAAGTAAGAATTATACATACTAAAATATTATATCCTTCATAGATTTCAGGAATATTACAGGGCGAACAAATACCTACTGAATGTGTCGATGGAATACCTGCCCCACAGGAAGGTAGCTACCAAAAGTTAGTAGGCAGGCAAATTAATGTCGGTTTGGCGCAGTCTTCATTCAGCGAAGTGCTTTTAGAAGAATTAACAACATTTGAAAGAGTTTTATGTCCTCTGTAGATTGTGTGGCCGTCTTCTGACGAAAAGAAAGAGATTGTAGAATTGTTTTACACAAAATGCAAAATTCTAGGTGTTGTGGGTTGTATAAACGGCACACAAGTACGACGATTCGCATCGTCAAAGAACCAACCGATGAAGTATATACAACCGGAAAGGTTACAACAGTCTTAATATTGCGATTGTAAGCATATGATTTATACATGTATAGTAAATTCCCTTATATATTTTATAATTCATTGCTACCATCGCTTCCACCATACAATTAATCTATTCCTTATTTACATTTGCGTTCCTTAAATAAAACAAAAAATCAACATCAAAACAGTTTATAACTTCCATGTTCCCTTCTTGTTACCATCGGCAGGTGTTGGGAATTAATTCTACAAAATAATTCTTGGGAATAAACATTGGCGATGCCAAATTTTTTTATGTTTGTGAATTCACTCCCAAAAAATTTTTTTGGAAACGATTCACAATAGGAAATGACGAATTTTGGGAATTTTTTTATGGGAATAGTTGTATGCGATAGGGTTGAATATTTATCTTATGAACTTTACAAAAAAAAAAAAAAAAATCCAAGAAAAAGAGAAAAGCAACCTCAATTATATTCAAAATAATCGCAAATTTATTTAATGTGGTTAATTTGGTTTAAAGAAATTAATTCAAAAGTTTTGCTACTCCCCGACAAAACCAAAGTGGACAAGTTAAAGGGAAATGTTAATTGTTCGTCTGACATCGTGATCTTAAGGCAGCCATAATAAAAGTATTTTTAATAACACGTACTTAGGCCATATAGGGTCCATTATGATACCATAAATATCCATTATCCCGTAGTTCCGGAACCACTCGAAGCTTCTGATGAAGTGACTCGGATTGGCAGTGTTAATGCGTAACAGTTCCTCCAGATCGTGCGAGCTGTACACTATCTCACTAAAGATCATCTCGTTGGAATTCTGTGTTTTGATAGCCGCCTGGTTATATGAAAGTATGGTAATGACCCGTTTGAGCAAATTTACGTTCATAATCATTTTCGCCGTGGTCTAGTGGGTAGTGTGTTGGCTTATTAGACAAAATACCCGGGTTCGAATCCCAGGTCAGACATCAAAACGAAAAATATTTCTTCGGGCGACTTCTTCTCAGCAGATTTCTGACAAAGACTCTGAGAGTAAAAATTGCCATGAAAAGCTTCTCAAAAACCTGTCGTTCGGAGTCGACTTTAAACTGTAGGTCCCGCCACTCATGTATAAAATTAACGCACACAACATAAGTGGTGTGAGAAGCTAGGTCGTAATCCTGACTGAAGGGCTGTAATGGCCAATTATGTATATGTATGTAATCATTTTCGCCGTAGCCAACGAGGTAGTGTGTCTGCTTATTATTATAGACGAAATTATGAAAAAAAAATATTTTTTCGGGCGATTTCTGGCAAAAACTCTGAGAGTAAATGAAACTGCCATGAAAAGGGCTGACTTCCTAAACGTATATTAACAATGTATCAATACAGTATTTAAATCGAGTTGATATTTTACAACATCTTGCATCTGCTTTTATTTGGATGCCTTTGTTGCTTTTCCTTGCGTATTAACTACAACAGTGTTGCAAAACGCTTTATTCACATGGGATGAACATTAGTTTGGCAGCAATGTATTCGTATGTGCAGCTTTGTACGTATTAGAGTTTTTTGCATTCATTTGATATTTTAAAAATGTTTTACGCCTTACTTCGATAAACCATTCTCTACACCCCTCTTGACAATAAACGATCATTTTACGCCAGCACAAATTTTCCAGTGTGAATTGGCTCAAAGGGAACAAAATACATTGTCAAAATACATTGCTTTTACGAACACGCTGCAATGTGTTACTACAAAGCAACATGCGTTTAGGAAGTCAGCCAAGTTCCTCAGAGATCTATCATTCGGAGTCGACTTTAAACTGTACGTCCCGCCACTCATGTATAAAATTAACGCACACAACATAGGTGGTGTGAGAAGCTAGGTCGTAATCCTGACTGAAGGGTTGTAATGACACATTATGTATGTAATAATTTTCGCTGCAGCCTTTATTACCGATACGCCGGTGCGCGCCTGCAAGCCAGAACAGTGATCCTATAGTTTTACAGGCTATGCTATTACGATTGATTCACACTGAAACGATTCTGACCAACTTAGAATTATCGGAGTAAATTTGAACGGAGTGCCTTAAAAAGTCGTAGCATTTTTTTAGACTTCCTTGCACGCAATGAAAGCTTATTGAGAACCCTATTGGGAAATCGTAACACTGTGTAATGCAATTGTCATTTTTAGTTTAGAAATGATTATAGTGTCCTTCAAGTAGAAGTATCTCCTATAAGTAAGTCTGTAAAGTTACAAAATATTCTATTATAGGTATTCGGTATGCATGTTTGTATGTATGTTTTACAGATTGTCAACGGCTTCTGGGGTGTTGGACATATTTTATGGTTTCAAAGGAGAGGATAATAATGTTTTTCAAATTTGACTCTTGACTGCTACATCAGGTTTTGTCTATTTGATCAGCAATGGGACAGCTTGAAACTGATTTGAAAAACGTAAAATCCTAAATTTCTGAAATTGTTTTCGATTGTTGGATATAGCAGAGCACTTCATTTTCTACATAGTCTTAATATTCTTACAGTCTTATGCAAAAAAAAACCTTATTATGACCTTCAAATGAACATTAGTTAATAACAATTTTAAGCTTAATAATCCATTGTTAAAAAAGTATATGCAAAAACAGTATTTTATCCATTTTAATGTTTTTTCTTATTTGATGCTGGCAATACCATTAATTTATTCTCTCAATTTTTCCTTAATGTTGTTTATGAACGATTATTATTTCATTTGGTATTCGTGTCTAATATTGTTTTTTTTAATAACAACAATGTACAAATAAAATAAAACAATCAATGTAATTAAAATATTATATTTTGATTAAAGAAAGTATTCGAGTACCGGTTTCTTTAAATTTGTTTTGATTATTTAGACATCACTAAACTATTTTGTAAACAAAATTTATATTTTTGGAAAAAAGAAAAATTTGAGTACAAAAAATATGGAGAAAAAACTGCAAGCTTTAATTATTTTGCTATGTGTGCCATCAATGACACCAGGGAATTTTTTTTGTGTTTTTAAATTTTTTTTAATTTATTTTAAAAAATTTGAATATTTTTCACAAAATGTGAAAAATTGTAATAAAATTATGACAAATGTCTTTAATATACATAGGTTTAAAGTAGGGTCGAACCATTGTTAAATTTCATAGATATGTTAAATTTCATAGATTTAACAATGGTTTACTACAGGTGTTTTAAGCTAATTATCGTTTTTGGATATACTTTTATCGAATTTTGCTTAACAATGGTTAGTAAGCATGTTGTAAGTTTTTTTGCATAAGACCGTTAGTCTTATATTTAATAAATCATTTATTATTTAAATCATTGTAAACGATACATTTTTACATTTCAGTACACTAAGTAACATTTCGACGGCTACGTTCTATAATATTCGAAGTCGAAAAAGTGTGTTTTAAGTTATGAGCTCTCAAAGTTTTCACGCGACATACGACTATATGTGTATGTATAAGTAGATTTTTCCCTATAACTTCGGAACGGATCGGCGCATCTTAACCAAACTTTGACAGTTTTTTAGTTAGACAACGTTGAATTATACTACTTAGAACGTTATTGAATAGAGGCGTCGATTTATTTGAGCTTCATATTTAAGCTCTACTCAATATTTAAGCTTTTTATTGAATAAATTCCTTAAAAGCTTTGATGGTACACAATGGATTTTGCATCTGTTTAACGATATCCTTTAAAATAATAAAATTTGCTTCTGAAATAAAAATATTTAGACAACAATTGAATTGAATTTATCAAGAACTAAATGGCAACCCTGTTCAATGATTACTGTTGTAAGCTCTATGCTTTAGTTAAATTTGATTTTTTGAACAGTCAGTGTGCAGAGTTTGAGTTGAAGTGTTGATTTCATCGGGTGCTTTTTAAAGTCTTAATAACAGTGACAGTTTTCAATTAATATTTAAATAAACAAAAATAATAAATGTGTTTATAATTAAATTTCTTAAACATTTAAAAGATTCCTTATGTTTGTTAAATAACACTGATTTTTAAAGAAGAGGAGGAAAAATATTGTAATTTTTTTAATACGAAAATATCGAAAAAAAAAAATTATTTTGTGAATAAGTGAACGTTAGCCATAAGGAAGAAGATACGTTTTACCGGTACATTTAAGTTAAGTCCTACCGAACAGAAAATGTTTTAAATTTCTATTAACATTTACAGTACCGGACTATATTTTGGGACAGTAAGCATTTTTAAATTTTTAAACAGTGAAATTCTAATCGAAATAAATTTTATAAATTTTTATTATTCCAATATATTTATTAACACATCTGTAATTTCTTCTGTACTTATAACAAAAAGAAAATTTCTTCTTTCTCTGTTCAGTTAGTTCCGTAGAACTCAAAAATACCTTTTTTATATTTCCCGAACCCTCCAAAGTTGTTTTATTTGACAAGAACTATTTTTTTTTACTTTACGCACAAATTTCAGGATTATTCAAACATTTCTAACCCGATTTTTAAAATTTAGATCTTGTTGGATAGGAGAGAGATGGACCTTTAAAACGGTATACTCATATACATCTATTATTCGACTTAATATGCTATGAGTTCTCATGAGGTAAACTTGCAAAATTCCAAATTTTTTCATATTTTTCAAGTTTGTCCATTCATAGTAGCAATTGTTACGGCTGTAACTAAAATATCTCGAAGAAAGGAGGTTTGCCTTAAACAGTATTCTCGTGTAGAATTGTACCGTTGAATAGTACCGTTTATTTCTAGAGGAATTAATATTAATATTAGAAAATTACAATACATTTAATTTAACTTACTTACCGCAGTTTTGCACCTCCTTCTTCAACAATGGACAGGCTTCGATTAAATATATAAATTTGACTTACATCTTACAACACAAATAAGAATTTAAAAGGAGAGTGCAAAAAGGCGGTTTACAAAATAGACGTCAAATAAGAAATACAAAACAATAATTCACAATAACAAAATCAGCTGTTCATGTGGAACTTATTAGGGCGCTCCGTAACACCCCCACCCCCGTGGAGCGATCAGCTTCACCATCATCTAAATCGAGAACAGCTAACTTCGAAACAGCTCGTTGTAACTCTCCACTTGAGGTTTTTACATCTGCTTTCCGAACAACTCCATCAGCTCCAGTGTACAAACGCATGACCAAACCTCGCCGCCATTGATTTCTTGGAATATTAGGATCGCATATAAACACAACATCCCCTTCTTTTATTGGCCTTGTAGGCTCACACCACTTAACTCTTCTTGTTAGAGTTGGCAAATATTCTAACACCCATCTTTTCCAAAATCTATCTCTTAAACATCTTACAATGCGCCATTGCTTCTTCAGTTTGAATATTTTATCATCTGGAACCTTTACTGAAGAAGTCTGAGCTATATTAGGCACTCCTAGAAGGAAATGGTTTGGAGTGAGTGGTTCCTCATCATGTGGACTGACGGGCAAATGAGTCAACGGTCTTGAATTTATTATATTTTCAGCTTCAATGAGTAGGGACTGCAATACGTGTTCTTTCGGGGATTCATTCTTTAGTGTTTGACGTAAAACCCGTTTGACACATTGCACCATTCTTTCCCACACTCCACCCTCGGAGGGGTTTGCTGGACAATTAAATACCCACTCAATGCCCTTTGAAGATAGTAAATGCTGAATTCTTTCGGCTTCAAAAACTTCTTCAAAGCGTTTAGCCTCTTCGTTGGCACCCACAAAGTTTTTTCCATTGTCGGAACGAATTCTAACTGGAACTCCTCGACGGTTCATAAAATTTTTCAAGGCGATGATGCAAGAATCCGTTGATAAATCATATGCTATTTCAAGATGAATAGCGCGTATAGTTAGGCAAGTGAACAGTGCTACCCATCTCTTTTCAGTTCTACGACCAATACTAACATTTAATGGCCCAAAGTAGTCAAGACCAGTGTATTTAAATGGAGTAATATAAGGCTCAAGTCGATCCGCAGGTAGTGGTCCCATGACTGGAGTAACAGGAATGGCATTGTGTTTTCTACAGACAAAACATTTACTAACAACACTTCTCAATAGGCTCCTTAACCGAGGAATCCAAAATTTTTTTCTTATTTCACAAATTGTGGCTTCATGATTCTGGTGCTTCATTTCACTGTGATAACTCATTACGACAATTTTCGTGAAGTAATGGTCTTTAGGTAAAATAATTGGCCGTTTAGTAGCGTACGGTAGGCTGCTAGCAGCATCGATTCTTCCATACACCCTAAGTAAACCATCTTCGTCGATATATGGTGGCAATTTAAATAAATTGCTGGCTTTTGTGACTGACTGTCCCTTCTTGATAATCTTAATCTCCTCAGAAAATGATTCCTCTTGAACCACTCGGCACAAAATTGTTTCGGCGTCTTCTAAATTTTTGGCTGTTATTCCATGTCGATCTAAATCACTGTATCTCTTACGGCATAAATTAATAAATCGAAGCATGTATGCGATCGTTCGTTTTAATCGGCTATAAGAAGAGAAACGTTTAATATTTATAAAATCATTGTTCAAGATTAGAAGTGAGATCTTTGGGCGAATTTCTTCTTCATCATGATCCTCAGGAGGAGTAATATCGTGATCCGGCCATTCATCTTCATGTTGTTTTAAAAACTTAGGTCCATTTAACCATCGGCTTGATTTAGAAAAATCGATATTATCGTAACATCTAGTGGCATCGTCGGCTACATTGTCTCTAGTAGATATCCATCTCCAATTTTCTATATTAGTTGACGCCAATATTTCAGCGATTCTATGCGCTACATAAGGCTTGTAATTCCTATGTCTACTTGAGATCCATTTCAAAACGGTTTTTGAGTCACTCCACAAAATAATTAGGCTTGGCACTATCTTGTGTTCGCTAAGCACATTTTGTTTTAACCTAGTTCCTAGAACGGCTGCCTGTAATTCAAGGCGAGGAATTGATACTTTATTTAGAGGGGCACATTTAGTCTTTGAGCATATAAAACTGACTCCGATATAACCATCGACCGAAATAAATCTCCAATAAGCCACGGCTGCAAAGGCTTCCTCACTAGCATCTACAAATACGTGCAACTGGATTTCATATGGCTTTCCTTGGGGAAAATAAAATCGTGGTAAACGAAAATTAGAAACGTTTTTTAGTTGTTTACGCCACTTCTCCCATGATGTATTGATGTCGTCAGGAATCGGTTCATCCCATCGGATGGCACGTCTCCATGTATTTCGTAGTATTACTTTAGCCCCTACAATATAATGACTTAAAAATCCCAATGGATCAAATGTCGACATGATAACACTTAACATTTGGCGTTTTGTTGGCTTCTCATTACCGGAAATAATGTCCTGACTAACCTTTTTAAATTTCATATCAAACATAAAACTGTCTGAGACAGATTCCCAATAGAGACCTAAAACTTTCTCTACGCCCTCATTGGCTGGAATTACTTTGAGTGATGAATTTCCATCTAGCGCCTGTATAACATCTTTTGAATTTGAAGTAAATCCTCTTAAATCAAATCCTCCGTCCTTATGAATATTCTTCACTTGTAGTGATACTTCAATGGCTTCTTCAACAGTATCAAAGCTGTCGATAAAATCGTCCATATAGTGATGTTCACAAATGGATTCTATCGCTCTTGGATTGCAATCTGTATGTTCCTTGGCATTTTTTTTCATGACATAAAGAGCAGAACAAGGTGAGCAGGTGGCTCCAAATGTCATTACCATCATTTCGTACTCTTCAGGTGTAGAATTATAATCACAGTTTCTCCATAAAAATCGTTGAGATATTCTATCAGTTGGTTGTATCATTACTTGATGAAACATTTCACAAATATCTGCAGTAACAGCAATTTTCCCTGATCGAAAACTGTAAAGTGTGGTTTGTAGTGAGGAAATATACTGAGGTCCTTTTAATAAATTGTCGTTCAAAGAAATTCCATTTACCTTGGCAGCGGCATCAAAAACTAATCGCAATTTTCTTTTCTCCTTGTTAGGGTTTATAACTCCAAAATGAGGTAGATACCATTTTTTATCTGATGTCATGTGAATATCTTCTAGTGGCACTTTACGGACGTATCCCTTTTCGATATAACTATTTATTACCCCACTATAGGCAACATAAAGGCTTTCATCACGTCGCAACTTTTTCTCTAAACTTTCAAGACGGTTTAATGCCATCGAGTAACTATCTGGGAGATTTACTAGATCTTTTTTCCATAAGAGACCCGTTTGGAAACGTTTACCAACACGCTTTGTTGATTCATGTAATATTCTATTCGCTCTAATGTCATCTTCACTTTGAATTGGAGGAGCGGTTCGTACACCCATATTTTCAATATTAAAATAATCTTCAACCATTTTATGGATCTCTTCCTCCTCTTCAACACGTACGAAAAGGCATGAATGAGTTGAAGGTGACACTGATTTACACGGACCAAATACTACCCATCCTAAATCCGTATTACACGCAAATGGTCCAGTAGAATTGTTTATATTTACATCGGATGGCAACCCTAAGCTGGCATGGTCTAAGCCAATTAATAATTTTGGAACAATGTTTGTATAAGGTTTAATAAAGTTCGACGGCGTATTTTTAAATATTTCTTTTATCTCACATTCAGTCAGGCTTTGCATTGGTAAATTTAAATTCGATACGGCATACACATTTTTTAGGAGATGAGTTTTGTTCTTTCCGGTACCTCTTAATCGTATGTTGAACGTAAACGAAGGCTCCCTGGCTGACCGGCCACCGAACCATTGGAGATTCAAATTATTATTTTTCCCTCGCACGCCTATATATTCTGCGATTTCCTTATCTAGCATAGTTATGGAGGAACCATCATCAAATAGGGCATAAATATCTACACTGCGATTTTCACCATAGAGGGTAACTGGTAGAACACGAAACAGTAGTTTTTTATTATCATGGAAACAGCTTAAAACGTCATGGCTAGGCTCACTACTATTATTGTTATTAGACTGTGATGGCAAGGGAACACGAGATGTGTCTTCATGAAGTAGTTTATTGTGTTTACGTTGGCAGCCATCTACTGAGCAAACTCTCTTTCTACGGCACTCGCGGGTCGAATGTCCAATATTTAGGCAAGAGAAACACGCATGAATCTTTTTCACCATAGTCCAACGTTCATCCACTTTAAGATTTAAAAATTTGTGGCAGTCGTATATTTTATGGTTTCCTTTGCATATAGCACATAGTTGAACCTTTTCTGTTGCATGTAGCACTCTGCGCTTTGGTTCAGTGTTAACATCTTGCACTATACATATTAAGTTTGCCACTTCACTTAACCAGTCACTAAAATGTTCAATTGTTGGATATGGGTTAATATTTATTGCGATTTTAGCCCACTCCAGTCTCTTACTCATGGGGAGTTTTGAAATAATCTCCTCTAAAAGCGTTGGATTAGCTAAGTGTTGTTGACCATTCACAGATTTAAGAAACACTGCTAAGTTTTTCACTTTAGTTGAAAATGGCACTAATTTAGGTAAATTGTTTTCATTAATATAGGGCAATTCCTTCACTTTTTTCAACTGGCTATGAATCAATTGCTCAGGTCTTCCAAAACGGAATTTTAACTGATCAATAACCACATTAACATTGTCAGGGTGAATAAGGAGCGACTTTACAATTTCTTTAGCTTCACCCTTTAAACATCTTTGAAGCCTTTGGTTATTCTCAAAATTATTGTATCCGTATGCTGCTGTTGATTGTGTATAGGCGGTGAAAAATAATGGCCAGTCTTCTGGTTCACCGTTAAACTCTGGTAAATCTTGTATTTTTCTTGGCATCATAAATTCATTTGCTCCGTTAAGGGTACCGTAAGCATTTAAATTATTTGTTGTATGTTGCTGATGGCTGGAGACTGTGTTTGCGCAAAACGACGGCGTACAGTTATTATTATTAAACGGTGTATATGTGTTAAAGGTATTTGGCGCTGCTTGCGGCGACGGAGCAGCGCTGCCTTCAACAGTATTTTGAGGCTGCATATATGTTCGCGGATTACGGGGCTCTGACGATGTTGTGTTAGTATATTCAATGGCGGGGCTAATTGGCGTACTTATAAAGTTGAGGTTATGGTCACTTACCGTTTGTGTTGTCTCCTGTGTAGCAGATTCTAATTGTTGACACTTACGTCTACTCTCAGCAAGTTGGGATTGAGCTTCCGAAAGCTGGCGTTTCAAATGTTGCATTTGTTTCTGCCAATCTGTCGAGAGGACGTTGTCTCTACCTGATGTTGAAGGTTGCGTACTTATTTGGCTTGCTTCATTTGTAGGCTCTGGTGCCTTAGAAGCACTAGCGGTACATCTTTGTTGGTTGGAACTGGCTTTTTTACTTATAATGTTCGCTGTCGGGGCGTCAGTGCTGGCGGCAGAAGCACTAATATTAGCCTGGCTGGCTGGTCTGGATGCTGGCTGCATCTTCTCTTGTCCAAGTTGGTCAGATGTGGCTGTATCTGCACTGGTTGAACTTCTTAAAAGTGGTGGGCTGCGAACTACCGGTGGAGGCATTTATTCCAACAAAGTTTACTTGCAGATTTACTGTAAATGGCAGCTCTTGTAATTCTTTGCTTTTTACAAGAGATTCAATAAATCTGCGAAATAAAAATGTTACGGCTGTAACTAAAATATCTCGAAGAAAGGAGGTTTGCCTTAAACAGTATTCTCGTGTAGAATTGTACCGTTGAATAGTACCGTTTATTTCTAGAGGAATTAATATTAATATTAGAAAATTACAATACATTTAATTTAACTTACTTACCGCAGTTTTGCACCTCCTTCTTCAACAATGGACAGGCTTCGATTAAATATATAAATTTGACTTACATCTTACAACACAAATAAGAATTTAAAAGGAGAGTGCAAAAAGGCGGTTTACAAAATAGACGTCAAATAAGAAATACAAAACAATAATTCACAATAACAAAATCAGCTGTTCATGTGGAACTTATTAGGGCGCTCCGTAACAGCAATGTTGGAAAGAGTAATGGTAAGTTATGATCCAATTTTAAAGATTTATTTTGCAAAACCTGTAGTGATTTTAATTCAGTTGTTTTTTATAACCGTACAATGTAACCATATAGTTTAGATGACTTTGAAGCAATGCTTGATAAATTAGAAGTTTTGTTTTTAAATTAAATTTGTTTCTCATTTTTACTAAAATTCCAATAGCAGGTGCAATTTTCCTTTTGACGTCCTTTATATACGAATTCCATGCTAAATTGCTTATCTTACTTAAAAAGATCATTTATGTAAATAGAGAAGAGTAAAGGCTCCAAGCAACTACCCTGTGGCACTCCACTAACTACCTTCAAAGTATCACTCTTAGCATCCTCTAACTGAACGAATTGTTTCCTATTTTTAAGAAAGTTTGCAAATAACTTCAACTTTCCATCCACAACACAATAATATTTCTACTTCTGTATCATAATTTCATGATCAACCAGATCAAAAGCTTTGGTAAAATCAAGAAACAGGCCCGCAACACCAAATGAACCCCTCCCATTACATACATAATTTATAACATTTATTACAGCATCCTCCGTTCCACAACCTTTTTTAAATCCGTACTGATGTTTGTACAACTATCCTCCGGGAATCTTTGTAGCTGTTGTCTTATTTGAATAACTGATTGAAAAAAGTATTGATTAAGCATGTTTGCTTTGACATAATCATCATCTACCGATAACCCTGCAGCACTTAACTTAATATCTTTTTAATTATTTCTACCAAGGGTGTTATTTATAAAGATCTGGATCTTTCTTGGGTCCGTGCAAATTTCATTTAAATTATAACAGTAATAATTATTTCTAAAATTTTTAACAACTAACTTGATAACTCTCCCTAGTCTTTTCAGCAAACCATCATATTTATTACTTTTCGATTTCCTTCGCAAAATCCTTTTTTGTACAGTATTAAAGCCTTGAGGTCTTTGTTTATCCATGGCTCCATTTCAAATTTTATAGATTTTTTACATTGAGACGTATGTACTTGTTGATACATTAACAGCACTATTAATGCACGATATAAGACTGTTAGTTAATAACATGGGATCATTTACATGTTCAATACCCCTCAAACTTTAATTAAGTATCTGCTCAACCATTTGATAGCTGCACCTTACTTTCTTAACCTCAAAAAGATTATTTGATTCATATTGGCAATGCAGTTTAAAAGATATCAAGTTATGATCCATTAACGTGCACTCGTTAGAATCCATAGAAAATTTTCCAATAATAATACTGAACACCTGGTCAATAGAGGTTTTAGTAGAAGGCCTCGTTATAAGTCCATGACAGCTATAGCAATCATAACTCAAAAACAAGTCCGTTAAATCAGAACAATGAGGACTATTTAACATATCAATATTCATATCACCAACTACCACTAATGAATTATGAGTATACGAATTCATAAATCCTTCAACAATGCCAACAAATACATTGATTAAACATTTAGGTGAACGATAAACTGATAGAATTTTCAAGAAATGTCCATTTACTCGAAAATCATTGATTGAAATTGATATTATGTCCACAAAATTTTCACTTCTACAATACTCCACTGTAAACAGCAAATTATTTTTTACGTATAACGAAGTGCCACCATAGCCATCAGACCTACAGCAATGGAAATACTCGTATCCTTCGATAGAGTAAAGCAGACCCAATCTACCCTCTAACAATGTCTCCTGAATTGCTATTACATCAAGCAGTCTTGTAAGGCTCGCTATTAACGACTCGAATTTATTAAATTTGGCTATGGATGAAATGCTTCTAACGTTAACACTTAATATATTAAAAAATAAAGTGCTTAAAGAATAAATGTGTCTATTGTAGTTTGATATATTATGAAAATACTGATTGGTACTCATAAAGAAAAAAGAGAAAATAATAAAATGCTTTTCAAGTTTAATATTAAATTTTATGAAGGAGAAACATATGCTAAGTCATCCTCAAGAACATCAGCAGCAGCAGTATTTGGGTTTCTAAATCTCGAGAGTACATCAGACCTCATCGTTGTAGCTTTTAACAATATGTAATCAACATCTTCTTCCGAACGAATAATTAAAGGCTTTGATATATCATTTCTTTTGTAGTAAACTCGGCCATATCTCCCATATACATGATTATAACCGACTTCTTTCAAAGCTTTTGGATATTTAAGCAAGTTTAATATTTCTTTGCTCAAGAAATCCAATACATAAACACAACTGTTGTTTTCTTTCAATTTAGGCTTAGCCTCCATTAATTATAGGCTTCCGACGCGAACTTTAACACAACTGTCTTCTTCTGATTTGGACTTACTTACTTACTTAATTGGCTATAACAACCCGATTAATGGATTTTGGCCTGCCGCAACACATCCTTCCACGCGCCTCTGCTTCTTGCGCGCCTACGCCAGTTGGTCACACCAATCGATGACAGGGCTTCCTCGACTTGGTCCTTCCAACGGATACGAGGTCGTCTTCTTCGCCGACTTCCGCAGATCTTCGCATCAAATACCCGTTTCGCCGGAGCATCCTCTTCCATTCGAACGACATGGCCGAGCCAGCGCACCCGCTGGATATTAATACGCTGCACAACGTCTATGTCGTTGAGGAGCTCATACAGCTCACTGATAGATCGGATGTGGAAATCATCGCCAACTCGCACAGAACCGAAGATCTTACGTAGGACTTTTTCCTCCAATACCCTCATGGCTGCTGCATCAGTTCTTAATAGGGTCCATGCCTCTGCGCCATAAAGAAGCACGCGTAAGATAAGCGTCTTGTAGAGTATTAATTTTGTCGCACGAGAGAGGTCTCTGCTACTCAATTGCCTATTGAGACCATAGTAGCACCTGTTGGCAAGAGTAATCATTTTTGGTGGTAACGGCGGAGCCAAGATAAATAAATTCCTTGACTGTTTCAAAAGTATAGTTATCGGCCGCAATCTGAGAATCAATACGCCGCACGTCTCTACTTATCAATAACATATACTTTGTTTTGCCCTCATTTACTGCCAGACCCATCTTCTTAGACTCTTGTTCAATAGCGCTAAAGGCAGCAGTAACATCTCGCTTGGTACGCCCTATGATGTCGATGTCGTCAGCGTACGCAAGCCAATGGACACTTTTTTGAAAGATAGTGCCATTGCGATGCACTCCTGCTTTTCGCAGAACACTCTCCACGACAAAGTTGAAGAGGTCTCATGATAAGGGGTCGCCTTGTCTGAAACCTCACACGGTATCAAAAGGTTCGGAGAGGTCCATTCCTACCTTGACGGAGCTGCAGAAATTGCTCAACGTCATTCTGCATAGCCTCATCAGCTTCGCAGGTATGCCGAGCTCAGACATTGCGGCATAAACACGATCCCTTATGGGGCTATCAAAGGCTGCCTTATAGTCGACAAAAAGATGGTGTGTGTCGACTTGTTTTTCGTGGGTCTTTTCTAGGTCTGAAGCCGCACTGATGAGGTCCAAACAGTGTTTTGACGAGTGGCTTCAGTCGTTCACACAATACGCCTGTAAGAACCTTATATGCGATATGGAGAAGGCTTATACCCTTGTAGTTAGCGCATATTGTGTGGTCTCCCTTTTTCAGAACAGGACAGAGGACACTGAGGTTCCAATCGTTGGGCATACTTTCCTCTAGCCATATTTTGTAAATAAGCTGGTACATGCGCCGTACCAACTCATTACATCCGGTCCTAAACAATTCAGCGGGGAGGCCATCAGGACCTGTCGCTTTATTGTTTTTAAGACGCATAATCTGATTTGGACTATTTTCCCTTTTATTTGAAATAAAATACGCATCATCAATATTCTGCGGTTCCATTGCAACACCAACACTGTTCGATAACTCAACAACAGTGTCTTTCGCAGTAACACCTTTTCCAACATCTAACCTTCTAACATTGCATTTGAGCTTTAAACTTTCATCATTAAGAATCTTTACTGATGATTTTATATTAACAATTTCCTTTCTTTCTTTAGATCGATTTTCTTTTTCAAGTTCTTGAAGTTTTTTCTTATTTTCAGTAATACCTTTTATAATTATAGCATATTGTTTAGACATAAATTGAATCGATTCTTGAATCCCTGTCCCTCACATAGATGACATTCAAAAATAGCTTTCTCATTATTTATAAAGTAATCAAACTCAATTTCGTTAAGTTGAGTACATTTAAAATGGTAAGTTTTTTTGCACTTGTCGCATTCCATAAAATCACCACTCTCCTCTTTAACAATTTTCTTACACTGACCACAAAATAATTTAGTTTTATTTAAACTTCTCCGTCCTTTCGCAGGCATTTTTCATTAATTCTTAGATACGCAGAATCTAGTTTTATATCACAAATAAGTCGTTAAGCTTTATAAAAAGTAACTTTTCTCAAAAAAAAAAAAAAAAAAAAAAAAAAAAAAAAATTATAAAACTTAAAAATTTACTTTAACACAACAAAACAGTATGTTTTTTTCAACAACGTTGCCAACTTTATATGACGTAATATACAACGTAATGATGTTTAGAACAATTTTAGAGTAATGTACCGATAACGGTACATGTGGCGTGTTTATTAGTTATCGGAACACTTTTGAACTTTTATTGAATACGGCAGTTGTAAATGCATCGATTTTATCTAATACAAAAAACAATAGTTCAATTTCACTTTATAAAATATAGAAAGTTATTGATTTCATATTTACATACATAATTGGCCATTAAAACCCTTCAGTCAGGACTACAACCTAGCTTCTCACACCACTTATGTTGTGTGCGTTAATTTTATACATGAGTGGCGGGACCTATAGTTTAAAGTCGACTCCGAACGACAGATTTTTGAGAAGCTTTTCATGGCAATTTTTACTCTCAGAGTCTTTGCCAGAAATCTGCTGAGAGGAAGTCGCCGAAGAAATATTTTTCGTTTTGATTTGATGTCTGACCTGGGATACGAACCCGGGCTTTTTGTCTAATAAGCCAACACACTACCCACTAGACCACGGCGATTTCATATTTACGTAATACAAATAATGATGTATTCTCTGAAGAAGATGACCATGTTCTACCTTCTAAAATTACTCCATGAATTACAAAACTCTAATGGTAGACCAGTAAAAAGGAACTGCAGCAAACTATGGTATGCCGAAAGAATGAAAAATTATAATAGTGGAATCCAACTTGACAAAAATATATACAGTAGTTTTGACTTACCTGCGTTTCACTTAAGTGCATTTTGCATGTAAGTGCACAAAATTTGTATTTCGTATATTTATTTTACCAAACCCATATAAATTTCTTAATTTAAGTACATTCTTCATACCTGCACATTTAAGATACGTGCATAATATTTTAGAAAGCTTTTGCTGGTTTTGGTTAAAAAAAATTTCACTTAGCTGCCTAATAGAGTTCAACTTTTGAACAATAGACTTTTTGTTAAAAAAAGTCGAATATGATTCTATAAATCGACTTTCGAACATTCACCTTTTAGTCTAAAAAGGTCGAAGTCGACTTTACACCGTATATTTATTCATTAAAGTTACTTGCTGTTAGCTGCTTTTTTGGGCAGTAAACTTAAATGCACTTATCAGCATTAATGAGCAGGTAAGTGCACTAACGTTAACTGCCTTTTTGACTTACCTGCACAAAATATCGTGCAAAAGTTGGTTGTGCAGGTAAGTCAAAATTACTGTATTCCCTTTTGTATATCGCTCTTATGTATCTCATTCTATGTGAAATAAATGTAATTTTCTGTTGTTAGTTTGTGCATTTTATCGTTTAAATATTAATAATTATGAAAATAGCATACATTTTCTCAAAAATAAAAAGAACATGTATTTATAGAGATTTATAAAAGTAGTTATCGTGTACTGAAAATGGTACACGCTTTCTAGAAATGACAACTTCTGATAAACAGCTTGGCATGGCAGGGAATGTGTTAAACAATATGCCAATATATTTAATAATTTTTTGATACGAGTTATGCAATGTAATAACCTTTCCTGCTTCCAAAACTTTCCGGTTAAGAGAGGAGAAAATAATCGTTGACCTCTGTGGGCCTACGAAGTTCTGCAATCACTAAAATATTATATAATAATATTGAGACCATCTCTAATTTTGTCATTCAATATTTTCCTCCATATATATGTATATCTGCAGTATGATGCAAACAAAATACTTCCCTGAGGAACATCAATAGGCATTTGTTTTTCACTTGAGAGGCGAGAGTGTATCTGGATACATTTCGTTTGAAAGTTCCATTCGTTAAATGAACAAAATATAAATAACTTATGTATATTGAATAACATATTTTATCAAATCCTTGAAAAATATCTCTACTAAATGAGGGACAGAGCGCTGTAAAAAGAAGCCAATGCTTCCGAAGTGTGGCCGAATTTTATGTGACCTATTTACATACATAATTGGTCATTACAACCCTTCAGTAAGGATTATTAACCTAGTTTCTCACACTACTTATGTTGTGGGTGTTAATTTTATACATAAATGGCGGGACCTACAGTTTAAAGTCGACTCCGAACGACAGATTTTTGAGAAACTTTTCATGGCAATTTTATTTGTACTCTCAGAGTTTTTGCCAGAAATCTGCTGAGAAGAAATCGCCGAAAAAATACTTTTTGTATTTTTATTTTGATGTCCCGCCGGGCACTCGAACCCTGGCTTTAAGTCTAATAAGCCAGCACACTACCTACTAGACCACGGCGACCTCATGTGACCTATTTATCTTAATAAAATATTAATTTCGTAAACTTTGTTGTGTTGATTTGCTATTACAAAATAATAATTTTCAACTTTTTTAAACACGAACTATATGTATATGTTTTGATTGATTAGTGGTGTGATAACAATCAAAATAAATGATCGATATACAGATATTCTAATGAATACCCATAATTACAAAATTAATAATTGAATAAAATCAATTTTTGAATTTTTCATATATTTCATTAGTACTCTAATATACATAAATTCACACATACATATCAATACCCCGGTTTGAGTCGCTAATAGGGCCCGAAGAAACGCGACGCATAACGAAGCACGATTTTCTATACATTTGTATTGATTTTCATTTAATTGGTTCTGAGATTCATAATTTTAGCTCAAAAAAATAGATTTTTCAATAAAAAATATTTAATATACTAACGACCTACAACTTGCAACCATCAGACAACATAAATACATATGTATGTGTGTATTTACATTAGACTTAAACGGGAAATCCCTTTCTTCTGTTCTAGCTTTGTACAAACATTTTTATATTAACGACGCAAACTGAAGCAAAAACGACGCAACTTCGAGACATGCGACGCAAACTAAAACAAAAATGACGCAACTTCAAAATCACAGAAATTTTAAAAAGACGCAACTTCGAAGCAGACGCAGAACGAGGCGACGCAAACTGGGGTATTAGTGTCATCATTCATCCATATATCTTTGTAAAAATATTTTATTTTATTGTGATTGTAATTGTAGGAATTGTATTGTGAAAATTTTCATGAAACACAATTCATTAGCACTTGTAAGAATTTGAATTGTAACTTGTAAACTTGTAGAATTGTAGTTTAGTGAAACAGGCCCCTGTTCTATAATGTAAAAAAAAATTTAAATTGTTGGCAATTTTTAACAGGTGTTCCGTTTTAAGTATTCCATTTAAATTTCTTTAACATATGAAAGTGAAAAGATTAATTTAAAATGTTTACAATTTGAGTAACTTAATAAGTAGAAGTAGTAGAAGTTTTCTACGCCAAAAGGCAGCAAGAGAAAATGAATAAATCTGAAAAAAAAATGTTTACTTAACCGTAGATCGAACTTTGTATCAAAAATTATACATTTTAACGTTTTTATTCGGAAAAAGTTAGATGCCGGATGTTTTTTTTAATTCGTTAGTATTACTATCGCCATTAGTTTAGAGTCTAAACTTAAAACCATTGTATACATATTATTGTAAACCGTGCATCATTTTTGATACATACGACTTCCCTAAGGATACTTTGGTATTGGGACTGTAATTTTGTAAGTTTTCAAATATTTTGTGAAGTTTTATCGTAAATAATACATTATTTATGGTATTTGAGAAGGAATTGAAAGTTAAGTTTAGGATGAAAGTGAAGAGGTTAAATGATCTGTTCTTGATATTGATTGAACTAGTCCTCCCAATACTCCTCCTGCTGAAGACACTAAAGCAAAAGAAAAGAGAAGCTCGTCTTACGAACTGTCGACAGTATTGGCAGCTGCAAACGTGACAATAGGATATTTATAGCCAAAGAAGGTACTACTTGGAACAGAGAACTGTATGCCTTTAGCAGTTTGGGAGGAGAAAATATTGCCAATTTTCAGGCACATTGCTAGCAGCAGTTTCTTGACTCTTGTAGAATCTTTTTTACTGCTCTTCTCATATTTATCTCAGGTGACAGACAAACATTAGAAAAAAGTGTTTCATCCTATGTTTTATTTCATAGATATTACAGATGATAATATATCGGTCAGAACAATTCGTACTACTGGGAAATGATAATAGATTTGTACCTTTTAAGCCTTTTCGAAAAATGAGCTGAAAGTTTTTCAAACACATTGTCGCTGTAGATTAATAACTACTTGAATTTTATGGTCGTTGTAAATTTTGTGGTCCACCGATATCGAATTGCCAGTTTTAGATTCAAGTACATAGCAACTACTTACAACCGTATGTTGGGGAAACCAAAGAGGAATCAAAGAGATTATGTCAATAGCAATGACATAATCGATGTCCTACACCGCTCTATTCAACGGGACTCTTTTTCACTTCACATGACGTCGATAGAAACTTCTACTAAAGAAACATAACAATGGTTGGTTTCAGCCGACCCTCAATTGACAGCGTTACCGATACGAGAGACAAAAAGCTGTCAAGTCTAAACAATTGAAAACTTATAAATCGCTGCTAAGCAAAGGTTCTAAGTGTCAAAATGTTACCATTTATAGAAAATTAAACCTAGCTGCCATGAAACATTTGATTTTGAAGTAAAATCCATTCTTATAATTTGAAAAATTTTGACGTAGGCTTCATAAATGTGATATTGAATTATAATAATATAAAATAGTTTTATTAAAATGAATTAGAATGAATAAAAATATTTAAATTTTTTATCAAAATCCATTAATAACTGCAAAAATTCTATGTATCACAATCATGTATCGAAAGTGATACCATAAGCTAGAATTATGAAGTTTTTTAAGTTTCGATTTGCGGTTGAAAGCGTCTATAGTCAATACTGTTATCAATTTAATGGGAAATAAAAATAATAAAATACACAAATTCAAAATACTTTCGCATGTGTGACGAATATAATACGTAAATTTTGTATATTCATACATTCAGATTTTGGGGTCAAGTACACTTTTGCAAAAGTTTACATAATTGCCCGATCCAAAGTTTAATAAAGAAAAAATAAAAAAATTTAAAATTGGGCAAACACCGTTGATACTCCTAAAAAGCGTGTGTTTAAGGGTGGTATGGCCTCTCAAGGAAAACCAATAAGCTTAAATCACCAGAATTTCTCTAATATGGTGAGTTTTATTAAAACATGATTTTGAAACAACAAAAATTACAAATTTATATACAGTCAGACAAAATAGTTCGTTGCGACCAGAAAAAATACCTCGTTATAGGCAAAGTTCGTAATCAACGGGGTGAAGCCGTAGAAAAAAATGTAAAATAATTTTTTTAATTTATTAAAAACTAAATATATTTTTTTTTATTAAAAACCAATTAATTCTTTTCACCTATCAGCTGATTAATGATGTTGAGCTATAATTTAATGCCGCCATTTTAAATAAAATTAAAGATTATTGCCACACTTCAAATGTATGAAATTTAATTACTGCGACCATTTAACCGAGAATTCGTTATAAACGAGCTCGTAATAAACGATGGTTTTTGTGTGAAGATTGTTATTAAAACGTTGGCATTTGAAACTATGTACGTAACACCCAAGAATTCGTTATAAACGAGTTTGACTGTATATTTCACAATATGTAATATAAACGAGTTGCTATGAATCATGTTAGTATTCCTTTATATTCGTTTAGCGTGTTCATAGCTTCATAAGGTCTGTATCACCTTGACAGTTTACAGGCATCAGAACATTCTTCGTTGTAGTCAACTTGCTTTTATATTTGCTGAGCCTATGTGTTCTATTTCACTTGATCTATCGTCTGGTTATTATTGAATTTTAAAAATTTCTTTTGCCCTAAAGTATTAAATTATCATAGAAATGATAAAAATCATTTACTTTTGCATTTACAACGGCTCCCATAACACTTCTCGTATTAAATAGTGAAATGTGTTATTATATACACCCAACTCTCTTTTTACACGGATTTGAAGTTACACGGTTGAAAAAAAAATTTTTTTGCAAAAAATTTTTAATTTAGTACGGTTTCAAAATACCGATAACGACGAGGACACCTAAATATGTCAACTAACTGCTAGTTCAATTGATGAGGGTCTAACATTTGGTAAAAGCATGGTGAATCATTTCTTAAAAAAAGATCATAATATGGAAGGTGCCCTGAAATTCGAACGAGATAATTGTATTGCTGGGTATAGAGTTGTATAAAGAACTTAAAAAACCAAAAGTTCAACTTTCTATAAAAGATTTTTTAATAAAAAAAAGTCGACGGAGCAAAACCTTTCGGAAAATAGTCCGACAGTTCAAAACTATATTACTGAACGAAAGTCACCATTGGATAATTTGATACCGACTTTAGTCCAGTTCGTCGCAAACAATTCAGCTTTTTATCAAGTAGCGACGAATAATTATGTAGCTATGTAAATATTTTTTAAAGTCGCCGTGGTCTAGTGGGTAGTGTGTTGGCTTATTAGACAAAAGGCCCGGGTTCGAATCCCAGGTCAGACATCAAAACGAAAAATATTTCTTCGGCGACTTCCTCTCAGCAGATTTCTGGCAAAGACTCTGAGAGTAAAAATTGCCATGAAAAGCTTCTCAAAATCTGTCGTTCGGAGTCGACTTTAAACTGTAGGTCCCGCCACTCATGTATAAAATTAACGCCCACAACATAAGTGGTGTGAGAAGCTAGGTCGTAATCCTGACTGAAGGGTTGTAATGGCCAATTATGTATGTATGTAAATATTTTTTCTTTATTTCTATTCCTATTCTACTTTTCTGTTCTTAATTCTGGATTAACAGATTTCTTTCTTTTTTTTGCTTGCTCTACCAATTTTTCACCTGATGAATTATGTATTTTAATTTTTAATGCTCAATAAAATGCCATATGAACATGCAACTATGCATTTATACAATTTTATAGTTTTCGAAATTTTTTTACACAGTTTTTCGAAATAAATATAAGCTCTTCATTTCATATTACACGGTTGTCAGATGCCACGGAACGTATCCCCCATTTTACTATAGGAAATGCCCCTTTCTTTACACTGATTTATCTACCTGAACGTATCTACCGTGAAAAGAAGAGTTGGGTGTACATATATTGAAAACCGCCCCCTTTCGGACTTGTATTATACAACATTTATATTTTGATCTTTAAACTTTTTAATCCTTCATCATCATTATTTTAGACTATTTCATATTGAACTTTCATACAATTGTCAAAATATTTATTTACAAACTCTTGCTTTAGGTACCATACGAGAAAGATTTTATTTACATAGCGAAGTGTCATGAGATACTTCACTCAATGATTTCTTTCAAAGAACTGCTGCCCAAAAGGGATATCGACTTAAGTGAAGTTGTTATTAGGAGAGATTCCGCATTTTTATTTTTCTTATAACAATATTAACATCTATGTATAGTAGGGTGATCGATTATTCGACATATTTCAAAATCCGGTTTTCGAATAGTTGAAATTTGAAAAAATCGGTTGGAAATTTGAAAATTCAAAAAAAACCGGTTAATTCATTTTATTAAAAGCAATAACAATAAATAATAAGATCCATGTTTTCAAAGAGATATCAATCTACACCATTAGTTGTAGTTTAGAATATGATAATTATAAGTTATGAATTCTCATTTTTAGTTCAGAAATTTTTAAATGAATTTCAGATATTTCAATTTGATATTACTATTTTTTTTTTTAATGTTTCGAAAATTTTAAAATATAATTAGAAATTTATAAAATGTTTTTAAATACTTCTTGAATTCAATTGGAAATCCTTAGAAAAGTATGGAACAAAATAAAAATGCACTGAAAAAATTACTTTAAACATAATATTAACAAAGAAAATTTCGAATTTTTGTATTAAATGTTAAAAAATAGTAAACTTAAAAAACCGGTTTTTATAACCAAAAAAAACGGGCTTATCGATACTCGAAAAACCAACATTCGGAAAAAACCGACAGCTGTAAAATCAAAAAACCGGGTTTCCATCGGTTTTAAAACCGAGTTGATCACCCTAATGTATAGTCTATATCAATATTCTAGAATGATGTAGACAACTTGCCTCTGCAATGTTTATAAAAAGAAAGTGACAGCAGCATATAAGTTTTTGATAGTAATAATAATTTAATTAAAAATCAAATATTTTCCTACTTTATTAAATAAAATTAAACGATGTTTAATTGAATTTTTAGTGCTTGAAAAAATATAGAGCCCGACCGAACGTTGGGGTACGTGTTCGGTGTACGGTCAAAATTTTGCCGAACACCAAACTTTTTATTTAATTTATTTTAAATTACCAATTTTGCCATTATAAGTAATATAAAAACAAACAATTTTGAGTACTAAATAGAATACAAACTACTTATACTTAATCTGGGTTATAGAGTTCTTCCTAAGTGAACTATAAAACCCGATCTTTATATTTTCCTCAAAAAAGAAGAAGCACAAAGCATTTCTTTTCTAAATAACTAAAAAGCACTAATTTTTTCTTTATTTTTTAATAATGGGTGATTTTTTAAGAGCTATAGTAACATTAAAAAAAAAAGAAACACATAAAATTCAGAAAAATGCTTGAAATCTTTATTTGAATCGATAGTACGGTCCATATAATTTAATGTTTGAAGATTATTTCATGCAAATGTTGACCTCGACTGCACCTCAAATAGCCCATCAGCTTAGTTTAATTTGGGCATACTCTTTCCAACATTTCGGCCGGTATCTCGCGAATAAATGCTTTAATGTTGTCTTCCAATGCGTCAATTGAAGCGAACTTGACTGTATAAACATGACGTTTAATATAGCTCCACAAAAAATAGTCTAGATCTAGGGGGCTAATTGACCGATCCCGAACGTGAAATGAAATGTTCATCGAAATCGCCTCTCAATAAGTCCATTGTTACGCGTTCTGTGTGGCATGTGGCACCGTATTGTTGCACCAGCTGTATTTTGAAAGGCTCCACACCTAAATCCTTGCGCAACATTTTCTACGTTTTGAGTAACAGAGGCCCAACTTCTGCGAACGGTGATGAATCGATAATTGATGGTCATCATTAACACTGGCCGATATAGCTGCGATATTTTCTTCAGTTCGCACTCTACGTGACCGTGTTGGTGGTTTAATGTTCAACAATATAGACTTGGTGCGAAATTTAATCACAATAGCCCGAATAGCCGCTTCAGTGGGTCGATTAAACTGATCATAAAATGGAAGAAGCACGCATTTTGATAATAAAATTCAATGATTTGCAAACATTGTTCGTTTGTAAGACGATTCATGGTTAAATTATAGACCAAACTGGAGATGTTTGACAGTGGAACATAACACGAAACGTGCGTGTGCTATTTAAACCAGTATTGCCAAAAAGATAATAACCAAAACATCACCCTTTACTACTTTTTAAAAGTACATGCATACATATATTCTTCTTAAATGTTATGAATTCGTTATTTTTTGTTTTTATCAATAAATTCCAAAAATGTGTTTCTGATTCAATATTTAATAACAAAAGGTATGAGTTCGGCCGAATTTTAAAATTGGCCGAAGTTCGGGTTCGGCGTTCGGTACCGAACGAAATTTAAAGATCGGTCGGACTCTAAAAAATATACATACAGTTATGGAAAAAAGTCGAAATATCGCAAACCCAAAAGAAGTAATGATGTGGGTTTTCTTTAAACTCACTTGAATCAATAGAAAACATTAAAATTAATTGCAAACAGAAAAAATTAAAAGAGTAATAAACAAAAAATTAAAAAAATGATGTGACAAAAATGCACATACAACAATTATAGATGATATTCACATTAATTATACGGCAATGAAAATACACCCGAGTAACTACCTAGTCTTCTTTGTTCAGCCAGTTGAGTAGAATTCAAAAAAACTTCCTTTGTTTTTCTCGTCCAAAAATCGTTTTTTGGACTTTGTGCATAAAGTTTTATTCCAAAACAGAAATAAATTAATAAAATAAATACCAAAAAATTTAATTATTTTTGCAAATTATTACAGTAAGACCCCGCTTAACACTGTTTCAGTATTACACGGTTGCCAATGAAACGGTTGTACAGTTAGTCTGGCCATGAAAAAGATTCAAACTGTATTTTCCGAAGTCGAAATCATAGTACGTACGCATCTGTCCTGCGTCACAGTTGATTTATTAGTTGCCATCAACGTTACAGGTGTATATGTACCTGTTGAGTTGCCTCGTTTTACACTGTTTCGTTTAGCGCTGGAACTAATTGGAACGTATCCCCCGCATAAAACGGGGTCTTAATGTACTTAAAATTGCTAACACATATTGGGTTATCAAGACTTTTGCTGTATACTGTACGTATATACATATATTTTTTTACTATTAACAGCATAAAAAATAAATCAATTAACATTTCTAAAACGCAAAGTACACAGATGAACTTTACAGAAAGCCAAATATTTGAAGAAGTCATAAATGATACGCCATAGCCTAGTTGGTAGTGTGTCGGCTTATTAGACGAAACGCCCGAATTCAAATCCCCCAGGTCAGACATTCTCTCTAGAGTCAATGTAAGTGTCCAATCCCTTGACAAAAATCAAGGTGGGCTGTATAGCCTGGATATGTTCTTTCAACTCTATCGAGGTTACATGTCTTTCATATACAAATTTTTTCTTTAAGTAGATCAAAATTATATAATTCTTCTAATTTATCTTCGGTTTTATTTCATTTTGATGGATCATATAATATTTTCCTGATCGCTAACTGATATATTATTGATTAAGTTTTTACTAATTCCTATTATATGTTCTGTTATTTTAATAGAATTTTAGGGAGATGAGTCAAAAAAATCTTTTAAAAATCATCACAAGTTTGTTTTCACTTTTCTCAAAATTGACGATTGATTGACACTCAATATACGATTTTTCAATTAAATTTCTGGACTGTGGGCTGTTCACGTAAGTGAATTAATTTGAGCTAGTGTTCTAAAAAAGTATCCGTTATGCCATTTGTATTCCCACGACAACAAAAAAATTCTTTAGGAAAACCATTAGAAAAGGCAAGGCTCAGTTCAGCTGATGGATTGTTGAAAACTCAAGATTTGTAGGGAACTATAGTAATATGATAATATCATTTGTTCTTTCGAGTTTGATTACAAAGATTTTATTAACAATCCTGGATCCTGTTACTACTCACTTCACCGCTCAACCATAGAGACATATATGTTATTTGAACAGTGTAAAGGTTCGGGCCCCGGATCATAGTATCATACCAGTGGATTTACAGATGAACATACATAGATATCTTCATTCCGCGACTTTGATAGTATTTAGATCAGGTATGTTGTAATCGACGTTTTACAAGATTAACTTTATTTCCAAAGAAGGTAAAGCATTGCAGCTTGGGAATTTAAATCAATCAGGCCATCCTCATTTCTACTTAAGATGCTGGATAAGAGTTTATATCCCAGCTGAAATTTTGGTTTTATACTGAAGATTAATTTGTAATAATGATTTACACATCTCTTATAAATTCATTCAGGTATTCACTAATGAATACAGATTACGCGACAAAGTCGAATGTGGAATAATTTCAGATCAATTGAGTCTTATATTGTCCCGTACACTAGCCGACAACAGTAGCATTATGGCTGTAGTGTAATGGCTATAAAGACGGCCGTCGTTCGAATCCTGTATTAGAGTATAACGTATGGTAATATGAACATAAAACAGTAAGATTGTTGGAGAATGCCGAGTGTCTCTACGAGAGATAGTGGGACATTCGACGATTACACTACATGAGTATAGATCCTTGGACACGGGCACAAAACCCGCTTACAATACAATTCCTATATTTGAACAAACAAAACTTCTTTTAATTAAGATGGTATAGTGTACCTACTATCAGCACCTCGTAGAAGACTCTGTACAAATCATCACTAATGTCTGAAAACTGAACAGAACTGTGTGTTACATTTTTTAACGGTACAAAAACCGAACCTGATCGCAATCAATTATCTGATACTAAATTTATGCAATATAAAAAGTAAATATGTAACCTAAATAAATTATTAATGTATAGCGTTATAATACAAAAAGGAATATAAATAAGAATTAAGAATAAGACAAAATAAATGACAGAAGATAATATCATATCGTTGGTATAATTCGCAAAGACGTTTAGTCCGTACAAAATGCATATTTTATGTGACAAACACAAATATCATTATGCAGCTTAAAGATGTTGGAATTCTGTGGTGTTTTCTGTTCTAAAGCCGTGAAAAGTGGAGATATAAAAGGAGAACATAAATACTGAGCGTCTGTTTTAAAAAGGTAAATATGTATTGAGATTGTAGTTTTTATTTTAAAATAAAAATATATGATGTAATTTACAATAATTATTTAAGTATGTATTTTTAAGAAATTGATATGGATTCATTCCAAAAATTAGAATTAATATAGAAAATTAAATCAAACTTATTTTTAAAATTAGTGCAAGTCCACAATAAAGTGAATAATAGTGTTTTCACACCGAGTGGTTTTAACGCAAAAGTTGGTTTTATCGTTAAAACCTTTTCTGAATTGGTTTCAAGCTGATTTTATGAAATACAACCATGTTTTCGATGTACTAAATCATAGCTACCAACAAGAAATGTTGAAAACAGCTGGAAAAAAACAAAATAAAAACAAAAGGAGCTGCAAATAAATAAATAAATGTAAATAAACATTTATTTTGTGTTAAAAGGGGAAAATTTGGAATATTTTTTAATTTCTTCAATTCATTACTAATCGAACTATAAGCAATTTTCCTTGACAATTAAAAAAGTTCCGTGGGCAAAGTTAAGTCAAAAGGAAAATATAACAAAATATATCCTCATCACTTTTTGTTTCAGGAATTTGGAATATACCTTTAAATTGGTAAAGTACTAAGTTAGCAACGATCGATGAAGGTGTGACCAAAAACAATAGTTCTCAATTACGTTTCCGTAATAGAATGGTTCATCTCCTTTCAAAATAATTCCTTTATTCTATCACAATATTATCAACTATATAAAATAATAAAAAGCCACCCCGGAAACTAACAAAACATTAATAAACAAAAGACAAAAACAGCTGTTCTGCAGTCATAAACGTCATGGATTTAAAACCAGATATAAGAAAACTTGCAGTGTGAACTCAAAATCAGCTGATTACGGTTTTAATGCTAAAACCAGGTTTTAAATTTTGGTGTGAAAACACTATAAGTTTACAAAGCAAAAATGCAAAGTCCAAAAAGTACGAATTTCCCTCACAAGATTTTGTGTATATGGATTTTTGATTTAGGTTATTTAAAGACAGCTATTTTGTAAAAGTAATTGGCTTTAAAAAGTTTACAAATTTTAAAAACTGAAAAAGTACAATGTTTTTTGGTGTCTCCTGTATAGTTAAAAAAAAAAACTGAGAGTCCACTGTAATAATAATTAAAAATATTTAAATATACAATGGGCCATAATCATAGTCATCAAAAAAATGTACCATTTATAAAAAAGTCTTCTTTTCGGCTACTATAGACGATAAAAAGCTTACTTTTTCCACTAAAGTCAATTTTATGCTTAAAACAATGTGAAGTTGTTTTTGACGAAGTTAACATCATTTTAAATCTATCAACTGTCAAAAGTTGCAAAATCAAAATACCTCAAAAAACAAAAATAATTTAAATTGTGTTAAATTTTTTATAAATTGTAGAAGTGTTAAAAATAATTAAAAAAATGTGTACAATTCAGGACATTGAAAATGATTTTGGTGTTACTAAAGATTTGTTTATCATTTTATTTTTGGCGCTTTTATTATCAGCTGTGTAGAGATGCCACTTATACAATATTTACACCAGTTTGTATGAAAAATTTCAAACATTATACTAATCACCCACTTAAAGCTGATTTAACTTAAAACAATTATTAATTTTCTCTTTAGTTAAGAAACAGTTAGTGTTTCGGGGAGTGCAGGGTAAATTATAAAATAAAATATTTGGCGAGAAATCGGGGAATAAAAAATACAAAAGTATTAGTAAAATAATCAATTATTATTTATTCGTACAAAAACGTACATTCGGGTTGGGGGGTGGATCGTATAATGATCTCTTTTCAATTCTATTGTTTATAATTCACAATATTATAAAGGCAATTACAGGTTTGGTTTATACACTTTCACAAAACTTAAATCAAAACTTAAAAGTAGGGTGGCCAGCGTGAACATCCCGCCCCCCTTGCAACATTGCAACAAGAGAACCGAGAAGTCACCTGGCAAGAGATCAAAATTACAATTCAGGGGTAATAATAGCGTATAATAATACAAAGTTTTCGAGTTATTGCAAAAAAATTATAAAATTTAAAAACGATGGGTTTTCTGGCAATGAATATGTTTTCACAAGAGCCTGGTTGTGGGTTGCGCTCGTCTTCTTCCGTGGGTGAGTGAAATCCTTGTCCAGCTTGTTTTGAGGTGTTTGTCACTTAGGCGTTCGACAACTAGCCTGCGGGTATTACACTATCTGGAATTAAAACGACAGACACGCAACAGGGAGAAAAACAAGAGAACGAATTAGTTATGCACTTTATTAGAAAGCGACACGAGCGTCGCAATTGGCCGTATTAGAACGCCCGTTTTTGGCCACTCGCACTTCGAATCAGGAACAAAATAAACCTGTTCGGTTCCACTAAATTTTCGAGTTAATTGTCATACAAACGACAATATTGTCGACAACAACGAAATTTCCTAGATGACTTTTCTTACGAGTGAAAATGGTCATCATAGGGCATCAACCTAATGTAGAGATTTCATGTGATTCCAATTGTCAGTGCCTACCTGATCCACGCTAAACGATACTCAATTTGCCGCAAAAGTTGGCCAATGGCACGGGGGTTTTTGAAACCAGGACAGAACGATAGTCGTATCTGACCCATAAAGGTAAAATTCAGCTTCTTGCGAAGTGAAAATACCATTTTGCCAATAGAGTTGCATCGCAGAGCTCTAAACGGGGTAAAATTTACATTTATACAGGCACAACTTTCACTTTGGCAGCAAGCAAGTGGGTGAAAAATTCACCAGACGGGGTTAGGACTCTACTATACAGAATGGCAGCATATGCTTTCTCAGAAGCATCACAAATTGCATGAAGTACTTCACGCTGAGGGTTAAAATTAACCCAACGGGGGATGTTAATCCTGTCGATGTACGAATAATCATCGACAAACTCGAGCCATCTGTTAAACGTCATGGGTTCCAAACATTCGCCACAATCTGTTTTGATTTTACAACTTTGTCGCACAACAATCTTAGCAACTACGATTTTAGGTGCCACTCACCCAACGGGGTCAAATAGCCCAAGCTGAAAAAGACAGAAAGTTTTGTGAAATAGGGCGTTGGAGCTGGCTTGAAGCAAAACAATCTCGCATTCCAACGAAAACCCAGAGTTTTAGCGGTGCTGGCGTCAGACAATTTTTAATTGGGAATCTAAGTAGATGTTCGGGTAGCACAAGAGAAAAGATGTGAGAAGGGAGTTAAAACACGATATGATGGGTAAATACTAAATTGGGATGTTGATGTAATAAAATAGAGCCAGGGTCGATTTCCAGTGTGTGGTTTAGGGAAAGGTATTCCCCAATTACTTCCTCGTATGAGGTTTTAATCTCGGGGCTCTGTAGCGATTAGATTTCATATTCTGAGCAATCGTTCCTTTACGTGATGGACCAAGGCTAAAGTTTGCAGGGATTTTAGATCTAGATGGTAATGAACTTAACTGACGTGTTTTGCCAGTTACAATCCAACCGAAAACGGTTCGTTGGGCGATCAAAGGGTTTTTGGGGTCTTTTCGAAATCCGGAAAGCATTATCTGGGGGTATACATCTCCACCCAATAGCAAATCCATATGCTCATATTTAAAATCTGTTAACGGGAGATCGGGTGCATCTATTTCAGCACATTTCGCTAACGAGCATGTGGCTAATTGACCAGTGAGCTTTTAGACAACATATGCCTCTGTGGTCAATTTAAACGAAGGATCGATAGGAGTTCCTAGCGTAATAACACAAACTTTTTTCAGAGTTTGCTACCACTGCGCCATTAAGGCCCACAATAGTGGCAGCAGGTGCCGAATATGTTAGAAGATCTAGCTTCCGTTGTAACTTTCGAGAGATGAAAGTAGCTTGAGACGCTGGGTCTATCAGAGCTCTCGCTGAAAATATGGCATTATCTAATTCCATGTTAACATTAGCAGTCCCTAACGGAACTGTTGAAGACAGGGTGGACTGTAGACGGGTAGCGAAATTTTGGAAAGCACGGGTAGTAGGGGGTGTCGATGGATAATTATCCACTTCATTTCGGTTCTCTGTTGGAGACCGGAGGATTTCCAAAGAGCGATTTGGGAAAAACGGGTTATGGGGCTAGCTTCAGCTCTCGGTCTCTCCCGGGTATAAGATTCGCTACGGTGAAGCGAATGATGTTTTTGTTTGCAAATATAACAAACGTTAGAGCTATGGCATCTTTCGAACTCATGCGAGGCAGCCAAACAATTTGTGCAGCATTTATGCCTTCTAATGGTTGCCAAACGATCACAAACCGTCATTCTTAAAAAGTCCGAACACAAACACAAAATCACACCATTTTCACTGCAAACTGTACATTTTCTTTTAGGTAAGTTAGGGACCACAGTCTCATAAATTCTGTATCTTCGGGGATTACTGGGATTGCTCTGATTATCAATCTGAGCAGTACTTTGGGCAAAATTGTGGGTTCCGGTAATATCCGAAACTGATTCGAGAGTTCGATATCTGGCAGTCAACAACTCATCCATCTTGCTCCACTTGGGTAGGTCTGAGCAAGGGCCTTGAGATTGTTCCCAAAGACCTAAAGTGTGTTCGGGGAGTTTGGTGGAACAAATGTAAACAAAGATGATGTCCCAGTTTTGGGTTTCTATTCCCAGCAATGACAGATTCGTTACACAGTCATTAATTGTCCGTTGCAAACTCTTAATGGAAGGGCCAGATTCCTTAGAGATGGAAGGAAGGTTAAAGAGGGTTTTCAATTGAGAGTTGACTAGTACTCTCTTGTTCTCGTAACGATCGACGAGATTCTGCCAAGCCATGTCGAAACCATCATTCGTCATGGGGCAAGTGCGAATTATGTCCCTTGCCTCACCTTCTGTTTTCTGTAAAAGATAGTACATCCTTTGGATGTTACCAATATGGGGATTGGTCCCGTAAATCGCCGAGAACATATCTCTAAATGTTGGCCACGAAGCGTAATCGCCAGAAAAGGTTGGAGTGTCACATGGGGGAAGGTGAATGGGGATACTATTATTAGTAGGGGGGTTCGAGGCCTTGCTCTTAAGGCTATCAATTAATCCGTCAATAAAAGAGATGGATTGAAAATACAGAGTATATTCCGACATATACTTGGCCTTGGCGTCTTTTGTTGAGACTTTGGTGCCATCGGCATTTTCCAACAAGTCTTCGTAACTGTCACGAAAGACTTCCTACAAACGGGTCAACTCCTGCCGATGAACACCCAGAGAGTGAACCGAATGTTATTCTCGCGGAATAGTCTGAATAAAGCATTCCAAATCTGCTAAACGATTGTAATTTCTATTTAAGTTACGCATTGCGGCCATTATTTATCAAAATTAAATTCGGGGTTTCTAATTATTTTACCGGGAAAAATTAAAAAAATCGAAAATTCTAATTTTATTAAAATAGAAAAACTCCAAAGAATAGGGTTTATCGAATAAAAACCGAAAATTCAAACAGAATTATATAAAAATATCACTTCCAATTACAAAATTCAGAAATATTTGCGATATACTTCAAAACGGTAAAAAGGGTTCGCGATAAAATTTAAAACGAATAAAAAGAGGTTTGCGAAAACTTTCGAAACAATATTCAGATAAGGAATCGAAATTTAAATATAACGTAAAACAAATAAAATTATTTTATATTGTAATAAAAAACTCACAATATTAATTTTAAAAATCCAAAAAATATTCGCATATACTATCGTGATAAAAATTTTACAATTTCATTTAAAATATTGACAGAAATTATATATTTCGATTTATATTAGTGCAAGAGTATAAGATTCACAAATCAAAATATATTCAAAAAACAAAACGCGGTCACCTCAATTAGTGACAATCTTCCAACTGTTTCTAAGGTAGTATACAACAACAAAAAAACTGCAAAGTTAATACACTGAGTTGTTTGTGTATTTTCGTTTTGTTTATTTTATTTTGCTTTTCTGTTTCTTTTATTCTTACACTCGCACTGCACACTATTATATTCTTTTAAATAAATAAAATGTTTCGCACCACAAAAATATATTTTACATACCTTGTAAAACAATTAAAATAATACTAAATTATATTAAAAAATGATGATGCGGAGACAAGGGTGTGATTAATCCAGCAAAAAACCAAATATGGCGATCCTTGAGGATATCTAAAACGAAAATCTCGTCCAATATTTTATTTTATTTAGGGTTTGATCCGGCTCGAAGGACCAAACGTTTCGGGGGGTGCATGGTAAATTATAAAATAAAATATTTGGCGAGAAATCGGGGAATAAAAAATACAAAAGTATTAGTAAAATAATCAATTGTTATTTATTCGTACAAAAACGTACCTTCGGGTTGGGGGGTGGATCGTATAATGATCTCTTTTCAATTCTATTGTTTATAATTCACAATATTATAAAGGCAATTACAGGGGTGGTTTATACACTTTCACAAAACTTAAATCTAAACTTAAAAGTAGGGTGGCCAGCGTAAACAGTTAGTAACAAGTTTAATTATTAAAGTTTCTTTTTAAAAAGAACCGACTTTAGTGTTTGACTATGATTATGGCCCAATATATATACTATGGGGCCGCGTATAGCTGAATAATGTCCATATCGTACAGGTGCCGGTACATATTCATCGAACTTTCTGATGAAAATTATATTTTGGAAATCCTTTTAGGTAGCTGCGACCTTGTAATTGACAAGACAGACGTGGATTCTTCGGAAAGAACGGTGAAAAAAATTTGGCGAAAATACACTCAATATGGCATTGCATTGTTGGCACTCAAAGAAGGCTAACGAAGCCGTGGAGATGGGGAAGAGAACGAAACCCTGTGATATAGGCAGGAAACGGCTTTTTGGTTGTACCACATAGGCGAACTAAACAAAATGTTAGCACCAATATTTAGTAATCCCCTTATCAGAAGTTCCGAATTCTTACGGGGAAAATATAAAGCTGGTCTCAGGTGGTCTAAGTGTGTCTATCCGATTTCTTTTTGGGAAGGCAGCTCTTCTACTGAACTACCTAACCTACATGCAGAGAGACCAGACAGATCTGAATAACGGGACAATGGTGTTTGGATAAACATGTACGGATACTGAGAATGTAAGTTAGTTGGGAACATAAGAAGACTAACTCTTGGGCACCCAGAATTTATAGCTAGAATGTGTTTAGCCAAAGAAAATTTGAATAAAAACCTTTAGGATGTCAATTTATAGTTGCAATTATGTGATGGAATATATAATATCGGTATTACAAGCGATGTCCATTGAAGTGATTGTCAATTTAATCCAACCCAAACTAATCTTTTTAATCATACTAGCGACTGAATAAAAATATTTTCTATTATTTGTGGGAGTTATGAGGGATCTATCATGTAACTGACCGTGACTACATGACATAAATAAGTACCTTCTTGTTAATGAATAAGGAAATAAAAAGAAGACACATTGACAAAAACATTTAAAATTTATAAAAATTTCATAAATTAAATTTCTTTTATCTTCAGATCTACTACATACGAAATGATGATTTAGAGAAAAAGTTATAGAAACAAGCATTAAACTTAAAGTGCAAAAATGTATGGTGATCACGTCATAAGGTAATAACTTACAGCATTGCACGCTACATCCGTAAAAGATAAATATTTTAAAAGCTACCGTTATTACTCTCGTTTTAGAAAATTTTGATGTGTACTGTCATAAAGAAGAGAGTGAGAGTTGACATTCATGTAATGTTTTGACAATCAAGACTTTGTAGAATAAAAAATTATATCAGCAAGCTTCATAATAGGCCATGCAGCAATCGTTATATGTGCATATTTATGGTAAATGTAATGCGCATACTAACGTTGTCTACATACATATGTATATGTATGTATATCGTGAAACTAGCACTTGCATTAAATTTGGTAACCTAATTCCTCGCCGGTAGCGGGCCTCCAATATTCGCCATTAATCTGCTGAGCTGTCCAACGATTTTCCGGGCTTTGTAAGCCGAATACTGAATCTTATCTTACCGAGCTCTTGGTCTTAATTACCTCGTTTCCAATACACATGTCCACCTGCAAGGGGATACGGCGACCACTGACAGCAGTAATTTCGTTTAATGCGTGGCCAGGTCTAGGCCGTGGGAATCCATGTTTTCGTTCTTAGCATGACACGTCTCAGTCCCCCACTATTCTCAATAAGCAATAAGCCGTGGCTTTAAAAGCCTCTCGAGCAGCTTTCCTGACGTATCCAGCATGCACAGTGGCCTGTACGCGGATGGGTCCTCCGGATCGCCCTTTCCGTTGCTTATTATGAACAGCCGTTGTTTCTCCCACATTTCGGGGAAAATACACTCTCTTAGGCACGCGTTTTATATTCCCAGTAGGAGTTCCGGTTTTTGACTGGCAATTTATCGCATCTCAGGCGGGATGTCGTCGGGCCCTGGTGCCTTACCGGATTTTAATCCGACCGCTGCTACTTTCAGCTCCTCCATGATAAATGGTAAAAATTCCGCATTTAGCGTGTTCTATCGTCTTTCGTTCGCAGTCTTTCTTATTACACGCTCGTCCATAATTTCCATTGGTTTCCTCCTGTTCAGTTTGTCCATTACAATTTTGTATCCAAGTCCGTAAGGGTTTACGTTTACGTCATCGCGTAGTTCCTGGTATGCCCGATTTTTCTTGCGCGTTATAGCCTTCTTGAGAGACTTCTATGCCTCGCATTTCGTCAGCAGCTGGTCCGTCGGGTCTGGCTCTAGAGTACCTCCGTCGTAGTAACTTATTTAGAGGTATGACAACGATATTTTTTATTATCTTGCCTACATCCCGAAGTAGCAATATTTTGTCTGCTCCGGCGGTTAAATTACTAGTTGAAATTCTCCATAGCCAACACCAAAGCACGGAAGTCGTCAGGCAAGCCTCCAACATTTAGGACGCTGTCAATTCATCGTCATTACAAGGCAATTTACATAGTCGGACATAGATGCATTATCCGATAGCTTTATTTGGACTAATTGTTTATACAACTTAGCTTTACGTTTTAATCCTTTGTCCTCATAGGCTACTAACAACGCATTTTTACCTTTATGTGCGAAGTTAAATTTGCTATGTGCGCAAAATTATTAGGCTCTATCATCAGTCTGAGTTCAGAAAGCGCACGTTCCTCCGCTTCTACATATGTATCGAAAGAGGTGTTTGCTGCTATGTTTAACTGGCAAATAAGACTTTGCATGCGGATTCCAAAAATCGAAATTTTCACGTCCACGCAATTTCTCGAACGGGAACATGTAATATAATGACGCCCAAACTCATTAATAGCAGGGATTAAAAAATTTCAACAAGATTTCAATGATCCACTGAACATTTTAGTTTAAAAGAAGTTGGTGCAATTATAAATCTATTTTTCTACTTATTTAAACAAATATTTTGTGTGCCTTATACGACCATAATTTATTAAAATATGAAAATATTCGCAGCATAAATAAAATACGTCTGTATGGTTCAAAAGTTAAAATAGAAGTGAGAGCTTATTATAAATATTAATACATACATATGTACACATATTATATTATTGACAAATATATCAAAGAACAATTAAACAATTGTATTGATAAGTGTACAAGTTTGCCATCAGCAATAATTTTTATTTCTCGAAGTTCTTGAAAACGTTTGGTCAATTCACACAACCCCTTGTATCATTGTATTGAGTGTATTGTTGAACGAATATAAAAATCTGATACACATATTCTATACACAGAATAAAAATCCAAACTGACAGCAGAAAGTTTATTAAATGAAAAATAATTTAAATATTTCACCTAATTTACTTTTTTGGGAATTATTTATCAATTCACGAATACTGGTGTTCTTTTTCTTATCTCATTTTAACATTTGGAATGCGAAATCCGCAATACAGCATAGCATTGAGCGTTTACAAACAACCAAGTGTAATCAATACAACATAAACGGTACAAAGTCGTGTGAATTGGCCAAATATAAATTGTATCGTACGTCAGATAATCGGCATACAAAACAACTGTAACTTTGAAAGTGGGTAGTATACTAGACTACCCTCTTAGATCATGGTTTGATTCCTACCAGAATCTCTGGTCTGTTATACTATACTGAGCTTGAAATATAAGCAACTCAGCTTATAATAATTAAAATATAATTTAAACTATATTCTAATTAATAAATAAGAATTAACGCACTCTAAAAGTAATCCGCAAATCAATAAAATCCAATTCGTTAAGATATAGTTTTAAGAATTAAAATATAAGTAATGATAGATTCTTTATTTTTAATTTCTTAATGAGAATACCCCCTCAAAGTGTTCACACTGAATTTTTCATGGGTCTGTATAGTAAGGTTTACACCTTATTTTGAGAGACAAAAGACTTTTAAACCAATTAAATGTTCATACAATTTATTTTGTTAAGGTTATGCATTTTGGATTTACAACATATTAGACTTAAAATATTAATAATTAATTAATATTCTTATATTTGTTTATAATTTTTTAAGTGTATCTTTAAATTAAGAAATGTTAATAGATTACGAATGGATTTCACTGTATAAGTCAGGGATGCACAAAGCTAAAACTGTAGTAGTATTGGTGAGCGAGAGAGAAATGCACTGAAAGAAAAGTTGTGTAAACTGAAATAATATGTTCGAAAAATAAAATTCAAAAATCGGAATTTACAATCAAATTTATAATAGAAATTCTTCCATATTATTTAACTGAAATATAGGTAGTTTCTCAAGAAAAGTTACAATCTTAAATTAATTATATGCTAATTTTTTATCTTTCATCTGTAATATTTCCCATAAAAGATTTATGATAATGGTTTCATTATTATTCAAATTAAAAAAAAACCGATTATGAAAATAAAATTAATTAAATAAAAATAAAGAAATTCAATTTTAAATGTAAAATATGTTTGGGCAAAATTTTTTTTAATACGTAAAGGCAATTTTTTTGGTGTAAGAAATAACTTTGAGGAATTCCATTTTAAATATAAAATATTTTACCCATAGTGGACAAAATTTTGTAAACACCTAAAGGAAGATCCACGAGAGTGAGACCTTACTTTTTTCCTTTTAAATTTTGAAAAATGCGACAGCCTTATAGCTTTAAAAGCGCTCAAAAATTTCGTGAAAGGTGCAATAACTTTTGACGTGTTAAAAATGATTAAAATTTTATTTTTGCATAAAATTCTTCAAAACGAAAATTTTGTTAAATTATACAAAATTTATTTATATTTTTTTCTAAAAACAAAATTCAAAAGTCATAGTAAATTTTTTTCAGTGCTTTAATCAAAAAATATTACAAAAAAATCGTACAGCCGCTACGCATGTGCATTCGTCGCTAGCTGAGTGACGACTAAACAAAGAATAAGAATATGTGTGTTTTTGGTTTGCGCGAAAGCACTATGAAATGTGCATCATTGGTATAAGTGTATATACAAGCGAATAACTTAAATTGTAACGAAATAAATATAAATTGTACTTTTTCTTGTAATAAAATAAATTAATTTAATTAATTATTCGGTAATTTACAATATACAATAGTGTTGGTGTGTTCGCAAAAACAACAATCAAAATATACAGCAATACCTCAATTAACATCCCTATTTGTGACAATTGACCAATTCACACAAGCCCTTGTATCGTTGTATTGAGGGTATTGTTAGATAAATATACTGCAGTGTATGCCTGTTGTTGATAATTTTCATATAAAAATCCCATACACTTAAGGTGCGGTCACATATAAAAAATTTTTGCCAAAAAACATAAAATATTTGTTTTCCATAATGTGACCACAAAATAAATTTGCGTGGCAAACAGAAAAATCGGTCATTTTTGGCAAATAAAATTGTTTGCCGGCAAACAAAAGTTTTTTTAATGTGACCACCCTGTAATAAATATTTTTATGATTTTTTGGCAAATATTTGTTTGCTCTTACATATTTTTCGTAAGGGAAAACAGTGGCAAATAACAGCTGTTTAAGACTGTGTTGCATACCAACAAAACTAAAACCTCACTAAAATTGCAAAAAAATGAATGAAGAAAATAAATAATTTATTTTATGGAAACCTTTTTATTTGTTGTAAATGTATTCATTATATAGATATAAATATTTGGGTGCCTGCATATACAGAGATACATTCAAAGCTTGAAATATAAATCCACGTTAATGCAGACATCAATTGTTGTACCTTTCTAGATGAAAGTTATTCAGGGGTTTTAATGATTTTTCAGTATAATAGTTATTTTTTTATATCTCATTAAAGAAAAAGATCCCTGAAACGACTTAACTCTTTAGTACATGTTTTTGTTATAGAAAATTTTTCATTATTATTGTAATGATTTTAATTTTTTTTTCCAAATTATCACGAGAAATTTTGTTCCTGAAAGTAAACATGTTAAAATATTCAAAGTACAATGTAATAATTGGAACTCGAAGTGGACGGTACGAGTCATTGTAATTCAACGCAGCTACATAATTCCAATTTTTCTTTACACACATAGAGTACATTTTGGAATTCAATCATTTTTGAGGATAAATTTTCAAAAACAGTGACCTGAAAACCATTCTCAAAAATATCGATAAATAATTTTCAATTAGACCTAAAAGAATTCCTTCAATTTATTTATATTCGATTTCCAATTTTTAGATTTAACATCTATTTTAAGTTATGTACATCATTTCAGCGATTTTCAAATATGGTGATTGGCTGCACTGGAAAAATGTAAACATTTGTTCATGTTAATTTTATTGTGATTAAAAACATAATTTTTCTGATTTCTTCTTATTTTATGCGTGGAACCCATTTCTAAAGCCATAGTCGTCTTTCTTTTTTCCCTTTCCAAAATAGCACAGAAGCTCCGCAACACAAAACGAAAAAATATTCACTTTCTATTATGTGTGAAATTGTGTATAAATATTTTTGTTTTCCAAAATTCTGGTCAAACATGTGTTTTTTGGCAAATATTTTTTAAATGTGACCACATCGCAAACATGTTTGCCAAACTTTTGTTTGCCGCTATTTTAAGAAGCAAAAATGGGAAAATAAATGTGCGTAGTGTGACCACAAAACAAAACATTAGTGATTTCAGTCATATTTCTGGCAAACAAGGGAAAACAAAATTATGGCAAACATTTGTCATATCTGACCGCACCTTTATACACATTATGTTCATATGTTTTTAAAAGTTGTATTGGTTTCGTACTACCAATTTATATAAATGTGGGTAATCAAGAAGAGTAAAAATACAAAATACTTTCTATGTAACATAAGTCAACAATTAATATATTGTTCGCACAGATAATTATTAAATTTTTTTTTCCCATAATATTTTTAATTTTGTTTTTTGAAAATCAAATTATAAATTCTGGTATTCCGCTTCTTACCGTTTTTTGACGTTTGGAATACGAAATACACAAAACAGCATAAAACTGAGCGTTCACAAACAAGAATTGTATTCAATACAACATACACGATACAATGTAGTGTGAATTGGCCAACATTTCATAAAATAAACACTGATTTTAGACACAATTCTAATGGAATCTATAAATTGTTTCTACAAGGATCGAACATTGAAATTTCTATGTCATAAGCATGTTGATTTGTAAGTTGTTTTCACTGTACGGATCACGTTTATAATTTCCTTGTTTATATTGTTAAGATAGTCTTCAGTTGTACGTTCAGACCGTAAATTTGTCGTAGTATTTTGCAATATCGATGACAGCATCTCCTTCTTTCAAAATATTTTACGAAAACTATAAATTTTTTATTACTTCTATCAGGTTATTCAAACTTCGGCGTATAGCCAATTATAAATAACTCTCATTTTTTTGCCCAGAGCTAGCCACTTGCCAATATAGCGAAAAAGTGAATGTGATTCCAGAAATAATCAAAACATTTAAGCCATTATACGTTTGATGGTTTAGAATTTCAGTTTAAAACAATCTACTGATTGTATGTTCTCTTGAACCTACATCCACCAGCTCTATACGAGGAGTGTGAGGCATCTAATCTGACACAGCCAACCTGGACACTGACACAGATAGCATTTCAGCCTTGGAACACTCGTTAGATCTACAATTTTAGATACGATTCGCATTTTCAGTTTTGTTTTCCATGTCCGAGATATGAAATGAGACCATATAAGGAAATAATTGCAATCTAGCACTAATGGAGAGAATAAAAAAGTCATTTTACATAAACTTGATGGTGGAAAACAATCTTGAAACACGTTAGCATATCAGTATCCAAAGGTTATCAGCATGGGTCTAACAAATCTGCGACCATTTAGTAAGTTGTTGTTGTTCAGTAAGGTCAGAAAATTAATGTCACTGTTTTTAAGTTAGTATTTTTGACGAAATTTATAATCTGCTAGCTTGGTATCTGTCACCTGTCACTAATTAATTAATTAAATATTTAATTTAATATGATTTATGTGCATTCAAGACTAAATTTAACCTCGTTCGATGTCGTATCAATTTATCGTTTTCTTTTACAATATGTAATGACAAGAGTAGCTCCATTATTATTACTTAAATTTTTTCATTTTAAAGTAATTTGAATTGCAGTAATACTACATTCAAGAAATCAAATTTAGGTAAATTTCGAATCAAATATATTTCAGTATACATAAAGAGACACTCGAAATGAAAATCTTAATCATTTGTAATGTTTTTCTTTTCCTCGAATTTTTTTTTCATAATCAATAAAATAGTATCAAGTATTTATAATGATCTTATATTTTCTTACTGCATGGTTATTGCAGCAGTGTCTAGTTGTGTTTACTCCGTTTATTTAATATGAACTTTATGTACAGTCAACAAAAGCAAAATCTGTCCCATTCCGGGATCTATTCAATTAAGTTTTCTCCAACCTGCCTTGTTAAATCTTAAAGTAAAGTACAGTCAACCATCCTATAACGCTGTGAGTGCGTACCACATTATAAGAAACTCGAATTTCACCGTACAAATATACGATAAGATAAGACTTGTAAAGTTATGATATTTTTCAACATTCACCTCACTGTCAGATATGAGTTGCCTAACTCGTCTTCTTTTAATAGGCAAAATATAAGAGTATTCCTCACAAAATTGGAAAGGAAAACAAAAACAAAAAGTGTTTCTAATTGCATTTACGAAATATATAGAAACGTCGTACGTCGAAACCAATCGAATTATAATGGAGATTACGCCAGGTCGTGCCATATACAGATGGCAGATGAGGAATTAAAACCACTAAGGCATCCTAAAACATATCATCCAGAACCAGTTGCAACACATTCGAGACCATTATCGGTTAATACTGTCGAATTTGTGCCACGCTTTAGTAATGTTATGCCACATAATAACATACAAAAGCGTTTCCAAATGCATCAAAAACAATACATTTAGCAAAATTATCAACAACAGCCCTATACCAATGGTTATGCTAATCAACAGCAACAGTTGCAGCAGCAACATCAGCAGCAACAACAACAACAAACTCCACAAACATCACAAGGTTTACATGCTCAAATAGGCTCAATGCATATATCAAATGTACAAGATCGCTTACGTCCAGCAATAATGGTGGTGGAGCACGTGGTGGTGGCGGTGGTGGTGGTGCTGGTGGTTATCACTATCAGCAACAACAACAGCGTGGTGGCCAACAGCAACAGCCAGATTATCAGCAGCAAGGTAATCGTTATCGTTACAATAAAAGTCATAACCCACATCACCAACACAATCAGCAGCAACGTTACAACAATCATCAGAATCATCACCAGCAACAGCAACAACAGCATTATCATTATCAAAATCAACAGCAGTCGAATGTATCAACCACGGCTGGTGGTGCTGATAATGTCAATGATATGGAAAATATAGCCTTGGATTATTTACAGACTGTGATTCAATGCCTCAATCAAAATCCTGGCCAATTTGATAGCATTGCAACACGTTTCATAACGATCTTTGAGGGCATGGAAAACTATCACTATGTCATGTCCATTGCCATGGAAGATATATTCAATGAATCGATTAAAAATCCCAATTTCTGTTATATGGGCGCTAAACTATATAATCTCTTGCATATGTTAAATCCAAGTAAGGATTCCCTATTCCATACATTGCTCAAATACAAATTAAACTTCCATCAGCAAGAGGTGCATCAGTACATTAAAAATAAACAGGAGGCCAAGGTACGGGAGACTGCACTATTTCTAGCTGAATTGTATATGCAACTGAGAGGTGATGATTCGCGTATACAATTAATTGCTGAAAATATTGTGTTTTCTTTAAAGCAATTATTATCGATTAACGATAACAAGGATAATATGCGTTGCATTTGTTTGACATTGAAATTAGCTGGCTATGATTTAACAGCCGATTGTGCTGGGGATATGAAAGAAATTATTGCTAAACTAAACAATTGGGGAAGGAAAATTGCAGGCGCTGAATCGCCAGTTGAAACAGAGTCCACGAAACCGCTTGAGCCGTTACGGATTAGTGATGACCCTGTTCTCTATGGTCCGGATGGAAGGGAAATAACCGCTGAAGAATGTGAATTCTTAACTAATGAAGCTGCTGGCACTGCTGTCTCCTCGGACAATGATGAGGATAACGATGATGTGGATTTAGATCCTGAAATGAATGAGGAGACTGAAAGAGATTTTAAGCAATTCCTTAAACAATCGAATAAACAATCATAGGTTATATTACACAAGTTACTAAATTGCCATTACTATATTATTACTATTAGTGCTAGCAACAACAACAACAGCACCACCATTAATTATGACCTATGAGGGAAATGTTGAAAGTAACAGTGTAACACAATAGCAACACAACAACAAATGCAACACTAAACGAAATCGAAATTAAATAAAAAGAATTAAGAAAAATTAAGGAAAATTAAATTAAAAAAATATAAGAAAAGTAATCATTGAAATATATTTTTAACATAGAAAACAGAAAACCTTAATGCTGAAATTACAGTTTGCTTTTAAAAGAATTAGAAAAAAATACAAAAAAAAAAAAAACATGCATTAATGCACGAATATATTGTGATGTAATAAATCTGCTAAATTAAATTTATAATGTGATATACAAAATATATTTGCTTTTTTAATCATTGTTTTCTAATAACGATTTGTTTTATTTTTTTTAATAACAAAAATTCCAAAACGAATAACATTTTACATACACTTAATTACATTACTTAACCTGCAGGAGTTTATTATTATTATTCTTATTAATATTAATACAACAAAAACAATATATTTTTTTGGTATTTATTATATTTTATAAACTCCTATTTTCGATTTTTCGTTAATTCCCTTTCGATTGTATAATCATTTCGTATGCTGTGCATGCTTTAAAATTTTGTTCCATTTTGTTTTTTTTTATACCAAGAATTCAGAACCACACCAATTAACAATATACTTACAGAACTAGGCCTACCATCTTTAGAGGACAGACATTACAAACTTCTCTGTAATCAAATAATTAGTATAAGTCAAATGAGGGATAATATAATTTATGAAGATGCAAAAAACTATATACAATTAAAAAGAAATCCAAAATTTCACTACACTTCAGACTTGTTTCTCCACCTTGGTCCAACATGAACTCTTTCTTCGTAAAAACTCCAAATTTTAGTAAAATGAATTCTAGTCCGCAACAAATAAAACAATATCATCTAGAACAGCTAAACAACTACAAAACTGATAACTACAAAATATGGTTTTCCGATGGATCAAAAACTAAAAGTGGAAACACCTTTGCGATAGTTGACGAAAATCCTAATATATATTATAAATCTTTCTGTAAGGGCCATTATTATAACTTACCTTTAACAAAAGGGAGGATTTTAACGGAGAGATAAATTGTTTTTCATTATTACGAGTACCCAATAAGATAGAAGTGACCGATAAGCTAAAGGGAAGATCATCCTACCTTTAAGATTTAAAAGTCACTTTCTGTTTGAACCTACTATATCATATACTATTTTCGATGTGGCAATTTCAAATTTAAACAGAATTAGCATATACAGCAACCAAAACGAAGTTTTCCTTTAGCACTGCGTTAAAAAAAACTTGTTTAATTAAGCAGTTTTATCGACTTTGCTCCGGCACTGCCATATTTTTGAAAAAGCTAAATTTGTTTTATCGGTAAGTTGTAATAACCAAAGCGCCATTATTACAACTATACTTAAATTTTTTTATTCATAAAAAAGGGAGAATTCCAAATCATTTAAAAAAATTGTACTAGGCGAGAAAATAAAAAAAAAAAAAAATACGGCCTGCTAATGACATAGAACATTTTTAACATAAAATACTTTTTGAATGTTATTCTGAAATAAAATCATGAAGCATCCGCCACATATGTGTCCTTGTCGCAGTCTGATCGATAACTAAATCAAAGAACACAAGAATGCGTGTGAATTCTCTTTGCACAATTGTACTATAAATTGGTAATCCCTGACATAAAATAATTAACGCAGAAAAGTTTTGGTTCGAGATTGGAAATTTAAAAAATAGATTTGATGAAAATGTATACATTATACATATTCAAATTTATATGAATTCTTTACATACATATACAGTAGCGAGCACAAAAAATGCAACACTGTGCCATATGATCTTTAATAAGATCTGTTTCAAAATAACGGTAACTAATTTATCTATTTTCTTTTGCTGTTAATTCTTTCAATTATAAGTTTTCAAAGTAACCACAGTTTATTCCAAATTCTGCTTTAAAAAGTTAAATATTTTTGAATTAGTGAAAAAAGTGCAAATTTTTAGCGAGCAAAAAGAATGCAACATAATAAAAAATAGTTAAAGTAAGTTATTTATTTAATTATAATTGAAAATTTCTTAAATAAGTTATACAACATGTGTTTTGTAATAGAAGCAGCTCTCAGCTGACAGCAAAACTGCAATCATTAAAGCCTTAGAAGAAGGAAAATCCATGCGTGAAGTTGGACACCTCTTTGGTGTAAATCAATCAACCGTATGTCGGATTAAATCTCGATTTTCCTTGAGAAATAGTGTGGAAAGGAAACCAGGTAGTGGTAATCCTCGAAAAACTACCTCTCGCCAAGACCGCCAGATGATTGCACTGGTTAAAAAAGATCCATGAAAGACCGCAGTGGACGTTGCTAATTTCGCAAATGGAGAATGGGAGTCTCTATAGGCGTTCACACTGTTCGCCGTAGGTTGAAAGAGGCTAATTTGCATGCGAGACGACCCGCAAAGAAACCTCTCATCAGTGGAATCAATAAAAAGAAGCGCCTGGCAAATAATTCCCAAAGCTTGATTGTAATATTTTTTAATTTTTTGCAATTTTGTTTTTGGTGCCTTGCCATATATAATAAAAGCATAATCAATGTTACTGAATATAATAGACTTCAGAACATGGACTAAACTATTTATGTATATGACTTCCGTTGTAAATTCCACATATAAATACTTTTCAATAAAATAATTCTTTTTGAGAGGTCGGCTGTTGGGTATTCCATATGACTATTCCAGTTACATGCTTTGTTAAATATCCTAAAGTCCTAAAATCTTGAGTTCTTTTACATCTTGAAATGGAGTATTGTTTATCATAAACTGACCTATCCTACATTTATGTTTGTTGCAAATATGCAGATGTTTGCTTTTTGTTTGCGATAATGAAGCACCGAATGTGTTACACCAGATATTAAGATCCCTTATTATGTCATTTAACTCATTCTGTAGCTCTCGAGGATTTTTCGTTTTTGCGAATAAGTAAAACTCATCAGCATATAAGCAGTGCTCGATATTTTTATAATTTCTCATTAATCTGTTGATATGTCCAAATGCTATTAAAAACAAAACTACAGATAAAAGGGGTCTTTGTGCGATTCCATTTTTCAGTTTCGAAGAACATCCATTGACATTTACAGAGAAGTATCACGGAAGTCGCCATGGTCTAGTAGGTAGTGTGTTGGCTTATTAGACGTAAAAGCCATCGTTCGAGTCGCAGGCCAGACATCAAAACAAAATATAAAAAGTATTTTTTCGGCGATTTCCTTTGAGTATATTTTTGGCAAAAACTCTGAGAGTAAATCAAATAGCCATGAAAAGTTTCTCATAAAATCTGTCGCTCGGAGTCGAGTTTAAACTGTAGGTCCCACTACTCATGTATAAAATAAACACACACAACATAAGTGGTGTGAGAAACTAGATCAATAATCCTGACTGATGGGTCCTAATGACTAATTATGTATGTATCTATTACTTAAAAAGACCTTTTATAATTATATATGTTTTCCCCTATCTTCCATTCTTGTAGTTGGCGAAGAATGCCAATTTTATCAAACGCCTTCTTCAAATCAATACTAAAAATTGAACAGTAGTATTGGCAGGACAAAATTTTTGCTATAAAATATTCAAGATGCATTCGGGAGTCTATTCTTGAGCAGTTTTGTTTAAATCCAGTTTGCTTTATGTCAATGAATTTGTTTTGACTCAGAAACCAGGATAGTCTTTTAGCAATAATCTGTTCTAATAACTTACTCGATATGAATCTGGTTCTGATTTACTTTTTAATGGCTTCAAAATACAAATTATGTTAGTTTTTTTCCAAACATCTGGTAAGATACCAATTGTTAATATGTTGTTGTACAATTGTAGTAGTCTTTTTTTAAGTATTTCAGTGCCGTTTTTGATCATAGAATATAATATTCTATCTGGGCCAGGACTGTTATAATTCATATCTCGAGATGTTTTCTTCTACTTGCTGAGCAGACTTTCTTATATTAAGTGGAGAGTATTCTTGAAGTGAATAATTATATTTCTCTTTTAAAAATTGAGATGAAAAATTCTCGTTCTCCGATATTTTCAAAAACTGACGCGCTAAAAGTTCAGCTATTTTATCTGAAGAAGTTGTAAAGGTATCATCCTCTGGATTCCTTAGTATTTTTATACTTTGTAATGAAGTGGTTTTGTCCGAAAAAGATTTAATTGTACGCCATATATCTGCTATTTTCATCTGGGGTTTAGAGGTAAATGTTCTGTAAGCTTCTTTCTTAGCCAAATTGGCTTTTAGTTTAAAGAGAGCATTTGATTTTTGTATTTAATATATAAGGCGACAGTTGGCTTTTTCTTTAGTTCATGCCATATTTTCATTTTCTTTTCTCTTTATTCCACCAGTAAGTATTATGATCAGTCTTTTTTGGTTGACTTTGTGGAATACTTATATTTGCAGTCGATTTAATTGATTTTATAAAAGACGCATTCTCTTCATTTATATTTTCTAATTGTGCTCTTATATTTAGTTGATATTTTAAGGTACTACAATAAAGTGGCCAATTTGCAAAATGTGGCTTGAATTTAGGTGTAAAAGGTGCTACTGTATTTCTACTATTTAAATGGAGTTATGATCGCTTCCATGCGGATCATCTATTACATCCCAAACTATTTCCGTTTAGAGGCTAATACTGCAGGCTGACACATCCATGGCTGTAAAAGTATTGTGAGTGAGTTTATTTAAAACAAATAAATTATTTGAGTTCACAAAATCCTCAAATGTCACACCACAATATACGGCTCTGTAATGCTGTAATATCAATAGAGTTCTCCAAGTCGGAATTCGATAAATAAATATTTGGTGGTAAGTATAGATTAATATAGATTAATACAAGAATTTTTTATTTGTTTAAATTTGCTTTCGTTATAATTTTCGTATTTTTTAATTTTATTTGTTTTGATTAAGCCTGAATTAGTTATCGATATTCATTAATACCACCTCGTCACTTATGTATATCAGATGATACAGTAATCGGATAATCGGATGTTTTCTTTTTTGTTTTATCTGTTTTATCGGTTTTTATTATTTATGTTGGTTTGGAAAGTATGTTTAGTATTTTAGCATTTAAAACTTGTTGTTGTTCCAATGAGAGAGGTTTAGTTATATTTGTCGTTGTTGGTGTTTTCCTTAGTAATAATGATTCTTTTATAACTTTAGAAGTGGTGGGTAAATTAGTGTGGTGTTGTTTTATTTTTTCTAAATTAAATAAAGTTCATTTTTTGTTCCTTTGTTAATATTCTTTTCATTATTTGATTTCTTTTAAAGTATTACTTCTACAGTTTCATTTGGTGCGTTTTTATTGAAATGATCAGCTCCGAAGTTACTGTTTATATACTTAGTGGCTTCAGCAATTTATATCCTATTTATGGTAGATTGTCTTATTATTTCTTGTCATTTGGTTAGTTTTGGACAATTTTTATTTGTTGATCGGTGTTGGAGGCTGCAATTCATGCACTCAATTTGTGTACATTTCTGATCTTGAGAATGCATTCATAGTGAACAGATTGGACAGGTCTCAGTATTTTGGCAACGTTTTTTTGTATGTCCAAGTTTATAGCAAGTTTTACATTGCATTGGTTTCGGGACATAGTAGCCAACCTTAATTTTTTGAAAACCAATTTTAATTTCAGAAGGTAACTTGTACAAATCAAAATCTAGTATATGAAGAGGATAATCTATAAGTTTTCCGTCAATAAGTTTTTTAATTTTTTGAACTTGTATTACATCTTGATCGGAGAGACACGAAACTATTTCAAGCTCAGATAAATTTGTTAATTCTTTGCAATATATGACACCTTTTACCGTGTTAAGATTTTAATGGTATTTTCAAGTGATATCGCTGATGTTTGCAAGTTCTTTAGCCTTAATGAGATTTTCAGCCTGTTTTTTATGTTGGTAAGAACGAGAATGTTCCCGTCAGGTGTAATTTTTTAAATTTTCTATTATTTTCGTTAATTAAGCCATTGAGAGCTTTAGTTATAAGGAAAATATTGAATTTGTTAATTGGTTTTTCAGTGTCGTTTGATTTTATAACCACAAATTTTGGGTTGTCTTGATTATTTTTATTGTACGTTAAGTATGGGAAGTTAGTTTCGTTATCAATAAAAGTCTTTTGTTTTGTTTTTTTTCTTGGCGGAGATCCTTTTAAAGCGTCCTATAGTGGATGGTGGCATATTTAAAACTCTCGCTTTAACAATTGTTCAATGACTGACTGGCAGCCTCTTTATTTAATCTATATTTATGCTTATCGATATTAATACGTCTTAAGTATAAAAGTTTCAATTATACAAGTATTATGTAAGAGTGAGAGGACAAATTATTATTAAGCAATAAGTACAAAGGAGTTAGTTATATGTACATATATCGAGAATAATAAATTCTATAAATAATAATAGGTGTTGAGTTAACATTAGAGCAGTGATGCACAAAGCTAAAACTGTAGTAGTATTGGTGAGCGAGAGAGAAATGCACTGAAAGAAAAGTTGTGTAAACTGAAATAAAATGTACGAAAAAAAAATCCTAAAAGCGGAATTTACAATCAAATTTAGAATAGATTTTCTTCCATATTATTTATCTGAAATGTAGGTAGTTTCTCAAGAAAAGTTACAATCTTAAATTAATTATATGCTAATTTTTTATCTTTCATCTGTAATATTTCCCATAAAAGATTTATGATAATAGTTTCATTATTATTCAAATTTAAAAAAAACCGATTATGAAAATAAAATTAATAAATAAAAATAAAGAAATTCAATTTTAAATGTAAAATATGTTTAGGCAAAATTTTTTTTAATATGTAAAGGCAGTTTTTTTGGTGTAAGAAATAACTTTGAGGAATTCCATTTTAAATATAAAATATTTTTTTGGACAAAATTTTGTAAACACGTAAAGGAAGGTCCACGAGAGTGAGACCTTACTTTTTTCCTTTTAAAATTTGAAAAATGCGACAGCCCTATAGCTTTAAAAGCGCTCAAAAATTTCGTGAAAGATGCAATAACTTTTTACATGTTAAAAATGATTAAAATTTTATTTTTGCATAAAATTCTTCAAAACGAAAATTTTGTTAAATTATACAAAATTTATTTATTTTTTTTTACATAATTTTTTCTAAAAACAAAATTCAAAAGTCATAGTAAATTTTTTTCAGTGCTTTAATCAAAAAATATTACAAAAAAATCGTACACCCGCTACGCATGTGCATTCGTCGCTAGCTGAGTGACGACTAAACAAAGAGAATAAGAATATGTATGTTTTTGGTTTGCGCGAAAGCACTATGAAATGTGCATCATTGCATTAGAGCATGCGTAGCGGGTGTACGATTTTTTTGTAATATTTTTTGATTAAAGCACTGAAAAAAATTTACTATGACTTTTGAATTTTGTTTTTAGAAAAAATTATGTAAGAAAAAATAAATAAATTTTGTATAATTTAACAAAATTTTCGTTTTGAAGAATTTTATGCAAAAATAAAATTTTAATCATTTTTAACATGTAAAAAGTTATTGCATCTTTCACGAAATTTTTGAGCGCTTTTAAAGCTATAGGGCTGTCGCATTTTTCAAATTTTAAAAGGAAAAAAGTAAGGTCTCACTCTCGTGGACCTTCCTTTACGTGTTTACAAAATTTTGTCCAAAAAAATAAAATGGAATTCCTCAAAGTTATTTCTTACACCAAAAAAACTGCCTTTACATATTAAAAAAAATTTTGCCCAAACATATTTTACATTTAAAATTGAATTTCTTTATTTTTATTTATTAATTTTATTTTCATAATCGGTTTTTTTTAAATTTGAATAATAATGAAACTATTATCATAAATCTTTTATGGGAAATATTACAGATGAAAGATAAAAAATTAGCATATAATTAATTTAAGATTGTAACTTTTCTTGAGAAACTACCTATATTTCAGATAAATAATATGGAAGAAAATCTATTCTAAATTTGATTGTAAATTCCGCTTTTAGGATTTTTTTTTCGTACATTTTATTTCAGTTTACACAACTTTTCTTTCAGTGCATTTCTCTCTCGCTCACCAATACTACTACAGTTTTAGCTTTGTGCATCACTGCATTAGAGTAACCTACTATTAAGAAACAAAGTTAAAGTATGCTATGTATACGAATAGTAAATAGAATATTTAATAATGGGTGATGAGTTGGCACTACACCTCCCTTCCATGAGAAAAAAATGATAAAATTAATTTAGGTGATCAGTCTATTTGATTTAATTATTTTTTTTTTTTGTTTTAGTCTACAAATTCATGGTTTTAATTTTTAAAACTCATTAACTAACAATATGAGTAAAATGTTATTAATTTTTCTTTATTTGTTTCCTTAATTTTTTTATTTTTCAAATTTATATTTAATTTTTTTTTTTTTTTTTTTTTTGTTGTTTAGTACAGTGAAGGGCAACACACATACTAGCATAGTTTTGGTTGTGTTGGTAAAGCAGCGGAGAACAAAATTCAACGTAATTTTTGAAAGTCGTACACTGGGAAAATAAAAAAAAGGAAAAAAATGATTTGTTGTGTTGTGCGTATGTTAAATGCGGTTTTAAATATTTTTTGTTTTTTGATTAAAGTATGTGTTGATTGTTTTCAAATGTTTATAAATTTTAGTTTAATTTTAGTTTTTACCTCCACTTGGGTAACAATCTTGTCGCGATGTGGGGTCTTAAGTGTACTTCGATCCACTCTGTGACCCAGAGTGGATTGCAGTGCATGACTAAAGGTTACCCTAATATCGTGAGAAGACTTTGCTCCGGATTGACGTCGTATTTGCTCTTTTCGGACCGTCGGATCACGTATATTTCTTATACCCCTAATCCGAAGTGTTAAGCGACCCGTGCTTATCGGATGGTTTGCAGTCAGGGGTCTAATCTGACTGTATTATAACGGAGCCTCACTGATACCTGGGCGCCTCAGTGAGTTTTCCCCCTCACTCGTGTGACCTGTATGAATTATGGATTTCCCAATTTGTCTTTTGCCTACGGACTGGACGTGACCCAGCTCATTGCGCGAATCCAGGCGAGTATCGTCGATAACAACAACGAAATCGTCAGGAATTTCGCCCCAGCTGGCATGAGGATCATGACTGTAGAGGAGATCTTTAGTGAGGCGAATGCTTTGGCAATCCCCACTTCGACGGAAGATATGTGCGTGGAGTCAGACCCTGTCTCCCCACTATCGGATGAAGATGGTGACAATACAGTCATCGAAAGGCTCCCCTTCACTCGGGTCCAATTTGCTACTGGGAGCAATGAGGTGGGGTTTTTCACTTTAAGGAACCCTCTTGTCGGACGGGATGCTTCAGATCCCACCAATGCATCGGATTTGCATTGCGTGGGAAGGGGTGATTCGTCTCACAAGGGGGGAAAGACGGGGCGGAAACGTTCCGCTATGTCCACTGAGAGGAAGTCGTATCGCAGGGCTTGCACGGTCTTGAGGAGATTCGCAAGCTGCGGTGTTGATTCCCTCTCTGTCAAGGAGCAGAGGATGCTGACTCGTCACTGAGGCACTGTTTCGCGGTATGAGTCCAAATACCCGGGCAGTGACCTCTCAGGAGGCGCTGACTCTGGAAAGGAGGATGGTCCCTTGAGTGCCGATGGGAGCGTGATGCCAATTGCATCTACCTCTCAAGCAGCAAGCAAGGGGGATGAAGGTTCTACACCCTTACTCCCAACTGAAGCAAAGGAAAACACCAGGGTTTTCAAACCTCCGGAGAAGAGAAAGGGTGATGGTGTTCCTTCTACAATGGATAAAGGAAAGGGGGAAGTAAATATCGCTAATCCTTTATCACAGAAGAAGGATGTAAGGTTGGAGGCGAAGGAGGTGGAGGGGCACTTTTCAGTGGATATGTCTTCTTTGCAGGTTTCTCGCAAGAGGAATCGCATGAAGAGAGGCAGATCTGATGATGAGCCTTCCTCCAGCTCCAAGCGTCCTATGAAACAGGGTGACCTGGGAACTAACCCTTCCCTTCAGCTGGCTTTCATCGACAGGTTGGATTTGGATGGCAAAATCTCTCCTGAAAGGTGGAATCTAGTTGAAGAAAGGTTAATTGAATTCATTTTGGAGGAGAGTTGTGATGGCATGAATGCCCGCATATCTTCTATAGGTTGGTCCAAGGGCATCAAGGTAGTGAACTGTGAAAACGGGGGAACTGTAAAGTTCCTTGTGGAACCAGTGAAGCGCCTTGGTGAACTCTGGCCTGGTGCTCGGTTGGAGGTGGTCCCTCAATCCGACCTCCCTCTACGTCCAATAGCGAAGGTATGGGTCCCGCCTACCTTTAGGCGAGTGAATGGTATATCAAAAATTATTGGAAAGCAGAATGATGGATTGAACACCAGCTCATGGGTAGTTGTCAACTCCCGGACTGGTAATAGTAGGAAAGGCTGCGATCTTAGGACTGCTATTGATCAGGATTCCCTTCAGTGGCTAAGGCCAAGGGGTGGTGTAGTGTTATGTGGGTTGGCACGTTTGAAATTCCGTTATCCGGACATAGTCGGTGTCAGGTGACCCAGAGGAGGCTAAAAGTGGTGCAGATTAATTTGCATCACTGCGAAGCCGCCTCACACAACCTGTTAACCACCCTGCGCCGCCTTGAAGCTGATATCGCTCTTATCCAGGAACCCTGTTCCTGGAACAGATAAGGTAAGGACCTGTATTTTAGCTAGAAGTGGTTTGGACTTGTTAATCACTCCTTTCTTTTGTACAGGTGACGTAACAACTGTGGCCTACAGAGATGACCATGGGATAGATTTGATGCTGGCATCTGTGTACATGCCGTTTGAGGCTGCATCCCCTCCTGGTGGCTTAATTGAACTACTGGTGGAGCATGCGAAGAGGAAAAGATGTCACCTTGTCTTGGGTTGTGATGCCAATGCTCATCACACCCAATGGGGCAGTGCTGACATAAATACTAGGGGTGAGTCTATTTTGAATTTTATTATTCTTAATAGGTTCAGCATTTGTAACGCTGGTAACACGCCAACGTTTAGAAACCGTGTTAGAGAGACGGTAATTGACATTACGCTCACTAACATTGATAGGTCTATGATTAGGGACTGGAGGGTTTCAGATGAGTGTTCTTTTTCTGATCACCAACTGATATCATTCAGTATTAATCTATCTGGGGGCCTTAACAGGCCTTTTACAAATCCAAGAAGAACCGACTGGATCAGGTATGAAAGGGCTGTGGAGGGGGAGCTTAGAGCCCTTATGGGACGCTTCACTCCTGGCATCAATGATCGTGTTGGATCTTTGACGGATATTTTGTTGTCTTGTTATAGAGATGCTTGTCCTCTCACTTACCCGGGTAAGAGGAGCCAGCCTGCCTGGTGGAATGCGGAACTCCAGAGGCTCCGCTGTTGTACCAGGAGACTCTTTAATAAGGCTAAGAGGTCGGGAAGGGATGTGGACTGGTCTGCATATAGATCCAGTTTTAATGAATATAAGGGAGCAATAAAGCGATCAAAGAGAACCACCTGGATGAGTTTCTGCAGTAGTATCGAGGATGTTTCTGATGTGGCTCGTTTCCGTAGGATGTTGTCGAAGGACCCCAAAGTCCTAGGCTTCGTCCAAAAGAACGATGGCATGTGGACATCCTCGAGAAAAGAAACCCTAGAGATTCTATTGAGTACTAATTTTCCCGATTGTGAGGATCCAGGAAGCTATCCGTTGGGTGTAGGTGATCCTTTCTGTGATGCTGGAACTACGCCGGTTTTGGGAGACATCATTACCAGAGATAATGTCAAATGGGCTATTAGTAGCTTTGAGCCGTTCAAGTCGCCTGGTCCGGATGGTGTCTTTCCGGCTCTGCTTCAGCATGCTGATGATATATTACACGAATATCTGATGGACGTGTATAGAGACTGTCTCCGGTGGTGTGATATACCTGAGGGTTGGAATGATGTGCTCGTGGTGTTTATACCGAAAGCTGGTAAACCCAGTCACATCGGCCCTAAGGATTATAGACCGATATCACTCTCATCCTTTCTCTTGAAAGCTTTGGAGAGACTTATCGATCTACATTTAAGGTCAAACATTGACTGGTCTCTGTTGAGAGGGTCGCAACATGCTTACATTAAGGGTAAGTCTGTTGAGAGCGCTCTTCATGAAGTGACTGGTTTTGTTGAGGCGAATATGGCTAGGGGTGAGTACACACTGTCGGCCTTCCTTGATATAGAGGGGGCCTTCAATAACGTTACCACTTCTTCTATTGAGAATTCACTAAGGGATATACATGCCCCAGATTTTTTTATCACCCACATGTTGGGTAACAGACTAATCCGATCAAATCTGGGTGGATGTTCTGTCGCCAAGCGTGCGACCAGGGGTACACCACAGGGGGGTGTCCTATCCCCTCTTTTGTGGCTCTTGGTTGCAAATGTTGGTGTGAGGCTCCTCGAAAGTAGGGGCTTTAAGGTTGTGGCATATGCCGACGATGTGGCTATTCTTGTGGGTGGTAAATTTTTGCCAACGCTGGGGGAACTGATGGAGTCTGCTCTTGGAATTTTATCCTCTTGGGCGACAAAGTGTGGTCTGGGGATAAATCCAAATAAGACAGACCTCGTTTTGTTCTCGCGTAGGTACATGATTGAAGCCTTCAGGTTGCCAAGATTAGCTGGTAGGGAGCTTCCGTTGTCTTCTGAGGTCAAGTACTTGGGTGTTATCCTGGACAGTAAGCTGAACTGGAAACGAAACACCGAGGAAAGAATGAAGAAGGGACTAAATGCTTTCTACCAGTGTTGGAACTCCATAGGTAAGAACTGGGGTCTTCCGCCGAGAGTCATTCGCTGGATATATCTGGCGATTGTTAGACCGGTTATTACTTATGGCTGTGTTGTCTGGTGGTGTGCCTTAGATAAGAGTTTTCAACGGAAAATCTTGGATAAGGTTCAGCGGATTGCCTCTTTGAGTATCACTGGAGTGAGGAAAAGTTGCCCTCAGGCTGCTCTTGATACTATGCTCTGTCTGACCCCGCTTGACTTATATGTCAAGCGGTGTGCAGCGCGTAGTGCCATACACCTGAGGGAATCGGGGTGTTGGAAACAGTGCTTGACAGGTCACTCCAGAGTTCTGAATACCGTCTTTCCTGACGGAAGGAACGGACTTTCGGAAAAAGCCACTGATTATATTGTGCCTGAGACTATGTTCCTACCTGGGGTTTCTGTAAGGAACTCGGTTTTGAACTCCACTTCAGGTTGAATGATGACTGCAGCGTTTTTCAGGCGGAGATTTTCGCAATACTGAAGGCTATTGAGGCCATAGCTAGTGGCCCATCTTCGGATTCGGAATCTTACACGATCTACGTTGACAGTCAGGCTGCCCTTAGGGTCATTGCGTCGGTCTGGTGCAAATGACGGCTCGTTCGCGAGTGCAAAGAGTCGTTGCGGAGTTTTGGACCGGACCGTATCCGTCTATGCTGGGTTCCGGGTCACAGCGGAATACTGGGCAATGAGACGGCGGATGCCTTCGCTAGGTTAGGTTCGCTTTCAGGTGGCGATTTGACGGTTGGTCCTGACCCCCCAGTCTGTCACCTCTATGGCGCCATCGGGTCGGGTTGTTCTGTTTCTAGGCGTCTTTGGCCTGCTGTGGACAGCAGGAGGACAGAGAGGCTGCTGGGCTTGGTTAAGGCCAGCTTAAGGTTGGTTGTCGGTTTTATCACGGGGCTCTGCGAGATTAGGTCGCTGACGGGGATCTGGAACAGATCCCAGCCGGACTATTGCAGGGTATGTTGCGATGAGGAGGAGTTGGAGACTGTCGAACATCTCCTCTGCAACTGCCCAGCCCTTGGTAGATTGAGGTTGAGGACCCTTGGCAGGGCCTTCTTTGATAACTTGAGTTGTGTGTCGAGAGCCGACATCAAGGCTCTCCACAGATTTATTAGCAGCTTGGGCTGGTTGAGAGGTGCTAGGGCTTCATAAGTGTAGTCGCACTCTCAACCTCTGTTGTTTTGTGTCTGTTTGATTTTCGTTCCTCCGTTCCCTTCCTTATTTTCCTATATCCTCCTTTTCCTTCCTCCCCTAAGGACAATGTACAATGGGTCAAATTCGACCTCCGGGTACTGTGCTTGTCTTGACCGACAGGTGCGCGTCCTCTAACCTAACCTAACCTTAGTTTAATTTATATATGATGCCTTTTTAAAAGGCATTAAATTATTATTATTAAATTGTAAATTATTGTAATTTGATACGTCCGTTTCGTTAACAATAAATTTCAAAAAAATTCTGCTTTTAATTGCAATAATTTTAAAGTCCTATCATTCCCTTTAATGATGTCGACAAATCCGTGGCTAGTCTCGTAATGTCTTTTTATAAAAAAAAAAAAAAAGAATTACGATATAAAGTGCGATAACACACAAGGCATTGTGCATTACCATCCATATTCTCTATAAAAAAATCATTTTCTCAATTTTCATTAAACATTTTGCTGCGTGTATTTGCCAACAACAATAAATCATTCAAAAAAGTCGCGTAGCGAGATCTTGCTTCATCAAGTGCTAAACGTCAACTGAATTGATTTTGTTCTCTGACATCAACACAAAACAACAAACACACGATCATTATACGAAACCACACGAGTAAGCTTATAGTGTAGGTGTGTCAACGCAGCGTCAGCAGAAATTTCTTTGCCTATCACATGTGATACGAAATTTCAAATGTGCCCTGCGCTGGTTTAGTATGAAAAAGAATTATAAGGTAATTTTGTTGAATATAAAGTCAACTATAATAGAATTAAGCTTTTCTTAATCTATGAGTTTGTAACGTTTTTTCTTTTTTTGAATTTTCATTATATATTGTTACATTTACTCTATCAATTTTCTTAACAATAAATGGTCCATCATAAATATGTTTAAATTTATCATAGGGTTCTTTTTTTGCAAATACTTTATGATCATATAGTTTTTTGTTTCTTTTTATGTTTTTCTGTAAGCTCTTTTATTAAAATATGAAATTTTTGTAAGCAATACTTAACTTCTTTGTTGTGGTTTTCTACATTATAAATAGGATCAATTTTCCCCAGAAGTAATTGGTTTCGCATAGTTACTTTTCTTCCAAATACTAATTCGAATGGTGTATATTTGTTATCGAATACTGTACTCGAAGTTGTGTTACGAAAAAAAAGTAAAATATTTTTAGTACGTATCCCAGTCTGAAATATTTTTATCAACATACGATCTAATGTATTCATTAAAAACTGGGTGATTACGTTCCACTGTTCCCAAAGTCTGGTGGTGATAAGCTGTCGAAAAATTTATTTTGATACTTAAAAGTTTGCAAAGTTCACAAAACACCTCATTCTTAAACTCTGTACCTAAATCTGACAAAATGCAACTCATTCTTCCATAAACTAATATAAAATTACCAAAGATTGCTTGAGCGACTGTTGTTGCACTTTTATCAGGCAAAGATATTGTTACTAGATACTTCGTGAAATCGCAAATTAATGTTAACGCATATCTATTACCAAATTTTGATGTTGCCAATGGACCAATGGTGTCCAATACAACGACATCAAATGGTTTAACAGGAGTTGGAGTCAAAGTTCCAGTTCCAGTTTTAACTTTATTTAAATTACAATCTTTACAATTTCCAACAAACGAAACGATATCCCTAGTCATCTGCTTTCAATAATATTTCGTTCTCAATTTGACATACAACCTTTTACGCCCACAATGTCCTCCTAAAATCGGATCGTTACGATAAATTTGCAATAACTGTTTTTTCTTATCTTCATCATTGGGTCTACTAGTATAATTTCTAACGTTTTTAATATTTTTTTACATACATATATACATAATTGGCCATTACAACCCTTCAGTCAGGATTACGACCTAGCTTCTCACACCACTTATGTTGTGTGCGTTAATTTTATACATGAGTGGCGGGACCTACAGTTTAAAGTCGCCTCCGAACGACAGATTTTTTAAAAAGCTTTTGATGGCAATTTTTACTCTCAGAGTCTTTCCCTGAAATCTGCTGAGAGGAAGTCGCCGAAGAAATATTTTTTTACCATGGCTCTTTAATTCTTGAATAGTATATGCAGTAAAAAATGTATCGTTCTTTACCCATTCTAAAGTATACATTTTATTATTGTTGGCTTCTTCCTATAGCCTCAAAAGCATATCATCGAAATTCAATGTTTCGTTAACAATATCAACATTTACAAGAAATTTCAATTTAAATTTATTATAGACTTTCAATGTAATCGCATTTATCTTTTCATTAACGTAATATATTTGCGACTTTATCTTTGAAACTTTCTTATTGAAATCCTGTGAACATTTATCACAAATTTGTAATTTCAGTTTTCCAACACACTCTAATGGCTCTTTGTTTATGTCGGTTTGCTTAGACATTGCTCGAGTTGTCACAGCAAAAATGCTCTCAGTACTCGTATGGTTTTTCAATTCGTCAATTGAAATGCGAGATAAAGCATCCGCACCGACATTGTCCTTACCCTTAATATGTTCGATTGAAAAGTTATATTCGGATAATTTTAGTCTTATTTTTGTCAATTTAGAGGATGGATCTCTATGATCTGTTCTGACGACAAACTCTGTACCATAAACATATGGTAGAAATTGATTTATTCAAAAATATATAGCAAGCAGTTCTTGTTCGATAATGGTTTTTTTTTTGTTCAGAATGGCTAAAAGTTTTAGATGCATAGTAGGTAAATCAAATCCGTTAAAATTTTAGCTTAGGATTGCTCCACAACCAATTTTTGAAGCATATACCGTAATAAGAAATTGCTTTGTAAAATCTGGATTTTGAAGAATTTTTGGAAAAATTAATTGTTCCTTAATTTTTTCGAAAGATTGTTGGAAGTTTTCATCCCACATAAAATTTACTTTTTTTTTTGTTTTATAGTTAAGTGGTGCTGCAAGAGAAGCAAAATTAGGAATAAACCTCCTGTAATTGTTAGCAAAAGGAACGAAACGTTTAACAGTATCTTTATCCGTGGGTACTGCGTACTTTCTAACAGCAGATATTTGACTGTCATCTGGCAACAATCCATTTGCGGTACATTTATGACTCAAAAATGTTACTTCTGGCCTAAAAAAATTACATCTATAAGGATTAATTTTCAAATTAAATTTCCTTAAGATATCAAAAAAACTGGTTAAATTTTTCAAGTGATGTTGTTTGCTACATCCGATTACGATTATGTCATCCTAATCCTAATATATATCGCTCTTTTATTGCAACATAGTCATATCTTAAAAAAACTTGAACTTGGCAAAATGCGATTAAAGTTTTCAAAACATAAGTGCTATGGTCTAATTGCCGCAAACACTTTTTGCTATAACTTCGGTTCAGCTTGGGATATAAAATTGATTTTTTTTCAACATGTAGAGAGGGTCTAAAAGAGCAGTTTTGCTTAAGTAACTACAAAGTTTTAATTTTTTGAGATACGACTATGTTGCAATAAAGGAGCGATATTATAAATCTTTCTGTAAGTCTGTTTTTTTGTTTGTTAGTTAATCACACCTGAACGACTGGACCGATTTTCTTGAAATTTGGGATATAGATCGGACTTTTGTCGGTGCAGGTTATAGGCTATAAATCTTTTCAAAATTTTGACCAAAAGGGGAGAAAAAATGGGACAAATGGGGAAAAATGGTAATAGGTAACTTTTTACGATTTAGCTTGTTCGGCGGCGGCCAAAAAAATTTGGCGCCGTCAAAAATAATTCGGCGGCGGCCAAAAAAAATTGGCGCTGTCAAAAATAATTCGGCGGCGGCCAAAAAAAATTTGGCCAAAACGAATATGGGCAAAACGAATATGGCCAAAGCGAATATGGTTAAAACGAATACGGCTAAAACGAATATGGCTAAAAAGAATATGACCAAAACGAATATGGCCAAAACGAATAATAGGGACACTTAAATCCTAATATATATTATAAATCTTTCTGTAAGTCTGTTTTTTGTTTGTTTGTTTGTCAGCCAATCGCACCTGAACGCCTGGACCGATTTTCTTGAAGTTTTGGATATAGATCGGGCTTTTGTCGGTGCAGGTTATAGGCTATAAATATCTTCAAAATTTTAACCAAAAGGGGAGAAAAAATGGGACAAATGGGGAAAAAATGGTAATAGGTAATTTTTTACGATTTAGCTTGGGGGTGTTCCGTCTCTAAAGTTGAACCAAAAGGAGTCCAAAAAGGGGAATGGGGCCAAAATCGGCCAAATTAAGTGCATACCCAATCAGTCCTAAGCGCTTGAACCGATTTTCCTGAAATTTGGGATATTGATCGAGCTTTTGTCAGTACAGGTTATAGGCTTTAAGTCTTTTAAAAATTTTGCACCAAAGGGAAAATATGGGACAAACTGAAAAGGGCAAAAATTAGTACTTTATGCATGTATTTTATTTGTTTTAAAGGAATTTTTTGACGATTTAGCTTGGTTAAATTTCCCAAATAGCTATTGGAGGTGTTCCGTTTATAAAGTTGGACCAAAAGGGGCGAAAAACGGGCAAATTGCATGCATTTATATTTAGGACTTAGAGTATTCAAAAAACTGGGCTGTTTGATAAACCGGTTTCCGAATAATTTGTAAAATTGCATTTTTCGAAAACCCGGATTTTTATTTATTGTTATTTTTATAACCCGCGCAACGCCGGGTACAATCTGCTAGTATATATTATAAATCTGTCTGTAAGTCTGTTTTTTTGTTTGTTTGTTTGTTAGCCAATCATGCCTGAACGCTTGGACCGATTACCATGTAATTTGGGATATAGATCGGGCTATTGTCCGTGGAGGCTATAAATCTTTTTTTGAAAAATGGGGAAAAAATGGTAATAGGTAATTTTAACGATTTAGCTTAGTTAAGTTTCCCAAATATTTGTTGTTTTGTTCATTACCCAATCACGCCTGGACCGATTTTCTTCAAATTTGGGATATAGATCGAACTTTTGTCGGTGCAGGTTACAGGCTATAAATCTTTTCAAAATGTTGATCAAAAGGGGAGAAAAGTGGGAGAAATTGGAAAAAAATAGTAATATGTTTTTTTTACGCTTTAGCTTGGTTAAATTTCCCAAATAGCTATTAGAGGTGTTCCGTTTCTAAAGTTGAAAAAAGGCGTCTAAAAAGGGGAAAAGTGGCCAAAAACGAGAAAATTAAGAGCATAACCAATTACGCCTGAACGCTTGAACCGATTTTCTTGAAATTTGGGATATTGATCGAGCTTTTGTCGGTACAGGTTTTGGGCTATAAATATTTAAAAAATTTAAACCAAAGGGAAAAAAATGGGACATAGGGATGAAAAAAGAGCAAAAATTAGTACTTTATGCAAAAATGCTGTATTTTATTTGTTTTAAAGGTATTTTTTACGATTTAGCTTGGTTAAGTTTCCCAAATAGCTATTGGAGGTGTTCCGTTTATAAAATTGGACCAAAAAGGGGAAAGGGGTGAAAAACGGGCAAATTAAGAGTATAACCAATCACGCCTGAACGCTTGAACCAATTTTCTTGAAATTAGGGATATTGACCGAGCTTTTGTCGGTGCAGGTTATAGGCTATAAATATTTTAAAAATTTTGAACCAAAGGGAAATAAATGGGACAAAAGGAGGAAAAAAGGGCAAAAATTAGTACTTTATGCATAAATGATGTATTTTATTTGTTTAAAGGTATTTTTTTACGATTTAGCTTGGTTATGTTTCCCAAATAGCTATTGGAGGTGTTTCGTTTATAAAGTTGGACCAAAAGGGGCCCAAAAATATGGAAAGGTGTGGAAAACAGGCATATTTCATGCATTATATTTAGGACTTAGAGTATTAAAAAAAAATTTGGGTTGTTTGATAAACCGGTTTTCGAATAATTTGAAAATTGCATTTTGTAAGAAGCCGGTTTCGAAATCGGATTTTTATTTATTGTTATTTTTATAACCCGCGCAAACCCGGGTACAATCTGCTAGTCTATGTATAAAAAAGCTTTGTTTGGTTCTAGACCTAAAAATGCTATGGACATCATAAGAGAAAATTAATTTGGAGCAACATTTAGACCAAAAAGTAAGACTTTCCATCGATACGAGCCCTGATCAGTACTAAACGAAGTCAAGTCTCTTGACTCGATGTTAAGACGTATTTGGTGGAAACCAGAGAACAAGTCAATTATGGAAAAATACTTAGCTCGACCAAGATTATCAAGTATATCGTCTATTCTCGGCAGAGGAAACTTATCAGCGACCAATTTTCTATTAATAGCCCTAAAATCAACACACATACGATAGAATTTGGTATCATTTGGACTTTTCTTTGGAACTAAAATAAGGGACTGTTGCAATTAGACGTGCTTGGTTCAATTAAATCATTATCGAGTAAATGTTGTGCCTGCTTTTTTATTTCGGCTCTATGTGCGTATGGCAGACGATAATTTTTCACATAAACTGGAGACTTATCATTAACCCTTATCTTTTGCTCATAAAAATTATTTATAGTCATCTTCATTCATTCTTCAACGTAAATATATCAGCATATTTTTCACATAATGGCATTAAATCGTCCGTAACATAATGTGGAATTCTGTCCTTTGAAATCATTTTAAGATTATTTATACGATCATCGCACGAAAGATTTTCATTGATAGAGTATATACAAAATTGAGAAAGTTTATCAAATTTAACATTATAATTCTGCATAAATTTAATCTCATCTGTAGTATTTAAAATGCGCAATACGGGGTTTTTCGTATTTACAATAATGAAACCACCATCACAGATATCCTGAGAATCAATAAAAATTTGCAATTTGAAATAATCTAAAGACTTCACTACTTGGCGGCAGGAAATGAGAATTTTTGCTAATTCCATGATAAATTGGAATAATTATTATCTCACCATATACATAAAAGGAAACTGTCATTGTATTATAGTCAATGTTGCACTTGTTGGCCTTTAGAAAATCCTTACCTAATATACCATCAGATGGGATATAAAGTTGTCAGACACAATGTGAAAAGTTTGCGATATTGAATAATTCGAAATAAATAATTCAGCATCTACCGTACCTAATGACTGCTATATTTGCTGTTACGCAGACAGTATTGATGTTATTTCGATCATATATTGGAAAATTGTTATTTAGGCTAGAAATTTTGAAAATGGAAATGTCTGCTTGGGAGTCAACTAGAAAAGAGTTCATTTTAAATGGTGATGCAGAGCATTTTGATTGTATAAAATCTGAATAGTTTAAATTAAGACTATTTTCAGATTTAGAGATGTTTTCATCTGTTAAATTTGATAGTTCTTCTCCCTCAGCATTTCCTGCTGAGGGACTTCAGCGTTTAAAGTTCTGACCGAAGTACCTTGACCATAGGATTTGTTACCTGTATTCTGATTATAACCCGAATTATTATACTGACCACGATTAGTGAATCCACCACGATTGTATCTACCTCTATTGTTGAATTTACCATGAATATTGTTATTACGTCCCCTATAGCCACTGTATTCATAGGTTAGGTTAGAGGACGTGCACCTGTCGGTCAAGACAAGCACAGTACCCGGAGGTCGAAATTGACCCATTGTACATTGTCCTTAGGGGATCTGTAAAAATTATGATGACCTCCAGAAGAGTTTCTTGAATTATTCATATTACGGTTATTAAAATTCGAACCATTTCTACCATAATTCATTGCCAGCACTTGACTATCTTTTGCCGTATTTGCTTCTTCCACAATTAATTTTGCCACTACATCCTGAGGTTCGGAAAAAGCTGTAGAAGCCAAAATTGCCTTCACCGTGTCAGACTTGAGATTATTTCAACAAATATTCACAGTCTGCTCTGTTGCCATTTCATAGGCATTTACTTTAGTAATGTCTTCAATCACGAGTGAACGCTGTAAAGCATCCGCCAGTTCCTCAACATTTTTACAAAAATCTACATAATTATTGTTTCTAACATTCAAAGATGCAATTTTACCAGCTACTACTTTTGAGCTGTCCGGTTTTATCCTACTCCTTAGAGAAACCTTAATCTCTTGTATGCCCAATATATTTTCAGGTAAAACTTCCCTAGCCTTTCCATCCAATTTGGATTTTATGAAAGAAATGAGGCATGTGTTCAAATTTGGTGCCGTTAGCTCTTCAATCGAACTAATTTTATCAAGAAAAGAATTAAGGGTCAAAGCGTTTCCGTCATAATTTTCTCGAATGATGTTTGAGCACATCAAAATAAATTTAGTTTTTCCCTCTATCGAAGTCATTTCCAACCTATTTGAACCAATTTTCATTTCTTTATATGTCCCAGTGCTTGAATACGATTGTCCTTTTTCAATATTTTCCTCTTTATCACCACCAAACTCTGTTTCGGAACCACTGTCTGTCATAACTTCTTTACGTACGAGTTCAAATGAATCGATACTAAATATAACTTAAATTTTACATTCGAGTTTGCAAAAACATCTCAATAACAATTCCCTACAGTGCAATATTTTGTAATGAATTATTGGTTTTAAAATGTTAGAAAATTTATCATTATAATCATTTATGTAAGATAAAATATTGTTATATGAATCGATTATTCATTGAATTTTGTAATTTCAAAGTCAGTTGTAGACATTTACTGAATAAATATTTCAAATATTTATAATTAACTATGTATTCGGTTTTTGATTTCCATTTCGTTTTCATTTTCAATTTCTCCTATAAATTAATATTTTTTTTATTATTTTTATGTTTTGCTTTTATACATTTTTTAAATTTATTTTTCCCCTTTTTTTATTATTATTAAAAAATTACAAAATTTAGCACTTATTTTAATGATTAATATTAAAGAACAAAATTCTTAGTTATTAAATTAATACTAAAAAAGAATTAGTTCTTAATATATAGGCATAATTTGAGATAGAATGTGCAAATTTTGGTTTTTAATAATATTTTTTCCATAATTTTAGGGAAAATTTATATTAATATAGTATAATATTTTTATATTTTTAGAAAAAGTATGTTTTTAATTCATTTTTTTTTATATATAGAATTATATATGGAATAATGAATTAAATTTATAATTAGAATACGTACAATAATTTTATAATAATAATGTAATGATCGAATAATATAGATGCTTATACATCTTCTATCATATACCACAAATTGCAATTTTTTTTTTTTTTTTTGATGAACTACAAACTATGGTTTACTGCAATGATGTCCATTTCATAGCACAATTGTGCTGACTATACACACACATTCTTATTCTCTTTTGTTTAGTCGTCAGTGAACCAAAGACGAATGCACATGTATAGCACAGAATGGAAACGAAAGTTTGACGTTTACATAATTTTTGTGAAAGGGACAGCAAATATTACCAAAAAGTATTTCTGTTCCTGTCTGGTTATTTATGTTTGTTAATTTTTAGGGTGGGTTTTTATTTTCTATTTTGGTAGAAATTGATGATATTTTTGAAGAATAATATAATACTTTTGAAAGGAAATGAAGTGTTGTATTGGGGAAACGTAATACGGAACTAATGTATTTGGTGACACCTTTCATCAGTTGTCACTAACTTAGTATTTAACCAATTTAGAGGTATATTCACAAATTCCTAACACAAAGTTATGAGTATATATTTTGTTATATTTTTATTTTTACAAACCTTCTGCACACAGAACTTTTCTCAACGTGAAGGGAAATTGCTAAGAGTTCGATTAATAATGAAAAAATTACGGAATTTTAACTTTTTCATTCAAGAAATTAATAAATACTGGTAATATACATAAAGTTCTACAAGAAAAAAATTTTTTTATAAACAATATGTCTTCCTTATATAAACAATATGTATTCCTTTTGCACAAGAAACTACATCCATTGTGACCAAAAACAACATACAAATCGATTAATAATTAAATATTTACATATTTTTAACATTTTCATTGAAGAAATTAAAAAGTACTCCAAATTTGCCCATTTTAAACTCAAAATAAATGTTTGTTTACATTTAATTTTTCCACTTTATCCGCCAGTTTTCACTCTGTATACCTGTTGCTTCTAACACATTTGTTTCGCAAAAAGTTTTAACATCTTTTTTCTCCCTCTACGGGGAGGGTTAAAACTGCTGATTTTAGCGTTTTTCAAACGTCATAATTGACGCCACTGGTTACATTGTGGTTTATGATTATGAATGTGTTCGGCAATATTCAATGTCTATAATATTATAAAACATTAAAGGAAATTAGAGGATATGTGTTAAAAAGACACTATGATTCCTTTCATAGAAATAAGGATGGATTTACCGATAGGGAAAAAGAAGAATTATTTTTAAAATAAAAAATTATTTTTTTTTTTTAAACAGAAGAATTGGTTATCTGATACGGAAACCAACTAAAAGACTTCAGATTATAAAGGTTTAAAAAAGAGTTGTCAAGTCTTATAAGTTTAAATATTGTTAAACATGATAGACCATTGTCTAAGTATACATAATTTTTCTTTCGCTGCAGTTCTCTTTCTCTCACCAATACAACTACAGTTTTAGTTTGGACATCATTACCGCTGGAAATTTTTAAGAAGCCGCACAAAAAGAGGATTTTTGAAAAAAAGTCGCACAAAAAGGGTATTTTGGCAGTAAAAAGGGGGCAATATTTTTAAAAGTGGAAAGAAAATGAACTAATACAGATAAAAAAAGAAATTTTTATTGAATTTTGTAATGTACATTAACAAACATATAAAAAGTTCGTTTTTTAATAATTTTTCCAATTTTTTATAATAGAAACATATTTTTGTCAAAAATTAATCAGCCTAAACAAAAATTTTAATTTTTTATGGGTCTGTTTTATTTCCAGCTTTAAAATGTAATTTCATTCAAATTTATGGACGTTAGGACATTTAAATTTCAAAAATAAAAATTCCATTAAATAAAATTTTTTGTGCTAACCCACTATATAATAATACAAAACAAAACTATTAAATAACTAAAAAATAGTTCATTAAAAATAAATACCAAATTATACAAAATTGAGTATTTTGTAACAAATTAAAAAAAAAAAACAAAAACAATTCAAAATTACTAATTTTGTAAGAAATAAAAAGACATGAAGGTAATAAAGTACATACATTTTAAATAATTACGCTTCAGAGGAACTGATTCATCCGATGACGAAATAATTTCCTATTCACATTCCGAAGAACTTATATTATTGTCATCTACTATAAGACTTTCGTGACTAGATGACGGCTGATCTCTTTTGTTTTTTAACAAAAACCTAACATTTAAAGTTATTACTAATAGTTATACAATTAAAATTCCAAAACTAATTTAGTTTAGATAATTTTATTTTAGAATAATCGAAAAAACAATGATGCGATGGATCAAAGATGCTTTTTGAATATTTCTTACAAAGAAAATATACTAAAATTTGGTATCGCATGAAAGGTCTTTGAAAGACGCTTTAAATATTTTTTAAAAACTTTTTGGTTTTTGAGATTTTTAATTAATTTACACAGACCAGAAAATTGTTAATTGTTGTTAGCCTATAGTCTAGTGTATAGCCTAGTCTATAGTCTAGTCTATAGTCTAGTGTATAGTCTAGTCTATAGTCTAGTGTATAGCCTAGTCTATAGTCTAGATACTTTTTAAAAAAAGGGGAAAAAAGGGTCAAAAATCTTGAAAAGTGTCAGATTTAGTTCATTTTAGTAAGGGGGGCACAAAAAGTGGCGAGGTTGCTGAAAAAGTGTCAAATTGCGACTTTAGTCGCTCAACGGTAACGCTGATCAATGCTTTACTGCTAAAACGATACTACTGCTGTAGATATATGATGAAACGGTAACGCTGTTGTAGATGCTGCGTCCAAACCCACATTTTTTAAGTTTTACTCTCATTCTCTTTCTTTTTTGTCTTTTTTATTTAATTTTGATATTTATTTCATTTCTTGGTGATGCAGTTTTCTTTATGTTCTAGTTTTTATTTGCACTCTCCCTCTTTCATATTTTCCTATTGCACTTTGTTTTATTTTTTTTCTTTTGTTTTATTTTTTTTTTTTGTTTGTTTTTATATATATTCGAAATTTCTTTCTTAATACATTTATTTTTCTTTCTGCTCTTTTGATATATTTTATTCTCTTTTTTTATTATTACTTTGTCACATTTGTTTTCTATATTTGAAATTCCTTTCTTAATACAGTTTTTTTTTTTTTTGTTACATATTTTCAAATTATTTTGATATTTACAGTTATTCGGTTTTTTCCAGAACAAATATTTATTGCTTTTTTTAGTTTTTTTGAAATTCCTTTTTTTGCTAATGATTTTCATTCTTAATTTTGTTTATATTGTTGGGATTTTGTAATATTCTTCGGAAAATTTTAACTTTTTTCTTTTGAATTTTAGTTTTTCGAATGATTTTTTTTTTTTTTAATTTTATATTACATTATTGGGATTTTGTAGTATATTGTTTTATTAACACAGTTTTTTTTAGTTTTAGGTTATTTTTTTTATATAGTTTTTAGGTTTTTTTTGTAGTTTTTCACTTAAGGCTTAAATTTTTAAATTTCAATATTAAAATTTCTTTTTTTTTGGTCTTTGGTATTATCTACATATTTTATTTAAATTTGAAATTTATATTGTTTTTAATTGTATTAGTTCCCACAGACGTTTAATTGACCAGACGACGTCGATCAAATTTTTTTTATTCGTTTTTGCACTAAACATTACCGCGTTTAGAAAACGTGTTTTCAAGAAGAAAAAACTTTTAAAATTTAATAGTCACTGAGAACAATAAGGCAAAAACAAAACCGTTAACGACAGTCGTCCTGTCACGGTCGCCATATAGTAGTTGGTGGCATATTTAAAACTCTCGCTTTGACAATTGTTGCAGCCTCTTTATTTAATCTATATTTATGCTTTTCGATATAAATACGTCTTAATTATAAGAGTTTCAATTATACAAGTATTATGTAAGAGTGAGAGGACAAATTATTATTAAGCAATAAGTACAAAGGAGTTAGTTATATATATATATATATATATCGAGAATAATAAATTCTATAAATAATAATGGGTGTTGAGTTAACATTAGAGTAACCTACTATTAAGAAACAAAGTTAAAGTATGCTATGTATACGAATAGTAAATAGAATATGTAATAATGGGTGATGAGTTGGCACTACAGACCGAATTAATGGAGTGTCTGGAATGGCGCATGTCCGGACTGTCGAAGTTGTACTGTACGTTCGTTGTATCATAATTGTAATTTTTGACTGCTGATTGAAGGTCCATCATAGATGTCCATTTGTCTGCCTTTGATTTGTAAAGTTTAGGAATTGAAGTCATTTTCTTTTATTTACAAACTTAAACAAACTCAATTCAATCAGCTATAACGTGAAATATTGAAGTTGTTAAGATTGAATTGGAAACATATATAATATATAGTCATCTAGGATAATGAGCACATGAGTAAAATTTCGTTTCGTATCGAATAACCAAATTACTGCGTTCGATTACTATCGAATCGAAATTTACAAAAGGAATGAAGAAGAGTTTTTGTTTAGTAATAGAACAAAAACATATGATTGGCACATTTGTAAACAACAAAAAAATAATAATAATTTTGAAATTAAATAAAAGTAAGTAAAATTAGAGAAAAATATTTAAATACATTAATTAGAATATTATTTTATTTTCTTGTCATCATCTGAGGAGGATGAAGACCACTAGGTAATGGGTGGATAGAGACAAATGCGAACAAGTGAAACAAAATTTAATAAAAAAAAAAAATGCAAATATTAATATTTTATAACATCTTTTAGTTTCAGAAAACGATTTAGGTTAACAAAAGAGGCTTTTGTACTTTCCAAAATAAAATTTTCCGGATGAATGTCGACATCGGTGGCAGAGATATTGTGGTTAGCAGCAACATTGTCTCTTCTGGCCAACGGAAGCTTTTAATATGTTGTTGGTAATGACTACCTAATAGGTATGTGTCAACGTACTATATGTAAACAACTGTATACAGGAAGTAGAGGAAAAACTGTGTCCGGTAGTTGATCCTGAAAACTCATATGAATGCATAGATGCATTCATGAAAAAATATAAGATTCCTGGAGGTCAGTATGCACAATATTATATTCGTTATTAAAAACATAAGGTAAAATGTAAAAGAATAGGAGCTAGAGCAGCTTAGGTGTTCAACTCAACAAAATTAACAAATTAGGTGATTATAATACCTCTTAGTTCTATTGTATTGTAGTGTTATTGTAAGGTAATTCAAATATTTATATTTCATAAAGTAACTTAGATTTTTTAAGAAATTTCATTAGTTTGGATATGTTTTCAACATTACCATAGGATAGGGAGTCTAACGGATCTGAGTTTTGAAAACTCGAGTTACGAACGTCCGATAGCAATGGGCAGTGGCATAAAATATGATTGAGTGTTATTCGTATATTAGCGAAGCAGTTACAGAAAGGAGTGAAATTTCGTTTGAACATGAAACCATGTGAATTCATTGTATGTCCTACTCTTAGACGAAGAAGTTTTATGTTTTAGTTTTATGTCTAAAGAAATCATTTGAGTAATCTGTTAAATAGTCATAAATTATATTTTTCCCTTTGTTAATTATTCGATACATTGAGGAGGTATGACTATAGGTGTTATCCCTATCGATTTCGGTGTAGTGTTTATCAATTTGTCTCAGTAGATCTTTTCGATTTAAATTATCTGTAAAGTTCCCGCGTTCTTTGCTGCGTTGTCCGCAAACTCACTACCTACTATTCCACAATGACCAGGGACCCAAATTAATTTATGATTAGGAAATCGATCAATCAAAATGGTTCTAATAGCAGATGTAAAAAATTGGCATTGAAGATATTAAGAATTGACTTTATAGCTGAGAGAGAGTCTGTACAGATAATAAATTTTCCATTTTGTTTTCTCACATTTAAATAAGATTCGTATATCGCTATAATTTCCGCAGAAAAATTCGAATTAAATTCATAAAGTTTTGCAATTTTTATAACTCTGTTTTCTGTTGTGATACTATATGAAACAGATGAGTTCAGTTTTGAACTTTCGGTATAAAGAAATTCGTAGTCCGTAAGGGATTCTTTAATGTTTGCAAATAATTGTCTATATTGAAACAGGGATGTAATAGATTTCGGAAATTTATTAAGTGACATGTCAATGGACGAAGAATCTAAAAGCCATAGTGGTTGCTTAGCAGTTCATGAAGTGACATGATTCGGAAAATCATGGGATTTACTATTTTGGATTATTCTATGAAGGTTTAAGGGTACTTTTAGATTTCTTTTGGAATGTCTTATATTTTTGGCTATTTGTATCAGCGGGTTATTTTTGCCATAAGTCATTGGATAAAATAATCTAGTAGTGAGTATGTCTCTTTGAGTATATAAAGATCTTATGTTAGACGCATAACGTAGGTTAGGGATAGGAGTAGATCGCAAAACGCCTAAGGATATCCTTATGCTGGAATTTATAATAATGTCAATTTTATTTAGTTGAGATTTAGGAGCATAGCCAAAGAATTGTAAGAATAAGTGCTCTAGCTATTGAAAGAAGCGAAATTGAATTTGTATTCCATTTTGGGTAAGATAGGCATTTTCAAATATTTAATCGTTGAGAAAGAGAGGTCTGTAGGAATTGAATATGGTCATTCCAATTGTAACGTTCATTTATTAGTATGCCAAACAAACGAAGAGAATTTACTTTCGATATGGATATGAGTGCAGATCGAAGCTCACAGCTGCAATTTTTAAGACGACATATATGTATGTATTTACATTTTGAAGATGACAGTGAAGCGCCCGATAAGTCGCACCAATTGTTTATATCAGAAAATAGATTATTAAGATTAACCACGAGTTTTTTCTCGCTTATATATAATAATTAAATTAAAATCGTCCGCGTATGCACAGAAGTCGATTTCCTTATGTAGTGATAATATTGAGCATAATTTATTATATGTTATAAGAAAAATCATTACCGATGAGGGTATGTAGAGAAAAAATATTGTAAAATTGGTTGTTAACGCGAATTGTAATCTTTCTATTGAGCATAAAATTTGCGATGTACCCAATAATATTTTGACCTACTTTCCATTCTTGTAATTGATGTAGTACTGAGTGAATGCCTAGTTTATCAAATGCTCGGTCAAAATCTAATGATGCGATGGTAATGTGTTTACGTGAAGACAGACTATTAGCAATTTGATAGTCTATGAAAAGCAGGTCATCAATTGTTGAACTACCCTTTCTAAAACTGAATTGACGATTATTTAGTAGTTTATTGTTGGTAAGAAACCACCATAGCCTATTTGCTACAATTTTATCTAAAGTTTTTGATAAGCAACTATTTAAAGATATGGGTCTGTATGAACTTATTTCAGTTTTATTCTTTCCAGGTTTTAGGATAGGCACTTCAATGATATTTTTAAATTGTTGTGGAATAAAATTATTAAAGATTTTGTTGAACAGGGCTATAATGCGAGTTTTCAGATAATGCAGCAGGATTTTTAACATTATATACGATATTCTGTCCATTCCAGGGGTGTTACCATCTAATACTTTCAAAGTGGAATTAAATTCTATGAAGTTCATTTTTGATTCTATTTTCATAGTTTGGGCACATGTCTTGGCCGAGGGGAAGTTGGTCGCGAAATATTGTTTCCGAGATCTAAAATTATTGTCATCAGATTTCTCAGACGAATATTTGCCAAATTCGTTGCCTATATCTAAGGAGTCTGTATGCAATGTGACAAAGACGAAATACCGTGAATTCCATGAGATCCTTTGTAGCCAGTTTAATTTGCTTTTTTTATTTCGCATGACTTGCCAGAGTTTATTTAGTTTAGCTCTTTGTTCCACCAGAGGACCGTTTTCCTGATTTCCGTGATTGTGGAATAGACAAATTTGCAGCTTGTAAAATCGTGTTACATATATTTGATGTTTCTTTATTTTTATTCGATACCACTGGTCTGGACTTACTCAATGTTTCACAGAGTTGTTGAAATTTCGGCCAATTAGCAAAATTTGAATTGAATTTAGGTTTATTGAATTCACTAGAAAATAGAGAGGACTATATAAGGAAAGTGATCACTTCCAAAAAGATTTTTTTCAGTTTTCAGCTAATGTGTGGATATAGAATAGGCGAACAGAGTTCCCAGAGTGTTTAGATGAGTAGGATAACCGTCATTTAGGAGTATCAGATTAGGCTCGTTCGGAAATTGAAATACTATAGTCCCGTTATGGGAATTGGAAGTGAAGCCCCAACTTCTATGGGGACTATTAAAGTCACCAAGTATAAGTGATGGCAGATTAGTACAAAATATATTTTCAATGTTATTCTGATTGAAATTTGTTGAAGGTAAAAAATATGTACTAATTATATTTAGTTTAATCAATAGCATCAAAATCATTGGACGAAAAGGATTGTGTCTGTTTTAAGGACTTATGAGCCAGAATAGCTACACCACCATATCTTGTTGTGAACGTGTTAAGCCTGTATATATTGTAGTTAATGGGAATAGGGATGTTAAGGTAGGAGTGTAAGTGGGTTTCTTGGAGACATGTAATTTTAGAGGAATATTTCTTAATTACTACTTGCAATTCTGCTTAAGTATTAATATAACCATTAATATTCCATTGTAGTATTTTTAACATTAATTTTATTAAATAAGAATATAATAAATGTAGAAAGAAGTTAAATCCAAGTGATCTACACATTTTAATAGGAATTTACAGATGATCGAAATTAAATACCCAGCGGATTTTGTTGCGCATACATCTTCCAACTGAGACCAATGACAATGTAGATGCGACTAATCCGAAGTCTATGTTCAATTTCCACTTACATTTACACAGCGATGGCCAAGGCCGTACGATAGGTCCAGCTCTACTGACAATGTAAGCGAAGGCCGGATGGGTCCAACTCTACTGACAATGTAAGCGAAGGTTGGATGGGTCCAACTCCATTGATATTGTAAGTGAAGGTCGGATGGGTCCAATATTATACTGATTCAAATTTCTTTTATTAAAGCCGATCATTTATTTTAATACAAAAAACACACAACAACACTTACTATTTTTAATTTATACTTGCTTATTTTATTTTATTTAATTAATTATTTATATTTGATACCACAATCACTTTTAAAAAACTTGTATATTCGAAAACACTTTACAATATGAAATTTTACTTTTAAAGAATAGAAAAAACAAAGAAACACCAAAAAATAAATAACGGGGCATTAACAATATGATGCTACGTTACTTAGCCATCCTATTCAGATGCAAGTACGATGGCAACATTTTATTCGATTTTGTCTTGTTCTTTAATTCGTATATGTATTTCATTATACAATGTAATAGCAATAGGACTCATGGGAATCGGATGCTAGTTGTATGCTCTTAACCAATTTTATTTAAATTGTAATAACCTGCGGACTGCTGGTAAGAAAAGTATAAAAATAACGGGATTGTTGTAATTCTTCCAGTGTTGCTACCTTGTGTGTAATTACACATATTCGTGTGTAATTTTACTTTTTGTTCTACCTTTTTCTTTAATCGCTAAATGAATTTGTTAACACTCTTTTATTCTGTAAATTTATTGCAATTTTTAACGCCAGGTTACAAAAATAAACACCTGCATACTTCTCTTTCCAATTTAAATACATGTGAGGTCAATGTTTAGCCGTCGTAGTCTAGTAGGTAGTGTGTTGGCTTATTACGCGAAAGGCCCGAATTCGAAACACAGGTTAGGTATCAAAACAAAAATATGAAAAAATTTCTTCGGTGACTTCCTCTCAGCAGGTTTCTGGCAAAATCTCTGAGAGGAAATAAAATTGCCATGAAAAGCTTCTTAAAAATCTTTCTTTCGAAATTGACATTAGTGGTGTGAGAAGCTAGGTCGTAATCCTAGTTGAAGGCTTGTAATGACCAATTTTGTATCTGTGTATGTGTATAAAAATAGAATTTTGTGTGTAATTTTATTTCATATGTGTAGTTTCGAGGCCAGTTGTGTATAAATTATAAAGCTGTTGGTGGCAACACTGAATTCTAGAGAATAAGTTTATTGAAAGTATATAGAAAAAAGAATAAAAGAGAGATAATATTTGGAGTAGATAAAATTGAAGAGATAATATAGTAATCAGGGTTGTCAACTCAGTGCTTTTAGCACTGTTTTTAGTGCTTTTTAAAACTATCGACGCGGAAATTTTTCGAGTTAGTGCCTAGTGCTTTTTTAGAGCTTTTCTTTTCATGTCAGTGACACCAAATCAAAATTTAAAAAAAAAAACTATAAAGTAGACTAAAAATTAGTCAAAAATTATACAATAGTTTATAGACTAATTTTTGACTAGACTAAAAATTAGTCCATAAACTATTCTAAAAGTCTATAGATTAGACTATGGGCTAGACTAATTTTTGGTCTAATTTTTAGTATAGTGTATAGTTAAATGTATGTATATACTAATTCGATATATTAAGACTGTAGTTTTACATGTCAATGAAAGTTTTCATGTGTGAAAGTGAACGTACATTAAACGTATAAAATGTAAATGATTTTACCTTCGAAAATGTATCAACTGTTTTCCTTATTATTTAAATAAATAAATAATATTAATTTTGGTTTCTTGAACTTTAAGGGTAAGGGAATGTAAGGACGAATCTTAACTTTTTCATAGCCAAATGATCTGTCGGCCGCTAGGGTAGTAGATGCAAATGTCAGAATGATTAATCCCGTTTTAATAAGCTTTCCTTCTACGTTTTTTATAATTTTTTTTAACAAAAGTTACATTATGATTTTTTAACTCGAGTAGAATTTCAGATTCGTCAATTCCTCTTAAATCGTTGGTGTAAATTAATCCTTTTGCAAAATTTAATCCTGGATGTACTTTCATAGCAACTTTGATAGTTGGATCAACTTGTTTGCTTGTATGAAATTTTTGGTTTGGATTACTATGGATCCATTCAACAGTTTTTTGCACTGTGGCACTTCTCCACCAACGACACTATCAAGAACTTTTTTGATTAGGAAAGGAAAAACATTTCATAAAGTTTCGGGGTTATCGATTCTTTCCATTACAAGAAACTTTTCGCCGGGTGATTAAATTGTCATTCGTTTAGATTTATCGTAACTTATGGTAAGGCTTGGATGCCCACCTCGGTCGGGGGGTTCATCCATTTGTTTGGATTGATAGTGTTTTTTTTTTTTTTTTTTTTTTTTTTTTTCTTAAGTTTTAAATTAAATTTTAAATTAAATTTAAGTTTTAAATTAGTATCAGTACGTCCACTATATATTTTATATATTTATTTGTCTCTCAATTAAACCGGTTTATCAAGTGTTAATGACCGATCAGTTTGAGAGTTAGCACAAGACTGCTGGTTTATATTTGCTTGCAGTCATTGGTTACATTGATGGCACACATTTCGAACCAGCGTCCAATGAACACATGTTCTTTAATAGAAAAGGTTTTCTAAGCTTCAACTCTATCTCGGTAAGAGTGACTTTTATTTTAAAATAAAATAAGATATATATTTTTATGAAATTTAAGATTTGCAACCACGAATATAAAATTTTGGCTATTTAGTCAAAATACAGTGGTGCGGCCCATAATTCATTTGTCTGGAAGCATTCGGCTGAAAGGAATTTGTTGTCCGAATTTTATAAGAATGGAGTTAAAATTCTTTGGCTTTTCGGTACGTATGTTTAACAAGAATATACATTTTGACAAATTTTTGATTTTTTTTTTAAATAAAGGTGACTCCGTGTATCCGTTGGAACCCTGGTGCAGAACACCATACAGAAATCCGACTGAGGGGTCATTGGAATCTAATTACAACGATGTTCACTATAAAGGCCGGTGCATTGTAGGGAGAACAATAGGCATTTTAAAAGAACGCTGGAAAATTTTTAGCAATAACAAAAGAAGTCGTTGTAGTTTTTAGAAATGTTTGTGCTGCGTTACACAACGTGTGCATTAAACTTAAAGTTGAATCAGTTTTCTATCCCAAGCTGAACCGAAGTTATAGCAAAAAGTGTTTGCGGCTATTAGATGATAGGACATATGTCTTGAAAACTTAAATCGCATTTTGCCAAGTTCAAGTTTTTTTGAGATATGCCTATGTTGCAATAAAGGAGCTATATGTATATTATATTTATTAACGTTTTTTAAACAAATTAAATATTAAATTCAAATTTTAAAAACTTCGTTTTCACTCCTTTTGTCACTTTATGTGGCGCCTTTTGTTTCAGTTTAATTCAGCTGTTAGCCAGTGTTATCACTATAACGTTTTTAGATACATTTCATATATTTATTTAAAGCTACTTATTAAAAGTTTCATATACTGTTTCTGGAAGCCAAACAATTTCACTTTCCGACAAACAAAAACACTCAATTTAGTTTGTGTTTGTTTGTTGAGAAAAAATACGTCATTATCCGGTGTTGTCACCTTTCCCCGCAACTGCCTAAAACTGCAGAGGTGTGCCCATCCCATCCGTCTACCTCTCTGAGGCGGCGTCAGATGCGTCACTCTGCGCCATATGTCGTCCTCTGACACCCTATGCCAATAGCAAAATTAATACAATTACTTATAAAAATTAGTAAAAAAAAATACCGCCTATACGCAGCCGAGTCAACAACAAATTCACCTAACAACCGATTCATAAACCGAGGGAGATGACCAAGACAATCCTACTCGAGACAAACACCATAATGCTACTCGAGACAAAAACCATAACCTTATTCGAGACACACATACATAATTGCCCATTACAACCATTCAGTAAGCATTACGGCCTAGCTTCTCACACCACTCACGTTGTGTGTGTTAATTTTATACGTGAATGGCGGGATCTACAATTTAACGTCGACTTCGAACGACAGATTTTTTGAGAAACTTTTTCATGGCAGGTTTATTTACTCTCAGAAATTTTGCCAGAATTCTGCATTTGTTTGTTCTGTTCATATTTTGTTTTGATGCCACTAATATGGGTTACGAAGACGGACTTTACGTCTCCTAACACAACAGACTACGGCGACCTACTCGAGACACACAACCTCTAATCAATTAAGCACTGAAGTCACAAACCAATATACAAATCACACCACTACTGTGAAATTTCTAACTATTCTGTACTCAGGAATGTCCCTGTAGTAAATAAAATAGTCCGTTGATAAAAACACAAATTATAAATTAACTATTTTGCAAATGACTACAAATTGGTTTAAATCTCATGCAGATTTCAACCAAACATATTGTCAAATGTCAATCACAGATACAATCACAAATACGTTATTTTAGGTGGTGCTCAATTTTTAAAAAAGGGGAAAACCCAATTAAGTATTGTAAATCCTAATACATATTATAAATCTTTCTGTAAGTCTGTTTGTTTGTTAGCCAATCACGCCTGGACCGATTTTCTTGAAATTTGGGATATAGATCGAGCTTTTATCGGTGCAGGAAATAGGCTATAAATCTTTTTAAAATTTTGACCAAAAGGGGAGCAAAAATGTGACAAATGGAGAAAAATGGTAATAGGTAATTTTTTACGACTAGCTTGGTTAAGTTTAACAAATAGCTTTTGGAGGTATTACGTTTCTAAAGTAGAACCAAAAAGAGGGAAAGGGGCTGAAAACGGGCAAATTGAGTGCAGGTTATCCTAATTCTAATATATAAATCTATCTGTAAGTCTGTTTTTTTATTTGTTTGTTAGCCAATCACGCCTGAACATCTAGACTATCTATATTCTTGAAAAAGGAAAAAAAATGGGACAAAGGGGCAAAAAATGGTAATAGATAATTTTTTACGATTTAACTTGGTTAAGTTTCCCAAATAGCTATTGGAGGTGTTCTGTTTAAAAAGTTGGACCAAAAGGCGTCCAAAAACGGAAAAAGGGGCGAAAAACGGGTAAATTGGATGCATTTATATTTCGGACTTAGAGTATTAAAAAAACTGAGTTGTTTGATAAACCGGTTCCAGAATAATTCGAAAAATTGCATTTTTTAGGAAGCCGGTTTCGAAACTGGATTTTTATTTTCTGTGCTTTTTATAACCCGCGCAACGCCGGATAAATAAATAAATATTGTTACGTTCAAAATAGTTCATTAAATCTATACTTGTACTAGCAATTATAAAGTGCATTTATCTAAGCACTTCTGGTACGTATCTAGTACGATCTTAAAAATATGCTTTACTAGTTATAGTTTGTCAAAAAAATCTTTGCACAGACCAAAAAAAATGTAAAATTTGATCTTCATTCAAGAATTCCAACAACAAAATCTCTATATATTTTTTATTTTTGCACTCATTCTACATCTGTACTTGTCTACGACCATATGACACCAATAGTTCCCTAATAGTAACACACATTACAATAATAACAACAACAAAAGAAGTTTACTCAATCTAAGAAGTGTCAAAAAAATCTTTGCATATTGAATGAAGATAATAAAAAAAATTACAAAAATATGCCGTTATTTCCCAAAAATGTTGTGCATTTTGGGTTTTTTACAAATGAGATGGAATGTGAAAGGGGTAAATAAGGTTTTAGTAACGAAGGAATCGTTTTTATGTAACAAGTGCCCTTATATTTAAATACAAACAATGTCAGAAAAATAAGTTTCAAAAAAGATTATACAATTGGGCTATTTCAACAAAGGCAAATCTGCCAAGGAAATCGTCGTTATGTTCTCCCTAAACATTGTATATCCCGTACTGAAAAAGAAGGAGGACTAAATTTAAAGGGATCTACAGACAGGCTAAAAAAGATGACGCAGCGAGTTGAAAGAAAAATTATTAGAACCGTGGATGATTGACCACAATCCAATGCGAGATGATTAGCTCTTCAAGTTTAAAAAGACTTTGGGTTACGTGTTTTCCAAGAAACCATTGCAAATGTTCTTCAAAAACACAAATATTCTTCAAGAATGACTAGGAAAAAACTCTTGCTGTCAGCACAAAATGTCGAAAAGAAATTAATATTTGCTACCGAATACATTTCACTTCCTCCCGAGTACTGGGACGATGTTATTTTCTCAAATGAGACAAAAATAATGCTTTATTATCATAACGGGCCGGAAAGAGTTTGGCGTAAGACTCTGAAAGCACTAGAAAATAAAAATCTTATTCCTACAGTAAAGTTTGGAAAACTGTCTGTAATGGTATTCGGCTATATATCCAGCAAGGGAGTTAGTGTTTGGATGAAATAATGACTAAGAAAGTACATCTTAATGTTTTATAAAATGAACTAACCGCCAGCTTCAAGAAAATTGGTTTTATTGACCCGGTTATCCGAATGAATTTAATCACAAGTACTATCAAGATAATGATCCTTAAAATAAATCTTATTTATGTAACTCCAGGTTACTTTACAACTGCACCAAAGTTATTGATACTCTTGCCCAAAGTCCTGATATTAACTCTATCGAAAATTTGTGGGTTCATCTAAAGAAAAAGGTCGGAAAAAGATTGCCCACAAATAAAAACGCTTTGATAAAGTTCCTTAAAGAAGATTAAGCTAAAAATACTATTAGAATATGACATTCCGAAGCTAATTCAATCCATGTCAAGGCGTCTGCAAGCGGTAATTAATGATCAAGGTGAACACACAAAATATTAGCGCTATAAATTTAAAAAAATTCCATTAGTCTTAAAATTTTATCAAGTGTGCAAACATCTTTTTGACAGCAGTATAATTGGATTGTTTTTGTTTTTCAATATTTTATAATTGTTATAAAATTTGTTTTAATTATTATATTACCAAAACATATGTTAATAAAACCCTGTTTGAAAAAATTTAAAATTTTGATTTATTATATTAGAAATCAATGAAATTTCCTAAGTTTTCTTAATTTTTCTCTATGTGCAAAGATTTTTTTGACAAACTGTATGTATATGTATTGTATTTTAACAGATAACCGTAAAAAAATTTATGATAGGGCGCATTGCCAATGTTCAATTGAATTTAAAAAAAGTGGTTTTTAAATAATTTAGTACTAACCAATATTTAAATTAACTATATTTTATTTAACTACAAATTGGTTGAAAAATAAGTAATTTGTTGTTAACTTAAAAGTTATGCAGAGATGACCAATTGACTACCGCCTAGGACATGTCCATGTTAAAATAATGAGTCGACGACAAGGAAAAAAGTCACTTAATCCACTGGATGTGCTTATTAAACAACCAGTTTGAAGTTACTTTAAAATTAGTTTGATTTCTTAAAAAGGTGCTACTATTTTTAGATACAAACGATGCAGTGTTATAAACCAATGTCCTCCAGGGAAAGAATATCTTCGGCTTTTTACACACTAGAGGTGTGCACAAGACATTCGACTAGGTTACCCTTTACCGAATGCTATACTGTATTGTACTCTTTTCTGTTGATCTTGATTTTATGAGTGCACTGAAATGGGTATTTCTGATTTATTCAATGTATACAACAGCACTCGTTTGCCTGTGAAGTAACGGAACTATGCTTTGTGTTGCAAGAACATATTTTCTTACTGAAGCTACATTTTCAGTATTGCCATAGTAGTATAAAAAAAGTAGTAGTTTAAAAAAAGTTTTTCCCTAGAAATAAAAAGTTTAAATGGCAATGCTGGCGGGCAAACAAAGAGCAAAACATTCGGACCTTTATTATTCATTGTTGTGAGTAGCACAGCAGTTATACTGTGGCGAGAAGGTTACGATTTTACTTGCGCGCGTTAAATGTAATCAGGGTTGTCATGGAATCTGATTACAGTCAGAATCAGAATTGAAATCGACAAAAAGTTAATATTGGTGTCACAGAAACCGATGTTATCGGTTTTATGTTCGAATCAGAATTGTTGTCAGAAATATTCTGATTAGCTGACAGGCGCCAGAGTTGTATTTTATTTGTTTTGTTTTGTGGGGGTAAATGAAATTGACGCAGAATGTAAGTTAAATTAAATTTATAAAAATAAAAGACAAAGATGTTCATATTTTTTCTATCATACAAATAGGGGAAAGCACAGAAATAGCGCGCAAAATAACTTATTTCTTAAATTCATGGAAGAAAATAAAGATATAGCAAGCGGGTACACAAAACGTGAAAAAGTGCTAGTTGAACGCCTTTGGAAGGAGTTAACACAATCTCTTAACAGCGTTGGGCCGCCAAGTAAGGACGTAGACGGATGGAAGAAGGTACTACATTATGTAAATTGTTTACTTTTAAAAAATTTATGTTTCTATTTATATTTATGCACTAAGATTTGGACGGAATGGAAAATTGAAATAAATAAAAAGTTACCCCATAATAAATCCGAATATCGCGCCACTGGAGGAGGACCATTTACCAAATTCCTACCGACGCCAACAAAAGAAGCTATAGTGAGAATGTGTGGGATGGAAACAAATGTTGTTGGTGTTGTCGGAATAGAATTGGGCACAGATAATGAAGTAGAACATTTTTTAAATGAATTAGCTTCCGATTCTGCCACAACATCAAATACAACTAATAAGAGGAAATTAGATGTGCCACTATGCAACACCGAAAAAAGACCAAAACCGCTATGCACAGCAGCATTCTTTGAAAAATTTTTGGATGAAGACGGCGAAAGAAAGAATGAATTGAACGAGAAAATTGATCAGCTCATATCTGTGCAAAAAGAAAACGCAATCTCAGACGCATATATCGTTGAATAGAAAAAAGCAATGACATTGTGGCCAACTCTCTAAAAGACTTAAAATATGAGTTCGTAAACTTCAGTTCTAGAATGTTAAAAATATTAGAAGAAAACAATTATATAAAAAAACAGCAATTGGAACTTAATTTAAAATTTAACACACAAACTAAAAGTTTTAAATGATTTCAAAAATTAAATGTTTAATGTGCCTTATATTTGTAAAACAACCTTTAGTACAAAAACAACAATGTAAATTTAATTAAATTAATTTAATTATTAATTTCATAAAATAAAGAAACGAATTAAATATAAAATATGTACATATATTGAAATAATTTTATAAAGTAATTTGCAATTATATCTCTTATTCGTTGTGGAGTTAAACTGTGTGCGGTAATAATACATTACTCACCAAATGCTCTTCCGGTTCAAAATCAATTTCTTCCATTTCGTAAGAAATTTTGAAACTTCTACAAATATTATGTAATGGGGCACAAACATTTGCTATCTGTACCACTTTTTGCGGACTGTAATGTAGTGTACTCATCAACCAGCGAAAACGAATTTTTAGCACCCATATTGTCCTCTCTACAATATTACGAGCTGAAGCATGCGCTACATTAAATTTATATTCTCTTGTGTTATATGCTGCGTTTCTATACATACATAATTGGCCATTACAACCCTTCAGTCAGGATTACGACCTAGCTTCTCACACCACTTATGTTGTGTGCGTTAATTTTTTATATGAGTGGCGGGACCTACAGTTTAAAGTCGACTCTGAACGACAGATTTTTTGAGAAGCTTTTCATGGCAATTTTTACTCTCAGAGTCTTTGCCAGAAATTTGCTGAGAGGAAGTCGCCGAAGAAGTATTTTTTCGTTTCGATGTCTGACCTGGGATTCGAACCCAGGCCTTTTGTCTAATAAGCCAACACACTACCCACTAGACCACGGCGACTTCATACAGGGTTATTAAAAAAGACTCTATTGGATATCTGCAATCTCCTAATAATCTTGACGTTCGATCACCACATTCATATTCTGTTAGAAAATACTGGCGGGCCTTACTTATGTTCCACACGAAAGCATCGTGACTTGAGCCGGGATACCGTGTATCTATTGCTCGAATCATCATGTCGCTATCACAAATCTTCCAATGAAAAATAGATTAAAAAATAAGTTTAGAAAATACTAGTTTTTACCTACAATCATGGCGTTCATACTAAAGTATCCTTTTCTATTAAAAAATAAATCTTCGTCGACTGCAGGCTTTATTATTTTGATATGAGTGCCGTCGATGCATCCAACTATGGATGGGATTTTATACTTAGTAAAAAAATAGTTTTTACACTTTAGTATTTCGTTGTCATCCATTTTAAGTTTTACCCATAGAGGACATAAGTATCTTTCCAAAACTTTTAGTACATTTCTCAATACAATTGATACTGTACTTCGGCATAGGTGAACGGAACTATCATTTCCAACTGCCTTTTGATATGATCCTTCGGCCAAAAAACGCAATGTTGCTGCAACCTGAATAACGCAAGGTATATTTGAAGGAGGCAGGTGAGTTTCAATGATGTTCAACAACATTCGAAAAGCTTCTTTATTCAGACTAAATTTTCCAATAAATCTTTAAAGTTAATACCTTTATCATTGCGGTTTTTATTGTAATGTCTACTTACGCTGTTTCCGGCAGCTCTAGTGGATTGGTGTAGTCCCTTAATATTTTTCGTTTCACTTTTTCATTTTTTGTTTCCTCCATCATTAAAAATAAAACTACCGCTTCAACCATTTTAGTTTAGATACAAATTATTTATTAATTATGTTATATATTATATTTTTGCAAAAATCTATCAAAAAAAAATTATTTTAGAATATAAACAAAGCAAAACATCTGATTCGAATATAGGTTTTGTTAATTTTCGAAATAAAGGAAAAACAAGTCGATTTCATGACACCAATTCAAATCAGAATCGATTTTCAATTCTGATAAATGATAATTCTGACTTGGATTCTGCAACAACCCTGAATAATTTAAAAACTGGTCTGGCTTATTAGACGTGAAGCCTGGGTTCGATTCCCAAGCCAGACATCAAAGTGAAATACAAAAAGTATTTCTTCGTCGATTTCTTCTAAGCGGATTTCTGGCAAAAACTTTGAGAGTAAATAAAATGCCATGAAAGTTTCTCAAAAAATCTGTCGTTCGGAGTCGACTTTAAACTGTAGGTCCCGCTACTTATGTATGAAATTAACACACACAACATTAGTATTGTGAAAAACTAGGTCAATAATCCTGACTGAAGGGTTGAAAAAGACCAATTATGTATGTATATGTAATTTAAAAAATTTTGCAGTAGCAAAACAAAAAAAAAATTCTTATGGAAAATGAAAATAAAATTGCATTAAAAAACAAAAACATAATAGTATACATCCTTTGCTTTCGCCATAAACTCTAAAAAAAATTTTCCCCAGAAATAAAAAGTTTAAAAAGGTTACTGGCAATGCTGGCGTCATTCAAATATTATGAACAATTTCTTAATCAAATATAAGAAAAGATTAACAATTACAAAAATAGTCTGTTTTGTACGAATTGTTTTTGGTTTTATTATTTTTATTACTTTTTTATAATTACATTAATTTTTGGAAAATGAAAATAAAATTGCATTAAAAAAAACATCCTTTGCTTTCGCCATAAACTCAAAAAAAAATTTCCCCAGAAATAATAAGTTTAAAAAAGTTACTGGCAATGTTGGCGTCGACGAAGATGTTCGGTTCGCAAGAGCAAAAAAAGAAATGCACGTTGTGACTCTATGAAGAGTACAATATTTTTGTTACACTCTTCACACAACTCTCTTTTATACTGTTGTCCAATGGTTTAATAGCGCAGTTGTTTTTTTGTACACTATCTTGGCTTCACACTTATTTATATTTGCAGCTACAATCAATATTCGATCTTGAGAAAAATGCAATAGTGTGCAATTTTATATGTCTTGCACACACCTCTATTACACACATAGGATATGAACAGCGTTGCCATTTGCCAAGTTTTCCCCTTTGACGCCTTTTGCACATTGAAATTTGTTTCGAAACAAATGTGAGAAACTTTTTTGCATTTTCTTTTAAAATTTCTTTCGCTTTTGGGCGTAAAAATTTGTTTCAGAAATTTTGTTTTCTTTTATCGCGTCGTTCTGCTGTTTTTGTCAGTTGCAACTTTGTTTGGCATTGTGATTTAGGTTCAAACACAAGACATGAACATTATATGAATATTATATTTGTTATTATAATATATTATATATTTATGTGTTATTATTTTTTAATATATTTACCTTATTTAAATTATATTCTTTTTAATTTTTTTTTAATTTTTCAACCTTTTTTAATTAATTTTTTTGCGCTAAAATTTTTCTTTTGCTAACGTTTTGATTTCAAACACCAAATCAACAAAGACTAAAGATATTTTAAATAAGGGAGCTTTATATTAACACCGTTGACTAACTACGAGTCATCTCTTACCCACTTTTTCTCCTAAAAAATATAATTTTTGCCTTTTGATGATATCTACGATCTAAAAATAGTTTTTAGTAATATAATGTGAAAAATCAAATTGTCGTTATTGGCTAGTTTTCTGAAAGTTGCCGCGGCAGTCAAGATGTTAACTTCTCTATGCGGAACAAAAAATAAAAGAAAATGTGAAATCCAATACAACTCTGTGTATAAACGAATAAAGAACAAAGCAAATTTCTGAGTACATGAAATTCTAAAATCACCCCCGCTCGTTTTTCCCCTCTCTCCTACAAACTCAAGAGTGTTGAAATTTGTTTCGAAACAAATTTCAAGGTGCAAAAGGCGTCTTTTTTAGGTTTTATAGTTGCGCAATAGTTTTCATTAATGGTGTTTTCTTTTCTACCAAAAAATGTGCATTTTATGAACGCAAAATGCACTTTTGCGTTTGTTTCTTAAAAATGTTTCGCCCCTAAAATGGTGGTATGTATTATTCTAAAGAATTCGCACTTGCCGATGGTGGAGGGCATTGCATTTTATGCCCTGTATAAATCGAGAGTGCTGATAATGCCCTGTAAAACAGATGACTTTTGTTTATTTATAGGGCAACCAGATGAAATTAAAAAAAAGTCGCCTGGTATTGTTATCCAATTTGAAGTTAATTTTTTCATTGTTTTGTTCAGTAATTTTAAGGAAACATTACATTATTAAAGCTACATGGTCAGTAATATAAAATATTGAATTCAATGTTAGAACAGTTTTAAAATACTTGTTTTTGTTAAAAAAAGCTCTCAAAAAATAAAGTTAAAAAATTAGCGATCTGGCACCTTTTTCATATTTACATTTACAAATCAAAAATACAACATCTTTTTAGACCTAAAACCTTTTTTATGAAAGAAATATAAATACAGATATTACTGCACCTATTTTATTTGTGAAAATTTAAATAAATCAGTTAGTTAGTTAAATTAGTTAGATTCATCTTCGTCACCTGATGAAGAAGAATTACTGAATTTATTTCAACATACATAGTCAACAGCCGCTGTGGTAAACACAGAGCATATCCTTTTTTAAATATTTGTGTTTGTTTCGAAACAAATTTCAACGCTCTTGAGTTTGTAGGAGAGAGGGGAAAAACGAGCGGGGGTGATTTTAGAATTTCATATACTCAGAAATTTGCTTTGTTATTTATTCGTGTATACACAGAGTTGTATTTGATTTCACATTTTCTTTTATTTTTTGTTCCGCATAGAGAAGTTAATAGCCCATTTACACTACAGCGAAATCTAGTGGATAAGATTTCAAATCTTCCTCAAAATCTAGATCTTTACACTGGATTTATTTGACAGTAGCAAGATTTCATTTTAATAACAAAAACAGCTGACTGAAATTTAAAAGAAAACAATAATTTTTCCAAATTTAGTTTAATACCAAAAAAACTAAAATTATAGGACATAGATTTCAAAAAATATTGCAAATGTATTACTACACACAATTGTTAAATAGGAGAATGGAATGGGTAAATGTAAGCATATGCAATATAGGTAATAATAAAAATATTAATCCGTAAGTTCGTCACGAATCATTCTGGGAGGAAGATGTTCCTTATTTTGTTTATTTTTAACCCTTATCCTGTACCTCAAAAATATAACGCATTTTATATTTTTACATTCATTACATACAATATTGGTCTGAGAATGCTTTCTGCAAATACATTTTTGACATTTATTTGCATATTTGGCGCTGTTAGAACGATTTGGACATAAGTAGCAACTTCAAAAACACATAAACGAATAATATATTTACACTACTTATTCTCTTTTTTGAGTTTGTTGCAGTTTGTAATGCTGCGCTTTTTCTTACTTTTTTTTGGTTTGTTACTAGTTATGAAGTTGTCAAGACGCACAAAATTTTTACTAAGCTCGTAACACATGCGGAAATTGATTTTGTTGTATTGGGCAATTTTGACCCAAAAGTAACATTTGCGTAAGTTTTTTACATACGCTTTGTGAAAAAACCTACAAAAATTATGTTTTAAATTTTAATAGCATTCACTAAAATAATAATTGTACAAACGTTGAGTATTTAAAGAATAAATGAGGAATAAAAACTGTTTGGGCAATTTTGACCCATTAAGATAGGATAAGGGTTAATTTGTTTTTATTTTGTTTTTGAATTGAAATGTCATTTTTTTCCTGCGCACCGTTGTATTTTTAAGTACTATTTGGCAAAACACATTGTTGCATTCCAATTTTTACTAGATTTTGAGTAGATTTTGCCGAAATCTACTAAATCATCTAGATTTAAAAATAAATAAAATCAACTAGATTTGGCTCGAAATCTCATAAGTACTAGATTTCGCTGTAGTGTAAATGGGCTAAAACATCATGACTGCCGCGGCAACTTTCAGAAAACTGGCCAATAACGACAATTTGATTTTTCACATTATATTACTAAAAACTATTTTTAGATCGTAGATATCATCAAAAGGCAAAAATGATGTTTTTTAGGAGAAAAAGTGGATAAGAGATGACTCGTAGTTAGTCAACGGTGTTAATATAAAGCTGCCTTATTTAAAATATCATTAGTCTTTGTTGATTTTGTGTTTGAAATCAAAACATTAGCAAAAGAAAAATTTTAGCGTCAAACAATTAATTAAAAAAGGTTGAAGAAATAAAAAATATTATAAAGAATGTAATTTAAATAAGGTAAATATATTAAAAAATAATAACACATAAATATATAATATATCATAATGTAATAACAAATATAATATTCATATAATGTTCATGTCTTGTATTTGAACCTAAATCACAATGCGAAACAAAGTTACAACTGTTAAAAACAGCAGAACGACGCGATAAAAGAAAACAAAATTTCTGAAATTAATTTTTTACGTCCAAAAGCTAAAGAAGTTTTAAAAGACAATGCAAAAAAGTTTCTCACATTTGTTTCGAAACAAATTTCGAAGTGCAATGAAATTCTCAAATAAAAATAAAAATACAACAGGGTTGGTCAACAATTGTTTAATGCACCTTGTAAGAGGGTGACGTTTTCTTTGTAGAAAAGAAAACACCATAAAGTCAATAATAATAACATGAACTATTTACATTTTTAAATAAAATATTAAATACTTAAAAAAAAAATTACTGGCAACGCTGGACACGAACATTAACACTGTTCGTTAAAAAGGGCGTAAAAATGAATTCAGTTACTTGTCAGCTTTCGTGAAGCAAGTTCTTGTCGTTTCTTTTTAAATTTTTTTGTATATCAATTATGCACCCAGAGAAAAATTATAGTAAGATTCACTATTTTCTAATGAGATTCACTACATTTTCCACTTTCCACTACATAAACATTTTATTAAGTTACAGTTGAAAATATTACTAACAATTTTCCTGTAGGTTATACACATGCCTCTCACAAATTTATTTACATTTTTATCATGTTTTCTTTGTGTCGACGTCTAGCTATAAAGCCATTCAATTGTGAAATAAGACCATATGTCTTTATTTCCATGTAAGGAATGAAATAAAGCCATTATGTTGTTATTGTTCGTTTAATATTTTTCTTATGTAATTCAAATTTATTTGATTTCTTTTATTTACAAAAAAAAAATAAAATAAAGTTTAGTTCACTAATGGAATGTGCCATTCTTGATAATGGCATGACAAATTGGGCACAATATTTGTGTTCCTTTTTGCTCAGCACTTTCCTTTCGTTGCTGGTAATATGGTTGACAAAGTTTAAAATGTTTACATGGTTTAAACAGTATTCCCTTTCACAACAACTTAAAAACGAAAGATAATGTTGTCCTTCTACTTTTGTGTCAGTATTGTTTTCTTCAATGTTATTTTCATCTGATTTGACGTCATTGCTGTCAATTGTATTAATAAAACTTTCCTCAATCATACAGTTCCTCATTTTAGAGAACTGTAAAGTATTCACGGTTATTTTGTTCTCCCTCAGTAATTGATATTGCTTCTGTACCAAATTGTTTTGCTTTTCAAGGTAACTGTTTTTCTTTGTGTATAAAGATGGGCATCCGGAAATGGATTTTAAAAAATCACTTGACTTAGCCTCATCTAAATCGCATAAACAATCAGTGATGCCAATTTAGCCCTTTTCGGGCTAGATTTAGCCCTTTTTGAAGTACCTTTAAGGCGAAAAAAATTTTTAGCCCTAAACTTAAAAACGCGCACTTTCAGCGTTTTTCAGTATTTTTGTTTAGTCCTTTTAGCCCGTTTTTCCTTTAACTCTGTATGGCAATATTATCTTATGTTTCTCTGGCAATGTCGAATTGTAAGCCAATGGTGCAGAACTTTTTTCTTCTATTTCTTGTTTTCTTCTTTGTCATTTTTTTCTTTTTTTTTTTTTTTTTTGTTTTAAACCAGCGCTCAGGGGATGACCCCTACTCATGCAGTGCATTGTGCAGGTTTAGGAAAGGTAGAAAGAGGGAAGATGTGAACGGTAAGGAAACGAGTTGCTGCTGGTGACTGTAAAATGGTCAGTGCTATACCTTCACCATTAGACAGTCTACATTGTTATTCTGTGATTTAAATAGAATTAACAAAAATACCGGGAAACACAAGCCTTGCTGAAAGTTTAAAATTGCATTAACCTAATAATAAGGCATTGATAAAAAACATATTAATAAATATATGAGCGTATAACTTTAAGTAGGTTATGCTACGTTTAGATGGACCGCCATACGCAAAGATATCGTAAAATTTTGGAGACAAATCCCCTTTTTAAGAAATGCATAGAGCCTTGTAATGATGAAACTAAAGCAGTATGTATTTACCGCTAAACACTATAACCTGGTCAGACATTCAGAAACGAAAAATATGGTACAACCAAAAATTTGTTTTACACTTGCAGTGGTGCCCGTGAAAAAGAAATGTTAGGCTGCGCAATCGTTATATACTGCAATCCATATACCACTTGCTCCATAGACCACTTGATAGCGACAAGTGTCAATATCATATATAAAGTGATTTATGGAATGAAGAAGAGGATGACCAAGAAGTACAAATCGTATTTAACAATGATAAACCTTGAGAGATTGTAATGTAAATTCTATTTGAAACTAATCTAATACCTCAATTCTATTGAATGTAAAATGATCTCAAAAATTGTGGTGTTTCTATCTGAAAAGGCTTTTTTAATTCTAGCCCCCTTTTTGCGCTTGTTTGAAAAAAATTAAATTGTATTGTACTAAAAACGTAATTTTTTCAATTTAGCCCGTTTTTCATTTTCGTTCACGCGTTTGGTGTCATAAGAGTTGGCATCACTGTAAACAATCAAGAAATCTATAAAAATTGCCATGTTTTGGAAGATTCATATTAAACTGGCTTCGAAAGCCTTCTGCGGCATTGCTTGCTCGGATCGGTTCATTGTACAAAGAGAAGTTTGTTACTTTTTCCTTACAGAAAAAAATAAAGAAATATTTTTAATTGTTCATATACCTTTTGTATCCAGTACGAATTAAAATATTTAATGAAAGCTTGAAAATAGCTTTCTGACATCCTTCCTTTAATATTGTACTTTACATCCATTGCATCTGCTTTCAAAATTTGGTATGCTGCTGTTATATCGTTTGGTTTCAACAATGGTAAATAGAAGAATTTATTAAAGAATACTTTAGCCTGATTATTCTTATTTAACATTGTACTAGACCGATCAAAAATCGAACTTTACTTCTACAAGGTTTAAGTCGATATTTGGACCTCTGAAAGTGAGCACATTTAGTACATTGGAAATTCGCCTTCCGTCAAACACAATGTCATCAATATGGTTTGATGTTGATCGATCGGGTGAAAAACTGGCGTCTCGCGAGACACACGATCCTTTAGGTTCATCTAGTACAGACCTTGCATGAAATCATCAGTCAGAATTTCCGGATGAACCTTCTTTATCACCACACGCAGAGCAATAGATACCTCGAGCTTGGAACTTTATATTCGCCGTTAAACGCTCCCTCTTCGCAACCAAGAGAGTTCTGATGACGACGACTCAAAATCGCTGTCGAAGGCTACCCTAAACTGTTGGTGATGGTCTTCATTTCCTCCAACGTCGAACCACTACCATCGATCTCAACACACAAACCCTCTGACGCCGTCTCGTACTCGCTCCTATTCAAAGCAGCTTTTTCTTCTCTTACGCAGCTCCCACTCGGTGTTGTCACTTTCCCACGCGACCGCCTCAAACTGCAGAGGTGGGCCCATCCCATCGGTCTGCCCTTCTATGGTGGCGTCAAATGCGTCACCCTGCGCCCTGCGTCTCCCTCTAACACCGGGAGGCATTAGCAAAATTAATACAATTACCTAACAAAATAACAATTACAAAAATAACGTCCAAACGTAGCCGAGTCAACAACAAATTCACCCAACAACCGATTCACAAACCAATAGAGATAAACACAATAATCTTACTCGAGACACACAGCCTCCAATCAAATAAGCACTGAAGTCACAAACCAACTTACAAATCGCACACTCCAATAACATTTTCAGGAATTCTGCATTCAAAAATTTGCTTTTCTTAGAAGCAAAAGCCAATAAACAAAAACTTCGCATTGAAAATTCTGCGGTAATAACCAACAGAACTAAACAGTTTGTATATCAAATTCAAGTCACTGAAAAACACTCAGTTTAGTCGACGAGTTGACATCGTTCAAACAATTTGATAACATCAGGCGATAGTTGTCTAACAGACGGACTACCCTTACTTTGGCCTTTGGATATTTAAAAATAATTTTGAAATTTTTAATTCTTCTTGTTTACTTTGGTTTTTGATGTATGGATTACAATGTCAAAGCGAAAAATTATTCTTTCAATAGGTATTGTTTAAAATATATTAATATTTTAACCCTTTCATGCCCGTTGCTGCACATATTTGCTCATAAATTCCGTTATTTTAAATTTTGATTGATTGAAAACGTATTCTAAAAAACGAATGAGTTATTACTACTGGTGTTCAGCTAATCGGTATTTGAATTTGCGTATGCACGTGCCAAAGCCAAAGTGAAAAAATATAAATTTTTTAAACTTAAAAAATAACGGTAAATGTTTGAACTATTGAATTGAATAAAAAGTGTGTGAATAATTAAAAAGCAGGTAATGGAAAATATGTTTTATTCCAGTATTTTTCGAAAACTTGCTGAACAAAATTTCGCAGAATTTACATGGCACAGCATTTCGCTGAATCTCCAATTGCACACAACTTCCATTGCTTGGTATAATAATACAAAGAGGAAAAATTTAAAAACAAATTATAGTCCAGTCCAAATGTATGTTATTGTAGTTTCTTTATTTCTTGCTTTAAGAAAAATCGTAAAGATGTTAAAAGACACCTCATGGTTGAAATAGGTATATCATGTACGCATATACTGATCCAGAATGGGTTCGAGGAAAATGATTAACGTAAATAAATTTCAAAATTGTTATAAGATATATCAAAACATTAACTGTGAAAAAATTATTAATCTTTGAATTAAATTTCAAGTTAAAATTTTAAAAGGTGTCTTTTGACACCTTTGGTAGAAATAGTGTTAAACTCAATGTTGCCATTAAACTTCTTCTGCATTAGGTATGCCTCCAAAAGGCTTGCCTCAGACAGAAATAAAAAGAATTGGGGAATTTGACTGGATTGAGTCTGAGGATTATAATGATGGCGACAACGGGGAAGAAGAGGAGGACAATATTATTGAAGAGAATCTTGAGAATATAAAAAGAATGGAACGAATTGAGAGTGAAGCGGTTAATAAAATGATGGAAATGAAATTGAAATCGGAGCAGTTTTTGAAAAATTTATCAGATTGGTTACCATCCACATCCAAAAAATGATAATACGTAGCTGATCCACCAAAAGCCGTAAAGTCATTGAATAGGATGAGGAACAAAAGGCCGATGTGAACTATACAAAACCGGAAATCCAAGATTTAAATGTACATACATTTGTGCTCAATTCCACAAAAAACTGTTGCCTTTCATATCATAATAAATTAGAAAGAAAATAATTTAAAAATGACGAATGCATAACAATAAATCTCTTACTAAAAATAGCTAGCAAGTATAAATTGAAAATTTACTAACAATCTTGAAACATTACAAAAGTTCATGTACTTATAATTTTTATTAAGAATTCTTTTCAAAATAATTCTTAGGCCCATTATTACAACTTGCCGTTAACTAATGGGAGGACTTTAACGGCTAGATAAATTGTTTTTCTTTATTACAAGCGGATAATATGATAAAAGTGAGCGTTAAGCTAAAGGGAGGATCATCCTACCAGTAACTTTTAAAGTTAAGTTTATGTTTGAACTTGCAATGTTACATACATTGCAATACGGCAAAGTCAAATACAAACAAAATTGGCATATACAACGAAAAAAAAAAAACGAAGCCCGTCGTTGCCACTCAGAGACCTGCGCCGAGCAAATTTGACGGCGGCGGCGGCTTTAAGCCGGCTGTCAGCCGAAATATGGTAGAGTTTCGGCGGCGCCTTTTATTATGTCTGCTGTGATCCGAAATGACATAAATAAAATGGCCCTGGTTGCTCCACTATGTTAAAGGGCCTTTAGATCTTTGCAGCACATTTGCACAAGCAGACGTGCGTTAGTATATTTTTCGGAATCTGCATTTTTAGAACTTCCTGACAATATGGATTTTGTTTTGGCATTCGAATTTTACAAATTTTTTGATTTTACGTCAATACCATGAGCACGTAATGGTTACAGAGGTTTAATGTCGACGTAGAAACTCCAAACTTGAAATTATTTCGCATTTTATAACACTTACAAAACAATTATCAGAAATAAATATTCAAAATAAAATTTACCAAAAAAATTGGCTGAAAGCTAATTGAAATTGGAGTTACAATTTTGTTTTGTTTAATTTTCGTTAAATTTAAATCCTGGATAGAAATAATATATATATACCTACCCCTTCAAACGCATGGGGGACTTATCAAAGCAAACTTTACACATATGATACTTTTTTAGCACAGGTTTACTTCCAATAACTATTTAACCAAAATAGTGCCAAACTATGGACTCTGCTGGAGATTTTTTTGTTTAAAAGAATTTGGGTTGTTTCTTTAATTTTTGTTTTAGTGGCTAGTATTTTTTCGTATTCGTTTATGTCATTGTCAATATCATTAGAAATAGCAAGGTCGTCATCGGAAACAGATGAACTTTACTCATTTAAATTATTATATAAATTTTGAAAGAAATTTGTAATTTCTTGGTTCTCCATTATAATTTTTTGTCTTTAAAAAATTTAACGTTAAGTTAAAACTGTTACCACATTCACCAAAAACAAGAAAGGGTCTTCAAAATCACCATATCAAAAGATTAAAAATTTTTCTATTAACATATCACAAAATGAACAAAAAAAACTTCTTTAATGTGTTTAAGTCAAGTAAAATAATAATATATAAATATCATATTTTATATATAATTAAAATTTATTGTATTAAAAACATATTTTCATATATTTTAATTTTCTTACATACACCAAACGGCGGCTGAATTTAAGCTGACCTAAGTCGAATAAATTTTCGGCGGCGGCGGCTTTTAAATTTTGTCGGCGGCTCGGCTTAGCCGGCTGTCAGCCGATCGGCGCAGGTCTCTGTTGCCACTACGTTTAAAAGCACTTGGTTAATTGACAGTGTTATCGACATTGTTCCTGCAGTGCCATATTTTTGAAAACAGTTAATTGTAATAACGCAAATAAAGGCACCTATACCTAAACCCAAGTTTAACGCCAAATTGTAATAATAGCCCTAAAGAAAATTAAACTTAAATAATAATTTTATATACCTTAAAAGGGTGAATGCTAATTACGTGACCAAGGAAATTTTTTTGCTTTGATAATTTAAAATTTCATTTATTGGTTAATTCTTTTTGGGTGTTAACTGGATTTTATACATCGCTCAACTATGTACATCCTATAGAATATTTAATTGTGTAAGGGAGCACCTTGAAGGAGTGGACAGAGTCTGTATCCGAACAGAGAGGAATCAAGGAGACTGCAACGGAACTCTTTTTTACCCCACATGACATTAACAACAAATTTTTCTAATGAAATATGATAATGATTTATACCATCAGGTTTCAGCCAGCACTCAATTGACAGCGTTACCGATACGAGAAACAAAAAGCTGTCAATTCTAAGCAATTGGGAACTTATAAATATCTGCAAAGCAAAGGTGTTTCAAAATGTTTCCATTTATAAAAAACCAGCTGTGTTTCGCTACACCGATCAATATGAAATATAAATATTCAAAATGAATCGTTCATCTTGCTCCTCAGCTCTTAAAGCAGATTGTCGTATTCTTTGATTATCAAGACGTTTGTTTCGTTCAATCAAAGTTTCGGTAGATACTAGATGTGTGCACAAGACATGAAATTGCTCAGTATTGCAGTTTTCTCAAGACCGAATATTGATTGTAGCTGCAAATATAAATAAGTGAAGCAAAGATAGAGTACAGAAAAATAACTGCACTCGTTAACCATTATGGAGTCTGATCGTGACCGTCATGGTAGACGGACGTATTGCGGAAAAAATTATTTTTGCTCGTTTTCAATATATTTTTTTACTTTACGCGTTGTTGCAAAGCAAAAAAGAATTCTTAAATTATTAAGTTTTTATAACAACAACTTTCACACAAGAGATAGAGACTCTAAAAAAAATCGAAAAAATAAAAGTAATGAGTGTACATAATGGTTCAAACTCAAATGCAAATAATGATAATTCTATAAATGAAAGAAAAAGAAAGAGTGAAACACAATATGACACAATGTCTAAACAATTAAAGAATAATTATTACGCTATTTTGGACAATGATAAACATTGCAATAAAGAATATTTAAACAAATTCGAAAAACATGTGAATGATCATGTACCAACAACATCCAAAAATCTTTTACAAGCAGAAAAACCGGTTTATAGTGAAAACATAAAAAAACAAAATCAAAATAAAAATAAAAAAATACCTCCGATTAATATATTTAATGTGGAACCAAATGAACTAATAGAATTCATAGAAAAAGGTTTAGAAATAAAAAACTTTGAAATTAAAGAACTTAAAAATAAAAAAACATCACTATTCATGACATCTATTGATGATTACTTACGTGTCAAAGCTTACCTTGGAAAAACAAAAACCGAATTTTTCACTTTCACACCTAAAAGTTTTCTTTTAAAAAGCCACAGCGCTAACTTGAACGTCGATGAGATCAACCAGGAACTCATTAAATACAACAACGATAATTTAAAAATCTTAAAAGTTAGACCATTTAAAACCAAAAGATCTGTCATGAATGGACAAGATCTCCCCATATATTTGATTCAAGTTAGCAGCGAAAGCAGCCTTAATGAGCTCAAATCAATAAAGGGACTTTTTCATAGGTGTATACAATGGGAACCTCTAAGAAAGTCAGGGATTCCACAATGTAGGAAGTGCCAGAGTTTTTTTCATAGCGCTTCAAACTGTTTCTTAAAACCCAGATGCGTAAAATGCGATGAAACGCTCGACATCGGTGATTGTAAACAAGAGAAAGTGTCGGAAAATGAAAGGCAAAAATTATATTGCGTACTTTGCCATAAATATGGTCACCCAGCATCATACCGAGGATGCGAAAAATACAAAGAGATACAGCAAAGGCTCCGAGTCAAAAAATAAATTTTGTCCGAAAAAAAAGCAGCGAACAAACCATTAAATATGAGTTTTGCAAACGTTGTGAAGAACAACCAACCAAGTACAAGCAGCTCTAATTCCATTCAACAAATGTTGGAACAACTTAACAATACGATGCAGAATTTATCTAATCAGTTACTAAACTTAAATAAACAGCTACAACTACAAACAAGTAGAATAGATACTATATTTTCAATGTTGGATTAAAATGGATGAATCAAATGTAAAAAACCTTAAAATAATTGAAATTAATGTAAACTCTATTATTAAACTTAGTAGAAGATACGAACTATTGAATTTTTTAAATTTACATAATCCAGATATAGTTTTGCTGAATGAAGCAAAACTAAATACGAAACATAAATTATTTTTCGAAAATTATGAATTAATACGTAAGGATAAGACTAACGCCTCTAAAGGTGGTGGTACTGCTGTATTAATAAAAAAGAATATAAAATTCAAAAATTACACACATATTATTGGCAATACACTTAAATGCCTTGAAGTATGTATTATAAAAGTACCTCTAATGGCTAATAAAACTCTATATATTATATCCTCTTACTACCCCTCAGGTAATAACAGCAATTATTTTATATCCGATCTAAACACTGTTTTTAAATCTCCGAATTTACAAAATCCAAATATATATTATATAATGGCGGGTGACTTTAATTGTAAACATTCCGATTGGGGCAATAAAGTAAACAATACTAACGGTAATTCTTTAAAAAATTGGATAGAGAACAACGAAATTAATTTTAAATGCAGCCTTTATGCCACCACCACCCTCTCTTATCCAAGATGTGGTTCTTATTTAGATTTGTGTTTAGCAGACTCGCGTCTACCTTTTCTCAGAGTTAATAACACTACTAACTGTCTTAAGTCCCTCGATTACGATAGTGACCATAATGCCTTACTAATTGAACTTCTAACTAATACAAATGATCACCCCTTGCATTTTGTGGTTAATTCGCCCAATTATCAACTTAATTATAAAAAAGCTAATTGGAACAAATTAAAAAAAAATATGTTAAATGTACACAAAAACACTGATCCCATTCCTGTTATAAGAAATCTCTCAAACTCTGAAATTAATTATTATTTAAATAAATTAAACGATATCATTGTAGATTCTACCAACAAAATTGTACCAAAATTCAAAAATAGGGACACAATAAATAAATTTTGTAAATCCCATTATAAAAAAAACTACATACGAAAAAAAGTAAAGTCTTAACTATAATAAAGAAGCATAATAGATTTGAAATTATTTGTACCCCTTTTGAACTTAACTACTATAAAGCTAAACTAAAATTAATTAAGAAACTAATTATTGATAATTTCAGTGTATCGGTTAATAATTATTATAAAGATAAACTGACTATTTTAAATAAGAAAAATTCTTCACATATGTTCAGTGAAGTAAAGAAATTATTCAAACCTAAGCTACCAGTAGATTTAGATTTGGTGAAAATTAGTCACAGAGATGTAAATCTGTTAAGTTATGTTGGCATAAATCCCCTCACTACAGAGTGCGATAATGAGAACTTCATTATAAGAGATAATCAGCAGATTTTGGATGTAATAGGAGCATCACTCGAAAAGACCCATTCTTTTAAAGAGATTGATCAGAATAATAATTTACAGGTTGATGTTGACAATTGTTTCAACAGATTTTTAATAGAAAAATCGAGTTATGAATATAATCAGTCATGTTTTACGTCCTTTGATTCAGATAAAAAGGCAAAGCAAATAAGTGCATCACAATCAGGGAACTTTTTTATTACACAGGAACAAATTTTCTATATCTTTAAAAATTTAAGGAATAAATTATCGTCTGAATAATCTAAGAGCCATAAGTTTGCTCCCAAACATAAGTAAAATGTTTGAAATTTGCATAAATATTAATATTTTAAATTTTTGTCAGAATTATAATCTGATTAATGATAGACAATTCGGTTTTAAATATAAACACTCTACGACCCATGGAATACACCTTTTGACATCTGACATTAATTGGAACTTAAATAAAGCTCTTTGTACGGGAGCATGTCTTGTCGATTTTGAAAAGGCGTTCGATAACATTTGGATTCCTGCCCTAATATATAAACTTCTAAAATGTAAATTCCTACTACATTTGGTAATTTTAATTTATAACATGTTATCCAATAAATCGTTTGTCGTTTGCAACAGAAACGAAGTGAGTACTAGGAAATTTATTATAGTTAATGGGCTACAACAGGGAACGGTTAATGCTCCTATACTCTTTAATATATTTATACATGACCTTTTGAAGACTGTTGATAATATTATAGGTTTCACAGATGATATTATAGTATATCATGCTGACAACAAAATAGAGGCAATAAATAATAAATTGCAAAATCATTTTAATATTGTTGAAAAGTATGCTAATGATTGGAAAATTAAATTAAACGTGGACAAATGTGAAACTATACTATTCCGCCCTCCGGTTGGAAAGTGTAACTATAATATAAGACGCAACTGGAAATACTTCGGCATTCAAGCCAGTAACAACATATACATACCTAATAAACAAACGTTAAAATACCTAGGAATCCATTTGGACAAATTTCTCTCCTTCAGTGAACATGTCAACATACAAATTAAAAAAGCTAGAAATGCTTTTTTTATGTACAAAAAACTATTTTTTTCAAAACACATTAAACCTGATATCAAGCTTCTCATGTATCAAACCTTAATACGTCCAATTTTGACATACGGTTGCCAAATTTGGTTTAATATTTCTCCTTCCTATATGGAAAAAATACGTAAATTCGAAAGAAGATGCCTAAGAGCATGTACTTCATTATACAGATCTCCAAGTAGTGAATTTACGAAATATATAAGCAATTTGAGACTATACAATGCTGCCAAAATTAGCCGAATTGATAATTTCATCATACACCTTATTAGAAATCATATTAGATCTTGTTGTTACCGTTATGAAAATAACCTAATAATGGCTCCATATTATATCGTCGACGTATATATATCTAGGACACTTCAGAGTGGTTACGTTCCTCCTGAAGCATTCGTGTACCTGGATAAGAATGGTTTTATACAAAACCACGCAGGCGTCCCTATATTTTTTCATATATATAGAAGAGCAAATGTTAAAGCTATCTCTAGTAATCGACTGACAGCTGAGAATAGAAGATTCGATACGAGCTTTTTTCGTGATGATAAGAACATATTTCCAAATTTAAATATTAGTAAATACTGGTGGCTTGGTTAAATACCAAAATTTTTTCTTTTAATTCCTGACATTTCTTTTATTATAGCAATCCTTATTGTAATGTTTTTTGTAAAATTTTTCATTATGAAACATTTGTTATTAAAAACAGATATAACCTTGTATATAACTGTATAAAAAACAAATATTAATTTTGAAAAAATGTATATAATGTATATATTTATACCTATTTGTATTATACTAGAGAGCTCGTTTATGGGACAGTGTATAGTTAGTTATATGCTATTCTTATTACTATTTTGTTTATTGTAGTAATTATAATAAGAATTTTCTGTAAATAAACAAAAAAAAAAAAATCGTTAACCATTATACAACAGTATAAAAGAGAGTTGTGTGAAGAGTGCAACAAAAATATTGTACTTTGGTAGAAAGCATGTCAAACCGCGTAAATCAAGCTATTTCTGATAAGGGTTTATGGACACAAATATTGAAATTGGGTTACCTTCTTGAATTTTCTTGAAACGTGCAAAATTGAATTTATGTGGGTTATTTTCGTGTTTTTATTCAAACTCATTGAATTCATTTCATTAATTATTGTCTTTTACTGCTATTTGTTAAGGATAAAATAAAAAATTAAAATTAATTTTTTTTGTATTTGCTTGTATGGTTTTGTTTTTGTGGATGACGAAACTCGGTATTGTGGATATGCACTCACTTCTTCTCGCCACTGTATTTAGATAAAACCAAGCTGACATGAAGTGTTTGATTTTTACATAAAATCCATGCATGCTGCAATGTGTGTACATGAGGTCCAAAATTTTAGAGTAGGTCTTATAAAAGTGATAACAAAATGTAATAAATAATATAAAATAGTGTTTATTAAAATGAATTAGAATAAATAAAAATATTAAAATTTTTTGCCAAAATCTATCAATAATTACGAAAATTCTATATATCACAAGTATGTATTAAAAGTGATACAGAAACTAGAATTATGATTATCTTTGTTACTGTAATACAGTCAACCCTCCTATAACGCGGTGAGATGTAACCATGCAAGCCAGGCTAATTCGTTGCGTTTTCTATGGAAACCGCGCTATTAGAAACGTCATTCGTACCGCGTTATATAGAAACCAAGAAATACAAAATGAGGAGATAAATTATAAATTATTTTTATCGAATTAAAGAGTTCATATAAAGATTGATTAAAAAAATTAAACAAAACCTAAACTAAAAGACTGTATTCCAACAAAATTAAGAAAATCCTCACTGTCACATGGAGTCGTCTAACTCGTCTTCTTTTAATGGGGAAAATGTCTTCTTCACTTGGTGCATCTTCCCATTGGTTCTCGATTGTAGCTTTTTTTGTAACTCCACTAAAACTTCCCTATAAAGAGCTAAGCAATTTCTTAACTCTCTTTTAAACTTTATGCTGCGAAAAAAACTTCGAAATGCAAATTTGTTCCATCTTATAGGTCGGAATAAAACAATTGGGCAATTCACACGACTTTGTATCGTGTATGTTGTATTGAATACATTTGGTTGTTTATGAATGCTTAATGCTATGCCGTATTGTGTATTTCGTATTCCATATGTATTTTATTGGCATTCAAATAATTTGATAGTACGATACCAACACAACTTTTGAAAAACGTATGAAATAAATGTGTATAAGTGTATTGGATTTTTATATGAAAATTATGAACAACAAGCATACACTGTTGTATTATCGTCCAACAATACAATGAATACAACGGTACAACGGCTTGTGTGAATTGCTCAAATTATAAAACCAATCCGTAAATAAATCCTAAACCATCCAAGGTTTCTTATTAGATCGCCAGAATACAGACAATTGGGTCTTATTAATGTTTTTCATTACACGGGGTTTAAAGAACGATTTATTATCATTGGTTTTAACATCAGGCTCCTTGATAGAAGGATGATGCGGTCTTATGAAAGTTCAAGCCCCTGAGCAGGACTTTGATTCTTCAGAATGAACATAGTTTTTTCCAATATATTGTCGTTTAATCAGCGTTAAAAATCTGATCAGGTGAATAACCTCCTTCATTGATAATTCTAGCGGAAGGAACTTATGGAATGTTGTTGAACGGAAACCGCGCTATAAGAGTATCACTTTAGGGCTGTAGTAATAAAAGTTTCGCGTTATATTGAAACCGCATTCTGAGAGAACCGCGTTATAGGAGAGTTGACTGTAGATGGGTGTGCTTATAAAAAGATCACCACTAAACGTACATGAATACTTTGTATACGTATTTATAGCGACTGTGATTTTGAGGGTTGTTCGACATTATATTTTAATTATAATTGGATTATTACTGCTTTCCAGACGCGTTTTATCAACACTCATAATAAATACAAATAATATACGACACATTTTTTAAGAAGATTGTATCAATGGGCTTAGATATTTAAAAGTAATATTTCCGTATCCGGAATAAAATATGGTACACGTGTTATGTACGGAAAGTTAAATTTCGATGCTTTGATTTACAAAACAAAAAACATCATTTCTTTAAAAGTAAAAGGTGTAATTCTCGAAGAGTTTCTTTTTATTTACTTACCTAATTGGCCATTACAAACCTTTAGTCAGGATTACGACCTAACACCTCACACCAGTTATGTTTTGCGCGTTAATTTTATACATGAGTGGCGGGACCTACAGTTTAAAGTCGTCTCCGAACGACAGTTTTTGAGAAGCTTTTTCATGGTAATAGTTTCATATTTTCATTTTGACATCTGACCTGAGTTTTGAACTCGAGTCTTCAGTCTAATAAGCCAACACACTACTTACTAGACTAATATTGATTCCTATTATCCAGAATAAACATTATTATTACTATTATTAAATATTAAAAAAAAATTATTTATTTATTATTAAGGCACACAAATAATTCAATAGCACGACACCAACACAACTTTAAAAAAAAATATGAAATAATGTGTATTAGTGTATTGGATTTTTACATGAAAATTGTCAGCAACAAGCATAGGCTGTTGTATAATCGTCCAATAATACACTCAATACAACGATACAACGGCTTGTGTGAATTGATCAGTAGACTAATTTAAATACACAACACTCCTTTATTGCGACATAGAGTCATATCTCAAAAAATTAAAAATTTGTAGTTACTTAAGCAGAACTGCTCCTTTAGACCTTCTGTATATGTTGAAATAAAAATCAGTTTTATATCCCAAGCTGAACCGCAGTTATAGCAAAAAATGTTTGCGGGTATTAGATCAATTGGACTTATGTCTTGAAACTTTTGCCAAGTTAAAGTTTTTTAAAATATGACTACGGTGCAATAAAAGAGCGAAAAGTCTTAACACACACAAATATTAGTCCAATACACAGTTGTGGACATACAATTAGGTCACTTAAGCAAATTTTTCATTTTTGTAAAAATTAAAAAGGTTTAAGAAGAATGGAAACAAAAACAATTAATATTTATTAATTTCATATGCTTAATAATTAATTAATTAATTAACGACATAATCTTAAATAGTTATTCATTATAAAAAATGCTTTGGTACGAAGTTGATAGGTATCAGACTTAAAATTTAAGTGGACACATAATTAAGTCATCTGAAAAAATTATTAAAAATTTAATTTAATTGCTTTATTTTTCACCCAAAGTATTTTAAACCTCGAATATTTTGTGGGCTACCCTTTTTAGCGTAGTATTTCAGTTCATCTTTGTGGCATTGCGTTGATTAAATTGCGTCACTGCTCGGGACTAATGTTATTCTATCCTGCGAGGATAACTTGCAAAGTACTTTTTTGCTGCCAATCAAGAACTCTTATTTTTTCCTCAGCAACAAAAAATCCATCTAAAATAAACCTACTACCTACTACTATTAATAAAAATAACACAAAAAAAAAGAAATTTTTTAAATTTTAGTCATATTCAAATTTTGTCAAATTAAGTTCTTTATTATAGTAAAATTGAAAGAATTTAAGAAAGTTTCCAATTAAAAAAGAAAATCCAAATTATTCATAGAATGTAAGTTTAATTTATTTTTGAAACTTTAATAAAACGAAATAGGCGTTGAAAAAATTATTGTCAGAATTTTTTCATATCTGCTACGAATGTTGTTCATTACAAAATTGTTTTTTTTTCAATTGAAATAATTAGTAATTTAAAGTGAGTTTTTTTTAATAATTTAACATTTAAAAAAGTGATGCGTTTTAAGTGTGAAAAAAAATTATTTCAATATTAGTTCAATAAATTAATATGTAAATACATAAATAACTGACGTTATCCAAAAGAGAACTTTGTCATGAAAAACTTCGGTTGGGGAGCAGAATGGAGGTGTAAATTTAGGTAAGAACTGTACAAACTTATTTAAAGAATTAAGTAATATAATTTGTTATGTTTTGTCTAACTAGATCCTTCTGACCAAAATACTGAGGAAAACATCGAAGCAATCTGTCTCAACAGCTGCTCTTGGGGGAAATTGAAAACCATTGAGCAGCTACTAAAAACTACCGGCAATCGGAAGTAGCAAGTGCGGAATACACTTCCACCATAATAGACAATAGCTTTAGTCCTTTATTTAAAAATATTTTAATAATATTACCGCAAATACAGACTTTAAGACATTATCACGTTTTTTTTATCGTACGTCCCCCGACTCACACTAACCCAGCCTCCCCCGATCACGGAGGACTCGTCTACATTGCGTAGGGACACATACACACTACAGTTCGGACTGTAGCGGGTAAGGGAAAAGTTATGACAACGAGAACATAAAACAGCTACAGAACTTAATCACAACCTGAATAAGGTAACAATAAACCGGAACTACCTAAGATAAGAACGAAAATACATTTTTATGCAATTATTTATAAATTAATGCCACCATATAAGCTACGTTTTATACTACAAACAATACAATTAAAATCTATAAAATCATAAAATAAATTAAAATCATTACATAATCTACGAAAAGGAAAATTACATCCATAGTTCGTTCTATAGAAATCTAAAGAAAGAGGACCCCTAAAACAGCCCTTCTACGTTCGAAAGTTGGAAGTTTTATCAAAGCTAATCTATCCTAATCTAATAACAGACAATTTCATACCCAATAATACTCCCAAATCAAGAAATGTAGTCACAATTTCCAACGGGCAAGAAGTGCAAGTGGACGGAAATACACCCCCGCGAGACAAAACCATGCATTTACATTTTCTCAAGTTAAGATCCTTTAAATTAATCCTGCACCAAGTTACAAGCAAATCAATATTTCCCTGAAGAACAGCCTGTCCATGATCATCATCAAAAGTATAAAATAATTTAGCGTGATCAGCATACATCATAACATTACAATCAGAAACAGCACAAGGAAGATCATTCAGGAACAATATAAACAGTGAAGGACCCAAATGGTTACCCAGCGGAACACCAGAAGTAACATATACAGCCTTAGACAATACATTCCTAAACAATACCCTCTGAGTCCTAAGAGAGGGGTAGGAGTCTAGCCAACGATGAATAATACCGATTAATGTAAGTTTAAGAAGCAAAATTATATAATCAACCCTATCAAAAGCTTTACTGAAATCAGTATAAATTACATCAGTCCGAGCCCTGGTAAGAAAACCCCTGAAAACATGTGTAGTAAATTCAAGAAGATTACTTACAGTCGACCTGCCTCTCAAAAAACCGTGCTGGAAAGGGGATATTAAAGATTTCGTATTAAAAAAGAGATAATCCGTCACTAGTTTCTCCATCATCTTGGGAATAGCACTGAGTTTGGCAATGCCCCTGTAATTGGAAATATTAGATCTATTACCCGACTTATACGACGGAATTATAAATGAACTCTTCCAAATAGATGGAAAATGCCCAGCCCTCAGAAGCCCATTGAATATAAAGGCCAAACGACCACTCAAGACAACAGCACACTTTCTTAAAATACAGGCCGGAACCCCGTCAGGGCCCGACAAGTATGTGAGTTTCAGTCCAGATAAAGACTCAAGAACAAACTCCTCATCAAATGAATATATGTTAGAAATAGAGACACTTCCCACTGAATAAGGATACGAGAACCCGCTACTCAGATCAAGGCCTGAATCCAACTGCCTATAAGTAGACTGAAAGAAGTCAGCAAACATTCGAAATAGCAAGGTAAATATCAAGGTTATTTTAAGTTTGAAGTAAATTAATCTATTTGTAAACTTACGAAACGACCTAATACCGTTTAACAATAAGCAGAAGCTACAATAACAAAGACCATGAGTATGTTTTTAATGATATTTAATTAAAATGTTCCTTTTTTAAGAATTTAACTCTTGTTTAACTGTTCACAAGTTCACTTTTTTACCAAAAGTACATTCTATGGATACTATGTATAATAATTACAAAACTTTTTTAACTACCCTGTAGGAAATGCCAATAGTGAAACTCTACTGACTTACTATTGACACAGTCACCAGTACTAGTGACATTTTATACCCCAGCCAATGTTATTTACTATAGACATTTAACATGTGCATGACATTGAAAATCTACAACTGACGTTAGTACTATTGACTATATAGTGAATATGTACTCCTTTTGGGATCATATGTAGACATTGGAACCCATGAATCAATAGTACAATTTAGCATTTCTAGTCTACACTTTTGGTACTTTTCTGTAGTAAAAGAAGACAATAAAATTTTAATTTTTGTAAATATTTGACGTTTTATTAAAAAAAAGGTACGATTTAATTTTTATAGACTTTTTAAATTTAAATTTGAAAACTAAAAAGATATTATTAATTCAGTCTCTCTTATTTATATTGGAACATCAAAATAACGTTTTTTTTTTATTAAAATTAAGTAAAATTATTAATCCTCTTTGGGACAGTCGTCTTCTTTACGATTTATATCATTTTTGGTATTGCTGAGACCCACTTCTTTGAAATATTTTTCCTTTTGGCGCTGAAATGCTGTTCTAAGCTGATATTACATCTGGATATTAAAAAACGAAACAAATTGTTAAAATATTACAAATATTTATGAGAATACAAAAAGGCTTTTAGCACTTATGAAGGCCTCAAAAACATTTGATTATTCTTTTTGCCAAAAAAAGGGCCATCAATAATAAAATTCATGTTAATATTTTGGTCAAATATTTCATGAAGATTTTGTTTTGAATTGATTTCATTTCTCGAATCTATTGAATATAAACAAAAAATGCAATTTTATTCGTTGAAGTAGTTCCACAATGATGAAGTCGCCGTGGTGTAGTAGGTAGTGTGTTGGCTTATTAGACGTAAAAGCCAGGGTTCGAGTCCCAGGCCAGACATCAAAACAAAATACAAAAAATATTTTTTCGGCGATTTCCTCTCAGCAGATTTCTGGGAAAGACTCTTAGAGTAAATAAAATTGCCATGAAAAGTTTCTTATAAAATTCGTCTTTCGGAGTCGACTTTAAACTGTAGGTCCCGATACTCTTGTATAAAATTAACACACACAACATACAGTGACGAGCGGAAGTGAGTGCATGTTCACAATACTGAGTTTCGTCATCCACAAAAACAAAACCATACAAGCAAATACAAAAAAAAATTAATTTTAATTTTTTATTTTATTAGTAACAAATAGCAGTAACCGACAATAATTAATGAAATGAATTCAATGAGTTTGAATGAAAAAATGGAAATAACCCACATAAACTCAATTTTGCACGTTTCAAGAAAATACAAGAAACTAGCCCAATTTCAATATTTGGTCCATAGACCCTTATTAGAAATAGGTTGATTTACGCGGTTCGAGATGCTTTCTACCAAATGATCAATAAGATCTTTCGGAATTCGATGCCATTTCGCATTTATACGATCCCAAAGTTTGATCATGTTTGTTGGGGCTGTTTCGTAATATCCGAGCCGGATTTTCACGAATGGTCAAAAATTTTCAATCGGATTGAGGTCGGGACTTTGTGCGGCCATTCCATCAATTGAAAATTTTGTTTCCCACCCCATATCTTTACAATTTTTGCTGTGTGCTTCGGATCACCATCCTGTTGGAAAATAATTTCTTATTCGGGATAAGCACATTTGAATCTGTAGATAGTCTTTTTTCGCATGATAGATAGTCTTTTTTGCTTCACATGGTACCTTTGAACGCGTTCCCCGGGTCTACGCTAGCAGTAATGCTTCCATCTTACAGACAGTGGTCACATTTGGACTCATCAGACCAGATAACACGTTTCCAATCAGATGGAAAGCATTACTGCTATTGAAGACCCGGGGAATGCGTTCACAGATACCATGTGATGCAAATTTTTAAACATAGCGGTGAAAATATAATGGTTTGGGAATGCTTAATATGGTGGGATGTTGGCCCTCTATATTTAGTAGATGGTATCATGCGAAAACAAACTATCTAAAGGAATGTCCAGTACAAAGTCTCGACTCCAATCTGATTGAAAATTGTTGGCATTTCGTGAAAATCCGGCTTGGGCAGTACGAAACAGCTCCAACAAACATGGACAAACTTTGGGATCGTATAAATGCGAAATGGAATCGAATTCCGAAAGATGTTATTGATAATTTAGTAGAAACCATGTCAAACCGCGTAAATCAAGCTATTTATAACAAGGGTCTATGGATCGAATATTGAAATTGTATTGGTTTCTTCAATTTTCTTGAAAGGTGCAAAATTGAGTTTATGTGGGTTATTTTCGTTTTTTCATTCAAACTCATTAATTCATTTCATTAATTATTGTTTTTTACTGCTATTTGTTAAAAATAAAATAAAAAATTAAAATTATTTTTTTTTTGTATTTGCTTGTATGGTTTTGTTTTTGTGGATGACAAAACTCAGTATTGTGAATATGCACTCACTTTTTCTCGCCACTGTAAGTGGTGTAAGAAACTAGGTCAATAATCCTGACTGATGGGTTCTAATGACCAATTATGTATGTATGAGTTCCACAATAAAAGTAAGTACTTACGTATGGGTCTGAATGAGTTTTCAAAATAGCACCAAAATGTCTCTGTTTTTCTTCAGAGTCGATAGCGAAAAATTCCATAAGATTTGATGCAATTTCATTTTGTTTAGCAATAGTGTCTAATATACTAATTTTTTGTCTTCTCACGCGAACTATATTTTGGAAAATCAATTTTAGACGACACAGAATATTCAGGCTCCACAAAATTTTCACAATTCACACTTGGAGTTAAAATTGTCTCATTTTCACTACTTTTATTTTTATATTGATTGTGTTTGATTGATTGACAATTTGTTTCTAATCAAAATAAAATAATTGTTGACACTTCGATCACAACGTCACCATAAAGTCGACAAAACTGGTCACTTGGAGACACATGTCGACATGTTTTCTTCAGGGTACATGTTTCCTTCAGGGTATATGGCCAAAAAAATAGGTGTACAATTTTTTTCTTTCGACTTATTAAAAAACGCAAAAATAATACAACCATGCTAAAATTACAAAATAAATAATTAGTTATTATTATTGTAGAAAGAAAAAAAAAAAGGAAATTACACTAAAAATAAACTTGTTTCAGATAAATAGCGTGACATTTTGCCTTTAAGTGCGAATTTTACTTGGGCAAAATAATAGGTGTGTGATTTTTAAATTAGTTAAAATTCGATTTATTGTTAAATAATTTCAAAAAAAAAAAAACAAGAAAGTGAGTGAAATAATATTAATTAAAAATAAATTAAACATGATATCAGACATAATTAATTTTTAAGATGGGACGTGGGCGCCAACGCAGCAATGAGAATAGGCTCGTGGTTCTTAAACTTCGCGAGCAAGGTAAAACCTACAAATTCATTGTAGATGCTTTAAAAGAAAAAAATAACGTTGAAACACGAGATAGACATAGAAAAACTTCATTAACCACAGACAAACGCATAGTCATTCTACCCATTTAAGTCATCTAAGGCGATTGCTTGGGAAATATAAAATACAGTGCCAGCACGAATTGTGCGAATACGATTACAGAAGGCAGGCCTACAATGTAGGATAGCTCGCAAAGTCCGTCTGCTTAGAACAAACAATAAAAGAAGAGGAAAAATTTTGCCTTGGCTCACAAAGATTGGTGTGGAACAGAGGGAGAAAAAAGTGGCGAAGTATCCTTTGTAGCGACGAAACCAAAATCAATTTATTTAAAAACGACGTAGAAAGATATGTTCGTCAGCCAAACGGTAAAGAATTCCATAGTAGGTATACAAATAAGACCATCACGCATGAAGGAGGCAATATCATGGTATGGGGCTGATTTTTCTGGTATGGAGTAGGTCCAATTCACCGAATAGAGCAAACAATGGACAGATTTGTATACAAAAATTTATTAGAGAATGTCGTGCTACCATTTGTCGAGGAAAATATGCCTCTGATGTGGAAGTTTCAACAGGATAACGATCTAAAACAGTCATCATGTGCATAGTTTCGTCATAGGAAGATAGACGTTATTGAATTGCTTAGTCAGTCCCCTAACTTGCATCCGATAGATAACCTTTGGAGAGAATTAAAAGGAATAGTTTCTAAGCTTCCTCGTTGTAATAAAGACCACATAAATACATACATAATTGGTCATTAGAACCTTTCAGTCAGGATTATTGACCTGGTTTCTCACACTACTTATGTTATGTGTGATAATTTTGTACATAAGTGGCGGGACCTCAGTTTAAAGTCGACTTCGAACGACAGAGTTTTGAGAAACTTTTCATGGCAATTTTATTTACTCTCAGGGTTTTTGCCAGAAATCTACTGAGAAGAAATCGCCGGAAAAATACTTTTTGTATTTTATTTTCATGTCTGGCCTGGGACTCGAACCCTGGCTTTACGTCTAATAAACCAGCACACTACCTACTAGACCACGGCGACCATTTACCGGAAAATATTCAACATTTTTAGTACAATGTTGGGGTAGAGACTTGATGTAATTTAGTTTCGTGTATGCCGCGAAGAATGGAAGCTGTCCTCAAAAACAATGGCAATTATACGGGCTATTAATGATATAATTAAGTTTTTATTTGTGGAAAACAATTTTAAAGTACAAATTTTTTATTAAATTTTAAGTTGTTTTGTATGCACCTATTTTTTTTTTTTTGTCCACTTCAAAAGCTGGTCTTTTTTTGAATTCACCTTATTTTAAACATAATTTATTGTTATTTTCTCTTCCTTTTAACTTTTAAGGACTCAAAATAAATTAATTTAATAAAAATAATTTATTCAACTATGGCGTATAAATAAAACCGAAAATATATACGGATATAGTTTGCTACGTAGTTCACACCTATTTTTTTGGCCATATATGTACGTAATTGGTCATAACAACCCTTCAGTCAGAATTATTGACCTAGTTTCTCACACCACTTATGTTGTGTGTGTTAATTTTATACACGACTGGCGGAACCTACAGTTTAAAGTCGACTCCGAACGACAGATTTTTGGGAAGCTTTTTAAAATTGCTTAATTAAAATGTTAAAATTAACAAAATTTATTTATTAATTTTAAAAACTATTCGTCAATTTGAATAAATATTAACGAAAAATATTAATAAAATTAAATAAAATCCCGCAAAATAACGAATAATAATTTACTAACTTTTACTTAAAACAAATGTAGATATGAATACACTAGAGGTGTGCACAAGACATTCTGCCAGCTTACCCTTCACCGAATGCAATACTGTAATGTACTCTTTTCTGTTGCTCTTGATTTTACGAGTGCACTGAAATGTGTATTTCTGATTTATTCAATCTATACAACAGCACTCGTTTGCCTGTGAAGCTACATTTTCAGTATTGCCATATGAATATCGGTAGTGGAAAAAAAAGTTTTTCCCCAGAAATAGAAAGTTTATAAAAGTTACTGGCAGCCCTGGCGTCGACGAAGATGTTCGGTTGCCGAGAACAAAAAAAGAAATTAATGTTGTGACCAGTTTTGCCACAAAAAAAATTTGTAACCAACATTTATGAAAAAAATAACTAAACTTTTTATTTATTTTATTTTTTATTTATTTTTCCAATTTTAATTATAATTTGTACTTCATGGTAAAAAAACATATAACAACATATTTTACAACACTACTCTTAAATCTTATAATGTTAAAAATTATTTTTTAAAAAACTATAGGCCGCATTTTGCAAAAAGTAATGGGGAAAAACATAAGAAAATTAAACAATTTTTATAATTCAAAATTCCAATACTTTGCATTAGGTATTGTAAGATTCATTAATGACTTTTTAACAATAATAAAAATATATAATAAAAACAAAAAATATTTCATTGACAATAACATAAGGAACTAGAAAGTTACTCTCTTAAACGCTAAAAAAACATGTAATTTTATTACAATAAATATGGAGATCAATTGTGCATAAAATACCACAGCTTTAGTTTTAAAATTTGTCTTTGGCAGACCAAACAAAATGGGCATTTTGTTGATTTTTACACAATTCTTTTGCTTGCAATATGTTGTTAATTGTCTTAAAATCTAACTGATTCCTAAATTTTGTTTTTATCAAACTAAGCTGAGAAAATGTTCTTTCAGCTGCTGCGGAATTGTGGGGTAATGTTTATAAATTTTGTACGAAATTTACAAGCTCTTCAAAACAATTTTCGTTTAGGCCAGTTTTGTATGTAGAAATTTTATCCCAAAATTTTACAATATCAGTTTCTAACTCGATGTGGGAAAATCGGAGCAGTCACCACTGGGCTGAAATTTTTTCCTCATTGCACCCTGTTAAATTTAGAAAGGACAATAGCAATGGTTCTAGTGGAGTATCTGAACTGCTAAGAACTTTCTTTGGAGTAATTATTTCCAAATTTTTTATATCGGTCCGTCCGAAATCAAAACGTTTTAAAAATTGCGTTATGAGTTCTATATAAAATAGCTGAATATTTTTCTTTTTAAAAATTTCTCAGATTTATTACCAATAAAAATATCTTCAATATTCAAGTAATTTGATTCGTTAAATATGTGTATATTTTCTAGAGAATTTAAACCTTTTTAAAGTAGGTTTCAAATTGACTATATAAATATGGGAGACGTACTTCTTCAGACTGAAATTATTTATTCAACCATTGACAACATTCAACATTGACAACGTTCAAAATATATGAAAAAAATAAAAAATATACCTTTAAACTGGGATCGGCCATTAGCTCGCCTAATTCGCAAGCTCTTATACCACCTACTTCGAAAGAAACTGATATAAAATAAAGTTGTAAAGCAGACCATTGCTCAATTATGCGATTAATAACATTTTCCAAAGACAGCCAACGAGTAACAGAAATGCCCAAAATTTTGTGTGATTCTACACTACAGTAGTCTTGAAACTCTTTTTGAATTCATTTATACGTTTTGAACTATGTGCGAAGAAATTATAGATGTTCCGGCAAAGAGTTTCAATTTGTATAGGAAGCTTTTTACAAGCATATGCTGAACACAGATGCAGTGAGTGGCAAGTACATTTAATATAAAATAAATCAATCGAATTTTTAAATTTCGATTGCACACCACTGATTTCCCCAGCCATAACACTTGCTCCATCTGTTGATAATCCAATAATGTTGTCTAACGGAATGTCATGTCTTGTAAAAAAATCTTTAATTGTATCGTATAACGTCTGGGCATCGGAGTTAAAAACTTCTATAAGGCTTAAGAATCTATCTGAAATCATTTTGGAAACTCTATCTATGTACCGAACCACCAAAACAAGCGATTTCTTTGTAGATATATCAGTGGTTTCGTCCACAATCAAAGAAAATTTTGATTGTCTTAATTCAGATAATATTTCTTCCTAAGCTTTTTTTCCTAAAGTTTCCGTATGTTGACTGACTTTTGTTCTAGCGCACTTTACACCTTTAGCAATGTTGGAGTCAGGACAACATTCTACCAGTAATCTGGGTAAGTAATTCATTAAAATAAATGGTAAGTTGTGGCATATTAAAAACATAACAAATGTTAGTTCTGCTTGATGCACTTGTTTCGAAAGGTTATTGCTTTCAACAGCCATAAAATTTTCTATTTTTGCCTGATTCTTTTTCTTTTCTAAATTTTGAATGTGAGTCTTTGTTGAAGCATGTTTGCAACCAAGCAAATTCTTCCAACCAGACAGCCCGGAACTTTCTCTTAGGACTATTTTTATATTCACATTTTTTAAAAATATGTATCAGATTTTAATCTATAAGATAAAACAAATGCGTTTTTACCTGCTTTCATCTTAATTTTCTGATGACAATTCATCAATTTCGTTGTTAGATACAACAGGCTTCTTCAATAAAAATCTAGATTTAAAAGTATTTTGGTAAAACACTTGCAACACAATAAAAGCTATATTATCTTTTATGCAAATAATTACCTTTCCATTTTTTATTTTTTCATTTAATTTTTTTAAACACAAAATTTACTGGATTTGCTTTCAACCAGAACCAAACAGAAGCATATAATTATGTATGTATATGCAAATGAATTTAAATTATTTTATGAAATACCGCCATTACACAGCAATGTAATATTTGCACTCAAGGATGATTAATTTGTATTAAGTAACTTAATGGGTGTTGCCAATGCTGATTGGACTTTTTACTTTTTTAATTACGAAGAAATAAAATAGTTTGTAAATTCATGTAAATATTTTCAGTAAAAAAATAGCCAAAACAGAAAAAATCTACACATGTACACATTGAGAAAAAAAATAACCAATTTGGTTAGAAATAACCAAAAACGGCAACACTGGTTGTGACTCTATGAAGAGTACAATATTTTTGTTGTGCTCTTCACACAGCTCTCTTTTATACTGTTGTACAATGGTTTAGTAGTGCAGTTGTTTTTTTGTACTCTTCTTTGCTTCACACTTATTTACATTCGCAGCTACAATCAATATTCGGCCTTGAGAAAACTGCAATAGTTTGCAATTTTATATATGACTTGTGCACACCTCTAGAATACACTAATACCCCGGTTTGCGTCGCTAATAGGGCTTGAAGAAACGCGACGCAAAACGAATCACGATTTTCCATACATTTGTATTGATTTTCATTTAATTGGTTCCGAGATTCATAATTTTAGCTGAAAAATTAGATTTTTCGATAAAATACTATTTAAGTTATTAACGACCTACCACTTGCAACCATCAGACAACATAAATATATATCGCTCCTTTATTGCAACATAGCCATATCTCAAAAAAAAACTTGAACTTGGCAAAATGCGATTTAAGTTTTCAAGACATAAGTCCTATGATCTAATTGCCGCAAACACTTTTTGCTATAAATTCGGTTCAGCTTGGGATATAAAACTGATTTTTTTCAACACGTACAGAAGGTCTAAAAGAGCAGTTGCTTAAGTAACTAAAAATTTTTAATTTTTTGAGATATGACTATGTAGCAATAAAGGAGCGATATGTATGTATGTATTTATATTAGACTTAAACTGGAAACCCCTTTTTTCTGTTTTAGCTTTGTACAAACATTTTCACATTAACGACGCAAACTGAAATAAAAACGACGCATCTTCGAAGCCACAGAAATTTTAAAAAGACATAACTTCGAATTTGCACTAGATTTAAACGGGAAATCCCCTTTTTCTGTTTTAGATTTGTACAAACATTTTCGTATTAACGACGCAAATCGAAGCACTAACGAAGTAACTTCGATTCATGCGACGCAAACAGGGTTGTTAGTGTACACATTTTTGTTAGCTGATATATGTATGTATAACGACATTTCTTCAATTCTACGCCTATGTATTTCTACGGTATTTACGGAAATTTTTTGTTCAGTGTATATTTGCAACTTTTTATTTGGATTCGTTTTACGTTTTTATTTTCATTAAACACATAAAAGTTGTTTTTGTTAAAATTATTATTTATTTTATTGGCATGCACTAGAGTTAGTGTATAATTTTTTGTATTTTTCCTGGAAACTTATTTATGTCACATACTGTATATTTAATACTGTTTCGTTAAATATACATAAGAATTTATAAACATAAATATAACAAATATATTTACGTATGTATGTATGTCATATCAAATTGTGTGTAGGTACAATAATTAATTGTTGCCATATCTGACAATAGAAAGAACATCGTTTTAATGATACTCATCCCAAAGGGATTTTAACTCTTTTACAGTTGTTCCGTTTCTTTTACTTTTTGTTTTGTTTTTTTCCTTTTATTTTTGAGCCCATAAGGGCGTTAAATGTGATACAAAGGAAAAATGCACAATTTTACATGATAATTGCCAGCAATTTGTGACAAAACTGGCACATGGTCGCTTGTTGAAAAAAAAAACACATACACATACACACGCACTCATTCACTGGCATACATCAAACGCTGAGGGGTCTTGACTGTCTTGAAAGCACGCACACTCTTTCCTCAACGTGATATCCTGCGGTTTCAAAACGCTAACACAGCTTCGTATAAATACATTCATTAAAGGAACAATTTCTTCTATTTAAAGGCAGAAATAAATGAATTAGAAATCATGCAAATAATCACACTGCTTTATGTACGTACGTACGTACATATGCATGTAGGTATGTATATAAAGGTATAATTAACCCTTATACGGACACTGACGTCTATAGACGTCATAACAAGGGTTTATGGGGGGACATGACGTGTATACACGTCATAAATTGTATCTTGCCAAATAAAGGAGATACAGAAGTGTCCCACGGGAAGGCCTTCTAAAATTTTTGTGTCCGTCAAAGGGTTAAGATTTCATATTTAATGTTTAAAGCGGCATCATTCAAATCCTTCTAATAACACTACATGAAAAAATAAAAAAAATTAAATACAACCGGCTAATGGCTTAGTGTAGGTTGTGGGTTTTGTTGAGTATACCTCAAAAATATTTTTCTTATATTTCTCGAACCCTCCAAACTTTTTTTATTTGAAAAAATACGAAAAAAAATTTGAATCTTCCGAGTTTACCTTATCAAATCTCATATCATATTAAGTCGAATAATCAATACACGAATACCGTTTTAAAGGTCCATTTTAGAAATCGGGTCAGAAATATTTGAATAATCCAGAAATTTGTGCATAAAGTCGAAAAAAAACAGTTTTTGTCAAATAAAACAAGTGTGGAGGGTTCGAGAAGTATAAAAAAGATATTTTTGAGTTCTACTTAACTGAAGAACGTAGACTATGTATGTAGTTACTCGGGTGTATTTGCGCTGTCGCACCGTGTAATTAATTGAATTTTGAATAAATTCTTTGAAATTCTGCAAAATTTGTTTAAAAAATTTATTGTATATAGATATGTATGTATGTACACATATAATGATTGCTGTTTTTCAGTTGATTTAACGTAGTATCCATTAATTTTTGGTTTGAACGTAAGCTGCTGTTGCATTTCAACTAGTGACGCAATAATTTTGATTAGCGATTGTCGAATACATATCCAATAAAATACGAATTTTTTCTCTTTAACTGTGTAATTGCAAAATATTTTTTCTTGGATTTATAATTTTACATCTTTGGTGCTTACGCAACTGTGATTTTATTTTGCAAGTTTATAACTACAATGGTCGAAAGCAAATCCAAAGGCTTATTTAGTACAACTTCTTAAAAAAAAAATTATTGTCAAATGAATAATCCATTCGATGTAACGAGTAATAAAACATGTTGAATTCATCGGCACTAATTTTAACTTCAACCCTCTGGTTTAAAGAACAAATAAATTGATTTTCTCCACAACGACAAACACGTTTATTGTTCTGTTATTATATTATGAGGCGATAGTTGCAAAATCCACCTCGTCACCGTTGTACACACACTTTTTTTGTTTTCAATTATTTGTGCGCGTTGTGCGTTATGATGAGTACTGAAAACGTCCAGTAACCCCCATTGGCAGGGTACTGTGCCTTGCTGTTAAATGCCATGCCATGCGATGCCATATTAGTAGGGTTTTTCCATGAACTATCAACATCTTTCAGATTTCCTTTCGAAATACACTGTGTTGCTTGGATCACGTGTATTCAATTAAGCTCCATTACGCTTCAATTGTTGCAAACAATGAACAATATTTCCATTAATAAAACAATCTAGCTTTCGATAGAAGGCATTTATTTTCGCGTTCAATTCAGTAGAAGGTTCCTCAAGCCAAAATTGTATGTTCTTTAACGCCAATAACTTTAAGAGTATTTCTAATTTATCCCACAATTCTGAGTCAACAATGTCGCAATTCTAAGAAAAGGGTCATGAAAGGAGTTGATATAGCAAATCAGGAGGAGTGGAAGAATAGAATGGCTCTAAATATTGATAATGTGTAATATTTAGTATATGTTATTAAAATTTCCAGGTCTGTGTGATTGGAACAAGTTTGAATTTTGCTTAAAATTTGTTTTTCTATAAAGCTCCACTGGCAGACGCCTCTTATAGGCGGACATCTCTGCTAGACGGACGATTTTCTAAGTCTCGTCAATTAGGTCGTATTTTTAGAGGACATTCATCTCCCCTGAATGGACGCTCCCGTGGACAGACGCGGACACTTGTTTTTCCAAAGACATTTCCCATAGGCAGACAAATAAATATTACAAAATTCAAAGCTGAGCAATTTTATTATATTTCGGTTATTCCCCTTTTATACTATGTGCAATGTTTAGAGTTTACATATATTTTTCTTTGTTTAGTCTGTATTTTTCAACATAATCAGATTATGTAACATTGCGTAGTGCGGTGATTTCCCGGTTAATTATTTTATGTATGTACTAGCAGATTGTACTCGGCGTTGCGCGGGTTACTTTTTCGCCCCTTTCCCCCTTTTTGGACTAATTTTGGTTCAACTTTAGAAACGGAATACCACCAATAGCTATTTGGGAAATTTAACTAAGCTAAATCGTATAAAATTACCTATTACTATTTTTTCCCCATTTTTTCTCCATTTGTTCCATTTTTTCTTCCGTTTTGGTAAAAATTTTGAAAAGATTTATAGCCTATAACCTGCACTGACAAAAGCCCGATCTATATCCCAAATTTCAAGAAAATCGGTCCAGGCGTTCGAGCGTGATTGGCTAACAAACAAACAAAAAAACAGACACAGAAAGATTTATAATATGTATTAGGATAAGGATTGTGATGTTCATAGACTTAATCTAAATTGTGATTCCCCTTTTTATTTTGTTTTATGTGATAACTGATGGATGGTCATCAGAGACCTGCGCCGATCGGCTGACAGCCGGCTAAGCCGAGCCGCCGACAAAATGTAAAAGCCGCCGCAGCCGAAAATTTATCCGGCTTCATTCGGCTTCAATTCAGCCGCCGTTTTATGTATGTAAGAAAATTAAAATATATGAAAATATGTTTTTAATACAATAAATTTTAATTATATATAAAATATGATATTTATATATTATTATTTTACTTGACTTAAACACATTAAAGAAGTTTTTTTGTTCATTTTGTGATATGTTAATAGAAAAATTTTTAATTTTTTGATATGGTGATTTTGAATACCCTATCTTGTTTTTGGTGAATGTGGTAACAGTTTTAATTTTACGTTAAATTTTTTAAAAGACAAAAAATTATAATGGAGAACAAAAAAATTACAAATTTCTTTCAAAATTTAAATGAGTTAAATTCATCTGATGGCATTCTAGCACCCGCTGGATGTTAACTAATGCGTCCAGCGAAGTCCAATCCCCTGGACGTTAAATTTGGGTTGTGCGTAGGGCTTGGAACCCACCACGTAAAAATTTTCCTCCAGTGAAAACCAATATACAGAATTTCAAAAAGATCCCCTTTAAAGTTGACGATCACGGCAAACGTTCAAAGGACAACGATTTAAGAATAGGCACTTGGAACGTCCGCACCCTTCACAGGGTGGGCGCTTCCGCCCAGCTGGCGGATGCCCTCAAGAAATGTAGGACGGACATCGCTGCCATACAGGAAATGCGATGGACAGGGCAAGGATGCAAAAGGCTAGCATCTTGCGATGTGTACTACAGGTGCCATGTTGATAAGCACGAATTTGGATGCGGATTTGTGGTTAATAAGAGACTCCGCCACCTTGTCTCTGGGTTCACACCTGTGAACGAAAGAATTGCCACAATCCGCATCAGGGCTAAATTCTACAACATCAGCCTGATTTGTGCTCACGCTCCGACGGAAGATAAGGACGAGGTGGTTAAGGATGCCTTCTACGCTAAGCTCGAGGACATATATGATAAGAGCCCGGCCCATGACGCAAAAATTGTCCTCGGAGATTTTAATGCGAAGGTCGGGCGGGAAGGTATCTTTGGCCCCACTGTCGGACAGTTCAGCCTCCACGCGAACACTACCCCCAATGGTATGAGGCTGATCGATTTCGCCGCGGCGCGTAACATGGTAGTATGTAGCACCAGGTTTCAACAACTCGACATCCACAAGGCCACTTGGATGTCCCCCGACCGATCAACATCCAACCAGATCGATCATATTGTGATTGACGGAAGGCATGTATCCAGTGTACTAGATGTGCGCACATTTAGAGGTCCGAACATTGACTCGGACCACTACCTTGTCGCAGCCATGTTCCGATTGCGCATTAGCGCCTCGAGGATGGCGCGCTCTAGTACATTGCGGAAGCTGGATGTCAGGAAGCTGCAATCACAAGGGACAGTAGAGGCGTTCTCCGCTCAACTCTCGGATAAGCTCCGTCGATCCCCATCTAATCTCAACGACATTGGAGGACTGTGGGCCAACATCTCCCACTCCTTGCGCAGTACTGCGGAGACAGTCCTTGGTTTCGAGCGCCCACCACAACGAAACCAATGGTACGATGAGGAGTGCCGCGAGGCAGCTGCAGCGAAAAACGCCGCATACAAGAAGACGTTGCAGTCTGCTGCTACGCGAGCCATTGTCGAGAAGAGAGAAGAGAAGGGATGAGAGACGCCTTTTCAGACGCAAGAAAAGGGAGCAGGAAAGGCGTGAGCGTGAGGAAGTCGAGATGTACAGATGTAGGAATGACGCTCGAAAATTCTATCAAAAGGTTAAGCGTCTGACCGAGGGGTATAAGCCCGGAGTGTCTTCCTGCAAGGATGAGAATGGAAACCTGGTTACAGATCCGCAAGGGGTACTGAGGTTGTGGAGGAAACACTGCTCTACTCTGCTGCAAGGCGATGACGACATCAATACCGCCTCTAGAGATGATGTTCCGGACCCGATCGATGATGACGGCGTGGAGATTCCGCCGCCTAGCCATGAAGAGGTTAAAGTCGCGATTATGCGACTTAAAAACAACAAAGCGGCAGGTCCTGATGGCCTCCCCGCTGAATTGTTTAAGACCGGATGTAATGAGTTGGTAGGGCGCATGCACCAGCTCATCTACAAAATATGGCTAGAGGAAAGTATGCCCAACGATTGGAACCTCAGTGTCCTCTGTCCTGTCCTGAAAAAGGGAGACCCTACAATATGCGCCAACTACTGGGGTATAAGCCTTCTCCCTATCGCATATTAGGTTCTTACAGGCGTATTGTGTGAACGACTGAAGCCACTCATCAAAACACTGATTGGACCTTATCAGTGCGGCTTCAGACCTGGCAAATCCACCATAGACCAGATCTTCACACTGCGTCAAATCCTGGAAAAGGCCCACGAAAAACAAGTCGACACGCACCATCTTTTTGTCGACTATAAGGCAGCCTTCGATAGGCCCATAAGGGATCGTGTTTATGCCGCAATGTCTGAGCTCGGTATACCTGCGAAGCTGATAAGGCTATGCAGAATGACGTTGAGCAATTCCTGCAGCTCCGTCAAGGTAGGAATGGACCTCTCCGAACCTTTTGATACCGTGCGAGGTTTCAGACAAGGCGACCCCTTATCATGCAACCTCTTCAACTTCGTCATGGAGAGTGTTCTGCGAAAGGCAGGAGTGCATCGCAATGGCACTATCTTTCAAAAAAGTGTCCAATAGCTTGCGTACGCTGACGACATCGACATCATAAGGCGTACCAAGCGAGATGTTACTGCTGCCTTTAGCGCTATTGAACGGGAGTCTAAGAAGTTGGGTCTGGCAGTAAATGAGGGCAAAACAAAGTATATGCTGTCGACAAGTAGAGACGTGCGGCGCATTGATTCTCAGATTACGGCCGATAACTATACTTTTGATACAGTCAAGGAATTTATTTATCTTGGCTCCGCCGTTACCACCAAAAATGATGTCAGTCTGGAGATTAAACGCAGGATTACTCTTGCCAACAGGTGCTACTATGGTCTCAATAGGCAATTGAGTAGCAGAGACCTCTCTCGTGCAACAAAATTAATACTCTACAAGACGCTCATCTTACCCGTGCTTCTTTATGGCGCAGAGGCATGGACCCTATTAAGAACTGATGCAGCAGCCTTGAGGGTATTCGAGAGGAAAGTCCTACGTAAGATCTTCGGTCCTGTGCGAGTTGGCGATGATTTCCGCATCCGATCTAACAGTGAGCTGTATGAGCTCCTCAACGACATAGACGTTGTACAGCGTATTAATATTCAGCGGCTGCGCTGGCTCGGCCATATCGTTCGAATGGAGGAGGATGCTCCGGCGAAACGGGTATTTGATGCGGGGATCTGCGGAAGTCGGCGCAGAGGACGACCTTGTATCCGTTGGAAGGACCAAGTCGAGGAAGCCCTGTCATCGATTGGTGTGACCAACTGGCGTAGGCGCGCAAGAAGCAGAGGCGCCTGGAAGGATGTATTGCGGCAGGCCGAAATCCGTTAATCGGGTTGTTATGGCCAATTGAGTAAGTAAGTGATTCCGATGACGACTTGCTATTTTTAATGGTATTGACAATGACTTAAACGAATACGAAAAAATACTAGCCACTAAAACAAAAATTAAAGAAACAACCCAAATCCTTCTAAACAAAAAAATCTTCAGCAGGGTCCATGGTTTGGCACTATTTTGGTTAAATGGTTATTGGAAATAACTCTGTGCTAAAAAGCATCATATGTGTAAAGTTTGCTTTGATGAATCCCACATGGGTTTGAAGGGGTAGGTACATACATATATTCTTTCTATCCAAGAACTAAATTTAAAGATAATTAAAAGGATATTTTCCCAAAACAATAATTGAATCTTCAATTTCAATTAGCTTTTAGCCAAAATTTTGGGAAATTTTATTTTGAATATTTATTTTTGTTTTGTAAGTGTTATAAAAGCGAAATAATTTCAGGTTTGGAGTTTCTACGTCGACATCAAACCTCTGTAAGCATTTACGTGCTCATGGTATTGACGTAAAATCAAAAAATTTGTAGAATTCGAATGCCAAAACAAAATCCATATTGTCAGGAAGTTCTAAAAATGCAGATTCCGAAAATTTGCTTGTGCAAATGTGCTGCAGAGATCCAAGGCCCTTTAACATAGTGGAGCAACAAGGGCATTTTATTTATGTTGTTTCGGATCACAGCAGACATAAAGGCGCCGCCGAAACTTTACCATATTTCGGCTGACAGCCGACTTAAAGCCGCCGCCGAAACTTTTCAATTTTAGCCGCCGCCGCCGCCAAATTTGCTCGGCGCAGGTCTCTGATGGTCATTAACAGCGTTGCCAACTCAGTGCTTTTAGTACTGTTTTTAGTGCTTTTTAAAACTTTCGCCGCGGAAAATTATCGAGCCAGTGCCTAGTGCTTTTTTTAGTGCTTTTCTTTTCATGTCAGTGACACCAAATCAAAAATTTAAAAAAAAATGTTGGAAATTAAAAACAATTTTGGGCGAAGATACATTTTCGAAGGTAAAATCATTTACATTTTATACGTTTAAAAAAAATTATGTTTAATTTACGTTAACTTTCCACACACGAATACTTTCCTTTACATGTAAAACTACAGTCTTAATATATCGAATTAGTATATAAATTTAACTATAGACTAAAAATTAGTCTTTAAACTATTTTAAAAGTCTATATATTAGACTATAGACTAGGCTATAGTCTTTTGTAGTAAATTTGTAAATTTTTTAACTGATTATGGCTTATCGGGCCAGAAATCAAAACAAAAGACAAAAAGTAAAGGGGCGATTTCCTCTTAGCAGATTTCTGACAAAATCTCTGAGAGTAAAGTAAATAAAAATTGCCATGAAAAATTTCTCAAAAATCTGTTGTTCGGAGTCGGCTTTTCACTCATGTATAAAATTAATAAACACAAAATAAGTGTTGTGAGAAACTAGGTTAACAATCCTGACTGGAGGGTTGTAATGACCAATTATGTTTGTATGTATAAATTGGTGATAAAATTAAAATAAATATTATAACGGTCATTAAATGGTCATTAAATATGAATTGAAGATTTAAAGTTAGTCTTTTTCAAAATTGCAAGGTGTTAAGATGGGTTCGCCAAATTTTCTTTCATTAAAAGAAAGAGTGTCTGTAATTGATTTACCAGAAAATGAAAAATGAAAGCATTTTTAAAGATTGTTTTTTATCACAGTTATCGTTGGCAATAACTAATATATAGATAAATATGTATTTATTAAATGTTTCCCGAAATATTTTAACAAAATATCCCTTGGACGGACATCTCCCCTATGCGGACAAAAATGCCTCAACAAATTCCCGGCAAAGACTCCGAGAGTAAATATAAAATTGCCATGAAAAATGTCTCAAAAAGCTGTCGTTCGGAGTTGACTTTAATCTGTAGGTACCGCAACTCATGCATAAAAAGTAACGCACACAACATAAGTGGTGTGAGAAACTAAGTTTGAATGCTTGCGGGTGCCTTTTCATTGCCCCTATCATTTAAAAATAATAATATAGAATTATTAATCTAACTGAACTGTAATAGCTTTCTGAATAAACTGTAAATATACATACATCAGTATATACATATTTTTTTGTAAGGTGCCTCTTACCTACTTGTTTTATTTAACTGAATTTTAAAACTGAGCAGCCTGTTAGGTGCAAGTGTCGATTATTATAACTTGCTGTTAACTAAAAGGAACTGTATAGTTACTATTGCACTATCTGCATGTAAAAAGGAATAAGGTAAAAAGGAAAAGGCTATAATTTCTTGGAGCCATAAGAAATTAATACAATTGGTCATTACAACCCTTTAGTCAGGACTATGACCTAATTTCTGACACCACTTATGTTAAGTGCTTTAATTTTATACATGAGTGGCTGGACCTACAGCATAAAGTCAATTTCGAACGACAGATTTTTGATTTTATTTACTCTCAGAGCTTTTGCCAGAAATCTGCTGAAAGGAAAGTCGCCGCAGAAACATTTTCACATTTTCGTTTTAATGTCTGACCTGGGGGTTTGAACCGTTTCCTTTCCTCTAATAAGCCGACACACAACCTACTAGACTACGGCGACTTTTAATCATTCAAACTTAGTCCTCATTAAATTGTTTAATTAATATAAAAATGAATGGAAAATTAACAGAATCTTGAAATCTGATAGTTACTTTAGTACGGAGTAAGCAAATGTACACGATATAAAATAAAAATAATTTAAATAATATGCAAATACTAAATAAATCACTTTAGAATTGAAGTAAGTTTTTATTTTGAAATTTCATAAATTATTGGTAAAAATTTAAATCATAACAACAATTGAAAAATTTTTTATACAAACACATAAAATTCACCCATTGTTGTAGATTTAAAACAGACATCATCAACCCTCTTAGTACACAGTAATCACCATTATTAAACACTTAAGCTGCCAAGGAAAATTTCAACATCATGCCAGACACGTTTTTCGGATTTAAAAAGTTGATGAAATGCCTTGTGTATGTATGTGTCTATACTGCTATTTTATTTTAAAATAGCGCATAACAGTACACAACTGGGTACTTGTGCTGGACGTATGTACTACCAGCTACAAGCTCAATCAACAAAATGTCTACCAATGGTAAAGTAATATCAGCCTCTCTCAAACAGGAAGCTACTTGCATTCCACTCATTCTCTAATAAACATTTATATTGATATCTATGTGGACCATTTTTCCTTTTTTTTTTTTTTGTAAAGTCTTCCTTCCGCTTTGTCGGCATATGAGCAACAGCGTCTCAAATTTTCTAAATTCCTTCTGCGTGTGACAAAAATTTCACGGCGACTTGAGGAAGGTGACGAATCAGATTCTATGGAATGTGTGAAAGATTTTCATTTATTCATTACACAATTTAATAAAACGTTTCAAAGTTCTTTATCCAGCATTTTTATTGCCATACTAATATTGCAAGCGGGGATGTTTTTTTTTCTTTACGAAACGTTGGTTGCAGCATTATATCCAAAGATTTTTATACAAAATAAAAATTGACCTTCAGAAGAACAACTAAATAAGATAAGTTCACACCCTCTCTTTTCTTTTTTTCTAATTATTTTAATACTAAAAATGAATTTTAAAACCAAAAAAAAAAATTATTTTAACAGTTTTCAACACACACCTCGCAAGTGAACGTTCAAACAATTATTTTCTACGAAATCCTTTTAATTTATTTTTTATTATTACGAGCGGAATGATCAAGACCAGAAACTCGCTGTAGTATTATCAGACCAGAGTCTCTGATGGAAATCGACATTAAAGGCACGACAACCTCTGAAATCTATCTATTTTCGGGTACCAATCTCACTTCTAGTACATACGCTGGCGTAAGCGTTGCTCTTACTCGAAATCGTTGCTTACATACTTACATGCAAACATAATTGATCATTACAACTCTTCTGTTAGGATTGCGACGTAGCTTCTCACTCCACTTATTTTGTTTCCGAACGACAGATCTTTGAGAAGCTTTTCATGTCAATTTTATTTATTCTCAGAGCTGCTGAGAGGCTGTCGCCGAAAAATTATTTCTTAATATTTCGTTTTGATGTCTGACTTCTTAAAAATCTATCGTTCGGAGTCGACTTTAAACTGTAGGTCCCGCCACTTATGTATAAAATTAACACACACAACATGAGTGATGTGAGAAGCTAGGTCGTTATCGTGACTGAACAGTTGCAATGTTTGCTAAACGATGCAAAGTACTCCAATTTACATCACCTAGAAAAAATTGGGTCAGACTCAGTTTAAACCAAGGGTTAAGTATTCAGGTTTGATCTTTGACCCCAAGCTAATATAAAGGGACAATCTATCTGAGCGGATTCATAAACATGCTTAATTTGACTAGTGCTACAGTAGGGCAACTGGTTTAAAATGCAGATTTCGTTCAGATGTGGTTTGTTTGAATCTGGAAATCCTTAATCCTTTTAGAAATCTGTTGCAATACACTACAAATGTTTCGTGTTATATCCCTATAAAATCCATTTTTCTGTATAATTTGTCAAAAAATACTTCCTGCAATGTAACATATTGTTCTATCACGATGGCATATTAATCCCTTTGGACATATTTCTGCTCTAACTGACGATTTGAGGGCCCTTGGCTGAAATTGATTATCTCCCCATCTTAACAGTAATAATCAGCGTTGTCAACTCAGTGCTTTTAGTACTGTTTTTAGTGCTTTTTAAAACTTTCGACGCGGAAAATTTTCGAGTTAGTGCCTATATAAAAACTATAGACTAGACTAAAAATTAGTGTAGTTAAATGTATATACTAATTCGATATATTAAGACTGTAGTTAACGTACATTAAACATAATTTTTTTTAGACGTTTAAAATGTAAATGATATTACCTTCGAATACGTATCAACTCTTTTCCTTATTATTGCTGGAGTTAAATAAATAATATTAATTTTGGTTTGTAAATTTTTTTAATGATTATATAAAATGGTGATAAAATTAAAAAAATATATTATAATGTTTTAATGTTTTTTTGTCAAAATTATGCGTTTTTTTTAACGAGTTTGGTGCTTTTTAAAAATTTATAGTTGACAACGCTGGTAATAATAGATTTCACAGTAGAATTTCAAACAGAGTAGAATCCTTTGACACCATGTCAAAGCTGATGAAAGAAAGCTTGTACGACCATATTAAATTGAGAATAATTAAGAATTAATAAAATTAAATTTTTTCCGTAAGACTTATCCTGGAAATATCTCTCCACCTTCCATGTGTCTTCGATGGTGTCTTTTAAACTGCAATTATAATCATTGATCATGCTGAACAATTGATCCTGAGTTAAGAATCTCTTCTTATTATCGCATTAGAAAAAATGTTTCTATCTTCATTGATTGTCTAAATGGAATAGGTAAGTAGTGCATCCCTCTAGTTCTTCTCTTAAATTAAGAGAATAATATTAATAGCTATGCAAAGTAAAGTGGAACAGAGCGTACAGGTCGGCTAGGGATCAAGAATGACCCACAGATATTTAGGATCGTTAAGTTGAAAATACTCTAAACCGCCTCTGAAAGTACTCTATATCGCCTGGTAAGAAGCATCAATTCCGTTTTACGAGGATTGACACATAAACCACACGATGAGCGCCGTTCAGTTTAAGCTTTAGAGCCTCTGTAGATCGCAGAGAGAGAAAGTATGCGAATCGAAACTTGAGACTATAATGGTCAGATCGTCCGCATAACCATAGACCTCAAACAGTGTCATTTCAGATGTTCGATAACGAACAGCAAGGCTGATAGAACACCAACCTATACATAGAGAGGCGTTAATTATTCTCTTGGTTAAAAGTTCAGTAACGAACTACGTAATAGTACCGCTAACATTGAGCTCTGACAATAGCCTTCGAATGGACATTGTTGAAGCGCCCTCCACGTCAATGAAAGCTGTAAGCAAGTAAAATTTGTAAGCCAAAGCTTTCCCAATGTTTCCCACCGAGAAACTCAGTACAGTCTCAGTAGGCCTGCCCCTAGTGTAGGCGTATTGGTCATTACTGGCAAGTGTGGGAAAGTGGTCGAGGCCAAAATCCTTTCTATTATGTTGAGAACGCATGAGATTATGCTGATAGGTCTGAGGTCAATCGCAGTGGTAGGTACATATGAGCACTCAAGACAGGTATAAAAGATCTGCTGCGGCCAGGCAATCGCCATACAAAATGTTTCCTGCAGTCCACAGGGTTATCCGTCAGTACCGGGTAATTTGAAACGTTTGAATAAGCCAATGCCACACAGAAAAGTGTTGACTTTAAAATTTGGGGTAAGCGTTTGCATAGATGTCACCGGACGATGGGAGTCATGCCTGAGTTCGCAATTTCCCGGAAAATATGTATCCATAAGTACTTTAGGAGGCTTCTCATCCGATAAAGTCCGGGTATTACCACCCAACCTAATAGACTTTATATCAGAAATTTCCGAAGTTTGCTAGCCTCATCATTCTATTTCCCCACAAAAGTACATCCAAGAAAAATTGGCGTCGTTTCTGTTTGTAGCCAATCCAATAGTTCCTTAGTTTAGCCTCCTTAAAAACCTTCTGCATTCGTCATGAACTGCCGCAAATTTGGAGTTTCACCTTTGGGATTTAATTTTTTCCATTGAAAACCTTTATCTGCAGGCTTCACTAGTAGCAATGCTGTAGGTCTTTGTCCAGACTGTCCACCACCTTCTCCAGGCTAGCTGTATCCTAAATAACCGGTAATCCTCCTAACATAGCAGAAAACACTGACCTAAAAACATTCCAGTCAGTATCCTGCCTATTCTTATAAGGCCGCCTCGCTTTCCCGTGAATACGTGGTCCGATGGAGAGCAGTCGTTGGAGATGTTCTAGTCTGTAAAATGCTCCCTATGAGAGTCACTTACGAGAGTTATGTGAATGGACATGTTAAAGAATGTTGGTTCGTCACCTACATTCAAGATCGACAATTAAAATTCCATAACAAATTCAAAAATTAACGCATCTCTTACATTAGTATCCGAGCTCCACCATAGAATGTAATGAGCATTGGCTTTAGCAGCAATTAGTATAAGAACTCGTTTTTGTATGGCTGCCACCATTGGCCGCCTCAGACAGTCATTAGATGGAAAGAAGTCCTCATACGGTATATAGCAGGAGAGGAACTAGAGGGTTTGCCCCAGCGTGTTAGCAGCTTAACACAATTGCCACCATATCACCGTAGCTAAAATGATTAAGAAGGAAATAATTAACTCCATTCTTGATTGGGGTACAAGCTCTTTCTCTTACCGCACCACGTAGAACGACCAGCTTGTACCCCTTTATATTGAGTCCGCAAACGTTATCACTATAGGCCCATGGTTCTGAGACCAAAATTATATCTCCTCTATTGAAGGATAATCCGTAGTATCTTTTGTCATCCGTCGTGAATACCATATGCTATGGAAGCATATTCTGCAAAGGCAACTTTTGTGAGCTTGGCTCTGGCATCCTTGTCGGCCTTTTATCTTATCATGTCCCTGTACTGACGAAGATCCACCAAAAATCAGAGAAGAATGAAAAAGTTGGTCAGTGTAAGGGCTGCACGACTACCCAACGTTGGAAAACCAGCTGGAATGTTTCATAAGCGAAGCTTGAGTATGAGTATATGAGTATGTGATTTTAGAGAAAAACTCCCTTAATTTCAGTACAGAACGATCAGTTGTAATAGCGATAGATCTGTGAAACACATGCCACATTGCGATACCTGTTGTTGTTTTTTAGCACCTTAATCCTCTCCTGCACGCTACTTTAAATTCCCTGTATTTTTAATACGATGAATGGATTTTTATGTAGAATACAAGACAAGGTACGAATATTTTTGGGTGGGAAGATGGGAATTTTTGGGGATTTCCTTTATCAAATTAGTGGCAATTTATGCACGCTGTTTCGTCAAGTGAGGAAATTGATTACACAAATAGTTTCCATTCACTGAATGGCTTACTTCTGTATGAATACGTACGTTATATGAATTAAATAAACTAAACTAAAGATCACCGGCCCAAAAATGAGAATTTTATTCCATTTTCGGTTATAATTAAGTAAGGCATGAATGTAATATATTTTTTACACTGGTTTAATAAATGAAGTCACTAGAATACTTCTACCGACACATAGAAATTAAACTTCAATTATGTAGGACTGACACCCTAATATTTACAACTGAAATATTTCGGAATTCACAACGTGTGCTATTATGTCATAATGTTCTAAAATTATTATTAAAATGATTTAAACATTGTTGTTGCTTTTAGTATAAAAAGCATATCAAATTAATAAAACTTTGTCTGCAATGTTTACTTTTCTGTCATATTTAAAAAGCAGAGACCTGAACAGGTCGTCAGTGCCGGGTAGACCTAAACGCAATAATTATTGAAATAAAAAAATTGTTTAGTCTGAACTAGCATCACGAGATCCAGAGTGTATTTTTTGCTGTCTTAACTGATTTATTCTATTCTATTCATTTGGTATGTTTTCCTTGCTGTTTTTATAGGGCTAATGATATTATTTAATTATTGGAAGCGAGAAATTCATTCTTTTAGCTTCAACTCATTAGATAGGATACCAACACTGAAATCAATAAATTTTGATAAACGTTCGCCTTCTTGCGATCTGTTAGGCCTTTGGCAATATCTAAAGCCCCAAATTTACGTTCGATAGAACGTTTAATAGATTGGTTTCATCTTCACAATTGTGCAGAGAGAACTCACACGCATTCTAGTGCTTTTTGATTTAGTTGTCTATCAGACTGCGTTTATCGTTTTATTTCAGAATAACACTCACAAAATGTTTTATGTTAAAAGATGCTTTTGATAACATTCAATGCAGGGATGGAAAAGTTGGTACAATTGAACTTTTTTAGCACTATTTGGAAGTCAAAAACACCATAGCACCTCAATGACTTATTTAGCACTATTTAAAAATTTTGCCTTCTAGAAAGGATATTTTCGTACCAAAATTTAATAAAGTCCTTTTCATACTTTTCATAATTAGAGCACCATCATCTTTTCAATAATAATAAACAATGAATATAAAATTGTCTCCAGGTCATATTCTCTGATGAAAAAAGTGGAACTTAGATGGACTAGATGGCTATCGATATTACTAGCGTGACCAAAGAAATTTTGGTGAGGTAGGTAGTCTCATTAGACTATCATGGTTTGGGGTCTTATTTCTTTAAGTGGCTGCCTCGAACTTCAGTTTCCATTTACGCGAATAAATAGTATAGAGTACAATACTGTTCTTAGCTGTAGTTTGCTCCCCTTCTTGAGAGAAAAAAATATATCTTTTCCAACAAGACAATGCCAGAATTTATGTCAACAGACAGAATGGAATGGTTTCGTAACCAATCTATTAAGGTTTTATCGTGGTCAGCTTTCTATCCTGATATGAATATTATTGAAAATGTTTCCCCAAACGAATTCCCCATTCTTATCCGAAGAGTAGATTCAAATAACAGACAATTTACCAGTGTTGAAGATTTAAAATTAAAAATAATCGAAGAGTGAGCGAAAATAGACGGAGAAATATTAAATAATCTTTATAAGAATATCAAAGACCGAATATTTACTTTAATTAGGGCAGGTTTACTAAGTTTTAAGTATAAATATTTTTGGTAAATAAAGCTTCTTATTGAACAAAAATGAGACTGGCGCTATAATTATGCAAAGACTAAAAACCTTAATTTTTATACTGAAGTAAAAACTACGCTAGGTTAGGTCGGAGTGGTAGCTCTTATATCACAAAGCACACTTGAGCACGCATAGCGGCCCGTTGTGATGCCTCGGGCGAAAAAAACTACGCTACGTTTTTGAAAAATTTACTGTTACATTTTCTTTTATATTAACACTACACATAATGAAATGTTGTGATGTTGTGATGTGATGTGTTATAAATGTACTTTTTTAGAAATTCAAAAAATTATGGTGGTGCTATAATTATGAAATGCACTATATAAATCAAAGGGAGAAATATATTGTTTGCTTCGACTGTCTTCAATTTAATCCAAACAAGGAATTTATTGAAATCATTTAATTCGTGTTGCAACAATTTTGAAATATCGAATAGGTTACTAGCAAAATATGTATCATAAATAGGAATTTAAAAGTTAGATTACATTAAATTATTAAAGTAAGTTGTTAAGTTTACCTATTATGTACCATTTTGTTAAGTTTTACATTTTTTACGCATATATTTACATAAATATATATAAAATGAATTTTCATTTATATTTTTATTTAATTTTGAATAAAAAGTTTAAAAAAGAAAAAAAGTGCATTTAGTACAATCGGGCTGAAAAAAGTACAATTTCTTGTGAAAGTTAGTACAATTTGTTAAGATCAATTTCCCATCCCTGATTCAATGCCTTATATGTTATAAAACATTTAAGGAATGTAGAGAATATGTTCTTAAACGTCATTTTGTGTATTATCATTTGCATATTAATAATGATGAAAAAAGGGAATAGAAAATTTAAAAGGTTAAAATAGGTTTAAAAAATACTTGGGTAATCAATAATTTTGCGTGAAAAGAATAAAAATACCGCTTTTCACAAATAATAGAACTTTGGTGTGTTCAAGAAATATAAAATATTTTTTTTGAGTTCTACTCACCTACATCATGCAATTAGTTGGTCGTAATTCATTTTTTTTATTTTTTATCGTATCATAATATAATTTCTTTTTAAATGCTTTGGAATGCTAGTTTTTTTTCTATTAATATAAAATGGGTTTTTTATTCTTTTTATTTTTATTTATCTAAAAAACATGGTCTTATTTTTAAGTCATAGATGGATAGGTTTATATAATTTTAATAAAAACTGGATTTCTATCTAAAATTATTAAGCCAAAGATACATAATTTTATGTATGTGATGAAATTAAAACCAAAACAGCGTATATTACTAACACTTTTCTATGGCTGTAAATAAATAAATTCTCTCAAAATATTATATTTCTCTCTCTTACTCACCAATACACAACCAAAAAAATTTTGGTAACCCCTGGTTTATAGTTAATAATATGATTTGAGACAGGAACGAATAAGAATAAATAATTGCTATAGTGGACTCGCAAAAACGTGAACACTCGAAAGTGTGGACATCTCAGAAACGTGAACAAATTTATTTTTCCACAGAGTATTCTAAAACGTGAACAGAATCTGAAAGCTCTTAAACATGAACACTATTTTATTTTTTGTTTTGTTTTAATCTACGAACTACATTTTATTTGTTTGTTTACTTATGTTTGAACTTCTTTTCCATTGTACTCCTTTATGTATGCTGATATTAATAGCCAAAGGTTTAGAAATTCGCGATCAAATTAAAGAAAATGATCGGGGTTTTAACACTAGCGACGGATGACTTCAAAAATTAAAATAAAGATTTGCTTTCCTAAAATTTCCGGAGAAAAACTTTCTGCGCAGCCGCAACTTGTTGGTCCATTTAAGGAAATATTAAAGATGGAGAAAGAACGATTAACTTTCATGGGCCGTTCAAATGCCCCGAAAACTTACAAACTTAATTTACTAGTAATTGGAAAATCTAAAAATCCATAAAGTTTCAAAAACTTTACTTGTGCAGTGGATTACAAATTCTACAGACTGATTTCATCAGTGTTTTGGTAGAGAGATAGATTTCATATTTAAAACTGAAAACTTTGTAATAATTTTACTGAGTTCTTGAGTAAAGAGTGGGTACCGGTAAATGCCTTTGGATCTCAATTGATTTCCGATGACGCATTCATTTGTGTAATGTTTTACCCACCCTACGTCACATCGTTAAGTCAGCCCATGGGCCAGAATGTTTTTACAATAACAAAACTGTATTATAGAAACAAAAAGAATTGAATTTTGGATTCAGCCTGGAGTAGATGATTTTTTACTTATTAAGATTGGGTACTTTTAAATTTGGGTACACGAAACGTGAACAAACTCGAAAATGTGAGCTGCCTTAGTTCATTTTATCGCGAGTTCACTGTATAATATGTAATATAAAAGCAATAATCTTTGTAATTATTATGTTTTTAATTGAATTAATTTAAAAAATGTGCTAAATTTCCATCTCTTCAAAAACGATGTCGAAAAAGATCTCTTAAAAAAGAAGTTTTATCAACTTTCACAACTTATCGAATGCAACAAAAATATATATTTCTGTTTAATTTTTTCCCCAATTTCTTTTTCTGTTTTTTTTTTTTGTTTTTTGTTTTTTCAAAAATTCTTTGATGTTTTTTTTTTATCTACAGAAATTTTATCTTTTTTTATTTTTTTTTTCCTTCTTTAAAATGTCAAAAAATGTGTCCAGACAATTCCTTCATAAAAATTCTGTATTCTGTTCATACATATTAAAATATTTAAGCTGTGTCATATATGCAGACAATCGTGTACATAGATATAAATAAACGAACATTCAAGCTGACATACAGGTAAATTCTCTGATATGGAAAACGGCACACAATTATGTATAAGGCGCCGAACTTAACCTGTCAAGATCGTTCAGTGTACACTGAACAGCGCAGAAATGTAAAAAAATATCACACATAATAACACTTGAGGTAAAATAACAAAATTTTTAGTTGTTTTAAATTTCAAATGCATTAAGGTGACAACGAAAGTAATTGATCACATTTTAATCCTCTATTATTAGGGAAATATTTAATTTGACATCCAACAATTTTTGAAAAGTACGTATGATTGATTTGAAAAGAAATTTGTGTTATCTTTATATACGGTGAGCGCCATAAATGAGTCAACACCCAATATAATTTTAAATTTTCTATTATAAAAAATATACTTGTAGTACAACAATAATTTTGTTTTTTTTTTTGTTTTAACATTTTATAAGTAATAAATAAACGTTTCTATTTTTGGAAATTTATTTGACTATTCCCATTTACTTTTTTCGCTATCCTAAGGAAATGAATTATTTCCGTAGTGTTTACTCACTTTTGGCGCTCACTGTAATTATAGTATAAACACCTGTCACTACTTTGTCATTAATTTCTTCTTATTATTGTCTGCCAAAGGATGCCAAACATACATACGAGTATTATTGAAATTTTGCAATATTGAAAAATGGGCAAACTTTTGAAAAATTTCCCAACAATTTTTTTCTTACTGTCTTCAAAAATTCCCAAATGTCAACTAAAAAAAATTTAAGTTCTTATAATTAATTTTACGTAACTGTTTAACCGTACGCTCTTTAGCCGATATTTCCATTCGACTAAGTATTTTAGATAAAAAGAAAATATAAGAGTAACCCTAATGATCATTGTTTTTGCAAAAGTTGGTTGTTAAAAAGTAAATTTTAAACAAATCATCAATCAAAGTTTTGAAAACACTGGATTTTCTTAAATAAAGCGTAATTAAAATTAATGTTGTCTTAACGTAATCTAAATATATTTTATATGTTAATGCACATTAGAGATCGGCAATGAATCATTTTTTCGCTACTCATATGTACGCATTCAGTTTTGATTGTGAGTGAATCAACAGAATTTAAATTCAACTGCTCTGATTCATTCGTACTCAGTACAACATTGATTTATAAGTATTGGTTGCAATGAGTATGAGTACAACGTTGACATCAAACTCACAACATTCGAAATATGATTGATTCATACGCTTACATACAACCTTTTACCGAATATTATGGTGTTCGTACTCGAATCATACTTATTTTGTACTTCGTGTATATGTTGAGTCATGGAAAATCGAAATCAACAACATCGTGCTTATTGCTAAGTCTTAGTACGACGAGTATTTTATACTTTGAATATGAGTAATATGAATCGAATCTACATATCGTTTTGAATATTCGTTGCTGATCTCCGCTTCCTATTGTGATGTTTTTGTAACACAGGCTATTTCACTTGCCTGCCTGATTATAAGGGAAACTCAAATAAAATTAAGAGTTATAAACGCATTATTGAGCACCTACCCCCAACGAAACCAATGTTACGATGAGGAGTGTAACGATTCAGCTACAACAAAAAACTCCACATACATCAAAGGTTAAGAACAATAAAGCTGTAGAGCTTATTGGCTTTCCCGCTGAATTGTCTAGGACCAGAGATAATGAGTTTGTAGGGTGCATGCACCTACTTATTTACAAAATAAGGCTAGAAGAAAATATGCTCTCCATCGCATATAAGCTTATTAAGGGCGTATTGCGTGAACAGCTGATGCCACTTGTCCAAACACTGATTGGATCCTATTTGTGCGACTTCAAACCTGACAAGTCCTCCCTCGACTAGATCTGGAAAATACATGAAATTCTGCAGAAAAGCCATGAAAAACAAGCCATTATACACCATCTTTTTTTCGTTACAATATCTGAAGACGGTATACCTGCGAAGCTAAGGCTATACAGAGTGACGTTGAGCAACTCCTGCAGCTTCTTCAAGGACCTCTCCAAACATTTTGATGCCGTTTGAAAATTCAGACGAAGCTATTCCTTATCATGCGAAGGTTTGAGTGCAACGCAATGGCCATACTTTCCAAAAAAGTGGCCTGTTGCTGACGTATGCTGACGACATCGACATCATAGGGCGTACTAAGTAAAATGTTACTGCTCCCTTTAACGCTATTGAACGCGAGTCTATTAAGATATGTCTAGTAGTAAATGGCGCTAAAACAAAGTAAATGTTGTCGACAAGTTGGGACATGCGTCGTATTTGAGCTCACACTACGGGCGATAACTATGCTTTCTATATAGTCATTGAATTTCTTCACCTTCGCCACCTCATTCGTACGACAAAATGAATACAAATTTTTCCCGTGCTTCTTTATATCGAGAGAAAAGTCGGCAAGCAAGATGTTCGGTCCAGTATGAGTTGTCATTGATTTCTGCATCTAATCCAGTAATGAGCTGTATGACCTTTTCAACGACATAGGCGGTGTGCAACGAATTAGCATTCAGCGGCTGCACTGGCTCGACCATCTCGTCGAATGGAAAAAGATGTGAGACGGGGATTTGCGGAAGTCGGCGTAGAAGTCGACTTTGTCAAATCAAGGAAGCCCAGTCATCGATTGGTGTGATCAACTGACGAATGCGGACAAGAAGCAAAAGCGTGTTATTTCAAGGCGAAAATCGTTAATCGGGATGTCAATAGGCAATTAAGTAAATAATTCTCGACCGAACTAAATTTCGTACTAAAGTTTAATTATAAGATTTGATATTTTTTTTTAAAAATTTCCTTAAAACTTAAAAGTGTAAAACTGAATCTTTTATTTAGGAAAATTTTCCTTTTTCATAAGATTCCGTAGTTAGAGGAAAAACATTAGTTCCGATCGATCATGGTTAGGTCGGAGGTTGATATGACAAAGCTCACTTGACCACGCATAGCGGCCCGTTGTGGTTGATCATAGAGATCTTAAAGATAAATTTTTTCATCACCTATCTACATTTACATTAGATACTGGATCCATTTCCATATCGTTAAGATCACCGAGAGCAATATAATGATTTTTCCATAAACGTTTTTTACAATAGTTTTTGAAATTGAAAATACAATTCATGGAAAGAAACAAGGAAAGGCTAGAAAATTACCGTCATTTGTAGACAAATGCACTAGTTACAATAACACCGCGGCGTAGACGAAAATATGCCTTGAAACAAAAGTTATTACATTTCCGTCCGAATGATTGGTTGTGTCTTTACTATGGCGTAGGTCTCTTAAAATAAATGTCATTACATTTCCGCCCCCATATTCAGCTGTTCCTTTGGTATAGTGTAAGCCTAGCCGTTTCCAATTTGATCTTTGAACGTGCGGTATTCTCTTGATCGGTATTTTCTTTTTATTAACTAATATTAAATAAAAATACGAATACGAACGGAAATTTTGATATAGCCGGATAGTATAACGAATTCTTATTTGGGTTATTCGGCATGTAATATCGTTTTTCCCGACAGAGGATTTAATTGTATATTTTTAATACAACCTCACACTTTAGCCGTATAATTTTTATATGCTAGGAAAGCTCATATAGTAAGACTTGTGTGTGAAAAATTCAAATTAATTCTACGCAGTAGTTTTTGATTGCTGCCCTTTTAAATATGGGGAGCGATAAGCAGCATTTTCGACATGTCTTTCTGTTTTACTACAGAAGAGTAAAAGAGCTGTTGAAGTTAGAAAGAAATTGACCGATATGTATGGCGAAAGTGTGTTGACAGTTCACCAGGGCTAGAACATACATTCAATCAGGATTACGGCCTAGCTTCTCGCACCACTCATGTTGTGCGCGTTGTTAATTATATACGTGAGTGGCGGGACCTACAGTTTGAAGTCGATCCCGAACCACAGTTTTTTTGAGAATCTTTACGTGGGAATTTTATTTACTTTCAGTATTTTTCCCAGAAATCTGCTCAGAGGATTAGATTAGGTTAGAGGACGTGTACTTTATCAAATTCAATTTAATTTAATAATTAATTTTATTTCGTTTATACGAAAACTCTATTTCATTTTCCCAAAAAAAAACAAAAAAAAAACGAAATTACTTTCCGAACAACCTAATATAATAGAAAAAAGTTACTTCGGTTTTGCATAATATAGAGTATCATGCAGGGATGGGAAATTGTTCTTAATAAATTGTACTAACGTTCACAAAAAATTGTACTTTTTTCAGACCGATTGTACTAAATTCACTTTTTTCTTTTCTAAACTTTTTTTGTTATAATTAATAAAAATGTAAATGACAATTCATTTCATTGTGTGTAGTATTAATGTAAAAGAACAAAAATAACAGTAAACTTTTCAAATTGTTAGCGCAGTTTTCACTTCAGTATAAAAATTAAGGTTTTTAGTCTTTGCAAAATTATAGCGCCAGTCTCATTTTTGTTCAATAAGAAGCTTTATTTACGAAAAATATTTATACTTAAAACTTAGTAAACTAAAGTAAGAATCTTTGATATTCTTATAAAGATTATTTAATATTTCTCCGTCTATTTTCCACCCACTCTTCGATAATTTTTAATTTCAAATTTTCAGCACTGGTAAATTGTCTGTTATTTTGAATTTAATCTTCGGACAAGAATAGGGAATTCGTTTTCAATAATATTCATATCAGGAGAGTAAGCTGGCCACGATTAAACCTCAATAGATTGTTTACGGAACCATTCCATCCTCTGTCTGCTGAAATGAACCCTGGCATTGTCCTGTTGTAAAATATATTTTTTTTATTATTTTCTCTCAAGAAAGGGAGCAAACTACAGCTAAGAACAGTAATGTACTCTGTACTATACATTCGCGTAGATGGAAACTGAAATTCGAGGCAACCACTTAAAGACTTTATCCCCAAAATTTTAATTTCTAAGGTCACGACAGTAGTATCGATAGCCATCTGGTCTATATAAGTTCCACTTTTTTTCATCAGAGAATATAACCTGAAGACAATTCATTATTTGTTATTATTGAAATGCTAGTGGTGCTATAATTATGAAAAGCACTTTATAATAGGTAAACTTAACAACTTACTTTAATACTTAACTATAAAGGAATAAAAAAGTTTATGAAATCTAAATTTTAAATCACTATTTATGATAAATTTTGTACCAGCAAACTATTTGTTATTTCAAAATTGTAGCAACACTAATTAAATATCTTCAATAAATCTCTTGTTTGGATTAAATTAGAGACAGTCAAAGGATACAGTCCATTTGTGCCTTTGATTTTTATTAAATTTTGGTATGAAAATATCCTTTCTATATTTGCAGATGAATGCGGAACGGATAATATTCCTTTTACAACTCTTGAGATATCAAGTTCGCAACGAGTTGCCATATGCAAATGAAACGAAAAAGAACTTATACACTGATGAGTCAGAATATTTGAGTGATGTAATAAAGTATATAACATTTTTCAATAGTGTTAAATAAGTCATTGAGGTGCTATGGTGTTTTTGACATCCAAATAGTAAAAACAAAAGATGAAAAAGGCGCTGATACAAAAATTTCAATTGCAATCCAAAAAAAAGTTGTGTAGGAAAAATGCCGGGGATTTCAGTTGTTGCTGTTGTTGAAGGCAAGAGACGACAAATCGTTGTTGAAAAGGTACGCCGACATGCATTTTTGTAACAATGAATTAAATGTGCAACGTAAAAATATTTTTTGTATTTTCTTTTGTCCATCGCTTGTGTTGCCACCGCTTAAATTTGTTCTACTTAATAAATTTCTGTTCTCAAAAATAAATGGTTTGCTAAAAAAAAACAAAAAAAACGTGGCAATACTTCGTTGAAAAAATATATCACTTTGTTTTGTTTTTCTCAGTAAGTTTACAAAATTTAGTTTCTTAAGCATAAATATTAAGTAAATACTTAGAAACTTATGTAATAATAAAATATACCATTTTGCCTTTCAGTTTAACTAAGTTTTATTAATATTTTGTCTTTAATAAATCATCAGAAATATCAAAACCACTTTGAAAATTTGAAGTGGTTGCACTCCGAAGAAATTTTTCGTTTTCGAAAGACTCTGTTTTCGGAATTGAAACCACTTTCGATCGCAATTGCATTCTGTGACATGGCTGTACGTTAGAATGAATTTAAGTTTGAGGAGAATTATGAACGCAGACAGTATAAATCACATGTACATACACATCAAAACATAATAGTGCTGGAGTACTAGTCCTAGTAGTTTAATTCTGTGAGCAGTTAAAAATTGTTTTCTTTTTGAAAAGAAAGAAGAAATAAACTAGGAAAATATTATGACAAAAGATGTTTCCACATATGTATGTAAATGTGCAAATATTATAATAATTTTAATTTTCACATTCAGAAAATACTTATAAGAATTGGTTGCTAATTGTTGATATGCAATAGATAACAATTTTAGATTCCCAGCTAGCATTTGAAAGATTGTTTTTAGAAAAAAGTCACCTTCCTGGGCCTTTTTAGAGTTCTTTTGGTAATCAAAACGATTAAAAAAAGACTCAAAAATTATTCGCTCCAATGAGGAAAAGAAATTCGATTTAAAATACAATAAAATCGAAAATTAATCATCCAGACGTTGAAAATGTGACTAGTATTTCCGTTGTTTATTATTATATTCTACTTATACTGAAGATTGGAAAACACTTAATCGAAATCAGTTAATGCAACAGTTAATGTTTGAAAAGTGATTGTAAGTACGTATATTATGATCATATTTTGCGCAAATAGATGGGATAAACACTGCTTCTCTGTATAAATTTTCATTTACAGTGGCTCCTGCCTTATTTCAACCAGCACCTTTAAAACAAATTTAATAAGTGTTTATACATACATAATTGGCCATTACAACCCTTCAGTCAGGATTACGACCTAGCTTCTCACACCACTTATGTTGTGTGCGATAATTTTATACATGAGTGGTCCCGCCACTCACAGTTACAGTACAGTTTAAATTCGACTCCAAAGGACAGAGTTTTGAGAAGCTTTTCATGGCAATTTTTGCTTTCAGAGTCTTTGCCAGAAATCTGCTGAGAGGAAGTCGCCGAAGAAATATTTTTCGTTTTGATGTCTGACCTGGGATTCGAGCCCTGGCCTTTCGTCTAATAAGCCAACACACTACCCACGGCGACTTCAATAAGTGTTTATAGAATATGTTTAAAAATTAAACAAAAAAGTTTTATTCGGTCTTTAATATTAACTTATAAACTAAAAAAATTTAAAGATAATTGCTATACGGACAATTTAAGTAGAATTGGAAATGATACTAGAAAATGCTGGATAATTTTAAATAATACGCTTGATAGAACGAAAGAAAATATTGTCAAACTTATGATATCTGCGATGAAAATATATTAGATAATCAGACTAAAGCAAACTTATTAAACACTTATTTCATTTCAGTTGTAAAAGACCTTGAACAAAACATTAATACTTTGTCAAATGATTCAATTAACTTGTTGAGGACACTTAACGATTCATGTCATCGCTTCATTTTAAATAAGTTAAATGTACTCGTAAGTATGTAACATTATTTTTCAATACGAAATTAAATAAAACACCAGGTTTTGACAATATAGAGTGAGTGACAAAACAATTCCAATTTTTTCATAAATTTATTTATGTGTTCTAATCAGACAAAATTGGAAATTGCCGTTCATTAGTATGCATAAAAATATAAAGAAAAACTATATTTTTGAAAAACCAAAAAATGCCACCTAAAAAATCTTCACTTTCCAAACGCACCAAAAATGCTGTTAATTTACAATCACAAAGGGCTGACGAAATTCCCGAAGAACGAATGATGTTTGTGTGAGTGCTGAAAGGTCTAGAGGCTCCACGTCTAGAGCTGCTGAGACTCAAGTTCAATATAATGAACGTTTAGAAAGGGAAATAATACGATCACAAAGAGCAGTAGCTACAGAAACACCAGATTAGCGAAAGAGAGGGACTACAAGTATCATTATCAAGAGCTGCTGAGATACCTTATCAACGTAATGCACGTCTTAAACGAAAACGATCCCAATCATCAAGGTCAAGAACTGATGAGAAAATGGATCAACGCGATTTACGCCTAGAAGGAGAGAGACTACGAATATCAACATCTACAGCTGCATAGACACCAGATCAACGTGATGGACGTATAGAAGGGGAGAGGATACGACCATCAACATCTAGAGCAGCTGAGACACTTGATCAACGTGATGCACGTCTTAGAAGAAACCGATTCCAATCATCAAGATCAAGAACTGAAAAGACGCCGGATCAACGCGATGCGCGCCTAGAAGGAGAGAGGCTACGAACATCAATATCTAGGGCTGCCTACTGTACTGTTAAAATTTAAAGAAAATCGGTCCAGCCATTTAGCCGTCTGTAGACTTCAAACAAACAAACCCACAAGCAAATAAACAGACATTTGTATATACAGTGGTGGCCTTATAATTAGAAGCGACCGAGCAACATATATGTTTGCTAATTTATTTTCAAAACTTTGTAACTTATTTTAAATTGTGTACCTATGTACCTGGAACCAAGGCTTTATTTGGAGGATGTCTTACACAAGCTTTTCCATCTAATTGGAACAATTAAACTTGGATTGATCGCTCCAGAGAACTCTGTCCCCGAAACGCTGAACTATTTTAAGTATTTCCGTTCCAAACTGTAGCAGATTTTTAATAATTTTTTTTCAGACATGCATTTTTTTCTGCGTAATGTCCCCACTCCTGTAAATGCCTTCTTGTTGTCCAATTTATTCCACGAGAAGACAAGAAAGGGTTTCTCTTCCTGGCCCTTCAAATAATTCTATCTTCAGCTGGAGTGATTTTTCTGGCTCTAGGCTTCCTGCCTAGGGTTTCAAATAATTGTCAAAAAAGATCTTAAGGACAAAAACCCTCGAAATAAAGATGAATTGTTTTAGCTGGTACAACAAAGTTTTTTGAAAAGACTTGCGGATGTTGCTCAAAACAAGGGCTATTCGATAAAATATTAAAGAATATGCCCATTAAATGTGAACTTATTAAGATATTTTTATGCTGTTTGTAAGAATATTTTTTGTTTCTAATTACAGTCAAACCCGGTTATAACGAACTCCGTGGAACCAGAAAAAATAGTTCGTTATAGGCAAAGTTCGTAATAAATGGGGTGAAGTCGTAGAAGAAAATAAAAATTATTTTTTTTTATTAAAATCCTAAAATACGTGTAAATTCTTTTTATCTAGCAGCTAATTAAGGATATTAAGTTATAATTTAATGTTGCCATATTAAATAAAAGTAAAGACTATTGCCACACTTCAAAGTTATTTCTGAGGGTTCGTTATAAAAAAGGTAAAACGTATGAAATTTAATTACTGGGACCATTTAAAGTAGTTCCTTTTAACCGAGAATTCGATATAAACGAGTTCGCAATAAACTAAGTTTTTGTATGAAAATTGTTATTAAAACGTTGGGACTTGAAAATGTGTACGTAATAACCAAGAATTCATTATAACCCAGTTCGTTATAAACGAGTTTGTTTTTAGCTAATTTTTTTTTAAATAATATTGAAGCTGTGATTTTTTTTTTATTTTAAACATAAAGTAAACGTGTTGTACTGTTTTTTTAACTCTTGGTTTTAAAATGAGTAAAAAAGATTTGAAAAGAAATTAACAAACATAAATGTTGCTAAGTCCTTTCTAATTATAAGGCCTGTACTACAGTGCTGTACAGATATCGATAGCAGTAGCGAAGCACACCAGGTTTATGGCTGGTAATATCTTAAAAAAAAAATACGTAATCTAGCTTTGTTTCCTTGTCCGTCCAAAGTTGTTGAAAGTTGTTGTAAATTTCTTGATATGGTGATAGGCAATTTTGTAATTCCCTTTTGAATTTTCGGCTTCTTTCAGCTTAAGGGTCTTTTTGACCTAATCCTTCCTGTAATTTTTTAGAGCCAAATTATTAACTTCATTATCTTCATCAGAACTAGAATCGATTTCATTAACTTGGGGTTCGGATGAGATTTCTATCAAATCTGCTTCCCCAACTTCTAATAAGCTTTGCACGTCTTCAATAGCCATATCCCTAAAACCCTTCTCCTCCGATCGGCTTAGCTAATTCTAATATCCCACCAATTTCATTTGCTCCTGATTCATGCAGGTTTTCTATCTCAACTACTGCTGCCCATACATTTTTCGAACATCAATTTAATGTTGTAATTTTCAGTTCTTCCAGCGATAAGTATATGATATCGATGCAGTCTTTATTTGAAAATTGCTTCCAAGCTTCCTTTTACATCAATAGATTTTGAATCATACATAATTGGCCATTACAACCCTTCAGTCAGGATTACGACCTAGCTTCTCACACCACTTATGTTGTGTGCGTTTATTTTATACATGAGTGGCAGGACCTACAGTTTTAAAGTCGACTCCGAACGACAGATTTTTGAGAAGCTTTTGATTGCAATTTTTACTCTCAGTGTCTTTGCCAGAAATCTGCTGAGAGGAAGTCGCCGAAGAAATATTTTTTCTTTTTGATGTCTGACCTGGGATACGAACCCGGGCCTTTTGTCTAATAAGCCAACACACTACCCACTAGACCACGGCGACTAGATTTTGAATCAGTTATATCTAAAATCCATTGTAATGATCTTCTTATGTAATAGGTCTTTAAAAACCAAAATAGTCTTGTAGAAGTACCGTGTTATAAGAGGTTTTCGGGAATTTTTTAATCGTGTTGTCGTATACCGTGTTGTAGGAGGGATATATGTACCACGTTTTCAATATAAAGCCCTACACAATATGTCGGAGTTCTGACTTTTATTACTATCTTCAAGTCTTCGCAAGCTGCTAATCGTCATTTTAAGCTGCAGATAAATTTATTACAATCCCATAAACAGAAGAAGACTAGAGTAGCGAGAAAAAATGCAACGCTTTGTCATATGATAGTCAATTGAGGCTCGAAACTTATAACTTTTTAAATTTTAATAAAAAAACATCATTAAGCGTTGTTTGCTCCTCTTTTTACTAAATTTTTTTTAGATTTATAAAAAAAGTGAACAAATTTAGCGAGGAAAAAAATGTAACGCAATGTGTTAAGGTAAAAGTAGATCAACTAGAGTAATTAAAATAAAAGTTTAATGAAAAACTTCCAAATTATGAATTTTAAAATAGAAACAGCTGTCAGCAGATTGCAAATTTGCCATTATAAGGACTTTGGAAGAAGGCAAATCAATGAATGAAGCTGCTCATCAATTTAATACCAACAAATCAAAAGTATGTCGGATTTTATCGCGATATCGTCAAACAAATAACGTTGGAAGAAAGTAAGGAAATGAATCTACTTCCCACCAAGACCGTCAAATGCTAAAAATAGGAAAAGTTGACCCTCGGAAAACGGCAGTAATAATTATGCAAATGACCAATTATGAGTTTCTATTGGCGTCCCCACAGCCAGAAACCGACTAAGAGGAGACAAACCAAGAAGCCACATATAAGGTATCTGCATTGGCCAAAAGAGGGCCAAGTAAATTTACTAAATAATCATTGCTAGCAAATCGATTATTAAAAGTTAGCGACTAAAGAAAAAATTAGAACAAAAAGTAAAATTACACACGAAGCTAATTACACGCATGCTACACGCAGAATCAAAAATTACACACAATATGTGTAATTACACATAAGGTGGCAACACTGGTCTGCTGTGATCCGAAATGACATAAATAAAATGGTCCTGGTTGCTCTACTATTTTAAAGGGCCTTAGATCTCTGCAGCACATTTGCATAAGCAGAATAAGAATTTGCATAAGCAAATTTTTCGGAATCTGCATTTTTAGAACTTCCTGAAAATAAGGATTTTATTTTCGCATCCGAATTTTAAAATTTTTTTGATTTTACGTCAATACCATGAGCACGTAAATGGTTACAGAGGTTTGATGTCGACGCAGAAACTCCAAACCTGAAATTATTTCGCATTTTATAACACTTACTAAACAATTATCCGAAATAAATATTCAAAATAATATTTTCCAAAAAAATTTGGCTAAAAGCTAATTGAAATTGGAGTTCCAATTATTGTTTTGGGAAATCAGTACCATTAAAAATTGCAAGGTCGTCATCGGAATCAGACGAATTTAACTCATTTAAATTATTGAAATTTGTAGTTCTTTGGTTCTCCATTTCAAGTTTTTGTCTTTTAAAAAATTTAACGTAAAGTTAAAAGTGTTACCACATTCACCAAAAACAAGAAAGGGTGTTCAAAATTTCCATATCAAAAAATTAAAAATTTTTCTATTAATATATCACAAAATGAACAAAAAAAAAAACTTCAATAATGTATTTAAGTCAAGTAAAACAAAAATATAAATATCATATTTTATATATAATTGAAGTCGCCGTGGTCTGGTGGGTAGTGTGTTGGCTTATTAGACAAAAGGCCCGGGTTCGTATCCTAGGTCGGACATCAAAACGAAAAAATATTTCTTCGGCAACTTCCTCTCAGCAGATTTCTGGCAAAGACTCTGAGAGTAAAAATTGCCATGAAAAGCTTCTCAAAAATCTGTCGTTCGGAGTCGACTTTAAACTGTAGGTCCCGCCACTCATATATAAAATTAACGCATACAACATTAGTGGTGTGAGAAGCTAGATTGTAATCCTGACTGAAGGGTTGTAATGGCCAATTATGTAATATTTTCATATATTTTAATTTTCTTACATTCATAAAACGGCGGCTGAATTCAAGCCGAATCGAGCCGAATAAATTTTCGGCGGCGGCGGCTTAGCCGGCTGTCAGCCGATCGGCGCAGGTCTCTGACCACGACTCGACAAATAATATTATAAAATACAGCGCATTTTCGAAATAAAGTGGTAAAACTTTGTTTTAATAAGACTAACTCTAACTTTTAAGTATAGGACATAGTATATAGTGAAATAGTACGTAAATAGTTGTAACGCATACAAATTTCCAAAATTCTTAATTAAATCTCTTGTCAGTATATATCTACGAATAAAATAAATATGAATTTCAGATGAAGTCTTTATTGGAAATGGGAGAGAATAAACATTCAAGAACATCTTTAAATAATGGATTTTAATGTGAACTTTAATTAGGACTATTTTCATTTTAATGGACCTTAGATTGTTTAACAGTTCGATAAATAATTATTACATATGTAAATACAATTTATAATATGTACTACAGTAGGACCTTAATTATCCGTGATGGTCGAGACCGGATGCGTTCCGGATAATCGATTTTCCTTGTTAATTAAGTACCAAATTTGGCTAATCGATATTTTTATTAGTTAATAAATGAATACGTACATATTTATATAAAAAGCAAATAATTCAAGGATTTTATATATGTACATACATACTCGTATATGATTCAAAAATATAAAAAAAAATTATTTTGTCAGAAAACAGTGAACAGTCCAAAATAATAGAAGAAAATTTTTGCATATAATCACGGATAATAAAGGTAATCGCGGTTTAACGATACAGAAATATTTAAGTCGATCTAAAATAAAATTAAGACGATGCAAAAAATTTACTTTTTCCCTTCCGGATAATTGATGTTGCCGGATAAATGAATCGCGTATAATCAAAGTCCTACTGTAGTATACGTAGTTTACAGAATACCATTAGACAATTTTTTTTTTCTAATTTAAAGCGTGATCAGCTTTTCATAAAAATTGTCCTTTACAATACAGTCAAACTCGTTTATAACGAACACGGTTATTATGTACATATTTTCAAGTCCCAACGTTTTAATATCAATTTTCATACAAAAAACTTCTTTTATTACGAACTCGTTTATAACGAATTCTCAGTTAAAAAGAACTACTTTAAATGGTCCCAGTAATTAAATTTCATACGTTTTACCATTTTTTTTAACGAATCCTCAGAAAAAACTTTTTGTTTTTAATAAATGAAAAAAATTGTTTGTATTTTATATTTTCTTCTATGACTTCACCCCGTTTATTACGAACTTTGCCTATAACGAACTGTTTTTTTTTTTGATTCCACGGAGTTCGTTATAACCGGGTTTGACTGTATTAATGTTTAGAATTTTTATGCTCTATCCCTGTAGAAAATCAAACTAATTTTAAAGCAACTTCAAATTAGTTTTTAAATAAGCACATCCAGTGGATTAAGTGATTTTTTTTTCCTTGTCGCTGGCTCATCATTTTAACATAGGCTTATCCTAGGCTGCAGTCAATTGGTCATATTTGCATGACTTTTAAGTTGACTACAAATTACTTATTTTTCAATCAATTTGTAATTAAATAAAATATAGTTAATTTAAATATTGGTTTATACTAAATTATTTAAAACCACTTTTTTTTAATTCAATTTTAAACAGTTTTATTTATTTATTTAGAAATAATTGTTATAATACAAAATAAAAATTTTATTAAATTAAAAATAATATTCATGTACATATCACGACTTAAAATAAAAGTTATAATGAAAAGAAGTTAAATGAAAAATATGAGTTACATTTGAAAGTTTGTACTGAAAGAAAATTTTGTATAAAGTATTAAAATTATTAAGTTTTTTTTTCCAACACAAACGTTATGGAAATGCTGTCTTTTAATAACAGCTAAGGCGTTGCGTAATCCTTTATCGGATAATCACAGAGAGGCCGAATCGCATCCATCAATGCAACAAAAACTTTTTCATAGTCCACAAAAATGCACAAAAATTTGGAAAATAATAAAAATAGAGAAGAATAAAAATAAAGTTGCTGAGTTCATTGAGCTACTTCAGCTCCTCGGTGTTTATTGGAAAAACAGTCTTAATTGCCACATTGTTTTTTTCCTGTTGAACAAGGCTTTCGGTCACTACTTTTGGGTAGTCTCATTTTGAGTTTGAATTATGTCTTTGAATTATGTCTTAGTTTCGCCTTGAAATATAAATATTTATCTGAAAATCATGATATTTTGGTAGGGAAAATATATTTTCATCTTACCTGTTATTTCTGATAATTTCGCATTCATTTCAGAAAATTTGACATCAAATTGATTCAAAACTTTACGTGAACATTGATAATGCTCCTTATCATAAATTTTTTTACGGTTATCTGTTAAAATACAATATTAGTAATATGGCATATTTTTACAATTGTACAAGATACTTACCAGCAGTGCTCAGATAAATGCGTTTCATAATTGCTAGTACAAGACTATACTTGACTTGGTATACACACATTTTTTATTGTCATTTTTAATGAACTATTCTGAACGTAACAATATCACTTTAATAAATTTTATTATAAATTTACAATATTTAATTGGGTTTTTCCCCTTTTTTTTAATAAAATTAAGCACCACCTAAATTACCGTATTTGCTATGATTGACATTTAATTTACCGACGTGCTTACTTTGTTTTATTATTGTTTTTTTACATTTTCTTATTTTGCTTTTTTCATTCTTATTTTTGTTTCTATTCAATATATTTGGTTGACAATTTGTAGTCATTTGCAAAATAGTTAATTTATAATTTGCGTTTTTATCAACCGACTACTGTATTTACTACAGGGATGCTAGCTAAACATAAACATACTAGAGTATTTGGGTCAAATACGTGACAGTTTCATCACCTTTTAGCTACCAGCTACGCAAAAGTTACGAAACAACATTGACTGAAGCCTTCATAACTAAAAGTAATTCTTGTGACTAATTTAGTAAAATCTATTACAGTTTCCTCTATATTTAGGTTATTATCGGTGTAAATGATTGCTAATTGACAACAATATAAAAACGGAAATCTTAATTTTTTACAATTTGTATTTTTTTTTTTTTTTTAACTAACAACATTAAAAAAATAACATGTGCATCGTGCAATAACGCCTAAAAATTTACCACAAATTAGGTTTAAAACATCAATGTGTTACGCCTTAATAAATAGATACATTTCACGTTTGATTTAAAAAACAAACATTCTTAAGATACAGATGTCCTGAGTGAATGAAATTAACCATTTGTTCCAGTTGAGAACTAGTTCGTGTGCCATCCATAGTATATATAACAATACATAAGAGAGATTCCCCAGAATGGTTTCTCATAATAGCATTAAAAACATAAGATAGAAACACACAAAAAAAAAAATAAAAAAAAACAACAAAACAAAAAATATTTTCAAATAAAAGTGATAGGTATCAGCTACCTACCTACACAACACAAAACTTACGTCTGCCTGTGTGTCTGTCTGTCTGTCTCCAGTGTTTTAATAAATAAAGGCATTGAGTGCCTGCGGTTAGTTGGTAGTCTAACTCTATTTTTGTTCACTGTTTCAATTCCTATTGTACGTTACAGCTCGGCACAATGAAATTATATCTTCACCATTCATTGTTTCATTATTACCGTTAAGACTTCGGCTTGTTGAGCTCGTCAGCTAAAGTTGAATATTTCTTAACAATACAATCAATAGAGAGAATGCGAGCGAACAAACAAACATAAAGAACAGACAGGGCCAAACAAGGTGATTTTTCCAAGCACAGCACCGACGAACAATTTTTGTAATTTTGTTGTGATACTTCTAAATAACAATAACAACAAAAAATATAAGAAAAAAAATTAAAAGGTATTCAAGTTAGAAATTTAATCTCAAATCTCGTATATATATACATACGTATATATATATATGTATCTCATCTTAAATCAATGAATGTGGTGATTGATTTCTGAAATAAACTCTAAGATCAAATTGTACAATATGTACGTACGTACGTATGTACACACGTTTCTTGGAATAATATTTTGGTTATTTTCTTTTACTTTTTATAATTAGTATACACACAGACGTACATACATACATATGTATGTATATAAAAATGTCAAATTGTTTTCGTTTAATTGAGAACTACAAAAAGGACATAAAAATTATCACATCAAATATTAATTTTACGATAAATTAAATTTTATACAAACAAAACAAAAAATATATAAATACATACATACACACAAATATACATTAGAGCGACTCACCAAAAATGAACCTTGGATTTTTTTAAGACAACATTTAAAATATTTCGGCTCCAGCTTTGACCTCTCGTGGACTGGAACATTTTGAAAAGAGTCTATTTTTGAATGTTTTGTTAATTTGAGAATCTGTTTCCTTATCAACATACATATACAATATCAATATCATAAAGTTTTTATAAAGGCACGTCCAACAGTGTATACAATTTGTCCAAGGACATGTCCTTTTTTTAAGGATATTCTGCAAAAAATAACGGTTTTTGGATTTTTTGTTCGGGGATATTCGTAATAAAAATGCCTAATTAACATATTTTAATCTTAAGTCGATTTAATTAAATATGGGTCTCAGCTTTTTTTGAAATTCGCGCAAGCACCTTTTGTACATATTATTTGTTATTTATTAATTAATTTTGGAATAGCATATAACAAGAAAATTACATTATAGCGGGATGTATCGCAAATGTTTTGGTTTAAATTAAAATATTCGTTGTATAACATAATTAAAGTATAAGAAATTATACATCAATGGAAAGCTTATAAAATTTGTGTTATTTTGTCCATTACATATATGAAATGAGTTAACTAGATTGAATTTTGAAAAACGGAAAAACCCATTTTGGTTAAATTACATCGTCTTTATAATTAAGAAATTTCAACAGATTAGTTAAATAAATTCTATGAAAAAATAAAAAAACGAAAATTTAGTCAGAAATTTTTTAAAATTTTTGAATTTCTAAATGTTTTTTAAAATTTCTGATAGCCTATTGAAAGCGCCTCTTAAAGACCTTTTATATGATATCAAATTTATATATAGTTGCTTTAAAAGATATATGAAAAATATCCAAAAAACCTCAAAAAAGGAGCTTTTTATCCTTTGATCCAGCTCACCAAATATTGACCCCAGAGCGAAAAAATTGATAAACGTAGTCTTAGAATGAATTAAACTTTCAGTTTAGTTGGGACTTATACCTTATTTTTTCTCTATACAAACGGGGCCACCCTAATATACATAAATACTAGTTAACCCAGCGAATTTCGTTCCGCCAAAAATTGATTTATTTTATTGCCCAAATTAGGTCATTTATTGTAATACGCTGTACCACCCCCTCCGAATACTTCTTAAATAGAACAACATAAACCATATGTGTTCTACGGTACGCAGATCTATTTAGTTCAAAATTTAATTGAATTGAGGTCCGAATAATAGGTCCAAATCGTGGATAGCGCTAACGAAGTTGAAGTTGTTGTACTCGCTCCAAAACAAAAACTAACATACGTACATGTTATATTTGTACATATGTACGTAGTTATAAACCATTGAATTAGCTAACTTATAGATATCTCTTAAAGGAGTAAGGTTGCCACGCCCATTTTTGGTGAGTTTGTCAACATTGGCTCTATGAACTTACCCACCAAATTGCATTCCTCTACGATCAGTATATCCCTAGGTTTACCACGCCTATTTTTTGCTATATCGAATTTTGTGTTAAAACTATCTAAATCCCATAAGATTTCGAACATAAAAATAATGGTTAAAATCGTTTCAGTAGTTTAATAGGTGTATGTATCACTTTAAGGCGGAGGGTTGTTGATATCGGCTCTACGAACATACCCTTACTTACTTTATTCGTCTACGATCAATACATACATACATACATACATAATTGGTCATTAGAACACATCAGTCAGCATTATTGACCTAGTTTCTCACACCACTTATGTTGTGTGTGTTAATTTTATACATGAGTAGCGGGACCTACAGTTTAAAGTCGACTCCGAATGACAGATTTTATGAGAAACTTTTCATGGCAATTTTATTTACTCTCAGAGTTTTTGCCAGAAATCTGCTGAGAGGAAATCGCCGAGAAAATTATTTTTGTATTTTGTTTTGATGTCTGGCCTGGGACTCGAACCCTGGCTTTTACGTCTAAAAAGCCAACACACTACCTACTAGATCACGACGACTTCGATCTTCGGTCTACGATCAATATGTTTTCTAATATTAACGATTTACCAAGCCCCCTTTTAATATTTAGAAATATAAAAAATAGATGTTGTCCGATTCTCAGAGCTACCCGATATACACAATTAAAATTTCATAGAAATCGGTCGATCCTTCGAAATGGAGTTTAACCACTAACACCGTGACACGAGAATTTTATAGATTAGATTAGAAGTGGAGATCCTAGTTGCCTAGGGGCAACCGATAATGAAATGGAAAATATTAGTGTCGTACGTATTTTTTAGTCTGCATTTCCAAGTACATATACAAACTTACTTTAATTAATCTTAATCCTACATAGTATCTAAAGTTATACTTCTAATTCACCATTTAAAATACATACATATTTATACATAGGTACGTATACATACATACATACATACGTACGTATATGTATGTACATACATACATATCTTTTTTTAATTATTTCAATGCATTTTTATTTGTTCTTGCGGTGTATGAGTAGACAAACATTCTCAAACTTCTTTAATCGGGGATAATCTAAGGGCTTTATTTTGCTATTTTGAACAAAACAGAGATTTAAACGTCTGGTAAGTGCCTTTCTTTAATAATAATAATGTCTTTGTAGACGGCGTGATAAAAGGTTTTCTTTTATCTCCAGCTCAAGAATTACTGGTTTCGTTTGTAAAGAAATAAGTACGGTTTTATACGATTGTATCACTCAGTGGACATACATAAATGAAAGTCTAGAGATCATTCAAAATCTAGTTCTTCACAATATTAATTTTAAAAACTGTGGAAATTTATATTTACTTACGTATATAAAATATCCAGTTTACCTACACGAACATACAAAAAAAAGTATTTACAATAATTGATATAATCTTCACAAAATTATATTTTTTTTAAATTAAAAATAAAAATTTTTTAAAAAAAATTTCATATAATAATTTAAAATGTACAATTTCCTTTCATAATCGAACAACTATTTAAATTAAGAATTATTAATTACATTTGGTTTTGAAAATCCAAAATTTTTGCAAAAAAATTTTAATTGTTCTAGATGCATGGAATTATAAATTAAATAAAGAAAACTCCTTACTTTATTTCAACATTTCTTTCTTTGAGCACTTTAGGAAAATATTAAAGAATTTTATGTTCCCCCCCTGTTGTCTGAACAATTTAAAGCCTTACGCAGAATGATGATTTTGTCATATTTTTGATGATTTTTCAACCAAAATATGATTTGATGATTTTTTTTTTAAATTATGATTTTTAATTTATAAAAACATTGGCCAACTTCTGGTGATCGCTCAAACGCGAAATTGGAACATATTATGATAAACAATCAAGATCCATCAAAAACTCTAAAATTTTTTGAGCTAAAAGTTCATTTGATGAGATGACATATATATAAAATATAACACGACTGTTATACTATTTATATAACAACTACAATAAGTTTTGTCCGATTTTGTCAAGCAAAGTGTGAATCTCTTCACAAGATAATGCACTTTCAGAATGTCATCACTTGTTTCATACTTTTTAAGTAAAGTTTGCTACTACAAATCTGAAAAAATATGAAAAAAAAATCACATTTTCCAAGTTTGCCTCATCAAAAATCATAGTCTATTAAGTCGAATAACAGATATATGTATACCCTTTTAAAGGTCCATCTCCCCTCTTAACAACAAGATTTACATTTTGGAAATATGGTGAGAAATGTTTGAGTAATCCAGAAATTTGTGTGTAAGGTAAAAAAAACTGTTTTTTTTTCAAATAAAACAAGTTTGAAGGGTTTGAAGTGTAACAGACATTGTATTTCGTAAATTTATTGAAAATTTACCAGCTACCGAAAAAAACGTTCGCTTTCTACAGAAGTGGGATTTTAACAATGCATTAAAAAGTGTGTCTAATTTTTTGGTTCTGTTTTTACTAGTTTAAAGTAAAGCTAGGCTCTCTTTTAAATAAGTTGTCTGTTTTTAATTTCAGTTTTCTTGTTTTTTCTTTAGCCTCATTAATGGCGTTTTCCAACTTTTCTTTCAAACATTGATATACTTGTGCAACGGAAATATCTTCATCACTTTCAGCCGATTTTATTTCAGTACCTTGGAATAGGCGTTTTTACATTTGTTCTACATAGGATTTTTACATTGGCTTTGTTAGATTAATATTTTTGTGTTGTAAAGTGTTTAGATAACTTGCTAATGACATCGATTTGCCATTATATCTTTCATTACTTTAGTTTTAATTGTGTGGAATATTCTTTTCCGTAAGTATAGAATCAACAGATAATAACTGTTCATGAAGTGTATTCATAACAGCATCACCTATTATCAAATTGGATTCTTACTTACTTACTTACTTAATTGGCCATAGCAACCCGATTAACGGATTTCGGCCTGCCGCAATACATCCTTCCAGGCGCCTCTGCTTCTTGCGCGCCTACGCCAGTTGGTCACACCAATCGATGACAGGGCTTCCTCGACTTGGTCCTTCCAACGGATACAAGGTCGTCCTCTACGCCGACTTCCGCAGATCCCCGCATCAAATACCCGTTTCGCCGGAGCATCCTCCTCCATTCGAACGACATGGCCGAGCCAGCGCAGCCGCTGAATATTAATACGCTGTACAACGTCTATGTCGTTGAGGAGCTCATACAGCTCACTGTTAGATCGGATGCGGAAATCATCGCCAACTCGCACAGGACCGAAGATCTTACGTAGGACTTTCCTCTCGAATACCCTCAAGGCTGCTGCATCAGTTCTTAATAGGGTCCATGCCTCTGCGCCATAAAGAAGCACGGGTAAGATGAGCGTCTTGTAGAGTATTAATTTTGTCGCACGAGAGAGGTCTCTGCTACTCAATTGCCTATTGAGACCATAGTAGCACCTGTTGGCAAGAGTAATCCTGCGTTTAATCTCCAGACTGACATCATTTTTGGTGGTAACGGCGGAGCCAAGATAAATAAATTCCTTGACTGTATCAAAAGTATAGTTATCGGCCGTAATCTGAGAATCAATACGCCGCACGTCTCTACTTGTCGACAGCATATACTTTGTTTTGCCCTCATTTACTGCCAGACCCAACTTCTTAGACTCCCGTTCAATAGCGCTAAAGGCAGCAGTAACATCTCGCTTGGTACGCCCTATGATGTCGATGTCGTCAGCGTACGCAAGCAATTGGACACTTTTTTGAAAGATAGTGCCATTGCGATGCACTCCTGCCTTTCGCAGAACACTCTCCATGACGAAGTTGAAGAGGTCGCATGATAAGGGGTCGCCTTGTCTGAAACCTCGCACGGTATCAAAAGGTTCGGAGAGGTCCATTCCTACCTTGACGGAGCTGCAGGAATTGCTCAACGTCATTCTGCATAGCCTTATCAGCTTCGCAGGTATACCGAGCTCAGACATTGCGGCATAAACACGATCCCTTATGGGGCTATCGAAGGCAGCCTTATAGTCGACAAAAAGATGGTGTGTGTCGACTTGTTTTTCGTGGGCCTTTTCCAGGATTTGACGCAGTGTGAAGATCTGGTCTATGGTGGATTTGCCAGGTCTGAAGCCGCACTGATAAGGTCCAATCAGTGTTTTGACGAGTGGCTTCAATCGTTCACACAATACGCCTGTAAGAACCTTATATGCGATAGGGAGAAGGCTTATACCCCAGTAGTTGGCGCATATTGTAGGGTCTCCCTTTTTCAGGACGGGACAGAGGACACTGAGGTTCCAATCGTTGGGCATACTTTCCTCTAGCCATATTTTGTAGATGAGCTGGTGCATGCGCCCTACCAACTCATTACATCCGGTCTTAAACAATTCAGCGGGGAGGCCATCAGGACCTGCCGCTTTGTTGTTTTTAAGTCGCATAATCGCGACTTTAACCTCTTCATGGCTAGGCGGCGGAATCTCCACGCCGTCATCATCGATCGGGTCCGGAACATCATCTCTAGAGGCGGTATTGATGTCGTCATCGCCTTGCAGCAGAGTAGAGAAGTGTTTCCTCCACAACCTCAGCACCCCTTGCGGATCTGTAACCAGGTTTCCATTCTCATCCTTGCAGGAAGACACTCCGGGCTTATACCCCTCGGTCAGACGCTTAACCTTTTGATAGAATTTTCGAGCGTCATTCCTACATCTGTACATCTCGACTTCCTCACGCTCACGCCTTTCCTGCTCCCTTTTCTTGCGTCTGAAAAGGCGTCTCTCATCCCTTCTCTTCTCTCTGTAATTCTCGACAATGGCTCGCGTAGCAGCAGACTGCAACGTCTTCTTGTATGCGGCGTTTTTCGCTGCAGTTGCCTCGCGGCACTCCTCATCGTACCATTGGTTTCGTTGTGGTGGGCGCTCGAAACCAAGGACTGTTTCCGCAGTAGTGCGCAAGGAGTGGGAGATGTTGGCCCACAGTCCTCCAATGTCGTTGAGATTAGATGGGGATCGACGGAGCTTATCCGAGAGTTGAGCGGAGAACGCCTCTACTGTCCCTTGTGATCGCAGCTTCCTGACATCCAGCTTCCGCAATGTACTAGAGCGCGCCATCCTCGAGGCGCTAATGCGCAATCGGAACTTGGCTGCGACAAGGTAGTGGTCCGAGTCAATGTTCGGACCTCTAAATGTGCGCACATCTAGTACACTGGATACATGCCTTCCGTCAATCACAATATGATCGATCTGGTTGAATGTTGATCGGTCGGGGGACATCCAAGTGGCCTTGTGGATGTCGAGATGTTGAAACCTGGTGCTACATACTACCATGTTACGCGCCGCGGCGAAATCGATCAGCCTCATACCATTGGGGGTAGTGTTCGCGTGGAGGCTGAACTGTCCGACAGTGGGGCCAAAGATACCTTCCCGCCCGACCTTCGCATTAAAATCTCCGAGGACAATTTTTGCGTCATGGGCCGGGCACTTATCATATATGTCCTCGAGCTTAGCGTAGAAGGCATCCTTAACCACATCGTCCTTATCTTCCGTCGGGGCGTGAGCACAAATCAGGCTGATGTTGTAGAATTTAGCCCTGATGCGGATTGTGGCAATTCTTTCGTTCACAGGTGTGAACCCAGAGACAAGGTGGCGGAGTCTCTTATTAACCACAAATCCGCATCCAAATTCGTGCTTATCAACATGGCAGCTGTAGTACACATCGCAAGATGCTAGCCTTTTGCATCCTTGCCCTGTCCATCGCATTTCCTGTATGGCAGTGATGTCCGTCCTACATTTCTTGAGGGCATCCGCCAGCTGGGCGGAAGCGCCCACCCTGTGAAGGGTGCGGACGTTCCAAGTGCCTATTCTTAAATCGTTGTCCTTTGAACGTTTGCCGTGGTCGTCAACTTTAAAGGGGATCTTTTTGAAATTCTGTATATTGGTTTTCACTGGAAGAAAATTTTTACGTGGTGGGTTCCAAGCCCTACGCACAACCCAAATTTAACGTCCAGGGGATTGGACTTCGCTGCACGCATTAGTTAACATCCAGCGGGTGCTAGAATGCCATCCAGGAGGGGCCGCGAGGAGGCTGCGTGTCAACTTGAATACAGCAAGACAAGGATCGTCCTGGTGGTCGCCATGTTGGCCACAGTCAGAAACTTTACCTTGTATGCATGCATCCCAACCCTCCCAAATTGGATTCACGCCTGCCTAATGCTTCCACAGCATCTTTTATGGGGTTCAAAACGTTTACCAATGTTTCCAAGTGTGGGTTAGCTAGTTATTCCAAAAAAGTGTACAAGAATACATTAATTTAAAATTACACGAATTTCCTGGAAATATTTAAAAAATTTCCCGTCCGGGAATTCCCGAACCCCAAACTCTAATCGTTATTAAAGGAAAGGCAATCGGGAATTAAACCAAAACACAGCTTCCTTAGAGCTAGGTTGAGGATGTTAGCTACCAAATTTGTGATGTGATTTCTATGCTATGTGATTTCTTGTGCTACGGGATCAGCGTTGCCGTTTTGGTTATTTTTAACCAAATTTGGTTATTTTTTTCTCTAATGTGTAAATGTGTATTTTTCTTCATTTTGGTTATTTTTTTATTATTATCGTTAATACAACAATCACTTTTTTAATATTATTTGAAAATTTCCATTACAAGCTTTGCAACCGTTAGCAAAGCGTTCTATATCATTACGTTCAATGAAATTTCAAGAAAAATTTTAATACAAATAAATAAAAACCTTAAATTATTATTTCGATGGCTAAATATAAAAAAGGCCTAACTCGATTTTTTGTTACTTTACAGGAGAAGCGAAAAACTTAATAAAATCTGTAAAATTTTATATACAACAAAAATTTTTATACGGTTTTTAATAAAAAAAAACAGCAACAAATTTTACTTCTCATTTAAAAAATTGTTAATTTTTGTTTTAATGAAGTTTTCGAAAATAGGCCTTTATTTCGTTGATATTTTTCAAAAGAAAAATTAAGTTAGGCCTTTTTTAAACTGCGTTGAAAATGAAATATATGATAATAATTCAGGTTTAAATAATAAACGGTAATAATTCATGAAATTAAAAAGATTGAGTCAAAAGTTAATTGTAAAAATTAGTTCTTATAAGACAAATTATCGCAAAAACTTTTTAAGTCCTGTTGGTTGTTCCATTTCTCTTTCGTGATAGGTATTTTCTCCTTATATAGTGAACCATCACCGTCTTTGATCTATGTGAGAGAAATTCGTAATCGTCAGTTAGGCCTGTTTTGTAACATACTGATGCTGATGGGTCATATGACAAGGATTATAACATATTAACAGGAGTTAATAGTTTTCTAAGAGGCTTAAGTGATCGTTCTTTATTTGATATGCAAAAATATTGAAAGCCTTCCATTATTTTCTATTTACGTTATATGTCCGTTCGGACTTTCTTGCAATATTTTTTCTTGTTCGGATACCTTCAGCATTCTCCGAATCAGAGTCAAAATTTTCGTTCGCATCCATAATTTATAATTGCATTATTAAATTTTTTTAATACAGTTTTGTTCGTATAAAATTTTTCCTGTTTATCAAAAACAAGAACTCGACCTGCCGCCAAAATTTGTTAAGTAACTTTTTCCGCTAAAGCGAATTTGTTATTTGGGAAATGTTAACGCACAACTTCATTTGCGATTATAATTTTACAACGAAATAAAAAATTAGTTACGACTTTGTCTTTCTAAAATTCATTGTCATGAATTAGGCCTTTTTTTAAATCGTTATAAATCTGATATTTGCAATTAAAAACTGAGTTAGGTCTTTTAATATTAAGTCTCCGATTTTTAGTTTAAGTACACAGAAAAAAAAAATAAAATTTTTGTATTAAAACTTAAATTTGTTAAAAAAAAAACAAATGCATTTATATAAAAAAAAATATTTGGTTATTTTTTGCGTATTTTTTTTTTTTTTTGATAGTGGCAACGCTGTACGGGATCATTCTAAGGCATTTGACACTGTCCGTCCGTCATTATACCTTTTTTTTTATCAACTACATTAAAACTAATCTTAGCGTATCTAAGCGACAGAAGAAAAGTGTTAGTCATAATTCAGTTATATACAGAAGCTGTTCAATGCCAAGAGGTGTGTGCTATATACTTGGCCCATTGTTGTACTCGATTTATACTAATGACTTCCTACCGTTGCAAATAAAACGTTGGCAAATACACATGTATGCTGATGACGTGCAGCTATACATTAGTTGTAGTGCTACTGATGCTTCCAGCTGCACCCGTTTGATAAATCAATATTTGGATCAAATTTATTTAGCGGCATCTGCAAATGTTCTAAGTATAAAGCCCAACAAATCAATGGCGTTACTGATAGAAGCAATGCAAATTAAGGGATCAAACATAGACTTCGTTAGAAAACCTAAAAATCTAGGCGTTACGCAGAATAGTGAATTAAATTGGTCGCATCGGATCACGTCAAAGTGAACTGTGGAAAAACTTTTGCGATTCTTCGAAATCTCTGGATGTCACAGTATTTTACACTAACTAATATTCGAATGCTATTAGCGTAGACATATGTACGTATTTACTTCCGACTCTTATGTAAGGATGTGAACAGTTTGCTAGTTGCGATGCAGTTAGTAAACGAAGACGTAACATAACTTACAATGCAATAGCACGATATATTTTTGACAACAGGAGAAATAGGAGCATATCGCATTTCACAATTTATAATGTTTCTACACAAATTAATTTATAATTGATAGCCATCTTATCCAGATCTAGAATAGGGAAAACAGGATAAACTATATGAGATATTCACACTATTCGTCTCTGAAGCCAACTTCCCCCTCAAATACAAATTATCAACAATGCAAACTATTTCGAAATGGTCATTTTTAAGCACTTTACTTACTTTAATGTTCTCTAATTTTTGTAAATGCTTGTTTTATTTTTCTCTTAGTTTTTTTTATAAATATTATATAGGTCTCCCTCGTACAACGCGATACTTCTACAATGCGTTTTCGACATAACGCGATTTAAAAAAAATTGAAAAACAGTTAGAAAAAAAGCAAACATAGGCTGAGAACTGATTTCACAATCACTGGAAGAATGTCCAACAAAATATTTCTTTTATCAATTGAAGAAAACTTTGATTTTGAGTTGTAAACGTACATACATCTTCAATTTAGTAACTATTTTATTTTGGAAAAAGCTTTTTGGAACATAATCCTCAAATTTATATAAAAGTTAAGCTTTCTATAACGTGAATTACATAATGCGGAATTTTCCTGGAACGTAACCACGAGGGACACCTGTATGTAATCTTTTTTTTTAATATTATTGTGATAAAAATATTTCTTTTTCTACCTTTCCCTACTTAATTTTCCTTTCATTTTCTTAAATTTTAAATCCCATTTCTTTTTAAATTAATTTTTTTTAAATTTTGAGAGCTTATAACTAAAAACACACTTTCTCGACTTGGAATGTTATAGAATGGAGGCGTCGATAAGTAATTTTTCTTTTCATTTTATTACGAATTCTTAATCTTTTCTTCAAGATCTATCACTCATCTAAATTTCATGAGATCTATCACTCATCTACAACATGAATTAGAATCAATATGTAGGTACTTGGGGTAGGTTTGGCTAATAAAACGAAATAGAAATGATTTATATGATTTATTATATAAAGATCGGCCCTACCAACTGACTAAATAACATGACTTCGTTTAACTCTAGGCTTGTTTTTAATTCCTATTAGCGATAAATGTCGGAGTCGAGTTTGGCTCATACCTATTATTTCTTAAATAATTTTTTATTATTTTTAATTTGCTGAATGACCTTGCAGCTGCTGCAAAAGTGGAAGGAATTATAAAGAATAATAACATTGCTGTAAATTCTTCCGTTAGGTCGTATTCTAGCACTCCATATTTGCTCGTTATTTCCTTACATAATTGGTGAATAGTCCATGTTTGAGTTAGTTGAGGTAAAACTAGAATAAGTGGAATTTATTATGAAAGTGGGCGAAATTTCCAAAAGTTCAGTTCGATCGAGATTTCTGGTAGGAAGCGGAGGGCCCCGGGACACTGCCCCGCCTAGCCTCTAGGTAGCTACGCCACTGGTTGTATATATTTATAACATAACATAGATATATACGTATGTAATACATATTGTAAATTTTATGTTGTTGTCCCTTACCATTTCGTTACATATTATTATTTTTTTTTTTTTGTATCTGGCTTTGTGTTCAATATATAAATACAAATACGTATAAAAATATGTTATAAATGTTTATACATATATACCAAAACAGAAATAGGTAATAATATATAAATACATATGTATATAATAAATGTATATATTATAAATATAATATATATACATATTATATAAAATACGTACACAAATATATTGTATATACAATAAATAAAATATACAAAATATGTATCCTATACATATGTATGTACATATTATACATATATAATATTCATATATATATATATATATATATATATACATCTCTATTTTATATGTATATAATATTATATATATACATAATATATTATATATATAAACGTATATATGTACATATATGTAAAATTTATATTATATATTAGGGTAGATATAATATATATACATAAATATAATATACAGTCAACAACCGACATAATAAATACTCACTTTATCGAATTCAGGATATAACGAATGAGTAAATTTCTTACATTGAGTACAAATACATTCAAGAGAATGTAAAGTAAAATCGTTTCAAATCATGAAACTACAAACAATGGATCAAAAACCATCGCTTCGAGTAATACAGAAAGAAGCTAGCTCTTCAAATGTATCATAAAGTTATTTGTACACAAACGTCTATAAATGATTTTTTTCCACCAACTTAAATAAATATTAGCACTTTTACTCACTTATTGATTATCAAGGGCATATCCATATATTTTTAATAAAATGAATTAAATGTAGTTTTCTTTTTTATTTTTTAATAAACTTTTGATAAAAAGAAAAACTTTGCGATACTCATATAACGAAGTTTTCACTATAACGAAAGGGCCTGACAATATATCGTTCGTTATACCGAACTTTGACTGTATATATAAAAAATTTAGATGCATATTTTACATATATACGTATGTAATCATACATACATATATGCAGTGAACTGCCGATAATGTGAACTAACGTCTACCAAAACAGTTCAAATTAAAAACAAGAAATTATTTTCTTTATTATGAAAATTGCTAAACACTATTTTAAATTAATTATTTGTTAATAATTTTTGTTTTTTTTCTTTGTTATTAATTAAAAAATTAAATGCAATATACATACATAATACAAAAAAATATATATATAAAATAAAGGATACAAAAAATTCGTATTAATTAACAAGAAATAAATTAAAACTAATAGCAACGTTTTTCTCCCTTAGATAGATAATTAAGTTGAATAAAGTTCAAAGGAAAAAATCTGACATTTTTATTGGGAAATTTTTTGTTTAGCTATTTTTAATAGAGCTATTATCAGGTCAACACTTATATAAACGAGTAGGCCCAATGAAAAATAAGTTCAATCATAAGTAAACATTGTCTATTAAACAAACAAATAAACTGTAATTCGGAGATTTCCCAATTTAAAAACAGATTAAATAGACAAAAATTAGAAAACTTATCACGTTTCAGAGCTTTCAGATTTTGTTCACGTTTTAGAATACATACATACATACATAATTGGTCATTACAACCCTTCAGTCAGGATTACGACCTAGCTTCTCACACCAATTACGTTGTGTGCATTAATTTTTTTATACATGAGTGGCGGGAACTACAGTTTAAAGTCGACTCCGAACGACAGATTTTTTAGAAGCTTTTCATGGCAATTTTTACTCTCAGAGTTTTTGCCAGAAGTCTGCTGAAAGGAAGAGTCGCCGAAGAAATATTTTCATATTTTTGTTTTGATGTCTGACCTGGGATACGAACCCGCGCCTTTCGTTTAATATGCCAACACACTACCTACTAGACCACGGCGACTTCACGTTTTAGAATACTCTGTGGAAAAATAAATTTGTTTACTTTTCTGACAAGTTCACACTTTCGAGTGTTGACGTTTTCGCGAGTTCACCGTATGTAGAATATATATATATATATATATTTTATATATATCTATATTATATATTTATATATCTACCTATATTATATCTACCCTAATATATAATATATAATTTACATATATTTATAATATTCAAATATGTATGTATATACATATGTATGTACATATATACGTTCATATATTATATATTATGTATATATAGAATATTATGCATACATATATACAAATGTATATATATTTTATATATATATATATATATATATGTATGTGTATATGTATGTATGTATAATATATGTATATATAAATAATAATACATACATACATATACATATATATACACATCCATATATAAATTTTGTGTTCCTGTCCCTTACCGATATTATTTACATTTTTTTTTTTTATATGTTAGTTACACTCCCCTGAATGAATAAGGAATTGTTCCGATTTTACAGCGCTTTTTACGTTAGAATTACACACCAATTGTAATGCTCTTTGGTAACGAAATGGCAGTTGTCTCTGTCATTCTTATGACAAGACAGTTTGGTTTGAATTTGTTGCTGTTGTTGTTGTTGATTTTGTTGCATACCTTGTTTGTTGCTTTTGAATCGCTCATTCCAACACATTACATTGAACCCTCCTGGCAAAAGAGAGACAGCAATACTTTCGCTGTGCGTGCGTTCATTCGTGCGCATTGATGTTTTCATGTTTCATGAAAAATGCTTTCTTTTTTTTTTCTTTTTCATTTTTGTTTTTGTTTTTGTTTTTTTTTTGTTATAATAATGGTTGGTTGCTTTGTGGGTTGTATTTTATGTAAGAAATTTATTTACTTGTGAGGATGGCTGCATTAATTTTAAATAAACATGTCTCTGTATGTGTATACGTTTTATTATGTTTCTTTCTCTCAAGTTCTTTCGCTGAGCAACTGGATGGATGCGTGTACACTTTTTTATGTGTAACGTTTCCCAAACTTTAGATTTTTCTCTGCTGTAATGCTGTATAGTTTTTTGGTCTTTATTTTCCAACCCCTTTTTTTGGTCGTTCAACACTCCTAGTGAAAACAATATTGCAATGTGTAGTAAATTTCATTACACACTGTCAGTTTCAAATTTCTATTCGCAAACAATCTTTAAAAATCTTGACCACATTTTTACAATTTTGATATGATGGATCTGTAATTTTAACTAGTCCAGATATTTACAGATGTTTGAATGTATGTATGTAGGAGTTAACAGAGAGCCATATGTATAAACCTAATAATGTAGAATTAAATCATATTTTCTTATTTTGTAGAAAATGATAGGAAAGCTATTGCAAATCATTCAGTGATTTCAAAAGCAATGAATAAATATTTATTTGCTAATAATTATTTTGAGGATCCTAGATGTAGGTGCATACATACATAATTGGTCATTACAACCTTTCAGTCGGGATTACAGTCTAACTTCTCACACCACTTATGTTGTGTGTGTTAATTTTATACATGAGTAGTGGTACATACAGTTTAAGACAGACCCCGAATGGCAGTTTTTTTGATAAACTTTGACTGGTAATTTTATTTACTCTCAGAGTTTTTGCCAGCAATCTAATGAGAAGATGTTGCCGAAGTAATATTTTCATATTTTTCGTTCTGATGTCTGACCTGGGATTTGAACTCGGTCTAGTCCACCTACTAGACTACGGCGATTTCCTAAATATAGTTTATTTAATTCTGAAGTTAGAAATGCTAATAATCATTTACGTTGAATGGAAACTTCTAGCCCTCTGTTCCCTTTTACTAGTATAGTTCAAGCATACGTTATCACCCAAAAGACTGTGTTATTCACCATCTGAACACTAAAAAAAAAGAAATTGACTAAAATTTATAGCCATAATCGTGAAAATTTCGTTGATATGAAAACCATGAGTATGTACTTATACTGTACATATAATTTTCAATATTTACTCCACCCTATGTGGAATTCATTAGCCATCCATTCTTTTTTGTTAGTTTTTGGATTTATTAAAATATCAGAACTTTTCTCATATATAATATGAGGATCATTCCCTTTTTACTATGGAAGGTCACATGCAATTTTATATTAAAAAAATTATTACAAATACTAAACAGATTGTGTTTTTCTGCTTAAAACACACGAAATATTGTATCTTTTACAATACGTGTTAGTGCATTTGGCTTAACCAATTTTTCGGTGGAAGTAAATCTTTTATATATCTTAACCCCGTAATTTAATGTAAACCTGGATACAAGTCGTCAGAATGTTGAACTCGTAGACCGACACGGCAATTTTCAGAAAAATACTTCCATAATCGGTCATTACAACCCTTTGGTCAGGATAACGACCCAGTTTCTTTCTCACATCACTTATGTTAGGTGCGTTAATTTTATACATGAGTGGGGGGACCTACAGTTTAAAGTCGACACCAAACTGGCAATTTTATATACTCTCAGAGTTTTTGCCAGAAATCTGCTGAGAGGTAGTCGCTTAACAAAGATTTTATCATATTTCGTTTAGTTGGAGACGCCTGAACTGGGGTTTGAACCGAGGCTTCGCGTCTAATAAGCCAACACACCACCTACTAGACCAAATGGTCATTTTTGTTTAGTTTAGATTTAACTCGTAGTTGGCACCCTAGATGGGGAACGTAATCTACGAGTTATCTCGTAGTTGGCTGCTCTATGATTTCCTTAATTTTTTATTATTGTTGTGAAATGAAATTAAATCTCTATTTAGTCGAGCTATTTATTCAGGCTCGAAATCAAGACATAGTCTTTTAATTCTAAACCCAAAACATTAGGCAGACGATCACCAAATTCGCGACGTAATTCAAATTTGGACAAGAGTCAAATGCTCGTTAAAACTCCGACATTTGAAGAATATTTGGCCAGTTTTTAATCCTAGAAAATTTAGATAATAATCATTAGTACGAATATTGATCATTAGAACCCATCAGTCAGGATTATTGACCTAGTTTCTCACAGCACTTATGTTTATACATTTCATTTTATACATGAGTAGCGGGACCTACATTTTAAAGTCGACTTCGAACGACAGATTTTATGAGAAATTTCATGGCAATTTTATTTACTCTCACAGTTTTTACCAGAAATCTGTTGAGAGGAAATCGCCGAACAAATACCTTTTTTTTTGTGTATTTTGTTTTGATGCCTGGCCTGGGACTCGAACCCTGGCTTTATGTCTAATAAACACTACCTGTTAGACTACGGCGATTTTCATTGAAATTTAAAATCACTAATTTTAGTTTAAGAAATAAAAAATTATGCCTTAAAGTAGTGTTTGACATATTTGTTGTACAAAATTGAACCATTTACTACTGTAATTATATATGCATTTATGTAAATATTTTTATATTTTTCTTATTTATTACCAAAATTTTATTTTAAAAACTTTTCGTTCATTACCATTTTCGAATTTCGTACACTGCAAGTGTTAGTCGGTTTACTTTTTTGCCCTTACATTTTTTTCTTTTTTTGTTTTTCTTTTTATTCAACTATTTAAGTTTGTTGGTTTATATATTTAATGTTCGTCGTGTACGTTTACGTGTGTTTGTGAATATTTTTTTCTCTTTCGACAGCCATTCATGCCTGCTTATTCGTTCGAACATGCATATGCAGCTCTTTTTCATATTGACTGCTGTGGTTCCATTTGTGTAGTATGTATGGAAAGGTGTGTGTGTGTGTGTCAGTAGTTTTATTACTATGATTGTATGGATGGGTGTATTATTGTTTTTATTTTTCTTGTTGTTCCATTCATCGTCTTGTTTTCTCCACTGAATTTTGTCGTTATCGTTGTTGTTGTTCTTGTTGTTGTTATTATTATTATTATTATTATTGTTGTTGTTGTTGGCATTTATGCTGTGTGCGTAAGTATATTTGAGGCGGTATGTGTATGTTTGTCTATTTTTGTTGGCTTTAACGTTGTGTTTAGTTATTTTAACCGTACTCCGAAATATATGAAGTACTTTTTGGCACGTTTGTTGGGATATTTTTTCGCATGAGAGCTCATTAACGTTTCGCTTCGCTAAGTGCACTGTACACTCGCATACATTGAATGTTGTCGACAAGATTTTGTTGTGAATTCGTCTAGCACATATACACTGCAATAACAAAAAAATATATATTTTTTTTTTTTTAACCAAGAAAACAAGAAATAACAACACAACAATAAACAAAAGAAAAGAAAAAAAAAGAAGGAAAATATCAGGCATAAGCAAAGAAAAATTAACTGCCTCAAAACCAGAATTTAGAGTAAATGTTTTAATTAAAAAAACAACGTGTCACCCGCTATAACGTAAGACTAGCGGTCATAGCACGAGTCACACACATGCTGTACTGGAGTTGAAACTACTGCCATGTGCCAACAGCCTGGTTTACGTAGGAGTAAATACATATCTGATCTTAACTGAATTGCATGGTATTCCAGGAGCTCTATTGAACAACGAACTTGACAAATTGTGTGCGCTCGGTTGTTAATTTTTTTTCCTTTTTTTCTCTCGTACTCTCTTATACAAACAGACAACGATCAGCGTTCGTGTATTGCATACTCATATTTGTGCTATCGCTAATCGAGCATGAATCACAAATTAAAGCAATTAATTAAAACTTAAAAAAAAAAACAAAAAACAAAAAATCAAATAAAACAAACGAAAACCAATAGTGACAAAAAAGAAAAACAAAAAAAAAATTACAAATCGAAAAGAACACATCAAAATGAATCGTTTGTATCGTAAGAAATCGTTTGTTTAGAAATAAAATTGAAGAAATTTATAAAAGCGATGATAATAAAAATAATAAAATTAATGAAATTATGTGTTTTAATATTAAAAATATGAATTAATTAAAAGGAAACTAAAACAACAAACCCGCCGTATATCTATTAAATAATGTTTGTGATTTAAATGAATGAAGTGAAAATATGAAAATCTCTATAATTATTTACTTGCATACATACATACATACACAGAAAAAAAAATTAGAAAATAAATAAATTCTCCCAGATATATGTATGTATTGTAAAGAAATTTGTGTAATAAAATATTAAATTTATAAAACATACATAATTACTTACATATGTACATACATACTTACATATGTACATACATATGTATACATTCATGTTGTGCTGATTTATTAAATAATATGTCAAGTAGGTATTATTTTTTTTTACAAATCAAACGAAATAAATAAATATACATATAAATATACATATATTTATTTATATATAAATGCATACAAATAATAATAATAAAATAAATGAAACTATTTTTGTAAAATTATAAAATAATTCATACACACATACATACATACTTACATATGTATGTTTAAAACAAAAAAAGAAAGAAATAAAAATACTGTAGGCGTATTCGAATTGATATTTTTATGCATATATGAAATTAATTACATACATAGGTGTGTCGATTTAAAATACAATATTAATTCCTGAAAATCGTCTCTGTGAATCTTAAATAAAATTGTGATTGAAAAATAAAACTTTGTATCCAATGATGATGCTAACAACTGAACACATAATGCATGGCCATGCCTCATCGGTTAGTCAAAGTGCACTATTCGGTTGCTCTACCGCTGGCCATAGCGGTATTAACCAATTGGGCGGTGTTTATGTCAACGGCCGGCCACTTCCGGACTCTACACGCCAAAAGATCGTAGAGCTTGCCCACTCTGGAGCTCGGCCATGTGATATATCCCGAATACTTCAAGTATCGAATGGTTGCGTTAGCAAAATTTTAGGCAGGTAAGTACATACTTTAATGCCTTTGATACGAATATTAATTAAAACATTGTCTCATCAAACTGTACAGTGTGATTTTCTTATTACAGTTTGATATTTATTTATTTACTTTAATTTCATTTTATTTTATATAATACCTATCACATACCTACAACACGATAGGTATTAATTTATTACAGTATGTGATTATGTAATGATTACAAAAAATAGAATTTATATTATATAATGAAATAAAAGTAGACAAAAAAATAAAAACGAAAGAAACAGTATCAAAACAATAATAAATAAAAACAAGAATAAAAATCCATACACTTAATTCTGTTTTTACACAGTAGATACGTTCCAGGAAAAACCGTGTAAAAAGAAGAGACATGAAGTACACGTATACCTCCTACAACACGGTCGATAGGTTCCTATAATATGACGTGTTTTGTGAAACCGTGCAGTAGGAAACAAAAAACTGGTACAAAACAGGGGTTAAGTTCCAAATAAATATTTTAATGCCACAGACGAAACTTTATTTCTATTAAAAATATCAAAACAAATAAAAATTCAATTAAAATTATACAAAAATTAAATATAAATCCACGTAAATAGATAAAAAACAAAAAAAATTGGCATAAATATTGTATATGAATGTATGTTATGAATTAAGTTTAGTAATTTTCTTCATCATCGCTGCTCAATTCAATTCAATTAAATGTGAACGTTTTTTCGGCCGAATAATATCATCTTTACTTGCACCGGAACTTGCATTTATATTTTTTTTTACCTGTTGATATCTTTAAAAAATCCGTAATCTTGCTTTGTTTCCTTGTCCGTCCAAAGTTGTTGTAAATTTCTTGATATTGTGATAGGTAATTTCTGCATCCATTAACAATAATTCTAATTTTTTGACCTAATCCTTCCTGTAATTTTTTGTGTGTCAAATTATTAACTACATTAGCTTCATCTAGAATCGATTTCATTCACTTGGGGTTCGGATGTGATTTCTACCAAATCTGCTTACCCAACTTCTTGTTCCACTAATAAATCTTGCACATCTTCAATAGCCATATCACCTTTATCCTCCGAACGACCTGATTTCTCCTGATTGATGCACATTTCTTGCATTTTCCAACATCGATTTAATGTTGTAATTTTCGGTTCTTTCAGCGATAAGTATATGATATCGATGCAGTCTTTAATTGAAAATTGCTTCCAACCTTCCTTTATATCAATAGATTTTGAGTCAGTTAAGTCTAATCATCCATTGTAATGATTTTCTTATGTAATAAGTCCTAAAAAAAAAAATAGGTTCGTAGAGGTATCATGTTATAAGAGGTTTTCGGAAATTTTTTTAATCATGTTACGAGTGAAATCGTGTTGTAAGATGATAAACAAATGGTACATTCACCAATTCGTAAGGGTAATTTAAGTAAAAAATTAAAAGCCGCCAATGCAATAATGAAAATAACAGAATTCTAATCGCTATCATAATCGATTATCATACGTGATCGCTGACATAAGGTTGGTTCAGGATAGCAATCAACTCCAACAGGATTAGCATTTTCAATATCTGATCTGGGACAGCAATGCATTTAATAATAAAATCTGTTATTAGCCGTTATGAGTTAGTTTTGGACTGCTCTTTGTATAGCTCATAGTAACGAGCCTTACAAGATTTCAGATCACGTTGACATATTATCAAATATCACCGTGTAAAAACAGAATCGGATGTACATATATGTATGTCTACATGTAATAATTTGACATTGCAGTGATTTGTAACGAGTTCCACAGCTGTATTGTATTTGTGAAGAACTGCCATATTTAAGTCAATTGGCAAATTCCTTACTGACTAATAACAAAAATAGGTACGAGAAAAAAATAAATGAAATACAATGACAAACAGTTTCTTCAAAAATGCAAGTAATTGTTGCAATAAAAATATGAAAAGTTACGAATGGGGAAAAACAGTAATATTCCGTTTTATAACGTAAGAATTCAAAGAAAAATCAACAAAGTCTGACAAAAAATTAAATTGACGGCAAATTCTAGTTAGCGGATAAGCAACAGCGGCAGTTACGACAAGGAATATTGAATTTAACAGGTCAGAATAGAAATTCACGGCATATATTACCATTTATTAGGTTAATCATCAAGGATATATTTAGCATTGTTGGACGACTCTTAAGGGAAGGCAGTTTTATTAACGCCAGTCTGCTAGTAATTATATGAAAGCAAATCCAAATAATTCCATTCCAGGCCAGGCCACGCAAACAGAAGAGTAGAAATTTTTTCTGCATGAATTCAATGTGTTCGCTGTAAACATTATAATGAGGATCCCATGCAATGGATCCGTACTCCAAAATTGGTCTAACAAGCGATACAAATAGCTGTTTCGTAATAAATGGATCAGAAAATTCTTTTGCCCAACGTTTTATGAAACCAAGGGTGCTTCTTACCTTATTTACAGTCAAAGTGATATGATAATTAAAGTTTAATTTTGGGTCTAATAGGATCCCAAGATCCATAAAAGAGTCAACGTTCTCCAATTGATGACCTCTAAGCAAGTAATTAATGTTCGATATCTTAATTCAATGATTTGTTTTCCTCTGTTTGATCTTGCAAATTTGATACGATTAAATAAATAGGATGGTTCTGTTATTTATTTATTCATTCAGGTGTAAATACAGTACAAGATATTATCTTATTTAATAGTACAGCTAAGGATACTGGCATAATAACATATAAGAAATTACAAAAATAATAACCTTAAAAATAAATTAGCAAACATTAATAAAAACAAACAAAAATTCATAATAATATTAAAAAATACGATTCTTTAATTACATTTTTACATTGTATTGTTCATTCAAAAATTTAATAATTGCAGTCTTGAAATGCTTAGCATTGCTAAGTAATTACAATTACTCGCCTTTGAAATGCGAATTGCATTGACGTAAAAGTGTCTCTCAGATATCTGTTTATGGTATCTAACGCTATTAATATTCAAGCCTCTATTAGACCTTGAAAATATCTAATCTATTAAACAAATATTGGGGTTTCCTAATATAAATGATTTTATATAGGTATACCAGAGTACGGCATTTCAACAAAAGATGATATGAGAACTCAGATGTCCTACTGTACCTTGTACGACCATAAACATACCAAGGAATACTGTTATAACTAGAAAACAGTTCACATCCGTATAGTAAAGTGGGGACGAGATATGTTTTCGGGAGCAGCATACGACTATTAAACGGAATAAAATATTGCGCTATCCAAAGACTTTGCAACATAGCAACCGTTTTACCATAGATAGCATTTATATGGTTGGACTATGTACAGTCTCAATAGTAGTATTATTAATCTGTATAATGGTGTAATCTGTGCCGTATAGTTTACCTTGCGTATTATCAAAGCTTTTGATTTCCTTGGATTGAGACAAAGACCATTAATCGACGCCCATTGAAACACATTATGCAGATCATAATTTATTTTCCGTATAATATTTGTAATATCAGACGGTAAGCAACTAATGTACAACTGAACATCATCTGCGTACATTTGTACATTGTAAAACTTCAACTTGGTTGGCAATATATTGCATATAAAAGTGGATCAAGAATCGAACCCTGTGATACACCTCTAGATATTAAAAAATGATACACAAATTGACTTCTATCCCGTAGATAGAATGACAGAACAGACTTGTCAGAATTGACAAGTACACGTCCTCTAACCTAACGCGGAAAACCAAAAATGATGTCAAATTGTCATCCGCACTTAATCGCAACTGTTTATAAACATTAATGGGCGCAGAAATGCAGCTGTGATTAGGTCTGAAACCAGACTGCCTGATTTCTCGAAAATTTTTGATAAGTACGACAATATTGCGATTGGGCGGTAAGTTTTATCCTGTTTAGGCACATTTCCACATTGCAGAAAAAGTAGATGATGTAATCGTATCGTATATTTTAAATGAGTCATGTACGGTTGAACATATGGCAAAATTAATTTTATAAATTTGGGATCAATTCCATCACTTCCGATGGAGTTGGAACTAACAGCTAGAATGCTCTTAACAACGTCACCTTGTGTAACGTTACTAAATTCAAAATTCGATTAAGTGATTAGTAGTAGGGAAGGCATCGGAGGCATTGAAATACTCCAAATCTGGATCAATTCCCGGTATATTTGAAAACTCCAAGCTGAGTTGATTTAGTAAAGTTAATGCTTTGATATTAAGTAAATCCACTAATTCAACACCATATAATGATTTGAAATACTGAGAAGACCCATCATATCTTCTTATGCTGTAGACATATCTAAGAATTGAGTTATACGCTAATAATTAATATAGTTTTACTTGTTGAATCGCAATAAGCAAACATTTTGCAGCTATATAACAACTTGGACACTAAGTATGCAAGAAGCACGTGAGTATTAAGAGGTGTAATATGTTGATATAGCATAGAAAAAATTGTTCCGGAAACCGAATTTATGTGGGTATTCCATTGAAGGGATTTGTTAAAAATTATATTGTTAAAAATTATGTTTTGATTTCTTAAAGCAAATAAATATTCTGATTTCGTTGGGCCCTGCAGGCCTTTTGACTTTGTAGGATTCAGGTACGAACTATTTAACGATGTATATTTTGTCAAGGTACTCATTAAGTTTTGCGCAACAGTTATCACATTGTACATCATCTTCGTAAATATGGATATGCAAGAGACAATTACATAAATCGTTTATGCATATACAATGTAAACAGTAGTGGTCCTTTAGACACGAGCATGGAAGTCGATACGCTTTCGCCAGCAGCTTGTCTATCAGCGAGATAGGTTTTTATTAGCCATGATGCACTCGAAGAAAAGTAAAAATAGCTAAACATGTTTTTACAAAGTAAACACTACCCGTCATAACTATAATCGCACACCTAAGAAACTTACATTATATATAAATTATTAATTCACTTTAGTTTCATAACCATAACCGCACTTCAACAAATTTAACAAAATTATGAAATAAACAAAAAATATATTTAATAATGGGTGGATGGGACCTCCTTTATTATGAATCAGCCCAAAAATACTTTGGAAAAGTTTTGTCCTCATATCTTCACTAATTGTTCGCCATTCATCGATGATTGATTCTTTTAAATCGAAAACATCTTTATATTGTGTATTTTGGTAATAAACGCGGCGTACCAATATTCTCCAAATATTTTCTATTGGGTTTTGGGTCAGTCAATCACTTCTATGTTTTTTGATTTAAGCCATTCAATCTTCTACTGACTTTTGTGTACTGACGCGTTATTTCGCTGAAAAATGAAAGTTTTTCACCCTGAACTTTCAAGAAAGGCATCAGTTTTTCATTAAGAATGCCTATGTATTCTCTGGAATTCATTCGAGTGATCGAAAAGGTCAAATCAAGCATTGCATCGCTGCAAAAGGCTTCATTTGGAAACGCCACCGAAATTTCGTTTAGAGAAATATCGTGGTTACTTTCGCAAATCCCTTCAATATGCACTGAAACCATCCGAAGAAGAGAATCAATTATAATACAAAAAAAGTAAAAATATTTACTTATCTGACTCCAGTTTGTTTGAAAAATTTTCTTTGCGAATTGCATGCGGGCTGTCTTGTGGCGCGTGAGTAATCTTGGCAGTAATCATTAGTGATCGTCTGGTTATTGTTCCGGATTCATTTAGCACTATACTTATTGTGGAATTTGACACTTTTACGTTACAATCGACAGAAAAGCTTTTCATAGAATTGCTTGCGGCTTTAACAATTGGTCGATCTCTTTCGGATAACTTTCTTTTTACTTTGAGCAAAACAAATAATGTAGTGCGGTTATAGTTATGACGGGCAGTGTATCATGGTTTACAGAGTCAAAAGCTTTTGAATGGTCCACAAGTACAAAAAGTGTGATACAAACATTATCAATATTGGATCTTATATCATCAAATGTTTGCCATAATTTTGTTTTCCCTTGTTTCCCAGAAATATGACTGAAACAACTAATATTTTGTTTTGTGGTCACACTACGCACATTTATTTTCCCATTTTTGTTTCTTAAAATCGCGGCAAACAAAAGTTTGACTAACATGTTTGCGATGTGGTCATATTTAAAAAATATTTGCCAAAAAACACATGTTTGACCAGAATTTTGGAAAACAAAAATATGTTGACCGCATTTTCACACATAATAGAAAGTGAATATTTTTTCGTTTTGTATTGCGGAGCTTCTGTCCTATTTTGGGAAGGGAAAAAAGAAAGACGACTATGGCTTTAGAAATGGGTTCCACGCATAAAATAAGTAGAAATCAGAAAAATTATGTTTTTAATCACAATAAAATTAACATAAACAAATGTTTACATTTTTCCAGTGCAGCCCATCACCACATTTGAAAATCGCTGAAATGATGTACATAACTTAAAATAGATGTTAAATCTAAAAACTGGAAATCGAATATATATAAATTGAAGGAATTCTTTTAGGTCTAATTGAAAATTATTTATCAATATTTTTGAGAATGGTTTTCAGGTCACTTTGTTTGAAAATTTATCTTCAAAAATGATTGAATGAATGTGTGTAAAGAAAAATTGAAATTATATTGCTGCGTTGAATTACAATTCTCCATTACAATGACTCGTACCGTCCACTTCAAGAGTTCCAATCATTACATTCTACTTTGAATATTTTAACATGTTTATTTTCAGGAACAAAATTTGTCGTGATAATTTGGAAAAAAAATTAAAATCTGAAATGTATATGTAAACTCCGAATGTATCTCTGTATATGCCGGCACCCAAATATTTATATGTATGTATATAATGAGTACATTTATAGCAAACAAAAAGGATTCCATAAAATAAATTATTTATTTTCTTCAAATTTGTATTCATTCATTTTTTTACGAATTTGGTGATGTTTTAGTTTTGCTAGTATGCAACACAGTCTTAAACAGCTGTTATTTGCCACTGTTTGCCCTTACGAAAAATATGTAAGAGCAAACAAATATTTGCCAAAAAATCATAAAAATATTTGTCACAGGGTGGTCACATTAAAAAAATATTTGTTTGCCGGCAAACAATTTTATTTGTCAAAAATGGCGGATTTTTCTGTTTGCCACGCCAAATTATTTTGTGGTCACATTATGGCAAACAAATATTTTATGTTTTTTGGCAAATATTTTTTAGATGTGACTGCACCTTTATCAACGCAGAAACACAGCTATGATCTGTCCTAAATTCGGATTATTTGGTCGTTTAAATAAGTACTAGTTTGGTTGTATAACAGTCGTTCCAATGCTTTAGACAAAAATGGAAGTACATATCGTATCGAAGTATCGTACACCGTTTAAAACGAATTTTTTGCTTCTGCGGTTATGATTGACTTCGGCTTAATTTCTAGTGAAACGGAAAGAAAATTCAAAAGGGATTGGAGGTATTCTTATTAAAAGCATTTACTTTGATGGACGAAAAGACAAGACTCTGATAAGTGAGAAAATATTAGATCATTGCACAACTTTAGAAGATAGAAGAAGGTTGGAATTTAGATGACGCGATTTGCATTGGATGTGACGGAACTGCAACTAATACCGGTTGGAAGGGTGACATTAATCAATATTTGAAGGTGTGTTTGTATCCTCCATGACAATGAGTTACCCTTTCGTCATTTATTCTTCACTTTAGGTAGTTGCACTTTGGGACTTAGAGAATATTGTCGACTTATTGCAAAACAATTAGCTACTTGTGATAATCAAGCAAAGGTGTATTTTTGTGCGGTGGCTCGTAATTTGCCTGAGTTGGCGAAAAATATGGTCGATCAGCTAAGTACGGATCAAAAATTTCCTTATCAGATATGTAAAGCTGTACCTGTAAACCTGGAAAAATTGTGCACTCGAAATGGCTTTTTTCCCTTTTTTGCTGATCCGGAAAATCTATTTATCAGTATACTGTTTGATGATAGAGACCATATTCGGGAGCTGGCATTGCAAAGAATAATTAAAGCTAGAGAAGCTGAAAGTAGCACTAAATACAGAATATTTAAACCATCAAAAATGAACACAAGTGTAGGGTTATCGCATCGCCGGTTCTTCGGTATATTTCCAATGAGCTTCAAATTATGGCAAATGAAATTGCTTGGAAATTGATGACTTTCCTTGTCACACACAAGCTGTCGAAAGATGTATTAAACTGGTAACGGAAGCCTCTCAATGTGTAACTAACGCTGGTTCTAGACTCTAGAATCGCTGGCTCAGTGACGACTAAACACTGTGTGTTTAGTCAGCACAATTATGCAATGAAATAGACATCATTGTTCTAGAGATGACCTTATTAGAACCAAGTTGAAATCAAGAGCAGAAATCCCTAATGTTGGTCAAAAAATTTGTTTAAATTTTAGGTTTTGGTCATTTATTATAAGTTATATTTTCTTCTACATTAATTGCACGTTTAAAATATATTAATAAAATAAATTTGTATCTCTTTTTTTTATTATTTTAAGCGTAGGGTTTAGGTTTGTAAAAACGTTTTCAAAGGAAGAGCCCTCAAGATGGCATCCAATTCGATTTTTTATTAATTTTACTGTAATCTGTGTAAACTGCTCAAAAAACAATTTTTGTTATACAAGGATGGGATTTTTCATGTAGGTTTTTTTTTTATTTTTTATATCAGTTGCAATGCTTATCTAAGAATTTGTCTTCCTTTAAGTGACAAAGATCTTTTGATCGCGCAATTGATATTTTGACGAGGAATGTTTTATTCCCTTCCATTTAGTGCAAACATTGGCTTAAATAGCCTGGTTTGATGGGAGAATAATTTTATTCCTTATTAATTTTTTTTTTATTTAAAAAGTAATTTTTAACAGCTCTTACTAAATTTCTGAGCTCAAAATTGTGCCCTAAATTATTGTTAAAGCATACTTCGATACAAATCGTTTATTTAAGTAATCAACATGTAAACTTTACAATGTAATTAACATCTCAGATGATCGAAAACCGAAACTTGCAATTTAAATAATTAATCGATTTGTTACTTTCACTAAATTAATTATAAAATAAAATTAATTTTAATAATAATTCAAATCTTGTATGCTTGCGAAGCTAGCCAAATAATGGGCTAGGCATATTAAAATTTGGTTAGCTGTAGATTCCATATTAGGATACATATGGAAAATACAAACGTACCTTGTAAAACGTATTTAATGCATTTATTTTATATTCAGAAATGGATTCTTTGTGGGCTGAGTTTTTACGTCTTCTAACTATGTGCCTATCAGAAGAAAACATGTTGAAAAGGGCGGTCAATCCTGAAAATTCATTTGCGGCAGAGCTATTGACTGTCCTACAAGCATCGCCACCAAATAGTGTACCATCTACAAGCGGTAATACATAAAAGTCAGGTCCTACATAGAAAATGGGGAATTTCCAAATGATGCCAAACCCATTAGATGCAATAAATTTGTATGCAAATTGAAGCGAAAAACATTTTGTTTATCATACTGCGAAAATGGCTGATATACTGAATAAAATAAATTGCAAGGACCAAACCGGTCCATAAATTAAGTAACTTTTAATTTTTTCCTGTTCGATTTTATCCTAGATAGTTAAAAACTAACTAAAACCATTAAAATGTAAATAAATACCTGAGCTGACGTTTTAAGTTGTAAACTTAAATAAAATTTAAAAAAAAAGTTTGACCAAAATGGTCCAAAACCTAACAGGAGGGTTAAATCAGTCTGGTTTGGGAATACCCTTTACCTCTCTATGTCTTGTGTTTTGTAGGATAGAGCTGTCCAAAGTCATCTTTCTGTTCTACAATATCTGGCCCCATCGGCGCCATTGAAACCATCTCCCGACGACCTTCTCCAGATATTGATGTGAATTACAACTTGACCTTCGCTGAAGTAGAAGATAATTACATTCATATCTCAAGTAAACCTCAAGGAGATGTGTTGGTGATTATATCATTTATTATTAAATTCTATTTACAATAATTTTTATTATAATAATTTATAATATTAATGAATTAATACATAATGAATTTGCAATAATGAACTAATTGTAGTCACAGTAGTCTAGTACGTAGCGTGTTGGCCTATTAAAAGAAAGTCCCGAGATCAAATCCCAGGTCAGACATCAAAAGTACAAAAATATTTCATGCATAAAATTAAAGCACACAACATAGGTGGTGTGAGAAGCTACGCCGTAATCATGACTGAGGGGTTGTAATGACCATTTATGTACTGTTTGTACGTATGTAGTTGCTGGTTAAGTAAAGGTATCCCTCCTACAACACAGTCGATAGGTTCCTATAATATGACGTGTTATGTGAAACTGTGCAGTAGGAAACTGAAACTTTATTTCTATTAAAAATAAAAAATAAATAAAGATCCAATTAAATATATAAAAAAATTAAATATAAATCCACGCAAATACATAAGAAACAAACAAAAATCGATCTAAATATATATGAATATATATTATGAATCAAGTTTACTAATTTTTTTCATCATCGCTGGTTAATTCAATTCAATCTTCACTTGCATTTATATTTTGTTCACCAGCTGATATCTTTAAAAAATCCGTAATCTTGCTTTGTTTCCTTGTCCGTCCAAGGTTGTTGTAAATTTCTTGATACGGTGATAGGCAATTTTGTAATTCCCTTTTGAATTTTCGGCTTTTTTCAGCGTAAGGGTCTGCTTCTAAGAACAATAATTCCAATTTTTTTGGTCAAGTCTAATCCTTTCTGTAATTTTTTAGTGTCAAGTTGTTAATTTCATTATCTTCAACTAAATCTGATTCCCTAACTTGTTGTTCCACTAATAAGTCTTACACATCTTCAATAGCTATATCCACAAACCCTTCTCCCCCGATCGATCTAGCAAGGATATGATATCGATGCAGCCTTTAACTGATAATTGCTTCCAAGCTTCCTTTACATCAATAGGTATTGAATTAATTATGTCTAAAATTCAGTTTCTCACAGCACTTATGTTTATACATTTCATTTTATACATGAGTAGAGGGACCTACAGTTTAAAGTCGACTCCGAACGACAGATTTTTGAGAAACATTTCATGGCAATTTTAATTTACTCTCAGAGTTTCTGCTGAGAATAAATCACCGAAGAAAAACTTTTTGTATTTTATTTTGACGTCTGGCCTGGGACTCGAACCCTGGCTATACGTCTAATAAGCCAGCACACTACCTACTAGATCTCGGCGTCTTCTAGAATGCATTGCTAGTTCGAAATGTCATAGAAACCATAACAAGATGTTTTCTGCTATCGTTTTTAGTTTTCAGAAATCCTTGAGACAACAAAAAGAACTGAAGATTTTATTTAAATTTTGAGCCCAGTCATGACCCGATTCAAAATCTTACTTCAAGAAACGCGGGTCCAGAATTTAGACTGGAACTAAATGGTTGTTGTATTTACTTTAGACTTACGGTAAAAGGGAAATACAAAACCAAATTACTTCGCCACTTTATTCGAAATCTAAAGTGGCAGCAATCCAGGCTCAATCATTGTCACGACTCGCTTACTGTGCGGCTGTACCGCTAAGTTGAACTTGGGTTACAATAAAAATCCAAAATGAACTGATTTGAAAATCGTTCTTAAATGGTTAAAACCCTGGTTAGCCATCCGTAAGAAACGTAAAATTGTAACATACGTAGCCTTAACAACGTTTGTGTAGTTATCGAAATGTTAAAAACGGGATATATGTCAACAAAAGAAATAAAAACGAACAACAAAATTAAGCAAATTTATTTAATGCCATATAATAGATTTTGACGATTTGTTTCTTGATATGAGTTTTTTTAATGTAATAAATATAATTAATAAAAAGAAATCGACTATTGGACGGCGTATTGTGTTAGAAACCTGCGAAATTTTTTGGACCGTTTTATCTCCAGTCTATTTGAGCGAAGCTACAACATCTCAATACGTAGATATTGAAAAAAATTTTAATTTAATGTGGAATGCTCCTAATTGTGTGGGTGCAATAGATGGGAAACACTTCGGTATAAAATGTCTCCATAAGTCTGGTTCCATGTATTATAATTATAAAAAATATTTCAGTTTGGTCCTGATGGGAGCGTGGGAAGCTATGAAAGTCAAAGTGATGGAGGTATTGTTTAATTTTAGATACTTTTAATAACTTTAATACAATTTTTATTACAGGAATATTACGATTATTGTCATTTGGACAATCTGTAATGGAGGACAAAGTACCTGTGCCAGCGGATAAGCCATTATGTCCAACATATGTACATCCTTTCTCACACTATTTTATAGGTGACGCTACATTTCCATTAATAACAAATTTAATGCGCCCTTGCGCAGGATCAAACCTGGATACAGTAAAAACCGTTTACAATTATAGGATCTCCTGCGCTCGAAGAGTAATAGAAAATTGCTTTGGTATTTTATGTGCCCGATGGCGAATACTGTTAACAACTTTAGAAATCTCGCCGGACAATGTGAACATTATTGTGCTGGCATGTACTGTTTTACATAATTTTATTATGCTAAACGACCAAAAAATATGGTATTGTCCAGCAAGTTACGTGGAGAGTGAATTAGAAGACGACACTTTGCACGAAGGAGACCACAGAATATACACAGAAGGGAAAGCTGTGACGTTTGACAACCTCACTTAGCATAATTGTACATAATTTTTTAGAGGGAGGCAAAAAATGTATTATACGTTTTGCAAAACAAATGTGTTAGAAGCAACAGATATACAGAGTGAAAACTGGTGGATAAAGTTGAAAAATTAAATGTAAACAAACACTGATTTTGTGTTAAAAAAGGGATAATTTTGAAAATTTTTTAATTTCTTCAATGAAAAGTTTAAAGATTCTTAAATATTTAATTATTAATCGAAATGTATGTAGTTCTTGGTCGTAATGAATATAGTTTCTTGCGCAAAAGGTAAGTAAGAAACTAAATATATCAAGATCAAATAAGTCATATTACTCATAACATTTTTTTCTTGCAGAACTTTGTGTATATTACTAGTATTTATTAATTTCTTGAATGAAAAAGTTAAAATTCGGTAATTTTTTTTATTATTATTCGAACTCTTAACAACTTCTCTTCACAATGAAATAAGTTCCGTGTGTAAAAGATAAGTAGAAATAAAAATATAACAAAATATATGCTCATAACTTTTTGTTTCAGGAGTTTGTGAATATACCTCTCAATTGGTTAAAAACTAAGTTAGTGACAATCGCTGAAAGGTGTCACCAAATACATTAGTTCCGTATTACATTTCCCCAATACAACAGTTCATTTCCTTTCAAAAATATTCTATTATTCTACAAAAATATCATAAATTTCTACCAAATTAGAAAATAAAAACCCACCCTAAAAATTAACTAACATAAATAAACAAAACATAAATAATCAGACAGGGACAGAAATACTTTTTGGTAATATTTGCTGTCCCTTTCACAAAAATTATGTAAACGTCAAACTTTCGTTTCCATTCTGTGCATATTCTGTGAAGGAGACTGGAGAAGGCAGCTCCGAAATAATGGTGACAGACCTATTCGTTCAAACAAACCACAATGGACCTGAGAAATAATTTGGCGGAATATTCTTCAAACGAAAGTGCAGTCCCATTTCAGTATCAAAGGATTTTGATATTTCTTGACATTTTTTTCCTAATTCTACACTAAATTTAACCCATTTTTAGTATAGCTATTCCATATTTAAGTTAATTAATTATTTAACTTAATTAATAAACCACCATATATGAAATAAAAATGCAAAAAAATAAAATTTTAACACTTTATTTTATTAAAAAGGAAACAAAATCAAACAAATATTTCTTGAAAATGGTTTATGAACTAAAAAACAATAACAATTAACTACTATTGCATGCAGCGTTGCCGTTTTGGTTCAATTGGACCAAAATTGGTAGTTTTTGTTTAAAAATGCTACGATTTATAGTTTGGTTGGTTTGTTAAAATTTCACTTATTTTTTTGTAGGAAAATACAATTAATATCTGTAAGATTTAAAGTTGAGAGTATTATTTATTTTTAGGTCTAAAAACGAAAATAAAATGTTTAAGTAAGAAAATATGTTGTTAGAAACCCTGTTTTAACGTACCTTAACCTTTGACATATCTGTGTTTACATAAAAAACAACGAAATATCTGTTAATTTTTGCAATAAAATGTTAACTTCATACTGAATAATTTATAATTACTTTAATTCAAATTTTGGTAAGAATATTGGTAGGGAAAATTTTTTCTTTGTGGCAACGCTGACTACATGCAAACAAATGTATATTTATATAGGTATATTTTTGCTGATGGAAATGAAACAGTGGTAGATGATTTTATTTTTATATTTGGATAGCCCTACTATGTTTTTCTGGATTCATACTGGCAATAGTCGCCACCACCATCCTCCCGAACCCGTATAAGGGATTTTTTTCTCCTCCTCCATCTTCTCTTTTCTGGCATCACAAAGCGATTTGAAGGCTGATAGAGCCTCCGTCAAGCCTTCATCCTCTGCCTTGCGTTTGCGATTTGGAGGAGGTACAGATCGTACATCCACTTGAATAGGGAGAATGTCAAGGCTTGGAAATAATAACGAAAGTTCAATACATGAATCTTCCGAAAGACTTGACGAACATCGTGTTCTATATATAAAATTAATAAATTAGAATTAATTTAGACAAATAAAATATAATTTCAAACGTATACTTACTTTTGCGGGATAACGAATTTATCGATGAATTCCATGGATTTAATCAGCAGCCACTGCGACTTTACGGCTGACGCACTACCATAAGGAGCATTTTCGCTGCGCTTGTCTCGTACATAGCGGTCGCTCAGGCAAGTCCACCGCTTCACGACTACTACCTTTAGAATATATTTAAAATTAATTATAGTTCCAGAACTATGTTTTAATTATAAAAACTTACCTGGAACTTCCATTTTGGCCGCTATTTGCCGCTAAGCGCTCTTCATATTCTCGCCCAACTTATATGATAATAAGTAAATAAATAAAATAAAATGAAATATACATTTTTTATAAATATATTTTAATTTATTTAATTTTTTACTTACTTTCTTTTGATCCAGCAAAATTTAAGAATAAAAAACAAAACAAAAAATTATCGCAATACAATGCAAATGAAATTTGTTTACAAATTGTAAACGTCAATTGGAATTCAGCTGTTCAGAACAGTGATGTGTATTGTTAAGATAAAGCATAATATAAAAAGTACCAGTATTTCAATACTATTCAATAATTAGGAGAATATACAGTAGTTTTCGTTTATAGTCACTACCTGTTATAGTCACATTAGTTATTTTGTCAATTTTATTAGATTTATATGTCTCTATCGATCAACTTCATACAAAAAGTTTACTTTATAGTTCATTTTTGATATAAGAACTTTTCACATATATGCCATCTATCTATCCGTGGTTATTAAAAGTCATATTATATGAAAAAACTTCACGATATTGTCACATTTTTTGTAGGCTGGTTATTATATAATAAATGATATTACTGTCGAACATAATGAATATGTCGACAATGTTACCGAAATCGAAAACCTTTCTCCCGAATATTTACATTGCGATGATGATCAAGAAATTTTAGACTCAATAAACGCCTAAAATAATCCAACGGAAACTGATTTGGATACAAATGAAGAAGTTTTTGTTGAAGAATAACGGTTTTCGATTAAAGATATTTTAAATGCAGCAGATATTTTGCGACATTTTTGCTCAGAGGAAAATATAAATACAAATTTTTTATTCGAAAAGATAGGGGCTACATCTGTAAACAATATCCTCAAACTAAAACTGGCTAAAATTACTGATTTTTTTAAATAATATTAATTATTCGTGTACATTTTATTTATTTTTGTAATAATTTTATTTTTGTTATATTCACAAAAATTTAATACGAGAGATTTTCTTTTTAATCGCATTGTGGCATATAAAAAAATTTTGCTTATAGTCACTTTAACGATATAGTCCTCAATTTGTGTTATGTTATTACCAGTATTTGTTCTTGTAATATTAAAGAATATTACATATTTGGTTCAATCTGAGTTTATATTTATTCTATTTAGATATATGTACGGTAGAATTTTGTTCTATTCAAATTGATTTTTTTTTGTTTAAAAAGTATCAAATACTCTTACAATTCTCTTACAAATACTCTTATAATTCTTTAAAAACATTGGATTCATAACAGTATGTATTAAACAATTTTAAAGATTTATGTTAAAATAGGAAAGTTACATTGTCACTCAAAATACATTTAATTTTTATTTATTATGATTCAACATTTTTTACACACATTACAATTATAATCATAATAATAATAATTAATTAAAGAAAAATCATTTTTTTTATGTACAAATTTAAAAGTACCAAAAATGAGAATTCGTACCACTTCGTCACACAAAATACAAGCATATTATTTATATATTTTGTTAAAATTGTATTGTGAGCACAATAGAAACGAACCTATGAGTATTTATTTCTTAAAAGAATAATTTATTTTTATTATAATTTTAATAAAAAATTTAAAATTTTAATTTTAATTTAAATTTTTATTTTAAGATTTTCCATATTTTTTTGTAAACGAAAAGTGCGATCGTCAAGCAATTTCGCAAAATTTTAAATTTTGAAGTCGTTAACAACTGTGTTGAATGGCAAGACATAATATTCAGCTCAAATTGTGCCAGTAGTATTTTCTTACTTTCAAGGTTTGTTGTTGTAATTTTTTTTTTCACTCAACGTATTATTACAACAATATCAGAAAATGGAAGATTAATAGCCAAACAAACTATCCAATAAAAGGAAATATTGATTTTGTAGCTGTTAATATAAATAATGCGTTAAATGCACGGAGAGTTAAAAAGCACAAGTTTGAAAGGCAACCCTATATTTCCGTTTTAGGCCAAGTGAGAGACAATCTAATTAGCAATAATAAATATAATAAACATGAATGTACCAAAGAGGACATTTGTGTTGAAATACAACTCTGCACCATTCCTGTTCAAATGCCACGTAAAAACGTAGCAGAATTCGTTCTTATACAGGTTGCTACGTTTTGTTAACGAGAGGGAACGTTTGCTACGGTACGTTATGTTACGTATGGCTACCTGGGGCTTAAAACTATATTTTCGGCAACGTAAAATTACACTAGGAATCATTTGGAGACGTGTGCCGTCAAAAAAACAAACTTGCAGACATCGTTTCGCGATGTTGTAGTGTGTAAGAGTTACCGTCCACTACTTGGTTTAATGGTCCCACCTATCTTCAGAGCTACCATTTACTTTGGCCACAAAAATAATGACGCAGCAATTGACTCAGAGTTCTTGGAAATAAGACAGCCAGCTATCACTGATATTTCAAAGTCAATACTAGAAGGAACAATCGATAGGCACTCATCATATTACAAACTAATTCGAATAATCACTTTCGTTTTTGGGAATATTTAACAGATTCCCAGTGGACCGTAATTTAAACGCAAAGGATGCAACTGAAATTGCTGAAATAGAGAAAGTTTTCTGGCGTGTCATTGCACTTATTCAAGATGCCATTGTCGCATTGCCGAGCGGAAAATTGGTACATCCATCTTTGCAAAAATGTAATCCTTTTTACACAAGATTACGGTAAATAACACAGCCCTGCATGGGTGTTGCAAATAAGATGGCTCCAGGTGTTTCCGAAGGCATTTTGCGCACTGAATACGAATCCGCTATTTTTAATTTTTTATTAATCTGAGTAAAGATCTGTAAGCAGCGACCTCAAAAACCCCTGAGTAACCATTTTTTGATTAATTTTTAATCTTTCTCTCTTATTTTAAGGGCGCATGTAATCAATTTGATTTTGGGTCCATTTTAAAGAGCAAATATCAATTATCAATTTCTGATGATAGCGATTGTTTCAGCACGTCAGTGTTTAGCTCTATAATTTTTCAAAAATGGCTAAAAACGCTATTTTTGAACCTAGATTTGTGTTCAGCACGCAAAATGTCTTCGGAAGCACTTGGAGCCACCTTAATTGCACAAAAAAGTCCAAATTTGCAGGACTGTGTAATCGATGTATTGTAATACTTCGCATAGGAGATGCCTGGCAAAGGTTTCCATACCTTATGATGATCGATTTCCTGTATTGAGTATCAAAGACCCGTCTTCACTTACATGCTGAAGCGATGGTGTCACTCGGTATCATTCGACAAAAAATTTGGATCACATCGAGTTGTACTCAAGGTAGTGCGTAATTTTGGAACAAATTATGGGCAACTTGGTAGGTGATCGCCTTCAAGACAATAGATTTTTATGGACGCTACATTTAGATCAGGCAACTTCCTTTTGTACTTAAGACGATTCATAAGCCCAAGAGGCATTCTTAAAAAAATCTGCTGTGACGAAGCTAGAAATTTTGTGCCAACAACAAATTTAAGGAGCTCAATTCTCCTTTCCAGGAGGACGTTGTTCGTGAAATTAAATAGTACTCGACGAAAATGGGTCTTGAATTTAGTTTTATTCCCCCTCGAGATCCACATTTTGGTGGCTTGCTGTCAAATCAGCGAAAACTTTGCTTGTTAGAAACCTTAGTCAAGCTCATTTAACATTGAAAAATTACAGGCACTCATAACAGAAGTTGAAGCAACTTTGAATTCATATGCAATACTACCAATGTCCGACGATCCTAGTGATGGTAAATTCTTAACACCAGGACACTTACAATTAGTAAATTGGCTTAATTTTAGTGGCGCTTCCTGATGAAGTCTAGATGTTACTACGTCCAGATATTTAACTCATTTTAAACGAGTTTCTTTTTGAAGAGCGTAGTCCAGACATTATCTTTTCTCGCTCCAAGGACGAAGCAAATAGTTAATGGTTGAACCAAAGATCAACGGAGATTAACTTGTGGTTGTTCATGAAGATAAATCTCCACCTCAAGGATTTTTGTCCAATCGAAAGAAAATAATCCAATCCTTACCTGTCGTGATTGCTTTTCTATTTCTTTCATACCGCGTGTATGAAATATTGCCTTTAATTAACTAATTTTTTAATTAATGTTCCTCTTTCTGTTCCCGAAGTAAACTTGACCAAACTTAATAAATTGAAAATATTTCCAATTTATTACGATAATAAAAAAAATGCAATATGATCCCCATAGTTAAATGCTGTCGTATCTGAGAGTGTGTTGTGTTCTTAATAAAACGAAGGCGTTGACGTTTTTATTTTTTAAACACCAGAAAGTTTTTCATGTCAAAACAATTAAGTAATGAATCTTAATCCGGTTTATAGTGTCGTTTTGGTCAACATAATTAAGTGCTCCAAAATTAATTTTAATTTTCCCAGCTTCAAGTAAATTGTTGCTGAATTTTTCCATAAATGTTTTCCATAAATCTTATGTTATGTACTCGTATAATCTAACAAAACAACTCCAGACGGTTCATGGCTTTTAGTTCATGTTCATTAAAATACAATCCCATATAGTTTTAAATTTAAATAAGTCTGTCAATTAACTAGAACGAATCATCGATGCCTTCTGGTAGCATCCTTTCATATTACAATGTTTGTATAAAACGAATTTAGTGTAAAATTTTAACCATTAATGTGAGATTTTCCAAATATATTTTTAAATGTTTTTTATTTTTCATTTTAGGTGACAACTTTAAATTCTAGGTAGAATTCATCGATTTTAATAATTTACCACAGTGCCAAAATTCAGTTAACTTCAGTTAAAAAACCATGATTGTTCGACTGCACCAATGTCCCTCAGGGACAAAAAAAAATCGATTAACCGGTTTTTTTGTTTAATAATTCAAATAATTTTCAACTATTTATTTTATTAAAAACAATAAAGACATTTTTATTAAAATTCATTCAGAAAAGATACTTAAACTTCACTTATTAAAAACTTTAATAACACGGTGCGGCACTAAAATATAGCCGAGTAACTATATAGTCCACGTTGTTCAGTTAGTTGAGGAGAATCCAAAAATACTTTTTTTATTTCTTGAACTTTCCAAACTTGTCTTATTTGACAAAAACGGTTTTTTTTTTGCTTTATGCACAAATTTCTGGATTATTCAAACATTTCTGACCTGATTTCCAAAATTTAAATCTTGTTGAAAAGGGGACCTTTAACGCGGTGTACATATATACAAATAATAGATATTTGACTTAATATGCTATGGGATTTGATAATGTAAACTTGGAAAATTCGAATTTTTTCATATTCTTTCAAGTTTGTTTAGTTAAAAAATATGAAATAAGTGGTAACATTCTGAAAGTGCATTAACTTGTGAAGAGATTGATACTTTGTTTGATCAAATTGGGGAGAAATTACCGTAGCTATTAAACTCACAACCTAATAACATAGTGATTAGTCGGGAGTATTAATTTTTTTTTTTTATTTTGTCGCATAGTGTAATTAATACTACATAATATTTACATTTTTAATTTAAATTCATTAATTTATATTATTATTATTATATATTATTATATTTTCATTTAATAAAATAAAGTTAACAATTAAACCAAAAATCAGACATATTTTTATAAAATACTCTACATACTTTCAAAAATATAACAAATTAACGATAACTAAATATAATATTTCAGGTAATTGGTATTAGTTTAAAATTTTTATAATAAAAAACTAAGAAAAGTTAATAAAAATGAGATCCGTGTTTCCAAAGAGATATCTATCTATCTTGAATTATAGAGATTTGTAATTGTATTTCAGAAATTTTAATATGACATTATTATTGTTTTTTAAATGTTTCCAAAATTCTAAAATTGAATTTGAAATTTATATAATGCTTTTAAATATTTCTCAAATTCAATTGGAGATTCTTAAAAAATATACTTGTTGCCACATGTACAGTGACGAGCAGAAGTGAGTGCATGTTCACAATACTGAGTTTCGTCATCCACAAAAACAAAACCATGCAAGCAAATACAAAAAAAAAAAAAATTAATTTTAATTCTTTATTTTATTCTTAGCAAATAGCAGTAAAAAAACAATAATTAATGAAATGAATTCAATGAGTTTGAATGAAAAAACGAATGAAACGAAGCGAACTAACCCAATTTCAATATTTTGTCCATAGACCCTTATTAGAAATAACTTGATTTACGCGGTTTGAGATGTTTTCTACCAAATTTTCAATAAAATCTTCCGCAATTCGATTCCATTTCCCATTTATACGATCCCAAAGTTTGGTCATGTTTGTTGGGAATGACCAAAAATTTTCAATCGGATTGAGGTCGAGAGTTTGTATCGCGCAATTCCATCAATTGAAAATTTTATTTCCCACCCCATATCTTTACAATTTTTGCTGTGTGCTTCGGATCACCATCCTGTTGGAAAATAATTTCTTATTCGGGATAAGCACATTTGTCCATAAAATTCGGAAGATGGGTTTGCAGAATCTGTAGATAGTCTTTTTTCGCTTGCTGCCATCTACTACATATAGAGGGCCAACATGCCACCATCCATTATTTGTCAAGTTAAATACGCAGTCTTTAGGGATTTGGTGCTGTATATTTTACATTTTCCACTACATAGGTTACACTTGAAAATATTACTAACAATTTTCCACTTGGTTATACACAAGCCTCTTACAAATACACTCACATTTTTATAATGTTCTCTTTGTGCCGACGTCTGATTATGTTACAACCTTTTAATTTATTGTTGTAGCTCTGATCGAAATTGGTTTCTTTATCTGATTTTAAACCAGGGTTACCATTGACAATTTCGAAAAAGTGTCATAAAAAAGGTATTTACAGTGTTGAAAAATTTAAATTTTGAAATGGTAATGAACTATGACTGAAAGAGTACTTTTTCGCATCAAATATTACTTTTGTACATACATACATTACAATGCTCCAAGCAGGATTATGATAATGACCGACAGTGTAAAGTCTACTCCGCATAATAGATTTTTGAGAAACTTTTTCATGGCAATTTTATTTACTCTCGGAAATTTTGACAGAATAAGGTCGCCGAAGGAATATTTTTTAATTTTTCGTTATGTTGGTATGAACCGCGCGCTCACATCCAGTAAGCCAGCAAACTACCTGTTAAACTATTTATTTATTTATATTTGTTTTTCTTTTACTTAATATTAAATAAATTTTATCATTTTTCTACTCTTATTATCATAACTAATAATAAATTTTGTATTTATATCTTTATGTCCAGATACTTATTATCTCTGCTAAATGTATATTTATTTTTGGGAAGATTTTTAATCTTTAAACTATTTTTGTATATGAATTATTTTCCATTTTTTGTTGCCGTTTATTCTTCTTCGCATTCTACCTATATTATTCTACTTGATGAGGGATAGTATACGAGTAAATTCCAGTGACGGGACTATTGCAATGTTACGAATACTCAGTAAACGCACCAGTGGTATTAAGATATGTCATATAAATGCTCAAAGTTTGAACAATAAAATTGATGAGTTTAGGTTTATGTTTGAGAAATCCAACATTGATGTGGTATGTGTGTCCGAAACTTGGTTAAATGAAACTACTACGAATAGTATGATTGACCTTCAGGGATATGTAACATTCAGAGCGGATCGTAAGTCTCGTGGTGGTGGTGTGGCAATTTTTATAAGGAATACCATTAAGTGCAATTTAATATCTCTGGGCTCATCTTACACTGATTTTAACGGTGTTGAATTTATTTTTATTGAGATTGTGTCTTTTGATAAAAAATTACTTATAGGCTGCGTATACCGACCAAATTGTCATATTCCTACTGGGGCATTTATAAACTATCTGGGTGATATCTCTCTTTCATATACTGATTTAGTCATTGCTGGAGATTTTAATTCGAATTTGCTTACTGATTCAGCTTTTATTGATGATATTTATTCTATCGGCATGGAACCTATCAATCGTTTTACACCAACGCATTTTACTACTTCATCTAACTCTCTGCTAGACTTATTCCTAGTCAACAATAGTTCAAAAGTTCAGCTTTATGATCAGCTTTCTGCCTCTTGCTTCTCGAAACATGATCTAATTTTTACATCATATGAATTTCGCCTAAGCTATGAAGAGCAGTCTTTTAGTTACCGTGATTTCAAACATATAGATTATCACTTTTTGTGGGAACATTTTACGGCGATAAACTGGAGTTCTATATATCTCATGCCATCTGCTGATGATAAACTATCATTTTTGGAAAGTAACATTTCTCAATTATATGATCTTCACGTGCCAATACGCACTAAAACTATTAAACACAATACGAGACCTTGGTTTTCTTCATCAGTTAGGAGATTGATGGAAGTGAGAGATGTGGCATATTCGAGGTGGAAGCGTTTTAAAACCACTTTGTTGAGAAATGTATATCGGAAGGCAAGAAGTGAAGTTAACCGTGAAATAAGAAGAGCTAAAATTAATTACTATGCAGGAAAATTCTATAATGCTATCGGCACTAAAAAGACCTGGAATACAATCCGGGAGATTGGAATAGGCAGTGAGGGAAATATAATTGATAGTAACGTAACTGCAGAGGAATTGAATTTAAAGTTTACTAATATTCCGTACGCTGATGATGATTCTCTTTCAAGTAATTACTTAAACAGTATTGTGGACACTACCGTTGGGAGAGAGTTCGAATTTCGTTGCGTAAATGCTGCGGAATTCTTAAAATGTTTTGAGTTGATACGCTCTAATGCTATTGGATATGACAAAGTTGATCCTCGTTTTATCAAAATATTATTACCGGAACTACTACCTTTTCTTACGCATCTCTTCAACACTATCATAACTACTAGTAAATATCCTAGTAAATGGAAATATGCTAAAATTATACCTATACCTAAATCTAATTCGGAATTTAGGCCAATCGCTATTCTGCCCTATCTGTCGAAAATATTAGAGAAACTTTTACACGCTCAAATGAATGATTACATAAATGAATTTAATCTAATTACGCCATTCCAGTCTGGTTTTCGTGCTAAACATAGCTGCACTACTACTTTAATTAACTTGTGTGAGGATATTCGGTACGATATTGATAATGGCAAAATTAATATTCTTGTATTACTTGATCATTCAAAAGCGTTCGATTCGGTTGATCACAAAATTCTTCTTACGAAACTGCAAAGACTCTTTAACTTCTCCAGTACGTCTAGTTGTTTACTGAAATCGTATCTTAGTAATCGTTTTCAGCTAGTTTGTCTTAATGGCGAGTACTCGTCATCCTTGGCTGTTACCAAGGGAGTTCCCCAGGGTTCGATAATGGGACCGCTTTTATTCTCATTGTATATTAATGATCTTCCGAACTATTTGGAACACAGCAAGATACACCTTTATGCGGATGATGTACAAATTTATCTTGGAAGCTATTTACAGCACATTGAGGAGAATGTTTTTAAAATCAACCATGATCTTAATAATATCTATAAATGGGCAACGGCTAACAAACTTTTGATCAATCCACAGAAATCTAAATTTCTTGCTATACATAAGAAAACCGTTCATTTAGACATCGATTTTGATATTATGTTAAATAACCAGAGAATAGAGTGTGTATCATCCGCAAAGAATTTGGGAGTTATTTTCAATAACAACTTGGATTGGTCTACCCATATTAGCAGAATTTCTGCTAATTCATACTTAATGCTGAGAAATTTGTGGCCTACGCAATACATGACGCCTTTAAAGATAAGAATTTTGATTGCCAAAACCTATTTAATGCCACGATTGTTATATGCATGTGAAGTTATTTCTAATTATGATTCCCGAAGCAGATATTTACTACAAAGGTCCTTTAATAATATAGTTAGATATGTCTTTGGCCTACGAAGATACGATCACGTCTCTTCTTTTTCAAATTTGTTATATGGCATGCCTTTGGAAAGCCTTATGAAGATTAGGAAGTTAATCTTATTACACAGAATAATATATACCAAGAAGCCATCCTATCTTTACGATCGTCTTCATTTCACTAGGTCGAATAGAGGCAAAAAACTCATTCCAATGAGATATCACTGTAGCGTATCTGAGTATCACTTTTATATATTTTCTACCCGCCTTTGGAACTCACTTCCCAATAATTTACAAATAAACAGCAACTTAAAAGCTTTTTCCAAACTTTTATACAAATATTTCACTTCCCAAACACCTTAATTAATTAATTTTTATTGCGACTTAGTTTCACTTATATTGAATATGTATTTTCCTTTAATTAGTATATTATGTATGTTACAATGTTTTAATACTTTTTTTTTATAATTAATTACTTTGGATTTACTACTTTTTGATTTTTTTTGTTTTACACCAATGTAATTTTCACACTATAATTATAAGATCTATATCTTGTTGTGTGAAATTGTTAACTTAACTAAATAAATAAATAAAATATTTAATACACCTACGGTACGGAACAGGAAAACTAACGACTTCTGCGTGTTCCTCACATATAAAACAAAAATGCTGATTCTGAACGTAACAAAACGTAAAAGTTCCGTGTAGTCAAACGTCGACGAAACGTTATGGAATATACTTCCGTTTGTAGCATCGTATTCTTCCCGAAATCACATTACGGTTCGGACAGCGTTCTCATTGTTTACATACATAATTGGTCATTACAACCCTTCAGTCAGGATTATTAACCTAGTTTCTCACACTACTTATGTTGTGTGTGTTAATTTTATATATAAGTGGCGGCACCTACAGTTTAAAGTCGACTCCGAACGACAGATTCTTGAGAAACTTTTCATGGCAATTTTATTTTTACTCTCAGAGTTTTTGTCAGAAATCTACTGAGAAGAAATCGCCGAAAAAATACTTTTTGTATTTTTATTTTGATGTTTGGTCTCGAACCCTGGCTTTAAGTCCCATAAGCCAGCACACTACCTACTAGACCACGGCGATCTCATTGTTTATTATATTCTAAAAACGAACGTATGTTCCCTGGACGTTAGGCTAACCGGGACTAATTCTACCTTTCGCATTACATTGCTAATGCATTAATAGTTGAAAAAAGCGCAAGACGTAAAATATGTAATAATAAAAAAGTACTGAAAGCGTCGCGGGGGTACTGTGGTATTTTTGAAGTAAGAAAGTACTGAAAAAAGTACTAAAGTACTGAATTTTAGATGCAAAATCACAATTAAGATTATATAAGGCAATTTCGGATTTTCTTCTCAAATATTTTAAAGTATGTGAAAGTTACGCTGTTTTAAGACTTGTTCTGCTTAAAACTTAATACCTTAAGTTATTATATTAACCCTTTGCACTCAGCACCGTTTAGGACGTTACCTTCCAGCAACTCGACGCCACTTTTTTATGAAAACAGTAAAGAATTGTAGTGAAACTTAGTTTGTATGAATTTATGGACATTGAAGAACACATATTTACAAAAAATATCAAAAAAGTTTTTATAAGCATTGTGACAGATCCTTTATACTTCCACGTAAGGAGGTGTAATATTATTTTTTCTATATCCCTTTCAGACCCAGAGTTTATTAAGCTCATTAAAAGCTGAAACCTAAGTCTATAGTTTATAGAGTCCAATCTCCTTTTCCAGTATCAGAACAAGGCACAATTGTGTTATTCAGGTTATAAGTGTCAAAATGACCCACGAAGAATTCACGCGATTTTTTTTATTATGAATTGCATAATAATCTTGAATTAATAAACATTGTTTATGTTTTTTAAAGTTTAATGAAGTAAAAAATGGAGGTACTTATAAGGAACAAAAACTTAAAAATAAAAATACAGTCAAATCCGGTTATAACGAACTCCATGGGACCAGAAAAAATAGTTCTTTATAGGCAAAGTTCGTAATAAACGGGGTGAAGTAATAGAAGAAAATATAAAATACAAAGAATTTTTATCATTTATTAAAAACAAAAAGTATTTTTTTTATTAAAAACCAAAAATATGTGTTAATGCTTTTTACCTATCAGCTGATAAAAGATGCTGAGTAATAATTTAATGCTGCCATATTAATTAAAAGTAAAGACTATAGCCATACTTCAAAGTTATTTCTGAGAGTCCGTTATAAAAAAGTAAAATGTATGAAATTTAATTACTGGGACCATTTAAAGTAGTTCCTTTTAACCTTATAAACGAGTTCGTAAGAAACGAAGTTTTTTGTATGAAAATTGATATTAAAACATTGGCACTTGAAATATGTACCTAATAACCAAGAATTCGTTATAATCGAGTTCATTATAAAGGAGTTTGACTGTACTTCACTCCTTATAAATGTAATAATTATGAGATTATTTGTTCCGTTTAAATCATCAGGAAGCTCAAATAGCTAATTCTATTTTAAAAGTGAAAAATTACTTATTTCTGATCTTGGTATTACAGAAAGTTAACAGTCAGACCATATTCTATCCAGGAATTAAATATTGCCAAGTCAACTAAGCGAAAAAATACTTTCACGGTCCATTTCTTAGTTGTCATTCAGATCCTATAGTACTCTAGCATTTGGTTGCACAAGTCTTCTTCTCCCATAAAAGCATTGTAATTTTGAATAACTGCTGGGACTTTTACAGGACAACAGCGTTTCAAGTTTTTATTTCACCTGTCAACTTCACCTACAGGATCTTTACCACAATTAGTTGATGCAACTATCACGGGCTTCGTGTCCTTCCACTTTACACAGCCACATTCTCTCCATTCATAAATTGGCATATGTCTCCTGGATTCATTTTTTTGTCCAAGGACAATTTCACAGTTTTGGGAACTCCGTTTGCCATAACTAAGTCAGTTGCTGAGTAGTCTATTTTGTCTAATGCTTCTAACAATGGTATTATTGTAAAAAATCGATCCATGTACATAAGGCTGCTTTTGGAATATTTTTTATTAGTCTAATGACTATAGAGCCCACGACCAAGACCAGAATCTTTAAATGTACCAGCACATTGAAAATTTTCAAAGTCCACAACCACATCATTGGCGTGGTTTTGATCGAATTACCTGACATGCGGGGCATCTACTCGTAAAAGCTATCATTTGTTCATCAATTGATTAGTTCGTGATATATGTATGTGGCCAAATCATTGCATCGCTTTCTTACAATGTCTATAACTGGTTTAACTCTCTAAAACTTATCGCGTGACATGGAGTTATAAATAGCAGGAATTTTGGTTTTCCTTGCCCAATATATTCTTATAGCAGGATTACGTCAGTTATCCATTATTATAGCACATCCACTATAAAATCTTTTTCTATCTGCTGTCACGCACCGCACTTCCTGACCACATTTATTTAAAACATACATTTTCGTAAATTTTACAATGTGCTCGTAGTGTAGGAAGTAGTTTTTAAAATAGTCTGATGGAGATTTAATATTTATTTTATTTTGACATTCAGATGTTATTAGAAGTTCTCTTTTCGGAAATGATACACTTTTCCATATGACATGCCTGTTTGGTACTTTCGATCTTATTACTGGTGGTTGTCGTGCAATATTTGACAGGATCGAGGATTTAAATTGTTCGACAGATGTACTAGTTTGATCTTTTGTATTACAAAAATTGATTTCATCACAAGATCGCTTTATTCTAAATCTGCATATACATTTATAGGTATATATGATTTATCAGCGTCATCATCATTACTAAAGTCAGCATCGAAATCGTTAAGCATGTTTGAAAGTGCTTCGCGATCATCATAGTCGTTCAAATCAAAACAATTTCCCTATAGAATAATGAGATTGCACAAACGTGAGTGTAAAACAAAATGTCATGTTATGGCTGATTGATACAATTGTGCTATTTGTATCTCTACGACCGCTAGCTAATTATTGTTATGCACAATTCCACCATGTGAAGAGTTGAATCGTTAAAACAACTCTCTTTACACTTATTTCAACAAAGTTTAAAGAATATTTTCAAAATATTTTTACAAAAACGCTTACCTTTTGGGCGCATGCCTACACATTTGCTGAAAGACAAACTCCAACTGAAGCTGTTTTTATCTGTTGTGTTTGTTTTTTTTTTTTTTTTTTTGGCAACAAATTATTTTTTAATGCTATTTGAGGGCAAAGAAGGCAGATCTCACAATCGGTCAAACAAGGTCTGGAGCCAAGAAACCTAGCAGCAAAAAAACAATTTGCAGGTCATCCTGGGAGGGTGGAATAACATTAGTCCTGAGCAATGTCGCAACTTAATCAACGCAATGCCACAAAGATGTACTGAAATAATTCACCAAAAAGGGTACACCATAAAATATTCCAGATTTGAAATAGGTAGTTTGGGTGATAAATAAAGCAATTAAATTAAATTTTCAATAATTTTTTTGTCAGTTAACTTAATTATGTGTCCACTTAAATTTTAAGTCTGATATCAACTTCGTACCAAAACATTTTTTAAAATGAATAACTATTTAAGATTATGTTGTTAATTAATTATTAAGCATATGAAATTAATAAATATTAGTTGTTTTTGTTTCCATTCTTCTTAAATCTTTTTAATTTTTACAAAAATGTAAAATTTTGCACAAGTGACTTAATTGTGTGTCCACAACTCCACGCCTCCATCCTATAACATTCTAAGTGTACTTAGAACGCTTTTCATGTTCTTGCATTTTTAAATTCTTTATCTTAAATAGTGTCAAAATTTTTTTAAGATGCACCCATCCGTTCCGAAGTTATAGGGAAAAATCTACTTAAAATACATATATAGTCGTATGGCTCGTGAAAACTTTGAGAGCTCATAACTCAAAACACACTTTTTCGACTTAGAATGTTATAGAACGGAGGCGTCGAACTGTACATAACTGGTCAATACTTTACCTTCAGTTAGAATTATGGAATTTCATGCATGATTAGCGGGATCTACAGTTTAACCCTTCTGTTAAATTTGACCCAATTTTGATTTTCAAACGCAAAATTTTTCCCTTTAATTATAAGATATGATCGTGAAACTTTAATTTATCCATCACAGGCACAAAAACTATGCTTTTAAATGAAAACAATAAAATTTTAATTTTTCCTTCCCCCTCCACATTTCAAAATACGATCTGCACACATTTAATATCCTTTGGGTCAATATGACCCAACATGCCACATTACAAGTTTACCATTCAGAATCATCGATCAATAATTTTCTCAGTCAAATATCAAAGTGTTTACGATTTGACAGCTTTGAAGATAGAGAAGAAAGAAGACTTCGTGGAAAAAGAAGCTTCAGAAAAATAAATTAGTTCGTTTTCGTTGTAAGTTTTCATCATTCAGCCGATGTAATAGATGATGAAAAAGAACCTGAAATCATGCATGCGCTTGACCAACTAGTTGCGAATTACGCATGTAAGCGCATCACTACAAGAACAAAGTGATCTCAAAAGTGCCCCGCAATGTTCTAAATAAAATAATACAAATACACTATTGTCCACAAATTTACCAAATAAATGACAGGAGTGTCTCTTTTGTCAACATGGAAGGAATTCAATAAGTCGCCGTGGTCTAGTAGGTAGTGTGCTGGCTTATTAGACAATAAAGCCAGGGTTCGAGTCCCAGGCCAGACATTAAAATAAAATACAAAAAGTATTTTTTCGGCGATTTCTTTTCAGCAGATTTCTGGCAAAAACTCTGAGAGTAACTAAAATTGCCATGAAAAGTTTCTCAAAAAATCTGCCGTTCGGAGTCGACTTTAAACTGTAGGTCCCGCCATTTATGTATAAAATTAACACACACAACATAAGTAGTGTGAGAAACTAGCTCAATAATCCTGACTAAAGGGTTGTAATGACCAATCATGTATGCATGTATGGAAGGAATTCAAATAAGCATTCCACTAAAAGTGATTCTTGTAAAAAATTTATTTGCAAAGATCACATGGTCACATTGTATATAAATTGTCACAACAATTGCTAAATTTGGTTAATACATACATACATAACATACATAATTCGCCATTACAATCCTTACGTCAGGATTACGACCTAGCTTCTAACACCACTTATGTTGTGTGCATTAATTTTATACATGAGTGGCGGGACCTACAGTTTAAAGTCGACTCCGAACGACAGATTTTTGAGAAGCTTTTCATGGCAATTTTTACTCTCAGAGTCTTTGCCAGAAATCTGCTGAGAGGAAGTCGCCGAAGAAATATTTTTCGTTTTGATGTCTGACCTGGGATTCGAACCCGGGCCTTTTGTCTAATAAGCCTACACACTACCTACTAGACCACGGCGACTTTGGTTAATACACTAATATTAAAAATATAATTACAACAAATAATAGATGCTCAGAAGTCGCTGTAGTCTAGTAGATAGTAAGTTGGTTTATTAGACGTAAAATATTTCTTCGGCGACTTCCTCTCAGCAGATTTCATGTAAAAACTCTGAGAGCAAATAAAATTGCCATAACGAGCGAATTCGACTTAAGTCTCAAATTTAAGTTAAAAGTTAAGTTTTAAATTTAAAACTGTAGGTCCTGCCCAGAGACCTGTGCCGATCGGCTGACAGCCGGCTAAGCCGAGCCGCCAACAAAATTTAAAAGCCGCCGCCGCCAACAAAATTTAAAAGCCGCCGCCGCTGAAAATTTATTTGGCTTAAGTCGGCTTAAATTCAGCCGCCGTTTTTTGTATGTAAGAAAATTAAAATATATGAAAATATGTTTGCAATATTGTATACTAGAGATGTGCACAAGTTATTCTGCTAGCTTACCCTTTATCGAATGCAATACTGTAGTGTACTCTTTTCTGTTGCTCTTGATTTTACGAGTGCACTGAAATGCGTATTTCTCATTCATTCAATGTATACAACAGCACTCGTTTGCCTGTGAAGTAACGGAACTATGCTTTGTGTTGTAAGAGCATATTTTACTACTGAAGCTACATTTTTAGTATTGCCATATGAATATCAGTAGTTTAAAAAAGTAGTAGTTTAAAAAAAGGTTTTTCGCCAGTAATAAAAAGTTTAAAAAAGTTACTGGCAATACTGGCGTCGACGAAGATGATCGGTTGCCGAGAGCTAAAAAAGAAATACATGTTGTGACTCTACGAAGGTACAATATTTTTTGTTGCACTCTTCACACAACTCTCTTTTAAACTGATGTGCAATGGATTACGAGTGAAGTTGTTTTTTTGTACTCTATCTTTGCTTCACACTTATTTATAAGTACCACATAAAGTTTGCTTTGATGAGTCCACCATGCGTTTGAAGGGGTAGGTACGTAAATTATTTCAATCCAGGAATTTGATTTAAAGAAAATTAAAACGATATTTTCCACAAACAATAATTGAAACTGCTATTTCAATTAGCTTTCTGTCAAATTTTTTGGGAAATTTAATTTTGAATATTCATTTCTGAAAGTTGTTTTTTATAAGTGTGCGAAATAATTTCAGGTTTGGAGTTTCTATATCGACATCAAACTTCTGTAACCATTTACGTGCTTATGGTATTGATGTAAAATCAAAAAATTTTTAAAATTCGAATGCCAAAACAAAATTCATATTGCCAGGATGTTCTTAAAACGCAGATACCGAAATCTTTGCTGACGCACGTTTGTTTGTGCAAAAATGCTGCAGAGGTCTAAGGCCCTTTAACATAGTGTAGCAACCAGGTTTTATGGGATATATGAAAATCATTTCGGATCACATGTGACATAAAGGCGCCGCCGAAACTTTACCATATTTCGGCTGACAGCCGACTTAAAGCCGCCGACAAATTTGCTCGGCGCACACAACAGACAAGTGAGAAGCTAGGTCGTAATCCTGACTGAAGGGTTGTAATGACCAATTATATATGAGTGAATTGCACAGGAAGTTGTTATTTATTTTAGTTATCATTATATTTTATTATAGTAAATAAAAAAACAACAAAGCAAATTAATTTCTTATATTAAATATGAAATTTTGTTTAAATTTTAATGTTAGGTCATATTGCCCCAAAGGATCATAGGAAGGGCACATATCCAAGGGATGCAGAAGGATTGAAGTCGTTTCCGAACGACAGATTATTGAGAAACTTTTCATGACAATTTTATTTACTCTCAAAATTTTTCCCAGGAATCTACTGAGAGGAAGTTACCGAACAAATTGTTTTTCATATTTCGTTTTCATGTCTGACCTGTTGTTTGAACTGAGGCCTACTACAAACGTGTGTATAAGTGATAAAAATTTAGGTGCATGAGACAGAATAGAACATTAAGAAATGCTACACTATGTACTTTAGTGCAGTGGAATGCAAAATTGCATCACGAATACATAATTAAAAACATTGCACTCAGTATGTTTCGAAACAAAAGTTTAGTAGAATATTCTGAAAATTTGTGTGTTTTCACCTTTAATCACTGCTCAAATGGGTTGCCCCGTAATTACTGACTGTGCGAGCGTTTAAACGTCTTCCGATACTGATAATATTCCCGCAGAGATGAAAAGTACAGTTGCGGCAACTAATGTTTGGATGGAACTTTTTGTAAAAAAATAGAATTTGGAATTTCCACAAAACTGAATAAAATCATACTGAATTCCCGTAACAAATTAAAAATATTTTGAATTTTTGAGTTTTGAAACTTTCGTTTGGTTGAAAATGTTTAAAAGTGCGAAATCTATTAAACATACAAATGTGATTTTTCTTTACAGATATTATGAAACTGGGTCAATTAAGCCTCGTGCTATTGGAGGGTCAAAACCCCGGGTGGCAACAACACCAGTCGTACAAAAAATTGCTGATTACAAACGAGAGTGCCCAAGTATTTTTGCATGGGAAATACGCGATCGATTACTATCGGAACAAGTATGCAATAGTGATAATATACCAAGTGTGAGTATGATAATAAAGATATGAAATGACAATAAAATTAAGAACGGTTTTGCTTTGAAATTGCTGAAAGGCTTTTTCTTCCGTTTAGTTACTCTATATATGTAGTATATGAAACGGAATGGAATACGTAACGTATTGTTGGTAAAATTATCATTTCCTTTAGCTATAAATTGTTTTATTTTTTTTCTTTTTCAAGTTAATCAACTTCAGTTAGACAAATTGCTTCTTTAAGACCAAATAAACTACTAAGTTATGAATATTTTCTATAAATTTTTACTGTATAGCTTTAATTACAATTTCTGGAATCTGTACAGTGGCGAGGAGAAGTGAGAGCATGTTCACGATAATGTGTTTCGTCATTCACAAAAACAAAATACAATAATAGCAGCAAAAAAAGAATAATTAATGAAATGAATTCAATGAGTTGGAATGAAGAAACGAAAATAATCCACATAAACTCAATTTTGCACGTTGCAAGAAAATTCAAGAAACTAACAACAATTTCAATATTTGGTCCATAGACCCTTATTAGAAATAGCTTGATTTGCTTTCTACTAAATTTTGAATAACATCTTTCGGAATTCGATTCCATTCCACATTTATACGATCCCAAAGATTGTTTCGTACTGCCTAAGCCGGCTTATCACGAATGACCAAAGATTATCAATCGGGTTGAGGTCGAGACTTTGTGCTGGCCATTCCATCAATTGTAAATTTTGTCCACTAATCCCATTCCATATCTTTTCAATTTTTGCTGTATGCTTCGGGTCACCATTGTTGGAAAACAATTTCTTATTTGAGATAAGCACATTGCCCATAAAATTCGGAAGATAGTCTGTTTTCGCCTGATACCATTTGCTAACTATAGAGCGCCAACATGTCACCTTGTTAAACATCCCCAAACCATTATATTTTCGCCGGCTTGTTTAACAGTTTGCTTCATCTATCTTTGAACACGTTCCCCGGGTCTTCGCTAGCAGTACGACTTTCCATCTGATTGGAAACGTGTTATCTGGTCTGATGAGTCCAAATTTAACAACAACTTTCATTGAATTCATTCCATTAATTATTGCTTCTTTGCTGTTACTTGTTATTTGCTTGCCACTGTATATTTTTAATAATCTTCTGAGAGAATCGTACTCTTATCTTTTCCACATGAAAACAATTTATTTGGACAGAAAATACACAAAGAATACTAGAAAATTCTTAATTGCAAACGAAATATACGCTTAGTTCATAGCCTTTTTCTAACGTTATTGCAAAATATATTAGATTGCACCACCGCTGTAACAAAAGTTCATTCTGGGTATTGTAATAAAGTTTCATCTAATAATATTTACCACAAAGCCTAATCTTCCTATTTTTAACTAAATAACTTACGCATATTTAGGGTCTTCCAACATAGACGTCCGAAATTTGATGGTTCATAACAACCATCTTGTTGCTGCTACATCTCTCAAATTACAGTAGCAAGAAAAAAAAATGTAACTCGATGTCATATTATGTTCAACACCGTGTCTTGTCTTATTTACAGAATTGTTGTGAATATCTTTGTTTTGGGCGCCGACGAATGTAATTTAACCCAGCAGTGCCAATAAGTTAAACTTTGATTCGTCGCTCCACAAAACTATGGGCCACTGCTCTTTTGTCTAATTCAGATACCGTCTAACAAAGATAAGCCATTTTTTCTTATTACCCTTCCTTATAATTGTCTTCTTGACTGGTCTTCTAGCCAAGGAATTTGCCTCTCTTAATCGGTTTCTGTCTGCGTGGACGCCAATAGAATCCCCTAATTGCTCGTTTGCATAATTAGTACCATCTACTGCCATTTTCCGAGGGTCAACTTTTCCTATTTTTACCATTTGACGGTTTTGGCGGGCAGTAAATTTAAAAGGTCGAGCACTACATAGCTTTCTTTCAACGCTATTTGTTTGACGATATCGCTATTAAATCCGGCAAACTGTGGATTTGTTGGTATTAAACTGATGAGCAGCTTCATTCATTGATTTGCCTTCTTCCAAAGTCCTTATAATGGCAAATTTGCAATCTGCTGACAACTGTTTCTATTTGAAGATCCGCAATATGCAAATTTTTCATTAAACTTTTATTTTAATTACTCTAGTTGATCTACTTTTGCTTTAACACATTGCGTTGCATTTTTTTCCTCGCTAAATTTGTTCACTTTTTTAATAAATCTAAAAAAAATTAAGTAGAAAGAGAAGCAAACAACGTTTAGGTAGGTAGAGGTGGCTGACTCATTTAGGCCGCATTGGGCCCATTGTGCTACCACAGTTATTACTATCCCCTAGTCTCGTAACCACTCGGAGCTCCTGATGAAGCGATTCAGGCTGCCAAAGTCAACCTTCGACAGTTCCTCCAGATCATCCATGCAGTAAGAGCCCAAGTACTTTCTTCTGCTTTGGCAAAGAGCGCGGGTATGTACCCAGCAGGTGAGGGAAAGTCTCCTCTTCCTCCTCATCTCTGCAGCTTCTGCAGAAGTCGTTAGCAAGGCGTCCAAGACGAAAACGGCTCGCATGCGTACCCATAAAGTAATGCCCTGTAATGACACCGACAACTACACTGAGCGCGCTTCTTTGAAGTTTAATTAGACTCATTGTGCGCCCCTCATACAGCCTTGGCCAGATTTTACCAGCCGTTCTACCCGTGTCCGAGGCCGCCTACCTGTCGTTAATTATACGATATGGATATCATATCGTTCATTACGTTAGAACTTTGAGCTTTGATAGCCGTCTGGCAGCCGCAGTGGTCTAGCAGTTTTATAGACTGGGCTATTCCAACCGATTCCATTAACGCGTAATGGAATTAATTTAATTTAAAAATTAAAGAACAAAAAAAAAAAAAAAACAAAAGTGGAGTGGAATTGGATAACGTTATAAGTTGCGAGCCTCGGTTGAATATCGTATGACATAGAGTTGCATTTTTTACTCGCTACTGTAGTTATCACTTATGCACTCTATTTTTCCGAATTACCATTGGACGACAATATGAAACGACGTGTGTTCGCTGAATGGAGTCTTGAGGAGTTGTGATAAGACCCATTTTTGAATGAATGTCGAATTTGGGACAATTCCAATCCATGTGAATACCAAAAGCGTTCAATGTTTCCTGAAAAAATCACTTTTTTGTGACGATTTTGGGTTGGTGAAGTCAGCCTGAATTGAATGGTCGATATGTGGTTTTAACAGAGCTTCTTGCCACAGTGGATGTTTGGCACTAACGATTTCAGGTAGTGGTTATCTCACAAGGAGTTCATATGAATTGACCCCGTTAGACTTTTTCTTGTGGTTTTTTTTAAGTTGCAGGTGTATACGAATAACCTATAAGCTGAAACCGCAATTAAAGGATTTCATTAAAGTAAATTAAATTTTACAAATTTTATAAACTTTTTATGCTGTCTGATCTCTTACATACTCATAGGGATTGGTTGCTTTACTCATTTATACCTGAAATAATAACAAAAATTTTATAAGCAGTAATTTACGGTGTAGTCGATATAAAATAAAGAATATAATCAGAATCACGAAAAAAGTCAAAATTAAAAATTTGTTTACGTTTGCATATATCCAGTAGTCGCCGTAGTGTGTTGGCCTATTAGACGTGAGGCCACAGTTCAAACCCCAGGTCAGACATCAAAACGAAAAATATGAAAAAAAATGTGTTCGGTAACTTTTTTCTCAGCAGATTTCTGGCAAAAACTGTGAGAGTAAATAAAATTGTCAGGAAAAGTTTCTCAAAAATCTGTTGTCCGGAACTGACGTTAAACTGTTGGTTGTATAAAAAAATTAACACACAAAACATAAGTGGTATGAGAAACTACGTCCATAATCCTGACTGATGGTAATGTAATCACCAATTATGTATGTATGTTGCACATATCCAATGTGTATATAAAATGCTCTCCAATATTTGTAAATTTGAGGAAGACATTTTACTGATATCATGTCGATTGATCAATATTTATAATTATATATTTTGGGAAATTTTATTAAATTCTTTTGTAATTTTAACCACAAAAGTGTAGATATAGGTTATTTGGCTCCCCATTCCTTGTTAGCTTAACGGAGCTATCATTTATTGATATCAAGGATATAGCTTCGTTCATCAAATTTTCTGGCTGGTTTTCCAGTGCGGGGAAGTCGTGCTTTTATTATGCAGCCCTTGCGCTGATCAACTTCTTCCTTTCCCTGATTTGGCGGAACTTGGTTAGTACAGGGACTGCGTTTCACCCGTGGCATCACAACGGGCCGCCATGCGTGCTCAAGTGAGCTTTGTGATATCAGAGCTACCACTACGACCTAAGCCTAAACCACAAAAGTGAAATAAAAAAATATAATATAAACAGATTACGTAGGTAATGGCAAAAAGCTAAATAAATTGCATTATAATTGAATTTCAAACAAATCTGGCTCTGAAATGTTTTTCTGCAATAAAACAAATTAGAAATAACGAAAGAAAGGAAGAAAAAACAATAACAACAAACTTAAGTATATGAAATGTACAAGAGATAAAAACAAAAACAAAAAAAACAGGGGTTGACTGAATTTTGTATTTCAAATTCAACCACAGCACAGCTGGATACTTATAGAATCTTAAATAGTGCAACCAAGCGGTAAATAAGTGATGCTATCTGTGATGACAGCAGCTAAAGATAAAGAAATATGTACATAAATACGTGTATACACTAATCTATAGTATACTTGCGTTCGCTGTATTGTTGCTTTTTTTTGTTTTTTTGGTCTCGACTTTTATTTGAGCGAATTTTGGATGTCGACATATTTCTTTATATGTATGTATGTGAAACTGTATTTGTATCTGTGTCTGCATTCCCACTTCTAATCACATTTTCCACTTTAATATGAGAAACTGTTAGAATATTTACTTCATAAATACATACCTACATACATACATACATGCATACACATCACGAATATGACAGAACTGTTTAAAATACCTCAATTGCACGGTGGAACATTTTACTTAAAAAATAGGATAAAACACCTTAAAAGTCCGGCATACTGAATTACCGAAGCAAGCAAAACAAAATTACTATCATGGTTATGGAATTTAACCGTTTCAAAAACTTTAATTAATTATTATAATAAAAAAATCTACCAAATTCTAATAATATATGCATAAAGATAGACTCTATAAATGTCGTCTTTTGATTTTATTCTAGCTTTTTGACTAATTTTTACACTGAAATTCGCAGCGCAAATGCGATTTTCGTAACAAATGAACGCAGCACTTTTGCGCCGCGTATCAGTCAAACGGTTAAAAAATGAAGAAGGAGCATTAACTCTTAAAATAATTCATTTGGGAAGCTTCCCGATCTCTAACTCACAAGAGAGAGACGCATGGACAACGAACGTGACAGGAAGATGGGACAGTACCACCTCCGGAGATTCCATTAGCAAAAAATTCCTCACGAAGCCCATCGTTGCCTCTGCTTTAAAAAACACTTGTTTAATTAAACAGTGTTATCGACAAACCTAGCTTTTTTAAAATGGAAAAAAAGGAAAATATATTCGGTAAAGGATATTGTTTTGTCTAGAATTTCAATATTATTGTATTAATACATACATAACTGGCCATTACAACCCTTCGGTCAGGTTTGCGGCCTAGCTTCTCACACAATTTATGTTGTGTGTCATAATTTTTATACATGAGCGGGACCATAAACTGTAGGTAGGTCCCTGTAGTCGACGTCGAACGACAGATTTTTTTTTTTTGAGAAACTTTTCATGGGAGATTTATTTACTCTCAGAATATTTTGCTAAGAGGAAATCGCCGAGGAAATACTTTTTGTATTTTGTTTTGAGGTTTAGCCCGGGGCTCGAACTCTGGGTTTGCGTCAAATAAACCAACACACTACCTACTAGACTACGGCGAAAAATACACTCTGGATCTTGTGATGCTAGTTGAGACCTAACAATTTTTTTATTACAATAATTATTGCGTCTAGGTTTACCCGGCACTTAGCAGACAAAGTTTAATTAATTTGAGATGCTTTTTATACCAAAAGCAACAACAATTGTAATAATCCGTTGTAACTCCCCAAATATTTCATTTGTAAATATTATGGTGTCAGACCTAATTGATGTTTAATTTCTATGTGTCGAAAGAAGTATTCTACAGGCAAGGAAAAAATTATATGGTGCATGAGTTTTTTTTCTAAAAATCTTTTCGGTTCTAAAGCTAATTTATAAGTTTATATATTTTTTATATTTAGTAAAGAGAAACAAAAAATTAAAGTAAAAATTTTCAGAGTTTGGTTATTTTTATTTTATATTTTTTATAGTTAATTCATAATCTTAAAGGAAATGTTTATGTATATGGCACAAAATAAGAAAAAAATCAAAACTTAAAGCTTATTAAATAAGATATAAATTTTGATAAAGAGTGTGTCCTCTTCGATTGTTAATTATTTCATTTAACCGAAGTGGCATAGAGTTTATAAATTTTTGTAACTTATCTTGAGGAATTTCGCCCCATTATTTTATTAAAGCTCCCTTCAGCTCTTTTAAGGAGTTATAAGTCATTTCACTTTTGTGTACTCTGTTACATAAAATTATCCAGAGATTTTCAACAGGATTTAGATGGGGACTAAGTGATGTGGTCAGTCCAAAACAGTTATATACATCCTTTTCTTCAAAAAAAATGCTCTGGTCCATTTGGCTAAATGTATAGAGGCGTCGTCTTATTTCCACATAGTTCTTGGCATTCATTTTATATGAAATAAAACAGATTGGGGAATGTTCTTTATATCCAAAAGCAACCCATGTAAGTAAAGATACCCCTGAAAATTACGTGCTATTCTGGTCCGCATATCAACTCCTTTTTCTCTCCATTAATGTTTGTATCCATCTGGTCCATCAAGGTTAAATTTTTTTTCATCACTGAATATGTCACTCCTTTTCATAAAATTTGTATTTTTCAGCAAAAACCAATCTGGCTGCCTTGTGTCTAGGGGTAAATCTTGGTTTGGGTATCATTATTTGTTTTTTCACATCTAGATCTTAATTTAAAATTTGATTAATCCGTCTCTTGGTGACGTTTAGTCCCAGCTCCGACTTTATTTTTTTTTTGCGATACCTAAGGGCTTTATTCATCGTTTATCGCGGTCAGTCAGTATTGGCTTTCTACCACATCGTTTATTAATGCCGTATGATTTTGGAACCCCCAAATAATCGTCTTAGATCTCTCAATTCTGTTTGCTATAGACCTTATTGAATGCCCATTTTCCCTCAACAATTCAATCTGGGTACGTTCTACTACCGAAAATAAATAATAAATAAATAAAATAAAATTCAATCATTTTCATACAAAGAAAAATTATTTAACTGTTTATAGCAATATTCTTATATACTTACGCTAAATAATATATTTTGCACTTAAAAATGTTTCTTCAGTTATAATTTATTAGATAAATCTGTTAAAAATTTAATCTTGTGCCACATAATTAAATATTTCATATGAAAACAACGTTGTCAAAAGAGAATATCTGATGTCGATATCAGAGAAGCTATTACTTTTGGGAAAAGAATTCATACAGCGTTGTAATAAGTAACACTAAAAATTAAAGTTCTTGCTATTACTTAATCAAAACATGTAAAATATATTTGTACCATATAAGTATTTTCTTCCTTGGCTGTAGTAGTGACTGGATTTATTAAACCAGTGTAAAAAATATTACATTCATGCCTTACTTAATTATAACCGAAAATGGAATAAAATTCTCATTTTTGGGCTGGTGATCTTTAGTTTAGTTCATTTAATTCATATAACGTACGTATGCATACAGAAGTAAGCCATTCAGCAAATGGAAACCATTTGTGTAATCAATTTCTTCACTTGGCGAAACAGAATGCATAAATTACCACTAATTTGATAAAGGAAATCCCCAAAAATTCCCATCTTCCACCTCCCCACCAAAAAAAATTCGTACCTTGTATTGTATATAAAAACCCATTCATCGTATTAAAAATACAGGGAATTTGAAGTCAGCTGCCATCATATTTGATTATAATATCCGTTTGGTCGCCGTGGTCTGGTGGGTAGTGTGTTGGCTTATTAGACGTAGGCCCGGGTTCGTATCCCAGGTCAGACATCAAAACGAAAAATATTTCTTCGGCGACTTCCTCTCAGCAGATCTCTGGCAAAGACTCTGAGAGTAAAAATTGCCATGAAAAGCTTCTCAAAAATCTGTCGTTCGGAGCCGACTTTAAACTGTAGTTCCCGCCACTCTTGTATAAAATTAACGCACACAACATAAGTGGTGTGAGAAGCTAGGTCGTAATACTGACTGAAGGGTTGTAATGGCCAATTATGTATGTATGTATCTGTTTGGCACAATTTACACTCTGCCGTGTAATTACCTTTTTTTCTTATGGAATTAGCATATTTTGCAAACTCTTTCCATCTATCACAGAAAGTTGTAAGACGTCCTTTGGATGGACCAGCTTGTTCATCAATATCTATTTCAAGATTTTCTGCAAATTATTTTCATTATTTTCATGTACAAAAAAATAAAAGCTTTACGTAAAGAAATTGACTATCGCTCGCAATAATATTTATTATGACATCAGCTGTTCAAGTTTTGAGACATGTTGTCAGTGATAATAGAAGAGGGAAATCATAACTTAGTTGTATAACAAATGTACACACAGTGTTGGGTAACATGATATGACAAAGATAACATGAAAATTGTTGCCCAAGTTATTGCAGTGTACTAAAAAATTTCTATTTAGCTGGAGAAATTAAATTTTAGCTCGAAACTGGACAAGCATCAAAAAAGCTGGACAATTCAGCTAAGTACAGCCAGGCTGGCAACCATAGCTGCCAGATAAATAAAGCATCAAATCGTCAAATATTTGTGAAAAAATCGTCAAAAGCATTCACTGAAATTGTCAAAAAATCGTCAGAAAAAATAAATATATAGATTGAAAGGTTTTAAAAACAAAAACATATAAAGTCAATGTTAAGCAGGGATAATATTGCATAATCTATACCTATGTCAGGTATAAATATTAGAGAGTTAGAGGATCTTGAGTTTATGGACATGAAAATTCAGTGTGATGCTCGCTTGGTTTCTTAAAACGTTGCAATAAATGCTTCACTTTATCTAATCTACTTACAAATTACACCATTTATAACCGACCGAAAATGGAATACAAGTCTCATAGGCCCTATTTTGAGGCTTCTCGACTGTGGACAAGTGAGGCCGTAGTATGTCCTTAATCACGTCAGTGTTCCAACTCAATTGATTCATTGGAGCATGGTTGCAATGTGTCTTGTGTCACTGTTCTATCGCTACTATAATGGATATTGCTCGAGCGAAATACATAACACTCGTCTTTCTCGGCCAGCACATCCGTATGTGGTCGATTGACCAGTGTATCGCATACTCCATTACAGACATAATTCGTTTGTTAGACGGACTGGAATTTCCTTCCCAAAGAGATCTTTCCTGTTATTTATGGTATAAAAATATTCAAACCCAGTCTCCATAAACACTATTCTCTCTTTCCTCATTCTTCTAATATATTTTCCTAGTTCCAAAAACAATTCCTGAGTGTTGGTCGTATGAAAAAAAAAAAATAAAGCCACTTGCCTTTGTTCTTCCTATGGTAATGTTAGAAGCTATAATCGAACTTTTAAAATTGTCTGCAACGGCGTATGATAATTTATTATCAACTACGATGTTATTTACGAGTAGAAATTTTTTGGCTTTTAAGGGATTAAAACGGTATAAAATACAGAAAATCATCACAGGTATTCGAAAATAACTTAAAAATATAATACTTTACACCTTGTTGTACAAAGCTTAAGGAAGCCTTTAGTGTACTAAAGTAAAGAAAATTATGTAAATTTTTAATTGGTAAAAATCGTCAAAATGACGATAAATCGTTAAATCTGGCAGCTATGCTGGCAACCCTATATCCAACTCTATTGATTTACTGGAGGAGCACTGTCGCAATATGGCATGTGTTTTACAGGTCTATCGCTATTACAACTGATCGTTCTGTACTGAAATTAAGGGAGCTGTTCTTTAAAATCACATATTTTTATGTAGAGCACAACCATACGCGTGGTTGATTGACCGTTCTGTCGCATAATGCATTACATGGAAAATTCAGTATTTATCCAAATTATACGTACACAGGGCATACTCCTTCTTGCAGAAATCTTTCCGGTGGGAATTATATAGATTGAAATATATTGTCCATAAACATTTCTTCTTCCTCATAACCAATAAATAAAATTAATTACACCCCGCTAAGGACACAGTTTAAGTTGTGAGTTTTGTTGAATAGATCTCAAAAAAAAATTTTTTTTTATTTCTCGAACCCTCCAAACTTTTTCTTATTTGACAAAAACTGGTCAAATAAGAAAAATATTTGACAAAAACTGTTTTTTTTTTTGGGACTTTACGCACAAATTTATTGATTACATCAAAATTTACCAACCCATGCCCAAAATTTAAATCTTATTAGAAAGTAGAGGGACGGACCTCTAAAGCGATATACAAATATTATTTGACTTAATATGCCATAAGGTTTGATAAGGCAAACTAGACAAATGCGTTTTTTTTTTCATATTTTTTCAAGTTTGTTCGTTCATAGTAGCAAACTTTAACTAAAATATATAAAATAAGTGATGCTATTCTGAAAGTACATTATCTTGTGAAAAGATTGACACTTCCTTTGATCAAGTTGGACAAAAATTACTGCAGTTATTATTTAAAGAGTCTAACAGTCGAGTTATATTATAACTCGAACTTCTATTCTATATTATTTATAACTATGAACTTTTAATTCTGAAGGTTTTCAGAATTTTTGATGGATCTTAATTGTTTATCGGAAAATAGTTATTAGAACATATGAATGCCAAAATAAAATAAATATTAAATCTCCATCAGACTATTTTAAAAACTACTTCCTAGACACACTACGAGGACATTGTAAAATTTACGAAAACGTGTGTTCTAGATAAACGTGGTCAGGAAGTGCAATGCGTGACAGCAGATAGAAAAAGATTTTATAGATGTGCTATAATAATGGGTTACCTCAGTTATACTGCTATAAGAATATATTAGGCAAGGAAAACCAAAATTTCCGCTATTTATAACACCATGTCACGCGATAAGTTTTGGAGAGTTCAACCAGTTATAGACATTGTAATAAAGCGATGCATATATCACACACATATATCACGAACTAATCATGATGAACAAATGATACCTCTTACGAGTAGATGCCCCGCATGTTAGGTAATTCGATCAAAACCACGCCAATGATGTGATTGTGGACTTTCAAAATTTTCAATATGCTGGCACATTTAAAGATTGTGGTCTTGATCGTGGGCCATCTATAGTCATTAGATAAATAAATAAAAAATATTCCAAAATTGATGTTTTACAATAATACCATTGTTAGAAGCATTAGACAAAATAGACTACTCAGCAACTGGCACAATTATGGCAAACAGAGTTCCCAAAACTGTGAAATTGCCCTTGGACAAAGAAATGAATCCAGGAGACATATGCCAATTTTTTAATGGAGAGAATGTGGCTGTGTAAAGTGGAAGGACACGAAGGCAGTGATAGTTGCATCAACTAATTGTGGTAAAGATCCTGTAGGTGAAGTTGACAGATGGAATAAAAACTTGAAACGCCGTTGTCCTGTAAAAGTCCCTGCAATCATTTAAAATTACAATGTTTTTATGGGAGAAGAAGACTTGTGCGACCAAATGCTGGAGTACTATAGGATCAGAATGAAGACTAAGAAATGGATCGTGAAAGTATTTTGTCGCTTAGTTGACTTGGCAATATTTAATTCCTGGATAGAATACAGTCTGACTGTGAACTTTATGGAAAACCAAGATCTGAAATAAGTAATTTTTAACTTTTAAAAAAGAATTAGGGCTGTGCTATTTAACCTTGATGATTTCCACGTAACAAATAATCTCATAATTATTACATACATTTTTTAAGGAGTGAAGTATTTTTATTTTTAAGTTTTTGTTCCTTATCTGCATTTTTTTTACTTTAATAAACTTTAAAAAACATAAACAGTGTTTATTAATTCAAGATTATTATGCAATTCATAATAAAAAAAATTGCCTGAATTCTTCGTGGGTCATTTTGACACTTATAACCTGAATAGCACAATTGTGCGTTGTCCTGAAACTGGAAAAGGACATTGCACTTTTATTTGTCCCTATAAATTATAGACTTAGATTTTATTTTGATAACTTTGGCTTTCAGCTTTTAATGAGCATGATAAAGTCTGGGTTTAAACGGGATAAGATTTAACTCGTTTTTAAGCTTTGAAGGACAAACATTTTTCTAATTAATTTGCTTTAACACTTATTTTAAAGATAATTTATTGAAGTGAGACATTTTTATGCTTACATTCAGAACAACAATAACTTGACAATAAAAGTTAATTTATTAAAAACGACAATGAAAATTCTCATTAAAATATTTATCCGATTGACTGGTACGCAGCGCAAAAGCGCTGCGTTAATTTGTTACGAAAATGCCATTTGTGCTGCGAATTTCAGTGTAAAAATTTTGACAAAAACCTAAAATAAAATCAAAAGACGATATTTATAGGGTCTATCTTTATACATAGATTATTAAAATTTTGTAGATTTTTTTATTGTAATAATTAATTATAGTTTTCGAATAGTTTTCGAACCTTCTCACCATAATCGCTTAGCAGTCAAACGGTTATGTAAGAGTATGTATGAATTCAATTCAAATAAAGTACATTAAAGTAAAGTAAAGTATACGTGAACGAATGTACTGCTTATTAATATTTTTCGATTGATAATTATCTTATCATTTTCTTTTATCATTCACTTCTTGAATTGATGAAACATTTTTCTTAGCTATTTTGTTTCTTTCTTTTTTTTTATTGAAAAATAATGACTTGAAAAATGTGAAACAAATAGAATCCCATACGCCTAGTCCTCAACAATGAAACACATTTCTAAGGTTTACATTGTTAGCCTTCTTTATTTGTTCGAGTTGTTTGTAAATTTGTAAATGCATCTACGATCCTAAAGTTGTTCAAACAATGAAATTGAACTAAAAAAAACATATCAAAATAAATTCTGTTGTTGCTGCTGTTATTTAAACTTTGCGGTTCGATCTGTATCACATTTTCAACTCATGAGTTCATTGTTGGATTAACAATGGGCGTGATAAAAGGTATTCTTTCTGTATTTATGACAAACTACAAAAAAAAAATACAAAAACAAAAATACCTTAGCGCATGATGTACGCAACACTTATTTATTATTAGACACATACACACACATAGTATACTCGTATATTCCTTTTTTTCTTTCATGTTTCATTTTTTTTTTATTTTTTTTGTTCCTGTTTTGACTCATTTAGATATTTTATTAGTAGTATTTCTCTTTTTGTTTACACATTATTATTATAGAAGAGAAAAAACGTTCAAATACAGCAGCTATGAAAATAATAGCATAAATAAAAAGACTGATTACATGATTAGTTACATTATATTTGAATTTATACTTTAAATTATCTCCTGTACTCTTACTAACAATTGGTGTCGACTAAACTGTCGGCACACTACTACAGTATTGATTTATTTTTCCTAAGATCCTAAGATCCTTTTCAAGATCATAGTACAGTCGAACTTCTCTATAGTGAATGAATTGATTTCAAACACACAATTTTTTCCATTCCAATTTCATTGATCTCCTTATAATGAATTTGCATACAATGAAGCAATTTTGCAGGTGTAATATTTGACTCACGTGCGTTTTTGTCTCCATAGAATGAAGTTTTCAAACAATTTTCTGTTACGCATACTAACAATTCTGTGTACCGAGAAAGATGCCACATATAATGAGGGGATTCCCGAGAGAGGAAAATAAGAACAAAAAAAAAAAAGAAGAAAGGCAGATCAATAACAATTTTGACATTAGTTGCCGGTCTCTTGAAAAGAAATTATTAATAAAGTTGAAGAAGGATTAAAAAAAAGATGCCACATCTTTTAGGCAGATTGGAATTCTTCCCAGTACATTATCAAATATTTTAAAAAACAAGACTGTGATTCTAAAAAATGTAGAAGATAAGCAATTGAGCACGAAACGCAAAAGGCTTCCAACCTGCCTTATGCCTAATTATTTTAAACAAAAAGTGAGGGAAAAACATAATTTCTGTTTAATAAAGTTTCTATATAATGAAGTTATTTTCTGGTCCCGTCAAGATTCATTATAGGGAAGTTCGACTGTAATATGTTCCACATTATAATTTACTTACTCCTCTTTATCAGAGTTGCAACCTAGCTTCCCAGCTAGCACACCCATGTTATCTGTTAGTTCTAAAGCAGATATCGAAAGAGACTGCTGGGCGGAAGTCGTCAAAGAAATATTTTTTTCATATTTCGTTTTAGTCTATCTACTAATAATTATCTTAAGATACAAGATAAAGACTAGACTAGGTACAGGATTCAGTTGCTGCCATTGCCATCATCTTTTATCTTGTTTTGTTTACGATTTATTAATTCGCTTCGTTATGACACAGGACAGATACTTTCATACTGGGATTGCGATTTCGGAAAATAAATTTGGAATCTTTATTCTAGACAGACTAACAAAAGAGCGTTCAATAAGATACATAGTATACCCCGTCGCTAAATAGGGCACCGCTTTTGGTTGATGCATGGCCGTTTCATTTGCAACCGCATTATACTGAAACATCGTTAAGCGGAGTAGCGTTAAGCGGTGTCTTACTGTTGTATTATATTTATATTTTATAAAACTTTTCAGTTCAATTTATTTATCCATAATAAATCGTTAAAGCTAAGTTACAACATTTCTCTTTTTCAGCTTAAAAATAGATTCTAGAGTTACAAATTTAAAACCTATATGCTTTTCACTTAAAACTACTTAACTACTGACTAGATAAAAACCTAAGATGAAACTAGTTCAATAATATGAACGAAATCAGAAATCTCGATATTGAGCAAAAAAAAAATTCAGAGTAAGCCTCTCAATCTTGTCTGAAACTAATTCCGTGAAGGTGTGAGGTACAACAACACCAAGGTAGGTTTTAACAACCTGTTTTGAGCTATTTATAGTTTTATATTTTGGCAAGATGCGCTAGTAGGCCAAACGAGGGCTGCACCGAATATTACAGCATGGCAGATTGACTTTAAAATGAGTTTTTTATTGGCAATGTAAAGACTAAATTTCCGATTTATAAACAGATATAGCACAACTTTATTTAATACGTAAGATTTATGATCTTTAAACTTCATGTTCGGGTCGTGCCTAATACCAAGATATTTCACCTTCTCTTCCCACTGAATAGTTTTATTATCCAATAAAATATTGGTCTGTGGCATATAACAATCTTTCCGTTTTCCTGATTTTTTTTTCACTATTTAACATTATTTTCCATTTGTTGAAATAATACGAGATATCAGTTAATGCTCTACGTATACAGCCAAAAATTTCAGAGCTAAGTATTGCTATGTCATCCGTGGATATTGGCAACGTACAGTTGTCTAATTGGGGAAAATCAGAAGCATATAAATTATAAAGTACTGGAGATAAACATGACAACCTGCGCCTTAATTAAATGGAGCTCAGAACGGTGAGGAAACTGTGTAATATCTTTATCAACTCTATCTTGAAAACCAGGCCGTCGTGCTAGACTGAATCAAAGACCGCTTTGACAATAGAACCATGCCAGTAGATTTTTATTAGCTAGAATTCCTTCTCACTAAATTTCTAATTCTTATTAAAGGATGTACCGTGTTATACTCTGTTCACGTATGCAACTCTATATTTCATATAAAATCTGAATTAATTATTGCTCAATTAAATGCTAATTGGTATAATATTCAGTAAAACTTTAATTTGACAACTCAAATATCAACAACGACAAGCAAAAAAAAAGCAATGTTGTTGAAACTACCAGCTGGTTTGTTTACGAGCTGTCAAATGTATATTGAGTAAGCTGAATATTGCGTATATTTATAATACCTGAACGGTTAAAAGTTTGTTCTCAATTAACCGAATTTTGACTCAATTATGGTATGGGATAGTATGAAGATGGACAATCAACCTCTTTAAACTTTTGAGGGAAATAACAGAGCTTGAGACAGGAATTGACAATGATTGTTAGTGCCTTTGTCAGGAAGTCCCTTAAGGCATCTGGTAATTTTCTATCCAATAGATCATCTCTTAATAATCTATAATCATTCACTAAAGAAGCTGTAGTGGTATCACCTAGATGAGATGAAATGGAATAATTAGAACCAAATGTCTACGCTTTTTTTCTTGTTTGTGTGGTGTACCGAGAACCGTTATGTTTTAAGATAGGAATATTGTTAGCCTTCTTCCGCAATATTTTCGTCAAATTTCAAAAGGTACTCCCCGTCCCATGAACCTCACGAATTTTCCGGTTAAATATTCCCATCTAATAATAATCGTTAAGATCCCTTTGCCTCTGCCAATCTCGTCGATAACCATTTCTCCGTTGTTTTATTAAACTTACATACATCCATACGTACATAATTGATCATTCCAAACCTTCAGTCAGGATTATTGACCTAGTTTCTCACGCCACTTAAGTTGTGTGTGTTAATTCTTTTATACATGAGTTTCGGGACCTACAGTTTAAAGTCGACTCCGAACGACAGATTTTTTTTTTTTTTGAGAAACTTTTCATGGCAATTTTATTTACTCTCAGAGTCTTTTGCCAGAAATCTGCCGAGAAGAAATCACCAAAGAAATACTTTTTGTATCTTTGGTAACAAACCTTTATCTAAGTGTAACAAACCAACACACTACCTACTAGACTATGACGAAAATAATTTAATATATATTTACATACAAACATCCATTAAAATTAATAGCCTATAAACAAAAACAAAAAAAAAAAACCAAGTAATCTAAAACCTACGTTTGCTAAAAAAAAGAAGAAAAAAAGAAAAGAAAAATTCTGAATGACTATAACACCTCGTTTTTGTGTCTTTGTGCTATTATTTTGATAGTAGCTGTTCGTTTGTATGCGAAACACACTCACTCTCTCATTGAAAAGTTTTTCAGTGTATGTAAGTATGTATGTGTACATAATTATACAATCAATGGGTATGGTAAGAGCATTAAAGTTAAATACGGTTTAATGCCATATGTTATGCAATTTTCTCTATTGTTTTCTAGTCATGATGGCAATAACTATACTGTAGTATAAGAATGAATCGAAAGATTTTGTGTAGAGAGCAAAGAGATTTGTGCCTGAGACCAGAGCCTGTGTATGTTGTGTGTGTGTGTGCGCGCGATTGTACGTTTATTTTGTGTGTTTTTTTTTTTGTTACAAAACTGAAATGAAAGTATCTGTGTAAACCGGGGATGATTTTCGTAAACGCACTGTACTGTAAATTTGTTTGAGAAAATTTGTGATATTCCTAATGAAAATTAAACAACTAATTTGTGAAGTTTTATTATTTGACAGACTTAATTAAAGTTGTCCGTTCGTTCGTTCATTCGTTCGTTCGTTCGTTCATTCATTTGTTCGTTCGTTGGTTCGCTTGCCCTTTCCAATTTTTGGTTGTTGGCTTGCTCCTTCGTTACTTTCTTGGACCAACAAAATTGATTTTGGTTATAAGGGTATGATTTTGTTTTTTACTGTTAAAAAAAAAACAACAAAAAAAAATCAATAGGAAAGTTAAAATTGATATTTTCTTTACATACATACATACATACTACGTTTACACATGGATGCGTATGTTAAATCCAGAGAACAAACCTTCAATGGTAACGACCAGATATGTATGTACATACGTGAGTAAATATCATATAAAAAACGTTTCTTTTCTCGTACCCTTTAAGCAAGCTAACCAATTCATTTTGTTTGCATTTGTTAGAACCGTTCGTACAACTGAATGAATGAATGAATGTGTGTTTATGATTGATTCCTTTCTATTTGGACTAACTTTATAAAGTAAGCTGGGTTTTCATCAAGTAAATATAATGTTGTACAATGAATTTAATTGTATTATCCCACCCAACCGTAAGAATGTGGCTTTGTGCATTACATATGCCGTCATTCAATAAACACCAAGAAATTTGCCCTTATTACGAACCGATCTAAACGAAAGGACTGCGACTATATAACGTGTCATAAAACGGCTATTTGTTTTCAGTTATTTGTTCAAATTATTTATTATGTGAAAAACCAGATTTTTAAATTCAAATTTTAAAGTGTAATTCATCGCCAATTTATTTGTTGACTCATTAGTTAGTTTACATAGTTTTTAATGTTGGGTTTTGTTTTAGTAGAAAATAAAAAATGCACATGAAACATCTAAAAATTACATGAACATTGAAAAAATCAAAAAAAGCGATTTAAAAGCGTGGACAGAAAAGTAATCATAAAGCTGTCTAAAATGTGACAATTGTCTAGGGAATAACACAATTGTTAAATTAAATTATTGTAAAGTCATTTCCATAGTAGTTACCAATCGATTACAGAGAATCAAACTTAAACTGCGTGGCGTACAAATGGGTTTCCTATCACACCGCATCTGCATTGGTCACACCATCACACTCTGTGTGATTATATAATAACACGGTACGACAGTGAAAAAACACCCGAGTAACTACATAGTCCACGTTGTCATTGTTAGTTGAGTAGAACTCAAAAATACCTTTTTTATATTTCTCGAAGTCTCCAAACTTGATTTATTTGACAAAACCGGTATTTTTGATATTTTCCCGCAAAATTATTGGTTACACACAAATATTTCTGAACCGACGTTCAAAATTTAAAGCCTATTTTTAAAGGAAACCCTATTTTTATTGAAGTCGCCGTAGTCTAGTGGGTAGTGTCTTGGGTTATTAGACGTAAAGCCAGGGTTAGAGTCCAAGGTCAGACATCCAAACAAAATGCAAAAATTAATTCTTCATCAATTTTCTGGCAAAACTCTGAGAGTAAAAATAAAATTGCCATGAAAAGTTTCTCAAAAAATTTGTCGTTCGGAGTCGACTTTAAACTATAGGTCCCGCCACTTATGTATAAAATTAACGCACACAACGTGGGTGGTGTGAGAAACCAGGTCAATAATCCTGACTGAAGGGTTGTAATGATCAATTATGTATGTGGTTCTGATTTTAAGAAAAATAAAAACAGTTCTTACAGGACGAATTGTTTTGTATTAAATATTGTTAAAGAAATAGATTGGCCAGCAAGTTCCACGGATGTCAATCCAATGGCATACGTGTGTAAAGTTTTATCTTGAGTTGCTCTCCTCAATAAATCCCAATTTGACAAAATTTCTTTCCTAAAAAGTGAAATTTAATGACAACGTATTTGATGCAGAGCATCAAATTAAAAAAAAAAGAGTGAAAGAATATTTCGTTTAATTTGTTTAAAACGAAAATAAATAAATTGATCTCATAATTATGAAACACTGAATAATGGATTGTGTAGCAAAAATTACAAAATGACAATAATAAGATAAGTACGGTATAATTCCGGACACTTGCAAATCCGAACAACGCGGTAATGCGGACACTTATTTTATTACAACAGTAGACAGAGTCTGTAATCCGGATACCACACATTTTTCCTACCTCAATAATTCGGACAGAATTTATTCCTATTGCTTTTGTAGAAAACCTTTGTTTGACAACTATTTTGTTAAGCAAGTAAAAAGATATCTCAGAGAAAATTATTTATCAAATAGAGCGCTTTTACTAGTAGATAACGCAACATGTCATCCAAAGTCATTAGTTCATTAGTAGATTTAAATAACGAAATACCCGTTATGTTTTTCCTTTAACTGTACACTACACACGCAGCCAATGGATCAAAATGGCATTCGAAGTTTAAAACTAAACTATCGTAAAAGTTTTTTGGTCGCTATTTTATCAAGTTCAGAAAATCTAATGGATGCTCTTAAAACTTTTTCATTGAACGACATCGTCTTTTTAATTGCCAATGCTTGGAATAGATTTTTTTTTATTTAAAATTTCATCTTTAATCAAATATTATAATTACACTAGCTAAACCCCGATGTGCTTCGCTAATCTCTTCGACATCTACATATATAAAAATTAATGTGTGTTTATTTGTTTGTGGATTGTTTGTTGGAAGTCTATAGACGGCTAAACGGCTGGACTGATATTCTTGAAATTTTAACAGTACCTTCAATAGCTCTAGATGTTGATGCTCGTTATCTCTCCTTCAAGGCGTACATCGCGTTGATCCTGCGTCTCTTCAGTTCTTGATCTTAATGATTGGAATCGTTTTCTTCTAACACGTGCTTCACGTTAATCAGGTGTCTCAGCAGCTCTAGAAGTTATTGCATATATCCTCTCTCCTTCTACACGTCCATCACATTGATCTGGTGTCTCCGCATCTCTAGAAGTTGATACTCGTAGTCTCTCTCCTTCTAGGCGTACATCGCGTTGATCCATCGTCTCATCAGTTCTTGATTTGAATAATTGGGATCGTTTTCTTCTAAGACGTGCATCACGTTGATCAGGGGACTCAGCAGCTCTAGATGTTGATGCTCATAGTCTAAACGCATATCTCGTTGATATGGTGTTTCTGCAGCTACTGCTCTTTGCAATCGTATTCTATCGCTTTCTAAACATTCATCACGTTAAACTGGAGCCTCGGCAGCTCTAGACGTGGATGCTCTAGACCTCTAAACACTCAGACGAACTTCACGTTCTTCGGGAGTTTCGTCAGCCCGTTGTGATTGTAAATTAACTGCATTTTTGGTGCGTTTAGAAAGCGAATATTTTTTAGGTGGGATTTTTTTGTTTTTATCACAATATGATCACTCACAAAATTAATGTTTAACTCGTTTAGAATCTGGGATTCAAATGATTTGTGAAAAAGATTGTAAGTACTTCCTTTCAATCAGTAATAGGAAAATATGCCATAACAGCTAAATTTTTTTTATTTTCAAGATAAAAAATTTCGGGCAATAGAAAATATTTAATATTTTTTATTCGGATTACCGTAAAGGTTTGTCTGTATTATATAACCACAGATAACAATTGATCCTTTAAAAGATTATGTTTATTATAGGTGGTTAATAAATTAAGGCAGTAGAGTGTTATCAATGGTCAGTGTCTACTGTTAATGGTACGTAGATTACATACTTATGTCCCTCTATGCGTATTTTTACAAACATAAATAAAAACAGGTATTGGAATGAACAGTCAATGCATACACATGACTTTAGCTGCAATAGTATATTTACTTTCTGTCGTATAAAAATAGAGTTCATTTATTTCCCTAACCCGAAATGTTCATATGTATGTCAAATATTCTAGCTCTAATAGTTTTCCATGTAAACGAACTCTTGTATCATATTTATATGGGACGGTCTCGCTCTTATTGCTAATCCGGCAATTTTTTCACAAATTATTCATATGGATTTCAGTGTTGCCCGTGTACAATTTGATGATTTTATCTATAATGATATCCCAGATATAAGTAGTTTTAAATTTAAGTCATATAGGAAGCACTACGGCCTCTTTTCCTAGTCAGCCCACTTTTGTCTAAAATATTCTTAGATATACTAATTTAATATTTTTATATGGGAGGTGACACGCCCACTAGAGCCAAACCGCCCATTTTGTTCATATATACGTCAAAGTCGTCCATACAAAATTTTAGGACTCTAGGTGTTGCAGTTTATGAGATATGCGACATTAAATACTTATTGGGTATGTGAGCGTGGCACCTCGCCTACTTGAAATTGTAAAATAAAAAGTAGCCAATAGTTACAATTATTTATCACAGATTCTGCAAGTTATTTACAATTTTTATTTTAAATATTTCTTAAAGGAAAAATTGGAAAACTTTTATATGGTGCTTGGGATAGAATTGATGCAAATAACCTTAGAAAATGTTTAAATAAAATTTTGTATGATGAAGAATGGGACTCCAGATGATGAAATACCTACGTCTGTCAAGGCTAAGACGCAGCGATTTCAGCGAACTAATTATTTAACTGTTAACTTAGGACCTGATATTTATAATCGTAATGAGGTCACCGAATGAAATTGAAACCATTGACGATGAGACTGGTGAAAATGTTGAGGTTGAATCATTTAATGAAGAATGTTGCAATAATGTTCCAAAAATACAGTATTCTTAAGCCTTAAGAAGCGAATAGAGTGAGTCAATACAAATAAGCTTGTGTATAACACAGTGAAAGCCAACAAGAGCAGATATCAAAGCCTATGAGTGCAAGAAAACAGCTTCAAAGCGTTTTGCGCGCTTTTTTGCATTGTTGATGTTTACTTTTTAGTCTGCAGTCATGTTTTTTAATGGTTTGAAATTAAAAAAACAAAAACGGATATCGATCAAATAATAGGTGAAATAGCTGGATATTTTCTTAAATCATTACATAAATGATTAAATTCACCAAATAATTGCATTAATCACTCTAGGAGAAGCAAAATACTCTTCATCAGAAGAATCCATTACAGTGTAGAGCAATTTTATAAACACAAATGAACAATAAACAGAATTTCATTTCTTAAAAAAGTTTCTCAAAAATCTGTCGTTCGGAGTCGACTTTAAACTATAGGTGTGAGAAACTGTGGGCTTCTTGGGGACGATTGCTGTAGATTGCATAATGGTGAAGGTATAGCACTGGCCATTTTATAGTCACCAGCAGCAACTCGTTTCCTTACCGTTCGCATCTTCCCTGTTTCCACCTTTCCTAAACCAGCACAAGGCACTGAATGAGTAGGGCCCATCCCCTGAGTGCTGGTTTTATATAAAAAAATCACTGTTTTATATACAAATTTTCTTTTCGCATGAAAATAAGCATCAATAAGCTCGGCTCGGCATCAGCGCTCACTATGTTTGCACCCTTATCTGCCCTTAATATTTGTATAAAATTATTTTAAAACTTTCAAGCCTCAGAGATATTGCGTACAAAAAGCAAAATGAAACTAAACTTTGTCAGATGAAAATGTCTGACTAGTTGTGAACCAAATGATGAAAATATTTAAAAAAAATGATTTTAATCTACTGGTACATTAATTTGAATGTAAACATTTCATTTTAAAATGAACATCTTGTTAATAAATATGAGTTAGCATGTATTTTCTAAATTTTGTTTCGGACATTTCATTCCGTTAAGATTACGACTAGTTTCTGACACCACTCATGTCGTGCGTATTAATTTTAAATATTAGTGGTGTGAGAAACTAACTAAGGAATCCAATCGGTTAAAGTAATAAAGGCAAGGAAAAAATCTATATGGTGCACATGTATTTTATCTAAAAATCTTTTCGGTTTTAAAGCTAATTTATAAGTTTATACATATATTTTTTATATTTAGTAAAGAGAAACAAAAAATTAAAGTAAAAATTTTCAGAGTTTGGTTATTTTTATTTTATATTTTTTATAGTTAATTCAAAATCTTAAAGGAAATGTTTATGTATATGGCACAAAATAAGAAAAAAATCAAAACTTAAAGCTTATTAAATAAGATATAAATTTTGATAAAGAGTGTGTCCTCTTCGATTGTTAATTATTTCATTTAACCGAAGTGGCATAGAGTTTATAAATTTTTGTAACTTATCTTGAGGAATTTCGCCCCATTATTTTATTAAAGCTCCCTTCAGCTCTTTTAAGGAGTTATAAGTCATTTCACTTTTGTGTACTCTGTTATATAAAATTCTCCAGAGATTTTCAACAGGATTTAGATGGGGACTAAGTGATGTGGCCAGTCCAAAACAGTTATATACATCCTTTTCTTCAAAAAATGCTCTGGTCTATTTGGCTAAATGTATAGAGGCGTTGTATTATATCCACAATTTTCTTCAGCAAATTCAACGAAAACATTGTCCAGTAATTCCACATAGTTCTTGGCATTCATTTTATGAGAAATAAAACAGATTGGAGAATGGTCTATATATCCAAAAGTAACCCATGTCATTAAAGATCCCCCTGAAAATTACGTGCTATTCTGGTCCCGGTATCAACTCTTTTTTCTCTCCATTAATGTTTGTATCCATCTGGTCCATCAAGGTTAAATTTTTTTATCACTGAATATATCACTCCTCTTCGTAAAATTTGTATTTTTAATAAAAACCAATCTGGCTGCCTAGTGTCTAGGGGTCAATCTTGGTTTGGGTATCATTATTTGGTTTTTCACATCTAGATCTTCATTTAAAATTTGATTAATCCGTCTCTTGGTTACGTTTAGTTCCAGCTCCGACTTTATTTTTTTCATGCTAAGCATTTTATTCATCGTTTATCGCGGTCAGTCAGTATTGGCTTTCTACCAGATCGTTTTTTAATGCCCTATGATTTTGGATCCCCCAAATAATTTTGTACGGTCGTCTTAGATCTCTCAATTCTGTTTGCTATAGACCTTATTGAATGCCCATTCAACCTCAACAATTCAATCTGGGTACGTTCTACTACCAAAACTTGGGTTCCACGGAGCATTTCTATCTAAAATTCAATCATTTTCACACAAAGAAAAATTATTTAACTGTTTATAGTAATATTCTTATATATTTACGCTAAATAATATATTTTATTACTTAAAAATGTTTCTTCAGTTGTAATTTATTAGATAAATCTGTTAAAAATTTAATCTTTTACCATATAGTAATTAGATATTTCATATGAAAACAACTTTATTGAAACAGAATATCTGATGTTGATATCAGAGAAGCTATTATTTTTGGGAAAAGAATTCATGCAGCGTTGTAATAAGTAGCATTAAAAATTGAAGTTCTTGCTATTACTTAATCAAAACATTTAAAATAAATGTTTACCATATATTATCTTCCTTGGCTGTATCTTATAGGATACCTTAAAAATAGAAAAGATGTTTTAAATGTCATTATATACAACCTACGTACGTTTGTATGTATATTTTTTTGTGCTTTTATATACGATTTTAATTTATTTACATACATATACACCCGACTCTTTTTTACACGGTAGATACGTTCCTCAGAAATCCGTGTAAAAATAGAGACGTTTCCTATAGTAAAATGGGGGATACTGTCTATGTCATCTGAAAACCGTGTAATATGAAATAAAGGACTATATTTACTTCGAAAAACCGTATAAAAATGTTGAAAACTATGAAATTTTTCATAGTTTTTTATTTCATATGGCATTTTATGAGCATTAAAACTGAAAATATAAAATTAATACAACTGAAAAATTGGTAGAGCAAGCAAAAAACAAAAGAAATCTGTTAATCCAGAATAAAGAGCAGTGAAATAGAATAGGAATAGAAATAAAGAAACACTATTTATATACTCCTAGCTACATTATTATTCGTCGCTACTTGACAACAAGCGTAATTGTTGAGACGAACTGGACTAAAATCCATCAAATTATTCAATGGTGACTTTCGTCCGGTAATAGAGTTTTGAACTGTTGGACTACTTTTCGAAAGATCTCGCACCGTCGACTTTTTTTATTAAAAAATTTTTTATAGAAAGTTGAGTTTTTGGTTTTTTAAGTTCTCTTTATACCTAGCAACATAATTATTAATATCTCGTTCGAATTTCAGGGCACGTTCCATTTTAGAATCATTTTTTAAGAAATGGGTGTGTTGTAAAAACAAACATAATTACAAGACAGTGATTTTGAAACCGTACTAGATGAAAAGATATTGTCACAAACAAATTTTTTTCAATCGTGTTACTTCAAATCCGTATAAAAAGAAACCGTGTAAAAAAAGAGTTGGGTGTATATGCATCAGGGATGGAAAAGTTGGTACAATTGTACTTTTTTTAGCACTATTTGGAAGCCATAAACACCATAGCACCTCAATGACTTATTTAGCACTATTGAAAAATGTTCTCTACTTTATTACATTACTCAAATAATCTGTCTCATCAGTGTATAAGTTTTTTTTTTCGTTTCATTTGCATATGGCAACGAGTTCTAACTTGACATATCAAGAGTTATAAAAGGAATATTATTCGTTCCACATTCATCTGCAAATGTAGAAGGGATATTTTCATATCAAAATTTAATGAAAATTAAAAGGACAAATACACTGTTTCCTTTGACCGTCTCTAATTTAATGCAAACAAGGGATTTGTTGCAGTCATTTAATTAGTGTTGCTACAATTTTGAAATAACAAATAGTTTGCTGGTACAAAATTTATCATAAATAGTGATTTAAAATTTAGATTTCATAAATATTTTTATTCCTTTATAGTTAAATATTAAAGTAAGTTGTTAAGTTTACCTATTATAAAGTGCTTTCAATAATTATAGCACCACCAGCATTTCAATAATAACAAACAATGAATTGTCTTCGGGTCATATTCTCTAATGAAAAAAAGTGGAACTTAGATATACCAGATGGCTATCCATACTACTGTCATGATCTTGGATACAGTCTCTTGCTGGGAGGTTATTTCTTTAAGAGGTTGCCACGAATTTCAGTTTCCATCTACGCGAATGTATAGAACAGAGTACATTACTGTTCTTAACTGTAGTTTGCTGCCCTTCTTAAGAGAAAATAATGAAAAAATATATTTTACTATAGGACAATGCCAGAATTCATGTCAGCAGATAAAGGATCGAATGGTTCCGAAAACAATCTATTGATGTTTTTTCGTGGCCAGCTTACTTTCCTAAAATGAATATTATTGAAAACGTTTTCCCAAACGAATTCCCCATTCTTGTCCGAAGATTATATTCAAAATAACAGACAATTTACCAGTGCTGAATATTTGTAATTAAAAATGATCGAAGAGTGGGTGAAAATAAACGGAGAAATATTAAATAATCTTTATAAAAATATCAAGGACCGAATATTTACTTTACTAAGTTTTAAGTATAAATATTTTTGGTAAATAAAGCTTCTTATTGAACAAAAATGATGAGACTGGTGCTATAATTTTGCAAAGACTAAAAACCTTAATTTTTATACTGAAGTCAAAACTGCGCTAACAATTTGAAAAATTTACTGTTATTTTTGTTCTTTTACATTAATACTATACACAATGAAATGATTTGTCATTTATATTTTTAATAATTTATAATAAAAAAAAAAGTTTAAAAATGAAAAAAAGTGAATTTAGTACAATCGGTCTGAAAAAGGTACAATTTTTTGTGAACGTTAGTCCAATTTGTTAAGATCAATTTCCCGTCCCTGGTATGCATATGTTGAATACATATATACGTGCACATGTATGTATGTATTTATGTACATTTATGGAATGTGTGTGTATTTTTTAGTTATTGTGTATGAAGAAAGCTTTTCTTTATTCGAATAGTACATACAAATGTAATTACTGTTCCACCAGCCGACATAATGTTATCGGAAAGGAAAAAATTTTATGTTTCCTTTGATGTTCTTTGAAGTACTACATCTCAATATTGTTCACTTTTTTTTAATGTTGTAAGGTTAAAGGCTCTCAAATGTCCTGCTTTCGTTGCTGTTAGAGGCATGTAACGATCAGGAATTGTACATTTCAATCGTTGCGATGTGTTCAACACGCGGTGACACGTGCCGACGAGTGTTTTACATTGTGCTATTAATACATAAAAGTGACAATTTATATGTAAATGATTAATGGCTTAAAACACATGTAGATACCACCCACATCACTTATGTGGCCAAATGAATTACTCGGAGTATTTTTTTTCGATGATTTTTCGTTTGATTTAATGAGAACACTTTACAAACAACGATTAAAAGAAAACCGCTCAATTCTTTATTTGTTTTTTTTTTTTCTTTTTGCGGGAGTACACTTTTGGCTTATTATTTGGCATCTTTAATTTAGCTTTGTGGTATAGAATTTTAGGAATCTAAACTCTTCACTGAAATACTTACCGATGGATGGCTAAACAACAGAAAGTACAAAACGAAACGAAACGGATATTCATCTTTGAATCTCATATTTAAGGGAGGAATTTTATTGTAAATTTTTTTAAATTGTAATTCATTTACGCAATTCTTAATTATCAGGTGTTACACGTACATACTACGTATGCATACATACTATACTAGGATATTCCTTAAATATTAAGAATAAGTAACTATTTTAAGTAATGTTATTCAAAAAAATTTAAAAAATAATAAAAATCACCATTTACCATTGATATTTTGCAGGTGTCATCAATCAACCGCGTTTTAAGAAACCTGGCGTCACAAAAAGAACAACAAGCACAGCAACAGAGTGAATCGGTATATGAAAAGTTACGAATGTTTAACGGACAATCTGGTGGTTGGGCGTGGTATCCTGGCAATACAACAACTGCTCACTTAGCCCTACCTCCAACACCTGCCAGCGCCACATTAACCGGCCAGATAACACGCGAAGAAATTCTAAAGCGAGGTAAATATTTATCACTATGGCATTATTAATCTCATAATTGTGTTAACAAAAAACACATCGTCGTCATGTTAACAAAAAAAACGAAAAAAAATTTTTACTCATTCATTCATTCACTCATTCATCCATCTTTTCATATCCTCCTCGTACAATAGATTCTAAAGTTGTCTTTCATGTGTTGTTGACACAAAATATTAGCAATGATGAGGCAATATTTACAAGATTAAAGCTGATTAAAGCTATTTATGTCTTTGAGAAGGAAAAGGGAGTTTTAAAGTCACATTATTTATTACAATAAGAATAAAATTATGTAAATTATTAATAAATACTTATCATGTGCAACATTTAATTATAAAATACACAACAACCATTTAACAACAGTAAATACTTTTAATAAAAGCAAAAATGTAAGCAAATGCCTCTTTTTGTGATAATTAATAATGAGTATTACATCTATGCTTCCCCCAACCCGCTCTTTATAATAAAGTATTGTACGTTGTTTCGAGTTATTTTACTCCGTATTATAGGAGTAATCAAGTACCAGAAAATTCCTTATTTCGTATGATTTGATTTTTCTAAAATTTAAACTACATAGATACATCGACGCCTCCATTCTATAACGTTCTAAGTGTACTTAGAACTTCTACGTTCTCTAACTTAAATTCTGTCAAAATTTGGTTGAGATGTGCCGATCCGCTTCGAAGTTATAGTGAAAATCTACTTACAATACACAATAGTCGTACGTCGCGTGAAAACTTTGAGAGCTCATAACTCAAAACACACTATTTCGACTGAGAATGTTATGTAGAATGGATGCGTCGGCATGTAAAGGTGCGGTCACATCTAAAAAATATTTGCCAAAAAACATAAAATATTTGTTTGCCATAATGTGACCACAAAATAAATTTGCGTGGCAAACAGAAAAATCCGCCATTTTTGGCAAATAAAATTGTTTACCGGCAAATAAAAGTTTTTTTAATGTGACCACCCTGTGACAAATATTTTTATGATTTTTTGGCAAATTTTTGTTTGCTCTTACATATTTTTCGTAAGGGCAAACAGTGGCAAATAACAGCTGTTTAAGACTGTGTTTCATACTAATAAAACTAAAACATCACTAAAATTGCAAAAAAATGAATGAATTCAAATTTGAAGAAAATAAATAATTTATTTTATGGAAACCTTTTTATTTGTTGTAAATGTATTCATTATATAGATATAAATATTTGGGTGGCTGCATATACAGAGATACATTCAAAGCCTGAAATATAAATTCTCGTTAATGCATATACATATGTATCAATTGGTGTGCCTTACTAGATGAAAGCTATTCAGGGGTTTTAATGATTTTTCAGTATAATGTTCAGTATAATTTTTTTTAAATCTTTTTAAAGAAAAAGATGCCTGAAACGTCTTAACTCTTTAGTACATGTTTTTGTTATAGAAAATTTTTCATTATTATTCCAATTCCAATTTTTCTTTACACACATAGAGTACATTTTGGAATTCAATCAGTCATTCAATCATTTTTTAGGATAAATTTTCAAACAAAGTGAACTGAAAACCATTCTCAAAAATATCGATAAATAATTTTCAATTAGACCTAAAAGAATTCCTTCAATTTATATATATTCGATTTCCAATTTTTAGATTTAACATCTATTTTAAGTTATGTACATCATTTCAGCGATTTTCAAATATGGTGATTGACTGCACTGGAAAAATGTAAACATTTGTTTATGTTAAATTTATTGTGATTAAAAACATAATTTTTCAGTTTTTTTCTCATTTTATGCATGGAACCCATTTCCAAAGCCATAGTCGTCTTTCTTTTTTTTCCCTTCCCAAAATAGCACAGAAGCTCCGCAACACAAAACTTTCTATTATGTGTGAAAATGTGTATAAATATTTTTGTTTTCCAAAATTCTGGTCAAACATGTGTTTTTTGGCAAATATTTTTTAAATGTGACCACATCGCAAAAATATTTGCCAAACTTTTGTTTGCCGCTATTTTAAGAAACAAAAATGGGAAAATAAATGTGCGTAGTGTGACCACAAAACAAAATATTAGTTGTTTCAGTCATATTTCTGGCAAACAAGGGAAAACAAAATTATGGCAAACATTTGCCATATCTGACCGCACCTTAAGTTATATTGTTGTTATTTTATTTTGATCAAAAGTTAAACTGCTGTTCTTACCGGAACTGACTAACAATATTTTCTCGAATTTTTTACAATATTACAACTTGTCGTAATACTTGGGTTTAGTTAAAGGTACCTTTAGTTAGTTAGTTAAAGGTACCTTATTTTCTTTAAAACTACTTATAGATAAAATAAAGATAACTTTATCCAAAAATATAGCAGTGCCCGAGCAATGTTGATAACACTGCTCAATTAAACAATTTTTTTTAAAGGCAGAGGCAACGTCGGGGTGGTGTTCTGTGGTTAAGATAGCTCCGTCAAATTTTCTTTGATTACAAGAAAAAGTGTCCGTAATTGAAAGAATTGCAGAAAATGGAAAACTTTCAGTTCGAGACATCGTATTCATTCCTGTTTTTTTTAAGGATTTAATGTTTGAAAGACTCAGGCGGCTATACATATAATTTTGTATTAAATTTTTCACGAAGTATTAAAACTAAATATCCTTTGGACGGACATCTCCCCTAGGCGGGCAAAAAAGTATCCACAGACGGTGCCCGTATATTGTATTATATATTTTTTTAAGTTTATAATGGATTTGTTAAGTTTATTATGTTCATTTGTTTCGTTTGTTATTTTTTGTATAACTAATTTGAAGTTATTCACGTACACTTTATGTTTTAATCAGAATCAAGCACAATAACTTTAAAATTTTATTTTTAAAACCAAATTAATAAGAGCACAAAGTAAAACACAACCAGACACAACGAGAGACGATTTGTTACTTGTATGTGTGTTTATAGAACATATTTTATAGAAAAAGTAATACTCATTAATTCGATTCAATGAAATTTGCTAACGACTATTTCAATAACCCTTTGCACTCGGCACCGTTTCGGACGTTACCTACCAGCAACTCGACGCCACTTTTTAATGAAAACGCACATCCTGAAAACGTGATATTATACAGTATAATTTTAGAACCCAGGCCAGACATCAAAATAAAAAGTATTTTTTCGGCGATTTCTTCTCAGCAGATTTCTGGCAAAAACTCTGAGAGTAAATAAAATTCTCATGAAAAGTTTTTAAAAAAATCTGTGGTTCAGAGTCCACTTTAAACTGTAGGTCCCGCCACTTATGTATAAAATTAACACACACAACATAAGTATTTGTTTTGTATGAATTTGTGGACGTTGAAGAAATCATATTTAAAAAAAAAATGTTATAATTACTTAGCATTGGGACAGTTCTTTTATCCTTTCACGCAAGTCGTTTAACACTAAACCTACCATGGACGGGTCAAATGACTCATTTTGAAATTCTTGTCAGAATTTCTTGAAAATAACATTATCACATCGCCATTTGCCTGTACGGCTTTTATTACAAAATACATCAAATATGTTTTCCAAGATTTACTCCTCTCTTGTTAATTTATTTTACAGAGAAATTTATATAATCTACCTTAAATACCGCAAGGGGTCATTTGACCCCCTTCGGTAGGAATAGGAATACGTAAAGTATCGGTAGGTTTAGTGTTAACATTATTTTTTTTATATGCCGCTGTCTTTTTTGATGAAAATTTTGGTTTTTTTTACTTAACGGGTCAAAATTACTAAAACACAACACACTGTCTTATTACTGCAGAGATCTTTTCTAATTGACGCTTCAGTATGAACTGAGATCTTGTATATTTCTTCTCTCTGTTATCGGATTTCGTAACAGAAAACTACAGGAGAACACATGTTTCTTAGTAAATTGCGGTGGAACAATTTCATTGCCCGTAATCGCTAACAAACTATCGTGTCCCCTTAGAGAGGACAGCCGAGCGCAAAGTGTTAGAACTTTCTTTTTTAGTTAATAGTATGAAGTAAAAAAGTAGAAGTCGCCATGGTCTAGTGGGTAGTGTGTTGGCTTATTAGACAAAAGGCCCAGGTTCGTATCCCAGGTCAGACATCAAAACAAAAAAATATTTCTTCGGCGACTTCCTCTCAGCAGATTTCTGGCAAAGACTCTGAGAGTAAAAATTGTCATGAAAAGCTTCTCAAAAATCTGTCGTTCGGAGTCGACTTTAAACTGTAGGTCCCGCCACTAATGTATAAAATTAACGCACACAACATAAGTGGTGTGAGAAGCTAGGTCGTAATCCTGACTGAAGGGTTGTAATGGCCAATTATGTATATGAAGTAAAAAATATTTATTTTTTTTAAAAGACTATATTACTGAAGAATTTTATTTTTTTTTATTACGCTGTATAGGCAATTTAATTCTGGCAATTAAAATTATCATTAGATATACTCGTAGAGTGTATTTTGATGCAGAGAACTATTCTTAATAACTCAATAACGTATGCCAGTAAAGAAACAAATATTTGCTTTTATACAAACTCAATTATTTTGTATGCTACCCTAAAAAGTACATACTTGTAGATGTTAAGTACCACCCTAATAACTACATAACTACATCATTATAAAATTACCCTAAAATGTATAAATACTTCGTCTTTTCCCTTTTTTTCATTTCATTTTATTTTATTTTCTGTATGTGATTGCATGAATGGTTGAATGAATTTCATGGACAATTTATCAATGACATACTAACAAATCTATACAGTTTTTCGGTCGCATATTTGATGACAGCTATGATATGTTTTTTTTTCCTATGTTCTGTTTATTTATATTTTTTTTCTTTATTTTTGTTTTGTTTGTTATTATTGTTGTTTTGTGATGTTTCATTTTATTTATTGAATTTTTGTTCTTGTCGTTATAATTAACTGAATGGCCTTTAATAATGATGATGTAAATCGAAGTCATCAAATTAACTTTCCAAAATACAGTAAACTCGCAGAAACGTGAACCAATTTTTCCAAAGGATATTGATGTTTTGTTCACGTTTCCGATTGATTTTTTATTTTTTATTATCAGTACCATTTACTCTGTTAATGTTTCCATTCCTTCTATATTATTTCTGTAGCAATTAAGAAGCGTATCAATGTAGCGTGTCAATTTTTTGGCATATAATTTCAATCTGAAAAATGTTATGTAATCAAATATTTTTTTATACATAATTTTCCTAATTTTCTTTAAATTTAACTCATCACAATTGTTTCAGGTTTGTGTTAATATGTATGCGTATTTGATATACACTAATACCCCGGTTTGAGTCGCAAATAGGGCCCGAAGAAATGCGACGCAAACCGAAACGACGCAAAACGAAGCACGATTTGCTATACATTAGATTCATAATTTTAGCTGAAAAAATATATTTTTCAATAAAAAATATTTAATTTACTAACGACCTACAACTTGCAACCATAAGACAACATAAATACATATTGTATATATGTATTTACATTAGACTTAAACAGGAAATCCTCTTTTTCTGTTTTAGCTTTGTACAAACATTTTCATATTAACAATGCAAACTGAAACAAAAACGACGCAATTTCGAAATCACAGAAATTTTAAAAAGACGCAACATCGAAGCAGACGCAGAACGGGGCGATGCCAACCGGGGTATTACATACATAATTGGTCATTAGAACCCATCAGTCAGGATTATTGACCTAGTTTATCACATCACTTATGTTGTGTGTGTTAATTTTATACATGAGTACCAGGACCTACAGTTTAAAGTCGACTCCAAACGACAGATTTTATGAGAAAGTTTTCATCGCTATTTTGTTTACTCTCAGAGTTTTTGTGAGAAATCTGCTGAGAGGAAATCGTCGAAGAAATACATTTTGTATTTTGTTTTGATGTCTAACTTGGGACTCGAAGCGTGGCTTTTACGTATAATAAGCCAACACACTACCTACTAGACTACGGCGACTTCAACCGGGGTATTAGTGTATTTTAAAATATGAAATTTCATTTAAACAAATACCAAATAAAAAAAAAACTTTAAATTAGCATAACAAAGAAAATGATTACAAAAAATTTGTCGACTTTATTTTTATACATAATTCTTGCTTCGTAACTCTAAGCGCTGATATTTGGAATTGCCGTTAAACTTGGGTTTAGTTAAAGGTACCTTTAGGTAAAAGGAACTGTGAAGTTACCTTTAACTTATTTTCGTTATAACAGCTTACAGATAAAATAAATTTAATGTTTTCAAAAATATGGGAGTGCCGTAGCAATGTCGATAACACTGCTCAATTAAAATTTTTTTCTTTAAACTCAGTGGCAACGTCGGGGTTCGTTTTTTTGTTGTATATGCACATTTTGGCAGTTCAAACATATATGCACTTAACTTTAAAAGTTACCGGTAGGATGATCCTCCCTTTAGCTTAACGCTCACTTCTACAATATTGTCCACTTATAGTAAAGGAAAGCAATTTATCTGCTTTTCCCTTTAGCGTTAAAAATGTATGTTTTTGAATAGCATTTTTGTCAATAATTAAGGCAAAAGAAAGTATTTTTTGTCAGAAGAGCTAATGAGACTTTATGAGAATGTTATTTAAAAAAAAATTCCTTGAGAATTTTAATGCACGTTTGTAGAGCTTTCAACATTTGTTTTTGTTTTCTAAAAAGTAAAGTTAAAAAAATGTTCTTGTTTCTGGATTGCTCAAGTTTCTTGATATTTACGTTTACGCAACTTCACTGTATCACGAATGAAATACAATGTGTGTGTGTGTGTATGTGAATTAGACAGCGCGTGTATGCACATTTATTGTTTGCAAAATTCGATTTGATGTTCTATCCGCAACATCTGTGAAAGTAAAACTTTTTGTATTTGGGTGTACATATTTCGACACATATTCGTTATTTACTACTGTCGTTTACCGATGTCATTTGAAACAATTGGCAATTAATTAAATACATCCTTAACATTATTAGGCAAATAAATACATTATAACCTTGGGGGTCACGAACCTTTATGATTCTAATATTGTTGCTCATTATTTACTTAAACAAATGGTAGCTGCTTCTATCCAGTGGAAAGATCATTTTGAAATTATAATATAGAATACATTGAAATAAACATTGAATATGAGTACATATAGTATGTATGAATTTAAAAATAAATAAAAAATATTTGTATGTCTGAATATGAAAAAAAAATTACAGGAGAAAATTATCTCACAAGTTCTGCGTTGTTTTTCACATACATACCGAGCACAAAAAATGGTGACCAGTGCAAAATATTTCTTTGGGTTATTAATCCCTACAGTTATAGATACCTATTATCAATAACATTATGTAAATATTTTTAATTAATGATATATTATTTTGTCATTTAAAAAGAGTGCGAATTTCATGGGAGCAATAAAAATGCAACAGCATAAATTTTAATGTGTTTATTTAAATTAAATAGTAATTCTTACAAAAAAAATCTTAAAATTAATATTTAGAGGCGAAGCCCTTATTTTTTATGACTTCTTGCAAGCTAGAAGGCATAGAGTCGGCTAAAGCTATTAATGTGTTAATGGATATTTTCTCCCATTCACTTTTCAAAATTTCTTCTAATTGCCTCTTATTTGACGGATGTTTCCTCTTAACTTCCCGATCTAATAGCTCCCATAGATTTTCTATGGGGTTTAGATCGGGAAACTGATATGGCCAATCCAAAACATTGACATCATTGTCGCTTAAAAAGTTTCGAGCTAAGCGACTTGAGTGCTTTGGATCATTATCCTGTTGGAATATGCTACCAGGAGGCATTTTTTCCCGCAGATGAGGAAGCATGTGTTCTCTAAGGATTTCACAGTACTTCTTGGCGTCCATTTTCTTCGATTTGAGTTAAGGGACCTACCCCATCACGGGAAAACGCACCTGTAAATACGTGACGTAAAATCAATAATTTTTTTTAAACATATCGTTCCTTACCCCACACCATTATTGATCCACCGCCATGTTTTACAGTTGGAAGTTGATATCTTGGAGAATATTTCTGTCCAGGCGGTCTTCGAACAAAATTTATCCCATCGGAGCCAAACAAATTAATTTTGCTTTCATTGCTCCACAAGACTTTAGCCCATTGTTTATTTGACCAATCCTTGTAACGTTTTGCAAATTCCAGGCGCTTCTTTTTATTGATTGCACTGATGAGAGGTTTCTTTGCAGGTCGTCTCGCATGCAAATTAGCCTCTTTCAACCTACAGCGAACAGTGTGAACGCCTATAGAGACTCCCATTTGCTCATTTGCGAAATTAGCAACGTCCACTGCGGTCTTTCGTGGATCTTTTTTGACCAGTGCAATCATCTGGCGGTCTTGGCGAGAGGTAGTTTTTCGAGGATTACCACTTTCCTTTCCACACTATTTCTCAAGGAAAATCGAGATTTAATCCGACATACGGTTGATTGATTTACACCAAAGAGGTGTCCAACTTCACGCATGGATTTTCCTTCTTCTAAGGCTTTAATGATTGCAGTTTTGCTGTCAGCTGAGAGCTGATTCTATTACAAAACACATGTTGTATAACTTATTTAAGAAATTTTCAATTCTAATTAAATAAATAACTTACTTTAACTATTTTTTTATTATGTTGCATTTTTTTGTTCGCTAAAAATTTTGCACTTTTTTCACTAATTCAAAAATAACTTTTTAAAGCAGAATTTGGAATAAACTGTGGTTACTTTGAAAACTTATAATTAAAAGAATTAACAGCAAAAGAAAATAGATAAATTAGTTACCGTTATTTTGAAACAGATCTTATTAAAGATCATAGGCACAGTGTTGCATTTTTTGTGCTCGCTACTGTACATACATACGTACATTACTTACTTAATTGGCCATAACAACCCGATTAACGGATTTCGGCCTCCAAATGAATTCCTTGCTGTACCAAAAGTATAGTCATTGGCCTTAATTTGAGAATCAATACGCCGCACGGTTCCACTTATCGATAACATGTACATTATTTTGCCCTCATTTACTGCCAGACCCATCTTCTTAGACTCCCGTTAAATAGTACTAAAGGCAGCTTTGACATCTCGCTTGGTACGTCCTATGATGTCGATGTCGTTAGCGTACGCAAGCAACTGGACACTTTTTTGAAAAATAGTGTCATTGCGATGCACTCCCGCCTTGGCGGAGCTGCAGGAATTGCTCAACGTCATTCTGCATAGCCTTATCAGCTTCGCAGGTATATCGAGCTCAGACATTGCGGCAAAAACACGATCCCTTATGGGGCTATCGAAAGCAGCCTCATAGTCGACAAAAGATGGTGTGTGTCGACTTGATTTTCGTCGGTCTTTTATAGGATTTGGCGTAGTGTAAAGATCTGGTCGATGGTGGTCTGAAGCCGCACTGATAAGGTCCAATCAGTGTTTTTGCTTCAGTCGTTCACACAATACGCCTGTGAGAACATTATATGTGGTACGGAGAAGGCTTTTACCCCTGTAGTTGGCTCATATCGTAGGGTCTCCCTTTTTGAGGACAGGACAGAGAACACTGAGGTTCCAATCGTTAGGCATACTTTCCTCTAGCCATATTTTGTAGATGAGCTGGTGCATGCGCCCTACCAACTCATTACATCCGATCTTAAACAATTCAGCGGAGAGGCCATCAGGACCTGCCGCTTTGTTGTTTTTAAGACGCATAATCGCGACTTTAACCTCTTCATCTCCACGCCGTCATCATCGATCGGGTTCGGAAAATCATCTCTAGAGGCGGTATTGATGTCATCATCGCCTTTCAGCAGAGTAGAGAAGTGTTTCCTCCACAACCTCAGCACACCCTGCGGTTCTGTAACCAGGTTTCCATTCTCATCCTTGCAAGAAGATGCTCCGGGCTTATACCCCTCGGTCAGACCCTTTTGATAGAATTTTCGAGCGTCATTCCTACATCGTTACATCTCGATTTTCTCACGCTCACGCCTTTCCTGCTCGCTTCTCCTCTCTCTGCAGTTTTCGTCAATATGCATAGTACCATTTAAGTGCTATCCTGTAGAGTCTTAAAAGGAAATTAAATTGTTGATGTTGATTTGTGGTATTAACTGAATTACGAAGGTTCATCTTTTTTTTCAAGTTTCTTCTTTTTTGTTCTTTTTTAGCTGAGAAGAACTATTTTTTATATTTCTGGAACCCTCTAAATGGACAACTCAAACATATTTGTTAGGTTAGGTTTGTCAATTAAGACAAGTACAGTACCCGGAGGTCCAGTTGACCCATTGTATGGAAACATTTTTGTTGATAATTCAAACTCTTTGGAAAGGGGAGATTTAAAACAATATACCTACATATAGAAGTCGCCGTCGTCTAATAGGTAAACTGAAGGCCCGAGTTCAAATTCCAGGTCAAACATCAAAACGAAGATATTTCTTCGGCGACTTTCTCTCAGCAGATGTCTGGGAAAAACTCTGAGTGTAAATAAAATTGCAATGCAAAGCTTCTCAAAAATTTGAAGTCGACTCTAAACTGTAAGTCCCGCCACTCAAGTATAAAATTAACGCACACAACATAAGTGGTGTGAGAATCTATGTCAATAATCCTGACTGAAGGCTAGTAATGACCAATTATGTATGTTATGTGTGAATGTAAAGAAGGACTCTTTAAACGAAGCCATCGTTTTCCATCAGCACAACATATTGCAACACATGTAGTATCAGTTATATCAACGGTGACAAAAGTTAGAATAGTTCTCCAAGTTCAGTATCTAATACCTCCATTCACTTTCGAAAGCACAAAAATCTTGACAGTAATATTCTTCAGCATATACAGTTTGTCAAAAAAATCTTTGCACATAGAGAAAAATTAAGAAAACTTAGAAAAGTTCATTGATTTCTAATATAAATAATCAAAATTTTAAATTTTTTCAAACAGGATTTTATAAACATATGTTTTGTTAATATAATAATTAAAAAACTTTTATAAAAATGAAAATATTCTAATGTAAAATATTGAAAAACAAAAACAATCCAATTTTACTGCTGTCAAAAAAATTGGAAATTTATAGTGCTAATATTTGGTGGGTTCACCTTGATCATCAATTACCGCTTTCCGATGCCTTCTCAAGGACTGAATAATCTTCGGAATGTCATATTCTAATGGAATTTTTTACCACTCTTCTTTGATGAACTTTACCAAATCGTGTTTTTTGTGGGCGATCTTTTCCCTACCTTTTTCTTTAGATGAACCCACAAATTTTCGATAGGGTTAATATCAGGACTTTGGGCAAGAGTATCAATAACTTTGGTGTAGTTGCAAAGGAACCTGGAGTTACATAAATAAGATTTATTTTAAGGATCATTATCTTGATAGTACTTATGATTAAATTTATTCGGATTAACCAGGTCAATAAAACCAAATTTCCTGAAGCTGGCGGTCAGTTCATTTTATAAAATATCAAGATGTATTTTCTTAGTCATTATTTCATCCAAACACCAACTCCCTTCCTGGTTATATAGCCGAATACCATTACAGACAGTTTTCCAAACTTTACTGTAGGAATAAAATTTTTATTTTCTAGTGCTTTCAGAGACTTACGCCAAACTCTTTGCGGTCCGTCATGATAATAAAGCATTATTTTCGTCTCATTTGAGAAAATAACATCGTCCCAGTACTCCGAAGGAAGTGAAATGTATTCGGTGGCAAATCTTAATCTCTTTTCGACATTTTGTGTTGACAGCAAGAGTTTTTTCCTAGTCATTCTTGAAGAATATTTGTGTTTTTGAAGAACATTTGCAATGGTTTCCTGGAAAACACGTAAGCCAAAGCCTTTTTAAACTTGAAGAGCTAATCATCTCGCACTGGATTGTGGTCTATCATACACGGTTCTAATAATTTTTCTCTCAACTCGCTGCGTCATCTTTTTTGGACTGTCTGTAGATCTCTTTAAATCCGGTCCTCCTTCTTATTCAGCATGGGATTTAAAATTATATACAGTCCTGATGTTTAGGGAGAACATATCGGTGATTTCCTTGGCAGATTTGCCTTTGTAGTAGTTGAAATATCCCAATTGTATAAAAATTTTTGAAACTCATTTCCCTGGCATTTTTTGTATTCAAAAATAAGGACACTTGTTATATAAAAACGATTCCTTCGTTACTAAAACGTTATTTACCCATTTCACATTCCATCCCATTTATAAAAAACCCAAAATGCGCAACATTTTTGGAAAATAACGGCGTATTTTTATAACTTTTTTATTATCTTCTTTCAATATGCAAAGATTTTTTTGACACTTCTTAGATTGAGTAAACTTCTTTTGTCGTTGTTATTATTGTAATGTGTGTTACTATTAGGAAACTATTGGTGCCATATGGTCGTAGACAAGTACAGTTATAGAATGAGTGCAAAAATAAAAAAATATATAAAGAATTTGTTGTTGGAATTCTTGAATGAAGATCAAATTTTACATTTTTTTGGTCTGTGCAAAGATTTTTTTGACAAACTGTATTTTTATAGTAATTTTGTTTATAATATTAAGAGCCATTATTAAAACTTGGGTTACCTTTAACTTATTTTTCTTATAACAACTTAATAAAGTTAAATTGAAATACGGCAGTGCCGGAACAATGTCGATAACACCGTTCAATTAAACAAGCTTTTTTAAACGCAGTGGCAACGACGGGGTTCTTTTTTTTTTTTGTTTTTGTTGTATATGCTCATTTTGTTTATATTTGAAGTTGCCATATTGAAAATAAGTTCAAACAGCAGTTCGGCAGAATGATCCTCCCTTTAGCTTAACGCTCGCTCACTTCTACCATATTGTCCACTTCTAATAATGAAAAACGTTAACATCGTCCCTTTAGTTAAAGCAAGTTGCAATAATGGCCCTAAAAGAAAATAATTACAGACTAAAGACATTTTTTTTGCGAGTCTAAAAAGGTAATATGATCAATGGGAATATGATAGGAACTAAAATGACGCAAACGGTTAAGAGAACAATATCCGTCCGATGGTGTTGGTTCATAGTGACATATTGACTTGGGTTTCAAAATTCTGCAATACTTGATCTTGTGTGCTGAAAAACTAATGCAGAGGGGAATGCTGTATAAACTTTCCAACGAAAAAATGTGTTTTCATGTATCTAAGGGAAGAGGCATCTTCAACCTTATCTTTGAAAATTTGATTGGAGAACAATTGCAGACAATCGAAACATTTGGCATTCGTTTCTGACACACGCCAATTAAATATAAAGCTTCTCATTAATCTCAATAATAAATTTTATTTAATTCCATCTATTCTTTTCAAAATGATTTAATTATTCATTAATTAATTAATTGTTTAACGTTGAAGAAATGTGTCACTTCTATTTGTTTACTCCTTCTATTTCGCAGGAGAAATGAAATAGGATTTTATGCGTACATAAGTCGGTGCGTAGACATCTATTGTGATGATTCTCGTACCGAATAAGGCGAAAGTATCTTTAATAAAGAGAATATAGTTTATCAATAATATAATGGAGTAAGTGGAAGCGGTCATTAATGCTGCAATTTTTGTTTTTCATCATATCACAAGTTTAAGAAAATATATCCTGGTAGTCTAGTGGGTAGTGTGCTAGACTATTAGCGTGAGAGTTGTGGGTTCTATTCCCACCAGAGACTCTAGTCTGTGACACTTAGGGATGTTATCGACACATCGATGCTTTACATATAAATTTCGATGTTTAACATCGATGTTTTAGGGACGATACATCGACGTTTAGTAACGATACACAACGGCTTCTACTAATTGCCAAAGAAAAAGTAGGTCATTTACCTTAATAAATAAACGTTCGAAAATATAATGGTACTAACTCTTCTACAACTGCAAATAATGACACATCTGATGATGACGAAAATGATTTACAATCTGATATTTGGAAATACCACAAACTGTTAACCCATAAAATTCGAAAACAAAAATTATCCCCCTCTATAGATGCCATTAGCGAAACGGAAGTTCAAATATACAAATCATTCCCGGAAGCACCAATAAAAAGTGACGCAATTGTTATTTGGAAGGGATCTTTGTTTCCAAAACTTTCACGAATTGCACTACAATATCTACCAATTATTGCTACTTCTGTGCCCAATTTTCGGAAGCTGGTGCAACAATAACACAAGAAAGAAATAGAACTTTTGGGATCTAGGCTTTCAAAGCTACTTTTCCTTAACTCTATCTCAAAATTACTCAATCTCAATTAAAACCAAAATTATTTCATTTTTTATAAAATTTACAAATTAATTAATTATTTGCTCAACTAATTAATAACTGTGGAAATACACCTACAGTGCACTCGCGCTAATGTGAACACCGCATAATGTGAATACTTTTTTTGCCTCATTGAGAACTGATTTTTTTTAATTTTAAACTTTAAAATTCAGTGTTTTTTAGTTGCGGGAAACCCCATTTTAGGTGTACATATACATACATACAGTTGAGGAAAAAACTCTACATACACCCTTTAATTTTCATCTTTTAAGAAATTATTTAAATATATTAAAAATTAATTTATGGTATAATATTAAGTGTTAACAAAAAAGTTTATTTCAAAAAAGAAAAAATCCAAGTTATAAAAAAACAAATAAAAAATAAAAAAAACAACAAATTCATAAGAAAAAAGTCTACATACATTTACAAAAATTAAAATTTTTGTACTTAAAGTGAAAAAAAAAATGTTGTTTAGTACTTAGTCGGTCCACCTTGAGCATCAATTACGGCCTAAAGACGCCGGGGCATTGACATTATCAAATTTTTAGTAATGTCAGGTGTAATTTCAGTCCAAGCACGAATCAGCGCGGTTTTAAGAGTTTCTCGACTGCTGATGTCGTACTTTCGTACTAATCTCTCTAAAACATCCCAAACGTCCTCGATTGGATTAAGGTCTGGTGACTGGGGTGGTGTATTTAGTTGTCTTGGAGCATGATAAAGGAGCCAGTCCCGTACAATGTGTGCCGTGTGCTTAGGGTCGTTGTGTTGTTGGAAAATCAACCAATTTCCCAGACCCACGCTTTCAACTGATGCCTTCAGGTTTTGTTCCAATATATTTTTATATTGATGTCGGTCCATATTACCCTCGACAAAAACCAAACGTCCGACCCCAGATGACGCCATTGCTCCCCAAACCATAACACTGCCGCCACAGTGTTTCACAGTAGGTATAAGATTCTTCGGATCGAGAGCAGTGTTTGGTTTTCTCCAAACCTTTGGTCATCCATCGTTTCCGAAAATATTGTATTTACTCCCATCAGTAAATATAACAGTTTTTCAGAAATCAGTGTCTTTTTCCAGATGAGCTTTAGCAAATTCGAGACGAAGTTGACGATTCTTTGCCGAAATTAATGGTTTTTTTTCGTGCTGTTCTACTTCTGAAATTATTTTCACGTAAAACATTTCTTATTGTTCTCGGTGTAACTGAAACATGGGAATATTTTTCAAGGTGTTCCGCCAATTTTGGAGCACTTATTCTGGGATTCTGCTTCACTTCTTTCAAAATACTACGTACGTCCCGCCTTGAAAGTTTCGAAGATTGACCACCATATTTCGAACTGAAGGCAGAGACCTGCGTCGAGCAAATTTGTCGGCGACGGCGGCTAAAATTGAAAAGCTTCGACGGCGGCTTTAAGTCGGCTGTCAGCCGAAATATAGTAAGATTTAGGCGGCGCCTTTATTTCGGCTGTGATCCGAAAAATGGCTTTCATATATCCCATAAATCTTGGTTGCTCCACTGTGTTAAAGGGCCTTAGATCTCTGCAGCACATTTGCACAAGCAGACGCACATTAGCAAATTTTTCGGAATATTCATTTTTAGAACTTCTTGGCAATATGAATTTTGATTTGGCATTCGAATTTTAAAATTTTTTCAATTTTACATCAATACCATGAGCACGTAAATGGTTAAAGAGGTTTGATGTCGATGTAGAAACTCCAAACCTGAAATTATTTCGCATGTTATAACACTTGCAAAAAACAACTTTCAGAAATGAATATTCCAAATAAAATTTCCCAAAAAATTTGGCAACAAGCTAATTAAAATAGGAGTTTCATTATTGTTTTGGGAAAATCTCCCCTCAATTTTCTTTAAATTTAATTCCTGGATAGAAGTAATATATGTACCAACCCCTTTAAACGCATGGGGGGCTCATCAAACCAAAATTTACACATGTGATACTTTATAGCATAGGATTATTTCCAATAACCATTTGACAAAATGGTGCCAAACTATTGACCCTGCTGAAGATTTTTTGTTTAAAAGGTTTTGGGCTTTTTAATTTTTGTTTTGGTGGTTAGTAATTTTTCGTATTTGTTTATATCATTGTCAATACCATTAAAAACAGCAAGGACGTCATCGGAATCAGATGAATTTAACTCATTTAAAAGTGTTACCACATTCACCAAAAAACAAGGAAAGGTGTTCAAAATTACCATATCAAGAAATTAAATATTTTTACTATTAACATATCAAAAAAAGGAAGAAAAAATTCAATAATGTATTTAAGTCAAGTAAAACGAAATATATAAATATCATATTTTATATATATTAAAAATTTATTGTATACAATATTAAAAACATATTTTCATATATTCTTAAATACAAAAAGCGGCGGCTGAATTTAAGCCGACTTAAGCCGAATAAATCTTCGGCGGCGGCGGTTTTTAAATTTTATCGGCGGCTCGGCTTAACCGGCTGTCAGCCGATCGGCGCAAGTCTCTGACTGAAGGATGTATTTCTTTCCTTTTCCCCATTTTTAATAAAATATTTGATTTAACAATTACTTTTTGCACTTAATTGATAGTATTGCTTATAAAAAAGTAAATGTGGAAAATAACGGATCTTTTCCTTTTTTGTCCTTAACTTGTTGTTTAATTTTAGAGGTTGCCATACTGTATGTAGACTTTTTTCCAGCGGCTTAATATGATAATCGCTAATAATTTTTATAAAGTAAATATTTTCATTTCTCTTTTTCATCGATTTATATTATCAGTCTATACCCTAATAACTAGTATACAAATATTTTCTAATATCACAATTAATTCTTGAAAACTAAAAAATATTGGGCTGTATGTAGAGTTTTTTCCATAACTGTATATGTATGTGTTAGTACATCTGCTTGCATATTTATTCTTCATTTGTGATTTAGATACTGTGAAGAAAGTTTGTGAAGATTAAATTATAAAAAAAAAATTCATAAATAATGATTTTTGTTTAAAAGATGGTATAATTCTGTTTTAAAATTATCGGTATTCGGAAATGTGAACAATTCGCAAAAGTGAACAACGCCAATTTTTACAATTCTTAGGTTCACATTAGCGCACGTGCACTGTATCTACGTATGTATGTACGTATACAATTTATTTTTTACCCTGAGAGGCTGTTTTGTTTTACTTTTTATGATAAATGAAATGAATTATTAAATAATTTTTGTTAAAAAAAAACTTTGTTATTACTTTAAAGAATACATTTTTAGTATTTATTTATAGGAAAACGAAACAAATGATCACCGATGTTTTTTGTTAATGGGGAAAAAAAACATCGATGATTTTCCTAGCGATGCTGCATCCCTAGTGACACTACACCGAGCACATGGTCGAAGTTACTTAGAATATAATTTGTAATTGTATTGTAATTAATAAATAAATACCCATTAGACTTCAAAAGACTTTCTCGTCACTAAACAGCTTAAAATTTCATCTTCAGAAAGCTCTACATTTTGCTTTGTATTCTATTTCTAACGTATTCTCCCATAAAATCACAACATTAATGGGTGTCATCTCCTGATATTTCTTACTACTTTCAATATTCATATATGTATGTACTAGGGATGTCAATTGGGATCGATTTTTAAAAATCCCGGGATATTTCAGAATAATTCAGGATTCAAAAATCCCGAAAAATCACGGAAAAAATCGCGATTTTCTCTTAATAATAAAAATATTTTGTTAACAAAATCGTTTGTATTCCAATTACCTATATCAGAATTATATATCATTAAAAATAAAATATAAAAACAGCAAGACAAAATGTAAAAAAAGCGTAAATTAACAAAAATGAAAATTATTTATACATATGCAAATGCATTAGTTTTAAGAAAATTATTTCGATTCCAACAAAAAGATTAAAGCATCTAATATGTGATCTGATAGGCTTGAACGAATTTTATTAACAACATACGCTACCGTTGAAAACCACTTCTCGCGATCAACATTTGTTGGTAAAATAGTTCCAAGATAGCTCTATGCACCGTGTAAATATTCACCTCTACCACTTGCTGATGTAAATAAATCTATTTCTTTGGACAGTTGAGTAGCTAAATCAGTTACACTATTTTATAGAGCTTTTGCATTCTTCGATGGCATCAAATATATTTTTATCAATGGAAGTAGGGTTTTCCTCATCTGAGAAGCTATTATCGAAGTCAAGTGATATAGCATTTTTTTCAGGACCTTTCGTAGAGTCAAAATACATATGAATTCAAAATCCCGGGATTCGGGATCTCCCTATTGGCAGTATGTACACATATGATTATAAAGTACATATAAAGTATTTTATGAATTCTAAAAACATTGCTGGCTTATAGCAGTGTGGCAAAACTGAAATTGAACGTTAGTCGATTCGACTAACACTCACTTAATTGTCGTCTTCAGAAAATTAAGATGCACAAATTGTAAGAAAGTAAGCAGCAACTTAAAGTGCAATGGCCACATCTTACTAAATAAAAATAAAAAAAAAAACATTGCCAGCAGGTTTTGTCTTTGATGTATTTTCTTAAGTTACCAATTGTTAACTGAGTTCAGTCTTTGTAATATGATATGTTGTTAAAAACTAATAATAAAAAGAAAAATGCATCCATACACCTAAAAAGCTCCTTCTCCTTGCCATTATAAAAATAAATCAATGCACCTTACAGAAAAAAAAATAACAAAAAAGACAAAATTTTAGCACATGTAGTAGCAAAAGTCAACTTTATGCTCTCTACGTATACTTTTAATGCATTTGCTGCATACAGTTTTTAAAATTTTCACTCATTTATTGGATTTTATTTAGCACGATTGAATGTAAAGAGATTGAAAATAAAGTCTTATTAGACATAAGGCCACGGTTCAAACCCCAGGTCAGACATCAAAACGAAAAATGTGAAAAAATATTCCTTCAGCGACTTCCTCCAAGCTTTCCTTACGCAACGTTAACCAGAATAATCCAGACCAGGGATGGAAAAGTTGGTACAATTGTACTTTTTTTAGCACTATTTGGAAGTCAAAAACACCGTAGCACCTCAATGACTTATTTAGCACTATTGAAAAAAGTTCTCTCCTTGTATAATTTTTTCTTTTCGTTTCATTTGCATATGGCAACTCGTTGCTAACTTGATATATCAAGAGTTATACAAGGAATATTATCCGTTCCACATTCATCTGCAAAAGTAGAAAGGATATTTTCATACCAAAATTTAATAAAAATCAAAAGGAAAAATGAACTGTTTCCTTGACTGTCTCAAATTTAATCCGAACAAGGATTTCATTGAAATCATTTAATTAGTGTTGCTACAATTTTGAAATAACAAATAGTTCGCTGGTACAAAATTTATCACAAATAGTGATTTAAAATATAGATCTCATAATCTTTTTTATTCTTTTATAGGTAAGTATTAAAGTATGTTGTTAAGATTACCTATTATAAAGTGCTTTTCATAATTATAGCACCACCAGCATTTCAATAATAACAAACAATGAATTGCCTTCAGGTCATATTCTCTGATGAAAAAAAGTAGAACTTAGATAGACCAGATGGCTATCGATACTACTGTCCTAACCTTAGAAATTCAAATTTTGGGGAGATATTTCTATAAGTGGTTGCCTCGAATTTCAGTTTCCATCTACGCGAATGTATTGTACAGAGTACATACTGTTCTTAGCTGTAGTTTGCTCCCCTTCTTCAGAGAAAGTAATGAAAAATTATGTCAGCAGACATAGGATGGATAGGTTCCGTAAACAATCTATTGAGGTTTTATCGTGGTCAGGTTGCTCTCCAAATATGAATATTATTGAAAACATTTCCCCAAACGAATTCCCCATTCTTGCCTGAAGATTTATATTCAAAATAACAGGCAATTTACCAGTGCTGAAAATTTTAAATTAAAAATGATCGAAGAATGGGTGAAAAGAGACGGAGAAATATTAAATAATCTTTATAAGAATATCAAAGACCGAATATTTACTTTAATAAGGGGTATTTGTTAAGTTTTAAGTATAAATATTTTTCGTAAATAAAGCTTCTTATTGCACAAAAATGTGACTGGCGCTATAATTTTGCAAAGACTAAAAACTTTAATTTTTATACTGAAGACAAAACTGATCTAACAATTTGTAAAATTTACTGTTATTTTTACTGTCATTTATATTTTTTTATTAATTTATAATAAAAAGAAAGTTTAAAAAAGAAAAAAGTGAATTTAGTACAATCGGTCTGAAAAAAGTAAAATTTTTTTTAAACGTTAGTACAATTTGTTTAGAAAAATTTTCCATCCCTGATCCAGACGGCTCATCAAAAATTTTTCCTGAAACTGTTCTTCAGTGTTCTGTCCTACCGGGTTTTCCTACAACGATTATGCTAAGAAATTTCGTTCTTTAAAATTTTTCGCTCTTTAAAATCTGGAGACATAGCTGCCAGATAGATAAAACAAACATTAGAAGAAAAATCGCGAAATTGTCAAAGACGGTTTTTGAAATCGTAAAAAATTCGTCAAAAAAAAAAATAAGTAAAGAAATTGAAAGATTTAAAGAAAATTTATTTTTAATATAGTAAAACATTTAAAATCCTTTTTGTAAAAATTAAAAGGATTTAAGAAGAATGGAAACAAAAACAACTAATATTTATTAATTTCATATTCTTAATAATATGACCCCTTCATTCTATAACGTTTTGAGTGTACTTAGAACGTTTTTAATGTTCTTTCATCAATCCTACGTTCTCTAACTTAAATACTGTCAAAATTTGGTTAAGATGCGCCAAACCGTTCCGAAGTTATAGGGAAAAATCTACTTAGAATACATATATAGTCGTATGTCGCGTGAAAACTTTGAGTGCTCATAACTCAGAACACACTTTTTCGACTTAGAATGTTATAGAACGGAGGCGTTGAATTAATTAAGAATGTTTTGCTACGATGTTGTTATCAGACTTAAAATTTAAGTTTAAGTTCGTCTCGCAATACGTCCATGGGGATTATTTTCAGTCAAGCGCCTTCTTACGGTCCTTGCGGATACTTCAACAGTGTGTTCCAGCTCAATGCACGATCTAATCTAAATAGATAATAATATCTAATGTGAAGAATGGGTCAGCTTTACTCATCCTAGCTATGATTTTATCTTCAGCAACGGTTGTTTTGCGTTAATTTTTTCTTGGGAAATTATTAAAAGTTGGAAATTGCAGCCAAAAACCTAATAGCAAAAGAATACTTTGCAGGTTATTCTGGCAAGTTGGAATAACATTAGTCCTGAACAGTGTCGCAATTTAGTCAACGCAATGCCATAAAGATGTACTGAAATAATTCACCAAAAAGGGTACCCCACAAAATATTCCAGATTTAAAATAGGTAGTTTGAGTGATAAATAAAGCAATTAAATTAAATTTTCAATAATTTGTTTTCAGTTAACTTAATTATGGGGTAAATGTACCTAATATCGGCATGTACCAGTAGTCGGCAGTTTTTGTAAAAAAATGCAAATAAATAAGAAAAGCAACCTTTATTTACTAAAGTTAAAACTGATTTTGGTAGAAAAAATAGTTTTGTTCTCTTATGAAATGAGTAAATTGAAGTGGGATGAATACTTTTGTCAATATTTGTCCTCATGCAGTCATGGTTTTTAAAAAAGTTGAAAAAGTTTTTTAACAAATTTTTAGTTTAGGTGTCTCCTTAAACAAGCAAGTATTTTTTTTATTAAGTTAAGTGTTTTTGAAGAACGTAAGTGATTTTAATGAAAGAAAATAGATCAAATATTAAATTAAGAGTGAAAAATTCAGGAAATGAATATTTTTTTAGAATTTATATTGCAGGCAGGGAGGTGCCGACTACTGGAAATTGAGTAAAAACTTGATTTACCTAATAGTCGGCATAGTTTATAATGAATACACTGAGAGCTGTCGAGAATCTAAAGTCGGAAGTCCTATAACAGGACGAAAATTCGTGGTTCAGTAGGCATAATAGGCTATTCTTTGAATGGCAGACAATATAAATTCAATTATATGTATGTATGTCCACCTGCGGGAAAACGCTCGCACCAATACTCCCAAGAATCTCTAAAATGTACTTTAATAGAAGTAAGAAATGGCACATCTACAATATTGGGTGCAAGCAAAAAATATGGAGTCCCGCGTTCCACCATACAGGACAGAATCCATCCTTCGGTTGATACCAGAGAAATGGGTTCACAAACAGTCTTGACTGAATCAGAAGAGGAATGTCTTGAGAAATGGTGCAAAGACCTAGCAAATTGTCGATTCCCATTAAAAGCTGAAGACTTGATAACTGCAGTTCAAGCGATAATAGTAGATGATCAAAGACCCATGCTGTTAACGTTTCCTAACAGAGCAAAACGCTTTGGCATTTTGAATGATCCATCGCGAATATTTAATGGAGATGAATCCAGCTTTAATTTATGTCCAAAGCCGGAAAAGTTCAGGACCCAAAAGGATATAGAAACGTTTACAGTATCCAAATGGGAATTGAAAAGAAAATAATAACACTGCTGCTGGTTTTGTTTAACAAATGGTCGGATATTAGACCCAATGGTTGTCTTTCCATATGTGCGACCATCTAAAGATGTAGTAAATAGTTTGCCGGAAGAAAAGAAGTTTTGGAGCTATTTTTTTAATAATATCGATCGTGTGCAATGCCAAGCATAGCTCCAAAACTTATTTTCTTTAACAAAAATGTTAATGCCGACAGTAGGATCATTTTTTGCCGCACTTATGTACATATGTGCCTAGCATTGGAAAAATCGATGATTTGAACAAAATATTTCAATTACTTAAATGGATCTAAAACTAAACTTATCACAGAATTGTAATAACTAAACATAATCTCAACACTATTTTCCCACTTTTAATCAGACCAATTTGAAAAAGAGAAAAAAAATAAAACTGCCGATTACTGGTACTGGTACATTTACCCTGTGTCCACTTAAATTTTAAGTCTGATACCTATCAACTTAAGTTTTTGTTGTTAATTAATTATGTTATATGTTATGCATATGAAATTAATAAATATTAGTTGTTTTTGTGGGATCAATTAAATCTTAAATCCTTTTAATTTTTACAAAAATATAAAATATTGCATAAGTGAGTTAATTGTGTGCCCACAAGTGTAGTATCCATAATTTTAAAATGAATTTAAAATGTCAGAATTTTAAAGCTTAAAATGTAAAGTTTTGATTTTGATTGTGGATACGAAAGTTTTTTTTTTATTTCTTTACCATAATTTTGTAAAACGTTTATTCTTATAATAGTATCTACTATTTTTTTTGTGTTTTGTATGTTTTAAATAAAGCAACCAAAAATGAAAATTGCAAACGAAATGTAAAATAAAAAAATAAATATTTTGCATGATGCAACATTATTTTTTATGTATTATTGTCGCTTTTAACCCTTCTATAATTAAATATTTTTTACGGTGGAATAAACTTTAGTGTACGTACGACAATAAAATTAGGAAGTTATGTTCTTAGCTTTTTTTTACTATTCTTTATAAAAAAAAAAAACAAAACAAAAAAATGAGACAAAACAACCACCATCACCATCGCCACCACACCTCTAACACACACCACCACTGCCTTAGACAATTCAATATAATCCCCGGCATATATTTACATACGTACGCACATTCGTGAGACGTGAGAACAAAAACATGTGCAAAGTATAGCCATCTCTTTTAGGCGGCGAGAGCAAAGCAAAGAAAAATCCAATTGGTTGCCATTGGAGGTGTGTCTTAGCGCATATTCTCCGTGGCGTTAACTGGTTGTTGTTGTTCAAGTATGCCTGGCACTGGCACTTAATTCTGCATGCTTCATAATTTTGGTTGGTTGCTTGATTTTGATTCCGGTTGATGGTTGGTTATTAATCGTACGCCTCTACACACTTCAGATGAACGAATACGCTACGGAAGCAAAAGTAAACATTTTTGTATTTTGCAGTACGTTTTGTTTTTTGTTTTGTTTTTTATTTTGTTTGTTCGCATGCCTCTTTAGTTAGCATTGTTAAAAGCTCTTTTTGGTTTTCAGTTGTTTTCAATAAAACGGATAATAAAGAGAGAAAATAAATTTTCAATTCAGACTTTCTGCGGAATGTTTCGGAGATTAAGTGAATCGAAATACTTACGGTAGAGTGTGATTTTAAAAAAGTTCGAATCGTTATGGACATTGAAAAGAAATATTATACATACAGACACACGTACATATACCTATAAATAGAAATAAATGATTGGACAGTGAAATGAGAAATATTTCTACTCTTATTTGTTTGTTTAGTTTTTTGCCTTTGCCTAAGAACTTTTTAATCTTTGTTTAATTTTTTTTTTCTTTTTCTTAGTTTGCGAACAAGAACAGTATCGAATAGATTTTTGAAATGCAAATAAATCACTTGTAAACTTGTCTTATGAATACCCACGAAAATTAAAATTTTTCATGTTTTAAAAGGACAAAGTTCATCTTCATACGTACATACATATGTATTTACACAGTCGCTGTAGTCTAGTATGTAGTGTGTTGGCTTAGTAGACGGTGTAAAGCTAAAGCCCGGGTTCCTATCTCAGGTTAGGCATCAAAACAAATTATGAAAAAAAATATTTCTTCGGCGACTGCCTCTCAACAGACTTCTGGCAAAAACTTTGAGAGTAAAAAAAAAATTGTAAAATTGCCACGAAGAACTGCTCAAATATCTGTCGCTCGGAGTCGACTTTTGAACTGTAAGACCTATTTTGAAATTGTACTGAACTCTAATTGAAAGAGTACTTTTTCTTTATTAAATGGCTTTAATAAAATATGCTTTAATGATACTAGTGGAGCTTAAAAAAAATATGTTACATAATTCATTAATAACTATAACAAAATATAATTCATTAACAAAAAACTGAAAAACTAAAGGACTTAATAGAAACGTACCATATTTTTCGCATCAATATAAAGTTAACACTGGGAAAGCAAAGCAAAGCAAAATCCAAAAACCTTTTCATTGCAAAAGTAAAAATTTTAAATTTTTTGTGAAAGTATTACATGGCGAAAGTACCCTTTAAAGTAGTTGCAAGTTTCAAGTTTATTTTTTAAAGTGGTAAAATAGCGAAAAACTTACTATGGGAAGACAAACTTCAGTTGAGGCACGTGGTATCATATTAGATTTACCTAGAAATGGAAAATCCCTGCATGAAATAGGAGAAATCGTTGAAAGGCACCACTGTACAATAAAAATAATCATAGACAAGTATGCAAAATACAATACTCTTGAAAATTTACCCGGCGCAAGACGGCCAAAACGTTTAACAGAAACCGAAATAAGAGCTATAGTAAGGGAAATAAAGACAAATCCAGCTTCTATTGCTGTAAAAGTAGCTGAAAATATCGCAAAAACCTCTGGAAAGCTAATGAGCTCAAGTGCCGTCAGAAGATCTTTACATCAAAATAGATTACATGACAGAGTCTCACGCACAAAGCCCGTTATATCAAAGGTTAACCAAGTCAAATTAAATTTCGCCAAAAAATGTATAAACCGGCCTCAAACTTTTTGGAATAATATTCATTTCACTGATGAAAGCAAATTTAAAATACTTGGTATAAAAAAAAAACTACCTAAAATATGACGAACAAAAACCGAGCCTTCAGCGATAAACATGTAACAAAGACAGTTAACCACGGCAGAGGATCAGTAATGCTCTGGGTATCTATGGCGGTATCAGGGGTTTGTAATTTGGTATTTATAGAATCTACAATGAAAAAGGACGATTGTCTAGATATTTTTGAGCAAAATGTAGCCCCTAGAACTATCACAAAACTGGATGTTTTAACAAGGCAATGATCCTAACCATACCACCAAAATTGTGAAAGAGTGGTTGCTTCATCATTGTCCAAAAACTCTGGATCATCCACCACAATCCCCAGACCTTAATCCCATCGAGCACCTGTGGAAATATCTCGCCAAAAAAATTAGAGATAGAAATATTTCTAGTAAGGATCACCTGAAGGCAGTTTACAAGACGATTGGAATAAAATTTCACCTAATTTTATGAAAAATCTTTTTGATTCAAGTCAAAAGGATTACAAACAAAATATTGAATATAATTTTTTAGACAATTTTAATACATCTGTTTACTTTATTTTGATGCGAAAAATATGATACATTTCCGCTAAAAGTGAATTAATTTGTTAAGTTGTTGTACGGTCACATCTAAAAAATTTTTGCTACAAAACGTAAAATATTTGTTTGCCATAATGTAAGCACAAAATAATTTTGCGTGGCAAACAGAAAAATCCACCATTTTTGGCAAATAAAATTGTTTGCCGGCAAACAAAAATTTTTTAATGTGACCACCCTGTGACAAATATTTTCATGTCTTTTTGGCAAATATTTGTTTGCTCTCACATATTTTTCGTAATGTCAAACAGTGGCAGATAACAGCTGTTTAAGGTTGTGCTGCCTACTAGCAAAACTAAAACATCACTAAAATCTTAAAAAAATAAATGAATTCAAATTTAAAGAAAATAAATAATTTATTTTATGGAAACCTTTTTATTCGTTGTAAATGTATTCATTATATACATGTAAGAATGGTTATCCCGATTTATTAATTTAAATATTTTATTTCAACAATTCATTTGTTTGAATATTTTTTGTAAATAACGCCGAAAGTATTAATAAATTTTTAAAAGGTTTAATAAATTTTAAAAAGAGTTGTAATAGAAATTAAGATTCGATTAACATAGTTAGCGACTATTGGATATTACATACAACTGGTATTCTGGCAATTCGACATCTTTACACCTGATACTCGGCTTACATACATACATATAAATATTTGGGTGTCTGCATATACAGAGATGCATTCAGAATCTAAAATTTTTAATTTTAATTTAAATTTGAATTTAATGCATATATCAATGGTTATACCTTTCTAGATGGAAGCTATTCAGGGGTTGTAATGATTTTCAGTAAAATGGTTATTTTTTTAAAATCTGGTTAAATAAAAAGATCCCTGAAACGACTTAACTCTTTAGTACATAAAAATAAAGATTTCTTGTTTTTGTTATAGAAAATTATTGCAATGATTTTGATTTTTTCCCCAAATTGTCACGATAAATTATGTTCCTGAAAATATTCAAAGGACAATGTTATGAATGGAACTTTTAAAGTGGACGGTACTAGTCATTATGATGGAGAATTGCAATTCAACGCAGCAACATAATTCCAATTTTCCTTTTACACAAGTAGAGTACATTTTGGAATTCAACCATTCGTTCAATCATTTTGGAGGATACATTTTCAAACAAAGTGACATGAAAAACTTTCTCAAAAATATCTATAAATAATTTTCAAATTAGACCTAAAGGAATTCCATCATTTTATATGTATTCGATTTCCAATTTTTAGATTTCACATCTATTTTAAGTTATGCACATCATTTTAACGATTTTCAAATATGGTGATTGGCTGCACTGCAAAAATGTAAACATTTCTTTACGTTAATTTTATTGTGATTAAAAACATAATTTTTCAATTTCCAAAGCCATAGTCGTCTTTCCTTTTTTTCCCTTCGCAAAATATCACAGAAGCTCCGCAAAACAAAACGAAAAAATATTTACCTTCTATTACGTGTGAAAATGTGTAAACATATTTTTATTTTCGAACATTCTGGTCAAACATATGTTTTGTGGCAAATAGAGACCACATCGCAAAAATATTTGCCAAACTTTTGTTTGCCGCTATTTGAAGAAACAAAAATGGGAAAATAAATGTGCGTAGTGAGACCACAAAACAAAATTTTAGTTGTTTCAGTCATATTTCTGGCAAACAAGGGAAAACAAAATTATGGGAAAGATTTGCCATATCTGACCGCACCTTTAGTTTTTCAATTGCTTGTTAATGAATTTTATTTTTCTTAAGTTATTGATGAATTATGTAAAATTTTTTCCAAAACTTTGCCATCAAAGTAAATATAATAGAACTGTTTTTACATGATTTTAAGGTGTTTATTTTATTTTGACGGTCACAGTACATACAAACACATTGTTTGGTCACTATAAGCCTTCAATCGAGATTATGATTTAACTTCTCACACCACTTACGTACATGTTTTGTGTGTGTTAATTTTATATGTACATGCACTGAAAAAAAAATACCGTAGGTAACAGTAGTGTCATCCGTCGTGTGCGGATGGTCGCACTGTCCGTCTGTTTTGTGTCAGTTACAGTTTTAAACAACAACACCAACAAACGAAATATTTATTGAAAATATTATAAATATATAAAATAGCACTGGCCATTTTATAGTCACCTAGCAGCAACTCGTTTCCTTACCGTTCGCATCTTGAGGTAGGGCGTTTGTCTTTCAATTGTTCTTTATCCCGTCAATTACAATATTGGTAAGTTCAAATCTAATGTGCACGAACACTTCTCCCTCTTTCCACCTTCCTATAACCTATTTTCCTAAACCTGCACAATGCACTGCATGAGTAGGGACCATCCCCTGAGTGCTGGTTTTACCAAAAAAAAAAGAACATTAACTAAAAAATTTAGTAAACCTTCAACGAAAAATACATACAATATTCAAATCTATAGATTTTTTTATTGAAGTCTACACAAGTTTTCTTCAAGTCTACATACACACATTTTATTAAATAGATTTTTCATCAAATTACCGAAATAAGTTTTATACAGGTATCCCTCCTACAACATGGTCGATAGGTTTCTCTAATATAACGTGAGACTAGAAGCTGGTACAAAAACCCGAGTTAAGTTCCAAAAAAATATTTTAAGGGTACAAAAGAAACTTTATTTATATTAAAAATAACAAAATAAATAAAGATCCAATAAAATATATAAAAAAAAAATGAACATAAATCCACGTAAATACATAAGAAACAAACAAAAATCGATATGAATATATATGAATGTTTATTATGAATTAAGTTTAGTCATTTTCTTTATCATCGCCGCTCAATTCAATTCAATTAAATGGGAACGTTTTTTCGGCTGAATAATATCATCTCCACTTGCATTTATATTTTGTTCACCAGCTGATATCTTTAAAAAATCTGTAATTTTGCCTTGTTTCCTTGTCCGTCCAAGGTTGTTGTAAATTTCTTGATACGGTGATAGGCAATTTTGTAATTTCCTTTTGTATTTTCGCAGCGTTGTCAACTCAGTGCTTTTAGCACTGTTTTTAGTGCTTTTTAAAACTTTCGACGCGGAAAATTTTCGAGTTAGTGCCTAGTGCTTTTCTTTTCATGTCAGTGACACCAACTCAAATATTAAAAAAAAAAACTATAGACTAGACTAAAAATTAGTCTATAAACTATTCTAAAAGTATATAGATTAGACTATAGACTATACTAATTTTTGGTCTAATTTTTAGTCTAGTCTATAGTTAAATGTATAAATTAATTCGATATTTTATGACTGTAATTTTACATGTTAATGAAAGTTTTCTTGTGTGAAAGTTAACTTAATGTACGTTAATTTTTTTTAGACGTATAAAATGTAAATGATGTTACCTTTGAAAATGTATCAACTCGTTTCCTTATTATTGCTGGAGTTAAATAAATAATGAAGTCGCTGTGGTTTAGTAGGAAGTGTGTTGGCTTATTAGACAAAATGCCCGAGTTCGAATCCCAGGTCAGACATCAAAATGGTAAAAATTGCCATGAAAAGCTTCTCAAAAAATCTGTCGTTCGTAGTTGACATTAAACTGTAGGTCCCGCCACTCATGTATAGAAATTAACGCACACAACACGAGCGGTATGAGAGCTAGGACGTTGTACAATGGGTCAATTCGACCTCCGGGTACTGTACTTGTCACAGTTGACAAGTACACGTCCTCTAATATAACCTTAATAAATAATATTAATTTTGGTGTGTAAATTTTTTTTCTGGTTATATAAAATGGTGATAAAAAAAAAAAAATATTATAATGTTTTAGTGCTTTTTTGTTCAAATTACGCGTTTTTTGGGCGAGTTTGGTGCTTTTTGAAAATTTATAGTTGACAACGCTGTATTTTCGGGTACTTTCAGCGCAAGGGTCTGCTTCCAAGAACAATAATTCCAATTTTTTGGCCAAGTCCAATCCTTTTTTTTCGATTTCATTCACTTGGGATTCGGATGCGATTTCTACCAAATCTGCTTCCCCAACTTCTTGTTCGCCTCTAATAAGTCTTGCAATCTTTAATATCCATATCCACAAACCCTTCTTCTCCGATCGACCTAGCAAGTTCTAATATGCCACCAATTTCATTTTTTCCTGATTCATGCACGTTTTTTATCTTTGATTTTCCAACATCGATTTAAAGTTGTAATTTTCAGTTCTTTCAGCGATAAAGATATGATATCGATGCAGTCTTTGATTGAAAATTGCTTCCAAGCTTTCTTTACATCAAAAGACTATGAATCAGTTATGTTTAAAATCCGTGTTATAAGAGGTTTTTGGAAATTTTTTTAATCGTGTTAGAGTGAAATCGTGTTGTGGGATACCGTGTTGTAGGAGGGATACCTGTATAGAATCTGCTGATTTGAATAAAATTTTGTTGAAAATAATAAATCGACGCGTCCATCGAAGTTTAAGTGTATGTACTTAGAACGCTTTTAATGTTCTAGAAGTAAAAGTTTTCCATTCTGAAATGTGCTAAGTACACTTAGAATACTTTTGCTTTGAAATTTTTGAATTGTCTTGAAATCTAAGTTGACTTAGAATGTTATGGAAGGGACATTTCTTAACGTTGTGTTTTCTATGTGTACTTGGTATGTTCCGAGCAGTGTTGTCAGATTTTTTTTTACCTCCATCGCCAAAAGCTATATGCAAAATCGCCAAATATCGCCAAATTAAAATATTATTCAGTTTTTTCAAAATAAAAATCACCAAAAAGTTAAAGAAATCATTTATATTCATTTATTTCATAAGGTCAATAAAAAATTTATAAAAGTCTGTAATAAAAAAATATTATAATTTTACATTAGTTTGTACTTTTAGCGGATTAGTTATTAGTTGTCAAAATATTTTATACAAAAATTAGTTGCATAAATCTATAATAGTTATTTTGCATCTAAAGCAATTCGATACTTATTGGTCATTCTATGCAGAGGCATCTGCAATAGATTTTAGCCAACCTACAAATTTGTGTCATTAAAAGTTTTAAAATATTACATTTGCCTACTTATCTATGGCCCAACTTTCATTTTCCCAATCCTTTCAATGTCGACGATCTCCTTTAATTTTTTTTGGAGGAGACGCCATTATAACATTTTCGTTTTTTAAATAATGCTTTAACAGTATTTTTTAATTTTTACTTTTCTTTTGAAGTCTTACATACATACATAATTGGCATTACAACCCTTCAGTCCGGATTAAGGCCTAACTTCTCACACCACTCATGTGGTATGCGTTAATTTTATATGTGAGTGGCGGAACCTACATCTTAACGTCCAATCCGAATAACAGATTCTTTAGAAACTTTTTCATGGCAGGTTTATTTACTATCAGAATTTTAACCAGAAATCTGCTGAGAGGCAATCGCCGAAGAAATATTGTTTTTTTTATATTTCGTTTTTATGCCTGACCTCGGATACGAATCTGGACTTTACGTCTAATAAGCCAACACACTACCTACTAGACTATGGCGACTTCTTAATTTTTTATTCACCGTTAACTAATTTGACACTTGTTTGACATCAATACTGCACATTTAAAGATTTGTCAATATGAATTTTGACAGAAAAGTACTTTTAACAACAACAATCAGTTTGTTGTTTTTGTATTGTTTTACAAGTATATGAAATGACAAAGACGTTGGTATAACCCATAAATATGAACTGTTTTCTTGTTGACATTAATTGTGCCATTCTCTATGTAATAATAACATAATACATCAGGGGTACTATAAGAACATTATGTTATTAAAGTGTTAAAAAATATTTCAGGAAAATAAAAATAATTTGTGAAAAATAGCCAAATAAATCGCCATCTAGTCTGCAAATCGCCAATAAATCACCACGTCGCCAATTGAAAATGTTGGTCGCCAAAGGCAATGAAAAATCGCCACATTTGGCGAGAAATCGCCACATCTGACAACACTGGTTCCGAGTGCTTTTGTCAGTGCCTGAAATTGTAGTTAAAAGTTTCTTCCCCGAATTAAAAAAAGAATTTTGTGCGTGTAAGTGTACATAGTGTGTTTTAGTTTGCAAAAAAAAACAAATAGATCTATTAACAGTGTTGCCTATTTGGCACGTTTCAACCACAATTTTTTCTCTTCAGCGCTTTTCTATTTGAATTTTTTAGTTCCATATTGATAATATTCTTCACTTTATTTTTTTACAACCCTGGACAAATTTGTGTGTTTTTTGAGAGTATTTTCATAAGTTATTTCAAAAATAAATCTTTTTTAAAAAATTACATTTAAATTTTTTATAACAATAATGGTAAAATTTAAACTATCTTTAATAGCCTTATTTATAGTAGTTGTTTTCTAAGGCTGACCGTTATATGCGTAAATACAGGAATGCTTGGGAGTCTGATGCCTTATTCAAGAAATGGGTTGGGCCATTAAGAAAAAAACCTTTAAATGCTTTGGAATTGGGATAACCTCATATTACTTTTACCACACAATTTAACCCTTTGACGGACACTGACGTCTATAGACGTCATAACAAGGGTTTCTAGGGAGACATGACGTGTATACACATCATAAATTGTATCTTGCCAAATAACGGAGCTTCAGCAAGTGTCCCACGTGAAGACCTTCTAAAATTTTGGTGTCCGTCAAAGGGTTAAACGAGAAGCGGTTAAATGTAGCTGTTCACAGCTCAATTTAGTCAGTCGACCACTTGGGTAATTTATTTAATAAGTACATACAGCTTTTAAAGACAGCAATGCAACAAATTTTAATTTACACCGTATTAAGTACACAAAAATAATCACTAAAGACTTTTTTTTATTTAAAACTTCTTCTTTATTCAAATATTATATAATAGATACAATATATACGTTTTTGTTCGAAATTCTATTTAAGGATACTAAGGATAATAAGGAATATTACAATTATTTATCACAGATTCGCCGTCGTCTATTAGGTAGTGTGCTGGCTTATTAGACGTAAATCCAGGGTTCGAGTCCCAGACCAGACACCAAAATAAAAATACGGCGATTTCTTCTCTTTCTCATCTTGAAAAGTTTCTCAGAAATCTGTCGTTCGGAGTCGACTTTAAACTGTAGGTCCCGCCACTTCTGTATAAAATTAACACACAACATAAGTGGTGTGAGAAAATGCGGGCTTCTTGGGGACGATTGCTGTAGACTGTCTAATGGTGAATGTATAGCACTAGCCATTTTATAGTTTATATCTTCCCTCTTTCTACCTTTCCTAAACCTGCACAATGCACTGCATGAGTAGAGGTCATCCCCTGAGTGCTGGTTAAAAAAAGAAAAAAATTATTTTAAATATTTCTTAAAGGAAAAATAGGAAAACCTTTATATGCAAGCATTTTAGGACAAAATGCGACTATACATATTTTGTCCGCTTTAATGATGATTTTGTTTTTAAAGCTAACCTTAAGCCAACTCCCTACATTCTCTTATCAACTGATAAGGAGAATTTTCCACTGTCTCGAAATATTTATTTTTTAGTTTCATTATGAAGTCATTTATGAAGCAACCGAGTAGAGTATCTCTAATGTTGTTTGTTAATAATTTTTAAACATTTATTTTGAATAAGATGGAGTTTCTTAAGATGAGTTTTTGCTTTTGTATACCATATCGGGCATCCATAAGTTAAGATGGGTCTTAAAACGCTCTTAAAAATTAAATTTTTATTGTTTATGTTCAGTCTCGAACGGTGGCATATAATGGGCCACAAAGCCTTTGAGCGATTTCTTACAAACTTTGTCGATGTATTTCGCAAAGTTTAGTTTTTTATTTAGACTAAACTAATTAATTAACTAATAAAATAAATTTTAGAATTAGTTCGAAGTATTTCACATCACTGCGTATCGTTTTATTTGATCACTACTTAGACATAACTGGCTGCTTGGAGAACTTTTGGGCGAGTTATAGGGGAAGGTAATGGCTTGAGTTTTGTTCATGTTAATTTTTATCTTCCATTTGTACATATATTTAGCACACGCTGAAAAATCATTTTCCCATTTTTCTTTAACAAAGCCTTTGTTAGCTTGTTGGATGTTATTAGAGCGTTGTCATCTGCATAGTATGCCACTTTCAAATACTTAGGTGGAGTAAAAATTGAGTACAGTAAAGGCGACAACACTGTTTAGGAGAAGATAATGTATTGTTAACTTCTACTATAAATGTTCTGTCTTTTGGAAAATCTGCGATAAATTTACATAATCTTGGCATAAATTTACATAAATTTGCGATAAATTTACATAAATTTGCGATAAATTTACATAATCTTGGCATATTAGAACGCATTAATTTATATATGAGGCCATTGTGCCAAACGGTATCGAATGCTTTTTCCACATCTAATAAAAGTAAGACCTGTCGATTGCTTATCACATTTGTTATGTTTTATTATATTTGTAATACGATTTATTGGACGTCACTATGCTGTCTTTTAAAGCCAATTGTATATTAACATTAATAAATTGACTACCTTAGGTGGTAACTCTTTTTTTATTAAAATATTAGAAACATCATCTAGATCAGGCGAATTAGAAGATTTTTGTGATGCTATTAATAAGTTGAATTCATCCAACGAGGCAAAAGTTTAATTACCAGATTGAATTAGCAATGACATGAGTTTTTTTGGCATTACTGTTAACAACTTTTTCAATGGAGTGTTTAAAAGTAGATGTGTGTCCAAAGTCATTTATAATTTTTTCATTACCCTGTAAAACACTAATGTCTTAACACCTCATTTTATTTACAATTTGTTAAAGATTCTTGATGATTTCTCATTTAGGAACCGTTATTTCGGTTGAAAAACTCTTAGGAGTCGTTATTCATTATCACATCATAGAAAAAAAGGAATTTGTTACTTTTTTCTATTTTATTTTTTTATTATTTAACGCTTTTTACAGCGTGTTTTGATTATAGTTAGTTACTTAAATTATTACTTTTTAAGTAACTTTTAGCTTTTTAACGCTATTTGAGTAGGAGGACTGCGTGTTTTGACCATAAAAAATTGGCAACACTGCCTATTAAAGGCATGCTAAATACACTTAAACGATCAATCGTCAATATTTTCTCCGTTCTAAAACATTCTATGTGATTTTTAGCTAGGAAACTACTATACAAATTCTACTAAAATTTTACTGAAAACAGTGAAGGAATCAATGGCGTATCTTATATAGCTTACGAGATATCGCGTGAAAACTTTGAGAGCTCTTAACTCGAAACACATTTTTTCGACTTAGAATGTTATAGAACGAAGGCGTGGAAATGTTTTGTTAATTTAAATAAAACTTTTGTAAAATCGACGCCTCTATTCTATAACATTCTAAGTACACTTAGAATGTTTTTAATGTTCTTCGTTTTTAAATTTTACGTTCTCTAACTTAAATATTGTCAGAATTTGGTTTAGATGCCCACATCCCTTCCGAAGTTATAGGGAAAAATCTACTTAGAATACATACATGTATGTATGTAGTAGCTTAGTTTTCACTGAAAGCAATACTGTGGTGTACTCTTTTTTGTTGATCTTGATTTTACGAGTGCACTGAAATGTGTATTTCTCTCACTCGTTTGCCTGTAAAGTAACGGAATTATGCTTTGTGTTGTAAGTGCATATTTTACTGCTGAAGCTACATTTTCAGTATTGCCATATGAATATCAGTAGTAGTAATGTAAAAAAAATTTTTCCCCAGAAATAAAAAGTTTAAAAAAGTTACTGGCAATGCTGGCGTCGACGAAGATGTTCGGTTGCCGAGAGCAAAAAAGAAATGCATGTTGTGACTCTATGAAGAGTACAATATTTTTGTTGCCCTCTTCACATAACTCTATTTTAAACTGTTGTACAATGATTTACGAGTGCAGTTGTTTTTTTGTTATCTATCTTTACTTCACACTTCAATCAATCTTCGGTCTTGAGAAAAATGCAATAGTGTGCAATTTTATGTCTTGTGCACACCTCTAGTATGTAGTCCTATGCCGCGTGCAAAACTTTGAGAGCTCATAACTCAAAACACATTTTTCAACTTAGAATGTTATAGAACGGAGGCGTCGAAATGATATAAATCTACTATAATGAAAATAACAAAAAAAATTAGTTATTTTATCATATTGAATAATTATTTTTTTGTTAATTTATATATGATTTAGTAGAATTTAAGAAAATGCGATAAATTTAGAGATCCATAATTAATACTGTTTTCCAGTGGTTAATATTTTGTTGAGGCGCCGTTGTTTTTTAAAACCACTTGGCATCGTCGGGGCATGGAGTCAACAAAGTTTTGACAGACTGAAATCGGTATATCATTCCACGCGGCCTGAATTAATTCTCATAGCTGATCGCAATGGGAATTGAAGTTTTCACTATCTTCCACAAATTCTTGATCGGATTTGAGCAGGCCATTCAAATAAATTGATCTTGTTATTCACAAACCACGTCTTTGTGCACTTTGCCGTATATTTGAGGTCATTGTCCTGTTGCAACACCCATCGCACTTGCATATTTTTTTCGGCATATGGAAGCATACAATTTTGTAGAATGTCAACATAATCCGTTGCCCTGTATATGATACAGTGGCCCAACACCATAGTAGGAAAATGATCCCCAAACAATGTATTCAGAATTAAATAAATTAAATTTTGTCTCAACCGACTATTTTCTTGAGGCCAACATGTTTGAACTTCAGCAAATTTTTGCCTTTGTTGTACGTTCTTCTTAATATAATATATAATTATATTATAATTTTGTTTTTATGAAAAAAAAAAAAAAAAAAATTACCGTTATTTTCTAAGATTGAAAAATTAATTTGGCATTGATACGTGCCTACGCAAATTCAAACACCGATTAACTGAACACCATTAGTGACAACTCATTAATTTTTGTTTGCAAAAAAGAAATCTTTTACAAAAATTTAAAACAACGGAATCTATGAGCAAATATGTACAATGTTGCCTATAGTGAACAACTGGAGTGAAAAGGTTAATATTCAAAAGTGCAATCATTGGCAAGACGAACAAACTGTTTCGAATAGTGTGTCTAGATGAAGTAAAACTTTTTATCAAAAAACTACAAAACACAAAAGCCCCCAGTCTTGACGGAATAAGTGCCATATTATCATTAAAAAATTTATCTAACATCTGTTTTAGTCTTATTACCAAATTATTTAATTGGAGCTTAAAAAACGTTATTTTTTCCAAAGCTAAGTCTGGAAAAGATCGTAAATCTCCTAATAGTTAGCGACCTATCAGTATGCTAAACATTCTAGATAAAATATTTGAAAAAATGATATTGGCTTCAGAAAAGATCACTTGACCAGGTTAAGAGGATTGTAAATATAGTTCAAGATTTTAAAGATAGTAGAAAAAGTACGGGAGTGGTATTTTTAGATATTACATGGCTCTCGACTCCATATGGTATAGGGGTATAATTTATAAACTTGGCCGATTTGACTATCCGATTTATATACAGAAGATTTTAAACAGTTTTTTAAATTAAAGAAAGATTGTAATAAATATTGATGGATTTATTTTTTGCACTTATTTGTTAATAAACAAATATTTTCTGCTTAATTTCTTAAAAACGACAGATACTATGTTTACGTATGCAATTTAATTGAGACAATATTTGGTTAATTGAGAATAAACTTTTAACCGTTCAGGTATAATAAATATACGCAATATTCAGCTTACTCAATATTCATTTGACAGCCGCTACATTGCTTTTGGTTTGTTCGTTGCTTTTTTTTTTTTTTTTTGTTTGTATTTGTGTAGTTGTAGTTGACAACTCAAATATCAAAAGGAAGTGTTCGGTTACTTATAATATGCTCACTAAACAGGCTTATGACAGTGCTATATTGTAAGTTGTACTCAGTATTATAACAATTAGCGTTTAACTAAGCAATAATTAATTGTGATTTTATATGAAATGTTGAGATCAATATTGCCGTTAATTGCGGTTTACGCAATAAAGTTGTATACGTGAACTTAGTAATACGGACATCCATAAGTTCATACGTTTTACTTTACAAATAATACATTTTTATTTCAGATGTGTTTTCTGGAGATATATCTCACACTAATTCTCACGAAAGTACGTCCGATGGAAATTCCGATCACAATTCATCAGGCGATGAAGACTCACAAATGCGATTACGTTTAAAACGTAAACTACAACGTAATAGAACATCATTTACCAACGAACAGATTGATAGCTTAGAGAAAGGTAAAAGAATTTATCGTCTTATACATGCATATCTAATTATTTTTATACAAAAATTCTTTAACTGAAAAATTCTTTTTAACAGAATTCGAGAGAACCCATTATCCAGACGTATTTGCCAGGGAGAGGCTGGCTGAAAAAATAGGTTTACCAGAGGCACGTATTCAGGTTTGTCTTTATTTGTTTTCTTTTTATTTTCATTTTTATTTCTTTAAAGTTTATTTGCTAGGAAATATTTTTACAAAATGAAACGATATGAGAAAATAATTTGTAAAGTAATGACTCATATTGTGAAATATTAGAGTGCTTATAGTGCCATAACTCGAACAGCACAACATTTAAAGTTCAAAGTCAATTCGTACTTCAGTATATGTTACATAATATTAAAGTAGAAGCTCACACATTAGAACCTCCAGTAATTCGAAATTCCAGAAAATAGAATCAGTGCCTGCAATACATTATATGCTCTAAAATTCGAGTTTAAAATTCTAATTTCTGAGGGTTTTTTTTTACTATTTTAACACAAGAAATCCCCAAACTCTTCTTATTCTATAAGACTAAAAAGGGGAATCACCGAATTATATTTATTTCATAGGATATCACATACAACAAGAAATTAATTTATTAAATTACAGTAAGAGTTTTGATGTTTTCTTTTTTGTCGCATTTATGTTTTTCAAAGAAAATCTGTTTAAAGGTACTCCGTTCATATTTGCAAAAAATTATGGTTTTTTCATGCGAAAATTTTGATGTGCAGCAAATGTAAGTCCATCCCGCGATTTTTGGAAATATGTCGGTTTTATTGCTTGAAAGTATGCATCATTGCTTTAAATGCGTAAATATCGTTGCCAGAAGCTTTGTGAAGAAAATCATCATAAACAGAAAAAAAATCATATTTTATGGAAAAAAATCATAATTTTTTAATACAAAATTATATTTAAAAACTAGCTGACCCGGCCCACTTCTGTTTTTTAAAAATATTTTTAGTTTTTAGGCATAGCGAACGGTTTTGCTTTTTACCAGGACAATCATCCGAGCACATTTCGGGTGTGGCAAAGCTTTGTTTGATCCCTAATTGCCCTAAACTTAATGAAACCCCTGCACAGAGCCCAGATCTCAACGTAATTGAACATCTTTGGGAAGAATTAGCTAGAAGAGTATACTGACAACAATACAAAACTTTGAATCAGCTTAAGGCGGTTTTACTGGAAGCGTGAAGCTCCATAGAACCTGTGGTACGCTACAATTCGGCAAAATCAATTCCAAAACGTTTACAGGCCGTTCTTGAGAACAAACGATATGCCACAAAGTAATAATTGTTGTTTTTTGTCATTTTTAGCAATGGTGCTCTTATTTGTCCGATTATGCGTTGAGCGCAAAAAATTAATTAAGTTAATTTCTTTTTTCGTTATAAAATTACCGTTATAATGAAAAATGTTGTTTTTTTTTTATTAACTTGAAAGTCTGGAATATAGAGTATAAATATAAGCAAAAAAACATATTTATATATTCCTTTTAAGTTTTAAGCCCATACAAATCAGATAAATGCTTGTCCGATTATGAGATGCAGCCGCTGTATGTAGTTATAAACCATCGAGTTAGCTGACTTATAGGTATGTTTGTCGATATCGACTCTCCGAACATACCCACCAAATTGCATTCGTCTATGATCACTATGTCCTTAAATATTCAATTTTAAAAGTTTGTCACGCCTACTTTTTGCTATATCGAATTTTTTTAAACCATCTAAACCTGATAAGCTTTCAAACAAAAAAATAATGGTTAAAATCGATTCAATAGTTTAAGAGTTATAGGTATCACTTGAAGGGGGAGGGTTGCCACGCCCGTTTTTGGTGGGGTTGTCGATATCGATTCTACGAACTTATTTATTTTTATTCGACTACGACTACTATGTCCCTAAATATTCAATTTTAAAGGTTTGCCACGCCCTCTTAACAATTAGGAATATGAAAAATAGATGTCTGATTCTCAGACCTACCCGATATGCACACAAAATTTCATGAAGATCGGTCGACCCATTTCGGAGGAGTTTAAATTATTATTATTTAAAGCATTTATGGAGAAACGTGTACTTATGTTTATATGGTAAAAAATCGCACATTCGCCAACCAATTAGCAGAAAACTTAGAAAAACACACAACTGATTTCATTTGTATTAAATAATTACTTAATATACTTAAGCTTAACAAAAGAAATAAATTCAAATTAAAAAGTACTTGTACTATGAGAAAGTTTTATGAAAAACTATTTCTATAATATATATAGGGTTTCATATTTTTAATAGGTATAATGATATAATATTTTTAATTTGTACTTCCCACGAAACTAACAGATATACAGAAATGCATGCATGGCAACAATTGTAAAGTAAATAAAAGCAACCGACAACAAGCTAATACAAAACTTAACTTCACTATGTAGTACAATTACAAGGAAAATAGTACTCACTGGAAATAAAAAAATCATAATGTTTATTAATTAAAAATCATCAAAAATATGATAAAATCATCATTCTGGCAACGCTGTGCGTAAACAAAAACCATATGTTTTTGAAAGCTGAAAATAAAAATTCATTAACAAATTTTATTAATATAAACTATTTCTATGGCATAAATCAGATGTGGTTTTTTACAGGTGCTATGAGTAACCGCTTATCTGTGCCGTTAAATATTTCATTTTTTTTATAAATTTTTTTCATTTTTCCGACTCAACAAATAATAATTTATGAATTTAAGAAAAACAAATAAAATGTAATCAAGTTGGAACCAAAGTTGCCAGATAAATTTCACAGCGTTTTTACAATAAGAACATAATTTCCGAAATAATTTCGCATATATTTCATATCTCAAAAAATTAAAAATTTGTGGTTACTTAAGCAAAACTGCTCTTTTAGACCTTCTGTACATGTTGAAAAAAAAAATCAGTTTTATATGTCAAGCTGAACCGAAGTTATATCAAAAAATGATTGCGGCAATTAGATTATCGGACTTATGTCTTGAAAACTTAAATTGCATTTTGCCAAGTTCAAGTTTTTTTGAGATATGACTATGTTGCAATAAAGGAGCGATATGTAGTTTAACAGCAGTATAACCAGTGGCGACAATTATGACGTTTGAAAAAAGCTAAAATCAGCAGTGTTAACCCTCCCTGTAGAGGGAGAAAAAAAATGTTAAATGTTTTTGCGAAGTAAATGTGTTAGAAGCAACAGAAGCATACAGAGTGAAAACTGGCGGATAAAGTGCAAAAATTAAATGTAAACAAACATTTAATTTGAGTTAAAAAGGGCAAATTTGGAGAATTTTTTAACACTTTTAAATATTTAATTATTAATCGATTTGTATGTTATTTGTTTTTGGTCGCAATGAATATAGCTTCTTGTGCAAAAGGAAAGTAGGAAGCTAAATATATCAAGATCAAATAAGACATTTTGCTTATAAATTTTTTTTTTCTTACGGAACTTTGTGTATATTACCAGTATTTATTAATTTCTTGAATGAAAAAGTTAAAATTCGGCAATTTTATAATTAGTAATCGAATTTTTAGCAATTTCTCGTCACAATGAAGCAAGTTCCGTGTGTAAAAGATAAGTAAAAAGAAAAATATAACAAAATACATACTCATAACTTTTTGTTTCCGAAATTTGTGCAAATGCCTCTAAATTGGTTAAATACTAAGTTAGTGACGACCTATGAAAGCTGTCATAAAAAATACATTAATTTCGAATTACATTTCCTTAATAAAACGGTTCATCTCCTTTCAAAATTATTCCAATATTCTACAAAAATATTGTAAATTTCAACCAAAATAGAATAATAAAAATCCACCCCGAAATCTAAAGAAAATATAAACAAAATACATAGGCAGTCAGAGAAGGGCAGAAATACTTTTTGGTTATATTTGCAGTCCCTTTCTAAGTAAGGAGTTAAACGTCAAAAGCTCATGACGTATCTGTTTATATCTGTGCTAGTAACAAATTTATAAACAAACAACAGCTGACTGACTATAGGTGTTGATAATTTTATTTTTGTAAAAGCAGGATGAACTTTAAAATGAAATTTTATTTTAGCAATATGAAATTTACTAGTCGAGGACGTACATATATGTGCCAGAGACCTGCGCCGAGCAAATTTGTCGGCGGGGGCGGCTAAAGTTGAAAAGTTTCGGCGGCGGCTTTAAGTCGGCTGTCAGCCGAAATATGGTAAAGTTTCGGCGGCGCTTTTATTTCTTTAAATAATATGCATACAACATTTCCAACATTGATTTAAAGAACAAAAAAGACATGCAAATCCATGTATGAAACATTAGCCTCACATAATTGGTCATTACAACTTTACAGTCAGGATTACGACCTAGTTTTTCACACCACTTATGTGTGTGCGTTAATTTTATATGAGTGTTGGGGCCTACAGTTTTAAAATTGACTCCAAATGGTAGATTTTTGAGAGTCTTATCATGGCAATTTTATTTACTCTCAGAGGTTTTGCCAAAAACTGCAGTAAATTTACTAAATAATCATTGTTAGCAAATCGAGTATTAAAAGTTAGCGACAAAAGAAAAAATTAGAACAAAAAGTAAAATTACGCACAAATTACACACGAAGCTAATTACACGCATGCTTCACGCAGAATCAAAAATTACATACAATATGTGTAATTACACATAAGGTGGCAACACTGGTCTGCTGTGATCTGAAATGACATAAATAAAATGGCCCTGGTTGCACCACTATGTTAAAGGGCCTTAGATCTCTGCAGCACATTTGCATAAGCAGGCGTGCGTTAGCTAATTTTTCGGAATCTGCATTTTTAGAACTTCCTGAAAATAAGGATTTTATTTACGCATCCGAATTTTAAAATTTTTTTGATTTTACGTCAATACCATAAGCACGTAAATGATTACAGAGGTTTGATGTCGACGCAGAAACTCCAAACCTGAAACCTAATTGAAATTGGAGTTTCAATTATTATTTTGGGAAATCAGTACCATTAAAAATTGCAAGGTCGTCATCCGAATCAGACGAATTTAACTCATTTAAATTATTGAAATTTGAAGTTCTTTGGTTCTCCATTGGAATTTTTTGTCTTTTAAAAAATTTAACGTAAAGTTAAAAGTGTTACCACATTCCCCAAAAACAAGAAAGGGTGTTCAAAATTTCCATATCAAAAAATTAAAACTTTTTCTATTAATATATCACAAAATGAACAAAAAAAAAACTTCAATAATGTATTTAAGTCAAGTAAAACAAAAATATAAATATCATATTTTATATATAATTGAAGCCGCCGTGGTCTAGTGGGTAGTGTGTTGGCTTATTAGACAAAAGGCCCGGGTTCGTATCCCAGGTTAGACATCAAAACGAAAAAATATTTCTTCGGCAACTTCCTCTTAGCAAAGACTCTGAGAGTAAAAATTGCCATGAAAAGCTCAAAAACCTGTCGTTCGGAGTCGACTTTAAACTGTAGGTCCCGCCACTCATGTATAAAATTAACGCACACAACATAAGTGGTGTGAGAAGCTAGATTGTAATCCTGACTGAAGGGTTGTAATGGCCAATTATGTAATATTTTCATATATTTTAATTTTCTTACATACATAAAACGGCGGCTGAATTCAAGCTGAATCGAGCCGAATAAATTTTCGGCGGCGGCGGCTTTTAAATTTTGTCGGCGGCTCGGCTTAGCCGGCTGTCAGCCGATCGGCGCAGGTCTCTGATGTGTGCATACGTATTATTGTTTCAACAAAAAAGATCAGAGATGACTTAACTTAAAAATTAACATTTTTTAAAATTGTAATAAGAAGATTGTTTATAAATACTTTTAAATGGTTATTATCTTTTGTAATAAAAATATTTCCCAAAAATATCCAAAAATTATATTTTTGATTTGATTTTTAGCTGTATAGAAAAAAATTTACTAAATAATTACAGTAGTTTTCGCTTATAGTTCATCATATAAGAGAATTTCAGATATAGTCCAGAAAATATGCTTCTAGTTTCGTCATAAAAAGAATTTCATACTTTTAGTTCGTTGTATAGTCCATTTCTTATATAGTTGAATTTGGCATATATGGCATTTTTTTTGACATATAAATAAATATCAATGTATATAAAGTATTCTTGATATAGTCCACACTGTAAAATTAAATGGAAAAATCATAAAAACATTAAATAAAATGGAACGTAGTAAACGCAAAATTTTATGGAAAACAAATATTGGAATAATACGGAATTCCCCGTGTTAATAATAATACACAGTAACTCCAAGCGAAATTCGTGCGCCTTAGATTAATTTTGTTATTTATAATCTTATAACATCAAACAAGAGTCTCTTAAAAAATAAAAGTGTTCATATTTTATTAGTTCATTGTATAAGTAATAATTTAACAAAACATAAAAACTTCAAGTTAGTATTAAAAAAATATGTTTTATTAAAAAAAATAATATTAATTTCTACCACACTTGAATCAGAGATAACTTTGTAATTTTTGAATATTAATATTTGGTATGCATGCCTTTATTTTTTATCACCATCTTCAATCTATTTGGTATCAGCGCACAAGTTTTTCGAGAATACTTATTTCAATTTTGCCCCATTCTTTGGAAGTTAATGTGTGAGGTAACTCCACAGATTTTCGATTGGGTTCATGTATGGACTCTTGCCGGGAGTATTATTTATTTAGAAAGCAACTACGACCACTCATTGTAAGCCTTATGCTTAGGGTCGTTATCTTGGTAAAAATAAAAGTTTTCACCAAGACAAAGTTCCTGCTTACAAAGTGGCAAAATGCTGATCCACGGTACCATCGGTAAAGTATAATACACCAGGCCCAGATGCAGAAAATGATCTCCAAACCATTACACACCCTCCACCGTACGTAACCGTGGGTTTCAGTTTTTGAGCTCCTCATTTGATCGATTCTTATATGAAGGAAATTTCTAAAAAAGAAGTTTTAGACCCTATTGATATTTTAAGGAAATACTGCTCTGAGAATGAAATTGGGAGCAATTTTGTCGTTGAAAAAATTGAGTACCATATTTTGAACAGTTTTCTTTAAAAAAAGGGGTCAAAAGTTACTTTTTTAAGTAGTTATATTTATAATGTTAAAATGAACTTAATTTATTGTATCTCTTTACATAGTCAATAAATCATAAGACTTGTTCAAGTCTATAATTAAAGCAAATACTCTTATTTTTAAATAAAATCGTTTTTATTTTTATTTATATTTTTTGTTTTTTTTTTAATTTATCATATTACTGAAAATAATTGAAAACAGATATATGCCATTAAGTGGCATGTACACAAATTCATTTAAATGTCGAAAGTGGCTTAGTGTCCACTAATGTTTTACAACTATGGGTGTGGACTATAAGCGAAAAATACTGTAATAAAAATTGTCTCATTGGCCCTAAAGTTGAATTTTACATAAAAACAGTTTTAACTTGTATGACGCCTGAGCTCTCGGTAAAAATATTATTTTTTTATTATTTAAAACATTTTTTGTAAAGTTAGCTTTTCGAAAATAAAAAAATAATTTTATTGGAAATTATTTAGATAATTAAAAATACATAATATTTTTTCATTTTCTATACAATGATTAGTTTTAAAATCGTTAATTAAGTAAAAAAAAACGCTAAATTGGTATAAAACTACAAAAGTAATTGCATTATGGGCAATGATTTCCGAACAGTGATGCCAAGTGTAGGGATTTTTCCCTTTTTGTGCGGATTTTTGTTTTTCAAAAATTTCACATGTAGGGAAAAAGGGAAAGATTTCTTAGTCTATTCGGAATGTAGGGAGTTTTTTCAATTTCAAATTTTTAGTACCTAAAAACTGTGCTTCTTCCAATCTAAATTAAAAAAATGGGTATTTTTTTTTAAGTGTATCATTATAATTTTGTAAATCTGATAATACCTCCGTAATATAAAGTAAATAAACATTGTCTAAATTATATGTTGAAGCATGACAACTTGATGAAAAGTAATAATTTTTTCTGTTATAACTGACGTACGTACAAAAAAGGGAACAAATTAAGCCATGAGTTATTAAATTCTCTTTGCATTATTAGATCTCATTTACAAGCTAAATAATTTAATTAACTGCGTAAATTTTAAATGCATAGAAAAAATTTAAATGTACAGAATTGTATATTTTATTTTATTAATTTATAATACTTGTTGTTTTTATGTTATCTAATACATAAAATTCTCGTGTCACGGTGTTAGTGGTCAAACTCCTCCGAAATGGATCAACCGGTTTTTATAAAAATTTGTTCCCATATCGGGTTTGTCTGAGAATCGGACAACATCCATTTTTCATATCCCTAAATGTTAAAAGGGCGCGGCAAATCGTTAAAATTTAATATTAAGGAACATATTGATCGTAGACGAATAAAAATTTGTGGGTAAATTCGTAGAGTCGATATCGACAATCCCACATATCCGACATATAACAATTGGGCGTGATATCCTTCAAGTGATATCTATAACTCTTAAACTACTGAACCGTTTTTTTACATTTTTTTTTGTTCGAAGCTTATCAAGTTTAGATGGTTTAAAAAATACGATATGACGAAAAGTAGGCGTGGCAAACCTTTAAAATTTAATATTTAGCGACATAGTGATAGTAGACTAATGCAATTTGGTGGGCAAGTTCATAGAATCGATAGCGACAAACCCAGCCAAAAACGGGCGTTGCAATCCTCCCTCTATAAGTCGGCTAATTCGATACATATGTATATAAAATGTATGTCTGTTGTTTTGTTTTGGAGCGATTGCAACAACTACAACTTCATCAGCGCATTATGCAGCATATTACAAGAAATATATAATGTGACCTGTTTTGGACAATAAAAAAATCAATTTTGGGCGGGACGAAGTTCGCCGGGTCAGCTAGTTTTGTATAAAATGTATGTACCTGAATTGAAAATGTACAAATTTAAAATAAACATTTATTTTTTGAATAAAAAAAAAAAAGCGGAAAAAGTGGCGTACGGAATTTTATAGGGAAAATTAAAAGTAGATGTAGGGGAAAAAAGGATTTTTTTTTCATTGACGTAGGGATATTTGGAAAATATCTCCTGGCATCACTGTTTCCGAATGAGATGTTTTCGAAATCGTTGAAAAATATTTGTGTAGATATTTTAAATATATTGCAAATATTTTTTACAAAAAAGCTTCCTTCTGCTCAGACTCATAAATTCTAAAAATCTCATGTAAACGAATGGCAAGAATTTCAATGTATCAATGGTTAGGGCGAACCGGTAGATGAATGAGAACCGTTGAATGGATGAGAACCGTTATATGATCCGATCAGGAGTGCCTTCCAACACCAAACTTGCCTTTTTTGGTCAATCCTAATATATATTATAAATCTTTCTGTAAATCTGGTTTTTTGTTTGTTTGTTAGCCAATCACGCCTGGAACGATTTTCTTGAAATTTGGGATATAGATCGGGCTTTTGTCCGTGGAGGTTATAGGCTATAAATCTTTTCAAAATTTTAACCAAAAGGGGAGAAAAAATTAGAAAAATGAGGAAAAAATGGTAATAGGTAATTTTTTACGTTTTAGCTTAGTTAAGTTTCCCAAATAGCTATTTTAGATATTCCGTTTCTAAAGTTGGACCAAAAGGGGCCAAAAACGGGAAAATTGAGTGCATAGCATATAAATCGAGCTTTTGTCGAAGCAGATTATAGGCTACAAATCTTTTCAAAATTTTTACCAAAAGGGGGAAGAAATGGGACAAAGGGAGAAAAAATGGTAATAGATATTTTTTTACGCTTTATCTTGGTTAAGTTTCCCAAATAGCTATTAAAGGTGTTCCGTATCTAAAGTTCAAAAACGGGAAAATTAAGAACATAACCAATCACGCCTGAACGCTTGAACCGATTTTCTTGAATTTTGGGATATTGATCGAGCTTTTGTCGGTACAGGCTCTGGGTTAAAAATCTTTTTTAAAATTTCGAACCAAAGGGAAAAAGATTGGTCATAGGGAGAAAAAAAGGGCAAAAATTAGTACTTTATCCAAAAATGCTGTATTTTATTTGTTTTAAAGGTATTTTTTTACGATTTAGCTTGGTTAAGTTTCCCAAATAGCTATGGGAGGTGTTCCGTTTATAAAGTTGGACCAAAAGGGGAAAGGGGTGAAAAACGGGCAAATTAAGATCATAACCAAACACGCCTGAACGCTTGAACCGATTTTCTTGAAATTTGGGATATTGATCGAGCTTTTGTCAGCGCAGGTTATAGGCTATAAATCTTTTAAAAATTTTGAACCAAAGGGAAAAAAATGGGACAAAGGGAGAAAAAAGGGCAAAAATTAGTACTTTATGCATAAATGCTGTATTTTATTTGTTTTAAAGGTATTTTTTTACGATTTAGCTTGGTTAAGTTTCCCAAATAGCTATAGGAGGTATTCCGTTTCTAAGGTCAACCAAAATGGGTTCAGATAGGGGAAAGGGGCGAAAAAATAACCCGCACAACGCCGGGTACAATCTGCTAGTAATGTTATCGGATTTCAGAACTGCACCACGGCGATCGCATATCGCGGTGACTGGTGTACAAGTTGACTTATCAATTACATTTCTCTTTATTTGGCATCTCTAACAGTTTTTCGGCGGAGAGGAGTCACATTCCAAGATACAAATTACAAAATGTACAGGGGACGTACGACAAAAGTCTGAGTTCTGTTTGTTGGTTTACGAAAATTTCAGCTTTAATAGATTTATTTATGCAGTATGACTACGTGTATAAACCTCTAACTAACTATGCGTGAGGAATGTTGAATTTTAAATAGTTTTTTATTGCGTTTTATTTTTTCTATGTTTTTCTACTTGTTTATTATTGTTTTTTTCATTATTATTATTATTAAATTTATTTTCATAAAACTGTTATATAATTTATTATCGTGATATATTTTGTTTACTAATTTGCGTTTGTTTAATTTTTATTAACTTAATTAAATTACATATTTCTTAAAATCGAAAATATAATGTTATATTTCGAAAATATAGGTATGGTTTTCTAACAGACGTGCAAAATGGCGTAGAGAGGAAAAATTAAGAACCCAACGACGATCTACGGACAATATCGTTCATAGTGGAAGATCAAGTACAAGTATTCAAAGTGGAAGCAATTCTGTTAACAATACGACATCAATAGTTGAAGGCAATACTTCTAGTCATACACCCAATTCGAATAGCAGCAATACGACGAATGATTCAGCCCCAACAGCGGCTGCGATATCTAGTGTACCTACAAATAGTACAAATGGAGCACCTAATATAACAGAAAATAGTGGCGCAAATAGCGTTGGACACGTTAGTTCTATTAGCCCGCCTTTACAAACAGTCACGTCGAGATTATCTCTAAATTCTGGCTTTAATTCAATGTATTCACCCATAACTCAACCAATTGCAACTATGGCGGAAACTTACAAGTAAGTGGTAGGTCGTGAATTTAATTCAAAAAGTGCAAAATTAGCACAATCAAACGGTAACGGTGAAAAAAAAAATTTATATTTTCCGAGAAAGAAAATGTTCTAGTTTCAAATTAAAATCTTAATCGTAAAACCAGAATTTACATGGTCATTGCAAGTGAATTATTTAATCGTACAAGGTGCCTAAAGTTTTCACTTGTTTGTGGCTATTACGATTATCTATTTACCTTACTGAAACAAGCTTAGCGACAACCCAATAAACTGATTTATTAATAGTGAACCACATTTTTTCAAAACATAATATCTATTATTGACATATAAATTTACTTTTAGCTCAATGACGTCTTCATTAAGTTCTATGCCATCGCCGTGTTTACAGCAACGTGAAAGTTACACGTACATGTTTCACGATCCACTCTCTCTGAGCTCCCCGTATGCTGCACATACGAGAAATTCCTGCAACCCATCTACCGCTCATCAGCAGACATCTCAACATAATGTTTATGGAGGCAGTTCTACTGCTGCAGCAAATAATTCTGGTAAGGTTTTAAACTGTGAATTTGCCATCCCATCATAATACCATGTACATATACATATCGACATATATTTATAGCATTCCACCCTAGATTGCAAGTTAAGGTTCAATTAGTCCTGACTTTACCATAACGCTGTAGTCGTAACATAATCCATAACCGTAAATTTACTATTAGCAGCAATCAGTGCTTCCATGGCCATAAACAGCTGTTTACGTTAATTGCACACATGTATTTTTCAAAAGTAAACAAACAAAAAAATGTGTATACATGTAAGTAAATTCAGCAAACAGCTGTTTATGGTAATGGCAAAAAACCAAAATTCAATCGGCATATATGGTTATCGTTATGACTATGGCATTATGCTATAATCGAAAACAGTGATGTCCATAAAGTTGGTTAAAACAGCTGATTTGTATGGTTATGGTTAAGTCACGACTAATTGAACCTTTAATGCTGAAACTTTATATTAAATAACATTTATACAATTGGTCAACAGCGTTGACCTCAGTGCTTTTAGCACTGTTTTTAGTGCTTTTTAAAACTTTCGACGCGGAAAATTTTCGAGTTAGTGCCTAGTGCTTTTTTAGTGCTTTGCTTTTCATGTCAGTGACACCAAATCAAAAAATAAAAAAAAAAACTATAGACTATTATTATTAGTGTATAAACTATTCTAAATGTCTATAGATTAGGCTATAAGCTAAGACTAAATTTTGGTCTAATTTTTAGTCTAGTGTATAGTTAAATGTATATACTAATTCGATATATTAAGACTGTAGTTCTGCATATAAATGAAAGTTTTCATGTGTGAAAGTGAACGTACATTAAACATAAGTTTTATAGACGTATAAAATGTAAATGATTTTACCTTCGAAAATGTATCAACTCTTTCCTTATTATTGCTGGAGTTAAATAAATAATATTAATTTTGGTTTGTAAATTTTTTTATTGATTATATAAAATGGTGATAAAATTAAAAAAAAAAATATTATAATGTTTTAGTACTTTTTTGTCAAAATTACGCGTTTTTTAAGGAGTTTGGTGCTTTTTGAAAATTTATAGCTGACAACGCTATTGGTCAATTCACACGAGCCGTTGTATGACGGCTTTTGCACGTTGAAATTTGTTTCGAAACAAATGTGAGAAATTTTTTTGCATTTTCTTTTAAAATTTCTTTCGCTTTTGGACGTAAAAAATTAATTTCAAAAATTTTGTTTTCTTTTATCGCGTCGTTCAGCTGTTTTTAACAGTTGTAACTTTGTTTGGCATTGTGATTTAGTTTCAAACACAAGACATGAACATTATATGAATATTATATATGTTATTACATTATAATATATTACATATATATATGTGTTATTATTTTTTAATATATTTACCTTATTTAAATTATATTCTTTTTAATATTTTTTATTTTTTCACCTCTTTTAATTAATTGTTTGGCGCTACAAACACAAAATCAACAAAGACTAATGATATTTTAAATAAGGGAGCTTTATATTAACACCGTTGACCAACTACGAGTCATCTTTTACCCACTTTTTCTCCTAAAAAACATCATTTTTGCCTTTTGATGATATCTACGATCTAAAAATAGTTTTTAGTAATATAATGTGAAATCCAAATTGTCGTTATTGGCCAGTTTTCTGAAAGTTGCCGCGGCAGTCGAGATGTTAACTTCTCTATGCGGAACAAAAATAAAAGAAAATGTGAAATCAAATACAACTCTGTGTATATACGAATAAGAACAAAGCAAATTTCTGAGTACATGAAATTCTAAAATCACCCCCGCCGTTTTTTCCCTCTCTCCTACAAACTCAAGAGTGTTGAAATTTGTTTCGAAACAAATTTCAACGTGCAAAAGGCGTCTATCGTTGCATTGAGTTTATTGTTGGACGAATATACAACATTGTATGCTTGTTGTTAGTTATCATTTAAAAATCCGATACACTTATACACTATACACATTTTTTCATATGGTTTTTAAAGTTGTATTGGTTTTGTGCTATCAAATTGTGTGAATGTCATTTGGAATACGAAATACACAATACAGCATCAGCGTTACCGTTGGAAAATTTTAAGAAGTCGCATAAAAAGGGGATTTTTAAAAAAAGTCGCACAAAAAGTGTATTTTGGCAGTAAAAAGGGCCAACATTTTTAAAAGAAAAGAAAATGAACTAATACAGATAAAAAAAAAAACAAATTTTTATTGCATTTTGTAATATACGTTAACAAACATATAATAAGTTCATTTTTTTAATAAGTTTTCCAATTTTTTAAAATAGAAAGAAATTTTTAGCCAAAAATTAATAAGTCTAAACAAAAGTTTTAATTTTTTTTAAATTATTGGTCTGTTTTATTTCTAACTTTAAAATGTAATTTCATTCAAATGTATGAACGTTAGGACATATAAATTTCAAAAATAAAAAATGCATTTTTAAATTTATTAAAATTCCATTAAAAAAACTTTTTTTGCTAACCCACTATATAATAATACAAAGCAAAACTATTATTATAATAAAAAAAACAGTTCATTAAAAATAAATACAAAATTATACAAATTTGAATATTTTGTAATAAATTAAAAAAAAGAATATAACAAAAAATAAAATATATGTTACAAAAAAACAAAAAAAATTACTAATTTTATAATAAATTAAAAGATATGAAGTTAATAACCTACATACAGTTTAAATAATTACGCTTCACAGGAACTGATTCATCCGATGATGAAATAATTTCCTTTTCGCATTCTACAAGACTTTCATTACTAGATGACGACTGATCTCTTTTGTTTTTAACAAAAACCTAACATTTAAAGTTATTACTATTAGTTATACAATTATAATTCCAAAACTAATTTATATTTTAGAGTAATCAAAAAAACAATGATGAGATGGATCAAAGATCCTTTTTGAATATTTCATGATGTTTTCATATATCTTACAAAGAAAATATACGAAAATTTGGTATCGCATGAAAGGTCTTTGAAAGACGCTTTAGAGTATTTAACAAACTTTTTGGTTTTTGAGTTTTTTTTATTGATTCACACAGACCAGAAAATTGTTAACATAGAAACCAAAGTATACTCTAGTCTAGTTTATAGTCTAGTCTATAGTCCAGTCTATAGTCCAGTCTATAGTCCAGTCTATAGTCTAGTCTATAGTCCAGTCTATAGTCTAGTTTATAGTCTACTATATAATCTAGTCTATAGTCTAGTCCATAGACTAGTCTAGTCTATAGTCTAGTATATAATCTTGTCTATAGTCTAGTATATAATTTAATCTAGTTTATAGCCTAGTCTATAGTCTAGTCTAAAGCCTAGTCTATAGACTAGGCTATAAACTAGACTATAGACTAGACTATAGTCTAGTCTAAAATTCAAATTTAATAACAAATTTTTAATCTTGGATCATTCTACTCACTCGTCCATTTCACATCCTTTATTGTGGGTTTTCTGCAACATCCAATTTTTAGTTCTCAATATTTTGTAATTTTTGTGCTGTTTACAAAAGACAAGCAAGTGCTCAAAGTAAATTAATAAAGTAGCGACACAACGAACGTCTACAAAAACCACAGGCAATTTGTTTTTGTTATTTAGTTTTTGCGGTCAAAATTTGCCTGTTGTTTTTGTTATATGGTTTAAGCTGTCAAAAATTTGCAGGCTTATTAATATAATATAATGTAAATAAAAGAAAAAATACTTTTTCTAAAAAAAGGGTCAAAAATCTTGAAAAGTGTCAGATTTAATTCATTTTAGTAAGGGGGCACAAAAAGTAGCGGGGTCGCTGAAAAAGTGTCAAATTGTGACTTTAGTCGCTCAACGGTAACACTGTACAGCATAGCATTTAGCGTTCACAAACAACCAAGTGTATTCAATACAACGTACACAATGCAAAGTCATGTGAATTGGCCAAATATAAAAATGATAATATGTTGTATCTATAATAAATTATTTGTTCAATTCACACAAGTCGTATTAGTGTATTGTTGGACGATTTATGCTTGTTCTTGATAATTTTCATGTAAAAATCCGATACAATTATACACATTTTTTTCATATATTTTTAAAGGTTGTATTGATTTCGTGCTATCAAATTGTGTGAATGTAAGTGTATTTATATGTTTTCATATGTTTTTCAAAAGTTTTTGTTGGTTTCGTGCTGTCAAATTATTTGAATGCCAAAAGAAGACATTTGGAATACGAAATACACAATACCGCATAGCATTGAGCATTCATAACCAACTAAGTTTATTCAATATAACATACACGATACAAAGTCGTGTGAATTTTCCAATTGTTATTACATTAAAGGCCATTATTACAACATGCCGTTAACTAAAGGATGGGTTTTAATGGGCAGATAAACTGCCCATTATTATAGGTGGGTCTTATCGTGAGCGTTAACTTTTAAAGTTTATGTTTGAGCTTGTCATATTATTATTATTTTCAATATGGCAACTTCAAATATAAACAAAATGAAAGTGGTTAAATTGAGCAATGTTATCAGTATTGCTCCTGCACTGCCATATTTTTGAATAAGTTAATTATTGGCCAATTCACACGACTGTATCGTGTATGTTGTATTGAATACAATTTTTATATGTGAACGCTCAATGCTATTCTGTATTGTGTATTTCGAATTCCAATCGCGAAAAAGCGTTAACAAGAAGACCCGTACATGTTAATAATTTTATTTTCAAGCAACAAATTGAAAAATATTAAGAAAAATAGTAGAAAAATTAATTATTTGTGCTAACAATATAATTTTGATACGTTAATTGTTGCCAGGTTACATAGAAAATATTTTTTATTTTTGTTCTTCTTCTTGATTACTGACAATTACAGAAACTGAAAGCACGAAAGCATTACACCTTTTAGAAACATATGAAAAAAATTTGTATACTAGTATCTCATGAAAATTATAAACCACAAGCATGGCCCAATATTTAAAAAAATGCATTCTGAGAGGAGTATTAGAAGTAAATTTGTACACATAATTGGCCAGTCAGGATTACAACCTTGCTTCTGACACCACTTATGTTGTGTGTGTTAAATTTATTCATGAGTGACGGGACCTACAGTTTAAAGCCGACTCCGAGCGAAAGATTTTTGAGAAGCTTTTTTATGGCAATTTTATTTCTTTTTTTGCCAGAAATCTGCTGAGAGGAAGTCGCCGAAGAAATATTTTTTTATTTTCGTTTTGAAGTCTGACCTGGGATTTGAAATCCGGCCTTTCGTCTAACAAGCCAATACACTACCTACTAGACTACGACGACTTTTTAGAAATTACGCGTGGTAAAATAGTGGACAAATATCGGACGCAAACAAAATAATGGACAGGAGGTTAAAATAGCAGACTGTCCGCTATAATAGTGGACGGATGATCACTGTAGGCACAACGGAATTTTAATTAAAATAACACAGCTGTTACCAGTTTAATAAAAAGCTCTTTATTTAATAAGTCGTTTTACACAAGATAATAATCTGTCACCTCATCCCATAAAAATATATGTGCTACAGTTCCGCATATATAAATATGTCCACAAGTGAATTGACTCACACATCTACCTTCGCGGATAATACGACATTATTGCGCATTCACTAAAAACTGTTAATTGTGTATTCACACCTTCAATAAATGTGTTGGAAATACCTCTTCAAAGGTGAAAGAGAAAATTATCCGTCTGTTGCGGTTAGAGGTAAAAATATAACCGCGTTAAGTACCTTGGCATTCGCTTTACATAACCTCACTACCACATAGTAGCTAAATTTACCCAGCTTAAACTTAAAACACAGCTTTACGGGCTCATTGGAATAAAGTCAACTGGCATAGATCTTAAGCTATTAGTATACAAATCAATTTTAAGGGATATTTGTTCAATTACGTTACGGAACTTTCTAACTTTCTTATTAGATGGTTACAGCCGTGCCAATAGGCTTCAAACAATTGACCAGACCAAATAAATTTTGTTTTTTATAGGCACTTAAGGTTGAAAATTGCAGTGGCAACTTTTGTTTTAATATTGTTATGTTTTTACCCTTTTAATAACGTTTAAAATATGAGTTCGTAGATGGCAAATAAAGGACATAAATTTGTTTAGTTTTAGATAAATTCTTTTTTGTTCGCACAATTCTGTGTGCCACTGTTCACAACTTGATGTAAACAACAGCAATTTACTTTGTTTGTTATTCTTCTTTACAGTCTTTTGCCTAAACACTAACAATTGTTCCATAGATCTTTATAACGGAGATCTTCAAACCACGCTTATTCTCTTCATATGCAATACGTCTTCACACGAGACTGACTGAAATTTTACTGACCGCGTTGACTGCTGTGTCTTGCTTTTTACAACTTGTGGTAAACACTCTGATGAATACTCATGAAAGAGAATGACTTTGCCTTCCCGAAATCTCTATGAATGTTTGTGTATCTTGTCTACGTTTGTCCTTGCAGTGTTGTTTTTGCCTTTTTGTTTACATGTTTATCCCCTTTTTTATACTGATGTTATTGGTATGATTTTGTTTACTACAAGCTATAAAAATAATGAACTTGTTTACATGTACATATATTATTTCGAATTTTATAAGAATTTAGTGAAACCATTTTGAAGAATTGACTTTTAAAGAACAAATTTAAATAAATTTTATGTTTTCATATTGCAGATAATCATACATTTGCCGGGGTTATATCGGCTGGAGTATCTGTACCAGTACAAATTTCAACACAAAGTAGCACTGATTTGGCAGGAGCAAATTATTGGCCGCGACTTCAGTGATCTACGTTCTTTGATTTGACACCACAATTGCTCACAAAAGCTGCTGCTGTGTCTCACAACAACAATGCTATAGCAGCAACACCGTCGATAATCGTCCCCTCATCCTGCAGTGCAAATATTAACATTAGTAGTACTAGTGCTACGGCAGCAGCATCAGTCGCTGTTGCAGCTGCTGCTGTAGCACTGGAAGCGGCGGCCAGCATAGCGAATAGTGATGCACCAACCCATTCTCACCAAATAACTTCAAGCATATACGATGAACGTACATCTTCATCCCCCATTATGTTGACTAGTTCAAATCAATTGCATCTATCATCTCATGCAAACGATCTCGAAAACTCCTTGGAGCAAGGATTTAATAAAACTTTTGAAACATCTTCAGCCAAATCTGTAGAGCAGCGACTATCACAGCAGATTCATGCCCAGTACCATCATCATTATTTTCATCATCCCCACTCCCAACATCTTTCCAACGATCATCAGAATAATACGAATACACAACCCTGTGTCAGCAATACCAACATCGATTTATGTTCTAGAACAATACGACAGCATCAACAACAACAATAACACAAAGTATTTCAACTTGTAAATCAATAGTTAAGCAGCACGCACAATTATGGATATACTGGAAAATGGCTACAATCACAAAAATACGACAAATATTCAAGATATTATTCGTTAATATTAAGAATATTTTCCCCCATTAAATTCTGATATTTTTGTTTTGTGAATTTAGTATTTCAATGTTATTGGCAATGGAATTATGCAAAATTAATAGCGGCATTATTATTAAAGGAACACATACATACATATGTATGTACATACATACTGACATTATAAACATCCCTGTAGGAAATCAAACTAATTTTAAAGTAACTTGAAATTGGTTTTTTAATAAGCACAACTAGTTGATTAAGTGACTTTTTTCCTTGTCGCCGACTCATTATTTTAACATAGGCATGTCCTAGGCGATAGTCAATTGGTAATCTCTGCATGGCTTTTAAATTCACTACAAATTACTTATTTTTCAACCAATTTGTAGTTAAATAAAGTACAGTTAATTTAAATATTAGTTTACACTAAATTATTTAAAAACCACTTTTTTTTAATTCAATTTTAAACAGTTTTATTTATATTATATTATATATATATATTTATATTTAGAAATAATTATTATAATACAAAAAAAAAAAGAAATTAATTAAATTAAAAGAAAATTCATGTACATTTCAGGACTTAAAATAAAAGTTGTAATTAAAAGAAGTTAAATGAAAAGAACTGAAGGAAAATTCAAAAGTAAAATATTATTAAGTTTTTTTCCAACACAAAAGTGATGAAAATGCCGTTTTTTAATAATCACGAAGTGCATCCATCAATGCATCAAAAATTTTTTGTAATCCTTCAAGCTCTTTTTGCCATGAGTGCCATCAGTATTTATAGCAAGATTCAATTGCAGAGATAAAATTGTCGTTAAAGTTTTTGGCATTTCCCTTTCAGTGATAATTTCATGGCATTGGTCTGCAAAAATGCACAAAAATTTGGAAAATGATAAAAGTAGAGAAGAATAAAAACTCACATAAATTTGATGATTTTCATCGATTATGTTATCATTGAGCGCTTTCAGGTCCTCGCGGGTGTTTATTGCAAACGTAGTCTTAATTGCCGCATTGCGTTTTTCCTGTCAGACAAGGCTTTCGGTCACTAATTTTTGGGTAGACAATGCTGCCATTATAATCTCATTTTGAGCTCTGTTTGAGCTCCTTAATTTCGCCTTGAAATATAAATATTTATCAGAAAATCGTGATATTTTGTTAGACAAAACATATTTTCATTTTACCTGTTATTTCAGAGAATTCATTCATTCATTTCAGAAAATTTGACATCAAATTGGGGAACATTGGCATCATCATCTTCTGTTCCTTTATCTGTTAAAATACAACATAAATAATGAGGCATATTTTTACGATTGTACAAGATACTTATCAGCAGTGCTCAGATAAATGCGCTTCATAATTGCTAGTGCAAGTATAGATTTGGTATATTCACATTGTTTTATTTAGATTTTTAATGAACTATTTTATTTCACTATCACTTCAATATCACTTTTATAGATTTTAATATAAATTTGCAATATTTACTTGGGGTTTTCCCTTTTTTTTTTAATAAAATTGAGCACCACCTAAAAACCGTATTTGCTGAGATTGACATTTGATTTACCGACATGCTTCCTTTGTTTTATTATTGTTTTCTTACATTTTCTTATTTTGCTTTTGTTTCTATTCAATATGTTTGGTTGATATCTGCATGCAATTTCAACCAATTTGTAATCAATTGGAAAATAGTTAATTTATAATTTACGTTTTTATCAACCGACTACTTTATTTACTACAGGGATACTATATACACACATACAGACATACATACAAACATATATTATTTAACAATAAACAGTGTTATAAATAATTTTAAGTACATTTCGCTCTATATTGCCAAAATTTATGTACAATATTTGAAGAAGCAGAGACCAACGTGTGTTTTTATGAAGAACTTACGAAAAAATGATGATTTATTCAATTATAATTTAAATAATTATTATATTACCAAACAATATTTTTTTTATAGATTAGGAAAGGAGTGACACAGATATTTTATTTCACCCAAGTTATTGGAACTCAACGAAAGATAAGATATATTTACATATGTATTAATTTGTATATATATATTTGTATATGTATGTATGTAAGTATATAACTTTATCGTGCTTATATAACATATATACTATAAAAAGGTAGTCAAGCAAATAAATTAAAGTCAATTAAAGTTTTTTTATGCTTTAATAACATAATTTTCCTTTACGTTATTGTAGTTACGACATATATATTTCAAAAATTAAAAATTTATTTTGTCAAGTAATATAATAGAATTCCTTTTTATATATTATAACAAGATACAAAAAAAAATTATCATAAATCTTTAGATTTTATTTTTAAGTTAAAAAATTTTTGTTAAAGAAATAAATAATTGCGCCAATCTCGTGAAAATTACTTAATAAATAATCGATGGAATTTTGTGGCCTGTTATGAGTTTTGATCGATCTTCAAGTATGCTCGAAAGTGCTTATCGAACGAATTTACAATTGGTATTATGACGTTCATTCGATGTGAATAGTATTATTGTGAATTCCGTTTATTTGAGTTATTCACAATAATATCAGCTGATGCACATTGTGCGGGTTACAATTTATATAAAGAAAATTGAAATAATATTTAATTTTTTTGGAAGATTCTAAAAAATAATAAAAAAAAGAAGTGTAATAAAGTCATATGGATAGGAGGGTGTGATGATCCTTCAGATGAGGATGAAAACTTATTGGAACTAGTAGAAAAAATTGAGAGATGCTTCCAATCCCTTATAAATGTATTCAATTACCTAAGTGTATACTATATTAGGATGTTGATGTGTGTATCATGTAGAGATTTCATTCTCAGATTTATTAAAAACTTTAAACTGTGCAAAATACACTTTTAAGGATTTGCTATCCACTGCAGATGAATTGCTACATCAATGTACACGTGCGAAATCCATTCCAAACATTTTAAAATTGGCAACATTCTTACGGTTTTGTGCTCAGGGTTCTTATCTTATTGGTTATGAAAACATGTTTGGCCTTGCATAGCCGTTTGAATTTTTTAACACATACCTTTGGCCAATTGAGGATTATCCTCCATTAATGACATAAGTTTTCCAACTACTGTTTCGTACTCACAACCTTATTCATTAATAAAATTAACAAAAATAGTCCTTCATATCTCATATTTTGTAAAAAAAATTTAAAAACTTACATTTTAATAAATTTTTGCAAAATTCAATTCGGCAGCAAAAGCAAAATTGTCTTCGATAAAAAAGTAGATACACAACGACATTTTCGACAATGTTACCAGATCATAATAAGAACTTGTTATTCGATTCTCGATAGCAAATATCGAATGCATCTCATAATAAGGCCGTTTGTTTCATACACAATGGGCCATAATCACAGTCATCAAATAAGTCTACTTTAAGTACCATTTATAAAAAAGTCTACTTTTCGGCTGCTATAAACGATAAAAAGCTTACTTTTTCCACTAAAGTCAATTTTATACTTAAAACAAGTGAAAATGTTTTCAACGAAGTTAACATCATTTTAAATCTATCAGCTGTTTGTCATTTGTCAAAAGTTGGAAAATCTAAACAAACCAAAATCAAAAGTAATTTGAATTGTGTTAAATTTTTTATAAATTGTAGAAAAAGTGTTAAAAATAATTGAAAAAATGTGTACAATTCAGGACATTGAAAATGATTTTGGTATTATTGAAGATTTGTGTGAAGGAAGAAAGCCTAAATTGTGTAAGGAAAGGTTTTGCCCATTTGTTTATCATTTTATTTTTGGCGCTTTTATTATAAGCTGTGCAGAGATGCCACTTATACAATATTTACACCAGTTTGTATGAAAAATTTCAAACATTATACTAATCACCCACTTAAAGCTGATTGAACTTAAAACAATTATTAATTTTCTCTATAGTTAAGAAACAGTTAGTAACAAGTATAAATATTAAAGTTTCTTTTTAAAAAGAACCTACTTTAGTGTTTGACTATGATTATGGCCCAATGTGTTACACAAAATTAAGATTACATATTATAATTATTTTTTAAAGTTCGGACATTTTTTACCCTTTACACTCGGCTGTTCCCTCTGAGGGGACAACGTAAATCTAACACATCACTCGTTTGTCCTCTGAGGGGACATGATATTTGTTAGCGATTACAAATAATGAAATTATTCCACCGTAATTCTTTAAGAAACACAAGTTCTTCTGTAGTTTTCTGTTACAATAAAAACAAATCCAATAACCGAAGAAAAAAAATGTACAATATTTCAGTTCGTACTGAAACGTCGAATAGAAAAGATATCTACAGTAATAAGACAGTGTTGTGTTTTCGTAATTTAGCGTTAGTGATTTCCAAAGTATTTTTTACCCGTAACGTAAAAAACCAAACTTTACGTAAACCAATATTTTCATCAAAAAAAATAAAATAAAGACATGGTATATAGAAAAAATAATATTGCACCTCTTGCGTGGAAGGATAAAAGAACTGTCACGATGCTAAATAATTATAGCAAATTTTTTGATATTTTTTTTTTGTAATATATTTTCTTTAATGTACACAAATTCATATAAAAGAAATTTCATTACAATTCCTTGGTTCTAAAATTATACTGTGAAACATCACGTTTTCAGGATGTACGTTTTCATTAAAAAGGGGCGTCGAGTTGCTGGTAGGTAACGTCTGAAACAGTGCCGAGTGCAAATGGTTAAAATTTGAAATCTAAATTAAATTCTCTGACATTTTTTATCTTATATAATATATTATTTTCGTTATCTATTGTAAATTGGTTAATATGTTACATAAGCACGTGATAGCATGTATGGATATATATATATATACATATATATATAGATATATATAGATATATACATATATATATAGATATATACATATATATTTATAGATATATACATATATATACGGATATAAATTTTAGTTAAATAACCATATACTTAGTACTTAAAGAATATGTACATATATAATATATTATAACTTATAAATAAGTGAAACAATAAAATGTATCTGATGGTTCTGACCTTTTTCATATTTGTTTTTTATTTAAATATCCATGCACTTCTTTTATATAATATTGTTACGCAACTGGAAATGGTGTTATCGTTTAACATAAAAATGATAAACAAAAACAATGGACTTGTTCACATGATACGCGAATAAACAAAAATATAGCAACAACATCAGTATAAAAAAGGGTATAAGCAAGATCCACGACAATCGGATCTACGCTCCGGAACGACCCGATCCAATATCGGCCAAGGGTTTTCAACTCTGCCAAAGCTGTATTAACTCGAAGTTTTTCCCAAGGTAAGCAAAACATGCCAGTACTTTTGCTTTGTACCGTTCTAATAAGAGTTGACATTGAACAGAATCGAGGTCCTGTATGGATCTGTTCAGTATGCCACATGACTATCTGGACAAATTCCACATCAGTGAGATGTAATGGCTGTGGTAACTGGTACCACCTTAAGAGATGCTCTGGCTTACCTCTCATCGAGAAGGGTCAGAAAAGTACAGAGCCCACGGCTGTAGTAGACAATGTGACATAGACCCAACAGACAACGAACACAACGCCAATGACTCATTGATCAACAACGGCAGAGTATAGGGAGGACAGACCTGTTCTGTATGTGGACACCGCATAAGGTGAAACACTATCTCAGTAAAATGGAACAACTGCAGTGACTGGTGCCACATGAAGAAGTGTACCATCCATACACGTCGCATGGAGTGAATGCACCACTGCTGTACAAACCAACGATCCACAGCTCTTCCTCCCTTAGTTCCCACTGGACACACGTATGATACGCGCGGGTACTCGCAACATTACACACACACAGCAACAAGAAGACAACGCAATCGGCAAGAACGGGCGACAATCACAAATCTACAACCCACAACATCCATTGCACCATAGTTAACACTATAATTTCAGTATTATACAGGTCAACTGTAACGGACTCAGAAAATAGCGGACATCACAAGCTACTTGAACAACAATAACATCAGAATAGCCGCCATACATGAGACAAAGCTGACCAGGGAGTGCCACATTACATTAGCGTTCAACTATAATATTGTGAAGAAAGACCGGGAATGAGATAACGGATGGAGACTACCTTTCATCCTCGAACGTAATGTCAAATATAAATTGATGAATACACCAGCGCCCCCCAATCCAGATAACATCATTGAGGTGAAGCCTATATCGGAAAATTCGGAGGATAATAATACCGAAATCACCAATGTTTACATTCCACCTGTAAACAGTATTAGAACCCACTGCCACCCAACCATCACGCGTCTCCTCCAGGGTGATAACAGAATCATGCTTGGCGACAACGTACATCACAAGAGCTGGTGTTCCCTACTTCCCAACGATCAACGTGGCATTGCGATAGCTGAACAAATGGATGAGCCAGACTTCGCCCCCATAAACGAGCTAAATCCGACCAGGGTCACAGTAAGATGCTTAATTTCCCCAGATCTAACCATTGTCAGTCGGTCACTTCTAGTCTATACCACCTGGCGGACACATACAGCCCTAAGCTCAGACCATATACCCATCGTGATCAATATTGAAAAACATGGAGATTTTCTAGAACCTGACCGACACACGTTCGTTAATTACACTAAGGCTAACTGGGACGGTTTCAGGGCCTTCATCGAGGAAAACGTCGAACTACTACCCTCCCCCACGTGCGTCAGAAATGGTGAAAGGGAATACCGAACATCATTCAGACAGCGGCGAAGCGTTTTTTCCTTGCTGGTAGAATTAACAACATAAGACCATGCTACTCTTCAGATGCTGCACGCCTGACTCAGCAGCAGGATAACATAAGAGCTGAAAACCCTGCGGATAAAGACTTGAATCAATGACCGCCAGAATTAACTGTGAACTGTTGAACGAGCACAGACGTACCAAGTGGCTAGAACACCAGGAACACTGCTCCTTATCTCCCAAGAAACTATGGAGGACCATCAAATATCTTTCTGTCTCTAAATCTAAGAATAATCTTACAGCTATCGAATGCCAAAGAATTCTGCAAACAATTTGTCGAACACCCTACTGAACAGAACAATGGCCATAGAACGACTTTAAGGATACTAAGGAACCTACGCAACAAGAACAATTCTTCGAACATACCCTGGTAGTAAACATCATCAGCAACGTCAAACCAGCTATTTAGTTGGAATAGCTTTAAGGTTCCTTTCCAGACTGATGAATCTATCAATGCACAGCCTGGAAAGTCACGACGATCATCCCGATTATAAAACCAAACAAACCAGTGACCAAAGGAGATTTTTATCGTCCAATCTTCTTACTATCACCAGAATCCTAGAAGCCCTTCTGCTTCCTGCCTTCAAACGAAACTTTCCACTGGTAGAACACCAACATGGTTTTAGAGAAGGTCTTAGCAGCATCAGTGCCCTCACAGAGATAACATCAAGCATCGCGACCTGACTCAACCAACAACGACCATGGCAACAAACTATTGTTGCGGCCCTTCACCTCTCAAACGCCTTTGGTGCGGTCGACCTCTCCACACTCCTGAGAGATATACTAAACTCAACCTCGCCCAACCTGAAACGGTGGACCTCCAACTACCTTGGAGATAGGCAGGCATTCATTGAGTTTAGGGGACAGAAATCATCGCACAGAAAGATAAAGGTGGTGTACCTATCTTATTTAATATTTACCTCAAATCACTCCCAGAACCACCACCGAATATCTCCTTGCTATCATATGCGGACGACTGCACCGATTTTGGATCGGGCGTAAATGTGGATGAAATCTGTACCAACATAACTAATTACCTTACGTCCTTGGTTCATTTCTTCCGATACCGGAAACTACGCCTGTCTGCCCCTAAATCGTCGGTCTCTCTCTTCATGATATGAACGAAGGAAGTAAGCAGAACATTAATCGTCGAAGTGGAAGGCAACATCATTCCCACGGTACGATACCCAAAGATCCTCGGGGTCACCTTCAACAACTTACTTTACTTCCCCGCACATGCGACTAACATATACACCAAAGTGAGGAAGAGAAATAAGGTTCTAAAGGCTCTAGAAGACTCCACATGGGGAATGGAAAAGAAACTATCATTACCACCTACAAGCCTATTGGATTTGGGCTCCAATTTAAACATCATTCTTGAGTGACACACAATGGCGGGCATTACAGACGACACAGAATAACGCTATACGAATAGCTACCGGATGCGTGAAAATGAATAGTATTGAGCACATCCATGAAGAGTCCGAAATGCTGACAGTTAGCAAACATAATGAGTTTCTGACTAAGCAATTATCTTATTGCTTGGTACCTGCCTATCCATCCCAACCACTGTACAGTCATTAAGACGAGACTTCACAACTTATAAATCGGGCATTACTCACCTGATGCCATCAATAGTAGACCTACAGTCTGTGAAGAAGGCGCAAAAATCCCTACATCAGACCACAGTCGTGACAGCCAGACGCGAACTCAGCTACAACAGGGTCATAAACCGGCATCCTCCACCTATATCCGATACCGAAAGGCAGCTGCCAAGGATTACCAGAACCATTCTTGCCGCTAACATCAGGATGGTCAAACATACTGAATAGCTTTAGGGTAAGGATCATCCGTGGGACAACGGATAGCTGCCCATCAGGCACCACACGACACGGTGCACATCTTTAGCTGTCCAGCAAAGCCGACAGCCCATTTACCTGTGGCTGAACCCAACGACAACAGCGGACTTCCTTGGACTACCTACCACATAACATCAGATAACATAAACACACAACTAACAACAAATTATCTGCATCTGTAACTCATTCTATCTCCACCGAATTACACAGGCATACAACCATATTTACGTAACCGGAAATGACATATTATATCTTGTATACAGGGAAAAGCTTTCGGAGACAACAGCTGAACTGTTACAGCAACAACAACACTGCAAGGATAAACGTAAACAAATACACAAACAATAACGTAACGTAAACACGTATTCACATTTATAGAGATTTCATGAAGGCATAGTCATTCTCCTTCAAGTGCATTCATCAGACTTCTGACTCAGCGATATAAAAGGCCAGACAAAGCAGGCAACGGGATGAGAAATAATTCAGAGAATAAACCTGGTTTGAAGATCACCATTACAAAAATCTATTGAACAATTGTTGTTACCTCAAGTGAACAGTGACACACAGAATTGTGCGAACAATTAATGTTTTTAAAAGATAGAAACGCAACAGTATGTATTCTTATTTTCCACAAAATGCATATAGTTGATATCAGGGTAACTATTCAATACATACTGTATTGTATTAAGTTCAAGTTACGTAAGTATTTTGTAAAACCTGGAACATCTGATAACAACGTCTCTGTACACCGAACTTAGATTTGTATTTAAAATAACTACGGACAAGCGCGCTCTACCTCTGCCGATAATAAAAATATTCTATATATGAATATATAATATACATCCAAGGTAACACATCTCTTACAGTTATGAAATGCCGATATACTGCGATCCGATGCGTTAGCGGTCACACGACATACAGCCTTTAAGCGATTTTCCAACAATTTTTTTGTAGTTTCGGCCGTTATTTGGTTCCATTCTTGTAACAAGCAATCATTTAGCTCGTGTTTATTCCTTATTGCTTTTTTGCGTATGGTTTGTTTGATAGGGTTGAGGTCTGATGATTGGGGCGTCGAATTTAGTTGTTTTCAGGACGTTGTATAACAACCATTCCCTAACAATATGCGAGATGTACGTTGGGTCGCTGTCTTTTGGAAAATGCCAATCACTACTAAGACCCAATTTGGTTGCGGATTAACTTAAACTGCTTTTCAGATTTTCCGAATATATATCACGGTCGATATTTGTTTCCACAAATTCCAGTTTTCCAACACCTTTGCGACGTGCAGCCCCAAACCATGAACGAACCACCGCCATGCTTCACAGTTGGAATAAGATTTTTTGGTTGCAGCTCTTCATTCTTCTTGTGCCAAATTTCTTGTTTTCCGTCACAGCCGAACAAGTTATATATGCTCTCATCACTAAATATTACATTCGCCCAAAAATTAGTATACTTTTGGGCAAATTGCAATCGCTTCTTTCTGTTGTTTTCACTAATAAATGGCTTTTTTTTCTCGGCACTCGGGTTCGGAAACCGTTCTTTCTCAAAACACTTCGAACTGATTCCGAATGCACAATAACATTGTGGTCACTTTCCAAGGTATTTCGTATTTGTAAAGCAGCAGTCTTAGGATTTTTATACGAAATATACGTCGCACGTATAATTTTCTGTGCTGCCATATCGATTTTAAGCCGACTGTAGTCACAAATGCATAGATTTTGGGAATCGTTTATTTATTTTAGTAAATGTGTCGTTACAGATAAAAATGTAAAGAAATTTTAGATTAAAAGTACGTATAATTGGCTGAGTGGCTATATATTGCGAACAGGCTTATTAGTTTAATAACCAGTCATAAAATTTCTGTTTGGATAAACATATCTGCCACTCGAATTACCCTCAGAAGTGCGAGGATATTCAGTTTTCCACATCAAACATTTGTTTAAAAAGTTTTAACAACGATTTATCAAAAACTTCACTAAGTAATAACTAAAAACTTCGAATACGTAACTTAGTAGTGTCTCAACAATCGCATATAAAATAAAAATTAGTCCGATTTAAATTTAAAACTTAAAGGGCAATTATTACAACTTGCTGTTAAGCTTGGGTTTAGTTAAAAATACCTTTAGCTAAAGCGAACTCTAAAGTTACCTTTAACTTATTTTCGTTATTACAACTTAAAGAAGTTATGTCGATAGCACTGCTCAATTAAACAAGTTTTTTTTTTTAAATGCAGTGGCAAGTGCCGAAGTTATGTCGATAACACTGCTCAATTAAACAAGTTTTTTTTTTTTAAATGCAGTGGCAACGATTTTTTTGTTGTATATGCTCATTTTGGTTAAATTTGAAATTGCCATATTAACAATAATATATAATATGGCCAGTTCAAACGTAAACTTAATTTTAAAAGTTACCGGTCGGCTGATCCTCCCTTTAGCTTAACGCTCACTTCTACCATATTGTCTACTTATAACAATGGACAACAACGGCAAGTTGTAATGATGGCTCTTAGGTCTATTTTATTTTATATGTATGTAGTAATAACGAAAATAAGTTAAAGCGAACTGTAAACGACCATTAGGCCGTTTCGATCTCCGTAACAATATCATTAATGTCTGTTGCTCTACCTGCTTCCTTGGCCAAGCCTTCAACCGCAGTATGATTGCGGTTGCTGGATAACGACGGCACAGGGAAAACTTTCTCTATAACCGTAGGTACTGGGTTTATAACATCCTGTACCATAACGAAATTGCTTTTACGACTAGTCATGTTGATTTTATTCACAGTGTTTCTTCCCATACCATTTTATACTTACTGTCAGGTAATTTCCACATAGCCGCTCCTAACATGGCATCCGGGAAGCATCTCCCTATCCGCCACCTGGTGACAAGCCCTCTCGGAGTTACAGGTTCGGCGCAGCGTTACCGACTAAAGTCCCAATTTGACACTTTTTCAGCGACCCCGCCACTTTTTGTGACCCCTTACTAAAATGAACTAAATCTGACACTTTTCAAGATTTTTTACCCTTTTTTCACCTTTTTAGAAAAAGTATTTTTTCTTTTATTTACATGAATAAGTCTGCAAATTTTTGACAGCTCAAACCATATAACAAAAACAACAGGCAAATTTTGACAGCCCAAACCAATTAACAAAAACAAATTGCCTGTGGTTTTTGTAGACGTTCGTTGCATCGCTACTTTATTAATTTACTTTGAGCACTTGCTTGTCTTTTATAAACAGCACAAAAATTACAAAATAGTGAAAACTAAAAATTGGTTGTTGCAGACAACCTAAAATAAAGGATGTGAAAATGGACGAGTGAATGGAATGATCCAAGATTAAAAATTTGTTATTAAATTTGAATTTTAGGCTAGACTATAGACTAGACTATTGACTAGACTACAGGCTAGACTATACATACATAATTGATCATTACAACCCTTCAGTCAGGATTATGACCTACCTTCTCACACCACTTATGTTGTGTGCGTTAATTTTATACAAGAGTGGCGGGACCTACAGTTTAAAGTCGACTCCGAACGACAGATTTTTGAGAAGCTTTTCATGGCAATTTTTACTCTCAGAGTCTTTGCCAGAAATCTGCTGAGAGGAAGTTGCCGAAGAAATATTTTTCGTTTTGATGTCTGACCTGGGATTCGAACCCGGGCCTTTTGTCTAATAAGCCAACACACTACCCACTAGACCACAGCGACTAGACTATAGACTAGATTATAGGCTAGATTATATACTAGACTATAGACTAGACTACATACTAAACTATATACTAGACTATAGACTATACTATACTAGACTATAGACTAGAGTATACTTTGATTTCTGTGTTAACAGAACTTCTGTGTAAATTAATAAAAAAAACTCAAAAACCAAAAAGTTTGTTAAATACTTTAAAGCGTCTTTCAAGGACCTTTCATGCGATACTAAATTTTCGTATATTTTCTTTGTAAGATATATGAAAACATCATGAAATATTCAAAAACGATCTTTGATCCATCTCATCATTGTTTTTTCGATTACTCTAAAATATAAATTAGTTTTGGAATTATAATTGTATAACTAATAGTAATAACTTTAAATGTTAGGTTTTTGTTAAAAACCAAAAGAGATCAGTCGTCATCTAGTTATGAAAGTCTTGTAGAATGCGAAAAGGAAATTATTTCATCATCGGATGAATCAGTTCCTGTGAAGCGTAATTATTTAAACTGTATGTAGGTTATTAACTTCATATCTTTTAATTTATTACAAAATTAGTAACTTTTAATTGTTTTTTTTTTAACATATATTATATTTTTTGTTATATTTTTTAATTTGTTACAAAATACTCAATTTTGTTTAATTTTGAATTTATTTTTAATGAACTGTTTTTTTTTATAATTAAAGTTTTGTTTTGTATTATTATATAGTGGGTTAGCAAAAAAAGTTTTATTTAATGGAATTTTAATAAATTTAATGCATTAAAAAAAATGCATCTTTAATTTTTGAAATTTAAATGTCCTAACGTTCATACAATTGAATGAAATTACATTTTAAAGCTAGAAATAAAACAGACCAATAATTTTAAAAAAATTAAAACTTTTGTTTAGGCTTATTAATTTTTGGCTAAAAATTTGTTTCTAATATAAAAAATTGGAAAAATTATTAAAAAATGAACTTAATATATGTTAAGGTGTATTACAAAAAATGTATTTTTTTGTATTAGTTCATTTTCTTTTCTTTAAAAACGTTGTCCCTTTTTACTGCCAAAATACTATTTTTGTGCGACTTTTTTTGCAAAAATCCCCTTTTTGTGCGACTTCTTAAAAATTTCCAGCGGTAACACTGGTTCGGCGTTGTGATAATGATAATAAAAATAAAAAATTCTTGAAATTTCTGAAGCTTCTAATTGTTTCGTTTTTTTTAAAATTATGAATCATTTCATTTCGAGGCCGTAGGTCTTTAGTGAAATTACATACATACTTAATTGGTCATTACAACCCTTCAGTCAGGATTATTAACCTAGTTTCTCACACTACTTATGTTGTGTGTGTTAATTTTATACATAAGTGGCGGGACCTACAGTTTAAAGTCGACTCCGAACGACAGATTTTTGAGAAACTTTTCATGGCAATTTTATTTTTACTCTCAGACTTTTTGCCAGAAATCTGCTGAGAAGAAATCGCCGAAAAAATACTTTTTGTATTTTTATTTTGATGTCTGGCCGGAGACTCGAACCCTGGCTTTAAGTCTAATAAGCCAGCACAGGGAGGGATGGGATGCATGCCAACAAGGTAAAGTTTCTGACTGTGGCCAACATGGCGACCACCAGGACGATCCTTGTCTTGCTGTATTCAAGTTGACACGCAGCCTCCTCGCGGCCCCTCCTGGATGGCATTCTAGCACCCGCTAGATGTTAACTAATGCGTGCAGCGAAATCCAATCCCCTGGACGTTAAATTAGGGTTGTGCGTAGGGCTTGGAACCCACCACGTAAAAACTTTACTCCAATGAAAACCAACATACTGAATTTCGAAAAGATCCCCTTTAAAGTTGACGACCACGGCAAACGTTCAAAGGACAACGATTTAAGAATAGTCACTTGGAACGTCCGCACCCTTCACAGGGTGGGCGCTTCCGCCCAGCTGGCGGATGCCCTCAAGAAATGTAGGACTGACATCACTGCCATACAGGAAATGCGATGGATAGGGCAAGGATGCAAAAGGCTAGCATCTTGCGATGTGTAGTACAGCTGCCATGTTGATAAGCACGAATTTGGATGCGGATTTGTGGTTAATAAGAGACTCCGCCACCTTGTCTCTGGGTTCACACCTGTGAACGAAAGAATAGCCACAATCCGCATCAGGGCAAAATTCTACAACATCAGCCTGATTTGTGCTCACGCCCCGACGGAAGATAAGGACGATGTGGTTAAGGATGCCTTCTACGCTAAACTCGAGGACGTATATGATAAGTGCCCGGCCCATGACGCAAAAATTGTCCTCGGGGATTTTAATGCAAAGGTCGGGCGGGAAGGTATCTTTGGCCCCACTGTCGGACAGTTCAGCCTCCACGCGAACACTACCTCCAATGGTATGAGCCTGATCGATTTCGCCGCGGCGCGTAACATGGTAGTATGTAGCACCAGGTTTCAACATCTCGACACCCACAAGGCCACTTGGATGTCCCCCGATCGATCAACTTCCAACCAGATCGATCATATTGTGATTGACGGAAGGCATGTATCCAGTGTACTAGATGTGCGCACATTTAGAGGTCCGAACATTGACTCGGACCACTACCTTGTCGCAGCCAAGTTTCGATTGCGCATTAGCGCCTCGAGGATGGCGCGCTCTAGTACATTGCGGAAGCTGGATGTCAGGAAGCTGCGATCAGAAGGGACAGTTGAGGCGTTCTCCGCTCAACTCTCGGATAAGCTCCGTCGATCCCCATCTAATCTCAACGACATTGGAGGACTGTGGGCCAACATCTCCCACTTCTTGCGCACTACTGCGGAAACAGTCCTTGGTTTCGAGCGCCCACCCCAACGAAATCAATGGTACGATGAGGAGTGTCGCGAGGCAGCTGCAGCGAAAAACGCCGCATACAAGAAGACGTTGCAGTCTGCTGCTACGCGAGCCATTGTCGAGAACTACAGAGAGAAGAGAAGGGAAGAGAGACGCCTTTTCAGACGCAAGAAAAGGGAGCAGGAAAGGCGTGAGCGTGAGGAAGTCGAGACGCATAGACGTAGGAATGACGCTAGAAAATTTTATCAGAAGGTTAAGCGTCTAACCGAGGGTTATAGACCCGGAGCGTCTTCTTGCAAGGGCGAGAACGGAAACCTGGTTACAGATCCGCAGGGGGTGCTGAGGTTGTGGAGGAAACACTTCCTTACTCTGCTACAAGGCGATGACGACACCAATACCGCCTCTAGAGATGATGTTCCGAACCCGATCAATGATGACGGCGTGGAGATTTCGCCGCCTAGCTATGAAGAGGTCAAAGTCGCGATTACGCGTCTTAAAAACAATAAAGCGGCAGGTCCTGATGGCCTCCCCGCTGAATTGTTTAGGACCGGATGTAATGAGTTGGTAGGGCTACAAAATATGGCTAGAAGAAAGTATGCCCAACGATTGGAACCTCAGTGTCCTCTGTCCTGTTCTGAAAAAGGGAGACCCCACAATTTGCGCCAACTACAGGGGTATTAGCCTTCTCCCTATCGCATATAAGGTTCTTACAGGCGTATTGTGTGAACGACTTAAGCCACTCGTCAAAACACTGATTGGACCTTATCAGTGCGGCTTCAGACCTGGCAAATCCACCATAGACCAGATCTTCACACTGCGCCAAATCCTGGAAAAGGCCCACGAAAAACAAGTCGACACACACCATCTTTTTGTCGACTATAAGGCAGCCTTCGATAGCCCCATAAGGGATCGTGTTTATGCCGCAATGTCTGAGCTCGGTATACCTGCAAAGCTGATAAGGCTATCTAGAATGACGTTGAGCAATTCCTGCAGCTCCGTCAAGGTAGGAATGGACCTCTCCGAACCTTTTGATACCGTGCGAGGTTTCAGACAAGGCGACCCCTTATCATGCGACCTCTTCAACTTCGTCATGGAGAGTGTTCTGCGAAAGGCAGGAGTGCATCGCAATGGCACTATCTTTCAAAAAAGTGTCCAATTGCTTGCGTACGCTGACGACATCGACATCATAGGGCGTACCAAGCGAGATGTTACTGCTGCCTTTAGCGCTATTGAACGGGAGTCTAAGAAGATGGGTCTGGCAGTAAATGAGAGCAAAACAAAGTATATGTTGTCGACAAGCAGAGACGTGCGGCGTATTGATTCTCAGATTACGGCCGATAACTATACTTTTGATACAGTCAAGGAATTTATTTATCTTGGCTCCGCCGTTACCACCGAAAATGATGTCAGTCTGGAGATCAAGCGCAGGATTACTCTTGCCAACAGATGCTACTATGGTCTCAATAGGCAATTGAGCAGCAGAGACCTCTCTCGTGCGACAAAATTAATACTCTACAAGACGTGCCCGTGCTTCTTTATGGCGCAGAGGCATGGACCCTATTAAGAACTGATGCAGAAGCCTTGAGGGTATTCGAGAGGAAAGTCCTACGTAAGATCTTCGGTCCTGTGCGAGTTGGCGATGATTTCCGCATCCGATCTAACAATGAGCTGTATGAGCTCCTCAACGACATAGACGTTGTGCAGCGTATTAATATCCAGCGGCTGCGCTGGCTCGGCCATGTCGTTCGAATGGAGGAGGATGCTCCGGCGAAACGGGTATTTGATGCGGGGATCTGCGGAAGTCGGCGAAGAGGACGACCTTGTATCCGTTGGAAGGACCAAGTCGAGGAAGCCCTGTCATCCATTGGTGTGACCAACTGGCGTAGGCGCGCAAGAAGCAGAGGCGCCTGGAAGGATGTATTGCGGCAGGCCGAAATCCGTTAATCGGGTTGTTATGGCCAATTAAGTAAGTAAGTAAGTAAGCCAGCATACTACCTACTAGACCACGGCGACCCCTTCAGTGAAATTACTGGTTGGAATTCCTTCAGATTTGTACCTTTTTTTTATAAATTATGATGTATTTTGATTATATGCGTTTTAGGGTTTTCACGCGCATTCGAACATGTCCATTCGTAAGATCATTATTTAGATTACTGATACTTACAGTGGCGAGCGGAAGTGAGTGCATGTTCACGATACTAAGTTTCGTCATCCACAAAAACAAAACCAAACAAGCAAATACAAAAAAAAAATAATTATAATTTTTTATTTTATTTTTAACAAATAGCAGTAGAAAAAACAATAATTAATGAAATGAATTCCATGAGTTTGAATGAAAAAACGAATATAACTCACATAAACTCAATTTTGCACGTTGTAAGAAAATTCAAGAAACTAACCCAATTTCATTATTTGGTCTCCTTAGACCCTTATTAGAAATAGCTTGATTTACGCTGTTTGACATGCTTTCTACCAAATTTTCAATAACATCTTTCGGAATTCGATTCCATTCCGCATTTATACGATCCCAAAGTTTGTTTCGTACTGCACGAGCCGGCTTTTCACGAATGACCAAAGATTTTCAATCGGATTGAGGCCGAGACTTTGTGCTGGCCATTCAATCAATTGAACATTTTGTTTCCCACTCCATATCTTTAAAAATTTTTTGCCATCCTGTTGGAAAACAATTTCTTATTCGGGATAAGCACATTTGTCCATAAAGTTCGGAAGATGGGATCGCAGAATCTGTAGATAGCCTTTTTTCGCATGATACCATTTACTAAATATAGAGGGCCAACATATCACCATGTTAATCAACTCCAAACCATTATATTTTCGCCGCCATGTTTAACAGTTTGCTTCACATGGTATCTTTAAACACGTTCCCCTGGTCTTCCATAGCAATAATGCAGCGTGTTTCAGGCGGAGGTGATGGCAGTTTACCGGGCCGCTCAATGGATCCTCGTTAACGGTGCTCCTTTCACTGACGTTTCGGTCTTTTCTGATAGACAGGCCGCGATAAGATCTCTATAGGGTTTCATGAATAACTCTAGGATCGTTAGGGAATGTCGTCTCTGTCTCAATCTTCTTTCGGGGCGCTTCTCTAGTGTCTCTCTGGTGTGGATCCCCGTGCGCAGTGAAATTCCGGGAAACTGTAGGGCTGACGAGCTCGCCAGAGCCGGTGCTCTTCTGTTGAATTAGGTGTGCCACTTGCCTCGGTCAAGTTGACCATTGCGCGGAAGCAGGTCCATTGAGGAAGTGGAGACTGTTATTCACTTTCTTTGCCAGTGCCCGTCTCTTGCTAGGTGGTTATTTGGCTCCCCATTTCTTGTTAACTTAACGGAGCTATCATCTATTGATATCAAGGATATAGCTCCGTTCATCAAACTTTCTGGCTGGTTTTCCCGTGAGGGGTAGTCGTGCTTTTGTTGTGCAGCCCTTGCGCTGATCACCTTCTTCCTTTCCCCTGATTTTGGTGGAACTTGGTCAGTATAGGGACTGCGTTCACCCGTGGCATCACAATGGGACGCTATGCGTGCTCAAGTGAGCTTTGTGATGTCAGAGCTACCACTCCGACCTAACCTAATCTAGATCCTTGAATTTTAAATTTACTCAGGGTTCTCCTTGGGAGTAACTTTATTTTCCTTATTTTTCTCTTGTTTTATAGTAAAACAGAAATAAATTAATGAAATAAACATAAAAACCTTAATTTATTATACAAACTTTTGGGCAAAATGCATGAAATTGCTAAAAATATATTGGGATTCTAAGACCACTATGTAATGTGATTTAATATTAAATAAATATTAAATTTCTTCCTCACAATTTGTCTCAATAAATCGAGTTAAATCCTTATATTAAAAAAATGATTAAACTTCTAAATTGTAAAAATTTGCTATTACTTGCCTCAATAGTCATCGGTGGAGGATGTGTTTATTGTCGCTAAACATTTTGTATTTTTATTTAGACGTCCTTAAACACTTGGCGTCATCCCTGCATTTTATTCAAGCATCATCCATTGTAACACTCGAACTGACAAGTTTCCTTCCTCTCAAAGTTTACAAAAAAAAAAAAAAAAATAAAAAGAAATATCAGTGAACGCTAAGTCCTAGGGTAAATATACGCTTTAGTTATTTAGAAATTTGCATTGAGGGGATAATAAAATTTAACACTATAGCAAATCATAATTTACAGCCCCTTAAAAATGAAATTTTTTACCAACATCTACAACGTAGTGTACCCAAACCAGATGTGTTTTTAACGATAATTTTGCTTTATAAGGGTTGTAAACAAATGTCAAAAGTCTCAAGAACTCTTGTAACAAGTTGTTGTTGTTTCCATTGATGATGTATGTCAAGTGTAAACATCATCATAATTGAAAAAATATTATTTTCAATAGTTTGTTACGCTGTCGACTTTATAATGAATTAACAAATAGCAGCATAAAGCGTTTCAAAATTAATGAAAAAAGGGATATATTTGAGCGAGAGTAAAACAAATATTATAGCATGTACAACAAGTTATACAAACGTTATTCAAACTGAAGGATTATCTAAAAAAAAAAAAAATACTCATTTTCAGATGTTCAATTTGACTTTAAAAATTAAATTTGAAATTGGAACTTTTGAACTGTATTTTTTCATGGAAAATCAAAAACGGTTTCGACCTGTTCACATTTTATCTAGAATAAAAACATATAGATTGGGTTTGGCACCCACACAAATCATGGATAAAATGTTTCAATCTGAAAACTAAAGAAAAATATATAAATAAACAAAACAGACAGAGAGGGACAGAAATATTTTTTCGTAACATTTGCTGTCCCTTTCACATTAAATTGTTAATATGTCAAATTGCGGGTCACCTCTGTTTATTCGGTGGTTAAAATTGGATTGAAAAAATACGTTTTGGAAAATCAATTCTAAAGTCAGATGTTTTTATTTAATGAAAGATGTTTACATTTGGTTTGAGCAAGTATTTTTCTAACAACTTCTTCTTAATTGGCCATAACCACCCGATGGACGGATTTCGGCCTGCCGCAACATATCCTCCCAGGCACCTCTGCTTTTTGCGCACCTACGCCAGTTGGTCGCACCAATCGATGACAGGGCTTCCTAGATTTGGTCCTTCCAGTGGATACAAGGTCGTCCTCTCCGCCGACTTTCGCAGATCGTCTCCATTCAAACGACATGGCTGAGTCAGCACAGCCGGTGGATATTAATACGCTGTACAACGTCCATGTCGTTGAGAAACTCATACAGCTCACTGTTGGATCGGATGCGGAAATCATCGTCAACTCGCACTGGACCGAAGATCTTACGTAGGACTTTTCTCTCGAATACTGTCAAGGCTGCTGCATCCGTTCTTAATAGGGTCCACGCTTCTGCGCCATACAGAAGCACGGGTAGGATGAGCGTCTTGTAGAGTATTAGTTTTGTCTTACGAGAGAGGTCTTGCTACTCAATTGCCTATTGAGAGCATATTAGTACCTGTTGGCAAGAGTAATCCTACGCTTGATCTCCACACTGACATCATTTTTGGTGGTAACGACGGAGTCAAGATAAATGAATTCCTTGACTGTTTCAAAAGTATAGTTATCGGCCGTAATCTGAGAATCAATACGCCGCACGTCTCTACTTGTCCATAACATATACTTTGTTTTCCCCTCAATTACTGCCAGACCCATCTTCTTAGATTCCCGTTCAATAACACTAAAGGTAGTAGTGACATCTCGCTTGGTACGCACTATGATGTCGATGTCGTCATCGTACGCAAGCAACTGGACACTTTTTTGCCTTTCGCAGAACAGCCTTCATGACGAAGTTGAAGAGGTCGCATGATAAAAGTCGCCTTGTCTGAAACCTCGTACGGTATTAAAAGGTTCGGAGAAGTCCTTTCCTACCTTCATGGAGCTGCAGGAATTGCTCAACGTCATTCTGCATAGCTTTATCAGCTTCGCTGGTATACCAAGCTCCGACATTACGGAAAAACACTATCCCTTATGGGGCTATCGAAAGCAGCCTTATAGTCGACAAATAGATGGTGTGTGACGACTTATTTTTCGTGGGTCTTTTCCAGGATTTGGCGTAGTGTGAAGATCTGGTCGATGGTGGACTTGGCAGGTCTGAAACCGAATTGATAATGTCAAATGTTTTGACGAGTGGTTTCAGTCGTTTACACAATAATGACCTTATATGCGATAGGGAGAAAGCTTATGCCGCTGTAGTATATCGCATATCGTAGGGTTACCTTTTTTCAGGGCATGACAGAGGACACTGAGGTTCCAATCGTTGGGCATACGCCCTACCAACTCATTACAATAAGAACTACAAAATTAATATTTAAAATTCAATCTTTAAGAGCCTACACCAGTCTGCATGTTTCTGCTTAGTCAACGTCTTTGTTTAAATATAATAAATGTATAATAAATATTAAAATATAATATATATATAAAAAATAAAATTATATATATGTATAAAATATTGCAAATCGATTTCTTTTTCTTCATATACATATCTCGTACAAAATGGTATCGAATATCAATATGCTTACTCTTCTTCTGTACCGTAGGATTAACGTCGACTTCGAACGATAAATTTTTTTCATATTTTCGTTTTGATGCCTAACCTGGAACACGAACCCTGGGTTCACGTTTAATAAGCCAACACACTACCTACTAGACTACGGCGACTTCTTTTGATTTGTTAGTATTTTTTTGAAAATTATAATAAGTAAACAAAGCTTGGTAACACTTGATAATTTAAAAACATTGACGAGGAATTTTTTGCACTTTCTATCTATTTTCTTGCTGCCGAAAAATACGATAATACAGGTAGTCCCCGACTTACTACCGTTTGACTTACGACTATTCGTACTTATGATAATTTTTTTCCAATTTTTTTTTTCATATAAAATACTTAAGGAAGGTAAATATGTAGTTGTGGGGAAATAGTTATTAAAATAGCAATAAATAAAAATAAATAAAAATAGCAATAAAAAAATTAAATAAAAATCGAAACCGGTTTTTTAAAAAAATGCAATTTTTCAAATTTTAACGGAAACCGGTTTATCAAACAACCCAGTTTTTTGAATACTTTAAGACCTAAATATAAGTGCATGCAATTTGCCCGTTTTTCGCCCTTTCCTCCATTTTGGACCCCTTTTGGTCCAACTTTATGAACGAGACACCTCCAATAGCTATTTGGGAAACTTAACCAAGCTAAATCGTAAAAAAATACCTTTTAAATACATAAAATACAGCATTTATGCATAAAGTACTAATTTTTACCCTTTTTTCTCCCTTTGTCCCATTTTTTACTTTTGGTTCAAAATTTTTAAAAGATTTATTGCCTATAACCTGCACAGACAAAAGCTCGATCTACATCCCAATTTTCAAGAAAATCGGTCTAGACGTTCAGACGTGATTGGCAAACAAACAAACAAAAAACAGATTTACAGAAAGATTTGTAATATACTAGCAGATTGTACCCGTTGCGCGGGTTATTTTCTCGCCCCTTTCCTCCTTTTTGGACCCATTTTGGTTCAACTTTCGAAACGGAATATCTCCAACAGCTATTTGCGAAACTTAACCAAGCTAAGTCGTAAAAAATTTTCTGTTACCATTTTTTCTCCCCTTTTAGCCAAAATTTTGAAAAGATTTATAGCTTATAACTTGTACCGACAAAAGCTCATTCTATATCCAAAATTTCAAGAAAATCAATTCAGTCGTTGAGGCGTGATTGACTTACAAAAAAAAAAAAAACAGACTTACAGAAAGATTTATAATGTATATTAGGATTAGGATATTGGGCTGTTTTCGGCCCATTTCCCCTTTTTCAACTTTAGAAACGGAACACCTCAAATAGCTATTTGCGAAACTTAACCAAGCTAAATCGTAAAAAATTACCTATTACCATTTTTTCCCCATTTGTCACATTTTTTCTCCCCTTTTGGGCAAAATTTTAAAAAGATTTATAGCCTATATCCTGCACCGACAATAGCTCGATCTATATCCCAAATTTCAAGAAAATCGACCCAGGCGTTCTGGCGTGATTGGCTAACAAACAAACCAACAAACAAACAGAATTACAGAAAGATTTATAATATGTACAAGTAGATTGTACCCGACATTGCGCGGGTTATAAAAATAAATAAAAATCTGGTTTCGAAACCGGCTTCTTAAAAAAATGCAATTTTTCAAATTATTCGGAAACCGGTTTATCAAACAACCCAGTTTATTTTAATACTCTAAGTCCTAAATATAAATTCATGCAATTTGCCCGTTTTTGGCCTCTTTCTCCCTTTTTGGACCCCTTTTGATTTAACTTTAGAAACGGAACACATCCAATAGCTATTTGGGAAACTTAACCAAGCTAAATCGTAAAAACGTACTTAAAAGCAGTTAAAATACAGCATTTATGCATAAAAGTATTAATTTTTTGCCCATTTTTTCCTTTTGTCCTATTTTTCTCCCATTTTGGTCAGAAATTTCAATAAAATCGGTCAAGTTGTTCAGGCGTGATTGGTTAACAAAAAACATACTTACTGTTCCTTCAAATAACGTAACGCCGGCAGAAAATACTTTTTAACAGCACTCAAATGTTTCCCGAAATAAAACACCCTTTTTATTATTTTAAAATATAATTCAAATTCATTTTATTATTTTATTTAAGTATAATTTAACCAAAGGGGGTTAGCGAGGGGCATGAGCGAGGCTTTAAAATTTAATATTTTTCGACCGACGCGTTCAAAGTTCTTGACACTAATAATATCTAATTTCGCAAATTCGTATGCTTTATGTATCATTAACAAACACGAAAGGACCGCTATTTTCAGGGGAAAATAATAATAATAAAGAGAATAAAAGATTCATAATGATAACGCCATACGTATATATTTACAAAGTATAACTGTCATGTAAATAAAAAAAGGAGAGAAAAGAAGAAAATAAAATTCCTGAAGAGTTCAAAAAATACACTGTGCTACAAAGATTTATTTATTTGTTGACGGCGGTAACACCTTCGTCACCGGTCGATGTAAAACGTCAAACTGTGTCTTGATTGTGACTCTTCGCACCTGTCCATCTGCAGCTACCACAGTGTCGATGACTTTACCCTTTGGCCAGCATCTTCTTGGAAGGTTTTCATCGGCGATGATGACAATAGCTCCTATTTCTACTGGTGGTACCTTGGTGAACCATTTGCTCCTACGGGATATAATTGGAACATATTCCTTTAGCCATCTGCGCCAGAAGTGATCAGCGAATGCTTGTATTTGCTGCCATCGTTGGTGTATATTTCCGCTATCGTTGAGGAACGGTTTATAGCCATCAGAAGAACCTAAGAGAAGATGGTTAGGTGTTATGGCTTCGTCGTCTTCTTGTTCTATGGAAACGAATGTGAGTGGTCGAGAATTAATAAAAGACTCGATTTCGCAAAGTGCACTTTTCAAGGTTTCATCGTTAAAATCTAGTGTGGGATACAAACTGTATAAAATGTTTTTAACAGATCTGATGAGTCTTTCCCAAGCACCACCCATGTGGGGCGCTCCTGGTGGGTTAAAATACCATTTAGTTTTATCAAATTTGGATGATATATTGGGAAAATTTGTTTTATCTCTTCTGTGAGGATTTTTTCAACTGCTTTAAAGTTGGTACCGTTGTCTGTATATATTTCGCAAGGTGTACCTCGTCTGGCAATAAAGTTTCGGATGCATAGAATACATGAGCTGGTATCCAAATTATAAGCGGCTACAATATGGATTGCACGTATTGTGAGGCAGGTAAATACTACTCCCCAACGCTTTTCTTTTCTTCTTCCAACTGTAACTAATAACGGACCGAAAAAATCAATGGCAACGAAAGCAAATGGGCGTTGAAAAGCTCCTAAACGGGCAGCTGGTAGTTGCGCCATTTGAGGGGGTTGTGGTACGGCAGAAGAATTTTTGCATTTTTGACAGGAATTACGTACCTTTTTGTATAGGACTCGTAAACAATGAACATAATATTGGCCTTTAATTTTATTAATTACTGCTTCGTGGAAGTGATGATGGTAGTCTTCGTGAAAAGATCGAATTATAAGAAATGTGACATGATGCCCAGCTGGTAGTACAATTTCATCTTCGTGGTTATTGAGACGTTTTGCTCTACTGTTGCATCTTAAAATCTCATTGTCGTCTAAGTAGATATTGAGTTTATATAATTTACTAGATTTTGCTACAGTTTCTCCTTGTTTGAGATCCATAATTTCTTGATGAAATTCACTATGCTGTGCTTCTTTTATAATATAACGCTTTGCTTGTTGTATCATCTCATATGTAACTGTAGAATTGAAATCTGATTTTTTGTTAGCGAATTTTAATTTATTCATGTATAGCAAGAACGTTGCTACTGCTCTGTAGAGCCTTCTCCAGTACGAGAAGTGTTCAATATTCAAAAGGTTGTAGGTTTTAAGTTTTTTGTCAATTAATAGCACGTGGCGCTTCAGCTCCAATGTATCCATTACCCCTAAGTCTTCACATGTTGGCCATTAGCTTGGGTCGCCGCGCAGGAAGACAGGGCCGTTGAACCATAAGTCCATATTCTTTTGCGCTGATATTTTTGTAGCGAAGTCCGCAGGGTTCATTTTAGTGGGTACCCATTTCCAATCTGTGAGGTTGGAATGTTCTAAGATTTCTCCTACTCGGTGCATTACAAACGGTTGAAAATGTCTTGGATAAATCCGTAACCATTGCAGCTCAGTCTTAGAATCTGACCACCAATATCTTTTGGATATTCGTAGCCGAGGGATATTTTGCACTGAATTTGCTAATCTGACTCCGATGAGTGCGGCTTGAAGCTCCATTCGAGGTATTGAGAGCGGCTTAAGAGGCGCTACCTTGCGCTTAGCTGCTACTAGAGAAACAGTTTCGTATTCCCCTATCCGTACAACGAGATAACTAACAGCAGCGTAGGCATATTCCCCTGCATCAACGAAGGTATGAAACTGCAGATCTTCGACGTCGCATAATAACTTGGAGTAGCATCTTGGAATTTCCACATTGGAGATAAGTGTTATGGACGCTTTCCATTGAGACCATTTTAAGTATAGATGTTCGTTTAGCGTATCGTCCCAACCAATTTCGGCGCGCCAGACATCTTGAAGTAGAATTATAAGACCTACGGTGTGGCATGACAGGAATCCAAGAGGGTCGAATATAGACATCAAAACCTGGAGGCATTCCCTCTTGGTACGTAGGCGATATCTTCGCCAATAACATTTCGGCGCAGACGTGCAAATCTGCAATTATATTTAAAAACGTCAGCAACTGGGTCCCAATACATACCTAAAATTTTTTCGGTAGCTCCCCGAGTTATCTTGAGTTATTTTTGAAAACTCGGATAACTGGCTTAAAACCTTGGTTGAATTAGATGCCCAGTTCCTTATGTGAAAACCGGCAGCGGCGTGAATTTTTGCCACTTGAAGGGCTAGCTCTGCTGCGGCTTCTTCAGTGTCTTTGCTATCGATAAGATCGTCTACATAGTGATGGTTTTGTATTGAGTCCACAGCGCGTGGAAACTTTGTTTTAAATTCATCAGCGTTTGTGTCGCGTACGTAATGGGCTATGCATGGGGCACTTCTTACTCCAAATGTCAATGCTCTCATTACATACATACTGGGTTGACGCGAATTGTCCATTTTGTCCCACCATAAGAACCGTTGAGCTTGCATATCGCTTTCTCTTACGTTGATCCTGTGGAACATCTCCGCAATATCGCCACAAATCGCAAATTTTCCAATTCTAAATGCCAAAAGTATGTTAACTAGTGGGTTGAGTAGATCTGGGCCGGCAAGTATAAAATCGTTAAGCGATGTCCTATTCGATTTTGCTGCGGCGTCCCAAACCAGTCGCGCTTTGGTGGGTTTGTTCGGGTTAAAAGTTAAAAATATTGGTAGATACCATTTCTTTTTGTTGGTGGCTTCTAATTCAGCTGGACTCAGTTTCCTGGCATATCCCTTTTCAATTAGATTATCGATTTGAATCTGCATACTCTGTCGTAACGAATCATCTTTGGCGAGTTTTTTGTTGAGGCACATCAAGCGGCGATAGGCGTTATCATAACTGTCAGGTAGTTTTGCGTCAGGATTTTTCCACAGCAAGCCAACCTCAAAGCGTCCGTTTATCTTCTTGCATGTCGTTTTTAGCAATTCCATTGCATCACTGTCTGCTGGTGATAATAAAGCGGATGAAGTAGGCGACTCAATATTGAAAAAATTCTTTACGCGATCGTGTGGTTCGTCGTAATTCTTTTGACAGGCACAAGTATGTATGTTTAACCTGGGGTTTGCTGAGCGACTATTGTTGCCACCCTGTAGGGTCCACCCGAGACGTGTTTTTGTAGCTATTGGCTGCTGCCAACCTCCTTCTCGTATTTTCGTGGGGACCGCTAACTTCCAGTTGTTAGCTCCAATTAAAAGCATAGGTTTAGCATCGTTATATGATTGTATCGGTAAGTTCTTCAAATGAGGATATTTTTTAATAATCTCATCCATATTTATAGTTTGAGACGGTAGGTCCAAATGCTCGACCGTATGAACGTCAGATAGGACGAACTTTGTGTCATTAAGGAGACCAGAAACCTTAAATGAAGTTCTGATGGACTCGCTCTTATCTCGTGTGGTACCTCCTGTCCACTTGAGGCACAAGGGGTCGGATACACCATCCAAATGAAAACTGTCGAATAAACTTCGCTCTACTAGGGTGACGGAAGACCCTTCGTCTAGAAAAGCAAATGTTTTAATAATGCTATCATTTGAATGCAAGCGGATTGGAATAATTCTGAAGAATGGCTTCTCTTCATTTACGTCATTGTGCGTATTTATTTGTGCACTCCGCTGCATATTTTCAATTTAATTTGTACTTACAGTTTGATTTATAGCCTGATTATCAGCTGGGTGACCTTATGGAGCAGTGGGTGGTGTTTTTACTTACAGCCTGATACACCACACTCCTTGTTGAGATGACATTTTCGTCTGTGTTGGTTGAGACACTGGCGACACAAATTGTTGTTTTTCACGATATCCCATTTATCGTTCAGTTGTAATTTCTTAAATTCTTCACAATGTTGCACTTTGTGAGAGATGGACCTACAGGCGGGACATTTCTTTCTCACGTTGTTAGCTGCTTCAGTGTGCGTGTATACCGATGCGCTGCTTTTCCCAAAATTGGGTGTGACCACTTTACTAGCTGCTTCAGTCATACTATACAGCCATACACTAAACGCTTTGATTATTGGAACGCTTTCATCCCTTGGCTGCATTGCCCAATTTAATTTATGTTGGTTCGGTAATTTGTCCAATAGCTCCTTCACTAACATTGGGTTATTTAAGTGAGACTCCAAGCCACATATATTTTGGACATTAAGTGCGAACTCGATTAGCGCTTCTAGTTTGTCTCGTGGAGAGGGCATAATTTTCGCCTTACTTATAGCACGTTCTAAAATATGCTCCGGGCAGCCAAAACACATGCGAAGCGTGTTAATAATATCCGGCACAAGAGAAGGCAATAGTAGCTTACTTTTTACTAACTCTCTTGTTTTATCTCTCAAGCAATTTTGAAGCCTTATCAAATTTTCAGTATCAGAGAATCCTGCTAGAGTTGTGCTATTTTGGAAGCTGTTGATGAAAATAGGCCATTCATCTGGATCACCACTAAAGGACGGCAGTTCACGTGGTATAGTCTTCCTTGCAGTCAATTGTAAAGCCGTTGGTTCAGCTTGGTTGCTGTGGAATCTTGACTCACCGTTTAAGACGTTGGTTGTAGGAGGCCTCGAAGACTGACTAGAGTTGTTAATATTCGTGAAAGAAGGGACATCATTGCCATATAAAATTTTATATATCCGTTCCAGCAACTCTTGTTGGATTTTCCTTTCCTCCTCTAATTGCTGCAACTTTAGCTGTTGGTAATTTATAGGCATTGTTGTTGGCTGCGTTACGTAATTATACGAACGAGCAGTGATATCAAAAACTTGGGTTGTTGGACGGACAATAGGCATCCCTGTAGGAGCCGCAACCATATATTGATGGGGTGCTGTATAAATATGTGGATACATAGGCATAGTCGTTGGTATTGTGGACCAATTCGGCAGCGAGATACCTGTTGACACTGCAGTACTAATTGGTGCCATTGTAATTTGAGCCGGCGGGATTTGATATATTGTACCCGTATTGGCGGTTACGAGTGGTGGTGCGATCGTTGTTGATGGAACTAATGGTAACGATGATGAGCTCGGTTGAGCCTCAACACCTTTTGCTTGGCCTGGGTTAGCAGCAGCGGAAGACTTGTTGTCGCAAAATTCGCAGTTCCAGTCGTAATCAGCCACATTGCTATCTACTCCCAAGCAACCATACTGATACCACTTATCACATTTGTCGCACATAACCATTCGGTTGTCGTCCAACTCGTTACACTTTCCACAATTATGTTGAGTCTCCTCCAACATCGTTATAATTTTCACACAAAAAAATATTAAATTTTAAAGAATTGTTGCTTCAAGCAACGTAACGTCGGCAGAAAATACTTTTTAACAGCACTTAAATGTTTCCCGAAATAAAACACCCTTTTTATTATTTTAAAATATAATTCAAATTCAATTTATTATTTTATTTAAGTATAATTTAATCAAAGGGGGTTAGCGAGGGGCACGAGCGAGGCTTTAAAATTTAATATTTTTCGACCGACGCGTTCAAAGTTCTTGACATTAATAATAACTAATTTCGCAAATTCGTATGCTTTATGTATCATTAACAAACACGAAAGGACCGTTATTTTCAGGGGAAAATAATAATAATAAAGAGAATAAAAGATACATAATGATCACGCCATACGTATATATTTACAAAGTATAACTGTCATGTAAATAAGAAAAGGAGAGAAAAGAAGAAAATAAAATTCCTGAAGAGTTCAAAAAATACACTGTGCTACAAAGATTTATTTATTTGTTGACGGCGGTAACACTTACAGAAAGATTTATAATATATATTAGGATTAGAATGACCTGCACTCAATTAGCCGTTTCAGCCCCTTTCTCCCTTTTTGAACCCCTTTTGGTTCCACTTTAGAAACGGAATACCTCCAAAAGCTATTTGGGAAACTTAACCAAGCTAATCGAAAAACTATCCTATTACCATTTTTTCCCCATTTGTCCCAATTTTTATCCCCTTTTGGTCAAAATTTTGAATAGATTTATAGCTTATAACCGACTAAAGCTCGATCTATATCCCAAATTTCAAGAAAATCGGTCCAGGCGTTCAGGCGTGATTGGCTAACAAACAAACAAACAAAAAAACAGACTTACAGAAAGATTTATAATATATATTAGGATTAGGATATTAGGATTAGGATGTATGCACCCCGAACGACATATTTTTGAGAAACTTTTCATGGGAATTTTATTTACTCTCAGAGTTTTTGCCAGAAATTTGCTAAGAGGAAAACGCCAAAGAAATACCTTTTGTATTTTGTTTTGATATCTGGCCTGGGGCTCGAACCCTGGCTTTTACGTCTAATAAGCTAACACACTACCTGCTAGACTACCAAATTCGGTAACTGGCCACTTTCGTGCAAGCGAAGTAACTCCTTGGCTGTTTCCAGTCTAACTTTTTTTGTCCATCGGTGAGTTCATGCACTTTTTGGAACTTCAATGGCTGTAGTCCAAGTTCATTTTTCAATATGTGTTGCATCCGTTCTCGTACGAGAAACAAAAGATTTATTCACATTTAAATGCTGTAGGGCTCTAACCATAGCCACCTGTGGTTTTCCATCCAAATATAAAGCAATCACACTATCACGCTTGAATTCCATCACGAATAACTTTTTTTCTGAATGCAATAGATCAAAATGCTTTTGTAAGCTTGTAAATAATAAAATGAACTGTCACTGGAATAAATCTGTCAGCTGTCAGACGAGCGGTTTACAAATGATAACAACCTGAAGTTGGTTGCAATACATATCAGCCACCCTGTAATGCAGCATCCTTGAGAGTATTTCAAATAAAAGTCCTACGTAAAATCTTCGCTTTAGTGGGAATTGGCGATTATTCAGAGAAGTCCTGACATCGATTAGAATGACCAACTGGCATAGGTGCGCAGGAAATTAGTTTAATCGATGTGGATTTTTATAGTGAAATGTAATTTTTGTGTAAAATTATTAATAAATAATAAAAAGAACTAACAATAAAAATGTTTAATTTTTTTTATTCATGAAATTTAAAAACAGTAGCAATATACACAACTTTCAGCAAAAAAAATGATACGAGTTTTATGTCTGAATTTGATCCTTTTATATATTTAGGTTCTTACTTTCCTTTTGCACAAGACGATATATTCATTATGACCGAAAAGCATACACATTTCGATTTACAATTAAATCTTTAAGAATTTTTAAAATTTTCATTGAAGAAATTGAAAAGTACTCCAAATTTCTCCTTTTTTAACACAAAATTTGTTGTTGCTTCTTTATCATAGAGATATGGATGATTTTAATGATGGGGAAAAAAAGATTTATTTTGTAAAAATAAAAAAAATTATTTGGAAAAATTGAAAGAGTGGTTACTCGAAGAAGAAAAGGATAATGAAACCTCGGAAAATAAATTGTTAAAAATGGAGTTATCAAGCTTAATAAGCTTGGATATTGTTAGGCATGGTAGACCAATTTAAGCTTATCGAAAATCTCATTATCACGCAGTAGTGTTATTCGCCACACTGATCAATTGGGGGCAGCTTTAGAAGCCGCCATTGTAGAAAAATTAAAAAACTGTACTTTAGGTTTTATAGGACAATTAAAAAAAATGAAGTTTCTGTCCACACTTTTCATTGCCTTATCCACCAGGCCGCCCTCGCATCGGAATTTTTGACTGACCACCCCTCAATGAAGATTGCAGAAAGAATTATAAACAAAATACATGGGGTATCACTCACTCACCCACAGAAAATTCGTGAATTTTTTAAAAAACAAAAATGCTGTTCACCACGATCTTAAAATGTTTTCGGAGGTTCGGTGGTTAAGTCGTGGTGGTTGCCTAAATAGGTTATTTGATTTAAGACAAGAAGTGCTTGAATTTGAAGTCGTCGTGGTCTAGTGGGTAGTGTGTTGGCTTATTAGACAAAAGGCCCGGGTTTGAATCCCAGGTCAGACATCAAAACGAAAAAATATTTCTTCGGCGACTTCCTCTCAGCAGATTTCTGACAAAGACTCTGAGAGTAAAAATTGCCATGAAAAGCTTCTCAAAAATCTGTCGTTCGGAGTCGACTTTAAACTGTAGGTCCCGCCACTCATGTATAAAATTAACGCACACAGCATAAGTGGTGTGAGAAGCTAGGTCGTAATCCTGACTGAAGGGTGGGTTGTAATGGCCAATTATGTATGTATGTATGTAGTGCTTGAATTTATGGAAACCGAAACCAAAGATATGTCTGAAATAGAGAATTTTAAAGATCAGGTTTTTATCTTAGATTTAGCATTTTTGGCAGATACAACAGCTATGTTAAATAAAATAAACTTGCAATTACAAGGTAAGGAAAAAAATTTAAATCATTTGTCCTCAATTCTGTTCAATTTTAAAATGAAATTATTTTTAATTTTATCCGATATTCAAGAAGAAAGACAGCAATTCTTTATAAAAAAAAATTTTATTTCAGTTTCCACAACTTTTCTTTCAGTGCATTTCTCTCTCGCTCACCAATACTAATACAGTTTTAGCTTTGTGCATCCCTGTTCTAAAGGTACCCCAAATTATTATTAAGTACTTTTTACTTTATTATTGTCGCTTAAGCCTTGCATTGATCAAAAAAACTTGATATGGTACATATAAACAAAACCTAAGCAAATTAAACAATTTATTGCCATTTCTCAACTTAGGTTTAGTTAAAGGTATCTTTAGCTAATGGGAACTGTAAAGCACAGAATATATATAAAATATATATATAAAATTTTCTGTCCTGTAAAGTTACCTTTAACGTATTTGCGTTATTACGACTTATAGATAAAAAAAAATTAATTTTTTTCAAAAATATGGCAGTGCCGGAGCAATGTCGATAACACTGCTAAATTAAAAACGTTTTTTTTTTTTAAGGAAGTGGCAACGGCGGTCTTCGTTTTTTTTATTGTATATGTTCATTTGGTTCATATTTAAAGTTGCCATATTGAAAATAATATATAATATGGAAAGTTAAATCATAAATTTAACTTTAAAAGTTACCGTAAGGTAAGTTTAACGCTTACTTCTACCATATTGTCCACGTATAATAACGAAAAACAATTTATCTGCCCTAAATGTCAGTTCCGTTTTTGTATTTTGATAACTCAACTCAAGACTAAGACGACTTTTGCATTTTCAAATTAGTTTGGAAACTAGTTTGAAAACTCTTGAGTTGGTAGGAAAGAGGGGAAAAACTTGCGAGGTTGAGTTTACACTTTGATGTACTCGTAAACTTGCTTTGCTCTTTATTAGTATATACACAGAGTTGTATTTGATTTCACATTTTATTTGACATTTCGTCTAGTGAAGTTAATATAAATTTCCTTTATTTATAATAACATTACGTCTTGCTTGTTTTAAATAATTGATTAATTTTCAAAATTGTTTAATTTTTTATGTTTTGGGTTGACGGAGGCACGCCACGTACATCAGCAGATAGTGGCACTAAAATTATAAGAGGGTCCAAAAGAAAAAACGCAGTATTTTTTCATATGAAATTTATAGTCTCAAAAATATTTTAATATTTTACATATATTTCGTACCAAACCTTCGGAAGATCTTAAATAGGTTTAGAACTGCTGTTAGGGAAAAAAGGCATTAGGCCGAAACACCAGCCTGAAGCTGCCAGGCAGAAACAATGCCTAATGAGAAGGCTGACGGCAAAATCAGAAAGGAAACGCACTAATTCAGATAGAAGAAAAGATATTTTAATGGAGTCTATGGAAGGAATTTCTGATGAGGATGATTTTGAGTGAGTAGGATTTTATTTTAATATTATTTTTTTATTTTTCATTTGTATTTTTATTTATTTTTGTGTAGTTTATATTTTCTTTTTTCATGTAATTTATTTATGTAGGTAATAGTTTATTTTTATTTGTATTTTTGTTTCAAAAATGCAAAAGAGTTCTTCAAACTAATGGTGTTTTCTTTTCTACAAAGAAAATATCACCCTCTTACAAGGTGCATTAAAAAAGTTTTGACCAACCCTGTTGTAATGTCATTTTTTATTTGAGAAGAATTTAACACAAATATTAAAAAAGGGTATGCCCTGTGTTTACCACTTATAAACAAAATGGTGACTAAGTTGAAATAAATTCTTTTTCATCAGATGAATCTAATAACTGATTTATTTAAACTTTCGAAAATCAAATAGATGCATAATACCCATTTTTATATTCTTTTCAAAAAAAGGTTTTAGATCTAAAAATATGTTGTATTTTTTGATTTGTTTTCAATAAAAAATGTAAATATGAAAAAGGTGTTACCAGATCGCTAATTTTTCAACTTTATTTTTTGAGAGCTTTTTTTGTATAACAAAAAAATATATTTTAACACTGTTCAAACATTGAATGCAATTTTTTATATTACTGACTGTTAATTAAATTATGTTTTTGTATAGAATGTTCTGACAAGCACTTTAACTTGCAGAACTATAATTTGATTGTTTTCTGGCAAGCACTTTAACCTGCAGAAACCTTGAAAATAAAACAAAATAAGAATTGTTGAATTTCACACAGTAGTGGTTCGTTCATCAACTCCACTGCTACATTTTATTTACTTTCTTTTATACTAAAACTATGCTTACATATGGATAATAATTAAATTGCAAAATATTGACAAAATGATTAAGTAAACATAATAACAAAAAATGCACACTTAGTCAAAGTTTCATTGGCCTAATTAAGAATAATATAAATAATGTTTACCTAACAGAATGTTTATACACACATATACATATAATATGATTTCAACATTTATTCAAAAAGAGGAGTTCACATCTGATTTTCAGCCCGAACGGTCGTGTTAATAATAAAAGCGCATTGAAAAAAAGCATATACACAAACACACTGTCAAAACAACTGTTTTTTCTTCTTCTTGTTCTTGTAAATTGCCTACTGTTCCTTCTTGAACTCATCTGTGTAGTAGTCATTTACATACGTAAAAATAGTCCGTAAAGCAGAAAAGGCCCATGTGGCCAAATCTTCCTCTGAAAATAGAAAGTTAATTTCAAAGAAAAAGATGAAAAAACACACTTCCATCGGTTGTGCCAACACCAACACCGCGTGTACTTCAAGCAACAGGTTTAGACTTCTTGCTGATCAAAATCTTATGGACACTGCTCCAGTGTCAAACATCTCTGAAGTCAAAACCAGAAAACCCCCACCAATTGTTGTGGAAATCAACTGCCCATTAACTGAAATCCAAAAGCTACTTGGAAATGACTGTGTTTATAAACAAACCTCTATAGGTACAAAAGTTTTTACCCCAAACCAAAAATTACATGACTGCTGTAAACAAATATTGAAAGAAAACCAATTAGAATTTCATTCGTATAACTCTAAGGACAACAAATTATACACCATTTTCTTACATGGACTTCCCCGCATTGACGCCGAGGATATTAAAAAAGAATTAATTAGCTACAACCTATCTCCCTCCACTGTAATGGAAATCCCTACCAAATACAGTTCCAACAATAATGCAATATACAAGGTACAATTTTGCCGAAAATTCTTCAACCCAACCTCACTAAAAAACGTGAGAACAATTGCCAATGTTATTATTACTTGGAAAAAGTATAAACCTAAAAATGGAGATAAACCAACACAATGTTGGAATTGTCTTATGTATGGACATGGCGGCGAACACTGCCATAGAAGTTCTGCGTGTATGATATGCGCTGAGTCGCATCATACTAATGCTTGCCCATTCAATACAAGTGAAAAACGTCCAGCTGTTTTCACATGCTTTAACTGCAAAAAACATGGCAAAGACAAAACGGATCACGCTGCTAATGATATAAACTGCCCTTTTCGTTCGGTTTACCTTGAAACCAGAGCAAGAGCGACACGCAAGCCAGCTAGAAACAATAGACAACAACAAGTTAACTCTTTTCATTTTAATAACACTGAATTCCCAACATTAGGTAATTCCAACCAAATCATCAACAACAATAGCAACAATAGTAAAGTCAGTTTTGCAAATCAAGTCAAAAATAATTCTAATCTATTCAGCATTGATGAACTTTTTGAAATATTCACCACTGCCATGGAAGATTTGCAAAGGTGCACGTCTAAAGTGCAACAAATCAAGGTAGTTATGTCTATGGTTAAATATGCTCATGGGTTATACTAACACCCAATTTAAAATACTTCATATGAATGTCAACGGTATTTCATGCTTTTCAAAAACAAAACAACTCGAGTTATTACTAGAAAGGGAAAATATAAAAGTCGCTTGCTTAAATGAAACATTTCTAACTGATAATCATAAACCGTTTTTGAAAAATTATTACATCTATAGAAATGACAGAGCTGACGCCAGAGGTGGAGGTGTTGCCATCCTAATTCATAAATCCATTAAACATAAGTGTGTCAACATATGGAACACCAAGTCAATTGAAAATATTTCTGCAGAAATTATTATCAACAACCGCCCAATAGTAATAACCTCTGCTTACTCTGCGCGTTACACTAATAACTTTTCGTCCGATATCTTAAACCTGACTCCACCCTCGAAGGAATTCATTGTGCTAGGAGACCTCAATGCAAAACACGTATCATGGAATTGTGCTGTAAATAACACTGCTGGTTCCACACTTAATAATTTACAACAGTCCCACAACTTCTTTGTGCACTACCCCAATAGCCCAACACTGTACCCGCATCAACGTAACCGTAGGCCATCCACAGTTGACATAATTATAACTAACTCCACTTTAAATATGGAAACAACAACAATGGAGTACGAACTACCATCGGATCATCGCCCCATAATGTGTACTATAAACAGTTCACAGGCAACACTAATCGATCGCAACTATTTTGATTATAGTACTACTAACTGGAATAGCTTTATGGATTTTATTGACAATAGAATAACGTTTTATACTAACGAATATAACTCTACAAACACTATAGATGAGGAAATACAGAAACTAATTAATCTTATTCTATTAGCAAGGGACTATACTACACTTAAAAGAACTCAACAGAATAATTTTGTGATGCCCGGAAAAATATTAAAATATATAAAGCTAAGAAGAAGCTATGAACGTAAAAGTAAAAGATCCACCAATATCAACGAAATAAATTTTTATAACCAGTACGCCAACTTCCTAAGTAAAATGATAGACATAAACATTAATGAAGAGCGTAACCAAAAATGGAACCACCTATTAACTAAGCTAAAACCAGGCGACAAGTCTTTTTGGAAAATTAGTAGAAGCTTGCGCGGGAAAGGTAAAAACAAAATACCAAATATAAATGTTCGAAACTCTAAAATTACTTCAGATATTGAAAAAGCCGAAATACTAGCAAATACGTTTTCTCAAGCCAATAAGCTGACTATTAATTACAAACACTCGATGGACAATTTAATCAACACTGCGGTTAGTAACTTCAAAGCTGAAACCATATGTTTACAAAACGTAAACTATACAACATTCTACGAAGTGTCAAATATAATTTCAACATTAAAAATCTCGAAATCCCCAGGATTGGATAATGTACCCAACTTACTTCTAAAGAAACTACCACCTAAAGCTCTGGAGCTTCTAGTCATTATTTTCAATAACTGCATAAGACTTAACTACTTCCCAAACATCTTTAAAAATGCAAAAGTAATACCCATATGTAAACCTAATAAACCAAAAAATAACCCTAACAGTTATAGACCTATAAGTTTACTAAGTAATTTAGGAAAAAATTTTGAAAAAATTATCTTTGCTCGTCTCAATGAATTTGTTACTACTAACTCAGTTGTCGCTAAAGAACAGTTTGGTTTTAAAAAAGAGCATAGCACAACTCATCAATTAAACCGGATAAAAAATCAAATACTTATTAATAAGAAAAACAGGAAATCTACTGGACTAATTTTAATGGATATAGAAAAGGCCTTCGACACTGTTTGGCATACAGGACTCATTTACAAACTACTGGCCGCAAACATTCCAAAATATATTTGTAAACTAATTGCTGATTTTATTGATTCTAGAACCTTTACGGTGGCTGTCAATAATGAAACTTCGTCAGCAAAAAATATCACAGCTGGCTTACCTCAAGGTTCAGTTCTGTCGCCACTGCTATATGCCATTTACACATCTGACTTTCAAATACCTAAATATTTTAAAATTGCATATTATGCTGATGACACAGCCTTAATTTTCTCAAGCAAACTTACAACAGCACTGATGGAAAAAATGGAAAAAGGATTTCAAAATTGCATGAAATACCTCAAAAAATGGAAGATTCAGATCCACCCGGATAAGACGCAAGCAATCATCTTTCCTTTTAATAAATCCCCAAAAAGGCTACCAAGACACCAACTGGTAATTGGAAACAACAACATAGATATAGTAAATGAAGTGAAATATCTCGGCGTAGTTTTAGATAAAAAACTTTTATTTAAGAGCCATATTAACGAAGTATGTTCAAAAGCAATAAAAGCGCTCAAAGCTCTATGGCCGCTGTTAAACAGACGATCAAGCTTAAATTGCAAGAACAAAAATTTACTTTTTAAAAGCGTTATAAGACCAATTTTGACATATGCATGTCCAATATGGAGTTCAGCAGCAAATTGCCACCTAAAACGTCTACAGGTTATACAAAACAAGTGCCTTAAAATCATTAATAAAAAACCTTGGTGGTACCCAACGTATCTTATACACGAGGAGACAGGCTACGAAAAGATAGTAGATTTTATAAACAGATTAAAAAATAAATACTTTGAGAAAAATGAAACATCCTCTTATTTACTAATAAGAGAATGCAATAATGCTATTTAAAATTATATAATCTATAAATTATCAAATGAAAAGATAGTGCTTATATTAGACTATTGGAAACAATAGTCATACTATAACCACTTTTAACTTTTCATATGTTTGGAATATCTATCTATTCATATAAAGGTTTTTTAATCCCATTTTTGCCTTTAAAATCCTCAACTATGTAAATAAAATTTATTAACCTCATTATATCAAAATAATCATTTGTTGTAATATCTAGATTTTAAGATAAGATCTCATTGTAAATATTTAGTTTAGTAGAAAATGTAAATAAAGGAAGACTGTATAAAAAAAAAAAAAAAAAAAAAAAAAAAAAAAAAAAAAATAATTTATTCAAAGAGTAAAACTATATACATATGTGTATAAACATTAACGACATTAAAGTATGTTTATAAACATTTATTCATAACAATAAACAAAATATGTAAACATTTATTCAGAACAATAAAAATGTATAAACATGCTCCCCCCGTTGAGCGAAGCTCAAAAAAAAAAAATCTAAACTAAATGAAATAAACCAAATATGTATACATGAATGGATATAATCAGCGAGACATAATAAGTGCTGGCCTGGCATTCCTTTTCATCAGATTGAATGGGCTTGTTTAATCAGTTGTTGATGTTCACTAGATATGAACGGAGAAATCTGGTGTTGATTGTTGTGTACGGGGCATTGGAATTGGAGTTGTAGACCTTTTTGACCGTTGTCTGAAGATTAAATATATCAGGACTGCTATTCCAATTATTAATGATGTGTAGCCAACTGTGATATGATGGTAATTGTGGGTGTCAATTTTATTCGGTAGCTGAAGTATTTTTTGGTCTTGTAATGCGGTTTGTAATGTTGTTAAATTTTTTATCTGAGAAATATTCTCATTTGTATGTATTTCATGTAGTAATGGTTTTAAATGTTTTTCATGGTTTTGTTTCGTAATTTTCCAAAGGCTGGTGTATGATGTGTTACTGTAGCTGGATATCACTTGTTGTCCTTGCAATGTCATAAATTTGTATTTGAGTGTGCATTCTGGTTCCAGTATTAGCAAACCTGAACCTTCGAGAGTTAGTTGAGTGATTTCTTGTTTGCACACTGCTGTTGCTTCAGAAAGAGTTGGAATTGCATATATCCATCTATTTGGATGATAGAGAGGAATCCATGAAGCAGTGTCTTTTATTGATTGCACTGGACAGTCTAACTGGGTCCTGTTGTGAAATAAGTTAATTTCACAACTACATGCTGTTGAACCTGGTTCATGTCTTATTGAAGTTGTGGGGCAGAGATATAACTCTTTCTCAAGAAGAGTACATGAATTGAATTCACTACGACTAAGAGTAAAATACTGATTGCGAACACTGCTGATAATTAAAAACGATGAGCATGGCCTTATTGACACAAGTGTGTTATTGATCCAATTTGGTATTGGAATTGGGTGAAAGATGTCGAATTTATTACGCTCGACTAATGGTAAGGTTAAACTAAATATTACGGTATTATCAGTAAGTCCTCCTTTAACCTTCATCAGCTTGTATAATTGTAAAGTATCTTCTTGCTTTACAGGGAGATCTAATGATTCTGTTAGATGAAATCTTATTTTTGCGACTTCATCATGCATTTGTTTAGGAGTCAGGAGCAGTGGACTAATGATGCCGTGGTGAGTACTTGTAAGAATATCAATAATTGATAATTGTGTGTGTTGCAAATTTGCTGCTGTAATAGTTAACTGTATACTTAGTGATGAAAACAAACGATAAAGCCTCTCCTGATGGTGTTCTTCCTTAACCGTGTTTGCCATGCTATAGATTTCTGCGATTTGAAAGTTGATGTGATCAAATGTTTTCTTAACAGCTTCTTTGTCGGATTTCATGATGTTTATAGTAGAGTCAATAATTGACGTCTGATTTTTTATAAGGTTAAGTAGGTGTGCCTCATTTTCTTTGACTTGCGAGATTGTCTGTGCCATGTCCTTGGCATATTCCGAGTCCAGTACTCCAAATAATGACTGTGCGACGTTTCCAACTAAATCTACTGCACCTCTCTTTTGTCGTTTTCCGGAAAGTAATGTACTATCCATCTTAAGTTCGGCTTCAGTATGTTCAAAATATTTTACCAGATTAGCGCAAGTTGACTTTTCTTGTATTTCATTGCATAATTGGTTGAGTGTTTTTGTTCCTTCTGAAAATGTTGTTACTTCAGACCAAAAACCCTTTAGATCATAATAGACTAGTAGTTGCCATTCTGAAGGTGATATTACTGCTGATCCGATTCCTTCAAAATGTATACCCAATTGTTTGTCAAATTTCGTGTTGTGTACTTTTGCTCCTAACACCAATGGAAACAGTAGAGTGATTATCATGATTGTCCAAAGGTTGTGATTTATAGAGGTACACTTCCTCTTTTTAGGAATTTCAAAGTCTTTGGGTTGATAATGAGATGTTGTTGGTTCCGCATCATTGTTGTGAAACTCAATGTCAGTGTTTTGATCATGAGAGGTAGTTGGCTCTTCGACATCTTCTTGGTTAGGGGTTTCACCAGACTCTGCACTGTTAATTGGTAGTGGCGCTAATCGAGAAATTGGTCTTCTAACAACGCCTCTTGATGTTTTGACATCCACTACTCGCAAAAAATCATCATCACCTTTATGTACCTTTATAATTCTTCCTAATGGCCACTGTAACGGTACTGTATTATCTTCTTTAATGATAACCATATCGCCAGGTTTTATATTATCCTTTTTTGTTTGCCACTTATGTCGATATTGGAGCTCACATAGATATTCTTTTGACCATCGCCTCCAAAACTCTTGCTTTAACTGAGTGACTAACTTCCATCTAGTACGCAAGCTGATTTTGGATTGACTTTCTTCTATGTCGATTTGAGCATTTAGCGGTCCTCCAACGAGAAAATTTCCCGGAGTTGATGCAGCCAAATCATTTGGATTATCTGACATTGGACCGATTGGTCGGGAATTGAGAATACCTTCAATTTCTATTACCACCGTTTCAAGTTCTTAATAGGTCAATGTTGCAGGCGATACACTTCTCACTAGTAGATATTTTGCTGATTTTACTGCTGCTTCCCACAAACCGCCAAAGTGAGGTGCTCTTGGTGGGATAAAATGAAAAGTTATTCCTCTGGAGTTACATTCTTTACTAATTTTTTCATGAGCTGAGGGATTATAAAGTGATTCTGCCAGCTCTTTAAGTTGATTTTTTGCGCCAACAAAATTTGTTGCGTTATCGCAATATAGGTTTTTGCAGTGACCTCTTCGACTTATGAATCTTTTAATGAGCCTATAAACGCTTCTGTGGTTAAATCGCTTACTAATTCCAAGTGTACGGCCTTAGTAGCGAAACAGCAAAAGACAGCGATGTAAGCCTTCTGTGGCCTTTTTCCTCTTGTTTTATAATGGATCCAAAAGGGTCCACAAAAGTCAACACCAGAGTTGATGAATGGTCTAGCTGGGGTGACTCGTGTTGATGGTAGGTTCCCCATAATTTGATTAAGCAGTGTTGGCTTAGCTCTCGTACATTTTATGCAATGATGGACAATTGATCGCACTGCCGTCTTTCCTTTTACTGGCCAATACCGTTGTCGTAAATGAGCTAAAAGTGCTTGAGGTCCGCAGTGTCGGTTGGTTTCATGAACCATCTGCATTAATAATTTTGATATTGGATCATTATAAGGGATTAACATAGGGTGCTTAGCGTCATACTGCAATGTTGATGACTCCAAACGACCTCCTACTCTGATTATGCCATTTATGTCCAAAAATGGAGTGAGATTGTTGTATGGACTACCTTTGTTCACCTCGTTATATTTCCTTAAATGTTTTATCTCCTCTTCAAAATCTGACTGTTGCATTGCTCGTACAATAACTATTAAGGCTTGCTCCAGTTCCTGGGTTGATAACTCTACTTCCTGTTGTTGCTTGCGTTTTCTGGTAGTGTTTATAAATCTGAGGATATAAGCTATCACTCGTTGTAGTGTCCTGAAGGATCCATTGTGGCGTATTGTGTAGACGATGCTGGTTGAAGTTTCAGTTGTAGTTGTGATAGCAGTTACCTTTTTCCGTTCTAGGTTCATGTCACTGAAGATTTCTTCACTCTTTGCGGAATTTTGTTTCCAAAGTTCATCTTGCGCGCACAGAAACATGGGCCCGTAAAACCATAGGGGGTGTTCGGCTAATTTCTTTGGAGATAGACCACGCGATAAGATGTCCGCAGGATTATCCTTTGATCTCACATGTCGCCATTGTTTGGTAACAGTCAACTCTTGTATTGCTGCTATTCTGTTAGCTACGAAAGTTTGGTATAATGAAGATTGTGATTGGATCCAGGCTAATACAATTTCAGAGTCTGTCCATAAATATGTGGGGGTATCCTCAAGATGTAAATCCTTTTTAACTCTTGAAGTTAACTGAGCAGCCAACAATGCTGCGCATAGTTCCAGGCGAGGTAGGGTTTGGTGTTTTAACGGTGCTACCCGTGATTTTGCACATAGAAGTCTAACTATTATTTGTTTGTTCTTTAAGATTGCTCTTACGTACACTGCGGTACCATATGCTTTTTCTGAGGCATCAGCAAATGCATGAATTTGTATGTTAGATGGTTTTTGCCCTTCAAAAATATGCCGAGGCAACCTTAGATTATCTATGTACTTTAACTCACTGCGAAAAGTCATCCACCTGACCCGAAAGCTTTCTGGCAGCTCATTATCCCAGCCTAGTTTTAGTTTCCACAACTCTTGAATAAACATTTTGGCTGTGACTACAATTGGTGATAGTAAGCCCAAAGGATCAAAAAGTCTAGCTAAGTCCGAGCTCACTGTGCGTTTGGTAATCTGATGAATTTCCCTTAGACAAACCTTAATGCAGAATTTGTCAACTGTTGGCATCCACGTTAAGCCTAGGGTTTTGACAACTTGATTCTCGTTGTTAAAGTCAAAATTGACTTCTTGTTGTGTTCCTGTTGTATTTTTTAATAATTGTGGATGGTTCGACGCCCATTTTTGTAGTTCAAGGCCATGCTGGTTTAGGACATGTTTTAACTCGTTTTGAATCGTTAAAACTGTTTGTAGGCTGTCATCACCTCCAATTCCATCATCCACATAAAAATTCTGAAGAAGGAACTGAGCTCCGTGTGGGTAGTTTGAGATATTTGTCTTGCCAATTGTTTGCAGACATTTTGTTGCTAAGTATGGAGCTGACCGCGTTCCATAGGTGATTGTGTTTAGCTGATAGTATTTAACTGGCATTGTTGGGTCTTCCCTCCAGATGATAATTTGAAATTTTCTGTCTTCTGGGTGCATGATGAATTGTCTATACATCTTCTTTATGTCAGTTGTGAAGACGAAACGTGGTAGACGGAAGCGAAGTAAGATTGAAAAGAGCTCACTTTGCACTGTAGGTCCTGTGTGCATTATATCATTCAGGGATGTCCCAGTTGAAGTTTTCGTAGAAGCATCAAAAACCACTCGAAGTTTGGTCGTGATACTTTCTGGTCTAAGGATGCAGTGGTGTGGAATGATATAATGTGGCGTTGGGAAGGTATTCATGTTTATTTGTGTCATATGACCCAGTGCTTCATACTCCTTCATAAAATTTACGTATTGGTCCTTTATTTCGGTGGATTTGGACAACCGCCTCTCCAGTGCCAAAAATCTGTTGAATGCAATGCTATGAGACTCTCCCAATGTATTAGGATTGTCACAAAATGGAATTTTTACAATGAATCTTCCACTGTTGTCAATGGTATGTGTTTGGGCAAAGTGATCTTCAGTATGTCTCTCTGCAGTTGATAAGGTTTTACCCACATGGTCTATATTCTCCAGCTCCCAAAGTTGGGCAATGGCATTTTCAAGAGTACTTTCATCTTCAGTGCACATTCCACACACTGCTGCAGCTGATTCATGTCCTCCTACTTTGCCTGCAATAACCCAACCCAATGTTGTGTTTTGGAGAATTGGTAATTCAGGTCCTAGCCTAATTTGACCCACTGACATTAATTGGTGGTAAAATTCTGCACCCAGTAAAATATCTATTTTATCAGGACGATTGAATTCTGGATCTGCTAGGACGATATTTTTTTGGAATTGGCCAATGATCTATATTGATTGTTTGTGATGGTTGAGGAGCAACGATGTGTGTCAGGACTGCGGCTTCGAGTCGCGTATTAAAGTTGTTAACACGAGATTGTAATACTATGTTTACCCGGCGCTGCACTCTAGTATTACTTGATCCAACACCACTGAGGCAAATTGAAGTCGGTTTGGGTGAAATTCCAAGACGCTTTACTAATCGTTCACTGATGAGGTTTAGCTGTGATCCTGAGTCGAGTATTGCTCTGCATTGAATCTTCTTATTATTTGAGCGAACCGTAATCATTGCGGTACCAAGAAGAATGTAGCTATTTGTTCTAGAGTGGTTGGAAGTGGCAAGAGATGCTGCATTTCGATTAACTGGAATTGTACTGATGCTTGATGCTACTGATGGCTGGTTGCTATTTTCACCCGAAGTTTGGGTGTGTGGAGCTGGTGTTGTTGAATGATGATTTGCGCCTTCCAGATGAAGTAGGGTGTTATGTTTTTTATTGCACTTCATGCAACTTCTAAGACTGCACACCTTTGCATTATGGCCGGTTTTTAGACAGTTTACACAGCGTTTTTGTTTTTGGACGAATTGAAGCCTTGATGCTGGTGATTGTTGCAAAAATGTTCTGCATGCAAATAATGGGTGATTTCCATTTTTGCACAGATTGCATTGTGAGATGACTTGCCGATCTGATGTTATGGAAGTGCACACTCTTGACTTGGAGTGTGCAGATCTTTCCTTATCAGATATTGATTCCATGGACTGAAAATGCCTTTCCAAAAAATTTAAGAAGTCCTTAATTGTTGGCACTTCTCTTGGTTTTGCTAAGGATTGCTCGAAGTGCAGCCGAGTAGTTTGGTCTAATCGTTTAAGTAGTAGATGAAGCAATAGCGGATCCCATGATGAGGTGTCAATGTCAAGATTTTTGAGGGATAACAGACACTCTTGGATTTTGTCATGTAGGGATTTATAATTATCATTTGCAGTCTTGATTGGAGTATCAACCATCTCCTGAATTAGTTTGCTCACCAATAACCTTCTATTGTCGTAACGCATTGTCACTACAGACCATGCTGCTTCAAAGTTTTCTCCAGTTGTGGCGAAATGTTTGATTAGGTTTGAAGCTTCACCCACTAAATGTGTTTTAAGATACCACATTTTTTGGACCTTTGGAATTGACTGCTGGATGATCAGCGATGAAAATAGGTCGTGGAATTCCTTCCACTTCATGTAGTTTCCATCAAATTTCGGCATGGTAATTTTTGGAATTGGTACTGTTGATGAGGCCGATTGCCCATGGTTGTGCTCATAATGGTTGTTCGGATCTGCGATTGCTGTAAATCGATTTGATGCTATACGGACCTCTTTTTCGATTTGAATGAACCTCTGCATATTGTAGCCCTGTAAGATTGGTTCATCACATATTTCAAAAATTTGGTAATGAATAGATTGAATGTCTTGCCATAACCTTGTGGCGGCTATGGCATCTTCTTGCGTAAAATCATCTGTTAATAGTCGCTCTACAGATGATATCATGGCTGCCTGTCTTCGAATTAATTTCACTAGCTCCGCAGCTGGTGCAGTGGCTTCCTTGGTGAATGTTTCATGATCTTGGTCAGTTGAGCAATGGCTCATGGCTTCCCTTGTGGCTTCCAGGCACTGTTGCCTGATCATGACTGTCTATGCTGCGGCCCATGTGTGGTTTCGTGGCTCCAAGGTTTAGTATTGATGTTTCAAATACCTCCTTGTATTGCTGCACGAGCTTCATAATTGCTGTATAATAGTCCTTGTGAAAATAATCATGCTCCAATGGTGGCTGCTCAAGCAATCTGATTCGGTTATCGTTTACTTCAAAACTTGCCCACTCCTCGTCTAACCTTCTTAGTCGTTCTTGAAAGTAGCTGGATCCTAGTAACTGGATCCTTTTTATAGTTGCGGATACTGACCAATTTGCTGTTGAGCGGCAACCAATTCAATAAATGAAGACATGATGTCCTTGCCTGCTTTAACTGAAACGTTGTTTAGGATAAAACGTTGCGTTTAATAAGAAATAGTAATCCTGTTCCTGATACAGGATCACGTCGGGGTCACCAAAATGTTAATTAAATTATGTTTTTGTATAGAATGTTCTGACAAGCACTTTAACTTGCAGAACTATAATTTGATTGTTTTCTGGCAAGCACTTTAACCTGCAGAAACCTTGAAAATAAAACAAAATAAGAATTGTTGAATTTCACACAGTAGTGGTTCGTTCATCAACTCCACTGCTACATTTTATTTACTTTCTTTTATACTAAAACTATGCTTACATATGGATAATAATTAAATTGCAAAATATTGACAAAATGATTAAGTAAACATAATAACAAAAAATGCACACTTAGTCAAAGTGTCATTGGCCTAATTGAGAATAATATAAATAATGTTTACCTAACAGAATGTTTATACACACATATACATATAATATGATTCAACAAAGAGTAAAACTATATACATATGTGTATAAACATTAACGACATTAAAGTATGTTTATAAACATTTATTCATAACAATAAACAAAATATGTAAACATTTATTCAGAACAATAAAAATGTATAAACACTGACCATCTAGCTTTAATAATGTAATGTTTGCTGAAGGTTATTCAACAAAACAATGAAAAAATTAACTTCAAATTGGAAAACAATACCAGGCGACTTTTTTATATATCATCTGGTAGCCCTATAAAAACAGAAATCATCTGCTTTACAGGGCATTATCAGCACTCTTGTTTTATACAGGGCATTAAAATGCAATGCCCTCCACCAATGGCAAGTGCGAATTATTTAGAATAAAACATACCACCCTTTTAGAGGGCGAAATATTTTAAAGAAACAAATGCAAAATTGCATTTTGTGTTAATAAAATGCACATTTTTTGGCAGAAAAGAAAACACCATAATTTTCAAAGTACTTTGAACGTGCAAAAGGCGTCTAAAAGGCTGGTTACCCAAACGTAACGTTGCCATAACAACGTTTTAGTAGTTATGGAAACGTTAAAAAAGGGACGTGACTAAAAACCACAAAGCAACACACACATACGAACACAACACACTACAAAGAAATTGATCTTCATACATTTGCACGAAGTCAGCTGTTCAGAACAGTGATGAATGTTGTTAAGGTCATGCAAAATTCAAAAAATACCAATTAGGCCTTAATTGTAAAAAGTTATATTTGCTTCTTAAGTTTTATTTTATTCTAAATATTTTTGTAATATTACTTACTTACTTACTTAATTGGCCATAACAACCCGATTAACGGATTTCGGCCTGCCGCAACACATCCTTTCAGGCGCCTCTGCTTCTTGCGCGCCTACGCCAATTGGTCACACCAATCGATGACAGGGCTTCTTCGATTTGGTCCTTCCAACGGATACAAGGTCGTCCTCTTCGCCGACTTCCGCAGATCCCCGCATCAAACACTCGTCTCGCCGGAGCATCCTCCTCCATTCGAACGACATGGCCGAGCCAGCGTAGCCGCTGGATATTAATACGCTGTACAACGTCCATGTCGTTGAGGAGCTCATACAGCTCACTGTTAAATCGGATGCGAAAATCATCGCCAACTCGCACTGGACCGAAGATCTTACGTAGGACTTTTCTCTCGAATACTCTCAAGGCAGCTGCATCAGTTCTTAATAGGGTCCATGCTTCTGCGCCATAGAGAAGCACGGGTAGGATGAGCGTCTTGTAGAATATTAGTTTCGTCTTGCGAGAGAGGTCTCTGCTACTCAATTGCCTATTGAGACCATAATAGCACCTGTTGGCAAGAGTAATCCTGCGCTTGATCTCCAGACTGACATCATTTTCGGTGGTAACGGCGGAGCCAAGGTAAATGAATTCCTTGACTGTATCAAAAGTATAGTTATCGACCGTAATATGTGAATCAATACGCCGCACGGCTCTACTTGTCGACAACATATACTTCGTTTTGCCCTCATTTACTGCCAAACCCATCTTCTTAGCACTAAAGGCAGCAGTGACATCTCGTTTAGTACGCCCTATGATGTCGATGTCGTCAGCGTACGCAAGCAACTGGACACTTTTTTGAAAAATAGTGCCATTACGATGCACTCCCGCCTTTCGCAGAACACTCTCCATGACGAAGTTGAAGAGGTCGCATGATAAGGGATCGCCTTGTCTGAAACCTCGTACGGTATCGAAAGGTTCGGAGAGGTCCATTCCTACCTTGACGGAGCTGCAGGAATTGCTCAACGTCATTCTGCATAGCCTTATCAGCTTAGCAGGTATACCGAGCTCAGACATTGCGGCAAATACACGATCCCTTATGGGGCTATCGAAAGCAGCCTTATAATCGACAAAAAGATGGTGTGTGTCGACTTGATTTTCGTGGGTCTTTTCCAGGATTTGGCGTAGTGTGAAGATCTGGTCGATGGTGGACTTGCCAGGTCTGAAGCCGCACTGATAAGGTCCGATCAGTGTTTTGACGAGTGGCTTCAGTCGTTCACACAATACGCCTGTAAGAACCTTATATGCGATAGGGAGAAGGCTTATACCCCTGTAGTTGGCGCATATTGTAGGGTCTCCCTTTTTCAGGACGGGACAGAGGACACTGAGGTTCCAATCGTTGGGCATACTTTCCTCTAGCCATATTTTGTAGATGAGCTGGTGCATGCGCCCTACCAACTCATTACATCCGGTCTTAAACAATTCAGCGGGGAGGCCATCAGGACCTGCCGCTTTGTTGTTTTTATGTCGCATTATCGCGACTTTAACCTCTTCATGGCTAGGCGGCGGAATCTCCACGCCGTCATCATCGATCGGGTCCGGAACATCATCTCTAGAGGCGGTATTGATGTCGTCATCGCCTTGCAGCAGAGTAGAGAAGTGTTTCCTCCACAACCTCAGCACCCCTTGCGGATCCGTAACCAGGTTTCCATTCTCATCCTTGCAGGAAGACACTCCGGGCTTATACCCCTCGGTCAGACGCTTAACCTTTTGATAGAATTTTCGAGCGTCATTCCTACATCTGTACATCTCGACTTCCTCACGCTCACGCCTTTCCTGCTCCCACTTCTTGCGTCTGAAAAGGCGTCTCTCATCCCTTCTCCTCTCTCTGTAATTTTCGACAGTGGCTCGCGTAGCGGCCGACTGCAACGTTTTTCTGTATGCGGCGTATTTCGCTGCAGCTGCCTCGCGACACTCCTTATCGTACCATTGGTTTCGTTGGGATGGGCGCTCAAAACCAAGGACTGTTTCCGCAGTATTGCGCAAGGAGTGGGAGATGTTGGCCCACAATCCGCCAATGTCGCTGAGATTGGATGGGGAATGACGGAGCTTATCAGAGAGTTGAGCGGAGAACGCCTCAGCTGTCCTTTGTGATCGCAGCTTCTTAACGTCCAGCTTTCGCAATGCACTAGAGCGCGCAGTCCTCGAGGCGCATATGCGCACTCGGAACTTGGCTGCGACAAGGTAGTGGTCCGAGTCGATGTTTGGACCTCTAAATGTGCGCACATCTAGTACACTGGACACGTGCCTTCCGTCAATCACAATATGATCGATCTGGTTGGATGTTGATCGATCGGGGGACATCCAAGTGGCCTTGTGAATGTCGAGATGCTGAAACCTGGTACTACATACTACCATGTTACGCGCCGCGGCGAAATCGATCAGCCTCATACCATTGGAGGTAGTGTTTGCGTGGAGGCAGAACTGTCCGACAGTGGGGCCAAAGATACCTTCCCGCCCGACCTTCGCATTAAAATCCCCGAGGACGATTTTGGCGTCATGGGCCGGGCACTTATCATATACGTCCTCGAGTTTAGCATAGAAGGCATCCTTAACCACATCGTCCTTTTCTTCCGTCGGGGCGTGAGCACAAATTAGGCTGATGTTGTAAAATTTTGCCCTGATGCGGATTGTGGCTATTCTTTCGTTCACTGGCGTGAACCCAGAGACAAGGTGACGAAGTCTCTTATTAACCACAAATCCGCATCCGAATTCGTGCTTATCAACATGGCAGCTGTAATACACATCGCAAGATGCTAGCCTTTTGCATCCTTGTCCTATCCATCGCATTTCCTGTATGGCAGTGATGTCCGTCCTACATTTCATAAGGGCATCCGTCAGTTGGGCGGAAGCGCCTGCCCTATAAAGGGTGCGGACGTTCCACGTACCTATTCTCAAATCGTTGTCCTTGAAACGTTTGCCGTGGTCGTCAACTTTAGAGGGGATCTTTTTAGAGGCTATTGTATAGGCTTTCATTGGATTAAATTTTTACGTGGTGGGTTCCAAGCCCTACGCACAACCCGAATTTAACGTCCAGGGGATTGGACCTCGCTGCACGCATTAGTTAACATCTAGCGGGTGCTAGAATGCCATCCAGGAGGGGCCACGAGGAGGCTGCGTGTCAACTTGAATACAGCAAGACAAGGATCGCCCTGGTGGTCGCCATGTTGGCCACAGTCAGAAACTTTGCCTTGTTTGCATGCATTCCATCCCTCCCATTTTTGTAATATTACAGAATTTTATATTTTTTGTTCAATCTGAGACAATATTTATGAAATTTACATAATTTATGACGAATATTGTTCTATTCAAAGAATACTAATAATAAATAAATAAAAATATTCTTATAATTCTTTATGAATATTAGAATCATAATAACAAGTATTTAAAAGTTTTAAAAATTAAAAAGATTTATGTATGTGTAAATAGGAAACTATTTACATTGGCACTCAAAATACATATTATTAACATATTTTATATTAAAATTTTTTTATTCACATTACAATCATAATAATAGTTAAAGAAAAATCAGTTTTTATATACAAATGTAAAAGACTAAGAGATACATACATAATTGATCATTACAATCCTTCAGTCTGGATTATTGACCTAGTTTCACACACTACTTATGTTGTGTGTGTTAATTTTATACATAAGTGGTGGGACCTACACAGTTTAAAGTGGACTCAGAACGACAGATTTTTGAGAAAATTTTTATGGCAATTTTATTTACTCTCAGAGTTTTTGCCTGAAATCGGCTGAGAGGAAATCGCAGAAAAAATACTTTTTGTATTTTGTTTTGATGTCTGGCATGGGACTTGAACCGTGGTTTTATGTCTAATAAACCAGCACACTACTTATTAGACCACGGCGATTTCAAAGATTAATAGATACGATTAATATATATGAAAGTACCAAAAAGGATAATTTGTACCACTTCGTCACTCACAATACATATGTGTTATTTATTTACTTTGTTGAAATGTTTTGTGTGCACAGTAATAACTATTTATTCTTTTAAAAAATAATTTTTTTTGTTATTATTTTAATCAAAAAATTAAAAATGTCGTCACATATGTAACAATTTAAAAAAAAGTTGTAATCATGAAAGTACCAAGGAATATATTTGTGCCGCAATGCAACTCTGCATACAATACCACTCATGTTCAAATGTCACGTAAAAACGTGAAGCAATTCTATTTTAAGACTTAAGCCTCAGTTATGCGACCGTAACGTAATGTAACCGCAACAGTAAGAAACTGCTGATCGTTTTTGTTATGTATAAAGCAATACGAACGATTAAAGAAATGTGACGTAACCGAAACGTAACGTAAGAATCTGTAAAAAAGAGAATTTTCTTACATTTTTACGTGACATGTGTTTAGCAGTTTTAACAACACGTCAATATTAAAAACCACCAAAACTGAAAATTGAAATTATATACAAAATTTACATTTTGGAATTTTCTCTAAATAAAACTTCACATAATTTAAAAACCCAAATTATAATTTATTTCATTATTAGCTTTTATAATTTAAAATAACAACAAGCACTATTTTACTATTTACAGTATGTAGGTAGTATTAATTTTTATTTTAAATTAGATAAATACAGTTATCGATTTTTAAGTAATTAAAGCTTTCGAAAAACATTTCAGTTTGCATTTTACTTTTACTGGAGAAGACGAAAACGTTTTAACATTCGTATAAATTTGGTTTCCCAAATATATGACCTGTTTCTTAGGATAAAGGATTTCGCTTGCATCTATTTATATGGAAAAAACAACCCTGTAGTAAATAAAGTAGTCGGTTGATAAAAACGCAAATTATAAATTAACTATTCTGCAATTGACTACAAATTGGTTGAAATGTCATGCAGATATCAACCAAACATATTGAATAGAAACAAAAGTAAGAATGAAAAAAGCAAAATAAGAAAATGTAAGAAAAGAATGATAAAACAAAGGAAGCAAGTCGGTAAATCAAATATCAATCACAGCAAATACGGTTTTTAGTTGGTGCTCAATTTTATTTAAAAAATGGGAAAAACCTAAGTAAATATTGCAAATTTATAATAAAATCTATAAAAGTGATAGTGAAATAAAATAGTCCATTAAAAATCTAAATAAAACAATGTGTATATACCAAATCTATACCTGTACTAGCAATTATAAAGCGCATTTATCTGAGCACTGCTGGTAAGTATCTTGTACAATCGAAAAAATATGGCTTATTATTTATGTCGTATTTTAACAGATAAAGGTACAGAAAATGATGATGCCAATGTTCCCCAATTTGATGTCAAATTTTCTGAAATGAATGCCAAATTATCAGAAATAACAGGTAAAATGAAAATATGTTTTGTCCACCAAAATATCACGATTTTCTGATAAATATTTATATTTCAAGGCGAAATTAAGGAGCTCAAAATGAGATTATAATGGCAGCATTGTCTACCCGAAAGGTAGTGACCGAAAGAAAGCATTGTTCGACAGGAAAAACGCTATGTGGCAATTGAGACTACTTTTGCAACAAACACCCTCGCGGAGCTGAAACCGCTCAGTGATGACATAATCGATGAAAATCAGCAAAATTATGTGAGTTTTTATTCTTCTCTACTTTTATCATTTTCCAAATTTTTGTGCATTTTTGCAGACCAATGCCATGAAATTATCACACTTTAACGACAATTTTATCTCTGCGATTGCTGTATAAATATCGATGGCACTCATGGCAAAAAGAGCTTGAAGGATTACAAAAAAGTTTTTGATGCATTAATGGATGCACTTCGGTTTCTCTCTGATGACCCAGACAAAGAATTATGCACCGCCTCAGCCGTTATTAAAAAACGGCATTTTCATCACGTTTGTGTTAGAAAAAAACTTAATAATATTACTTAATAATATTTTACTTTTGAATTTTCCTTCAGTACAAACTTTTGAATGTATATAAGTATTCTTTTCATTTAACTTCTTTTTATTACAACTTTTATTTTAAGTCCTGAAATGTACATGAATTTTCTTATAATTTAATAAATTTTTTTTTGTATTATAATTATTATTTCTATATATAAATATATGTTCATATATAATATAATATAATATAATATAATATAAATAAAACTGTTTAAAAATGAATTTAAAAAAAAGTGGTTTTTAAATAATTTAGTGTAAACTAATATTTAATTAACTATATTTCATTTAACTACAAATTGGTTGAAAAATAAGTAATTTGTAGTCAGTTTAAAAGTCATGCAGAGATGACCAATTGACTACCGCCTAGGACATGCCTATGTTAAAATAATGAGTCGGCAACAAGGAAAAAAGTCACTTAATCAACTAGTTGTGCTTATTAAAAAACCAGTTTCAAGTTACTTTAAAATTAGTTTGATTTCCTACAGGGAATCAACCAACAAACACAAACTAAATTCAGTGTTTTTGTTTGTGTGAAAGTAAATTTGTTTGGGTTACAGAAACAGTATATGAAACTTTTAATAAATATCTTTAAATAAATATAAAATCGTTGAAATGAATCAAAAAACTATGTAGTGAAACGCTGGTTAACAGCTGCCCTACCAGAACATAACTAGTCAAATAACTAGTTATTTGACCGTCAAGTATAACTTATAAACTAGTCACAACTTCCCATCAAGTTATTAAGGGCAATGTGAAAAACTTTACGTAAACATTCGTGTACATGTGATTTTGTATCTCTTTCTAACATATGAATTCTTTCGACTGTAAAACATATATCTAACCTGCTCACTCCTTCGCTGTTTTTAAGTAACAAATTGACATTTGACTAGTTAAACGACTAGTCATTTTACTAGTCAAATAACTAGTCATTTTACTAGTTAAACAACTAGTCATTTTACTAGTCAAATAAATAGTGATTTTACTAGTTAAACTAGTCATTTTACTAGTCATTTTACTAGTTAAATGATGAGTAAATTACGAAAGAAAAATGTTTTTTTGTTTTGAAATATTTTTTATTAAAAAAAATATAATTTATTTTATAAAGAATTATATTAAATCTATATTAATTAACTTCTTGGCAGCTGGTTTCTTGGCTGGAGCGGCTTTTTCGGGCATCTACCTTATATGTGCTGGTGAGGTATTTCTTGATAGCTGGCAAAGATGAGTGGATGCTAATAAAAAAAAAATAATTTTAGGCATATTGAAGTTTATGCAGTAAAATAATAACAATACTTAACTTTTTGGTTTCACGTCTTATTTTTTTCACAGTATAATATTAATTTAACATAAAGAACACAATTATAATTTTCGTCATAAGACGCTATAAATTTTTGTTTTCAAAGCCTACTACGACCGAAATTTTAAAATTCATAAACTTACAGGGCATTTGACAGTCAATATTGATGTGCTTTTAATGTATTAAAAAATACAACTCTAAAACATAAAAAGTCAAATAAAAATTACATGTGTAGTAGTAAGTAAGCCTTGTATGTATTAGTTTCGGTTATTTCCCTGCAGGAGATTAAGCGTCAATTGTCTAAAAGCTACTAGTACTAGTACTGGTACAGCTGGCACTAGTTCACACAGGGTTTAAGTTTTTATAAGAAAGTACTAGTAGTAGAACTAGTTTAAATATACCAGACTGATAGAATTTTTTGTGTAACACAACAAAAATTCACTTACTGTTTTTAGAATTAAATTAATTTATTTAGTTTTATTATTTATTTATTTATATTTATTATTATTTATTTATTAATTTTTCACAATTGTATATAGTATTTAAAGCCTTGAAGAAATGCGCCTGTTTTTTATTTTTGTTTTAAAATATTATTTAAATGAATTAATTTTTGTACAAACCGTAGTCTTTTTTAGTGTTTTAAAATATTTTAATATTTAAAATTTCACGACGTGATAAGGTCTAGCCAGCCTTGAAAAAATAGGCCTGTTTTTTATTATATTAAATTATACGTATTGAACTGTGATGTAAATAAATACCGTTATTTTAAGTTTTTTTTAAATATTTTAATAAATAATTATACAAAAACTAATTTTTTATCCATTATTTTTCACTTAACCAACAAAGGAATCTACCAAATTTTGTTAATTTTTTCCATATAAAAGAACTAGTAATAAAGTGGTTCGAAATCTCCCAATTATATCCAAATATACCAGTACGAAACTAGAACCAATGATACTAGTAATAATACCAGTTCGAAATATACCAGTACGAAACTAGTACCAATGGTACTAGTAATAATACCAGTTCGAAATATACCAGTACGGTACTAGTAATTAACCAGTACGAAACTAGTACCAATGGTACTAGTAATTTTTCAAACACACTCAATGCTAATTTGAGCATTAAGATGGTATAGGAAAGTTACCAGTTGAGTACTAGTACTGGTGGTTTTTGTACTAGTTTTGTACTAGTTAGGTACTAGTTCAATCTCCTGCAGGGTTATTTCTTGTAGGGTGAATTAAGGAAAAACAAAAGACGCCATATTGTTTAAAAAACAATAATAAAATAAAACCTCAAACCCAAAAACATGTCTTCTATGTCCATATCGATATTTTTGTCTTTTAGCTTTTGAAATTTTTATTTCTTCATTTCTTTTTTGTTTTGTTTACATAAAAACATATGACACGTGTTTACAATCTATAATTGCACTTACATTTTTACGATCCGTACACGTTACATTATGTTGGAGTTGATGGATTTAAAATGCAACAATGCAACTCACGTGTTGACATCACTGTTTTTTTTTTTTTTGACCTTGTATTCTCTTTTACGTTTATATTCTCAATTCTTTTTTTCATTCTTAATAAAACTATTGACGAGAGTGCACATATTAATAAGAAGTGTCTTTTTCGAGAAAATTCCAATAGGTTATGGCCCCAGACACCCAAACCTAAAGCGCGTTAGTAAAAAAAAAAGAAAGAAAGAGAAAAGGTGATTTAATTTTTGAAAGAATAGCCTGTGTGGCTGAACAAATAAAGAACATTAAATAGAAGATGAGTTCTTCTATATATAATATTGAAAAGCTGAATGAAACAAATTATGACTCATGGAGTCTTCAAATGAGAAGCGTTCTTGTGCACCAAGACCTTTGGGATGTCGTGTCAGGCGAACAAGTAAAGCCTGAGGCAGGCAATGAAGCCGCACAATTGGAAGCATCACGGTGGGTAAAAAAAGATGACAAAGCTTTGGGAACAATAATTTTGTGCATAACACCTTTGCAAATAGCACATATAAAAAACAATAAAACTTCAAAGGAAGCTTGGACTAAATTAAAAGAGATCCATCAGCCAAAAGACCCTATGCGCAAAGTTGAGCTATTTAAGCAGCTATTGTCCATGAAGATGAATGATAACGAAGGTGTCCAGCAGTAAGTTTGTAAGTTCACATCAATAGTTGAAAAACTAGCAGAAATTGGAATTACACTTCAGGAGCAGCTATTTGTGGTAATGCTATTGGCAAGTCTGCCCAAGAGCTATGAAAACTTTGTAATTGCTCTAGAAACACGTGACGGTCTTCCTAACCTATATACACTGAAGGTCAAATTAACCGAAGAGGGTGAGCGCCGTAAAACAAACAGCAATGAAATTGGTAATGCTGACAGTAGCGTAGAAGCGTTTATCATTCGAACGAACAACGGTAAACAGCAAAATTTTGTCAAAAGGCGTAACAACAACGAGAACAAAAGCAACAAAATAGCTATGCGCAAACCTTCTAGTTTCAGTTGCTATAATTGCGGTATAAAAGGTCATTACGCAGGGGGCTAATTCTGGCAATCGTTTACAATCGAATACTTACACGAACGTTCGATTTTTTTAGTTTTAGGATTCTGTCAGTCGATATCGATTAATATGTGTCAACATTTCTAATGATAGCAGTCGATAGCGAGCAACTGTTCGAATGCAATCTTGCGAGTTTTTAATCGCAAGCAAAATACCTATCGAATAAAGCTTTTTTTGTTAACAAAATATAAAATGAAAAGGAAATGTAAGTAAGAATTTTTTAAAAACTAAAGAAAATAGTTAAAATTTTAGCATTTGAGGTTAAAATTAACAAAAGTAAAGGGTAGTGAAAAATAGATTGTTGGAGACTTTATGGCTAAATATACAAATTTGGCAGAAATATATTGCCGAATACTGCACAAGAAAAAGCAAAGGCAACCAACTTTGAGAGCTGCTTACTACCAAACTTAATGCCTCTAGGCCACCAATAAAGGATGCCAAACTATGCTGCTGGCATAGAAGTTGCCATTGAAGGTCTGAAGAACATTAAAACTTTTGGATCAGTTATGCAAATAAAAAAAGAGGAAGATTGGGCAGAAGCAAAAGATTGTAGTGATGATATATTGCAACTACAGTACAAAGTAATACATCTTGTAACGATTTGTTTATTTCTGCCTGTACACTGTTTGATAATGAAGAAGTTCATAGCGAAAACATTTGTAATAAAATTTTAAAATTAAAAAAGGACAGAAAATATAAATTCATTAAAAAATACAATTCCTTTTTAATTAGCAAAATTTAGTTCTTCGTTTTCTGAATTGCTTCCGACTTTACAAACATATGTTTTTGTTTACAAAAGTGTTCAGTGTTGGAAAACGTTTCACAACACTGAAATAATAATATCGATTCGTTAATTATCGACTAACAGACTTAGAAATAAGCCCACTTTCGAAATTTCTGTCAACTCGAAAACCATTTCGAATACGACTGCCAGAATTAGACCCCAGCTCAGTGTAAAGAAAAGGAGAAGAAAAGAGAGCAAACACAGGCATCGTTTTCTGCTCTCTCGGTTATGCACTCAACTGCTTTTAAAGCAAATACATGGTGCGTCGACAGCGGCGCTTCGTCACATTTATGCAGCAGCCGAGAAATGTTTATATCATGTAAAGAACACGACGAAAATGTTTGTATGGCGGATAACAAATGTGTAAGAGCAGAAGGCATTGGAGAAGTTCGAATAAAAACGGCTACTACTGACATCGAGCTAAATGACGTTCTATATGTGCCACAATTACGGTGCAATTTTATATCAGTTGGAAAAGCAGTTGCAAATAATTACTCTGTCATCTTTACATCAAAATCGACTAGGATTATTAATCGGAGTGATGAGATTATTCTTAAGGCAAATAAGGTCGGAGACCTTTTTATTTTTAATGCAACTTCTAATCATTTATTTTTTACATGTGGCATAATCTCTATGGACATGTGAACTGTGCTAGTTTAAATGTGCTGGTTAAGAAAAACATGGTGCTGGGTCTTAACGTTAAGTTTCCTGATGCCATCAATTACCAAATTTGTATGAAAAGCAAATGCACAGTCAAACCGTTTACGTTCTGAGAATCGAGCTAAGGATGTACTTGAAATAGTCCATACCGATGTATGTGGACCCATAAATAAAGCATCGAACAGCGGCAACCTCTATTTTTTGACATTCATCGACGATAAGTAGTATGTTTGTGTACCTTCGGGACCACTTTTTCCATACAAATTTGGGAGCACACTCATAGTTTTTTTTATGAGGTTTTGGGGCCAATTTTTCCATACAAATTTGGGATCACGCTCATAGTTTTTTTTGTATGGGGTTGCTCATAGTTTTTTGCATTGGATATCTCGATCAACATTTTCCATACAAATTTGGGATCACCCAAAGGCTAATGCTTTTTTATATGTGTGTGCGTGTGTGTTAAAATTTGGGAGCATGCATAGCTTTAAAATAATTAAATCGTTGCAGAATTGTGTGTGATCGATCTATTGTATACGCTTTGCATGTAGATGTGATTAATGTTGAAATTAAAAGAATGTTTAAAATTTTGAATGTGGTTTTGTTAATTTAATTTTTATTTATTTTTTTATATTATTTAATGTTGAAGAAATAGAAATATAGTTATACGTGTTGTTGTTTTTGTTTTGATTGTTGTTGCGTGTGTGTTAAAATTTGGGGAGCATGCATAGCTATAAAATAATTAAATCGTTTCAGAATTATGTGTAATCGATCTATTGTATACCTGTACGCTTTGCATTTAGTTGTGATTAATGTTGAAATTAAAAAAAATGTTTAACTGGTTCTTTTATTTGTTATAAAAATGCATTTATTAAAAGTTGAAAACATATTTACACATTTTGTTCAATGCAAAATGCGTATCACGTTACATACTGTCTGGCGCGAGTAAACAAAAAAATATTTAAAATATTTTTCATTGTGATATTTGATCTGTCGAATTCCTTTATCCATACAATTTTGGGAGCCTGCATAGTCGTAAAAGACTGTATTCTTTATTTTATTTTTTTTTTTTTATATGATTTTTTTATTGGAAAAATACAATTTTGATAAGGGATTTTAAAGTACGGTTTTCTTAATAATTAATTCGTTGCAGAATTATGTGTGATCGACCTATTGTATACTTATATGCTTTGCATATAGGTGTGATAAATGTTTAAATAAAAAATGTTTAATTTGTTTTATTTTTTATAAAAGTACATTTATTAAAAATAAAAAAACATATTCTCATAGTTTATTCAATGCAAAACGTATTGTTAATTAAATTATGTTTTTGTATAGAATGTTCTGACAAGCACTTTAACTTGCAGAACTATAATTTGATTGTTTTCTGGCAAGCACTTTAACCTGCAGAAACCTTGAAAATAAAACAAAATAAGAATTGTTGAATTTCACACAGTAGTGTGAAAGTGTGAGTTCATCAACTCCCCGCTACATTTTATTTACTTTCTTTTATACTAAAACTATGCTTACATATGGATAATAATTAAATTGCAAAATATTGACAAAATGATTAAGTAAACATAATAACAAAAAATGCACACTTAGTCAAAGTGTCATTGGCCTAATTAAGAATAATGTAAATAATGTTTACCTAACAGAATGTTTATACACACATATACATATAATATGATTTCAACATTTATTCAAAGAGTAAAACTATATACATATGTGTATAAACATTAACGACATTAAAGTATGTTTATAAACATTTATTCATAACAATAAAACAAAATATGTAAGCATTTATTCAGAACAATAAAAATGTATAAACATGCTCCCCCCGTTGAGCGAAGCTCAAAAAAAAATCTAAACTAAATGAAATAAACCAAATATGTATACATGAATGGATATAATCAGCGAGACATAATAAGTGCTGGCCTGGCATTCCTTTTCATCAGATTGAATGGGCTTGTTTAATCAGTTGTTGATGTTCACTAGATATGAACGGAGAAATCTGGTGTTGATTGTTGTGTACGGGGCATTGGAATTGGAGTTGTAGACCTTTTTGCCCGTTGTCTGAAGATTAAATATATCAGGACTGCTATTGCAATTATTAATGATGTGTAGCCAACTGTGATATGATGGTAATTGTGGGTGTCAATTTTATTCGGTAGCTGAAGTATTTTTTGGTCTTGTAATGCGGTTTGTAATGTTGTTAAATTTTTTATCTGAGAAATATACTCATTTGTATGTATTTCATGTAGTAATGGTTTTAAATGTTTTTCATGGTTTTGTTTCGTAATTTTCCAAAGGCTGGTGTATGATGTGTTACTGTAGCTGGATATCACTTGTTGTCCTTGCAATGTCATAAATTTGTATTTGAGTGTGCATTCTGGTTCCAGTATTAGCAAACCTGAACCTTCGAGAGTTAGTTGAGTGACTTCTTGTTTGCACACTGCTGTTGCTTCAGAAAGAGTTGGAATTGCATATATCCATCTATTTGGATGATAGAGAGGAATCCATGAAGCAGTGTCTTTTATTGATTGCACTGGACAGTCTAACTGGGTCCTGTTGTGAAATAAGTTAATTTCACAACTACATGCTGTTGAACCTGGTTCATGTCTTATTGAAGTTGTGGGGCAGAGATATAACTCTTTCTCAAGAAGAGTACATAAATTGAATTCACTACGACTAAGAGCAAAATACTGATTGCGAACACTGTTGATAATTAAAAACGATGAGCATGGCCTTATTGACACAAGTGTGTTATTGATCCAATTTGGTATTGGAATTGGGTGAAAGATGTCGAATTTATTACGCTCGACTAATGGTAAGGTTAAACTAAATATTACGGTATTATCAGTAAGTCCTCCTTTAACCTTCATCAGCTTGTATAATTGTAAAGTATCTTCTTGCTTTACAGGGAGATCTAATGATTCTGTTAGATGAAATCTTATTTTTGCGACTTCATCATGCATTTGTTTAGGAGTCAGGAGCAGTGGACTAATGATGCCGTGGTGAGTACTTGTAAGAATATCAATAATTGATAATTGTGTGTGTTGCAAATTTGCTGCTGTAATAGTTAACTGTATACTTAGTGATGAAAACAAACGATAAAGCCTCTCCTGATGGTGTTCTTCCTTAACCGTGTTTGCCATGCTATAGATTTCTGCGATTTGAAAGTTGATGTGATCAAATGTTTTCTTAACAGCTTCTTGGTCGGATTTCATGATGTTTATAGTAGAGTCAATAATTGACGTCTGATTTTTTATAAGGTTAAGTAGGTGTGCCTCATTTTCTTTGACTTGCGAGATTGTCTGTGCCATGTCCTTGGCATATTCCGAGTCCAGTACTCCAAATAATGAATGTGCGACGTTTCCAACTAAATCTACTGCACCTCTCTTTTGTCGTTTTCCGGAAAGTAATGTACTATCCATCTTAAGTTCGGCTTCAGTATGTTCAAAATATTTTACCAGATTAGCGCAAGTTGACTTTTCTTGTATTTCATTGCATAATTGGTTGAGTGTTTTTGTTCCTTCTAAAAATGTTGTTACTTCAGACCAAAAACCCTTTAGATCATAATAGACTAGTAGTTGCCATTCTGAAGGTGATATTACTGCTGATCCGATTCCTTCAAAATGTATACCCAATTGTTTGTCAAATTTCGTGTTGTGTACTTTTGCTCCTAACACCAATGGAAATAGTAGAGTGATTATCATGATTGTCCAAAGGTTGTGATTTATAGAGGTACACTTCCTCTTTTTAGGAATTTCAAAGTCTTTGGGTTGATAATGAGATGTTGTTGGTTCCGCATCATTGTTGTGAAACTCAATGTCAGTGTTTTGATCATGAGAGGTAGTTGGCTCTTCGACATCTTCTTGGTTAGGGGTTTCACCAGACTCTGCACTGTTAATTGGTAGTGGCGCTAATCGAGAAATTGGTCTTCTAACAACGCCTCTTGATGTTTTGACGTCCACTACTCGCACAAAATCATCATCACCTTTATGTACCTTTATAATTCTTCCTAATGGCCACTGTAACGGTACTGTATTATCTTCTTTAATGATAACCATATCGCCAGGTTTTATATTATCCTTTTTTGTTTGCCACTTATGTCGATATTGGAGCTCACATAGATATTCTTTTGACCATCGCCTCCAAAACTCTTGCTTTAACTGAGTGACTAGCTTCCATCTAGTACGTAAGCTGATTTTAGATTGACTTTCTTCTATGTCGATTTGAGCATTTAGCGGTCCTCCAACGAGAAAATGTCCCGGAGTTAATGCAGCCAAATCATTTGGATTATCTGACATTGGACCGATTGGTCGGGAATTGAGAATACCTTCAATTTCTATTACCACCGTGTCAAGTTCTTCATAGGTCAATGTTGCAGGCGATACATTTCTCACTAGTAGATATTTTGCTGATTTTACTGCTGCTTCCCACAAACCGCCAAAGTGAGGTGCTCTTGGTGGGATAAAATGAAACGTTATTCCTCCGGAGTTACATTCTTTACTAATTTTTTCATGAGCTGAGGGATTATAAAGTGATTCTGCCAGCTCTTTAAGTTGATTTTTTGCGCCAACAAAATTTGTTGCGTTATCGCAATATAGGTTTTTGCAGTGACCTCTTCGACTTATGAATCTTTTTAATGAGCCTATAAACGCTTCTGTGGTTAAATCGCTTACTAATTCCAAGTGTACGGCCTTAGTAGCGAAACAGCAAAAGACAGCGATGTAAGCCTTCTGTGGCCTTTTTCCTCTTGTTTTATAATGGATCCAAAAGGGTCCACAAAAGTCAACACCAGAGTTGATGAATGGTCTAGCTGGGGTGACTCGTGTTGATGGTAGGTTCCCCATAATTTGATTAAGCAGTGTTGGCTTAGCTCTCGTACATTTTATGCAATGATGGACAATTGATCGCACTGCCGTCTTTCCTTTTACTGGCCAATACCGTTGTCGTAAATGAGCTAAAAGTGCTTGAGGTCCGCAGTGTCGGTTGTTTTCATGAACCATCTGCATTAATAATTTTGATATTGGATCATTATAAGGGATTAACATAGGGTGCTTAGCGTCATACTGCAATGTTGATGACTCCAAACGACCTCCTACTCTGATTATGCCATTTATGTCCAAAAATGGAGTGAGATTGTTGTATGGACTACCTTTGTTCACCTCGTTATATTTCCTTAAATGTTTTATCTCCTCTTCAAAATCTGACTGTTGCATTGCTCGTACAATAACTATTAAGGCTTGCTCCAGTTCCTGGGTTGATAACTCTACTTCCTGTTGTTGCTTGCGTTTTCTGGTAGTGTTTATAAATCTGAGGATATAAGCTATCACTCGTTGTAGTGTCCTGAAGGATCCATTGTGGCGTATTGTGTAGACGATGCTGGTTGAAGTTTCAGTTGTAGTTGTGATAGCAGTTACCTTTTTCCGTTCTAGGTTCATGTCACTGAAGATTTCTTCACTCTTTGCGGAATTTTGTTTCCAAAGTTCATCTTGCGCGCACAGAAACATGGGCCCGTAAAACCATAGGGGGTGTTCGGCTAATTTCTTTGGAGATAGACCACGCGATAAGATGTCCGCAGGATTATCCTTTGATCTCACATGTCGCCATTGTTTGGTAACAGTCAACTCTTGTATTGCTGCTATTCTGTTAGCTACGAAAGTTTGGTATAATGAAGATTGTGATTGGATCCAGGCTAATACAATTTCAGAGTCTGTCCATAAATATGTGGGGGTATCCTCAAGATGTAAATCCTTTTTAACTCTTGAAGTTAACTGAGCAGCCAACAATGCTGCGCATAGTTCCAGGCGAGGTAGGGTTTGGTGTTTTAACGGTGCTACCCGTGATTTTGCACATAGAAGTCTAACTATTATTTGTTTGTTCTTTAAGATTGCTCTTACGTACACTGCGGTACCATATGCTTTTTCTGAGGCATCAGCAAATGCATGAATTTGTATGTTAGATGGTTTTTGCCCTTCAAAAATATGCCGAGGCAACCTTAGATTATCTATGTACTTTAACTCACTGCGAAAAGTCATCCACCTGACCCGAAAGCTTTCTGGCAGCTCATTATCCCAGCCTAGTTTTAGTTTCCACAACTCTTGAATAAACATTTTGGCTGTGACTACAATTGGTGATAGTAAGCCCAAAGGATCAAAAAGTCTAGCTAAGTCCGAGCTCACTGTGCGTTTGGTAATCTGATGAATTTCCCTTAGACAAACCTTAATGCAGAATTTGTCAACTGTTGGCATCCACGTTAAGCCTAGGGTTTTGACAACTTGATTCTCGTTGTTAAAGTCAAAATTGACTTCTTGTTGTGTTCCTGTTGTATTTTTTAATAATTGTGGATGGTTCGACGCCCATTTTTGTAGTTCAAGGCCATGCTGGTTTAGGATATGTTTTAACTCGTTTTGAATCGTTAAAACTGTTTGTAGGCTGTCATCACCTCCAATTCCATCATCCACATAAAAATTCTGAAGAAGGAACTGAGCTCCGTGTGGGTAGTTTGAGATATTTGTCTTGCCAATTGTTTGCAGACATTTTGTTGCTAAGTATGGAGCTGACCGCGTTCCATAGGTGATTGTGTTTAGCTGATAGTATTTAACTGGCATTGTTGGGTCTTCCCTCCAGATGATAATTTGAAATTTTCTGTCTTCTGGGTGCATGATGAATTGTCTATACATCTTCTTTATGTCAGTTGTGAAGACGAAACGTGGTAGACGGAAGCGAAGTAAGATTGAAAAGAGCTCACTTTGCACTGTAGGTCCTGTGTGCATTATATCATTCAGGGATGTCCCAGTTGAAGTTTTCGTAGAAGCATCAAAAACCACTCGAAGTTTGGTCGTGATACTTTCTGGTCTAAGGATGCAGTGGTGTGGAATGATATAATGTGGCGTTGGGAAGGTATTCATGTTTATTTGTGTCATATGACCCAGTGCTTCATACTCCTTCATAAAATTTACGTATTGGTCCTTTATTTCGGTGGATTTGGACAACCGCCTCTCCAGTGCCAAAAATCTGTTGAATGCAATGCTATGAGACTCTCCCAATGTATTAGGATTGTCACAAAATGGAATTTTTACAATGAATCTTCCACTGTTGTCAATGGTATGTGTTTGGGCAAAGTGATCTTCAGTATGTCTCTCTGCAGTTGATAAGGTTTTACCCACATGGTCTATATTCTCCAGCTCCCAAAGTTGGGCAATGGCATTTTCAAGAGTACTTTCATCTTATTTGAGCGAACCGTAATCATTGCGGTACCAAGAAGAATGTAGCTATTTGTTCTAGAGTGGTTGGAAGTGGCAAGAGATGCTGCATTTCGATTAACTGGAATTGTACTGATGCTTGATGCTACTGATGGCTGGTTGCTATTTTCACCCGAAGTTTGGGTGTGTGGAGCTGGTGTTGTTGAATGATGATTTGCGCCTTCCAGATGAAGTAGGGTGTTATGTTTTTTATTGCACTTCATGCAACTTCTAAGACTGCACACCTTTGCATTATGGCCGGTTTTTAGACAGTTTACACAGCGTTTTTGTTTTTGGACGAATTGAAGCCTTGATGCTGGTGATTGTTGCAAAAATGTTCTGCATGCAAATAATGGGTGATTTCCATTTTTGCACATATTGCATTGTGAGATGACTTGCCGATCTGATGTTATGGAAGTGCACACTCTTGACTTGGAGTGTGCAGATCTTTCCTTATCAGATATTGATTCCATGGACTGAAAATGCCTTTCCAAAAAATTTAAGAAGTCCTTAATTGTTGGCACTTCTCTTGGTTTTGCTAAGGATTGCTCGAAGTGCAGCCGAGTAGTTTGGTCTAATCGTTTAAGTAGTAGATGAAGCAATAGCGGATCCCATGATGAGGTGTCAATGTCAAGATTTTTGAGGGATAACAGACACTCTTGAATTTTGTCATGTAGGGATTTATAATTATCATTTGCAGTCTTGATTGGAGTATCAACCATCTCCTGAATTAGTTTGCTCACCAATAACCTTCTATTGTCATATCGCATTGTCACTACAGACCATGCTGCTTCGAAATTTTCTCCAGTTGTGGCGAAATGTTTGATTAGGTTTGAAGCTTCACCCACTAAATGTGTTTTAAGATACCACATTTTTTGAACCTTTGGAATTGACTGCTGGATGATCAGCGATGAAAATAGGTCGTGGAATTCCTGCCACTTCATGTAGTTTCCATCAAATTTCGGCATGGTAATTTTTGGAATTGGTACTGTTGATGAGGCCGATTGCCCATGGTTGTGCTCATAATGGTTGTTCGGATTTGCGATTGCTGTAAATCGATTTGATGCTATACGGACCTCTTTTTCGATTTGAATGAACCTCTGCATATTGTAGCCCTGTAAGATTGGTTCATCACATATTTCAAAAATTTGGTAATGAATAGATTGAATGTCTTGCCATAACCTTGTGGCGGCTATGGCATCTTCTTGCGTAAAATCATCCGTTAATAGCCGCTCTACAGATGATATCATGGCTGCCTGTCTTCGAATTAATTTCACTAGCTCCGCAGCTGGTGCAGTGGCTTCCTTGGTGAATGTTTCATGGTCAGTTGAGCAATGGCTCATGGCTTCCCTTGTAGCTTCAACAGGCACTGTTGCCTGATCATGACTGTCTGTGCTGCGGCCCATGTGTGGTTTCGTGGCTCCAAGGTTTAGTATTGATGTTTCAAATACCTCCTTGTATTGCTGCACGAGCTTCATAATTGCTGTATAATAGTCCTTGTGAAAATAATCATGCTCCAATGGTGGCTGCTCAAGCAATCTGATTCGGTTATCGTTTACTTCAAAACTTGCCCACTCCTCATCTAACCTTCGTAGTCGTTCTTGAAAGTAGCTGGTGGTAGTTTTTCTGGCAACTGGATCCTTTTTATAGTTGCGGATTATGGCTTCAATCCGCTGACCAATTTGCTGTTGAGCGGCAACTAATTCAATAAATGAAGACATGATGTCCTTGCCTGCTTTAACTGAAACGTTGTTTAGGATAAAACGTTGCGTTTAATAAAAAATAGTTATCCTGTTCCTGATACAGGATCACGTCGGGGTCACCAAAATGTTAATTAAATTATGTTTTTGTATAGAATGTTCTGACAAGCACTTTAACTTGCAGAACTATAATTTGATTGTTTTCTGGCAAGCACTTTAACCTGCAGAAACCTTGAAAATAAAACAAAATAAGAATTGTTGAATTTCACACAGTAGTGGTTCGTTCATCAACTCCCCGCTACATTTTATTTACTTTCTTTTATACTAAAACTATGCTTACATATGGATAATAATTAAATTGCAAAATATTGACAAAATGATTAAGTAAACATAATAACAAAAAATGCACACTTAGTCAAAGTGTCATTGGCCTAATTAAGAATAATGTAAATAATGTTTACCTAACAGAATGTTTATACACACATATACATATAATATGATTTCAACATTTATTCAAAGAGTAAAACTATATACATATGTGTATAAACATTAACGACATTAAAGTATGTTTATAAACATTTATTCATAACAATAAAACAAAATATGTAAACATTTATTCAGAACAATAAAAATGTATAAACACGTATTTCGAGTTACATACAGTCTGGCCCATGTAGACAAAAATATATGATCTATTTTTCATTGTGATATTAGATCTGCTGACGTATGAAACATAGGTTAGATTGCGATTAAGTAAGTTGAACACCTGCATAGGAGGACATAAAAAGTTGTAGTTATAGCGATAACAGAATATTTTTTATAAAATATTAAACTCAAAACCCCCTTTTTCATTGTGATATTAGATCTGTTGACATATGAAAAAAAACAGTTTATTGTTTTGATCACATTGCACTAACATGCGCGAGCATGCAAACGCTGATTCAGCATAATTATTTTCTCATCAAATTGTAAAAACGCTTACACTGCAGAATTACCTTCACCTTCTGTGAAAAATTACAGTGAAATTAGTGTTTATTGTGAGTATTGTGCAAAATATATTCTAAAAACAAATTGGTGTTATCATAAAAGAACAAATAAACACAAACTTAAATGTATTGAGAAACCAGACAATTGTTTTGTTGTTGATGGTGTTAAATGTATAAAATCATCGTTTAATAATAGAATTATCACATATTTAGTTGAAAACAATAACAAAAATAATTTAATACCTGAAAACTTTTTAACGGAAATCAGAGACAAAATAATTAAATTATTAAGTGATGTGGTTAAAAAATATGAAAGCATAAAATTTAACATGGAACTCTTTTGTGAATATATGTTTAATAAAGGATGATGAAGACAATTGTATGATTGAAGTAAAGTCTCATCAGACTAAAATGAATATCCTTAGTATATATTCAACAAGTGATGACATTCTTAATACTTACAACGAGCAATGTGATGTTATAAATAAAAAGATGAGTGAATTTCAGGAGCGTGACAGCGGTTGGGCATTAATTGAAATATCACGTCTTGAGATAAACATTAATCAATATAAATGTATAAAAGGTTCCCAATACATCCCCCTACCACCGGAAATACAGAGAAAGTTTGCATGCATTAATGTTCAAAATAATGATGAGTATTGTTTTAAATGGGCTATTATATCAGCATTATATCCAATGGAAATCCATTCAAATAGAATGGCGTCCTATAATGTTGTTAACATAGAAGATGAAATCATAAGACTAGAAAACAACATTGAAATAAATTTTACAAGCTTGAACTTTCCGCTTCCAGTTAATCAAATAAAAGTATTTGAGACCAACAATCCTGAATTGAGTGTAAATGTGTTTGCTTTAGATAATGAGAATAATATAGTCGGTCCATATTATTTTTCGCAACAGGAAAAATCTAAGCACATAAACTTGCTGCTATTGGAAGATGGTGAAAAACTCCATTATGTATGGATTAAAAATATATCAAGGTAAATATAAACAAAGAAATATATAGACACTTAAAAACTTGGATTAATTAATTTGTTCCTTTATATTTACAGATTAATTAAAAGTCAACTAACAAAACACCGCCGATGTATTTATATATGTAATACATGTTTAATACATTTCCATAATGAGTCATCTTTGGAGAATCATAAAAAAGAATGCAATAAGATGGTAACTAAAATGCCTAGTAAAGAAAACAGTATGCTTAGTTTTAAAAATTTTAAAAAACAATTGGAAGTACCTTTTGTTGTATATGCTGATTTTGAATGTATTCTTGAATCAATTAATATACAAAATTCAACAAATGTTAAATCAGTACAAAAGCATATTCCATTTGCTTATAGTTATTATATTAAATGTTCATATAATTCAGATTTAAATATTTTTAAAATTTACAATGGTAATAATGCACCGCAACATTTTTTTAAAAGCTTAGTTAACGATATTTTAGATATTTACACTGAACATCTAAGTGTTATTAAACCCATGAATTCCTTAACGCCATTTCAACAGATACAACATTTTGAAAGCAAGACTTGTCATATTTGTAAAAAAAAATTATCAACTAAAGATAAGGTAGCTGACCATTGTCATCTAACCGGCGAATATAGAGGTGCTGCTCATAACAAGTGTAATTTAGAATATCAAATTGCGAATTTCATTCCTATATTTTTTCATAATCTTTCAGCATATGATTGTCACTTGTTTGTTAGAGAGCTTTCATCAATTGAAGGTGATATAAATATTATACCTTTAAATAAAGAACTTTATGTATCCATATCAAAAAGAATTACTGTAAATGAAACACAAACTATTGAGTTACGTTTTCTCGATTCATTTAGGTTTATGCCATCTAGTTTAGAGAAATTAGCAACTTATTTAACAGATAATGATTTAACAATAGTAAAATCAAACTATTCAAATGATGAAGAATTCAATTTAATGAAACGTAAAGGTGTCTTTCCGTACGACTACTTAGATTCTGAAAATCGTCTCAATGAAACTCAATTGCCTCCCATTGCAGTTTTCTTTAATAAATTAACTAACGAGTCGTGTAGTGTAGAGGATTATGAACATGCACAAAAAGTATGGAAGACATTTAAATGTATAACATTAAAGGATTATTTACTTTTATATTTAAAGGTAGACGTTCTTTTACTTTGTGACATATTTGAAAATTTCCGACAAGTATGTAAAAGCATTTATAATTTAGATCCCTGTCAATATTATACTACTCCTGGTTTATCCTGGGATGCAATGTTAAAAACAACTCAAATAGAATTAGAGTTGTTAACTGATATTAATATATATAATTTTGTTCTGCGAGGTATCAGGGGAGGTATTGTTCAATGTTCTAACAGATATTCAATTGTAAATAATAAATATATTAGTGATTATGATTCTAACAAGGAATCAAATTATATAATATATTTAGATGTAAATAATTTATATGGTTATGCAATGTCAAAATACCTTCCATATAAAAATTTTAAATGGGTTGAAAATTTTGAAAATTTTAATGTTAATAGTATAGAGGATTCTCCATTGGGTTATATATTAGAAGTCGATCTAGAATATCCATCTGCATTACACGACTATCATAATGATTTACCATTTTGTGCAGAGAATAAGAAAATTGAAAACATGAAACAGCGAAAATTAATAACAGATCTAAATGATAAGAAAAACTATATTATACATTATAGAAATCTACAGCAATGTTTAAAACATGGTTTGATTTTGAAAAAAATTCATAGAATTCTTGAGTTTAGTCAGTCTGATTGGTTAAAGAAATATATTGATTTGAATAATCATTATAGAACACTAGCTAAAAATTCATTTGAACAAAATTTTTTCAAATTGTTAAATAATGCTGTATATGGAAAAACTATGGAAAATGTTGATAAGAGGAAAGACATTAAAATAGTATGTGAATGGGAGAGTAGAGGTAAAAGACTAGGTGCGAGAGCTCTTATTGCTAAACCTAATTTCCATAGTTCACTCAAAATTCATGAAAATATGCATGCCATCCAAATGAATAGGACTAAAACTGAATATAATAAACCAATTTATATTGGTTTTTCAGTTTTAGAAATATCCAAATGGAAGATGTATAGTTTTCATTATGATTATATAAAACCTAAATATTGTGAAAACCTTCAACTCAATTACATGGATACTGATTCCTTTATTTACGACATTAAAACAGATGATCTATATAATGATATAAAAAATGATATTAGTACACATTTTGATACACCTGCATATTCTAAAGACAATCCATATAATTTTCCACAAATTAATAAAAAAGTATTAGGGATGATGAAGGATGAGTGTAATGGTAAAAATATTAAAGAATTCATTGGTTTAAGAGCAAAAATGTATTCAGTAAAAATTGATAGAGTTGATACTGAAATTAAAAAAATTAAAGGTGTTAAACAATGTGTAACTAAAAAATTAAGTATAAATGACTTTAGGAAATGTCTATTAGATAAAAAATTATACTATGACACAATGTATATATTTAGATCTAAGGTACATCAAATTTATACACAAAATATTAGTAAACTAACATTAAGTTATTTAGATGATAAGCGATATATTAAAGAAAATGGTATCAATACATATGCATGGGAACATTATAAAATAAATTCTCCATCAACATCATCAAATTTAAATTTATATAGAGAATTTATGCAAGACGATGATGATGAAATGTTTTTAAATGTAAATGTATAGATTAAGTAGTTTATAAGAATGTAATATGAAATAATAAAGTACATACATATGTATATATTTGAAAATAAATCAGTTTTTTATTTCTTATCAGATGTAAGAATAATTGAAAATTTGTAGAAAAAGGGAGTAAATTAACATATAGGTCTTGTTTAAAAAGTAAAATGTCAAATTAGTTTTTCATTTCACTTAATTTTATATTTAACCAATAAAAAAAAATTTTGTCTTCTTATTTATACAGGAAACTTTTTTCAGGTATATATTCAAATTATGATAAAACAAAAAACAATAGCACAACTTGAAACTTAATCTAAATTTCAAGGTTTTTTTTTAATCATAATTTGAATTAACGTTAAAATAGTTTGATTTAAATATTTAAGAACAACCATGAACCACTTTCAAGTTTATTTACTCTGAATTTGTCTGGGGTTTCATGTTTCCTGGAATTTCTTACACGCGTGACAAAATGCATATCAAAAATAGGAAAAAATGCATACATGCTAATACTGCTGTTATAGCCTGCTAGTATAGCTAATACAGTTGGTATAGCCTGCTAGTATCAACTTAATAAACAAATTACCTGTTGAATTACATCTACCTGGTTATCAGTCAGTGTTATATACCAGGTACAAAACTTCAAAACGGTTAGCACAAGGAGGCAAAGGGATAAATTAATTGAATGAAGTTTGTAGAGAACTCGAAATAGTATATTCAATATTAAAAGATATGTATATATACATATATATATATACAAGACATCAAGCAGACCGGAATCAGGAATAAATCAGATCATGAGCAGATACAAAGCAGATCGATATCAGATACAAAGCAGATCGATATCAGATACAAAGTAGATCGATATCAGATACAAAGCAGATCGATATCAGATACAAAGCAGATCGAGACCAGATATAAAGCAGATCGAGACCAGATATAAAGCAAAGGAAAAATTAATAAATATTAAACTGAATCAAAATTTGAAATGAAACAACAAAAAAAAGATGTTTTTTTTTTAAATTTTTTTTTATTATGTGTTAAACAAATGTGAATGTATATAAATAGGTAGATTTACATATTTATTTTTTTCTTATTTTTTTTTTTTTACACTTACTTTCTTATAAACTGCTTAATCTATACATTTACATTTAAAAACATTTCATAATCATCGTCTTGCATACATTCGTCATATGAATTTAAATTTGATGATGATGATGGAGAATTTATATTATAATGTCCCCAAGCATAAGTGTCAACATTATTTTTACATATAAATCTCTTATCGTGTGTATCCTAAGGATTAAACATGACAAGAATTTCTTATCTCAAGAAACTGACCGCGCAAGTGCACGTCATGTATAAAAAAATTATATAGGCACAATCAGCCAACCCTTTCCTATCAGTTTAAAATTAAAGATCATGTACAACAATATTTCTATTTCTTAAACATTTGATCATGACCAACATGTGCCAAGACTTATTATCCCACGAAAACGATCACACAGGTGCACATACCTTTTCTATTTCTCTAACATTATATCACACAAAAAATAAAAACACAATCACACAACCAACCTACCCTTTCTTATCAGTTTAAAACGATCACACTAATAACTCTAATTCTATTTCTTCATATAATTTATTATTTATTTTTATTTCTGCAGCATGTATGCATTTTTTCCTATTTTTGATATGCATTTTGTCACGCGTGTAAGAAATTCCAGGAAACATGAAACCCCAGACAAATTCAGAGTAAATAAACTTGAAAGTGGTTCAAGGTTGTTCTTAAATATTTAAATCAAACTATTTTAACGTTAATTCAAATTATGATTAAAAAAAAACCTTGAAATTTAGATTAAGTTTCAAGTTGTGCTATTGTTTTTTGTTTTATCATAATTTGAATATATACCTGAAAAAAGTTTCCTGTATAAATAAGAAGACAAAATTTTTTTTTATTGGTTAAATATAAAATTAAATGAAATGAAAAACTAATTTGACATTTTACTTTTTAAACAAGACCTATATGTTAATTTACTCCCTTTTTCTACAAATTTTCAATTATTCTTACATCTGATAAGAAATAAAAAACTGATTTATTTTCAAATATATACATATGTATGTACTTTATTATTTCATATTACATTCTTATAAACTACTTAATCTATACATTTACATTTAAAAACATTTCATCATCATCGTCTTGCATAAATTCTCTATATAAATTTAAATTTGAAGATGATGATGTTGATGGAGAATTTATTTTATAATGTCCCCATGCATATGTATTGATACCATTTTCTTTAATATATCGCTTATCATCTAAATAACTTAATGTTAGTTTACTAATATTTTCTGTATAAATTTGATGTACCTTAGATCTAAATATATACATTGTGTCATAGTATAATTTTTTATCTAATAGACATTTCCTAAAGTCATTTATACTTAATTTTTTAGTTACACATTGTTTAACACCTTTAATTTTTTTAATTTCAGTATCAACTCTATCAATTTTTACTGAATACATTTTTGCTCTTAAACCAATGAATTCTTCAATATTTTTACCATTAAACTCATCCTTCATCATCCCTAATACTTTTTTATTAATTTGTGGAAAATTATATGGATTGTCTTTAGAATATGCAGATGTATCAAAATGTGTACTAATATCATTTTTTATATCATTATATAGATCATCTGTTTTAATGTCGTAAATAAAGGAATCAGTATCCATGTAATTGAGTTGAAGGTTTTCACAATATTTAGGTTTTATATAATCATAATGAAAACTACATTTTCCATTTGGATATTTCTAAAACTGAAAAACCAATATGAATTGGTTTATTATATTCAGTTTTAGTCCTATTCATTTGGATGGCATGCATATTTTCATGAATTTTGAGTGAACTATGGAAATTAGGTTTAGCAATAAGAGCTCTCGCACCTAGTCTTTTACCTCTACTCTCCCATTCACATACTATTTTAATGTCTTTCCTCTTATCAACATTTTCCATAGTTTTTCCATATACAGCATTATTTAACAATTTGAAAAAATTTTGTTCAAATGAATTTTTAGCTAGTGTTCTATAATGATTATTCAAATCAATATATTTCTTTAACCAATCAGACTGACTAAACTCAAGAATTCTATGAATTTTTTTCAAAATCAAACCATGTTTTAAACATTGCTGTAGATTTCTATAATGTATAATATAGTTTTTCTTATCATTTAGATCTGTTATTAATTTTCGCTGTTTCATGTTTTCAATTTTCTTATTCTCTGCACAAAATGGTAAATCATTATGATAGTCGTGTAATGCAGATGGATATTCTAGATCGACTTCTAATATATAACCCAATGGAGAATCCTCTATACTATTAACATTAAAATTTTCAAAATTTTCAACCCATTTAAAATTTTTATATGGAAGGTATTTTGACATTGCATAACCATATAAATTATTTACATCTAAATATATTATATAATTTGATTCCTTGTTAGAATCATAATCACTAATATATTTATTATTTACAATTGAATATCTGTTAGAACATTGAACAATACCTCCCCTGATACCTCGCAGAACAAAATTATATATATTAATATCAGTTAACAACTCTAATTCTATTTGAGTTGTTTTTAACATTGCATCCCAGGATAAACCAGGAGTAGTATAATATTGACAGGGATCTAAATTATAAATGCTTTTACATACTTGTCGGAAATTTTCAAATATGTCACAAAGTAAAAGAACGTCTACCTTTAAATATAAAAGTAAATAATCCTTTAATGTTATACATTTAAATGTCTTCCATACTTTTTGTGCATGTTCATAATCCTCTACACTACACGACTCGTTAGTTAATTTATTAAAGAAAACTGCAATGGGAGGCAATTGAGTTTCATTGAGACGATTTTCAGAATCTAAGTAGTCGTACGGAAAGACACCTTTACGTTTCATTAAATTGAATTCTTCATCATTTGAATAGTTTGATTTTACTATTGTTAAATCATTATCTGTTAAATAAGTTGCTAATTTCTCTAAACTAGATGGCATAAACCTAAATGAATCGAGAAAACGTAACTCAATAGTTTGTGTTTCATTTACAGTAATTCTTTTTGATATGGATACATAAAGTTCTTTATTTAAAGGTATAATATTTATATCACCTTCAATTGATGAAAGCTCTCTAACAAACAAGTGACAATCATATGCTGAAAGATTATGAAAAAATATAGGAATGAAATTCGCAATTTGATATTCTAAATTACACTTGTTATGAGCAGCACCTCTATATTCGCCGGTTAGATGACAATGGTCAGCTACCTTATCTTTAGTTGATAATTTTTTTTTACAAATATGACAAGTCTTGCTTTCAAAATGTTGTATCTGTTGAAATGGCGTTAAGGAATTCATAGGTTTAATAACACTTAGATGTTCAGTGTAAATATCTAAAATATCGTTAACTAAGCTTTTAAAAAAATGTTGCGGTGCATTATTACCATTGTAAATTTTAAAAATATTTAAATCTGAATTATATGAACATTTAATATAATAACTATAAGCAAATGGAATATGCTTTTGTACTGATTTAACATTTGTTGAATTTTGTATATTAATTGATTCAAGAATACATTCAAAATCAGCATATACAACAAAAGGTACTTCCAATTGTTTTTTAAAATTTTTAAAACTAAGCATACTGTTTTCTTTACTAGGCATTTTAGTTACCATCTTATTGCATTCTTTTTTATGATTCTCCAAAGATGACTCATTATGGAAATGTATTAAACATGTATTACATATATAAATACATCGGCGGTGTTTTGTTAGTTGACTTTTAATTAATCTGTAAATATAAAGGAACAAATTAATTAATCCAAGTTTTTAAGTGTCTATATATTTCTTTGTTTATATTTACCTTGATATATTTTTAATGCATACATAATGGAGTTTTTCACCATCTTTCAATAGCAGCATGTTTATGTGCTTAGATTTTTCCTGTTGCGAAAAATAATATGGACCGACTATATTATTCTCATTATCTAAAGCAAACACATTTACACTCAATTCAGGATTGTTGGTCTCAAATACTTTTATCTGATTAACTGGAAGCGGAAAGTTCAAGCTTGTAAAATTTATTTCAATGTTGTTTTCCAGTCTTATGATTTCATCTTCTATGTTAACAACATTATAGGACGCCATTCTATTTGAATGGATTTCCATTGGATATAATGCTGATATAATAGCCCATTTAAAACAATACTCATCATTATTTTGAACATTAATGCATGCAAACTTTCTCTGTATTTCCGGTGGTAGGGGGATGTATTGGGAACCTTTTATACATTTATATTGATTAATGTTTATCTCAAGACGTGATATTTCAATTAATGCCCAACCGCTGTCACGCTCCTGATATTCACTCATCTTTTTATTTATAACATCACATTGCTCGTTGTAAGTATTAAGAATGTCATCACTTGTTGAATATATACTAAGGATATTCATTTTAGTCTGATGAGACTTTACTTCAATCATACAATTGTCTTCATCATCCTTTATTAAACATATATTCACAAAAGAGTTCCATGTTAAATTTTATGCTTTCATATTTTTTAACCACATCACTTAATAATTTAATTATTTTGTCTCTGATTTCCGTTCAAAAGTTTTCAGGTATTAAATTATTTTTGTTATTGTTTTCAACTAAATATGTGATAATTCTATTATTAAACGATGATTTTATACATTTAACACCATCAACAACAAAACAATTGTCTGGTTTCTCAATACATTTAAGTTTGTGTTTATTTGTTCTTTTATGATAACACCAATTTGTTTTTAGAATATATTTTGCACAATACTCACAATAAACACTAATTTCACTGTTTTTGTTATCTTTTGTGTGAGAATGTGAGTGTCGACGCCATTCCGCATGATTTGGAAAATATTTATTACAAGTTTTACATTTACATGATGTGGATGGACCATCATGATATAATCTAATATGCCTTCTTAAATTTCTATTCAGAGTAAATACTTTCTTGCAAAATTGACAAATAAAACCGCCAGCCATTTCTTATTTATTTATTTATTTTTTTTTTAATAACTTATAATGTGTTAAATAGATTTGCTTAAACAGGAATATTTCTGTTAACTAACAACTATCGTTATTTATAGCAAAAATTTTTTTAATATACAAGTCAGAGTTGATTTTTTCCGTACTTTTATACAAGTCACAGTTGAAAAATTTAGTACTTTTGTACTTTTTTCAGTACTATTTCATTTAAAAAATACTGCAGTACCTCCGCTATGCTAATATACAAGTCAGAGTTGAATTTTTCCGTACTTTTATACAAGTCACAGTTGAAAAATTTAGTACTTGTGTACTTTTTCAGTACCATTTCAAAATTTCAGTTAAGGGCAGGGGGGGGTGCTGAAGGTGAAGGTAATTCTGCAGTGTAAGCGTTTTTAATATTTTTGCTTCACACCTGCATCGCCTCCAATTACAAACAATTTGATGAGAAAATAATTATGCTGAATCAGCGTTTGCATGCTCGCGCATGTTAGTGCAATGTGATCAAAACAATAAACTGTTATTTTTCATATGTCAACAGATCTAATATCACAATGAAAAAGGGGGTTTTGAGTTTAATATTTTATAAAAAATATTCTGTTATCGCTATAACTACAACTTTTTATGTCCTCCTATGCAGGTGTTCAACTTACTTAATCGCAATCTAACCTATGTTTCATACGTCAGCAGATCTAATATCACAATGAAAAATATATCATATATTTTTGTCTACATGGGCCAGACTGTATGTAACTCGAAATACGTTTTGCATTGAATAAACTATGAGAATATGTTTTTTTATTTTTAATAAATGTACTTTTATAAAAAATAAAACAAATTAAACATTTTTTATTTAAACATTAATCACACCTATATGCAAAGCATATAAGTATACAATAGGTCGATCACACATAATTCTGCAATGAATTAATTATTAAGAAAACCGTACTTTAAAATCCCTTATCAAAATTGTATTTTTCCAATAAAAAAATCATATAAAAAAAAAAAAATAAAATAAAGAATACAGTCTTTTACGACTATGCAGGCTCCCAAAATTGTATGGATAAAGGAATTCGACAGATCAAATATCACAATGAAAAATATTTTAAATATTTTTTTGTTTACTCGCGCCAGACAGTATGTAACGTGATACGCATTTTGCATTGAACAAAATGTGTAAATATGTTTTCAACTTTTAATAAATGCATTTTTATAACAAATAAAAGAACCAGTTAAACATTTTTTTTAATTTCAACATTAATCACAACTAAATGCAAAGCGTACAGGTATACAATAGATCGATTACACATAATTCTGAAACGATTTAATTATTTTATAGCTATGCATGCTCCCCAAATTTTAACACACACGCAACAACAATCAAAACAAAAACAACAACACGTATAACTATATTTCTATTTCTTCAACATTAAATAATATAAAAAAATAAATAAAAATTAAATTAACAAAACCACATTCAAAATTTGAAACATTCTTTTAATTTCAACATTAATCACATCTACATGCAAAGCGTATACAATAGATCGATCACACACAATTCTGCAACGATTTAATTATTTTAAAGCTATGCATGCTCCCAAATTTTAACACACACGCACACACATATCAAAAAGCATTAGCCTTTGGGTGATCCCAAATTTGTATGGAAAATGTTGATCGAGATATCCAATGCAAAAAACTATGAGCAACCCCTTACAAAAAAAACTATGAGCGTGATCCCAAATTTGTATGGAAAAATTGGCCCCAAAACCTCATAAAAAAAACTATGAGTGTGCTCCCAAATTTGTATGAAAAAGTGGTCCCGAAGGTACACAAACATACTACTACGATAAATCTCGTTATGCATTTGTGTACTTTATTAAAACGAAAACCGAGGTTTTTGAAAAATTTAATGAAGAGAGCAGTTTGGCAGAGCGCCAAACTGATAAAAAAAATCAAGGTTTTACGAAGTGACAACGGTACAGAATTTGTTAATCAAACATTTGATAAGTTTTTGAAGCAAACAGGCATTAAAAGGCAGCTAACTGTACCACATACTTCTCAACAAAATGGAGTAGCCGAACGTTATAATAGAACTTTAGTGGAGATGGCAAGAAGCATGATCGTTGCAGCTGGCGTAGGTGAAGCATTGTGGGCGGAAGCCATAAATACGGCAGCATATTTGAGAAATAGAGCACCAACAAAGGCCTTGTGTGAAAAAACACCATATGAAGTTTGGTTCAACTGAAAGCCCAATATAGCGCATTTAAAAACGTTTGGCTATATAGCTATTGCATTAAATAAGAAACACATGGAAAATTTAGGCCAAAGGGCAAAGAATATCTAATAGTCGGATTTTCTGATGAGTCAAAGGCATTTCTCTTGATGGATAAAGCCACGCGCAAAATTATTGTGAGTCATGACGTCTACTTTATAGAAACACCTGCGAAAAATGAAAGTCTCGAAGTCGTCATCGAAAACGAGAATGAAAATTGCGTAGAGCTGATGAATGAAACCGAAAAAGTTGTTGATACATGTGCCGATCTAGAGAATCAAAAGATGAAAAATGAAGCTATAATAAAAATTGGGCCAGGTAGACCAAAGAAATTACTAACAGGTCTTCGAGGTTGACCCTGTAAGCAATATAATGTAATAAACTTTACGCGCGCTGGCGGTATTAAAATCCTGAAACTGTTGACGAGGCAATAAATAGCGAGTATGCAGATAACTGGTGGCAGGCGATGCAAAGTGAGTATGAAGCACTTTTGGTTAACAATACTTGGGAGCTAACTGAGTTGCCACAGAGACAAAAGATAATAGGGTCGAAATGGGCATTATCGCTAAAAACAGACAAAAATGGCAACGTTGAGAGATTTAAAGGCAAACTCGTGGCAAAGGGCTGTTCACAAATGTATGGTGTGAATAGAAACTAACATAAATGACAGTGAAAATTCTCTGTATAACATAAAAGGCTTTATTTCGATATTCTTTAATAGAGAAGGAAGGAGAGGAGGAATCGTTGTTTATGTAAGAGAAAACATTCCATTTACACAAATCTCTTCAAACACAAAAACATTTGAACTGTTACATCTCGATATTAAAACGAACAACAAAACAATTACCCTTCTTGCGTTGTATCGTCCCCCAAACCAGAAAATCAATGAATTTGTAAACGAGCTAGAAATGGAAATAAACAAAATAAACAAAAACCAAGAATGTATATTGGTTGGAGATATCAATATTGATATCTTAAAACAAACCAACAACAACATATCTTGATATGATGCTAGCGAATGGTATGCAAAGCATGATAAAGGAAAACACACGAGAGGATTTAAACAAAAACACATTCTCTTGTATTGATCACGTGTTTATAAAAAAGAATCAAACAAACGCACATACGTATACAGTAATAATAACGACAACTATAAGTGATCATTACACTCTTTTTTTTGCTAACCATAACGAAGAAAATAACCAGAGTAGCGCAAACATAGGTACGCGGGAGCATATTAAAATATTAAATAATGTAAAAATAAATAATAAAATTTAAGAAACGGACTGGAGTGAAATGATTTGTCGAGTCGAAAATGCTAATGATTTGTACCTTAAGATGTACTCACAATTTTGTGAAATTTATAATAAATCAACAAAATTATTAAAAATTAGTAAAAAAAGATCTCAGAATCCATGGATAAATGAAGAATTAATTAAATACTGTGATTATCGGGATAAACTTTATAAAAGATGGCGGAACAATATTAATAATAAGAATTATGAACTTGAATATAAAAAATTTAGAAATTTAGTAAATAAAAAGATAAACTTTGCAAAAAACAATTGTTTTCGGAAAAAATTTATTGAGAACAGAAATAATATACGTGCAACATGGCAAATTATAAACGAAATAATAGGAAAGAAAACAAACAATATCGATGAAATAATTACAAGAAATTTTAAAACCAATACTATAAATAAACTATTAAACAATTTTGCAACAAATTTTAAAAATAACATAAACAAAATAATACATACTTGTTACATAAAAACAATAAATAGTGTTGAAACTGTGCTTCAAAACTCCTTATATTTGGAATATACAAACGAGGAGGAAATTTTCAATATTTTAAGGACATTAAAATCCAGGAAGGGCCCGGGAATGGACGGTATTAGACCATCAGATTTAAAAAATAATGCGAGTTATCTTACTCCAATCCTAACAAAGTTTATCAACTTAAGCTTAGAAAATGGTATTATGCCAAGTATTCTAAAAACTTCGTTAATACGGCCCATTTATAAAAGTGGACGTAAGTCAGACTATAACAACTATAGACCGATTGCTATTTTACCAGCTGTTGAGAAAGTCTTAAAAGAAGTCATTGTTAGACGATTAACTTCGTTCCTGAGGAAATTCAAAATTATAAATGAAAATCAATTCGGCTTCCAAAAAGGGTTAAATATTAATAAATTATTGGAAAACTTCTCAAATCTCATCAATAGTTGTCTAAGCAAACACTTGCATTGTCTAGTGCTATTCGTCGACTTTAGCAAAGCCTTCGACACACTCACACATAACAAGCTACTGCAAATGTTAGAGAGAATTGGAGTTAGAGGAAGCACATTGAATTGGTTTAAGAATTATCTGGATTGTAGAACTTACCGTGTGAGAATATGTAACAAGAACAGCGAAGAAGTGGCAATAGATTGTGGCGTACCAAAGGGCTCTAAGCTAGGACCAATATTGTATTTAATATATGCCAACGAAATGATAAATGATTTTCAAGGGAATACAACTTTTGCTTACGCAGACGATACCGCAATAGTGGTCTCAAATAAAAACATCGTACATGCCACGGAAATAATGCAGAAAAAACTAAATATAGCAGCGAAATGGCGTCACGACAACGGCCTAATTATTAACGCGACCAAAACAAAAGTAATGCACATAAAACCTCCACATCTAACACCGTCAAATATATACTTGAAATTTCACGATTACGAATGTCTTCACAAAAGGGCAAAAAACCCTAATATAACAGACGATAGGTGTGACACAAACATAGAATTAATGGAAACGTACAAATACTTAGGAGTATATGTTGACAATAAGTTTAAATGGAAGACCCATATTATAAATCTGCAAAAGAAACTACGCAAATCTGCATATATGCTTTATCATCTAAGTTACTGCTCTACATACGATGTTCTAAGGCAAGCGTATCACTCATTGGCTGAATCTTATATAAGACACGGTATCACTCCATGGGGAGGTTCAACACTTTGTAGAATACTACAAAATACACAAAACCGTTTATTAAAAATTCTTGGAAAAAACAATCATTTTATCAACAATATATTTAACAACAATCACCCTCTAAATTATGGCAGCAACAACATCCAAAGTAACAGAACGCTTTACGTAAATACTACACTCAGCATACCTAACAACATAAGACCAAACACAATGCAACACAATATTGCCGTCAATACAGTCAACAACTCGTCTTCTATTCACAATTCAGCAATAACTTGGAATCTGCAAACAAACACCACATCGCCAGCAACCAGCAATACAATAGCAAGAACAACAGATACAACAACCAACACAGAATCAAACACAACAGCAAACACTACAACAACGAACACAACAGAAAATCACCCTTATTATGTATGTCGTTGTCGACACAAAGTCGCGTCGACGACTTAAAAATGGTATTTACATTGTCGTTATCGATAACAATTGACTGCTGTTGACAATATTTTGCAATTTTGTAAGGCGGTTTAAAGTCAATGTCGTGTTGAATCGACTTCGTTTCTGTCGACACGGGATTTGGCGACGACTCTTACAAAAATTTAAAATTGGTGTCGGTAAATTTAATAAAATAAAGTTTGAATTAATTAAAAATGGAGAAAAAAATAAAAATTACTAACGGAAAGCAATTTGAAACCCTAAAAAAAATCCATGCTTGGCAAAGGGGTTTAGTAGAGGCACAAATCCAACTAATTTTAAAAACGATTGGGAACAAATCGCAGTTAAGCTGAACTCTATTGGGCCACCTATTAGAGATAGCGATGGTTGGCAAAAGGTAATCAATAAATTTATTTTATTTAATTTTTTTAATGCGCAATATATTTCTAGGTGTGGAGAGATTTTAAATGTAAAGTGAAAAAGAAATTGGCTCAGAATAAAGCCGAATTAAACGCAACGGGCGGCGGAACGTTTAAACAATTTTCACTATCACCATTGGAAGAAGCTGCAGCTAACCTAATGCAGTTCCATAAACAATTAAATCCCGAAGGTGAAGTACATGGAATTCAAAATACATGTGAAGAAATCGAAAACTTGGTGGAAAATATTTTGGATGAAGAAGATATTTTGCCATCAACTTCAAATATTAATAATAACCCAATCAACAAACACCTAATACAAAGAAAAAAATTAAAATTCATAAGAATATTGAACACCAGGAATTATTGGAAAAACACACCGACATGCAAAAAAAAATATTCAGTGAAATCTCTAATACTATGACCGATATAAAAATGCCATGAAAGGGTCAAGTCGGTATCAGCGAAAGCTGTGAGAGATTGAAAAAAAAGATTAAAATGATGGAAAGGCAACACCAAAGGGACGAGCAATTATTTGAATTTGAAGTGAAACTAAAGAAGATTAAAATGGAAATAAAAACAAAAGAATTGGAGGTCTTAGAAAAGCAATGTATGTACTACTTAATGTATTTTAATTATTTCTTCCTTTATTATTTTTTATAAAAATGAATTTTTATCTAGTTTTTAATATACATTATAATAAAAAGACTGAATTTCATTTACAGAAAACTTGCTTTTATTTGTTCTCTTATCTCTGAAGCTTCAGTATTTTGTGAATTTTCGGTCTGATCAACTTCAAAATTATCACTCATATTTTCAGAATTATTTATAACCCCCGAGTCGTTTCCAATATCAGTGTGATATTCTATACATACGTTATGTAATGCCGCACAAACGTTTACAATTTTTGTTGCTTTTGCAGGTTTATAATGAAGCTGGCGAGTACCAAGTAAACAGCGAAAACGATTTTTAAGAACACCAATTGTTCTTTCTACAATATTTCTGGCCTTAGCATGTTTGTTGTTGAATAGTGCTTCAGCACTGCCTTCTGTAGTGGACCGATAAGGTGTCATTAAATATGGCTCAAGAGGGTAGCCAGCATCACCTACATGAATTAAAAATATATTTTTATAAAATCCAATAAGAATATTATTCACAATATGACTTTTTTAATATTACCTAAAAGCCAACAATTTCTCTCACCAACATCGTAACGTTGACGTAGAAATTGTTTTACACTGCTAATATTCCAAATTAGCATATCGAGCATCTAAAAATCTAATTCTCATTTTGTGATCACAAATCTAAAAGAATTATAAATATTATTAATTATTATGAAAATGTCAAAATTTATCTTACTATCATTGCGTTAAGGCTAAAAAATCCTTTCTTATTGTAATATAGATTTTGATCCTCTTTACTAGAGGCTAAAATTTTAATGTGCGTTCCATCTACGCAGCCAATAACTCCCGGAAATCCAGTTTTCTCAAAAAACTCTAATTTAGCTTCAGCCTTTTCTTCTTCGGTCATCTCAAATTTAATAAATAGTGGGCATATGACCCTTTGCAAAACGTCTAAAGTCTCTTCCAAAACTAAAGAAGTTGTGGATTGTGATAATCCAAGATTGAAGTCATTGCCAACACTTAACTGGTACGATCCTTGCGCCAAAAACCGCAATGTCGTTGCTAGTTTTACCGTGTTGGATATAAAGGTTGATCGTATTCCACTCTTCATTAAGGGCTCTATTTTTTCCAAAACAAATTTAAACGCCGATTTGTTTAAGCGAAAATATTCAACAAATCTGTAATAAAATAAAATTTAAGTACCTTTTTCGTTTTTGGAAATACTCACCAGCTTATAAGAAACTGTTGATTACGTACTTACTATCCGGCAATTTAAAGATTTCCGATCTTTGCCTCATGATGTTTCTTTGAAGTTTTAGGTTTTTTTTATTTTCTTCGTCACTTGAACTTTCACTTTCCGACATAAAAAACATTTTTGATTCAGATAAAATTCAAATAAAATGCAACAAATGTCACGAAATTAATAGAGATGATATTTATTTAATTTAAATTATCGATAATATGTCGACATCAACGCAACAGCCTTAGAAAATACCTAAATAGCGTCGACGTGATGTCGACGTCGACTTGAAGTGACAACGACGGCGACAACGGGTGAATACTGCAAGAACGAACACAACAACAATGAACACAACAACAAACACAACAGCAAACACTACAACAGCGAACACATCCCTGTAGGAAATCAAACTAATTTTAAAGTAACTAGGATCTGGTTTTTTAATAAGCACAACTAGTTGATTAAGTGACTTTTTTCCTTGTCGCCGACTCATTATTTTAACATGGGCATGTCCTACGCGGTAGTCAATTGGTCATCTCTGCATGACTTTTAAATTGACTACAAATTACTTATTTTTCAACCAATTTGTAGTTAGATAAAATATAGTTAATTTAAATATTAGTTTACACTAAATTATTTAAAAACCACTTTTTTTTAAATTCAATTTTAAACAGTTTTATTTATATTTTATATTATATATATATTTTTTATTATATACATATATTTATAAATAGAAATAATTATTATAATACAAAAAAAAATTAATTAAATTAAAAGAAAATTCATGTACATTTCAGTACTTAAAATAAAAGTTGTAATAAAAAGAAGTTAAATGAAAATAATAAAAAAAAATTCAAAAGTAAAATATTATTAAGTAATATTATTAAGTTTTTTTCCAACACAAACGTGATGAATCTGCCGTTTTTTAATAACGGCTAAGGCGTTGCGTAATTCTTTGTCTGGGTCATCACAGAGAGGCCGAAGTGCATCCATCAATGCATCAAAAACTTTTTTGTAATCCTTCAAGCTCTTTTTGCCTTGAGAGCCATCAATATTTATAGCAAGATTCAATTGCAGAGATAAAATTGTCGTTAAAGTTTTTGGCATTTCCCTTTCTGTGATAATTTCATGGCATTGATCTGCAAAAATGCTCAAAAATTTGGAAAATGATAAAAGTAGAGACGAATAAAAACTCACGTAAATTTGCTGATTTTCATCGATTATGTTATCATTGAGCGCTTTCAGGTGTTTATTCCAAAAGTAGTCTTAATTGCCACATTGCGTTTTTCCTGTCGAACAAGGCTTACGATCACTATTTTTTGGGTAGACAATGCTGCCATTATAATCTCATTTTGAGCTCCTAAATTTCGCCTTGAAATATAAATATTTATCAGAAAATCGGGAAATTTTGGTAGACAAAACATATTTTCATTTTACCTGTTATTTCTGATAATTTGGCATTCATTTCAGAAAATTTGACATCAAACTGGAGGACATTGGCATCATCATTTTCTGTACCTTTATCTGTTAAAATACAACATAAATAATAAGGCATATTTTTACGATTGTAGAAGATACTTACCAGCAGTGCTCAGATAAATGCGCTTCATAATTGATAGTAAAAGTATAGATTTGGTATATACACATTGTTTTATTTATATTTGTAATGAACTATTTTATTTCACTATCACTTCAATATCTCTTTTATAGATTTTATTATAAATTTGCAATATTTACTTGGGTTTTCCCCATTTTTTTAATAAAATTGAGCATCACCTAAAAACCGAATTTGCTGTGATTGACATTTGATTTATCGACATGCTTCCTTTGTTTTATTATTGTTTTCTTACATTTCCTTATTTTAATTTTTTCATTCTTACTTTTGTTTCTATTCAATATGCTTGGTTGATATCTGCATGACATTTCAACCAATTTGTAGTCAATTGCAAAATAGTTAATTTATAATTTGCGTTTTTATCAACTGACTACTTTATTTACTACAGGGCAGTAACAAACACAACTACAAATATAAATACAAACACTGCAATAAACAATCCAAACAATCTTGCATCTAAACTCAATGTTTTAAACATTAAAAGTATATATTACTCCACATTACTTAATGAGTTCCTCGATGTCATCGATCACCGATATAATACAAGACGTCGAGCTCAAGGAAGGTATAAAGTAAAGCAGTTTTTTAATGAATATGGCAGAAACGAGCTAAGCGTCACGTTACCAACAATTTACAATAAGATGCCAACACATATAATAAATGAGAATAATGAATTTAGAAGGAAAAAACTTAAAAAAAAACATTTTTAAGTTCGCAATGAATTATTCAATTAATAAATATAATGTATTAGAAATATACTCTTTTCCTGGTGACAAGCCAATCGCTTAGCGGATTATTTTAGCTTTCTTATGTATTATATTAATGATAAATAATTAAATAAATAATAATAAAAAAAAAACACAGAAAATTTTTCGCCTGTAGTACGATACGAAACAATACGCATGGTTTTTGTTCTTGCTGCAGAACTTCAATTGTATTTGCATCAAATGGATGTATCAACTGCTTATTTAAATAGCGAACTTAACGATGATGTTTTTATGGCGCAGCCCGAAAGATTTGTTGATAAGAATTCCCCACACTCCGTTTTAAAGTTAAAACAAGCTATCTATGGTCTTAAACAATCTGGACGACAGTGGAATCAAAAGATAAATTTATTCCTAAAAAGTATTGGGTTTTCCCAATGCGAAAGTGAACCATGCCTGTACGTAATGCGAAAGAATGGAAACTTCAGTTTGATAGCACTATATGTTGACTATTTACTAATCGCTAGTTCCAATATAGATGAGCTTAACCAGATTAAATGCAAAATATCTAATGTTATTGATGTTGTTGATAAAGGCGAAGTAAGCTACTTTATCAGCTTGGAAGTTGAAAGGGATGATTCAAATAGTGCGATACAAATTAGTCAACGTGCTCAGATAAAACAACTTTTACAACAATATAAGATGGAAAATTGTCGACCAGTGGCTACACCGTTAGAGCCCAAATACCAGATTAGGTACGATAATAGCAATTGTGAACGAATTGATCCAGTTGAATACCAGTCTCTCATTGGCTCATTAATGTATATCGCATTACTTACACGTCCAGATATATTACACTCTGTGTGTAAGTTATCACAAAAGAACACAGATCCTCATCGAGAACATATGCTTGCTGCGAAACGCGTACTTAAATATTTGGGCCATACAATGAATATACAGCTGGAATACCGTAAAACCGGTCATCCATTTCACGGTTATGTGGATGCTGATTGGGGTGGCGATACCACCGATCGTAAGTCCTTCACGGGTTATACTTTTACCCTTGCTGGTGGAGCAGTCTCATGGCAGTGCAAGAAACAATCGACTGTGGCACTAAGCAGTACAGAGGCTGAGTACATGGCCTTATCATCTGCGGCTAAGGAGGCCATTTTTCTGAAGAAATTACTCAGTGAAATTAAACTTTTTGGTGATGATCCAATCAGTATACACTGCGACAACTTGAGCGCAATACATTTGGTTAAAAATCCAGGTTACCATAGCAGAAGTAAACACATTGATATCCGGTATCACCATATTAGAGATATCTACAAAAATGGCAAAATACAACTGGAGTATTGCAATACTGGCGATATGGTCACAGATATTTTTACGAAAAATCTTTCAAAAAGAATACATTTGAAACTAATGAAGAAATTCAATTTGACTGTATATATTTAAAGTTTTCTTTTTGCTTATTATTTATATTATAATGTGAACACGTGAATTGAGGAGGAGTGTTGGAGTTGATGGATTTAAAATGCAACAATGCAATTCACGTGTTGACATCATTGATTTCTTTTTTTGAACTTGTATTCTTTTTTACGTTTATATTCTCAATTCTTTTTTTCATTCTTAATAAAATTATTGACGAGAGTGCACATATTAATAAGAAGTGTCTTTTTCTTGTTTTTGTTTTTGAAATTAAAATAAAATCTGTTTACAAAATGAAAATAAAAAGTTTTTATTATTTAAACATCAAAATTTAAGACATCAAAACGAAAAATATTTCTTCGGCGACTTCCTCTCAGCAGATTTTTGGCAAAGACTCTGAGAGTAAAAATTGTCATGAAAAGCTTCTCAAAAATCTGTCGTTCGGAGTCGACTTTAAACTGTAGGTCCCGCCACTTATGTATAAAATTAACACACACAACATAAGTGGTGTGAGAAGCTACGTCGTAATCCTGACTGAAGGGTTGTAATGGCCAATTATGTATGTATGTATGACATTCACTATTAGTTTTTTGGTTTGTTTACTTAAAAAAATATGACACGTTTTACGTTGTATAGTTGCACTTACATTTTTATGGAATACCGTAAAACCGGTCATCCATTTCACGGTTATGTGGATGCTGATTGGGGTGGCGATACCACCGATCGTAAGTCCTTCACGGGTTATACTTTTACCCTTGCTGGTGGAGCAGTCTCATGGCAGTGCAAGAAACAATCGACTGTGGCACTAAGCAGTACAGAGGCTGAGTACATGGCCTTATCATCTGCGGCTAAGGAGGCCATTTTTCTGAAGAAATTACTCAGTGAAATTAAACTTTTTGGTGATGATCCAATCAGTATACACTGCGACAACTTGAGCGCAATACATTTGGTTAAAAATCCAGGTTACCATAGCAGAAGTAAACACATTGATATCCGGTATCACCATATTAGAGATATCTACAAAAATGGCAAAATACAACTGGAGTATTGCAATACTGGCGATATGGTCACAGATATTTTTACGAAAAATCTTTCAAAAAGAATACATTTGAAACTAATGAAGAAATTCAATTTGACTGTATATATTTAAAGTTTTCTTTTTGCTTATTATTTATATTATAATGTGAACACGTGAATTGAGGAGGAGTGTTGGAGTTGATGGATTTAAAATGCAACAATGCAATTCACGTGTTGACATCATTGATTTCTTTTTTTGAACTTGTATTCTTTTTTACGTTTATATTCTCAATTCTTTTTTTCATTCTTAATAAAATTATTGACGAGAGTGCACATATTAATAAGAAGTGTCTTTTTCTTGTTTTTGTTTTTGAAATTAAAATAAAATCTGTTTACAAAATGAAAATAAAAAGTTTTTATTATTTAAACATCAAAATTTAAGACATCAAAACGAAAAATATTTCTTCGGCGACTTCCTCTCAGCAGATTTTTGGCAAAGACTCTGAGAGTAAAAATTGTCATGAAAAGCTTCTCAAAAATCTGTCGTTCGGAGTCGACTTTAAACTGTAGGTCCCGCCACTTATGTATAAAATTAACACACACAACATAAGTGGTGTGAGAAGCTAGGTCGTAATCCTGACTGAAGGGTTGTAATGGCCAATTATGTATGTATGTATGACATTCACTATTAGTTTTTTGGTTTGTTTACTTAAAAAAATATGACACGTTTTACGTTGTATAGTTGCACTTACATTTTTATGGAATACCGTAAAACCGGTCATCCATTTCACGGTTATGTGGATGCTGATTGGGGTGGCGATACCACCGATCGTAAGTCCTTCACGGGTTATACTTTTACCCTTGCTGGCGGAGCAGTCTCATGGCAGTGCAAGAAACAATCGACTGTGGTACTAAGCAGTACAGAGGCTGAGTACATGGCCTTATCATCTGCGGCTAAGGAGGCCATTTTTCTGAAGAAATTACTCAGTGAAATTAAACTTTTTGGTGATGATCCAATCAGTATACACTGCGACAACTTGAGCGCAATACATTTGGTTAAAAATCCAGGTTACCATAGCAGAAGTAAACACATTGATATCCGGTATCACCATATTAGAGATATCTACAAAAATGGCAAAATACAACTGGAGTATTGCAATACTGGCGATATGGTCACAGATATTTTTACGAAAAATCTTTCAAAAAGAATACATTTGAAACTAATGAAGAAATTCAATTTGACTGTATATATTTAAAGTTTTCTTTTTGCTTATTATTTATATTATAATGTGAACACGTGAATTGAGGAGGAGTGTTGGAGTTGATGGATTTAAAATGCAACAATGCAATTCACGTGTTGACATCATTGATTTCTTTTTTTGAAATTGTATTCTTTTTTACGTTTATATTCTCAATTCTTTTTTTCATTCTTAATAAAATTATTGACGAGAGTGCACATATTAATAAGAAGTGTCTTTTTCTTGTTTTTGTTTTTGAAATTAAAATAAAATCTGTTTACAAAATGAAAATAAAAAGTTTTTATTATTTAAACATCAAAATTTAAGACATCAAAACGAAAAATATTTCTTCGGCGACTTCCTCTCAGCAGATTTTTGGCAAAGACTCTGAGAGTAAAAATTGTCATGAAAAGCTTCTCAAAAATCTGTCGTTCGGAGTCGACTTTAAACTGTAGGTCCCGCCACTTATGTATAAAATTAACACACACAACATAAGTGGTGTGAGAAGCTAGGTCGTAATCCTGACTGAAGGGTTGTAATGGCCAATTATGTATGTATGTATGACATTCACTATTAGTTTTTTGGTTTGTTTACTTAAAAAAATATGACACGTTTTACGTTGTATAGTTGCACTTACATTTTTATGTTAAGTAGACTTTGCTGTTGCATTACGTTACATTCCATTACGGTCGGTTAACTGATCGTTTATACGGATCGTTCCATTTTGCTAACGAGAGAGAACGTTTCGGTTAAGCGTTTATATTCCTCTTCATATGCTACAAAGAGAACGTTCGATACGTTATGTTCGGCTACCTGTCCTTTTATACATATCGTTTCGTTTTGCTAACGAGGGAAAACGTTTCTGTAAGTGCTTATATTGGTCTACAACGTTCGGTACGTTACGTCACGTTACGTTCGGCTAACTGGCCTTTTATTAATTTATTGTTTAGATTGATCTAATAGTCATTGTATGACCGTGCAACTTAGAAAAAAAAAACGGTGTCAATATAAAATAGATTTTATTTAACGATTGCTTAGCCGACGATTTTTTCCATACAAAAAATATTAGTCCACAAATATTTTGTCCATGGGTGAAACTAGTTTAAGGATTACGTTTAAAACGTAAAGCAGAGCGAACGATAAATCATAAGATAGTGTGCCACTGATCCTAACTAAGGTAATGTTATAAACACAACAAGCGCAACACAGCAATCCTTTAAAAACAGAATAAATAGGAGTATACGGAAGTGATGATTTATTCACAGCAATGAGAAAATTAGTGCTCGCAGAGAGAGTTTGTGCTGGCAATACAAGAATACAATAACATGCATGAGATTGTATTTGTCAAACAATTGCGTTAATGCAATACTAAAATGGTATAGTTTTTCCGTTGCGTTTTTTGGACTTGCAACTCTGATATTTAAACAGCTAACAGATGTAAACACTAATAAAATAAAAAAAATTAAAACAATGAAGCAAAAAACTGCAAAGAAGAAAATAAAAAGAGAAAAACTAAACAAAAAGTGGACACCTGAAAAAATAAAAATAGTTTTAGATTAATTGGAGGAGGCCATAAAAATTGTATGCACTTTTTCGCGGCATTTTTAAAATACTTTTAGAAATTATATATTTAGATCAGCTGTTTTAGTGAATAAATTGCATTTGTATTGCAAAGTACGAACTCATCGAATATCGAATACCACTAATGAATTAATGTTTATTTGACTTAGTTAGGCGTTGTTACCTCTATAGCCAATGAAAGGCATTCCCTCATGCTAACTATAAACACACACCGGCGTGATGCTGGCGCTGGTGTTCTGTCATCTGTATCTATGGGTAATGTAAATATTGAGGAGGCGGATGCTCTTGATGTTCTGGGCATGAGAATTTGTTGTGATGCTCGTTGGAACGGTCACAGTTTTCGAGTGTGGAAGGAAGCATTCAAGTGCCTTGGTTTTTTGAAAAGGTGCAGAAAATACTTCACTGCATCCGACCTTCTTACTATTTACAGGACCTTTATCCGACCCCGGATGGAGTACAACTCTCATGTATGGGTCGGTGCTTCAAAGTCTATTTTGAAGCTTCTCGACCGCGTACAGGAGAGGGCGAAGGTGCTTATTTATGGCAGTAGGGTATCCAACTCTATTGATTCGTTGGAGCATCGTCGCAATGTGGCATGTGTTTCATTGTTCTATCGGTACTATAATGGGAGGTGTTCTCGAGAGATAAGGGGCTTGGTTCCCGATAATCACATATTTTTACGTGGTACTCGAGCCTCTCGCAGAGCACATCCTTTTGTAGTTGATTGTCCAGTGAACCGCACAATGCATTACAGGGAGAATTCATTTTTTGCCCGAACTGCTCGCTTGTGGAATAATCTTCCTGCAAAGGTTTTTCCTGTTAATTACGATATTGGTGAGTTTAAATCAAATGTCCACAAACACTACTCCCATCCCCTGAGTGTTCGTTTTTATAAAAAAAAACTATAAACACAATAAACGTAACGCAGTAAGTACTGTAGCCTGAGGTAACCTGGATGTGTATTATTTATAATGAAGGTAGCAAAATTGCTATGCTTACTGCGCTGTGTTTATTGTGTTTATAGTATGAGTGAGAATGCCTTTCGTTGGCTTAAATTTTCTTTCGACATCATAGTCCTGATTATTTACATATGTATTTTTGACGTAATTTTATTTTTCATTTGTTAAATTAAGTACTTTACGATTTTTTTGTCGAAAAAATTACAGGGATATTTTTATGCTTCGTTACAAAATTTTCATCCATCAAAATATTTTTTAAAATTCTATACTTAAAAAAATGTTTCAGGGATGATATTTTTAATCTGGCTCTTTCAGATATATAATTTGTTAAAGTATAAAATTTGTAATTGGTTTTATTATTGTCTTCTTTCTGAACTATTTAATTACTGTATGAAGACTGGCTTTATCGCATCACGACTTACGAAAATGAGGAGGAGAAGAATTACACTATCACCCACTTTGTAATTGTAAAAATATTCTTATAGGCTTTTTCAGTATAGATCAGGGATGGGATTGTATTAAATTTACAAAAAAAATTTTACTTTTTCCAGTCCGATTTACTAAATTTACTTTTTTTCCTTTTTAAACTTTTTATTAAAAATTAAAATGACAATTCATTTTACATATATTTATGTAAATATGTGCATAAAAACACATCAAAATAAACAGAAATAAATAAATTCCTTGTTTGGATTAATTTGGAGACCGTCGAAGCAAACAGTATATTTCTTCCTTTGATTTATATAGTGCTTTTTATAATTATAGCACCGCCCTAATTTTTTGAATTTCTAAAAAAGTACATTTATAATAACAACATTTCATTATGTGCATTGTTAATGTAAAAGAAATTATAACAGTAAATTTTTCAAATTCTTAGCGTAGTTATATTTCCCCGTGGCTTTACAACGGGCCGCTATGTGTGCTCAAGTTAGCTTTATGATATCAGAGCTACCACTCCGACCTAACCTTGCATAATTTCAGCGTCAGTCTTATTTTAGTTAAATAAGAAGCTTTATTTACCAAAATATTGATACTTAAAACTTAGTAAACTCCCCCTTAAAGCTTATCAAACTAAATATTCGATCTTTCATACTCTTATAAAGAATTTTAATATTTCTCCGTCTATTTTCCCCCACCCTTTGATTATTTTTAATTTCAAATCTTCAACACTGGTAAATTGTCTGTTATTTGAATAAACTCTTCGGATAAAAATGGGGAAACATCTTCAATAATATTCATATCAGGATAGAAAGCTGGCCACGATAAAACCTTAATAGATTGGTTACGAAACTATTCCATTCTGTCTGTTGACATGAATTCTGGCATTGTCTTGTTGGAAAATATATATTTTATTCTCTCAAGAAGGGCAGCAAACTACAGCTCAGAACAGTATTTTACTCTGTACTATTCATTGGCGTAAGTGGAAACTGAAGTTCGAGGCAGCCAATTAAAGAAATAACACCCCAAACCATGATAGGTAGTCTCATGAGACTACCTACCTCACCAAAATTTCTTTGGTTCCTTTCTAAGTTCACGCCAGTAGTATCGATAGTCATCTAGTCCATCTAAGTTCTACTTTTTTTCATCAGAGAATATGACCTGAGGACAATTTTATATTAATTTTTCGTTATTATTGAAATGATGGTGGTGATATAATTATAAAAGGCTGATGAAAGTGGAATGGATAATATTCCTTTTATAAATTATATAGTGCATACATACATAATTGGTCATTACAACCCTTCAGTCAGGATTATTGACCTAATTTCTCACACTACTTATGTTGTATGTGTTAATTTTATACATAAGTGGCGGTACCTACAGTTTAAAGTCGACTCTGAACGACAGATTTTTGAGAAACTTTTCATGGCAATTTTATTTACTCTCAGAGTTTTTGCCAGAAATCTGCTGAGAAGAAATTCTTTTTTTTTGTATTTTATTTTATGTCTGGCCTGGGACTCGAACCCTGACTTTACGTCTAATAAGCCAGCACACTACACACTAGACCACGGCGACTTCAAAAATTGTATAGTGATGAGACGGAATATTTTAGTAATGTAAAAAAGAAGGCAAAATTTGTAAATGGTGCTAAATAAGTGATTGAGGTGCTATGGTGTTTTTGACTTTTAAATTGTGCTAAAAAAAGTACAATTGTACCAACTTTTCCATCCCTGATATAGATTAGCCCACTCAGTCTTTGTAAACCTGGGCTGTTATTGTTATTTTAGCGTTCCAGATTGAATCTTTCTGAGACAGTTTCAGCTCATTGTCAGTTACTGGTGCAGCATTGACTGATAGTATTGTATTTTAAACCGCTGCTGTCAAAAAGTCTAATTTGAATCAAATTAGAATTTCAATAATATATTTATAAATAATTAACCGCGCATTTCTTTCTATTCGAATTCGAACATAAAAACTCGGGGAAAACAAATTTTATATTAATTCGAGTGAAGGCTCTTTCTGTTCTAAAACAATTCTAATACAGTAATTTATATAGTAATTTACTTAGACTTTTATTATTTTTATTTTCGTAATCTTTCTATTTAATTTTTATTTTGTAGATTCCTATATCTTTGACCTTTTATATAGAAGACCTACCTTTTTTATCACAACTGTTTCAATTCCAAAAGTTCCGTTTGAAGAAAAATTAATATGGCACTCTGTTAGTATATTATTATAGATCTGGTAGCATTAATAATCATAAAAAAATTAATTTTGTAATATTTGAAAGACAATCCTTTATGTTTTAAATATTAGACAGATTGTTAATATAAAAAATTAGCCAAGTGTTAAAAAAATTAAATGAAGCATTTGAATTAAACATAGTAACAATAGTCACCCTTTCTACGATGCAATAGTGGATATTTAGATTGCTTCTAAAAACGTTCTTATGAACCCGCTTTATGTATTAATTGTTGTTGGTAAGGTAATAAAATAATGCATAAAGGTCTCCTTTTGCAAGTTTTGCCTTCAGACGAATATAAATTTTAACATAAATATTTACAAGACACACACTGTAAATTTTAATAATAACGTTCCTGGTGGCCGGTAATGATGATGGCTAATGTAAACTTTGTTGTTTTAAAGGTAAGAAATATAATTAATGTGAAGGAATTTTTATTTCATTCATTTTCTCTACAATATGTTCAGTATGAGGAGCTCTTGTGTCGCATAAAAGAATAAAAAAAAAAAGTAAAATCGCATACACACAAAAATTTGTTCACCGGTTTCAAGTAGTCGATTAAATTTTGTATATATTGGAAGAAAAATCTAGAAAACATTCAAAATATCCTATCCTGGTTATCTATTTTCTTTGAAAAGTGAAAGAGAAAAATGTTTTTCTTTGCGTTTCTTTTTTTTATTTAATTGTGGGCATTAGAAGATAAAATTAAGGAACGGAGATGAGTATTAATTGCATGAATTTGCTGAATATTCCATTTTGCACAAAGAATTTAAATTTTAATTAAAAAATATAATAAAAAATTCAGATTCCTTTCCTAAATCATTAACTTTTGTGTAAATATGGTACAAAGAAAAAGAAAAACCAATAAGCTCGAGTTTTAGGGAACTTAAATTACAGGCAATATAATAAAATTGTGTATTAGAAATAGGTATTCAATCCATAATACGCTTTTCTATGGAAGGAAATAAAATAAAGAAGCAAAACGTAAATGTATAGCGTTTTATAAACAAAAGTGTAAAAAAGACTGTTTGTTTAGATATTTTATTATCGTTATAAAAATCGTAAAAAGGTGTAGGAGCATTTTACAACTGATAAATACCTTTAATACATGAAGTGGCCGTAGTCTAGTAGTGTTGGCTTATTAGACGTGAGGCCTCGGTTCAAACCCCATGTCAGACATCAAAACAAAAATATGACAAAAATATTTCTTGGGCGACTTTCTCTCAGCAGATTTCTGGCAAAACTCTGAGAATAAATAAAACTGCCATGAGAAGTTTTTCAAAAATCTTTTGTTCGGAATCGACTTTAAACTGTTGGTCCCGCCACTCATGTATAAATTAACATACACAATATATGTTGCGTGAGAAGCTAGGTTGTAATAAGCAAAAATGACCATACATTCATACATGCATGAATTAAAATATATCAGAAATCATATATGTACAGTGATGTGAAAAATAATAAGGACAGTGTCCACCCAAACTTGCATTACATTTACAACCGAATAAAAAATCGAAAATTCTTTCTTGTTTAAACGATTTATTTTTTCTTAAACGGTAAAAAAATATTGTCGCATAAAGTGTTAGTGGCACAATAGTGCTTAGTTTCGGATCCTTTGTTATTCAAAACAGCAGGACTTCTTCTAGGCATTGAGTTGACCAAATTTTGACAAACATGTACCAGTATTACGTTTCACATATTCTGTATAGGATTCCAAAGCTCGTCGAAATTTGCTGGACACTTTCCCCTTTTAACTTCGTTCCACAAATTTTCTATTGGTTCATATCAGCAGTGCTGTATCAGCACTGGAGCAGTGCTGGCCATTCTAAGACATTGGTTTTTTTTTTACCCTGGAACCACTTTTTTGTGTACTTTGCTGGAATAACCATTTTGAGTAGCATATTTTCTTCGGGATACGACAGTATTGTGTTTTACAAAATTTCAGTGTATTCAGCCGATTTCATTATCTTCTGGATATGATATAGAGAACTCACACCGTAACGAGAAAATGTCTCTCATACCATGATGCTCCCACCACCATGTTTGACCGTCATTAAAGTATATATTTATAGTATACATATCGCTCCTTTATTGCAACATAGTCATTTCTCAAAAAATTGAAAATTTGTAGTTACTTAAGCAAAACTGCTCTTTTAGACCTTCTGTTGTACATGTTCAAAAAAAAAAAATCAGTTTTACATCCCAAGCTGAACCGAAGTTATAGCAAAAAGTGATTGCGGCAATTAGATCATAGGACTTATGTCTTGAAAACTTAAATCGCATTTTGCCAAGTTCAAGTTTTTTTGAGATATGATTATGTTGCAATAAAGGAGCGATACGTATAATTAAATTTCATTCTGTTATATAAAATGTCTCAGTAAGATCATTTCTATATTTTATACAATTTAACAAATTGGGTTTTTTTTTATCGAACGTTGTTCCATCACATGTAGACCCACTATTTCAAAGAAAAACTATAGGCTTGAGTAATTTTCCTTTCATATAAAGATATTTGCTTATTGGCTACTTTATTAATTTACGTTTGTAGCCTAAATTTAATAGAAATTCAAGAAATTAAATGTCGCAATTTTAGGCGGGTTTAGTACCAACATTAAGTTTTCCCATGCTTGTACCAAATAAATTTCTTCTCTGTAATGTAGAGTAGCGTGACTGCTAACCACAATATGCAGTACCAAGGCAAATTCATAGAAGGTAGCCTCGTCTCAACAGCTGACGACTTTTGGAATGTCAAAATTTTGTTGTTTATTTTTTTTTGTTTTGTTTCGATAATCATTTTCGCATTTATAAACCCTCATTTGTACCGGATGTATAACTAACGATACGCACTCTAGAAATTCTTCTGGATTATTATTTCAAAGCTAATTTTATTTAAAATTTTGCAAGATGATTAATAATATCTAAGCCTTTAACACTAAATATATATATCTTTTAAAAAACAACCTAGATTTACGATATTAAAATTTATTTAGACGAGAGTGATGAATTACCCAAAAAAATATTTCGGTCTCTCCAACTAGGTGCCTAAACTATGGGCAATAATAAATAACGTTTGCAGCTGCCATTTTTCTCGATGGTCGCATAAAAACATGTTCTATACATAGAGTGGATATGTTATTGACTGCATGGAATAATTTTTTTTTTATTTGTTGGTGCCCCACTATTCCGTAATCAAGCGTGACATAAGTCAAAAGAAATTTCAATATATAAAATTTATTTAGTTTTTTAATTGCTTTTATTAATTTCCTATGGAGGTTTGATGGTTAATTTTTTTGACATTCCGCGAGCACTTTCCGAAAACAAAATGCCTGTTAGGCAGTTATGAATTCGCCTTGGTCAGCTATTTTTGACATTTCGCTGGCACTTTACAATAAGAAAATGCCTGTTCTTTTTGCATTGTTGTACTTGTTGTAGAGATGCGCCTACCTCCTATGAATTTACCTTGTGCAGTACGATTTATTTAACACATTATTTTTATGGTATGTACATTTGCGGTGAATAGTTTTGTACGACTAACCCTTGTTATTATGTTTGCTAAAACTATTACACATTAATGTTGCTAATTATGTTTATGTTTCAATTGAGGAAATATTAATTATTTCTTATACAGCAGCTGAAGTCGCCGTGGTCTAGTAGGTAGTGTGCTGGCTTATTAGACGTAAAGCCAGAGTTCGAACCCCAGTCCAGACATCAAAATACAGAAAGTATTTTTTCGGCGATTTCTTCTCAGCAGATTTCTGGCAAAAACTCTGAGAGTAAATAAAATTGCCATCAAAAGTTTCTCAAAAATCTGTCATTCGGAGTCGACTTAAAACTGTAGGTCCCGCCACTTATGTATAAAGTTAACACACACAACATAAGTAGTGTAAGAAACTAGGTCAATAATCCTGACTGAATGGTTGTAATGACCAATTATGTATTTATGTATGTTCTTATACAGCTTTACATGTATTGGTTATTCCTTGCGTATAATTCTTTTAAATGGACTACGGCAAATGATCTTCGTCGATAGCTATTAAATTATGAAAATTAACTACTTGACATCCCAACTATCATCATTACTCATTGGAGACTCACCCATAGAACTGGTACAATGTAAATTAATTTTTTGTTCAATTTTATTGATTTAGTTAAAATAAATGGTTCACAATAAATGTTAGTAACAATTGCTAAGCAATACTGTAAGATAAGATTTAATCTTGTTGTATTGTTTTGAATAAATAAATAAATAGATAAAATGTGCCAAGCACTTGGGTATTGTTTTTAACAGCCAACTCACCTGGACTAACCATGTGAATACAATTTATCCGAAAACATAAACCATGCTGAGAAATCTATCTATGTACTTTACGCCTCTTAATATGCGTATGCTGTTAGCAAAAACGTGCCTGATTCCTACCCTTTTGTATGTGGGTCTGGACTCTGCCAGTAAAAATAAACTAAACATTATTTACAACAATATATTTCGATACGATTTTCTAATATCTCTAATACTTCTCTATTGGGCTAATCAAATATATTCTTAACACTAAACCTACCGATACTTCACGTATTCCTAATCCTACCAAAGGGGATCAAAAGAAATTAACAAGAGAGGAGCAAATCTTGGAAAACACATTCGATGTGTTTTGTAATAAAAGTCGGAAAGACAAATGGCGATGAGATAATGTTATTTTTAAGAAATTCTGACAAGAAGTTCAAAATGGGTCATTTACCCGTCCATGGCAGGTTTAGTTTTAATTTTGCTTGCCTCATCATGGATGGGTCAAGGAGGAAGAGCAGTGGCGCTGGGGGAACGGATCGGGTTGTTATGTTTCTAAGTGTCTATCCCCTGCTATAGATAGTGCAAGAATAGGTTGGCTGTTGGACTTGGATGAGGCCAGTTTAAGGTTATTTATCGGATTAATCACAGGGTACTGCGATATTAGGTCGCTGAATTCAGATTAGATTAGTTATAATAACCACAAGATATCAATTTTAAGTTCAATTTTATAATATCAATTCAATTTTAATAATTAATAGTACTTCAATATAAAACTACAAAATTAGCAATTTTTCGGTGGATATAATTTTCTCTCAAATTCGAATCCGAAAAAACGCATCATATAAAAAGAGGTCTTAGTTAATATTCTGCTATACATTATTTTTTTTTCTATAGATTAATGATATTGATGTTTGTCAACTTCAACAACAACAGCAAACTACTGTTTTAGATTTATTGTTAAATGAAGAGACTGATAATGTTGTTCTGGAACTAAAGCGGAAATCTTGTTGGAATCGAAACAAAAATGCCGATTTTGATGACATTGAGGTGAATAAAAAAATGTGCTTCTTAAAAATTCACCATAATACCGCAAGTTGTTGTGTAGAAAACACAACCACAATAAGTTCAGAAATAACGGTAAACCTTCACTTACCGCCATCTAATGTTCAACAGTACTGTGTAACGAAATCAACACAAACAGAAGACTTAGCATTTTATATGCAAGAACATCTACGCCATATACAAAAGAATACCCAGCGTCTTATAGATCATGAGCATAATTTGTTTGAACAAAGCTTGGCACCAGAAATTGATATAGAGGTTGGTATTTTTTGTTGCAAGCTTTATCTTTATTAGATATTTTCTTGTTTCTGTTGTTTTATGAAAGGAAATAACATTGAGAAAGTCAGACAGCAACGAACGTTTGGGAATAACTGTATGCTATAGCAATACGGAAGATACCTTCGGTAGTGAAGTTTTCAATGATCCCTCAGTAACGGAAGTTTATATTAGTGATATACATCCAGACAGCGTTGCTGGTCGCGATGGGCGTCTAAGACAGGGTGATCAAATTTTGCAAATAAATGGAAAGAATATCAAAACTCGACCAGAAACGGAAACTCTAATTGCTGAAAATAATAATGCAGTTACATTATTAGTCAGCAGATATTTATACACTGTAAGTATTTTGATTGTATTGTGTAAATTATCAAATGATTAGTTCTTTATTTCATGTGTACCTAATTAGGATGAAGATGATTTTAACGATCCTTCCACAAATGAGGACGATGATGAAGTACTAGTGGTGGAGGATGATGAAGATGATGATGATGACGATGAATTTTACGAGGAAAATAACTTGACTTATGTCAATTGTGTGATAAATAATGACTGTTGCATTAACGCGACGGAGGAACTAGATAAAGCTTTATTGACACAAGTTGTGCAACAAGAAACTTTTCAACAAGTGGACGATAAGATTGAAGAAAAAAGTTGTGTTTATACTACAGCTTCCACAGTTCTTCAAAATTCATCATATCAGAGTAATACATTAAAGTGTGCAAGTGACGTACAGAAAGAAAAGAATTGTAAAATGGGAAGGAAAACATCAAGCCTAAAATGTGGAAAAAGTATGAATTTGTCATCAACAAAAATAGACAACACAGTTCCAAGCGGCAAATCAAAAGATGATTATGAAATTGAACACATTTACGAAACAATTCCCGAAGATCCAGAACCGGACTCAGAGCCATTTTATTGTTCACCATATGATAGTTCAGTTTATGTTACTGCAATTGCCTCATGTACATCTTCAACAATTACGGATGCGTTTCAAAATATGCAACAAAAACAACGCGTTGCACAGTGGCTGGGAATTAAACCAGTGCAGGAAATATGTACCACAACAGCGCCAAGGCAGTCTGGTCGTAATGGTAACGCTGTCGGGAGAGGTTTAGGTTCTGGCCATAAAAGCGCTTCTGGTACTGTCCGAAGTATAACAACCTCCTTAACAAACGGTACTATTGACTGGGTAGTACCTAATAACACGTTACCTGGTAGTTGCCAAACAGAAGATCAAGATAATTCCTCTAGTGCGTATAATACCGGTGGTTCCAATAATAGTGTTTCCCCACTAACGTTAATGTTAAATCCAAAAAATCGTTGCGATCAAAATATTTCTTTGGCAACAGCAGCGATAAGTATACCAACAAATGTGATATCTGATGATGGGCTTGTACTTCAGCAAACGCACCAAAAAGCCCAAAAAACAAACTCACCGAAAGAAAAATGTAAAACAACAAGTCCTAAGGGCGGTAACACATATATTCCGAAAACTAATATTAGTGCGTCGACAAATAAAATGTCAATAATGGGTATGTTTATTTAACAATCAATACTTATTTAAAGTTGTACCTTACGCATCATTTATATAGTAAAATAATTCAGTCGACGAGAATTAATATTCCAGGTGACTATTTCGGGTTTGTACATCTATGTCTATTAATTTAGTTCGAATTCCGACATTTTTAAAAAATTCTACAACGTGAAATATATTGCTAACGCACTTTTTCTTAAAATTACCTAATTTTTACAGGTGAATTAAATCTGCAATTGCATATAGACCAATAATGACGCGATTTATAGTCACTTTAACGTAAATTTAAAGAAAAAATTGAAACATTTCATTATATCCAAAACTTAAACACCTTTACCTTTATTGATTAAAATTATTACAGGTTGGTCATTATGTAAGTAAATCGCATTTTTACTCTCAAATTAAAGGTTTTTGTATTCAAATTAAATTTATTTAACTTCGAATTAATTTTTTTGTTTTTTGACTAAAAATTTAAAAATTAATTTTATAATAATACAATCAAATATAAACGAGGCTTTAAATTTTGTGCAGCAATGATCATCTGCTAATTCCAACATTTTCATACTTTTTCCGGAAGAGCTGTTCAATAAATTTGCTGAATCCAACATCGATGATGCTTGGCTGGTCCTTGTAATGCAAAGAAACATAAAACTCAAGAAGTAAAAGATAAGGTTACAGAGTCCGTGCATATTTTCGTGTTTCTTCCTCCATCAGTAAGCATAGGTGAGTTAACCTATGCTTAATCCAATAGAAAAGGTTTTTCTAAAACAAAGCTACATGGCCGAAATTTGTTGGCTGATTCGCACATTAAGTTGGACCTGGTAACAATAATTAAACAATCAGTCGAAACGGTAACACATTCAGATTGTAACAATTATTATCTCGATATGACCATGAATTTCTCATTAGCTGTATCTGGAGAATTTTGCAATAAAACACGTCCAAACATTATAGAAATGAATTGAACAATAAATTTATTTTTATTTTATTTTGTAAATTTTTAGTCAAATAAAAAATTTAATTCGAAGTTAATAAATTTAATTTGAAAAAAAAAATTAATTTGAAATTAAAATAATTTAATTTGAAATACAAAAAAATTAATTTGTAATAAAAAGAATTTAATTTTAAATGAAAAAAATTACATTTGTGTTACAAAAAGTTATGTTTGACTTTAAAACAAATTTAATTTGAATACAAAAATTGTTACTTTGAAAGTAAAATCCTATATATATATATAGACGGCGCCTCTCGCTAAATTATCCGATTCCAATCTATGATGTTTCATAACGAGGGCATCTGTTAAACTTACTTCATCAAGAAGGCCGTTATAAGATCGTAAGTCACTAATGGAAGACTCTGTACTGACAGTGCTATATTTTTTGAACTATCATAAAAGTAACCAATATGAAGAAAAAGTACGTTTATCTCCCACAACCGATCGTCAAGAGCAGCGGACAGTTGAATATGAGAGGTTTGGTGTCGCTTCACTATGAGATTATGTGCCTCAACAAAAAGCTTCAAATGCCACAATAAAGCGTACTTCAATTTTGGAAGTCGCCGTAGTCTAGCAGGTAGTGTGTTGGCTTATTAGAGGTAAAACCAGAGTTCGAGCCCCAGGCCAGACATCAAAATAAAATACAAAAAGTATTTGTTCGGCGATTTCCTCTCAGCAGATTTCTGGCAAAAACTCTGAGGATAAATAAAATTGCCATGAAAAGTTTCTCAAAAAAATCTGTCTTTCGGAGTCGACTTTAAACTGTAGGTCCCGCCCGCCATTTATGTATAAAATTAACACACACAAAATAAGTGGTGTGAGAAACTAGGTCAATAATCCAGACTGAAGGGTTGTAATGTCCAATTATATATATATATATATATATATATATATATAAATATGTATAATATGTATATATATATGTATGTATATATATATGTATGTCAATATATATGTATGTCAATTTTGGAAACATTTTGTACAATTTAATCTAGGTTAGGTTAGGTTACAGGAGGTCGAAACGTCCTTAAAAAGGAAGAATAATGGAGGTAATAGGAAAAAAGAAAGGAGGAAGGAAAGGGAGAATGGGAAACGGAGAAACAAACCAAACAAAACAAATAGAGAGAACGCGATTACACTGATGAAGTCCTAGCACTTCTCAACCAGCTCAAACTACTAATGAATCTGTGGGAGCCTTGATGTCAGTTCTCGACACAGAATTCAAACCCTCGAAGAAGCCTCAGCTTAGAATTTAATCCAAAATACAGTTAAACTCTAGAGGCAATATTTTGAGTTTGAGATTACCGATTAAATTGACTTTAATCTTCGTACTGAGTTTTTGATACATTGGTGGTTCAAACTTACTCAAGAACTGTCAAAAGTAGTCGATAAAGTGCGAGAAAGCCGAATATGACAAATATTTTAGTGATTGTGAATTATATGTATGAAGCTCAAATTGAAAATAGAAATTTTTAATTTATTTATTATTTTTCAAAAATTGTTTTTTATTCAAGGACAAATTGCGATCAGTTTCCTGTCCTATACAAAAGCAAATTTGCGTTTAAATTTGGCGGTACTACAGGCTTTAAACTTCCACTCAAAAAATGCAAATTCAATTAGCGTAAGATTAAATTTAATTGGGGATTATCTTAAATTTGAGTTTTTATCCTGATATCAAAAAATGGCCCTAAGACTGATGTCTTTAAAGAGATACTCCGTTTATTGTATAGGAACCATAAAATAGTTTAAATTCATTGTATATAATATGTTGTTTGATATGTCCACTAGATATTTGCTTTTCCAGATTTTGTATTTAACTCTTAGGTTGCCTTTCGTATAATATTTTAATCAAAAGATAATATAATATATAATATCGTTTATGGATTTATGGAAAAAATTTCATTAAAATGTTACATTACATGGATTATCCTTCCACATCCAAAACTCCTGATGAATCCTTCAACTTCGATTTGCTTCGTTATTCGATTTACGTCGCCTCTGTTGTTTATAAACAAAATCAGGGGGGAATTCCCTCTTTAAAAAAAATTCAATATATAGAATAAAAATTTAATTATTATTATTTTTTGTAAAATGTACATAAATAAATGCATCTGATACATAGCATACATAATTGGTCATTACAACTCTTCAGTCTGGATTATTGACGCAGTTTCACACACCACTTATGTTGTTGTGTGTGTGTTAATTTTTTATATAAATGGCAGGACCTACAGTTTAAAGTCGACTCCGAATGACAGATTTTTTTTGAGAAACTTTTCATGGCAATTTTATTTACTCTCAGAGTTTTTGCCAGATGTCTGCTGAGAGGAAATCGCCGAAGAAATACTTTTTGTATTTTGCTTTGATATCTGGCCTGGGGCTCGAACCCTGGCTTTACGCCTAATAAACCAACACACTACCTACTAGACTACAGCGGCTTCGCAATGCATCTGATAGTATGAGTTATTTGAAATTCGATTAACGTCGCCTTTTTCGGAACATTCTACAACGTAAATCGAGGGATTACTGTATTCGATATTTCAAAAAAAATTTTTGTCGCTAATATCAAAACTCGTATTTTGTTATTTTTTTTAATTTTTTTATTTTCAATTTAATTCATTACAATTGTTGGCCTCAGCGCCCAAAGGCATTAATGAGGCAAGTTGGCTAAATATTTTAAACTAAGTTCATATATACATATTTACATAATAATCATATTTACATATTAATAATTCTTATTAATTTTACAGTAAAAGCTCGTCTCTGTGCTCTAAGATATGTTCCTTCAGTAACTTTTTAAACCTAGAAATTTTATTTTCATTTTTAAGATTTTGTGGCAAGTTATTATACTTAAGGGTACCCATAAACTCTACACTTTGTTTAGTCGATTCCAATCTACACCGGCTTATTCTTAAATTTCCATTATTTCTGGTATTGTACATATTTTGATTTGTTGCAAATGAAATAGTATGATGGCCAATATTATTCAAACATTTGAATACATATAATAAAAGCTGCATTTGGTAAAATGGTTTGACTTATATCTGTAAACATTGTTATAGTTGGATATAATATGTATGCGCTGTAACGATTTTAATTCAGTAGTTTTTTTATATCCATCGATGATGGCTAAATATTTAAAATGACTGTGGATTAAAGCATTATAAATAGTTAATTTTCTGTATTAAATTTATTCTTAAGTTTATATAATACGCCAACAACTTGAGCAGCTTTCATTCTAAGAGATTGTATGTGTTTATCCCAAGCAAGGTTGCTCTGAATATTAATTTCCAAGTACTTAATGGACTTAACTTCTGTCACCTCTTTTCCATCAACAACTATCGAAAAATGTATATTATTAACAGTTGGCTTAAATCGTATGAGCTGAGTTTTATTAGCATTGAATATAAGTTTATTTATTCCGGCAAACTCACATATTAGTGCAGCATCCCTTTCCTTATAAGCTTTTACAACTGTTTCATGCTTGTATGGATAAAATAGGCAAACATCGTCTGCATACATGAGTATTTTCCCAGTAGGAGTAAGATTATGTAAATCATTAATGAAAATAGAAAATAATAATGGCCCAAGTACACTACCTTGTGGCACTCCATTTGAAATTCTTCTTGAACTACTCTTATTAGCACCAATCTGAACGAACTGCCAACGATCTGTTAGGTAGTTCCTTAACAATTGACGACTTTTTTCTTGAAAACCATAAAATTTCAGTTTGTTAATCAAAATATCATGATATATGAGATCAAAGGCTTTACTAAAGTCGTAAAAAATCCCAGCTACTCCACTATATCCTTCATCCAAACTCTTGCAGATGTAGTTAACGACGTTAACAACTGCTTCTTCCGTTCCCCATCCTTTTCTAAAACCATACTGAAAATCATTAAGTAAATTGTTGTTTAAATACAATGTCATTTGATTGTATAAAATTCTTTCGAAGATGTTGCTAATAACCGATAAAACAGCAACAGGTCTGTATTTTCCAACCACAGATGCGTTATTTTCCTTAGGAAGTGGAGTTATTTTATGAATTTTCAGAATATTAGGATATGTTCCAGTGCTAATCATATTATTCAAAATTTGGACCAGAAAGGGAGTTACTTCATCCGCACAAATTAGCAATAATTTCGTTGTAATATTATCATGGCCACAGCTTTTATTTAATTTTAGTTTTAAAATTATATGTTTTACTTCTTCTTGCATAGCATGTTTAAAACCAAATCTCATACTGGTTTGATTTAAAGTTTGCAATGAATTAAAATGATCAGTTTGTGAGTAATGAATTTGTGATTTTAAATTTGATATTGAATCAATAAAATAGATGTTCAACGTTTCAGCTTTTTCCAAGTCATTAACTATTGTTTTGCCATTGATATATTTTATATTAATGCTTACTCTTGAAGTTCTCCCATTTATAAATATAACTCATTTATAAATTTCCAACTCTTTTTATGATCTTCTTTAACAGCTTCTAAATTGTTTTTATAATAATCATTCATACATTCTCTTACCGCTTTTTTGATAACATTGCTAACACCTCTCAATCTTTCCTTAATATCTGTATTATCGGATTTTTTTTTCCTTAGCCGCAACAGTTTTTTTTTTATAGGTAATTAATTTAAGCAAATTGCCATTAATCCAAGGAGCTATTTGTGTTTTTTTTGTTAATTTTTCGAATTTTAACCTTTGTTGAATTTTTAACAGCGTTATCCAAACAATTAATTAAAGCAGATGTGTCTGCCGAAGGGTCACCTGTTACATGTATTTGAGGTAATTCAGATTGAATATATCTTTTAGCTATATCAAAATCGCAATAAAAAAGTGTTTCCTCATCAAAATTTCCGTTTAATGACTTAACATCAATCAGATTAGAAATTATATTGTGATCCGAAAGTCGACATTCAATTGAATCCACAAATATTTTCCTACATATGTTGCTATACACGTGATCAATGGAACTTCCACTTTTAGGGCGTGAGATCATATTGTGACAATTTAAAATATCGTAATTGACCAGCAAGTTTATTAGTTCTTCAGATGTTCAACGTCTAAAATATCAATATTTGAATCACCAGCAATACATTGGTTACGACCATAGCAGCAAAGCATATTTTCCAAAAAAATTAAAAATCTGTTGTAACCACATTTTGGTGATCTGTAAAATGTTATAAATTTCAAAACCTTTCCATTTAATTTTATATCATCTAATGATAAAGCAATGGAATCAATACTTGAGCATATTATGTAGAAAAACAGATGCACCTCCATATCCATCAGCTCTGCAACAATGTATAGCTTTATAACCAGGAATCTTGTATAACTGAAGTAATTTATTCATTTCATAAACCAAGTTTCTTGAACCGCTATAACACTAGGTAATCGTGGTAATTGCACAATTAGGTTTTTTAATTTGTTGAATTGGCAATGGATGAGATACTACGAGCATTTATAGAAATAATATTACAATATGAGCTTAAAATTTCATTATAATTATCAACAAATTATTGTAAATTAGAAAAATATCTGTTTTTTAAAATATAAATAGGTAATTAAATACATTTCATAAATAATTTAACTAATTTTTAAAAATATTTTTAAATATATTAAGAAGATAAATAAACTTCATCTTCTGCATCTGCTACACCCGCATCGATCTGCGCATTTTCGGTTTATTTGTTGTTGCCTCAAGCAAAATTATGTCAACATCTTCTTTACTTCGTATGATTCTTGGCTTAGATGTTTCGCTTTTTTTATTCATTTATTTATTTATTTTGATATTATTGTATTATTTTATTATTTTAAGTAAGAGGAACTTATAAATTATTTTATTTATTTATTTATTCTTATTAAATTATTACACTATTTATATTAATTTTTATTCTGTGGGTAGCACACATGGGCACACTGCATTATATTTTTAATGCAGTATGTATAGCAGTAAGCAGTAAATTTCAAATTTTTAATGATTATTTATTTAATGCAGTATGCCCATGTATGGTGGGTAGTATACGCGTAATAATAAGTGATTTTCGATAATTTATAAAATTATGTTGAAGATTAATGAAGATATTGTTTGTTTCATTTTTAGATATACATATGCCATCGACTATAAATAGAGAAACAAATGTACATCGAAATATGTTGCTTAAACAACATTTATTTAATCAGAAGTTGAATTTAGAAAAGTCACTCCAACCTAATCTGCATCAACCATTGCGACAATCCTATTACCAACAACAACATGATCAAGTACACTGTCCGCAGTTTACAGCTCCTAACTTAAGTCAATATCACTTTGTTAGTAGTCAAGAGGTAAGGCGTTATTCAACGGTTTATTTTGTTGATCCCATATTTTGCAATATTGTCTGACTTTGTAGTTTTAAGTTTTAATCATAAAAAAATACATTTTAAAGAGTGCATCGTTTATAGATACCGGTAGCCACATGCTTGACTCAACAAACTGAATGAACAAAAAGTTAAATAAACAAATAAAAACATTGGCGAGATCCTTTATGACCAAACGTTGGCACAAAGAGAACATATTAAATATGGGACTGTAGTTGTGAGAAGCATGTGTATACCCCAGAGGAAAATTGTTAGTAATATTTTTAAGAGTAACATAATATATAAGAAAACATATATTTTATAAAATATATAGAAAAACTGTACTTCTCCAAATCCCTAAAGACTGCGTATTTAACTTGACAAATATTCTTCAAAAAATCGAGATAATTTCTTATTACCTTCTTATTTCAAAGCTGACAAGCAACTGAATGCATTTCTACGCTCTTTTTAACGAACATTGTTGATGTTCGTGTCCTACGTGCGTAATATGTGTAAATGTCCCCTGAGGGACATTGGTGTTCCAGTGTTGTTTAATGAAACGGCAAGATATTAAAAAACCTGAGTTTTAGCTATTACTATTTATTTAAATATTACTACAAAAATCAGTTAATAGTTGCCATGGTCATTCTAATTAAGATTATATGTGAATTTTAACGACAACAAATAATTTTAATGATCATTTCCTTAAACCAATATAAAATCTAAAATGTTTACTAGTTACAGAAAAGGAACGAAAGAAGTACTCACCAGCTATATTTGACTAACTTTGGTCTTGTTTCAAGCCTTACTATAATTCTATCTATCGATCATTATAATGTTAAAGTTGATGACAATTCTAAATTGTAAGTACTTAGTCAATGGAAATCATAATTTAAATGTACAGTCAGAAAGAAAACAACTTGTACCTCAAACTAAATATTTAACCAAAAAACAAAATATGTTTTTTGTTATTAATTTTAAAGTAAAGCTTGAAATATTATTCTTTAAAAAACTAAAAACTCTGATACTCCTAGTTGTTAATAAATTTTAGTTGCTTTTACAACTAGAAGTCCTCTCGGTTTGGTTTTTAGTTATACCTGCGGGTGGAGATTCTATCATGTATCATGGTCACAACGAGCCCACAAAAGTTTCACTGAATTTAAGTTAGGGCTTTGGGAAGGCTGAAACAATTTTTTTTTTCATATTACAGGGTAACTATTTGGGTACAACAATCGGGGGCTTTGGAGTATTGTATTGAATGAACACAAAGTCATCTTCGGGTTTAACAGAATGTGGAAAGTTATGTTTTTTTAAGTCTTATCATTCTACACATTGATTTTTGATCATCACTGCGTTAAATAAAAATATGAAATATGTATTAACATATTCGGCAGTCGAAAGTTATTGTTAGAAAAAGATCAGACAATAGTGCTATTTGTTCTTCTGACTAATTTCTTAAAGTCGTGTGAACTGCAAAACTACGAGGAGAGATACGATATTCTTTCAATAATATAAGCTCTACCAAAACTCTGTACAGAACTGAATACCACAATTGCTAAACCCTGCAATTTTATGTAACACGATAACTAAAGAAGAACTTCCAACAACGAGATATCAACATCAATACTTAGGAGATTGAAGAGAAGAAGAAAACGAAGTTTTTACCAATCGATCAATAATTAGGAATTTAGATCCTGTCTTCCATAAGAGAATTCCAAGAACTGCTTAGGAAATCTAAGGAACAGTTTAAAGCTGTCCAAAAAAAGTTTCAATTAAAAGCAAAACCCACAAATCGTTCACTATAAGGAATTACAAAAAATACGCATTCAAGAAAATATGATAATAGCAACAAAACAAAAATCAAAATACAAAAAGAATACAATATAGAAAGATCTCGAAGTTGGCGGACATAAAATAAGGTAGTATAAACGGAGCTACGTAGTAATAGTCTGACAGATGTAACAAAAAGTGCAGTGGTCTTAAACACTGAAGGGTTGACCTTTGAAATACAAAATATATTAAAATTTATAGCGCTGTCTTTTCAATAAAAATGTCTTGATATTTAAATAATGAAAAAAAATTATATGTTTATTAAATAAATAAATAAACAACAACGATTAAAAGTAAACAATTCTTCATATTTAAATTTACAAAATAAATATGTAGGAACAAAAACAAATAGAAAAAACGCAAGAGCAATACTTAAAGTGCTTACGATTAGAAAAGAAACAAAAGTAAATACCCGTATAATAAATAAAATACTCGATAAAATTCAATTTAAAATTGTTAACATTTGTTTTAATAGTTTAATAAAAACATTGGCCTTGTAAATCAAAAATAAGAAATATTATTTTAAAACATCAAGAGAAAAGAAATTTCTTTATCATTAATCCCCAAAATTAATATTTTACCATGAAGTTACCAAAAGTAAATATAAAAAGGGTTATAAAGTGAGCAAAGATAGATGCTGCTACACAGCAGCATGAGTTGTTAATAAGGGGAGAATTGTATTGTACACCGAAATGTTTGATATTAAAAAGGAAAGTAAATGTCATAGTACTTCAGCTGAAAATAAGTTAAATTTATAGGAAACTTTTTAGACAAGGCGAATGATAATTGCCCAAGAAACTGCAAATATTAGGATATTAAAGAGTAATTCGGACATATTATCAAAAGTTATTATTGTTATTAATAAAATTCTATACAACCTGGCGTATCATATTATAGTTATAACTTATAATTATATAAAAATATATTACAATATAAAGTTTTTAAAAGCATTACGTTAAAGAATTCAAATTTTTGAAAATTTTTATAACAAAAATTTAATTGAAGTTATTATTAATTATAATTTAAATTAAACATAGAAACTCATATATACAATTTTTAATATTTAATATGTTAAAAGTAATGTTTCGTATTATTATTTTTTTTTTTTTTTGGAAAATGATTATCTTTCAATTTTAGGTAAATAATTTGTCGTTTAGCAATAAAATACCAAAGACTTCCACTACAGTAGCAACAACAATAGCAAACAGCAAAAAAGAAGAAGAGACAATGGTTTGGAAAGTAAAACGACGCCCAGATGGAACGCGTTATATAGTAAGAAGGCCAGCAAAAAATCGAGTAATAAAAGAACGCAGTGCGCGTCTTAATGTTGAACGATTACGAAATGACATAACAACAACTGAGGACGATACCATATCCGAAATCAAGACCGGTCGTTATTGGACAAGAGAGGAACGTAAAAAACACATTGAAAAAGCCAAAGAAAGGCGTCAGCAGCAACAACACATGCCCCATCAACATCAAAATAAATCACAAATACCTTATGATGATTCAGTAGCATCAACGCTATGTATAAGCGATGTAACCAACGTGATATTGCAAGATACAAACGAACGAGAAAAAATGAAGTATCAACAAAATTTAAATTTTATTAGACAGCCACACAAAATAGCAAATCAACAGCAACATTATCAACTTCAATTTAATTCCACAGAAAATCACAATTTCTCGACATTAATGAAAAATAAGGAGAGCCCTACAAATAAATCATCACAAACACTGCCCACAGGCACTGATGATTTTTCTTCCACTAAGGGAAACATGGATAAATCAGATATTTTAAATACTGTGTCTTTTACTTTATCCGAACAAAATCAAATTAATAATGTATTGCAATCCGTAACAACCTCATAAAAATTATCATATTTACGTTAAATTTTATATAGTTTGAAAAATTCGCCAAGTGCGATATGAATGACCGTCATAGCTCAAAATTTATTATAAACGAATTATGTATTATAAATTTTAACTACATATAGAAAAAATGTTTTTAATAAGTTTCTTGTTTTATTTTTACTTTTTTATTATTATTATTATTATTTTTTTTTTTTTTAAAGTACATACATAATAAACTTATATTTATAATAGTCTTCTAATTTTTGGAATTATTCGGTTTATGATAAAGTTTTAAAGTATCCAACATTATTTTTGTAATCTGGAGATATGATTATCTGTTCAATTAATATTTTCTGAAACTGGCTTTTGTTGTGTTTCATTTACGATAAAATGATTTTATGATCTCTTCGTTTCTGATATTTTCTAAAGAAATAAAATAAATAAAAAAGAAATAAGAATTATATTCACATTCCACAACGATCCTTGTATCGCATTGTATTTGAAAACAATCTATTGTGTCATATAGACATATACAGTTTTAAATATATATTAATAGAACAATACTGCAATGGACAAATGTAAACATGAACTTTCGAATATGTTACTATTATTTCAATTAATTCATAGGAAAACTCACACTTATTTGCTTAAAATATTAGAAATATATTTAAGTAAAACAAAATCTTTAATTTGCTACTTACATACATGCATACATTTAAAAAATAATATTTTTTTTGTTAGATATATTATTTCACAAATGCTATTGATCATGGACATGGATTGGATTATCTAGCGGGATTACGAAAATTAAAACCCGTTTATTTAGTTTTCACAATTATCCTATAATTCGAATTCATTATTATTAATATATAAATATTCTTCACTTCTAACGTAGTGTTACAATTACTCACAAGCATAAATAAAAAAAAAAAATAATAATAATAAAGATAAATAAACAAATAATTATTAAATTTTAGGCAAAATAATTCCCCAAAATGAGAAAAATAAAAAAAGTCTAAAATAGTTAAAGTCTAAACATATTTTTACGTTTATTTATTTTGAATAATTACATTTTATTCATATTATAATTAAGCACAATGAAGTAGCATGGGACATATAATCAAACTATCAGAGGTCAAATCTCCGGTGGCGATTCCGGATACGAATTCCCTAAACTTAGTAATAAGTAACAATTTACAAAGTTTCATTGTTTCAAAAGCTCTATTAGAAGAATTGCAAGGAGAATAACCGGTAAGCAAAAATTCTTTTGGCTTTAACGTACCGCATATTAAATGAAAAATAAAAAACATTTAAACTTAATTTAAATCAATTTACAGTAGGACCTTGATTATTCGTGATTCGATTATCCGGGATGGAAAAAGAAATTCTTTTTTCATCGACTTAATTTTATTTTGGATCGACTTAAATTTTACTGCATAGTTTAACCGTGATTATCTCTATTATCCGTGATTATAAGCATAAATTTTTTCTATTATTTTGGACTGTGCACTGTTTTCTGACAAAATTATTTTTTTTATATTTTTGAAACATGTATGTATATAAAATCCTTGAATTACATATAAAACCTAACCTAAAATAAAAATATTTATTAAAAACTAGCCAAAATTGGTACTCAATTAACCGGGAAAATCGATTATCCGAAATACAATATAATATATACACATATGTATACATATATATACATATATATACATATATATACACATATGTATACATATATATACATATATATACATATATATATTAAAATTGGTACGACTCAAAAAAAAGTCCCGCTTGCTAGAATAGCGATATAACCATCCGTAATACATACATAATTGCCCATTACAACCCTTCAGTCAGGATTACGACCTAGCTTCTCACACCACTTATTTTGTGTGCGTTAATTTTTTATACATGAGTGGCGGGACCTACAGTTTAAAGTCGACTCCGAACGACAGATTTTTTGAGAAGCTTTTCATGGCAATTTTTTACTCTCAGAGTCTTTGCCAGAAATCTGCTGAGAGGAAGTCGCCGAAGAAATATTTTTTTTTTCCGTCCGTAATAGTGCTAGTTTTTCTCACTCACGCCTGAATGCCTGGGCCGATTTTCTTGAAATTTGGGATATTGTTCGAGCTTTTGTCGCTGCAGGTAATAGGCAATATTTTTTTACGATTACCTTAGTTAAGTTTCCCAAATAGCTATTGAAAGTGTTGTGTTGTTTGTTAAATCGGTTTCCGAATAATTTGAAAAATTAAATTTTTTAAGAAACCGGTTTCGAAACCGATAAAACAGTTTTTTATTTATTGTTATTTTTATAACAACGCACAACGCCGGGTACAATCTGCTAGTATTCGTATAAAACGGAAGTCTAGTTACCTCCATATTAAATTTGTTTTTGATAACAAACCTTAAAATATTAATTTTATGGCAAAATTTGCAAAAATCTCCACGCGTTCCTATTTCAATGGCTGGAAATTTTTCTTAGTATTTTAAAAAATCATAAAAAATAGAAAACATTGAAATTTATCAGAATTTGTTAAGTCAAAAGAAAAGAGTATTGAGAATTGAAAAAAAAAACATAATTATATTATAAAATTTTGCGATTGGCAAAAAAAAAAAAGCTACGATATTCTCGTCAGTTAAAGGTCGTTCCTATTTTAATGGCCATATGTGTACGTACATGTAAGTATGTATATATATATTCATGTAATGTAATATATACATTCACAAATTTTTTGGTCTTATTTCATTAGTTCCAATAGAAAAGTCTTCCAAAAAGATCTGGACATTTAAATAGGCGATGGAGGCCATAATCGAATTTGTTTACTTGCTCAAATTTTTATTATTACCTTTGACTCGCAGATTTCTCAGTTAACGTTTGACGCATAGTCAATAGATAATCGTAGATTCAGGAGGACTTAGGTTACATTTTCAACTTTCAGACAACTTTTTATTATAGCACAGATGATTTTGGATCTAGAAATGTTCATGTTTAAATAAAATGTGCTATAAGATTCGTCCATATTTGGTAGACCTTGAAGTCAAGTCCATTTATCTTTTGTGCAATAATGAATTGAAACCTGCATAACTTGACGTGAAAGAGTTGACAAGTCCTTATAACATAGAATTGTGACATGTTGCATTGCACTATATGCAAGTGATTTACCAACGTCAATATGCGGTTGCTTCTCTTTGAAACTAATTCGTAATAAAATTTGTTGATTTTGCGAATAAGATAAGAAGTTTTTATAGCCTACATTCCATAGTAATAAAATGGTTCGCACAATTAGTACAATAACACTACAGACAAAGAACTACTCCAATGATCCAGAAAATGTAATTGTGACAGGCAAACATGTGTTTTTGTCATGGCCATTCTAATATTTTGAGACCACATCATCGAAAGCCTTTTATATAACCTGCAGATATAACTATAATATATTTTTCTTTCGTCCGATTATTTGGAAAGTACTTTCACGTTGATGGCGATGGGAATATACTAAATGTTAAGACAACATGTTTTAGCAAGTTGTAGTGTTGTGATACAATTATTTTTTTTTTTGTTTTTGTAACATGGATCGTATTAAATTTTTGAAAATGATTAACGATGTTTATCCTTGATTTGTGAGCAAAGAGTACTACTTTGGCAGCATAACGGTGTATATCAGTTGGAAAGATTCCGTTCTGATGTTCAGCTGGGTAATTGACTATGTTTAACCTGTTGTCTGCCGACTACGAGATAACTCGTAGATTGTATATTCTTCTAGGACGCCAATCTACGAGTTATCTCGTATTTAGTAATGTGAAAAAATCAAATTATCGCTTTATGGCAAGTTTTCTGAAAATTGCAGCTGCAGTCAACGCGCTAATAAATTACCTCATGATTGATGTTGAAAAATTTTACATCGCCGTTTAACTTAAATACATATTCTTCTAATGATGACTATATACAGTGCAGTGCTGGCTTGTATGCGTTTTCAAATTGTTCCAAGCTTTACCTTTTTTCTTTGATAAGTTGCCAAGTTAAACCAGGTATTAGGCAAGTATCACGTCTTAGGTTTATTACATAGTCTTACTACGTCTAAGCTATGTTGTGGTCTAGGTTATTGGTGTGATGGTGGTGGCTTCGATTTCCACCAGAAACTCCGATCCGTTACTCTAGTTAATAGCTGGTAATAATAAAATATAAAAAAGATATTTTCTGATGGACTTGCTGTTTATTTTGCGGTATATTTTTACCTTTTTTTCCCTGGAGCACGTTTAGTATTTGAGATGTCTAATACCTTTCCATAAATCCATCAATTTGACGGGTTAAAATGTTTAAGCACTCGTATGCAACATCTAAAAATACAAGATCCGCTTTTACATGAAAGACTGAATTTTTTTCTTAAAAATGTTCAGAACTCAATGGACTCAGAGGAATCTTCTTCTATCTTTAAAATACTAAAAGTCTAACTATATTTGCAATAAAAATATTTGTACAAAAAAAATGTAAATTAATAGAATATCCTTCAAATGTATGCACAAAGTCAACGTTAGTAAATCTATTGTTAATATGGTGTCACATGAAAGTGGAAACTTGAAATATTTGTTGATTACAATAGTGTTAAGTATTATTAATAATAATTTAAAGAATAGATTTGCGAAACATTTAACGATTTATTTCGTAGACTCCAAGTCAAAAATCCGCGATAACAAAAAGTAATCAGAAACAATTGGTATATTTATATGCATAAAGTCTCTTTAAAATCATTATTGATACAGCGGATCGTAAGTAATTTAAAAAGAAATAAAATTTAATTAAAATCAAATTAATTACTGATTAAAATTAGTGTGCAATATAACTTAATAAAAGAGAATAATTCTCTTTCCAATATACAGTCAAACTCGTTTATAACGAACTCGGTGTTAACGAATTCTTGGTTATTACGTACATATTTTCAAATCCTAACGTTTTAACATCAATTTTCATACAAAACACTTCGTTTATTACGAACTCGTTTATAACGAAATCTCGTTTAAAAGGAACTACTTTAAATGGTCCCAGTAATTAAATTTCATATTTCACCCCGTTTATTACGAACTTTGCCTATAACGAACTATTTTTTCTGGTCCCACGGAGTTCGTCGTAACCGGGTTTGACTGTATTAATTAAAAATATTTAAAAGTTATTTTAAAAAATGTTTTTGAATTAACAAATTATAGTCTTTAATATTTTCCTCGAAGTTTGTTTTTAAATTTTACATCTCAGTGAAAATGGTGTTGGATATTTATTTTATTTTATTTTGTTTGTTATTTGATTTCATCGTACCATGCATGGATGTTTAGTTAACTACGAGTATATCTTTGTTTTAAAATTTTATAAAATTTAACAGCTTAATTATTAAAATCAACTACAAACTTGTTCTGTTAAATCAATAAAAAGAATTAATCACAGCTATTAATGTGCCAAAATGTATTAATTAATTAAATATAAAATTATCGAACATTTACGTGTTTTTTTAGTTTTAACTAAAATAAAAAACAAAATTGTTATTAAAGTCAATAAATAATGGCGATACTAATATTTTTAGTTGGCTTGAAGCTGTGACATACTATACTACATACATACACACATAGAGAAGTTATTTGATAAAAAAAAAACAACAATGAATCAAAACAATTTCGGAACTTTAATTAATATAGTAGATATGTATTTATACATTTTATTTTACAACTGTAACAAAAAAGAAACAGTTTTTTATTTCTTACTTACTTACTTAATTGGCCATAACAACCCGATTAACGGATTTCGGCCTGCCGCAATACATCCTTCCAGGCGCCTCTGCTTCTTGCGCGCCTACGCCAGTTGGTCACACCAATCGATGACAGGGCTTCCTCGACTTGGTCCTTCCAACGGATACAAGGTCGTCCTCTACGCCGACTTCCGCAGATCTCCGCATCAAATACCCGTTTCGCCGGAGCATCCTCCTCCATTCGAACGACATGGCCGAGCCAGCGTAGCCGCTGGATATTAATACGCTGTACAACGTCCATGTCGTTGAGGAGCTCATACAGCTCACTGTTAAATCGGATGCGAAAATCATCGCCAACTCGCACTGGACCGAAGATCTTACGTAGGACTTTTCTCTCGAATACTCCCAAGGCAGCTGCATCAGTTCTTAATAGGGTCCATGCTTCTGCGCCATAGAGAAGCACGGGTAGGATGAGCGTCTTGTAGAGTATTAGTTTCGTCTTGCGAGAGAGGTCTCTGCTACTCAATTGCCTATTGAGACCATAATAGCACCTGTTGGCAAGAGTAATCCTGCGCTTGATCTCCAGACTGACATCATTTTCGGTGGTAACGGCGGAGCCAAGGTAAATGAATTCCTTGACTGTATCAAAAGTATAGTTATCGACCGTAATATGTGAATCAATACGCCGCACGGCTCTACTTGTCGACAACATATACTTCGTTTTGCCCTCATTTACTGCCAAACCCATCTTCTTAGACTCCCGTTCAATAGCACTAAAGGCAGCAGTGACATCTCGTTTGGTACGCCCTATGATGTCGATGTCGTCAGCGTACGCAAGCAACTGGACACTTTTTTGAAAAATAGTGCCATTACGATGCACTCCCGCCTTTCGCAGAACACTCTCCATGACGAAGTTGAAGAGGTCGCATGATAAGGGATCGCCTTGTCTGAAACCTCGCACGGTATCGAAAGGTTCGGAGAGGTCCATTCCTACCTTGACGGAGCTGCAGGAATTGCTCAACGTCATTCTGCATAGCCTTATCAGCTTCGCAGGTATACCGAGCTCAGACATTGTGGCATAAACACGATCCCTTATGGGGCTATCGAAGTCTGCCTTATAGTCGACAAAAAGATGGTGTGTGTCGACTTGTTTTTCGTGGGCCTTTTCCAGGATTTGGCGCAGTGTGAAGATCTGGTCTATGGTGGATTTGCCAGGTCTGAAGCCGCACTGATAAGGTCCAATTAGTGTTTTGACGAGTGGCTTCAGTCGTTCACACAATACGCCTGTAAGAACCTTATATGCGATAGGGAGAAGGCTTATACCCCTGTAGTTGGCGCATATTGTGGGGTCTTCCTTTTTCAGAACAGGACAGAGGACACTGAGGTTCCAATCGTTGGGCATACTTTCCTCTAGCCAGATTTTGTAAATAAGCTGGTGCATGCGCCCTACCAACTCATTACATCCGGTCCTAAACAATTCACCGGGGAGGCCATCAGGACCTGCCGCTTTATTGTTTTTAAGATGCGTAATCGCGACTTTGACCTCTTCATAGCTAGGCGGCGGAATCTCCACGCCGTCATCATTGATCGGGTTCGGAACATCATCTCTAGAGGCGGTATTGGTGTCGTCATCGCCTTGTAGCAGAGTAGAGAAGTGTTTCCTCCACAACCTCAGCACCCCCTGCGGATCTGTAACCAAGTTTCCGTTCTCGTCCTTGCAAGAAGACGCTCCGGGTCTATAACCCTCGGTTAGACGCTTAACCTTCTGATAAAATTTTCTAGCGTCATTCCTACATCTATGCATCTCGACTTCCTCACGCTCACGCCTTTCCTGCTCCCTTTTCTTGCGTCTGAAAAGGCGTCTCTCATCCCTTCTCTTCTCTCTGTAATTCTCGACGATGGCTCGCGTAGCAGCAGACTGCAACGTCTTCTTGTATGCGGCGTTTTTCGCTGCAGCTGCCTCGCGGCACTCCTCATCGTACCATTGGTTTCATTGTGGTGGGCGCTCGAAACCAAGGACTGTTTCCGCAGTAGTGCGCAAGGAGTGGGAGATGTTGGCCCACAGTCCTCCAATGTCGTTGAGATTAGATGGGGATCGACGGAGCTTATCCGAGAGTTGAGCGAAGAACGCCTCTACTGTCCCTTGTGATCGCAGCTTCCTGACATCCAGCTTCCGCAATGTACTAGAGCGCGCCATCCTCGAGGCGCTAATGCACAATCGGAACTTGGCTGCGACAAGGTAGTGGTCCGAATCAATGTTCGGACCTCTAAATGTGCGCACATCTAGTACACTGGATACATGCCTTCCGTCAATCACAATATGATCGATCTGGTTGGATGTTGATCGGTCGGGGGACATCCAAGTGGCCTTGTGGATGTCGAGATGTTGAAACCTGGTGCTACATACCACCATGTTACGCGCCGCGGCGAAATCGATCAGCCTCATACCATTGGGGGTAGTGTTCGGGTGGAGGCTGAACTGTCCGACAGTGGGGCCAAAGATACCTTCCCGCCCGACCTTCGCATTAAAATCTCCGAGGACAATTTTTGCGTCATGGGCCGGGCACTTATCATATATGTCCTCGAGCTTAGCGTAGAAGGCATCCTTAACCACATCGTCCTTATCTTCCGTCGGGGCGTGAGCACAAATCAGGCTGATGTTGTAGAATTTAGCCCTGATGCGGATTGTGGCTATTCTTTCGTTCACAGGTGTGAACCCAAAGACAAGGTGGCGGAGTCTCTTATTAACCACAAATCCGCATCCAAATTCGTGCTTATCAACATGGCAGCTGTTGTACACATCGCAAGATGCTAGTCTTTTGCATCCTTGCCCTGTCCATCGCATTTCCTGTATGGCAGTGATGTCCGTCCTACATTTCTTGAGGGTATCCGCCAGCTGGGCGGAAGCGCCCACCCTGTGAAGGGTGCGGACGTTCCAAGTGCCTATTCTTAAATCGTTGTCCTTTGAACGTTTGCCGTCGTCGTCAACTTTAAAGGGGATCTTTTTGAAATTCTGTATATTGGTTTTCACTGGAGGAAAATTTTTACGTGGTGGGTTCCAAGCCCTACGCACAACCCAAATTTAACGTCCAGGGGATTGGACTTCGCTGCACGCATTAGTTAACATCCAGCGGGTGCTAGAATGCCATCCAGGAGGGGCCGCGAGGAGGCTGCGTGTCAACTTGAATACAGCAAGACAAGGATCGTCCTGGTGGTCGCCATGTTGGCCACAGTCAGAAACTTTACCTTGTATGCATGCATCCCAACCCTCCCTTTTTATTTCTTAGATTTTTAAAAAAATATAAAAGAAAAAAACGCTTTTTAATGATACAAAAAAAAAAAAACAAAAATATATATAATGGTCGACTACAGGTAGTTACATACTTCGTTTATAATAAACCTGGAATAATAGATGGATATTTATCGTGGACTCTATTATGCGTTTAGGTTATTGAGCCATCCATACTGCGTTTAAGTACTATTAGTTTTATTATCTCTTTTAGTTTTAGTATAACCTCTTGAGATGCTGAGACTATGTGCACTTAATCGTCTTCTTTGTAATATTTAGCTTCAACAAATACCAATATACATACATACATATGTATATCCTCATTTTCATTTGATATACAGCTGCGGTCAAAATAATATTATCAAGTTAAAATTTTTATTAAACCCGTTTATATCCACTAAAATGCTAGTCCGATTTAATTCAAAACTCAATGAAAAATTATTTTATGTATGTGGTTTATTATCATAAAAAAATAAATTACTTTCTATCAAAAGATTAAACTATGCTAATTGATTAATAAAAAAAAAAAAAAAACTTAGAAATTGCTCAGTCAAAATGATAGCAATTAGTTGTGTTACTTAAAATAAAATAAACAAAATTTAAATATATAACAGGGGAATACCTTGCGGATTAATCTAAAATAGCTTTTCAGTATTTTGTTGCGTGATCCTTATTCGCTATTACAGCTGCGCAACGCCCTCCCAACGAATCGACCAAATGTTGACATCTTTCAACTGTAATGAAACCACAAAAATTTCTGCACGGCTTTCCAAAGGTCATCAACACTTTTTGGTTTTATTGCAGATACTTCTTTCTTTATTTCCGTCCACAGATTTTCGATGGGATTCAAATCCAGGGATTGTGCAGTCCACTCCATCACACTGATTGAGTTCTCGCTAAACCACTTTTTTGCAATTTTGCGGGCGTGTTTTGGGTCATTATCCTGCTGGAAGATCCACACCAGCGGTATATCGTAGGAAGCATTATTTAACATTATTTCATCAAGGATTTAACATATACCGATGCATCCATGGTGGTTTTAATCCAATGTATGGGGCCTTCTTTGACCTTAACATGAAAAACAGCCCAATACCGTAATACTACAGCCAGTATGTTTGATAGTTATTGCTGTAAACTGGGGCTTGCATTCACTATTAGGCGGCTTGCGTACAAAAGATCTGGAATCCTTTCTACCAGAAAGAACATTTTTGGATTCATCTGTCCATAGAACGTTCCGCCACTTTTTCTTGGGTAAATTTACATGTGTTTTTGCGAACGGCAGCCGTCTTGCGTCTGTCGTCTTTTTTGAGTTCCGTAGCTGGCATAAACGGATTGCATTAAAGTTGACAAAATTCGTTTCCTACTACGGGATTTAGCTTTTAGCTCATATCTCAAGTCCAGCAGTTTTCTGATTTCGGAGTGCTATTTCCCTCGGATGACAATTTTTTTTTTTACTACACGTTTTGCTGGCATACAAAAAAATATTGAATATTTCTTCACAAAATGCACCAACAATTGTAATTCTGTTCTTTTCAATGGTAATTTCTTTTCGTTGATACTTTTTTATTTAATTTAAATTGACTGGTGCTATTAAATCAACTGCATAAAAAGCAAAGTGTTAAGGGTGTTATCGGTCATTACTAACCAACGAATACAAAATTTAAGAAAAAAATTCACGCTCACTAAGAGAACACAAAATGTGTATCTGTTTTTTATTCTTAGAAAAAAATAATAGTAAACTGGTAAAATTTTTACGACTTTCGAAACAGATTATTGTAATTTTCGCTGCCATGTTTAACAGTTTGCTTCACATGGTATCTTTGAACACGTTCCCCGGGTCTTCGATAATAGTACTGATTGGAACGTGTTATCCATCTGATTGGAAACGTGTTATCTAGTCGGATGAGTCCAAATGTAACCACTTTCAATAAGATGGAAAGCAGTACTGCTAGCGCAGACCCGGGGAACGTGTTCAAGGATTCTATGTGAAGCAAACTATTAAACATGCCAGCAAAAATATAATTGGTTGCGGATGCTTAAGATGGTGGCAGTATCACAATAATAATATATAGACACAAAAAAGTCTGCGTTCTAGGTTAAAATAGATAAAGAAAACTTTAATGAATATGCTTAAATCTTATATTTTGTTGGATATCCACGTTGTTTTATGACTTCATTCAATCTGTTTGACATGGAATTCACCAACTATTCCGTTTCTTCAGCACTTAATTTCTCCCACTCTTCCTATATAACTTTGCAAGGTCTGTTTACTTCTATCTTGAACTGTCTTGGAGCATTATGCAGTGTGCTTTGGGTCGTTATCCTATTGGAACCAAAACCTAGATGGTAGGTTGAGTTTCAATATGTTTAGGTATCCATATTTATTCATGGTTGACTCAATAAATTCAAGTTGACCCACCCCCAAAGCCGCCATGCGGCCCCATACCATAACTCCACCACTACCAATCAAATTTTGTTTATCGAGCGCACTTCCTGGCTTTTGTCACACAATTTGTACACCACCAGAGTTTTACGGACAGTTTTTATTTTAGACGAATGTAAGTTCTGCATATTTGGAATAAAGGTCGTCAAATTGTATGGCGAAAGCCAGGAACTGCGTTATTAAATATTAAATGGGGTTAAGATCAGGTGATTGAAGAGGATGACAAAGTTGCTTGGGTTTAGATCCAGATGGTTAAAGACCAATTTATCAATACTGTGTGCCAAATTAGTTTTTAATAGGTTGAGAAAATCTGTTACACCCAGACAATGACCAAACCACTTGCACTAAGTGTATTGCGCATTGTGCTGACGCTTACAGATGTACTGTAGCTTTATGAAATGTTCTTCGTAAGTTGAACAGCACTCTCAGTTGAGTTCTGTCTCACTTGGCGTATAATGTACCGAATTTGAGTGGCATTTAGTTTTTTTTGTCTGCCATGTATACCAACGAGTTTTCACTCGAACGTGAGAGTTTTTTAGTTTTGGGATTCTCTATCAGGGATTCGTTATCAGATAAAGCGTACCGAGTGCCCTGGCAGTGCGCTAGACTATTACCGTGAGAGTCGAGAGAAAATTTGGTCTGTGACACTACAGCGAGGTCAAGGTCAAAGTTAGACAGCTCGTATATAATTAGAATATAATTTATATTTGTATTGTAATTAATAAATAAATAAAAACGTACCGAAAACTGTAGTGATGCAATTCGATTGCGAGTTTTCACTCGTAAAAACAATTGTCATTCTAGAAAAGCTGAATAAAACGAAATGCTCGTTCTATTTAGAAAAAGTTCACACACAGTTAGGGAATGAATTTAAAATGAATCAAACACGGACGGAGTTGCCTTATTAATAGAGCTGCCCTAACTCAACAGTTCGACCACTCCTGAATTGAAGTCGTCCTCGACTTCCCTATTGTCGTCATCTAGTTCAGGCGAACTGTTACATCAGCTTTTCGTTCTGTCCGAACTAAACAGAACTTGCACGCCATAATCTGAACACCAGGTATGTCGTCAATTAGGTATCGGTCCAGTGCTTGCTTATTGTATATCCCATCAATTAGTTCCATAAACGATAGATCTTGAGCATCGCCCTATTTGAATTTATCCGATTCACTCTTACGCAATAGCTTCGTAAGTGATCTTGAGATGATGGAGTAAAGTTCCACAAATTTTCGGGAGAATCCGTTCAGACCCGAAAATCGTCGCACCTCAGTCACATTCGATAGAGTTTTGAAATTTCTAATAGCGTTAATCTTCTCGTCTCCAGGTATAATTCCGTTTTCAATTAACAAGTGATGATTCCTTCTTCGCCAGAAATTTGCACTTGTCTTACCGTAAGGTAAGTCCACAACACTCAAGTACTCCCTTATCGACACTATATGTGCTTTTTTCTACCGTTTTGGTGACGATGAAAATGTCATACAAATACGCTAATATCTGGCCTGGATCGTCAAACTCCAAAACACGGTTTATCACAGCCTGAAACACGTCATCTGTATTAACCAACCCAAAAGGCAAAATACAGTAGCGAGCACAAAAAATGCAACACTGTGCCATATGATCTTTAATAAGATCTGTTTCAAAATAACGGTAACTAATTTATCTATTTTCTTTTGCTGTTAATTCTTTCAATTATAAGTTTTCAAGTAACCACAGTTTATTCCAAATTCTGCTTTAAAAAGTTAAATATTTTTGAATTAGTGAAAAAAGTGCAAATTTTTAGCGAGCAAAAAAATGCAACATAATAAAAAAATAGTTAAAGTAAGTTATTTATTTAATTATAATTGAAAATTTCTTAAATAAGTTATACAACATGTGTTTTGTAATAGAAGCAGCTCTCAGCTGACAGCAAAACTGCAATCATTAAAGCCTTAGAAGAAGGAAAATCCATGCGTGAAGTTGGACACCTCTTTGGTGTAAATCAATCAACCGTATGTCGGATTAAATCTCGATTTTCCTTGAGAAATAGTGTGGAAAGGAAACCAGGTAGTGGTAATCCTCGAAAAACTACCTCTCGCCAAGACCGCCAGATGATTGCACTGGTTAAAAAAGATCCACGAAAGACCGTAGTGGACGTTGCTAATTTCGCAAATGAGCAAATGGGAGTCTCTATAGGCGTTCACACTGTTCGCCGTAGGTTGAAAGAGGCTAATTTGCATGCGAGACGACCCGCAAAGAAACCTCTCATCAGTGCAATCAATAAAAAGAAGCGCCTGGAATTTGCAAAACGTTACAAGGATTGGTCAAATGAACAATAGGCTAAAGTCTTGTGAAGCGATGAAAGCAAATTTAATTTGCTTGGCTCCGATGGGATAAATTTTGTTCGAAGACCGCCTGGACAGAGATATTCTCCAAGATATCAACTTCCAACCGTAAAACATGGCGGTGGATCAATAATGGTGTGGGGTAAGGAACGATATGTTTAAAAAAATTATTGATTTTACGTCACGTATTTACAGATGCGTTTTCCCGTGATGGGGTAGGTCCCTTAACTGAAATCGAAGGAAAAATGAACGCCAAGAAGTACTGTGAAATCCTTGGAGAACACATGCTTCCTCATCTGCGGGAAAAAATGCCTCCTTGTAGCATATTCCGACAGGATAACGATCCAAAGCACTCAAGTCGCTTAGCTCGAAACTTTTTAAGCGACAATGATGTCAATGTTTTGGATTGGCCATCACAGTCCCCCGATCTAAACCCCATAGAAAATCTATGGGAGCTATTAGATCGGGAAGTTAAGAGGAAACATTCGTCAAATAAGAGGCAATTAGAAGAAATTTTGAAAAGTGAATGAGAGAAAATATCCATTAACACATTAATAGCTTTAGTCGACTCTATGCCTTCTAGGTTGCAAGAAGTCATAAAAATTAAGGGCTACGCCACTAAATATTAATTTTAAGATTTTTTTTGTAAGAATTACTATTTAATTTAAATAAACACATTAAAATTTATGCTGTTGCATTTTTATTGCTCCCATGAAATTCGCACTCTTTTTAATAAATGACAAAATAATATATCATTAATTAAAAATATTTACATAATGTTATTGATAATAGGTATCTATAACTGTAGGGATTAATAACCCAAAGAAATATTTTGAACTGGTCACCATTTTTTTAAAATGATTTAAAATGATGAAAATGACTTAAAGATAATTTTACCCAATATTGCATTTTTTGTGCTCGCTACTGTATAAATTCAAAATGTTCGTCAGTGGTCACGAAAACAATGAACCCTCTTTTATTTGAATTTGGCGATAGTCCATTCTTAAATCCAACGTAGTAAAATAACAATTTCCATAAGGTTGAGACAATTGTTCCTCCACCGCTGGCATAGGGTTATTGATGATGGTTTCTGTTTTTTGTTTTTTTTTTATTTATTTATTTAATTCATATAATTCTGCGGTGTCGCCGTGTTCTAGTAGGTAGTGTGCTGGCTTATTAGACGTAAAGCCAGGGTTCGAGACCCAGGCCAGACATCAAAATAAGAGATACAAAAAGAATTTTTTCGGCGATTTCTTCTGGCAAAAACTCTGAGCGTAAATAAAATTGCCATGAAAAGTTTTTCAAAAAACCGTCGTTCGGAGTCGACTTTAAACTGTAGGTCCAGTCACTTAAGTATAAAATTAACACACACAACATAAGTAGTGTGAGAAACTAGATCAGTAGTCCCGACTGAAGGGTTGTAATGACCAATTATGTATGTATGTAATTCTGACCAGAATAGTGCCACAGCGTCTCTGAGACATTAGAGAGCCTAGTTGGCAATATAAAATTCAAGGGCCATTATTACAACTTGCCGTTAACTAAAGTGAGGATTTTAACGGAGAGATAAATTGTTTTCCATTACTACCCAATAGATAGAAGTGATCGTTAAGCTAAAGGGAAAATCATCCTACCTTTCACATTTAAAGGTCACTTTATGTTTGAACTTGCCATATCATAGACTATTTTCGATTCGATATGGGAATTTCAAATTTAAACAAAATGAGCATATACAACAAAAAGAAAAAAAACGTAGTCCGCTGTTGCCACTGCGCTGAAAAAAACTTCTTAAATTGAGCAGTTTTATCGACTTTGCTTCGGCATTGCCATATTTTTTAAAAAGTTAGAAGTTAACGGTAACTTTGCCATTCACTTTAGCTAATGGTACCTTTGATTAATAAATAAGTGAAATAATTTTAAAATCTACAGCAATATAGTTGATGGTGAGTATTAAAATTACAATAGAAGCATATCTATTCCCTAAAGTATTTCTTTAGGTTTATTTTAACGGGGGAGAATTCTGGATATGTTTTTAATATCATTTGGAAGGTTATTGAATTCACGAAAGCCAGCATATTCCACACGTTGTTTCGTGGTTTCTAACCGACATCGTCCACTTATGTGATTAATTCTTGCCCTTTGGAAACTGTGACTATATTTCTTGATTTGGGAGTATTATTGGATATTAAATTGTCTTTTATTGATCATATTAGTTTGATGATTGGCAAGGCTGGGGTTGTTCTTGGTTTTGTGAAAAGATGGGCTAGGGAATGCATTGATGCTTATATAACAAGGCTACTGTACATTTCACTTGTTAGACCTATTTTGGAGTATGCGTCTGTTATTTGGAATCCATACTATCGTTGTCACAGTGATTCAATTGAGTCTGTGCAGAAGCAGTTTTTATTATTCTTTTTACGTGGCTTAGGTGGGATTATGCCAATGAGCTTCCGTCATATGAGGATAGATTAACTTAGATAAAACTTCCAACTTTGGAACGTAGAAGGGCTGTTTTAGGGGTTTGTTTTTAATCTGGTTAAAGGTGATATCGATTCTGAGTTTTTGCTTTGTAACCTGAATTTCAGCATTCCAGCAAGATTTTCTCGGCACTAACGTCCTCTTTCTTTAGATTTCTATAGATGAACTATGGATGTAATTTTCCTTTTCGTAGATTATGTTACGATTTTAACTTACATTATGATTTTATAGATTTTAATTGTAGTGTTTGTAATATAAAACGTAGCTTATATGGTGGCATTAATTCATAAATTATTGTATAAAAATGTATTTTCGTTCTTATCTCAGGTAGTTCCGGTTTATTGTTACATTATTCAGCTAGTGATTAAGTTCTGTAGCTGTTTTATGTTCTCGTTGCCATAACTTTTCCCTTACCCGCTACAGTCCGGGCTGTAGTGTGTACGTGTCCCTACGTAATGGGGACGAACCCTCCGCGGTCGGGTGAGGGTGGACTAGTGTGAGGCCGGGCACGTTCGAAAAAAAATAGATTAGTGTTATTTCGAGTACTATAGTGACTTTGGTTTATTGTAATAACTATGTTGTGATACCCAATGATTCTTATAGCTTTACAGATATAAATACAATAAAAGTTGCATTTTATACAAACCAAAGACAGTTAAGATTATTTTGGATACAACTCAGTATAAGGATATGGACGAAAGCATTGTTTTGCAGTTTTAGAATTGATTTTAAATTTGTTGATTCCCTGAAAGCATATATCATTGGAAAATAATTCAAATGATTTTGAATTAAAGCATTCCTAAGAAGGAACTTAGTCTTCACGCCAAATATGTTTTTAAATTTATAAAGTATGCCTATGGCCGATACTATTTTCTTCCTTAAGGATTGAATGTGTTTGTTCCATTGTAGATTACTTTGAAAGATCATTCCCAGGTAAGTTACATTGCCGCTTTCAGTTACTACTGCATCACCAAACGAGATACCAAAGATTGAGTCATACATAGAAGAATACGGTCGAAATCTTATTACCATGTTTTGTCCTTGTTCAAGGATAGTCTATTAACTCTGGTGTATTCTAGCAAAACTTCAGCATCATGTATAATTTGAGATTTTAATATTATTTCATAATTGAAGGGAAGGGAAAAAGGCTTATATCGTCGGCAATATCTTGTAGCCCATAATATGGGCCATAACCGCTATCTAGCCTATCACATATTTAGTTTATAACATTCACAACTGCTGCCTGTGTCCCGCTTCCTTCCTAAAACCCAATTGGTACTTGTATAAGAGATACTTGTACCAACTCAAATATTGGTAGGATTGCTATAGGCCTAAACTTATCCACTGTAACCGCTCTGCTGTCCTTTGGTACTGGGGTCACTTTAGAAATTTTTAAAGTTGCCAGATATTTTGAATCATTTACGATGTTGTTAAATATATTAACCAAATTATTAAGTCTTTGCTTATTATTATTACTTTACTCGATATACCATCATGACCTGAACTTTTTTCATTTGAAGATTTGAGATTATATCATTAAGCTTATCTTCATTTGTAGTATTGAAAGGGAAGTGATAACTTCAAAAACCCAGTGTATTTAGACTTCTACAGTAATCACCATTAACTTTAGTTATGGATTCATTCATAATTTTTGGAATTTGCAAAAAATATTTGTTGAAAATATCACATTTTATACGATTGTCAGATATTAGATCTCTATTCTTATCTTCTTTAGTTGGAGCGTGCCTTTAAGATTTAAAAACTCCCAGTATTTTTTTGGGTTTTGCAGCAGATTTTCCAGATTTATTTGGCAATAAGCATCCATAGAATTTCTATTAGCATTTTTTATAACTTTGCTTAGTTTTTTCAAAATTTTTTCATTTTGTTGCATTTTTCCGTCTTCTTTTTTTTCAAGTAGATCCTTTTTTTATCATCATCAGGGAAAAGAGATTTTCATTAATCCAAGAGGCTATCTTACGATTTACTGAGGCTCGTTTTACAGATTTAGTAGTAGACTTTTAAAACATTTTAAGATTGATAGATCAATGGACGCATTCCTTGTTTGTTGCATTGAGTTCATTTTTTTTAAGATGCTCTTGCATCTTGCAGGGTTCATTTCACATTGTACGGCCGCTTCAAATTGGGTGGAGAAAGTTTTTGCATTAAACAACGATCACTACCAGAATCTATAAAAGCTGCGCTAGCCACATTGTTTTTCTTGACGATCTTAGAAAGACTCTCATCACCATCACTCTGGTGTATCGTATGTTTCATTCGACACTTTGTCGTTTTAAGAGAAGTTCGGTTTCAAATTTCCCAGCAAGGCTTTTTCTAATATTGCGGAGACTTAATCGAGTAATGACCGCAATTGGAGCATTTATAGCACTCGATTTTGTTGGAGGCTCCGTTATCCTTCTTAATTTGTGTGACGTTGACTGCAGCTTCGTTGATATTGCTTTTCATTTTGCTGTTTTTGGTTGAGGGTGTTTTAATTTCATTATAGCTGCAATAACTGAGAATATCCCCGAAAAGCTGGTTGCAAGATACGTATTCATTAGATATTTTGCTCTTCAAATTATAATCGTTGATTCATTTAACGATATGGTTGCATCGCTCAGTTTTCCCTTCTTACCAATAGCATACATCTTATGTCAGTACTCCTGGCGAGTCTCGTGTATACGACGATTCATTCCCGTCATCTATATATTAATATCGGCTGCTTTGTCAACGTAATGGGAAATCTAAAAGAAACTTATAATCAAATTGAGACCAATTCATAAATATTTCCTCTAATGAATCGACTCAGTATTTAGCTGGGCACAATCGTCCTATCCATAAGCCGATTTAAGAAGCTCAACGTTATTAACGAACTCTTTCAAAGTATGAGACTCATCTACGGAGGGTTCAAAATCTAGTAAAAGCGAAACAATCTCTCTTATTTGACCATATGGATTCGTTATCTGACTATTTTGTTTTAAAAAAAAAAAGGTTTTGACATTATATTACTTGTGGTAGGCGTTGTAAAATGTTATTGAGTGGACTTTGGTTGACGGAGTGTATAAATTGGTGCTTCCTCTATTCGCTGGGTTATTATTCCAGGTAGTGCTGCATATTTTCTCACATCCGATCAATTTATATTGAATAAGGAATAAAAATATTTCAATTAAAACGACCTAGTTAAAGTTGAAATACTGAATTTGATTTTCGAAAAGAATAAGAATTTTAATGAACTATCGTTTAAGATTTTCTTATTAATTCTCTTTAAGGATGTTAAACTGATAAAAAGTGTGCTTTCATGTAGTGTATAAAAGGAGTCCCTAAATACCAACTTGTGGCACACCCACTGGAAAACATTTGCAAAGCATTCAATCATTCACGTTTTTTTTATATAAAACCAGTATTCAGGGGATGACCCCTACTCATGCAGTGCATTGTGCAGGTTTTTTTGGGAAAGGTGGAAAGAGAGAGGGAAGATCCAAACGGAAAGGAAACGAGTTGCTGCTGGTGACTATAAAATGGCCAGTGCTATACCTTCACCATTAGACAGTCTACAGCAATCGTCCCCAAGAAGTCCGTAGTTTCTCACATCACTTATCTGGTGTGTGTTAATTTTATGCAGAAGTGGCGGGACCTACAGTTTAAAGTCGACTCCGAATGACAGATTTTTTAAGAAACTTTTCAAGAAAAGAAAGAGAAGAAATCGCCGAAAAAATACTTTTTGTATTTTTTTTATTTTTGATGTCTGGCCTGGGACTCGAACCCTGGATTTACGTCTAATAAGCCAGCACACTACCTACTAGACCACGGCGACCCCAATATTTATTTTATTTTTTTTTTAATATTAGAAGTTTTTCAACTGGTTTTGATACTGTTGATAATAAAGATTCATATGATCTTTGGCAGGCTTAGGTATTACTTTAGCTAATGCAATTTTTCACCCTAGAGGCTAATATTAAAATTGCTTTATTCTAATAGCATTAATAAATAAAGAAATAGACTCTCATGGGCAGATATTGCCCTCGAAAGTCAAAATTTTGTTGTGCTGAGGTCAGTTTGTTTGAGCGCCTTTAGTTTCAGAATCAACCAATCCACTAGTAGTTGTCTTGATACGATTTGTATAATAGTGTTAGGAAAATGAAAAAATCTAGGTACCGGTGTTTTGCTTTTACATCGTCTAACATTAAAATTATAAACAAAAGCTACAAACACAAAACAATGAACTTGTTAACAAATTATCGTACTGCGTAATGTAACATCAAATACCAACATAAGAGAATGGTAAACAAGTAAGCAAAAAATATATCAATAAACATCAGCATAAGAAATGGTAAACATGTAAAGAGAAATACAACAATAAACACTACAAGAATAAATGTAAACAAAATACACAAACAACAATAATGAAACAACAATATTTAGATTTATAAAGATCTCGAGAAGGCGAAGCCACGAACATTCGCCTTCAAGAACATTCATCAAAAAAGCAAGGCAAAACATGCGAGTTTGTCAGTAACCGTTCAGCCATTCTTGTGTGAAGACGCGGTGTATTTGTAAGAGAGTAATCATGGTCCGTTCCAAAGATAACTCGAGCAATTGCAAAGGGTGTAAACAGAGGAATAACAAACAAAGCAATTGTTGTTGTTTACCTAAAGTTGTGAACAATGGCACACAGAATTATGGGAATAATAAAGAATTTTAATTAAAACTAAATACAGATTTATTTTATTTGCAAACTACGAGCTCATATTTTAAACGTTATTAAAAATAAAAACGTAACAATTGGTTATATTTAGGCTCTGCCTATTTTCGAACAACAGAATTTTGTACATGTTTAATTGGATATTTTTATTTTGTTTTATTTATTGTACTGATTTTCATATTATGCTATGTTCAGACATGCAATTTTATTGAGTCAATATTCGGTTTATTGATTACAATATTTTAAGTGTTTAGACATCAGAATATACCCAGATTAGCTGCTTATTCAATATTCATTTGACAGTTGGTAAATAAAACAGCTGATTGTTGCAATAACATTGTTTTTGTTTGTCGTTGTCGTTGTCAATAGAAAGTGTTCGGAAAATTGTAATATGCTCAATGAACGTACTTATGACAGTGCTGTATTTAGAATTTTTTTCAATATTACAACAATTTGCGTATTTATTGAGCAATAATTAATTGAAATTTTATATGAAATATTGATCTCAATAATGCAGTTTATTGCGATTTATGCAATAAAAGCGACTGTCTGAACATAGTATTAGGTACTAAAGCACATTCACTGATTCCAGTATTTATTGTTTTCTGTTCTAAGTCTTCTCGTATATCATTCATTTTCTCACACCACTTATGTTGCGTGTCTTAATTTTATCAATATAAAGTGGACTCCGAACGATAGGATTCTTGAGAAATTTTTACTCTCACAAATGTTGCCAGATACCTGATAAAAGGGAGTCGCCTAGGAAATATTTCGTTTTGTTCGAGATATCTGATCAAGGGTTCGAATCGTCTAATAAACCAACTAACTTGTGCGGATATCTCTATTGGGTTGAAAGAAATTTTATACGTCTATTATGAATAGCAACTCAACATCAGTCGCTTTGACACTTTGCTGAAAAAAAAACAAATTTCAAATTATTTGAAATTGATCAGAGAGCATGCTCTAGTTTTTGTTTTAACAGTAGTTTTCTCAGCAGCAATATTTTAACAGTATTATCGGATGACATGACATTAAGCTGTGGGAAATTTGACAAGTCAGAAGAAAAATACATGACATGTAAAAGGCTTTTAAAGATTTCAAATCCATGAAAATGAAATTGATGATAAAGTTTAATCCACCACCAAGTAACTGATTTTTTAAGGGTTGCTTAGAAATGTGGTGGAAACATACCGTGATGCCATATCGAACTATTTTATCGGTGACTGTTAAGAGAATTATGTTATTTCTTTTATTAATTTATGTTATTTCCGCAAGGAGATATACTAGCGCAGCCACAAAAAAAAAAATGGGCAATTTAAACCAATAACTGGTAAATATAAATACCGTTCAAAACGGTACTTTCATACTTTAGGGTATGAAAACTGCCAAGGAAATTGTAAACTTTAATAAACATACTTTAGTACCGTATATAACGGTAATAAATGTGTCTGGTAACCTTTTAATCGTATCCTCACTAATTTGGCAAGTTGACAAAACACTTGTCTATTCTCAGACGTCTCACCATGTCGCATTAATGGAATGACTAACAGCGACGTGAATTTTAACGCGTTTTAGTAATTTACAAATCAAAAGTCATGAGAACATTTAAAATAAAAAAATAATTTGTGTCTTACTAAAAAAAAAAAATAATCATAATAAAGAATAATTACATTACGGGTTCGTTTTCAATAATTAAATAAAAAGTAAAAAATACAAATATTTAACCACCATATAGTTGCCTGAAGTAGTGGTAATGTTAACAAAGTCAAACTAATCAAATGAAGATATATATGATGTTATTTTTTTTTTGTTATATTATTTATTTAAAGTTGAAAAGAAGGCGTTGTAAAATTGAAAATAATCAAATCGAGGGGTAATTCAGTAGTTTAGTGTTCGTTCTTAAAGGATATGCACAAATAATGACTGCTTAGAAACAGAAAAATTGGAGAAGAAATGTGTGAAGAAGTTTTCTTGAACTTGATGACAACAGTGTGAGTATGTGTATATATATGTATGTATATACACATACATGTATATACACATATGTATACATGTATATACACATGTATGTATATACACATATATATATATATACACATACAATATATATCTATATATAATTATATAATAATGTAATTACATATGTATATAAAATGTATGAAATATATACATAATATAATATATTTTATATATATATAAGAATATACAGCTATATATTTATATATGTATATAAACACATATATAAATACATACATAACTTCAAATATATATACCTATATAGATATTTTAATATATATATATATATATATATATCATACATATTTATATATATATATATATATGCATATTTATATGTGTATGTGTAAATATACTCTAATATATATATACATATATATAGATATATGTGTATATGTATATATATATATATATATATATATATATATATATATATATGTACTGTAAGGTACTCCAATAGAACAAGTGATGACTTGTAAGTCTTGTTCAAACAGACGGAAATTGCAAAGAGCAAATGGCCGGGCGTAATACATCAGGAACTGTGGCGCTTGCTGTAGGAAAAGAGCTGAGGGGTTAGAGTGTGTAAAGAAACCGCAACCTTCACCTTATACTATTAATTGCATGACTGCAAATAGAACTTGACTATTGAAGCTTTTGGAGAAATTTTAAGTATTTCATAGGAGATTGTATAATTTCAATTTTGGTGTATCGTTACAAAAAAAAAAAAGAAAAAAAATTAAGAAAATTAAAGAAGAAACTATTTGAAAAACTCCTTTTGTTCCGTTGCATATATTTTCTTTTCTAGCTATATGTACAGTGGCGAGCAGAAGTGAGTGCATGTACATGATACAAAGTTTCGTCATCCACAAAAACAAAACCATACAAGCAAATACAAAAAAAAAAAACAATAATTAATGAAATGAATTCAATGAGTTTGAATGAAAAAGCGAAAATAATCCACATAAACTCAATTTTGCACGTTTCAAGAAAATTCAAGAAACAAACCCAATTTCAATGTTTGGTCCATAGACCCTTATTAGAAATAATTTGATTTGCGCGGTTTGACATACTTTTTACTAAATTTTCAATAACATCTTTCGGAATTCGATTCCATTCCGCACCCCAAAGTTTGTCTCGTACTGCCCGAGCCGGCTTTTCACGAATGACCAAAGATTTTCAATCGGATTGTGGTCGGGAATTTGTTGTGGCCATTCAATCAATTGAATATTTTGTTTCCCACTCCATATCTTTACAATTTTTGATGTATGCTTCGGGTCACCATCCTGTTGGAAAACAATTTCTTATTCGGGATAAGCACATTTGTCATCCATAATATTCGGAAGATGGGTTTGCAGTATCTGTAGATAGCCTTTTTACGTATGATACCATATACTAAATATAGAGCGCCAACATGCCACCATGTTAAGCATCGCACATGGTGTCTTTGAACACGTTCCCCGAGCCTTCGATAGTGCAGTACTGCTTTACATCTAACTGAAAGTGGTTAAATTTGGACTCATCACACCAGATAACACGTTTTCAATCAGATGGAAAACAGTACTGCTATCGAAGATTTTTTTTTTGTTTTGCTTGTATGGTTTTGTTTTTGTGGATGACGAAACTCAGTATCGTGAACATGCACTGACTTCTGCTCGCCACTCTATATAATAATTTTTTTTTTCTAGTAAGTTTATATATATGTACCTTACAATTTCATTAATTTGTTGTATTTTGAAATGTAATTTAATTAAAGTTGTTTTAATTGATTCGCACAAAGCTCCTCAAATAAATGTAAAAAATAAAAATCTACTTCGTATCGATAAAGATAAATTTTAAGTATAGGCAAACTAACTTTACTAAACACTTTTTATTGTGTATTAAATTCAATTGTAATGCATAATTTTCTTTTTTTTTAACCTGAACTAGAGTTTAATATTTCATGATATTCTATTTCTAAACTCAAATTAATTGAATCCTTTATTTAGCAAAAAAATAAGAAAATAATAAAAACAAGGTTCTCTATAAATTTGAAATCCATATTTTAATACTAATACGTGTCGTATATTATATACAGTGGTGGCCTTATAATTAGAAATGACTTAGCAACATGTATGTTTGTTAATTTCTTTTCAAAACTTTTTTTACTCATTTTATAACCAAAAGTTAAAAAAGACAGTTCAACATATTAGTTTTAGTTTAAAATAAAAAAAAAAAAAAAAATTCACAGCATCAATATCATTTTTAAAAAAATTAGCTAAAAACATAAATTACCAATTTCAGGTTGGTCATATAAAGTCAAACTCGTTTATAACGAATTCTTCGTTATTACGTACATATTTGCAAGTCCCAACGTTTTAATAATGATTTTCATTCAAAAAACTTCGTTTATTACGAACTCGTTTATAACGAATTCTCGGTTAAAAGGAACTACAGTTAAACTTAGTTATAACGAATTCTCGGTTATAACGAATTCTTGGTTATTACGTACATATTTTCAAGTCAAAATGTTTTAATAACAATTTTCATACAAAAAACTTTCCTTATTACGAACTCGTTTATATCGAATTCTCGGTTAAAAGGAACTACTTTAAATGGTCCCAGTAATTAAATTTCATACATTTTACCTTTTTTATAACGGAGCCTCAGAAAAAACTATGAAGTGTGGCAATAGTCTTTATTTTTATTTAATATGGCAGCATTAAATTATAACTCAGCATCTTTAATCAGCTGATAGATAAAAGGAATTAACACATATTTTTGGTTTTTAATAAAAAAAAATACTTTTTGTTTTTAATAAATGATAAAAATTCTTTGTATTTTATATTTTCTTCTACGACTTCAACCCGTTTGTTACGATCTTTGCCTATAACGAACTATTTTTTCTGGTCCCACGCAGTTCGTTATAACCGGGTTTGACTGTAATTAGAAACAAAAAATATTCTTACAAAAAGCTTAAAAATATCTTAATAAGTTCACATTTAATGGGCATATTCTTTAATATTTTGTCGAATAGCCCTTGTGTTGAACAACATCTGAAAGCCTTTTCGATAAACTTTGTATCAAACGTTGGCATGTTTGTTCTGATATGTTGTGCCAGCTTTGTTGCACCAGCTGAAACAATTCATCTTTATTTCGAGGGTTTTTGTCCTTAAGATCTCTTTTGACTATTATTTCAAACCCTAGAGCCAGAAAAATCACTCCAGCTGAAGACAGAATTATTTAAAGGGCCAGGCAGAGAAACCCTTTTTTGTCTTCTCGTGGAATAAAGGTTGAAATTGTACAATTTTAACGTCACAAACATCCACACGGACAATAAGAAGGCATTTACAGGAGTCGGGACTTCGTCTCAAAAAAAAAAGTATTAAAAATCGGTTACAGTTTGGAACCGAAATGCTTAAAATAGTTCAGTGTTTCTGGAACAGAGTTCTCTGGAGTGACGAATACAAGTTTAATTGTTCCAATCTGATGGAAAAACTTGTGTAAGATATCCTACGTACCTCCAGGTACGTAAATAAATTAGCAAACATATATGTTGCTAAGTCGTTTCTAATTATAAGTCCACCACTGTACTTACAGTGACTCCCACCTTATTTCAACCAGCACCTTTAAAAAAAATTTAATATGAGTTTATAGAATATATTTAAAAATTAAACAATAAAATTTAATTTAAAAGCCTCAAATTTATGGGCAATTTGTGATCAAAACGTTCGCCAACACCAGATTTCGAACAAGAATGATCTTACAGCAGCTCTGAAAAAGGAATGGGCAAAAATAACTCTCCAAAACACTAGCAAATGGAAATAGGAAGTCATACTAAATTTTAAAATTAAAACTCTTAGTTAATCAATCATTTGTTTGTTTATAGTAAGTGGTTGGGTTGACTGTTACTCTTCTATTTTGTACAATAAGGCTACTCTTCGTTGAATCGACGAACACTTTCACCATAATTGGTTACTGTTCGTCGAATCGACGAAGCTAATTTACACTTCATCATATAATTCTTTTAAGTATGGCCAATTTTAACTCTTTTTATAAACAATGTTGATTGATTACGAAAGCTTGTAGTGATAAAACGTATCTGAGACACCCATTTTTTTAATCCTGGATGGTCATTTTTGCACATTAAGGTTACTCTTCGTCGAATAGATGAATTTTTTTTCGTCTACTGACTGCAAGCTTTTATTATCAAATAACGTTGTTGAAAACAAGACCAAAATTTGGTCAAAAATAAAAGAGTTATACGATAAACTGTGAATGAGCTTCGTCGATTCGACCAAAGAATATGCATATGCATATTTAGATAATAGAGTAGTCACAACTATCGCAAAAGAAAATCTCAACAGGATAATGACGTTAAACATACTAGTAAGGCAGTAAAGAAGCTAGATTGTAATCCTGACTAAAAGTATAGTATATATTGTGAGTTTTGTTGAGTAGATTTCAAAAATATTTTTTTATATTACTCGAACCCCCCAAACTTTTTTTATTTGACAAAAACTGTTTTTCTTTACCTTACGCATAAATTTCTGGATTGCTCAAACATTTCTGATCCGATTTCCAAAATTTAAATCTTGTTGAAAAGGGGATAGATGAACAATTGAAACGGTGTACATTATTATTGGACTCAATATGGTATGAGATGTGATGTATTAAAATAAACATCATATTTCATCTTCAGCATGAGGTTTTTTTTTTGTAATATTGATCTAGAACTTTGATCTAGTACTTTAGTATTTTTTTCAGTATTTTTCCATTTCAAAAATACCGCAGTACCCCCGCCACACATTCCGCACTTTTTTATTATTACATATTTAATTTTTTAACCTTTTCTACTGTTAATGCATTGCCAACATGTTTAATGTAATGCTAAAGGTAGAATTAGTCTTTAGCACCGGTTAGCCAAATGTAACGGAACGTACGTTAGTTTTTCTATTCCTTGTATTAAGTATAAATAAATATTTTTGTACAAGAGTACCACTTGATGCAAAAAAGTATCCTTTCAGTTAGAGTTCAGTATCATTTCCAAATTTCAATTTTGCAACACTGCTAATAGGGTCTCAAAAAAGTATGTAGAAATTGTACGGGACGCAGTTTTAAAACCAATTTAATCTTATACTATGTTCACATAGGCAATTTCATTGAGTCAATATTCGGTTAATTGAGAACAACATTTTAACCGTTCAGGTATAATGAATATACGCAATACTCAATATTTATTTGACAGCTGGTAAACAAACGAGCTGGTTGTTTTGTTTGACGTTGTTGATATTTCAGTCGTCAAATGTCAACAAGAAGTGTTCGGTTACTTATAATATGCTCACTAAACAAACTTATGAGAGTGCTGTATTTAAAGTTTTACTGAATATTATAACAATTAGCATTTAATTGAGCAATAATTATTTGAGATTTTATATGAATTATTGAGATCAATATTTGCGTTAATTGCGATTTACGCAATAAAGGTGCATACGTGAACATAGTATTATGCCTACACAATTTATAGTAAGAGACGAGAAAAAAATTTAATAAACAATTTAAGAAGTATTATTGGAAAAAGAACATGGGATCTATTGTGTAAAAAATATGGGATCACAAATATCTTATATTCATATGCATATATACATATGTATATCGTTCTGCTTAAAAATATTAAAAAAATATATTATTGTTTAATTTATTTTCATTTTAATTTTTTAGAAATGGGGTTATATGTACTCAATATATACTGCTCGCTCAATATACATACATCTCTACATACTACTCAATTATAATACAAAAAATATTTTATTATTGATTTTTCTTTTTAAAAAATTTAGCCCAAATGACATACACGAAAGAAAATGACAATTGAAGCAATGCAATAAAGGACGAAAAAATAGAAAAAATTTTATATTCTTTAAATAGTCGAAAATTTAGATCGAGAGCTATATTACCACCTTTTGATGTGCATTGAGCTACTGAAGGTGATGGGAATATTATCTATGAGTAAATTATATGCGTTATATTTGAGAACAGTTTCGCTTAAATGGTCGTTATGGTATAGGAGCGATAAATTAATGCTGATAGCAGTTTTACTATTGTCATCAAATATTAGCAGCTGTGTGGCGCATCAGAATCGTCGTGAACAATATAATTATGAAGGAAGATTCATTGGACAGGATGAAGCTAAAGCTATAGCACTTGATACGAACACACGGGTGGCTAAAATACCGTGTAATTTTACAACGAAAACCAATTGTATATATGTTCAGGAGCAAAAGCTTACCTTGACAACTCACAATTCACCGATTTGGAATCAACAGCGTTCAAATGAAATTGTTGTTTCATGGGTGACTAATTCAGATAATCGAAATAAAACTGAATATATTATTGGTATGGAAACAAGTGATAGTAATCGCAATAGAAATAATGTTCGAGATAAAAAACGAAGTAATTTATTTGATGTTAACTGGATTTTTGAATTGTTGGCCTGTATGATGTTAGCCAGCGCATTTGAAGTATGTCTTCTTATATTACGGAATTTAAGAAATATTAGTTTGACGTTTTTCGGCATTTGGTCTGCACTAGTAGTTCGCCTACAAAAGCTATGCAAATCATGTTCTACGACAACGTTGAATAAAAGCGACCAACAGCAAAGAAAGCGAAACGTGGCTGTAGGTGAGAAACGTACACTTTCTTACATATTCGCTATATTAACGTGGCGGGCAACACAAACGGCAAAATGTAGTGGAACCAATTCGCATACTACTCTAAGAGACGATACTGCTAACAATGTGATGAGTTATGGGCATGTCACGAGAATGGGTGACCTATTGCTTCTAATACTTTTTACACATGTCTATTATCAGAGACAACGATTGGAGAAAGGTTTAAGTGGTGATGAGAATGATTTAAGCGACGAAGCGACTACAGAGAATAGTCAAAATAAACATTATTATCGGCAGTTCTACGATAAGCAGAAAAACTCAAATTGTAATGAGGAACCCTTAAATAATAAGCAGCACAGTCTTTACAATAATAAACGATGCTCACATTTTTGTGGAAACACTTATCAGCAGATTTCTTCGCTACAGGAGTGCAAATTATCACAGTCAAAAGTAACGCCAGTTTCTTCGTATGTACCTAAAATACCATATTTGACATATTGTAACGGTATGGTATGGTATACATGTTGCTTTTGTCAATGCTCTTATAGGACATGTTGTTTTTGTTGTTGCACTTGCCGTCATTGGAGTCAATGTTGTTATCTTTATACACCACTATGTAACACAATATACTGTTGCTGTTTTCTTAAGTTTCTAAAATCATTACACGAGGTTAACTGCTACCATTTATGTTGTTGGCAGGATGTATGCAATCTGGGAGTGCTAAACTCTCAATCCGCTTATCATTGCTGCTGTCACTTTTACTGTCAACGTGCTTCCACTTATTGTTGCGTTTGCAATACCCTAACAAACAAGAAGACAACAAGATCATTAAATTTTCTATTACAGAGCAAAATCAGACTCTCCCCTTTAGTTGCTTCATCACAATACGGTGTATGGAAGTTAAAATCGAATTATAAAGCATATTCATCATTCTGTCTATTAGATGGATTACACATGCTGGTAAATAATCACAAGTTATGCGATATAAATCTTGATATTTTTACATCTGTATTGTTGCAATATTTGCTAAGTTTAAAAAGCTATCAAAGTGTTATAAAATGGAAAAGGGTTCAGGTGGCAGTTGTGATAATGGCATTAATTGTGGCACGTTCAACGAGTAGATCTAATTATGATTATCAGAATTGCTACAATTCCCTCTTAAATAAATGTAAACTATTTGCAAAGCACAAGCAAAACAAAAAAAGACGCCGGAGACGTCGTCGACATCAGCATTGCAAGGCTTATAAGCCGCATCATTATTTCAATACAACGTCAATTCAATGTATGAAACGTCTCAAACTCAAAAAGTTAAATAAACAGATTCTTAACAAACTGAATAAGAAATTGGCAAAACCACAAATTTCCAAAACAACAGTCAATGAACACTCTTTAGTGGCAACTTCATCGAAAACTTCAATGGTTCGCTCAATAAGACGATTACGTGGTTCAAAGCCAAACATAGTTTGGTTACTTATTGGGCTGATATGGTTCGAAGGACCAAAAATAGTTAACTGCAATGTTATTATAAATTATCAAAATCAACAACAGCACGAACAGCAACATCAACAGCAACAACAGCAACAGACTGGAAATAGCCATAAGGAAACGACTACAAACACAGTCAATTCGAATTTTGAATATAAAACCGAAAATTTTAATCAAATTAAAACAAAAAACAATAACAACAGCAATAATAGTAATAGTAGTAGCAATAAGAGCAAAAATAAAAGTAAAAACACCGGTAGTAGTAATAGCAACAACAGCAATGGCAACGATACTAACAATAACAATAGAAACACAAATAATAGCAACATTAATTTGTCAGTTAATGTTATTCCTATAATCAATACAATCCATTTAAAACACTATTGCAATAGCAATTATTATCAAAAAGTCATACGATCATCGCAGCGTGTTCAACGTGCCTTAAAAACACATCCAAATTCAGATATTAGTGTAACTTCAAGTGCCTCCCAAAATTACAATAACTTAAATAATGGTTTGAATTCAAAAACAGACGAAATGGCTACAAAGACATTGTCACAAAATACCGATGAAGGTATGTATGCATGTCCTAAATGCATGTTCACTTTTTTGTTTTTTTTTTTTTACAATTCAATTTATGGGTATACAATAAGAGTATTTCAATATCAACTATACATACATATTTAGATGAAAACATAGAAGCATAACTGGGAAAACTAAATACCTCACCTTACCTCAACTCACATAATAAGTAGTTCAACTTATTCTTGATCTAACAAACTTAACTATTTGACTGCTATGCGGCGCAAAAGCGCTGCATTAATTTGTTACAAAAATTTGCAAAAAGCTAAAATAAAATCAAAAGACGAGAAGACCCTATAATTCTTTATACATAGGTTATTAGAATTTTGTAGATTTTTTTTTATTATAACAATTAATTGTAGATTTCGAGCAGGTATCGAATGTTATCACCAGAATCGCTTAGCAGTCAAACGGTTAATATAATAAGTTTATAGTGTTTAATTGTCAATTAAATACACAAGAGTGTTATCTGAATGTTTTAATTAAATGCAAAATTTGCGAAAGATTTTGAACCATTGTTTGTGTGCTACATTAGCTATTAAGTTAACTTCAATTTGCGTATTGAGTTTTACTAGTTGACTTAGGGCCATTATTACAACATGCCCTTAAACTTCGGTTTAGTTAAAGGTACCTTTAGCTAAAGGGAATGTTAAGTTACTTTTAACTTATTTTCGTTATTACGAGATAAAATAAAATCAAAAATATGGCAGTGTCAGAGCAATATCGACAACACTGCTCAATTAAACAAATTTTTTTTAAACGCAATGGCAACGACGGGCTTCTTTTTTTTTCTTTTTGTATAAGTATATGCTAAGGTAATTAATGGCTATTTTTCATTTAACATTTATTAAAATAAATAATTTTAAAAATGATGTTATAGGCAAGAATTATAAACTAATGATTACGCCATCACGTACACGTCACGCAAATTGCGTTCCTATTGGCTAATGATAAAGTAAGCTTTTACTTAGTACACACAGTTTTCGGAAGAAATGTTAATTTTCAGATATGAAAAAGACTTGGAACCTTTAAAATAACCCAATTGCGTCATCTAACGGGAAATCATGCTCAAGGCGTAATCTTTAGTTTATCATTCTTGGTTATAGGATCCTATATTCGAATAATAATGCTAGATTCTTGGAAGGTTTCTAATAAAAATGTACACAAAAGTTTACTATACCATATTTTTATTTGCCATTCCTGTATGTACATATGTATGTCATCTTGTAAAATATAATTCGCTACGTACCCTAATATATATAAACCTAACATTGTTATTATTTTTTTACATAAAATTATTGGAATAATTGGAAAAACATTGTAAAAACATATAGATATTAAGCTAAAAACATTGTGTGACATAAATGTGTAAATGAATTTTTAAATTTTATATATTTTTAATTTTTGGCTTAACTGTTATTCATATGGTAACTATTGTTTACTCAATGTAAAGATCAACTCTTGTGAAATATGACAATACCAAAAATCCTCATGTGGAGTAACGGTACTTTGATGCCACGAGATCAAAAAGTTAAAGACTGATTTACACTATTCTGACTCGCTGGAAAAAAGTTAAAATTTTTTAATATTCAAAAAAGAAATTAATTTAAACAATTTCGTTGATGAAAGTATGTTAATGTGTTTTAAGCATTAAATAAGATAATATTTTTAATCATAAACCTAATTATTTATTATTTCACAAGGATTTTTTAATTATGAAGAAATAAAGATGATTAGCAACAAAGTCGAAAAATGTGTCATTGGTGAACTAAAGAATGGTTTCTCCTATAGAAAAATTTCTCAAAAATTTAATATTTCATTTAAAACTGTAGGAAATATACCACCACGTTTGGGACACAATTCCATACCTTCGCTAAGGGGGATAGACGCTCGGTACAACGTTTAGTTGCATCAGGAGAAGCTAATGGTCCTCGTGAAATGTTAAAGTGAAAGTTATCTTCATGCTACCAAATTGAAATATCTAAGAGAACAGCTCTTAGAGAAATAAATAAATGTGGTTTTCATGCAAGAAAAAGGGTTAAAAACCCACGTTTAACCGAAAGACACGAATTACTTAGGTTAGCATTTGCAAAAAAATATCAAATAGTCTATGGATGACTGGGAAAAACTAATATGGACAGATGAGTCCAAAATTAATCTTTTTGATTATTATACCAACTATGAAATTTGGTGGTGGAAAATTGCTTTTTGGGGATGTTTTTGTGTGCAAGGAGTAGGAAAACTTCATAAAAGAGTTGGAAATATGAATGCCGAAATGTATATCGACATTATAAAGTCATCGTATATGGATAGTCTAACTGCTTGGGTTCGAAATGTTGAAAACTCTGTCATGCAACAAGATAACGACCTTAAGCACAAGGCTAAAAACCCTCCACATTCACCAGATTTAAACCCGATTGAAAATTTATGGGGATTACTTAAACGTCGGGTTTATAATTACCAGCACAGCTTTAAAAGCACAACTGAGCTTTGGCAACGCTGTCATGACATTTGGTCATCGATATCATAAGAAGTATGTTGAAAACTGGTAGACAGTATGTCTTTGAGAATTCAGGCAGTTATAGATTCCAAAGGAGGATATAGGAAGTACTAAAATTGTAATTTTAATAATTTGCGTTATAGATTCCAAAGGAGGATATAGGAAGTACTAAAATTGTAATTTTAATAATTTGCGACAAAAGTGTGTAAATGAAATAAATTTTTTTTTTTATATTTCGGAAGAAAAAATCGTAAATAAATATTGGTTTTAAAACCACAAAACTTTCGTTATATACTTTGTACCTAAAATATTTTGTCACAAAGTGTAAATATTAGAACATCATTTACACATTTGTGTCACATACTGTATAATCTAAATTTTGATTTTTTGAATTGAAAATAATAATCGAATATCGATAATTGTGTATCTTATAATGATAGTGTAATAAAATGAAAATAAAATTAATCACTTACAAAAAAGACTAAACACAAAAATATACTCGTATTTATAACAAATGATTCGTTATTGTTTTTTTTTTAAATTAATTTTTCCAATTTAAATTTGTGATTAAATAATACATTTTAAATAAACGCGTAAGGTGACAAGAGGTTTCAGTTGTGCTTCAATGTATATCATCTTTTCTGAGCGTACAGTATTGGTTTAAACTAACTGAACAAAGATTATGTACTTTAACACTTCGTTGCATGATTTAAATTTTATGTTTTAAGTTTTAATAACAAAAATTACATTTTCTTCGATTTCGGTGATTCTAAAAGAAATTAAAAAACTTTGCAGAGACATACTACATGTTTATGCAGTTTCATATACTATGACAGTCAAAAGTGGGTCAACACTGGAAATATTTTTATAGTTAATAGAAGAAACTCTGAAAATTTTTGTTCTTCAGGAATTCTTTATTGCCACTTAACCACTAAAAAACTTTTTTTTTTTAAATACAACAACAATAATAAAATAATCTAATATATAAAATTCTCTTGTCACGGTGTTAGTGGTTAAACTCCTCCTCATGAAATTTAGTGTTCATATCGGGTAGGGCTGAGAATCGGACAACATCTATTTTTTCATAACCCTAATTGTTAAGAGGTCGTGGCAAATCGGGAACATATTTAGGGACATAGTGATCGTGGACGAATGCAATTTGTTGGATAATTTCGTAGAATCGATATCGACAAACTCACTAAAAATAGGCGTAGCAATCCTCCCCCTTTAAGAGAGCAATCCTCCCCCTTTGTTCTTTACTAGAACCGTTACATTTACTGCTTAATTTGTTATAAATTTAACTAGAATGATCAGAAAAGAATTGTTTCGTTTAATTAGTCATAGTTCCACGAATTATTTTGCAAAGATTAGAACCGAAATTTCAATAGAAATTAGAAAAATTATACAGACATGGATTTTATGGCAGACATCCAAGGAAAAAGCCTTTCATTTCCAATGTAAATAAAAAAAGCTTTTGGATTACGTTAAGATGTAAGAGTAAGTTCGAGATTTTTGATGGAGAAAAACATAAAAAAATTTGGGAGAGAAAGAATAAGGAACGTTAAGCACAGAGTTGGATCTTTTGAGGTTTGGGAATGTTCTTTCAACAAAACAATGATAACAAGCACACATCCCGTTTGGCGAAAGAATGTCTAAATGCCCAAACACCAAACAAACTTTATCATCCACCACAATCACCAGATCCCAATTCCATTGAGAACATTTGAGATTATTTGGATCGCAGGGTACGTAAACGGAATCTAACCACCCGTGAAACCCTGAAAGAGGATCTAAGAGAGGAATGGGTAAACATATCGACCGAGTACATTAAAAAATTAGTGCAATCTATGCCAAATAGAATGAAATGTGTAAAAAAATCAAAGGGAGGCCAAACAAAATATTAATTTTCTGAAAGGTACAAAATTTACTGAAGTTTCACTTAATTCATATGTAAATGTATACTTACTTTTGATGCGTAATTTTATAACTTTTTTGTAAAAATATATAAAAAAAAGGAATTGTTGTTTAAGTTAAAGAGTTTTTTTTTCTATTTTAATGTTATAAATAATGAATAAATCATTTTATTTATGCAAAATAAAAAATGTTATTTTCTATTTGTATTATTTGCGTTATCTTAAGAGAAGAAGTTGTACAATGGGTCAATTTCGACCTCCGGGTACTGTACTTGTCTTAACTGACGAGTACACGTCCTCTATCCATTTGCGTTTACTCAATTTTGACTCTCATAGTATCTTAAATCAATAAATAATTATGAAAATTGTAAAATTATAAGACTTTTTTTTAATATAAAAAACTTGTTTTTTGATCATATTTGTACTTATACTTTTTGTATTATACTATTTGTATATTTAAAGTATTTGAAAGTGAAATATTTTTAAAATAATTCCTTGACTTCTACAATAGTTTTTATGTTTTAAGACAGTTTTGGCTAATAATACCTACATGTGTAAAATAAACTCTACATATTTGTTATAACATCAAATGAGAAAATGTTAAAAAAATAAAATTATTTATACTTTATTAGTTCATTGTATAAGCAATTTGACAAAACATAAAAACTTCAAGTGGGTATGAAGAAAAACAATCTGCGGAGCTATCTCGATCGTAAGACTCGAAATTAGAGAATAAGTTCCAAGGATGACTTGAAAAGAGCTCTTCAGGACGAATGGGGCAAAATTAAACCAATTTTTTGTGTGCCGTGTGCCAAATAAAGACATTCATACCAAATATGAATATTCAAAAATTACAAAGTTATCTTTTTATTTAAGTGTGGTATACGAGACATAGCTTTGGCTTTAACATAGAAATTGCAACTATTTTATGTTTTAGTTAAAAATTTTTTTTTTTTCAATACTAACTTGAAGTTTTTATGTTTTGTCAAATTGCTTAGACAATGAACTAATAAAATATAAAGAGTTTTATTTTTTAAGAGTTCCTTATTTGATGTTATAAGATAGTTTAAAAATTAATCTAAGGTGTACGAGTTTCGCTTGGATCTACTGTAAATAAAAGCTTTCCAGTACTGATATTTTTACAATTTTGTGAAGGGTTTTCTGTGAAAGGAAAGGGTTTCAAACGAGATTTCCTTCAATTTTTCTATAAAGTATTACTGTTCTGGGCTTCTACTCGTTTATAATACAGTGGCGAGCATGTTTAAGATACTGAGTTACGTCATCCACAAAAACAATTTTTATTATTTTATTCATAACAAATAACAGCAAAGAAACAATAATTAATGAGATGAATTCAATGAAAGTGGACTTATCAGACCAGATAACACGTTCCTAATCAGATGGCAGTACTGCTAACGAAAACCCATTTGAAGAAAACTGTTAAACATGGCGGCGGAAAAATATAATGGTTTCTGGATGCTTGTTGAAACTCTATATTTAGTAGATGATATCACGTTAAAAAAGACTATCTACAGTTTCTGCAAACCCATCTTCCGAATTTTATGGACAAATGTGCTTATCTCGAATAAAAAATTGTTTTTCGACAGAATGGTGACCCGAAGCATTCAGCAAAAGTGATAACGGAATGGAGTGGGATGGAATGGCCGGCACAAAGTCATTCGTGAAAAGTCGGCTCAAGCATTGTGAAGCAGCCCGAATCGTATGAATGCGGAATGGAATCGAATTTCGAAAGATGTTATCGAAAATTTGATAGAAAGTATGCCAAACCGCATAAATCAAGTTATTTCTAATAAGGGTCTATGGACCAAACATTGAAATTGGGTTAGTTTCTTGAATTTTCTCGAAAAGTGCAAAATTGCGTATATGTGGGTTATTTCCGTTTTTTCTTTCAAACTCATTGAAGTCATCTCATTAATTATTGCTTCTTTGCTACGAATAAAATAATAAAAATAAAGTTATTTTTATTTTGTATTTGTTTGTATTGATGTCGCCGTGGTCTAGTGAGTAGTGTGTTGGCTTATTAGACAAAAGGCCCAGGTTCGAATCCCAGGTCAGACATTAAAACGAAAAAATATTTCTTCGGCGACTTCCTCTCAGCAGATTTCTGGCAAAGACTCTGAAAGTAAATATTGCCATGAAAAGCTTCTCAAAAATCTATCGTTCGGAGTCGACTTTAAACTGTAGGTCCCGCCACTCGTGTATAAAATTAACGCACACAACATAAGTGGTGTGAGAAGCTAGGTCGTAATCCTTCAGTCAGGTTGTAATGACCAATTATGCATGTATTTGTTTGTATGGTTTTGTTTTCCTGGACGACGAAACTTAAAATCGTAAACATGCACTCATTTCTGCTCGCCATTGTAGATTTTAGATCAGTTTTTGATTTTTAGCATCCTACAAAGGAGAATAAAAGGTCAACTCCACCGATCATTTTTTATATTTTGAAACAATGATAGCACAATGTTATTCCCCCATGAACCATCCAATATATTCCCAGCAAATTTTATCTAATCTTAATGTCAAAATTCTGTCGATTTCTGTTTGTCATGACACTGTGGTGCATTAATTAAATTCAAGTGACTCGAATCATTCGTATAAGTATTTTTCTAAATTTATGAATCTGATTGTTGTGAGTTTGATGTCAACGTTGTACTCATACTCATTGCAACCTATACTATGACGCCTCCGTTCTATAACATTCTAAGCCGAAAAAGTGTCTTCTGAGTTAAGAGCTCTTAAAGTTTTCACGCGCCATACATACATATGTATGTGTATTCTCAGTAGATTTTTCCCTATAACTTTAGAACGGATGGGCGCATTTTAACCAAATTTTAACAGTATTTAAGTTGGAGAACGTAGAATTTAAAAATGCAAGAACATTAAAAACGTTCTAAGCACACTTAGAATGGTGTCATCGACTTGTAAATCAATGTTGTACTGAATACGAATGAATCAGATTAGTTGAATTTCAATTCTGTTGATTCACTCATACTCAAAATTTCATGAATACTTATGAGTAGTGAAAAGACGATTCATTGCTGATCTCTGGTGTAGTGTGTGGCACGTAGTGCCGACCCGTTGAAACAACGCGCTTTGGTATCCATATCATCTAATTTAGGCTAATAGGAATTGGTAATGATCGCCGTATAGGATGATTTTCGTTCGTATTTATCGAAAATTTAAAAGAGAATATTTTAAAAGATTATTTTGAACTTGTAAGTCATATTTACTTATTTATTAATTAAGAACAATAAAAAAAATTTTTTATATGCTTAAAGAAATAACATTTCTGTATTCTGTTCTCAGTTAAAAATATTTTTAACCTAATACGTTGACTTCAAAAGTATGCGTTTTTATTTTATGCTAATTTTATAATTTTGCACACATGCTAATATGTAGATATGTTTGTACATACATATATGGCAAGAATTACAATATACTCGTATTAATAAAATTTTATACACATATTTTAATGAATATACTCGTATACGCTATCCACACAACAAACATCATCATCAACATCCAACACCAAATATACAACACTTTAACAAAAAAATAAAAATACAACAAAATAAAATAACACATTAACGCATATATAACGACAACAGAAAATCATGTTCAAAGCGATCTAATGCGTTTGGAATCAATAAAACATCAAATCTTATTTAAGCTGGGCCTGACGCGCAAGCCCAATGTTTCGCATCCGTTGCCAAAACAATTTATATGGGACACAATATATCGCGCTGATGGTATTAAGAGTTTTCATGAGTTTGCCAACAATTATCAGGATAATGTTTTGCAACATCAAAGTTATCCATATTGGACAACGACTTTTGCAAAGGATTCTAATGGACAGAGTCATAATCGTAACGAATATCCTAAAGTGCCATACGATACTGAAGACGAGATGGATAATATAAAGAGATCGATGGGTGGTAGTGTAGGAATTTTACAAAGGAAATATGGTAAAAAGCTTCATCGTACAAAGGCAAGCTTTTACAATGATATCAACTTTTACAAGGGCGTAACAGCTACACCTAAAAATCAATTTCTTTATACAACAAATCGAAACAATATAAGTCACACAAACAAAACGATCAATAATTTTACAATATTTAAACAATCTAAACACCAACAACAACAACAAGAATATCATAAATATCCACAACACTCAACAACAGCAACAACACAACAACAACAATTCCAACAGAATCGAAGACAACATGAACAAATTAATCAATACACTAACAATAATAGCAAAAACCAAAACCATATTCATAATTATGACTATGACAACAATAACAATAATAACAACAATAATAATAATAATGTTAATACTAGTAACAACAACAAAAATAATAACAGCCAGAACAACAAAAACAAAAACAACAACAACATTATTGTGGTACAAAAAGAAATTCGCGACAACAATAAGTATATTGAAGAAGTAAAAAAGTTTACATATCTAACGGATATCAATAGTAGTGATGATAGTTTAAATAGTGTGAAATATTATAGTACCGACTCTGACAATAATAGAATAGTAAGAAAGGAAAAATTGCAAAACGTCCGATATGATAAAACTATCGATAGTTATGATAATGATAACGGTAATGCTAATGCTAATAACGATGATAGTGCTAATATTGATGGTGATATAAATGAAGATATAGACATCGAAACAGAAGTAAATTCAGGTGCCAATATTGATTCCGATCTTTATACTCGTAGCCATAACCATAATTTAAATCGTCACGATAACTATTTGCCAAAATTTGATGCAATCGATGAAAATGATGAATTTTTTGGAAGTACTCAGGAGATAATAACGTTCGCAGAAAAAGGTATGTATTACATATATCGATGTATGTACATATGTATATCGATAGTTTTATAAAATATTTAAAAAAAAAATTAAATTCATTTATTTTAATTTCAATTACAATTTAATGTAATGTAAATAACTTGTAGTCGTCGTAGTCTGGTATCTGTTCTGTTGGCGATATACGATCGAATTATTTACTTGTACGTTCGATTTTTTTTAGTTTTGGGATTCTGTCAGTCGATATCGATTAATATGTTTGGACATTTCTAATGACAGCAGTCGATAGCGTGCAACTGTTCGAATGTAATCTTACGAGTTTTTAATCGTAAGCAAAAAACCTATTGAAACTATGCTGTTGGCATAGCATGGCATTCTATAACTTTGAAAGTCTGAAGAACATTAAAAATTTTGGATCAGCTATGCAAATAAAAAAAGGGAAGATTGGTCAGAAGCAAAAGATTGTAGTGATAAAATTTTCCAACTACATCACAAAGTAATACACCTTGTAACGATTCGTTTATTTCTGCCTGTACACTATTGAAGAAGTTCATAGCGAAAACATTTCCTCTTCTCCTGAAATTGAAGACAATGAAGAAGAAAACGAAAAAGCATTGGTTATTTAAAAAAGTTAAATCAAAGAAAATACCAAAAATTAAGATGTAAAAAATATGACGGCTACAGACCTATGTATACCACAATGAAGTGTTAAAAAGATAAGACAACATTATTAAAATAAATAATAAAAAGTTCGACCTAAAGAAAAACGCAATTCAACAGTTGTAATAAAACAAAAAACTTTACAATTAAAGGAAAGGGCAGAAAATGTAAATTCATGCAAAACTACAATACATTTTTAATTTGCAAAAATTAGTTTTTCGTTTTCTGAATTGCTCGTGATCATGGCATATTTATATAACGGGTAGGAGCGTCTCTACAACAAATACAACAATGCAAAAACAACAGGCATTTTGTTTTTGCTAAAGTGCACGCGGAATGTCAAAAAAATTAACCCTCAAATCTCCATAGGAAATTAATAAAAGCAATTAAAAAAACTAAATAAATTTTATTTATTGAAATTTCTTTTGACTTTTGATGTCATGCTTAACTACGCACCTATAAATTAAAAAAAATTATTCCATCCAGTCAATAACATTTCCACTTTATGTATAGAACATGTTTTTATATAGCCATCGAAAAAAATGACAGATACAAACGTTATTTGTTATTGCCCATAGTTTAGGCACCTAGTTGGAGAGACCGAAATCATTTTTTGGGTAATTCATCACTCTCGTCTAAATAAATTTTAATATCGTAAATCTAGGTTGTAGTTTAAAAGATGTATGTATTTTGTGTTAAAGGCTTAAATATTATTAATCATCTTGCAAAAGTTTTAATAAAATTGGCTTTGAAATAGTAATCCTGAAGAATTTCTAGAGTGCGTATCGTTAAGGCTACATCCGGTACATATGAGGGTCCATAAATCCGAAAATGAGTATTGAAACAAAAAAAAAAAAAAATTTGACATTTCAAAACTCGTCAGCTGTTGATTTGATACTACCTATTACATAAATATGCCTCGCTCACGACTTTACAAAACATAGGTTTTTGTTTACAAAAGTGTTCAGTGTTGGAAAACTGGATTCGAAATTTCTATCAACTCGGAAGCCAATTCGATCACGACTGCCAGAATTAGACCCCAGGTCAGACATGACAATAAATACACTCGGGTCTCGTTTTATGCCGATTGTTTTTTTTATGCGAATTCGAATTTATGTGGTTATGATACTTTTTGAACTTTAGCATCATTTTTATATTAAACCAAGCATGCACCACTGATATAATCATTATGGTGGGTTTTATTTTGTCGACAATGACCAATGAAAGAATTGACTTAGCTCATCAAATTAGACGAGATAGATTTGACTCGCCGAAGCAGAATGATGTAGAAGAACTGTTAGCTGACGAACCATTAACCGATGTTAAGAACCGACAATGGGAAAAACGTAGATAGTGAAGAGGGTGATTCCGAAGAAAGTATTAAACAATTCAATTCAAAACAAATTCGTGATATCCTCAAAAAAGTTAATAATTTACAAAATCTTATTCTTAGTATGGACCAAGAAACCGAAAGAACACTGACAATTTAACGCGGATTGACTGATCTGTTTTCCGGATATCATGAGTTGTATAGGCAACTTGAAACCTCAAAGTCACAAAGTTTAATAACAGCGTACATATCCTGCAATAAAAGAAACACTTAAAGCTTCTAAAAATTCGTTGATCTAGTCCCCTACATACATATGTATACACTACCCGATAGATGTGGATGTATGTATGTAATAGAGTTGTGCACAAAACATTCTGCTAGCTTACCCTTCACCGAATGCATTACTGTAGTGCACTCTTTTGTGTTGCTCTTGATTTTACGAGTGCACTGAAATGTGTATTTCTCTTTTATTCAAAGTGTACAACAGCACTCGTTTGGCTGTGAAGTAACGGAACTATGACGCCTTTTGCACGTTGAAATTTGTTTCGAAACAAATGTGAGAAACTTTTTTGCATTTTCTTTTAAAATTTCTTTCGCTTTTGGACGTAAAAATTTATTTCAGAAATTTTGTTTTCTTTTATCGCGTCGTTCTGGTGTTTTTGTCAGTTGCAACTTTGTTTGGCATTGTGATTTAGGTTCAAACACAAGACATGAACATTATATGAATATTATACTTGTTATTACATTATAATATATTATATATTTATGTGTTATTATTTTTTAATATATTTACCTTATTTAAATTATATTCTTTTTAATATTTTTTATTTTTATTTTTCCAACCTTTTTTAATTAATTGTTTGGCGCTAAAATTTTTCGTTTGCTAATGTTTTGATTTCAAACACAAAATCAACAAAAACTAATGATATTTTAAATTATATTATTTATATTAACACCGTTGACTAACTACGAGTCATCTCTTACCCACTTTTTCTCCTAAAAAACATAATTTTTGCCTTTTGATGATATCTACGATCTAAAAATAATTTTTAGTAATATAATGTGAAAAATCAAATTGTCGTTATTGGCCAGTTTTCTGTAAGTTGCCGCGGCAGTCAAGATGTTAACTTCTCTATGCGAAACAAAAAATAAAAGAAAATGTGAAATCAAATACAACTCTGTGCATGTACGAATAAAGAACAAAGCAAATTTCTGAGTACATGAAATTCTAAAATCACCCCCGCTCGTTTTTCCCCTCTCTCCTACAAACTCAAGAGTGTTGAAATTTGTTTCGAAACAAATTTCAACGTGCAAAAGGCGTCTATGCTTTGTGTTGTAATAGCATATTTCACTAATGAAGCTAAATTTTCAGTATTGTCATATGAATTTCAGTAGTGTATTCGTTGAAAAACATGCGTACATAAGTGTTTCTATACATTCTTTGCTTTCGCCATAAACTTTACAACAACAATCGATCTTCAAACTCGTTTTTGTTTGTTTGTTTTGTTTTTTTAAAAAGAAAAACATTTTTTCTTTCCCATTTACTGAAAAAAGAAATGCACGTTGTGACACTATGAAGAGTACAATATTTTTGTTGGGCTCTTCACACAACTCTCTTTTATACTGTTGTACAATGCTTTACGAGTGCAGTTGTTTTATTGTACTCTATCTTTGCTTCACACTTATTTATATTTGCAGCTACAATCTAGTGTGCAATTTTATATGTGTTGTGCACACCTCTAGTATGTAATGATAAAAGTACGTCGAACCAATTCCAAAACGATGCAGAATTTTACTTTATTTTTATCTGCCTATGGAATTATTCCTTGCAGGCAATTAATTACAAAAAACTATGAATTTAAAAACTTAATTACATTAGTTTTTATAACACAATTCGTTAAAGAAAAATCAATAAGAATATACGATTTATTAAATTCGTTACTCATTCTTCTTATTGGATCAGCACCAGCGTAGTTGGATCTAAAAAATTGTAATGATAATGGGAAAAAATGACGTGACGGACGTGGAATAACATTAAACGTGATATTTTGAATTAAAAAACTGAAGCCAATATCGCCAGTAATTACACTGAATATGAATAAGATATTTAACATAGTTCTGCGGCTTTTAAGTGTCGATAGTTTAATGCTAGTCTGGCGGAATAAGAAGGTAAGCATTCAGTCCTCAGAGACAAAACAACAGAAATTGCTTTTGTACAGATTCGATGACGTCGGAATATTTTTTATATAGAGGATCCCATATAATGGGTCCGTACTCGAGTATAGGCCTTACAAGAGATGTGTAGAGCGATAAATCGTTAAATTCTTTAGCCCACCGTTTTATAAAACCAAGTACGCTTCTAGCTTTATTTACTGTCATTGCTATGTGCGGAATAAAATTTAGTTTGGGATCAAGTAGAACTCCTACATCCAGGAAGTTATCTACAAGCTCAATTTCATATCCATCAAAAGAGTAGTTTGCAGGAATCGGATTCCTTCTTACAAATCTCATTTATTTACATTTTTTGAGATTAAGCTGCATTGAATTTAAATTACACCATAAATGAAACGAATTTAGGTCATTTTGAAGGAGTGTCTGATCGGAAATTTGGCGATAACTTAGGAAAGTTTTTACGTCATCAACGTACATTAGGATGATGGAATAGTGAATCTTAATCAGGTAGGTCGTTAATAAACAATGAAAACGGAATCGGTCCAAGGTGGCTACCCTGAGGTATGCGAGAACGGACATCAATACTTCTGGAGCAGCAATTTTTAAAAAGTACGGTTCGTTTTCTGTTAGTTAAATATGAGTAAATCCATTTTAAACTTCGGTCAGTAAATTCCATTAAATAAAGTTTTCTCTTCAAAAGTACATGATTGACTTTATCAAAAACCTTACTGAAATTCGTATAGAATGATTGATCTTACATTCATAATTATAAACTTCAGTTTATTATTTATTTATTATTTTTTGGTTCATCTTGTTTTTTGTTTTTTCTGTAAATAAAGAATTAATATTTTATTTTTGTTTATTTTTTTTATAAATTTTTGTTTTTATTGTTTAAGAAATTGTTGTCGTCGAAAATCCAAAAGTACGTATCAGCAAAAAAATCGAAGTCGAGTTTTTTATTAATTATGATTCGTAAGGTTATCTAATATATCTGTACCAATTTTTACATTTTTACGAAAAAAATAAACGTTTTTATATCAATAATTCAAAATGACGTACCACATGAAATATTTATTTTACAACGTTTTTTTCTTCTCCTGTAAAATCAGATGCAGTGATGTTACGTCGACGTGGTCTAGTAGGTAGTGTGCTGGCTTATTAGACGTAAAGCCAGGGTTCGAGTCCCAGGCCAGACATCAAAACAAAATACAAAAAACTCTGAGAGTAAATAAAATTGCCATGAAAGGTTTCTCAAAAAACTGTCGTTCGGAGTCGACTTTAAACTATAGATCCCCCGCCACTTATTTATAAAATTAACGCACACAACATAAGTAGTGTGAGAAACTAGGTCAATAATCTTGACTGAAGGTTTGAAATGACCAATTATGTATGTATGATGTTACGTAATTTTGGATTTTCGACGACGAAGTATACTTTTGCTGATTTTTTATGCGATTTTTCTTTGAATTTTCTATTAAAATTAAAATATGAATTTATGAGTTTTTTCAGGATTTTGGAACGAATCATTAATTTTTATGTACATATATGAAGTTAGAGTATCGTTTTTGGAACGCATGTATCGCATAAAACGAGACCTGAGTGTTTATGAAAAAGACATTTCTTCGTCGACTTCCTCACAGTAGATTTTTGGCAAAATCTCTGAGAGTAAATAAAATTGCCATGAAAAGTTCCTAAAAAATCTATCGTTCGTAGTCGACTTTAAACTGTTAACACATGCAATATTAGCGACGTGAGAAACTAGGTCGTAATCCTAATTGAAGGCATATTGTGTATGTATGCATGCGTGTATGTAACTTGAAATGTTCCTTATATTAATTATGACATTTGTCAATATGAGTAAATAATTATAAAAAAAAAGAAAAATAAAAAAATTAATAGGAAATCACTTCGATAAGTTTTTCGGAATTTGGTGTTTTCCTGTAAAGTGTGGTTTATGTATTTGGAGTCCGCTTAGTAGAAGTGTATTTATTCATATGTACATGCATATATCCATATATGACAGCTCACAGCTTATTCTGTGTACTCAATTGTCTATAGGATAATTGACCCTATTTTCGTATAATGACAAAGACAAATTAATTTATTTATGCTTTTTTCTTTCGTTACTACAACTAATCTAGTTTTAAAAATAAGCAACGTTTTTTTTTTGTCGTATCTGTTAATATAAAAAATAGATACACATATCGCTCTTTTATTGTAACATAGTCATATCTTAAAAAAAATTGAACTTGGCAAAATTCGATTTAATTTCTCAAGACATCAGTCCTATGATCTAATTGCCGCAAACATTCTTTGCTATAACTACGGTTCAGATTGGGATATAAATCTGATTTTTTTTTCAACATATACAGAAGGTCTAAAAGAGCAGTTTTGCTTTAGTAACTACAAATTTTAAATTTTTTGAGATATGACTATGTTGAAGTAAAGGAGCGATATGTAGTCGAATTTGCTACAGGGGATTGGTGGAAACCATTGTGCGTATTTAAAATTTTGAAGATAACTACAAAGTAAAAAGAACGTGGAAAAGGGGTGCAGACTATTAGAGCCACTGCAGAATGTAAATAAAGATACTGATTGGTATAGCTTTTTATAAAAAAAATTTGATTGTGGGGTTTAAATAAATGTTTGACGTTCATGAAGAATTATTTATTGAATTAATGGTGATTTCTTTTCTGGTAAACAAAATGTTTGTATTTTGTAGCACTTATTGGAGGCTACACAAACCCTCTTAATACATTGCATTTTAAACGATTATAAAAGAACAAAATGCATTGCCCATTATGCAATTATTTTTATATATACCAATTTAGCGTTTTTTTTTTTACTATGTTAACGATTTTAAAACTAATCATTTTATAGAAAATGAAAAACTATTTTTTATTTAATTCTTCAAATAATATTCAATAAAATTATTTTTTATTTTTGTAAACCTAACTTTACAAAAATGTTTAAAATAAAAAATAAAATTGCCATGAAAAGTTTCTCAAAAAAAAAAAACTCTGTCGTTGGAGTCGACTTTAAACTGTAGGTCTCGTCTCTTATGTATAAAATTATCACACACAACATAAGTGGTATGAGAAACGAAGTCGTAATCTTGATTTAACCCAGATATGCCCATTGCTTGATCATGCTCATTTCAAAAATATTTTTATATTATTTTGGAAGTAAATGAGAAATGAAAACAGTGCATTTATAGTTTTTTAAAGATTTATTAAAAAAAAATTGGTTTTTGACGAATTTGTGCTCCAAAAATTTAATATTGACGATGTGACGCTTTATTCGCTTATTTTGATGATTTTTAGAAATTATAAATTTACATCATTTTCTTTACTTTGCAGTCATTACTAGGGCAAATATAAGTGATGATTTTTCTGTATCTTATGTCTTTTTCATCCTCTAAAAGCCAAAAAATTACTACCTCTACACGAAGGGAATTCTACATACGAATAGTCCGACTAAAGAACGGATTTTGTCTGCAATTCACTGTGCGATCCACTGGCCAATCGACCACATACGTGCATATGTGCTCGCCGAGAAAAGGGTGTTTTACGTAGAAGTACATAATTCTCGAAACAAGCCCCTTATTTTGCTCCTGCAAAATCCGTTATAATAGCGATAGAACAGTGAAACACAAACCATATTGCAACGATGCTCCAATGAATCAACGGAGTTCGATATCCTACCGTCTTCAACGAGGAACTTCAGCCTCTCTTATACGCGGTCAAGAGGTCTCAAAATAAACGGCCTATACATGATCAGATGAAGTCAAGTATTTCTTGCACTCTCTTAAGAAGCTAAGGTATTGAAAAATATGTAGGTTCTAGCACACTGAATTTTCATGCCGATTTTATGACGATTGTTTTTACGATTTCCATGAACGCCTTCGACGATTTCTTTCTTCTATTTGACGATACAATGCCTTATTTATCTGCCAGCTATGCAGTAGGCACATGACTTGTTGGGTGTGAAACGACACATTTTCGGCATCTAGTTAAGGCTTTTTGATGGCTGGCTCCGTTTGCTTTTCCTATGAAATTATTTACTTGTAAATGTACAAATTTTTACTTACTGTACAAACGTGGGCCTATATTCAGTCATTATAAAAATATCACTATGACTCTATATAATATTCAATAATTCAATAACTAAATAACTAAATAATGCGATCACATAATCTCCCAAGAGGTATTGATGAGTACTGAGTATTTCAACAAAAAACGGTACTTTGATAAACGTAACGTATCATGTAAACAAGAATGTACTGGTGTACTATATAGGTCACTGGGCATATCTGAGTTAAGGGTTGTAATGACCAATTATGTACGTAATAATGTTTTTACCGAGGGATCCGGGGTCATACAAGTTAAAACTATTTTTTTTTGTAATATTCAGCTTTAGGGCCAATGTTTTCAAATCGCTTTAGTTGGCACAATATGTTATTAATTATTTAGAAAATTTTTTCGAATTTCTATATAGAAATAGCTAAAAATCAAATCAAATATGTTTGAGTCACTGTACATTACAGCATGATATTTTACACAAAAATCAAACAGTTCGTGTCAGTTTGGTTTTGTCTTAAATGGTAGGATTGCGACATCCCGGACACCTGCTTTTCAGAGATTTATACGTATCCTTTTTTCAGATGAAACCTGATGGTGCGAAACATGGATATATTTTTTTTTAAATCTTTTTAGTCAAGGTTATGTGATGAAAAAATTTTCCAATGGCAATATTATGCCCCAATAGAACAGCGACAATATCAATAACAACGCCCTCATTTTTATTCCTCTCTGGTTTGCCGGCTACAAGTTTTCCCAATATGTAATATGCGTAAATTTTCGACCATTCCTGATTATTGAATTAGTAAAGCATATGATTCTGTTATCTCAGACATACAATGTCCACAAAAATATTGTCTTTCCGAAAAACCTAAAAATAATATTCGATGCAAAGCTTGTGAAGCACAAAAGATAATAATAATCTATCATTTACTAAAGGGAACTGTAAAGTTACCTTTAACTTATTTTGATTATTACAACTTATAGATAAAATAAAATTACACTAATACCCCGGTTTACGTCACCTCCTTCTGGGTCTGCTTCGAAGTTGCGTCTTTTTAAAATTTCTGTGATTTCGAAGTTGCGTCGATTTTGTATCAGTTTGCGTCGCATGTTTCGAAGTTGCGTCATTAGCGCATCGATTTGCGTAGTTAATACGAAAATGTTTGTAGAAAGCTAAAACAGAAAAAGGGGATTTCCCGTTTAAATCTGGTGCAAATTCGAAGTTGTATCTTTTTAAAATTTCTGTGATTTCGAAGTTGCGTCGTTTTTGTTTCAGTTTGCGTCGTTAATATGAAAATGTTTGTACAAGGCTAAACCAGAAAAAGGGAATTTCCCTTTTAAGTCTAATGTAATACAATATGTATTTATGTTGTCGGATGGTTGCAAGTTGTAGGTTGTTAGTAAATTAAATATTTTTTTTTGAAAAATCTATTTTAGCAGGTAAAATTATGAATCTCGGAACCAATAACTGGAAATCAATACAAATGTATAGAAAATCGTGCTTCGTTCTGCGTCGTTTCGGTTTGTGACGCGTTTCTTCAGGCCCTATTACCGACGCAAACCGGAGTATTAGTGTATTTTATTCAAAAATATGGTGGTGCCAGAGCAAGGTCGTTAAAACTGCTCGATTAAACAAGTTTTTTTTATTTTCTTTTTTAACAGTGACAATGACGAAATTAAAATTGCCATTTGTTGTTAAAGAAATTTAAAAATTTTTATTACCAACACTTAACAAAATATAAAAATCAGTAACTTAAGCATATACATACATATATTAAACTTAACCAAGCTAAATTGTAAAAAAATACTTTTAAAACAGACAAAATACAGCATTTATGCACAAAGTACTAATTTTTGCCCATTTTTTTCCCTTTTGGGTCAAAATTTTAAATAGATTTATTTCCTATAATCGCACCGACAAAAGCTCGATCTATATCCCAAATTTTAAGGAAATCGGTCCAAGCGTTCAAACGTGATTGGCTAAAAAACAAAAAAAAAAAGCAGATTTACAGAAAGATTTATAATATATGTATATTAGGATGACAAGTTCAAATATAAATTTAACTTTTTATTGGGACCTCATAATTATCTGACCGTTAAAATCCTCCCTTGTAGTTAACAATTGTCTTTATTTCTGAAATAAATTTAAAATAAATTACAACCTTACACAAGTCTAAATCGACATATTTACGTTCATTGAAGATGATGTTATGAATTTTGTAACAGAATAGAATGACATAAATATAACAGATTCGAAGTAACCGGTGGTTCAAACTTAAAGCGATAATTGTGTCCTACTAAAGATTAAGATATTTGATTAAATAATTAATACATAATGTGAAAAGAAAGACTAGAGCCCTGTTGCACTCCTTTTGAGACATTTGAAAAAATCTGTTTACTGGCATTCGGCTAAATATGAGGATAAAAGTCTAGTTGATGTACATATATGTATTAAAAATTGAACAGTTTTCCTTACTTCATATGAAGGGTATTATGGTCTACCATATCAAAGGCTTTCAAAAGATCTTAACCGATGTCACTGCGTATTTCCTCAGACATTTCTAACAAAGGAGTTCTACAACTGCGTTTTAGTCGGTAACCCGATTATTTTTTTTTAGTAAGAAGACGGTTCCCATTTACAAATTTACTATGGAGTTTTTAAATTTTTTAAGCCCTATTTGAAATTACCTTCTTATATTATTTGATTCAAAATAGTGTTGATTACTAACATTTTCTGAATTATTGTTTAAAAAATGAAAAAATGAAAAAAAAGAATCATCTGCTCTGGTTTAAATATGTACATGATACAAATTGTGAACTCTGGAATAAATATTTAAAATAATTATAATAATACATACAGCATTTGGCAAAATTTTAATTAAAAAAATATATAATATATGCATATACTATCACTAAAATGATTTCTGACAAAATAAAAATAAAATCTTATATACTGAGAGTTGATACGTTTCCAATAAATCTTTAATAAAAATTAATTTAAAAAAATAAATTTACTAGATTATCAATTATCAGTATTGCATATACAATACAGACCTTAAGCAAAGCAAAACATTATCACAGCAATTGTTCATTTTTCCTATCAACATAGTCCGTCGACTTTTGAACTATAATTTTTCGATGTCACTTTCTTCTTTCTACCTAGTTACAAATTTAGTATATCAGTACTTTCTTTTTTTGTTTTTGTTTGAGCAAATACTAAATTTTTTGCAAATCAAGTTATTTTGTATACCCTACACAATTTACCGTCCATTATCGATCCGTTGTGTATTTTGACATGTAGCGGTTGCAAACAATTGTTTTTCGTGCTGATATAATATAACTGTCATTCAACTTTTTAATCAAAATTTCGCTTTGACGCTTAAACTACTGAAGGTGTATTCAGATGGGAGTGCGATATGATACTTACTTTTACGAACTATCTAGGTCCCTAATACTTTTAATTTTTATAATAATTATAATTATAGAAATGAATCAAAGGAAAAATACAAAAAATTTAAATTATTTTAATATCGGCCATGTAAATGACAATATAATCCTAATCCTAATATATCCTACCCTAATATATATTATATTATACATATCGCCTGAAGCGATTTCCTTGAAATTTGGGATATAGATCGTGCTTTTTTCGGTGCGGGTTATAGGCTATAAATCTTTTCGAAATTTTGACCACAAAGGGAGAAAAATGGTAATAGGTAATTTTTGAACGATTTAGTTTGGTTAAGTTTCACAAATAGCTATAGGAGGAGGTATTCCGTTTCTAAAGTTGAACCAGAAGGGGTCTAAAAGGGATAAAGGGGCCAAAAACGAGTAAATTGAGTGCACAGCCAATCACGCCTGAACCGATTTTCTTGAAATTTGGGATATTGATCGAGCTTTTATCGGTGCAGGTTATAGGCAATAAATCTTTTCAAAATTTTGACCCAAAGTAGAAAAAAAGTAACAAAGGCAGAAAAATGGAAAAATATAGGTACCTTATGCATAAATGCTATATTTTATCTGTTTTAAAGATATTTTTTTACGATTTATCGTGATTAAGTATCCCAAATAGCTATTAGAGGTGTTCCGTTTATGAAGTTGGACCAAAAGGGTGAAAGGGCAGAAAAACGGGCAAATTGCATGCATTTATATTTAGGACTTAGAGTATTCAAAAATCTGGGTTGTTTGATAAACCGGTTTCCGAATAATTTGAAAAATTGCATTTTTTTAAGAAACCGGTTTCGAAACCAGATTTTTATTTATTGTTATTTTTATAACCCGCGCAACGCTGCTAGTATAAAATAAAATCTAACCGCTTCTAACATACATATATCTCTATCTCGGGTGGCCTGGTAGTCTAGTGGGTAGTATACTAATTGCACCACCACAAGCATAAGGTTTAAGTTATTTATTTATTAATTACAATACAATAAAATTACAAATTATATCTAATTATTACGAGCTAAGTTGCCGTAGTCTATAGATAGTGTGTTAGCTTATTAGACGTAAGGCATGATTCAAACATCGAAACGGAATTATATAAAAAAAAATCAAAAAATCTTTATAAAATAAATAAATAAAAATTATGTATAAATTGAAGTAGTGTGAGAAACTAGGTCCATAATCCTGGCTGCAGGCTTGTAATGACCAATTATGTATGTATATCTGAATGTATGAGTAACTTATATGGGCAATTTCGTGTCAAGTGACCCAATTTTTAAAATCGATATCTTCCGACTTGGATGAAATTTGCACCAAGATTAGCACTATTTTCAGCTCTATCAGTCAAGAAATGCCAGAGGTCAAAGTTAGACATTTTGATTATACTGGGCTTTTTTTAAATGTGTGTAACTTTTCACCTATTGGTCCTAGCAAAAATTTTCTTTTAGCTAATTCTCCAATCTTTCCAAAAATAACTTTTTTAATTTTTAAAATTTTTTTAAATTAATTTTTTTTTTTCAAAATGGGACCTTTTTTATGCTCTTGAAGGAACACTAGAAAGTAATTCTATAGTTTTTTTCTTATAAAAGTCCAAATTAATCACTTAAAAATTATACTTTCATAATACAAAAATTATATACAGTGACGAGCAGAAGTGAGTACATGTTCACAATACTGAGTTTCGTCATCCATAAAAACAAAACCATACAAACAAATACAAAAAAAAAAAAATATTAATTTTAGTTGTTTATTTTATTCTTAACAAATAGCAATAAAAAAACAATAATTAATGAAATGGATTCAATGAGTTTGAATGAAAAAACGCAAATAACCCACATAAACTCAATTTTGAACGTTTCAAGAAAATTCAAGAAACTTGCCCAATTTCAATATTTGGTCCATAGACCCTTATTAGAAATAGGTTTGAGATGCTTTCTATCAAATGATCAATAAGATCTTTCGGAATTCGATGCCATTTCGGATTTATACGATCCCAAAGTTTGACCATGTTTGTTGGGACTGTTTCGTACTGTCGGAGTCGGATTTTCACGAATGGCCAAAAATTTTTAATCGGATTGAGGTCAGGACTTTGTGCGGCCATTCCAGCAATTGAAATTTTGTTTCCCATCCCATATCTTTACAATTTTTGATGTGTGCTTCGGATCACCATCCTGTTGGAAAATAATTTCTTATTCGGGATAAGTCCATAAAATTCGGAAGATGGGTTTGCAGAATCTGTAGATAGTCTTTTTTCGCATGCTACCATCTACTAAATATAGAGGCCAACATGCCACCATGTTAAGCGTCCGCAACCAATTATATTTTCGCTGCCATGTTTAATAGTTTGCTTCACATAGAATCCTTGAACACGTTCCCCGGGTCTTCGATAATAGTACTGCATTCCATCTGATTGGAAACGTGTTATCTAGCATTCCAGGGAAAGTGTTTAAAGATACCGTGTGAAGCAAACTGTTAAACATAGCGGTGAAAATATAATGATTTGGAGATGGTTAATATGGCGTCATGTTGGCCCTCTATATTCTGTAGAATATATCCGAATATGTCCGAATTTTATGGACAAATGTGCTTATCCCGAAAAAGAAATTATTTTCCAACAGGATGGTGATCCGAAGCACACAGCAAAAATATTAAAGATATGGGGTAGGAAACACAATTTTCAATTGATGGAATGACCGGCAAAAAATCCCGACCTCAATCCCATTGAAAATCTTTGGGCATTCGTGAAAATCCGGCTCACACAGTACAAAACAGAACCAACAAACAAATACAAACTTTGATATCGTATAAATGCGAAATGGAATCGAATTCCGAAAGATGTTATTGATCATTTGGTAGAAAGCATCTCAAACCGCGTAAATCAAGCTATTTCTAATAAGGGTCTATGGACCGAATATTGAAATTGGGCTAGTTTCTTGAATTTTCTTAAAACGTGCAAAATTGAGTTTATGTGGGTTATTTTCGTTTTTTCATTCAAACTCATTGAATTCATTTCATTAATTATTGTTTTTTTTTTATTGATATTTATTAAGAATAAAATAAAGAACAAAAATTATTTTTTTTTTTGTATTTGCTTGCATGGTTTTGTTTTTGTGGACGAAACTCAGTATTGTGAACATGCACTCACTTCTGCTCGTCACTGTATATTATTTCTAAAGCTCTTTTTTTTTGTCGGTTGCAAATATCTCCCATACCACCGCATCAAATTTAATGAATGATATCTCATTTTAAAGCTTATATCTAACACTAATGGCAAAAAATAATTAGAAATTGAAAAATTAAAATTTTAATTGATAAAAATTATATTTTATATAGAACTGGATAATAATACTGTTGTCATTATGATTATATGTTTTTGTTCAAGTGTGCTAATACAGGGTCACTTAATAGTAATGCAGTTCTACATAATATAGTATGTATTAAAATCCATTCTGGCAATACCGCTATTTACTATAATGCCGTTTATTACTAAGTCGGTTATATATAATATGCATATTAAATTGTAAAAAGCTGTTTTGGCAATACTTTGCAGTAGTTGTTAGATCAAGTGTGATAAACAGGGTCTCTTAATTGTAATGCTGTTCCACATAATAATATATAAAGTTTTAAAATCCATTTTGGTAATGTCGTTACTGTCATGGCATTGTTTGTTTTATGAAGTGTAGTAATACGGAGTCTTTTATTACATATAAATATATAGTGTCAGCTGATATTTAACAGTTAAAAAGGTTTTAAGAAAAATAAGAATAAAAATAACGTGCAAGGTAAGAATATAAATAACGTGCATTTGAAAGGACAAATGCAATTATAGTGTTATTCAGAAATCTTAATGCTAAACAGGGGTTAATAAATGGTACCAGGCTAATCGTAACATATCAGCAAAAATTACACCTTCTGATCTAACTGTGCCTTTCCGAATGACACGAAAATATCCCCTATGACGATAAACAAAGCACAAGGTCAAACCCTTTAAAAGGTAGGATTGTATTTACCAGAACCGGTGTTTTTTCTCGAGTGCGTACGTTTAAAGATATTTTTGTTTGTATTAAGGATTTGTACGAGCAAAAAATTAACGATGAAAAAAGAAGTATTATAAAAGCATTTAAACATATGTATGTATGAATGTACATACATATGTATGTATGATGATATTATGATTTCTAATATTTTTATACTTTTAATAAAATTTCTATTAATTATTTTCATTTTATGTTACAAAAATGACAACTTCGAGCCGCACAACTCCTGAAGGCCAATACGTTGAGTTGTTCGCCGCGCATAATCACCTTGCTCAACTAGTGAATGAACCAACACATATATCGTGTGTTGATGGGCACCAAAATAATACACTCGACCTTTTTCTTACTTCACACCCTGATAAGTAAGAAGTTAAGCTTTTAGCACCTCTCGGTAATTCGGATCATTGTACCATCTCTGCCTCTTTTCCGTTCTCTGGACTTCGTGAGGTTTCACCTATGGCTAAGAAACGCTCTGTTTTTAACTACGGGAAAGCACGTTGGGATGAACTCAACAATTTTTTCCGGCACTTTAATTAGAAACTTTGTTTCCTTGCATCAAATATTGATGCCGCAGCAGAGATGGTAATGAATATAATTAAAACTGGAATAAGTACTTTTATTCCTTCCAAAAAGATTTCGATTAAATCAAGAGATAAATCTTGGTTTAATCAGACTTGTAGACTAGCGGTCAGATCCAGAGAGGAAGCATTCAGCAATTGGCGTAGAAACAAGTGTGCACATACAGATTTGCTACGCAAGCAGGCGAGATCCTCGTGTGCCGCAGTACTGAGACGCGAAAAGGCTTTATACGAGCAGCGTCTTCGTACTAAAGTTCTTTCTTTCCCTCGGGGGAGGGGGGGAAGAGCTTTTGGTCATTTGTTAAGAGTTTACGGAATAATACCAGTTCGATTCCAACTCTTATAATGAATGATAAAACATTTGCTGACCCGATTGAGAAAGCGAACCTTTTGGCTAGATTGTTTGCAGGTAACTCTCACCTACCGGCGAGCACTCAACCTCTACCCGAACTCGAAAGAGTATCAGTTACTATGCCTAGTATATTCTTTCGAGCCAGGGCAGTTAGGAAGGTTCTTGCGGATCTCAACGTGAACAAGTCTTCTGGGCCGGATGGTATACCAGTACTGATCCTGAAACAGTGCTCTTCGACGTTGGCCCGTCCATTAGCTAAGCTTTTCTGTTTGTCGTATCGTGCCGGTATTTTTCATGTTGGAAGCTTGCTAATGTTACGCCAATCCCTAAGAAGGGTGAGGCTAATAACCCTGAAAACTACCGCCCAATAGCTGTTTGTTCTGCTCTTTCAAAGGTGATGGAGAGCATGATTAATCACCACCTTGTGAGGTATTTGGAGTCCAACGGTTTGCTAAATGATCGTACGGTTTCCGTAAAGGACGCTCTACTGGTGACCTTTTGGCTTTACTCTCTGAAAGATGGAATGGTTCCATTCACCGCTTTGGTGAGGCCAAGGTTGTTGCTCTGGATATTTCAAAGGCGTTTGATAGGGTCTGGCATGAGGCTCTGGTATCGAAGTTAATTGCTTTTGGTGTCGGTAGTCACTTCTCTCGATTTATATCGAGCTTTCTCAAAGATCGCACTATTAGAGTTGTTATAGATGGCGTCTTTTCCGACGAGTTCAGTATGAATTCAGGGGTACCGCAGGGCTCCGTTCTTTCTCCTACTCTTTTTCTTATTTTTATCAATGACCTTCTGTCTATTACTTCGAATCCTATTTACTCTTTTGCGGATGACAGCAACATTTGTCATTCATATTCATTTGATCGGAGGCCGAGCCTTTTGGAGATTGGGGCAAGGAGGTCGAACATGAATGACACACTCACAGGTGACCTGATAGCAATCTCTGAGTGGGGCCGCGCGAACAGGGTCGATTTCAATGCGCGCAAGACCCAATGTTGTTTTTTGACGCACCGGCGTGATGCTGGCTCTGGTCTTTTGTCATCTGTATTTATGGGTAATGTAAATATTGAGGAGGCGGATGCTCTTGATGTTCTGGGCATGAGAATTAGTTGTGATGCTCGTTGGAACGATCACATGTTTCGAGTGTCGAAGGAAGCATTCAAGTGCCTTGGTTTTTTGAAACGGTGCAGGAAATACTTCACTCCATCCGACCTTCTTACTATTTACAGGACCTTTATCCGACCCCGGATGGAGTACAACTCTCATGTGTGGGCCGGTGCTCCAAAGTCTATTTTGAAGCTTCTCGACCGCGTACAGAGGGCGAAGGTGCTTATTAATGACAGTAGGGTATCCAACTCTATTGATTCGTTGGAGCATCGTCGCAATGTGGCGTGTGTTTCACTGTTCTATCGGTACTATAATGGGAGGTGTTCTCGAGAGATAAGGGGCTTGGTTCCCGATAACCACATATTTTTACGTGGTACCCGAGCTTCTCACAGAGCACATCCTTTTGTGGTTGATTGTTCAGTGAACCGCACAATGCATTACAGGGAGAATTCATTTTTTGCCCGCACTGCTCGCTTGTGGAATGATCTTCCTGCGAGAGTTTTTCCCGTCAATTACGATATTGGTAGATTTAAATCGAATGTCCATAAACACTACTCCCTCTTTCTTCCTTCCTATAAGCTATTTTCCTGAACCTGCACAATGCACTGCATGAATAGGGGCCATCCCCTGAGTGTTGGTTTTATGAAAAAAAAAAAAAAAAAAAAAAAAACTAAATATTCGCACGGGTCGTCTAGTTATTTTTATAATTTTGTTTTTCTGTAAAACAAAGTGGAGACTTTTACATAATTCCTGCCACTATAAATGTTGATTTCCGTGTTTTGTTTTTTGAAATTATCATATAACAATTTCAGACTTTAGTACACTTTTATCTCAAAATTCTTTTTGTTTTCTTTTTTAATAGGCAAAATGTATAAAAACCATCGTCTGGTTGAATTTTCTCATCAAAATACTGGAAAGTCAAAACAAAAGCTCCATGTGCGTAATGCCGAAATACATATACGCATTGAAAAAATATCAAGAAGTAAATCTGGCACTGGCTCAGGAATTAAACGCAAAAGACTGAAAATATGGATATTTCAATTGGTTGAAAACAATTACAAATATAAGGTATGTCAATTTAAAATTCGATTTTGAAAATGTGTTTTTTAAAAATGTTCATTATTTCCAGGGGTTTGATCATATTGCTCAGTTTTGTGCTTCATTTGAGGTGGATACGACCCGTTTAGGTTGGCAAAAATTTGATATAACAACTACTGTTAAAGAATGGTATTCAAGAAGGGAAGGGGAAAAATTGAGATTGCTGATTGACTGCACAGGTTGTGGAAAAACTTTTGCCGTACATCTGTTTAATAGTAACGCGGAACAAAGTAAGGTTCGAGAAAGAAGAATAGCAGAGAAACGGAAAAATTCTAACATACATCAAATCAGCAGCAATAATTTTTACAATTTAACCAACTATACTAATTATCAATATAATCAAACAATATTGATACCAGGTACCAGTACCAATGACGTTGGCGAGGAAAACAATGCTGAGGTGCATAAGCCAGAGGAAGAAGAAATGCTCAATTCAAGCCGTCCATTTTTAGTCCTACATACAGAAGCTAGACGACAGCGTCGTGTCCGTCGTCGTGCTATTAACTGCAATGGAGCACTGCACGGCCAGTGCTGTAAAGAGTCGTTTTATGTGTCTTTTAAAGCTTTAGGCTGGGATGATTGGATAATTGCACCTCGAGGTTATTTTGCAAACTACTGCAGGGGAGATTGTACTGGGCCTTACCGTACACCAGATACTTTTCAAACTTTTCATGCTCATTTTATTGAGGAGTATCGTAAAATGGGGCTTCTAAACGGTATGCAGCCATGCTGTGCTCCCATTAAATTTTCCAGCATGTCACTCATATACTACGGCGATGAGGGTATCATCAAAAGAGACCTTCCCAAAATGGTTGTAGATGAATGCGGGTGTCCATGATATAGGACTTTTTCTGATGCTGTCAATTCCTTCGGTTGCGTGTGCAGTATTTTTACCTCTTTGACACTTTATTTAATTTAACAAAGCCAAGTCCTCAAAGGGGTGTCATACACATTACTAAATACATATTTTTTATTATTATTATTATAAACTCTTTTTCTTTTTGAATCAAATAAAATAAAAGTTCCATTAAGCAGCACAAATATCCGGCCTACAAATCGCCTAGAACAAGTAACAATAACAACAAACAGCTGCTGTATATACCTATTAAAAAAAATAAATAAATTAATATTTCACTAGCAAATACTGAAATGTGATTTTTTAGGATTTTATCGTGTAATTTTGTATTATATTATAATTAAACTATTGAAATTAATAATGTCCACTTTGCCATCTTAAAAATAATTTTAGATTATGCAAAAAACAAAAAAAAAAAAAATACGAAAAATTAAATTAAAATAACAATACTGTTCTACTACGTACATATATTTTATATTTATTAACAATAAAAATAAATTTATTTTTCATTTATTAATTAATAAATTACAAATTACAATAATCAAAAATACGATATTAATTAATTAAAATATTAACTCCTTCTCTCCCTCTATGCTTTTTATACTAAATTGCGATTTGTTATAGAGACAAATTTACTATAAATAATAAGGGGCTCGCTAAAATTTAGCACTACATACATACATAATTAGTTATATTCTATTTTAATACGTAATAATAATGTAAATTTGCCAAATTTTTAAAATTTTGGGAAAATGTGTTGAGTAATAATTATTGCTAATAAATTTGCTACTGTATGATAATAAAATAATAATTTACTAAATATGTAAATGAAACTGAAAAATAAAACGTAAAATGCCTTGTGCTATTTTATTATATGAAAAACATTGGCTAACATTTTACTTAGCATTTAATAAATCACATATTATAACTAGGGTGACCATTATTTCCAATTAGAAAAAAGTGGACAAAAAATACATATAAAACTAAATAATAGAAAAAAAAAAATTTAAGTCGCCGTGGTCTAGTGGGTAGTGTGTTGGCTTATTAGACGAAAGGCCCGGGTTCGCATCCCAGGTCAGACATCAAAACGAAAAATATTTCTTCGGCGACTTCCTCTCAGCAGATTTCTGGCAAAGAGTCTGAGAGTAAAAATTGCCATGAAAAGCTTCTCAAAAGTCTGTCGTTCGGAGTCGACTTTAAACTGTAGGTCCCGCCACTCATGTATAAAATTAACGCACACAACATAAGTGGTGTGAGAAACTAGGTCAATAATCCTGGCTGATGGATTGTAATGACCAATTATGTATGTAAAATCTTTATACATATAAAATGTTAATTATTATAAATGATTTTTTTTTCTATTACATACATACATAATTGGCCATTACAACCCTTCAGTCAGTGCTAGTTTTTCTCACTGCACTATGTTTTTCTACGATTTTTTGAGACTTGAGACCATTAAAAATGAAATTTTTACATCGCCCAAGCCCATCAACTATAAATTTATACCATTTTTTCTGTTCTCGAAGCTTTTGAATGAGCCTTCCTTCCTTCAGTGTACAATGTTGCGCTCAACCCATCCTTTAGTTACCTTTATATTAAAATTATTTTTGATAAAAAAAACCTTAAAATGTTAATTTTTTGACAAAATTTGCAAAAGTCTCCACGCGTCCCTATTTCAATGGCCGGAAATTGTTCTTAGTATTTTAAAAAACGTTTTCATAAAAAATAGAAGACACATTGAAAGGTAACAGAATTTGTTATGTTTAAAGAAAAGAATATTGAAAATTAAAAAAACCTAATTTTATTACAAAATTTTGCGATTGGCAAAAAAAAAAAAGACATGAAATTCGATTAAATTATTGCTTAGGTCGTCCCTATTTTAATGGCCATATGTGTATGTACTTATGTGTATAAATTTATTTCTCATATTGCCCCACAGAATGCATTTTATTAATGTTTTAAATTCCGAACATTCCATTTCAAAATTGCATCCAATGGTGGAAAGAGATTCTAAAGTTTCCAGCTCCATTTGAGATTTTTCGGAAGACCAAATATGGTTAGATATTGAAAAAAGTCTTTCTGTTGGTGCGTTGAAGGCTGGCAAAGCAAATGATAAATCTTCTAATTTCAAGATGTTTTTTTATTAAGGAATATATTTCGTTTCGAAAAATTTTAATATTTCAACTCACTTTTTATCGGGATTTAATGCTGATTGTTGCCATATTTCTATTTGTTCGGCATTTGCATAATTTTTTGTATAAGTAACTTCGTTATTATTTATATTGAAATTAATTCTGATTTCTGTTACCATTATTAACGACTTGTGAACTGAAGAGCAAGATGGAATTCTATACAACAATATCCAAGAAAGTTCCTCACTTTCTTTAAAGGATTCATCCCTATTGGTTCAGGTAAGTAATACCATTTCTGTAAAAGTTTTTAACTTTTTCCTTAAGTTGTAAAAATACTTCATTGTAACGTTGTGTTATCTGAAATATGTTGACTTTCTAAACGCTGGATAGATGTATTGACACTACCTTAATTGTCTATAAGTAATAACCAAGATATAGCGAAAGGATCATTGAAAGAATTAAACAATATTGTTGGGCATTTTTCTTGTTACAGAAAGTACTCTATAGTTTTTACCGAATTAGTGAAAAAAGTGAACAAAAGCGGACACTATGGAAAATAAATACTTTTCAGAAGTTACGTGTCGTAAAATAGAGGACAAATAGCGGACGCAAAAAAGAATAGCGGGCAAGAGTTTAAAATAGTGAACGGATGATCACCGTAATTATAACACACAAATGGTTAAATAGATAGCACATATCATAGGATTAGCTGCTTGCTATGCATCTTTTGTCATTTACGCAAATCCAAATGAAGTAAGTATCTCTTCATTGGTAATAATGGTTGTTGCATCCAGAGGTACATGATAATAAATTGATTTAACAATTGAACTGGTCATTTTTTTAAAAATTAATAAATTTAAAAAATCTAAATCTAACGTGGCATGGCAATTTTATTTAATCCCTGAACTTTTGCCTGAAGTCTGTTGAGAGGAAGTTGCCGAAGAAATATTTTTTCATTTATATTTCGTTTTGGTCGAGATATCTAATGTCTGTCCGCAAGTTGTACCATGGTCTCACATCTAATAATCCAACAAACTAAGCACTAGAGTATTGGCGAATAAAACTTAAATTCTTTGTTTAATAGCGATAACATTTTTTTTTCAGTCAATTCTTTTGCTTTCAATTATAACGCTGGCAGAACTAACACGTCCAGAATCTTCTTTTTGTTTAGATAGTACATACGTATGTAAATATCTTTTCTTTTATTAAAATCCACAACATTATTAGTAACTGTTTCAATCACTGCAGTTACCAGTGAATTATCAATCATCGTGATTAAATCATAGTTTTGAAAATACCGCTCATCTCTAGTACATAACGTACAAGTTCAATTTATTGAACAGAGTACAGAGCATGGAGGTGTTTTTCATTTAGGTCCCAGTGTATATTATTATTGTATTTGCATTTGGATCTGGAGGTCCACACCACGCGTTTTCGCGTCAAAGCGTTGCGTACATTTTATACCTCCTTCGCATTCTACGCTTCAAACTACATGTAATGCTTTCTACGCGCCAATGTTTGCTTTGATCATCTGTTAACAAATTAAAACGTTTGATTGAAAATACTTGAATTAGACATTTCGTACAAAAATGGCAAATGAAATTACAAAATTTTAAAGAATTTATAGAATTAATTGAGTTTGTGAATAAAATATTTTGTGCCACAAGTGTGTAAAATAAATTCCAAAAGAACAAACGATGACTTTTGGGCGCGTACTTTGTACTTGGAATGAGATGTGTCTGGTTTTTTGCCACTACTTTTATGAAGTTAAAATTTGAACAAATTAAAACAAAACAACTTGTCAAAATCAGCTGTTTAGTACACGCGCCGCTTGTGATGCTAACAAAAGTAGAAAGTACTACTTTACGCGTTTTATGCGTCAAGACATCCTACGCTTTTGTGCGTGTAACTTGCATCAAATTAATACATTAGTTCTACTTTTTTGACACCCGCGTACAATGCGTAAACGCGTAGAACGCGTGGTGTGGACCTCCAGCTTAAGGGTTGTGTTTAATTGAGTTGTTTGCATTAAACTCGTTGATATTGACGATGCTTTGGTTTGCTTTTTATGATAAGTAAAATGAAATATTAAATAATTTTTGGGATATAACTCAGTTTTTCTTTTAAATAATATTTTTTTTTGTAGTATTAATTTATATGAAAATAAAACATCGATAATTTTCTTAACGATGTTACATCCCTAAATATAGTCCAATAAACTGATTTTGCGATTTTTAAAATATGGCATTCTATCGTTAATATTATGTACTTACATTCAAACAAGTTATAAAGTCAAATTCATTTATAAAAATTTTCTTTTTATGTACTATAATTCAGAACGTTTTGTATTTTCCAATATAAACTGGTCCAATCGTCTATGATCAATAAAAATGTTGACCTTTACATCCCTTAATTGTGTGCCATAATTTGTCAAATCAACAAGTAGTCGGAAAACTTCAATCAAACAATTGGGTTTGAAAACTGTAGGAATATTCGGTACTCCATAAACTTTGACTTCAAATTACAATTTATTTCCTTAACGACTCGTAACCATTTTAATAACAGTCAGCAGTGTACATCAGTGTTACCACCAATAGCTTTATGACTTACAAACAACTGTCAATGACATTACACATGTGAAAAAAAAATTACACACACAATTCTAACAATTCACACAAATATTGCATACATATTATGTAAACATTAAACATTATTATCATATATATTATTTCTAAAGCACTTTTTTTGTCGGTTGCAAATACCTCCCATAGCACCGCATCAAATTTAATGAATGATATCTCATTTTAAAGTTTATATCTAACACTAATGACGAAAAATAATTAGAAATTGAAAAATTAATATTTTCATTAATAAAAATTATATTTTATATAGAACTGCATGATAATACTGTCATTATGATTACATGTTTTTGTTCAAGTGTGGTAATACGGGATCGCTTAATAGTAATGCAGTTCTACATAATATAGTATGTATTAAAATCTATTCTGGCAATACTGCTATTTACTATAAAGCCGTTTATTACTAAGCCAGTTATATACAATATGCATATTAAATTGTAAAAAGCTGTTTTGGCAATACTTTGCAGTAGTTGTTAGATCAAGTGCGATAAACAGTGTCGCTTAATTGTAATACTATTTCACATAATAATATATAAAGTTGTAAAAGCCATTTTGGTAATGTCGTTATTGCCATGGCATTGTTTGTTTTATGAAGTGTAGTAATACGGTGTCTTTTAATATATATATATATATAGTGTCAGCTGATACTCGAGTGCGTACGTTTAAAGATATTTTTGTTTGTATTAAGGATTCGTACGGGCAAAAAGTTAACGATGATCATGTCATTACTTCTAACATTGTATTCAAAGAAGTATTATAAAAGCATTTAAATATTCGTATGTATGTATGTACATATGTAAGATGATATTATGATTTCTAATATTTTTATACTTTTAATAAAATTTCTATTAATTATTTTCATTTTATGTTACAAAAATGACAACTAACGGTGCGAAATATTCGCACGAGTCATCTAGTTAATTATTATTATTAAAACATTAGCCTTACATAATTGGTCATTACAACTCTTCAGTCAGGATTACGACATAGCTTCTAACACCACGTATGTTGTATGGGTTAATTTTATATATGTATGAGTGTTGGTACCTACAGTTTTAAACTCGACTTCGAACGACAGATTTTTGCGAATCTTTCCTTGGCAATTTCATTTTCTATCAGAGTTTTAGACTGAAATCCTTACATACATAACATACACAATTGGTCATTACAACCCTTCAGTAGGGATTGTGGACCTACCTTGTCCTTAAGCTACAGCTTAAAGTCGGCTCCGAACGATAGATGTTTTGAGAAGCTTTATCATGACAATTTTATTTACCCTCAAAGTTTTTGACAGATATCTGCTAACAGGAAGTCGCCGAAGGCATTTTTTCATATTTTTGTTTTGATCTCTGACCTGTGGTTTGAACTCGGGCCTTACATATATTTAAAGAGCAGAAACAGGAGAAGGATATAGGTGTTTATTTTTGCAACCTGGTGTTAGAAATTGCAGTAAATTTACAAAACAATCAGTGTCAATAAATTGACTGTTAAAAATTAGCGACCAAAGAAAAAGATAGAACAAAATGTAAAATTACACACGAAGCTAATTACACACAAGGTGGCAACACTGGTGTACCTACAATCAATCATTATTTCAATTCGTGATATATTTTTTAAATAAATTACAAAATCTGTAATTGCAGATTTATGTATGCTTTTCGTTTTCTATACGTTCTCAATTAGTTTTTTTTTGTTTATATTAATGTTAAAATCAGAATATAACAAACTAATTAAAGTTTGGTGGATTTGAAGGAATGCTGAGTTGTTTGTTATTATAAGCAAGGAACTAAAATTGGTATTGCGGGAGAGTACTTATATAGTCAACCCTCCTATAACGCGGTACTGAAATTGCAACAGCCCTCCTATAACGCGGTACTCTTATAGCGCGGTTTCTGTTCAACAACATCCCATAAGTTTTTAACGCTGATGAGACGACATTATATTGGAAAAAAGCTATAATCTGGGATCTTCATTCTGAAAAATTAAAGGCGTCCTCAGGGGTATAAACATGTGTGCAACAATCTATCAGGGAGCCTGATGATGTAACCAATGATAAACCGTTCCTTAACTCACCATGTAATGAAAAACATTAGTAAGACCCAACTGTCTGTGTTCTGGAGATCTAATAAGAAAGCTTGGATGACTCAAGATTTATTTAAGGATCGGTTATATAAATGTTTCATCGCGGCGGTGGAAACATATATGGTTGAAAACAATTTGTATTTCAAAGTTTTTTTGCACAGTGCAAGGTTTAAAAGAGAGTTAAGAAATTGCTTTGCTTCCTTTAGAGAGGTTTTAGTACAATGTTCTTGAGTGTTTCACTTAGAGCATTAACGTATAACTTCAACGACGTTACCTTATGGGAACATGCTAAAAAAAATCCCTTGTGACAAACACGAACCTTATAAATTTTTACTCCAGATTGTGATGATATCGTCCGTTATCTGAGATAGAATACACCGCACGTCTCAACTTGTCGATGCATACACTTTGTTTTGCCCTCATTTGCTGTCAGATCCATCTTTTGGTGTTTTTTTTTACCAAAAAATGTGCATTTTATTAACGCAAAATGCAATTTTCGCCCTCTAAAAGGGTGGTATGTTTTATTATAAATAATTCGCACTTGCCAATGGTGGAGGGTGTTGCATTTTATGCCCTGTATAAATCGTTTATTTATATGGCTATCAGATGAAATTTAAAAAAGTCGCCTGGTATTGCTCTCCAATTTGAAGTTAATTTTTTCATTGTTTTAATCTTGGAAAAATCTAACCAGTCGAGTTCGTTTGTAAAGTGAGCACATTTCGTTGTAGACACACAATTCAGGTATGTTGTGTTTACCGACAACCTTTTCCCAATAGATGTCCAGACCGCCTTGAGTAACCTTAAGGAAACTTTACATTATTAAAGCTATATGGTCAGTAATATAAAAAACTGCATTCAATGTTAGAACAGTGTTAAAATATTTTTTGTTTTTGGTTATAAAAAAAGCTCTCAAAAAATAAAGTTGAAAACTTAGCAATCTCGCAACACCTTTTTAATATTTACATTTTTTATTGAAAACAAATCAAAAGATACAACATATTTTTAGATCTAAAATCATTTTTTTTCTATTTTATTTGCGAAAATTGAAATAAATCAGTTATTAGATTCATCTTCGTCATCTGATAAAGAAGAATTATTGAATTTATTTCAACGTCGTAATGTGGGCTATGTTATAAGTGGTAAACACAGGGTATACGCTCTTTAATATTTGTGTCAGTGTTGCAAAACTTAAATTTTTAAATGGTACTGACCTATGAATGAAAGAGTACTTTTTGCATCAAATGGTACTTTTGTGAAAAAAAATAAATACATACATACGTATTGGTCATTATAACTCTTCAAAAATGATTATGACCTAATTTCTCACACCGGTTTGTTGTGGGCGTTAGTTTTATACATATGTAAATGGCAGGACCTACATTTTAAGATCAACAAGTCATGGCAATTTTATATACTCTCAGTGATTTTGTCAAAAGGAAGTGGCCTGAGAAATATTTTTCATATCTGGTTTTGATGGAGATGTCTGACATGGGCTTTGAACCGTAGGCTCACATCTAATAAGCCCGCATTATTTACATTTAATACACATACGGCACGGAACAGAAAACCTAACAACTTATTCGTGTTCCTCACATACTATACAAAAACAGATTATTCGGAACGTAACAAAACATAACAGCTCCGTTTAGTCCAATGTCGATGGAACGTAATGTAATATACGTTCGTTTCCATCATATAAAAAGCAATGCAATTTATGTTTTTTAGATTAAGTTTTTGTTAACACTTTTGTAACTCATTAACATTAGCGAGTTTTTACCGGCAGTATATCATTTTAAGTGGATAAAAAATATATTATGTTTGTATATTCATTTATAATAATAAAATACCTTTTAATAAAAGTAATTTCCGTTTGGTAAATGGGTGCTTAATCAAATATTCTTGTGGATATGTGGATAAAATTATGCCTAAAATAAATTCAGCAGAAATTAGAAAAAATAATTGAAAATTAAATTTTAAATGGCAAATCAGTACGCGAAATTACTGAAAAATATAGTATTTCTACTGGCGTTTTCACAAAAAAAAAAAAAATAATGATGATGTTCGAAAACAAAAATTAAGTTGCCACACGAAGAGATTGGTGAGACGTCTTGTTTTATCAGGAGCTGTTGATTACGCCGTACAGGCCAATAAGAAAATTAGGGAGTCCCTTCAAATAAATGTATCTAATCAAACTGTACGGAGATGATTAAAGGAGTGCGGTATGAAGGCTAAAACCAAAACTAAGAAGCCACTTTTTGCAGCAAAACACAGGGCATTGTTTAAAGCTTGCAAAAGATCATGTCAATTGGACTCCTGAGCAGTGGATACTTGTAAAAGGATCTGACGACACAAAAATAAATAGATTATGTTCCGACGGTCGTATTTGTTCTGGTATGATATACATATATATATAGAGAATATAGAGGATATGGGGTTGTTTTCAGGGTGAAAAATTAGGAATACTTAGGAAAATAAAAGGTATAATGAAAGCTGAGGATTATAGAGAAATCTTAAGGGACTCATATCTGCCTAGTCTGGAAATTTTTGGTTGTGAACCAGGCGATACGGTATTTATGCAAGATAATGGTCCAAAACACAAGGCCAAGGTGACCATGAAATGGCTAAAGGATCATAATATTAGATGCTTAGATTGGCCCCCACAATCTCCGGATTAAAATCCGATCGAAAATTTATGGAATATTTTGAAAAAAATTATTATGGGAAATCTAGTGCCACAAAACCTTGGGCGGTGGTTAATGGGGAATGGAGCAAAATAGAATTATCTATTTTAACAAATTTAATTAATAGTATGCCAGAAAGAATGCAGCTTGTCATATAAGCGAAAGATGACCATATTAAATATTAAAATATCCTTTAAAACGTACATACAGGGTAGCTGATGTATAATGCAACAAAGTAAAGCGCTATATTTTTTAATTTTTTTTTTTAAATTTTATTGTTCAAAAGCACAAAACGTTGGAAATAACATCAAATTTTAGAATCAGTTTAGATTTGTTCGAATTGGCCACCTTTGGTACGAATTATGACCTTGAAACGGCCGACAAAGCCATCACAGGCTGCACGAAAGTGGCTCTGCGGTATTTTGGCCCATTTCCGGCGAAACGCCGTCTTGAGATGATCGACACTTTGATATTTTTTAGTGAGAACCTTACTCTCCAAAATAAAGCAGGCGCAAAATTCCAACGAATTGAGATCCGGGGATTTTGATGGCCATTTTGCGGTAGAAATGAAGCGAGGAACCTTCTTTTTAATCCATTCTTGGTTGACGCGTGCTGAGTGCGGTGGTGCTGAGTCCTGTTGGAATGCCCATGATCTGTGGCCGAAATGTTTGTCTGCCCAGGGCTTCAATGATGTCTTTAAGACATTTTCCCGATAATATTCGGCACTTATTTTGACCCCACGGTCGATGAATACGAGTGGGGAGCGACCATCGGCCGTTACAGCGGCCCACACCATTATCATCGACGGCGCATACCATCTGGTGGCCAATCGCAAATGTAAATTTTCAGCTGACCTCTTTGGCAAGTAAACCCGATCATTTTGTTTGTTCACAAACTGCCCAATTTGGAATGGCTTCTCATCGGAGAAAACCAAAATCGGTAACCGGTCACTTTCGTGTAAGCGAAGTAACTCCTTTGCTCTCTCCAGTCTAACTTTTTTTTGTTCATCGGTGAACTCTTGTACTTTTTGGAACTCCAATGGCTTAAGTCCAAGCTCATTTTACAATATCTGTTGCTTCTGTTCCCCGTTCAGCCCACGAGCAATTTTTCTACCACTGCGGCGTGGATTTCGATCAAATCTGGCCTTCACATTTCGGATCATTTCTGGTGTTGTTACCGTTTTTTTCGTCCACTTTTTTGACGCGATGCAACACTGCCTGTATCTCGGTAACGGGCAATGGTACGATAAACAAAATATGTATTCACATTTAAATGCTGGAGGACTCTAACCATAGCCACCTGTGGTTTTCCAGCCAAATATAAAGCAATCACACTATCACGCTTGAATTCCATCCAAGCTTTTGTAAGCTTGTAAATAATAAAATGAACTGTCACTGGAATAAATCTGTCAGCTGTCAGACGAGCGGTTTACAAATGATAACACCCTGAAGTTGGTTGCAATACATATCAGCCACTCTGTACATGTTTCATTTTTAATTATTTAACATGTAACAAGTTTAAAGCACAATGAATAAAATTTTTAAGTTACTACAAATACTTATAATTCGAAAAAAAACAATAATTTTATATTTTTATGAACAGTTGTGGAAGTGACTGTATATTCAGAACAATATAAGGAAAAATTTATCGAATTATTTTTGCAACTTTTGACTTAGTACTATTTAATTTTCTATTGCAACGGTTTTACATATTAAAAGCTCTTTGCTCAACGATACCACATCGCACTAGGAACATTAAACATTATTAACTTACTGAACAATGTAAAAGAATGATTTCACTGAGAAACATGTTTAGGAGAAAATTTCAATAATCAATGGGAATTTTTTTTTATCTAAATTACCCGTAGGGAAAAAACACTTTTGGAAAATTTCTAAACGTATTGGAAATAAATCTAGAGCAATAGACAAGTTAATAGACAATAGACAATCAAGTTAAGTAATCCATTGAGAAAAAAGTAAATTTATTAGCTAGTTCAATTGCTGACGATGTATCTTTACATGAGATCATAACTAGCTTAACTAGTTTTGAGGAAATTGTATTTATTATTAAAAATCTTAAAAACCCAAAAGTTCCGGGATTAGACAAAATAGCCAACTTGGTACTCAAGAAACTTCCTAATTCGGCTTATAACTTTCTAACAAAATTTTACAATTTTTGTATTAAAAAGTGCTACTTTCCAAAGGGTTTTAAAAAGGCCAATGTAATTCCAATTGCCAAAAGTGGTAAAGACCCAATCAATCAGTCTGTTAAGTTTAAGTTTCTAGAAAGAATTATATGTACTGAATAGACTCAGAAACTTCACAGATTAAAACAATCTTCTCCATAATTGTCAGTATGGATTAAAAAGAGTGGTATATATGTTAAAATTAAATAAAAATAGGCGATATTCAACTGGTGTAATTTTTCTCGATGTAGAAGACGCTTTTGACTCGATATGGCATAAGGGATTAATTTATAATCTGAGAAAAATAATCGAAAGCTTTTTAACTGACAGGTCATTTGTAGTTGATGTTGCTGGAACATTTTCGCCGGAAAGAGTTACCCTTGCAGGAGTGCCACGACGCTCCGTGCTATCTCGCTCCGTGCGACGAATAAAATTCGGTAGGAAAGTTCGAAAAGTCAATATCGACAATCCCAACAAAAATGGGCGTCACAACTCTCCCCCTTTAAGTGATACCTATAACTCTTAAACTAAGGATTTTAACCATTCTTTTTTTGTTCGAAATCTTATCAGGTTTATATGGTTTAAAAAAATTTCGAATAGCAAGAAGTAGGCGTGGCAAACCTTTAAAATTGAATATTTGGGAACAGAATGATCGTAGACGAATAAAATTCGGTAGGAAAGTTAGAAGAGTCGATATCGACAAACTCACCAAAAGTGGGGGTGTCAATCTTCCCTATTTAATAAATACCTAGAAGTCGACTAATTCGATGGTTTATAACTGCGTATGTAGTACATGAATATATATAACATACATGTCTGTTAGTTATTGTTTTGGAGCGATTACAACAACTTCGTCAGCGTTTTATGCACCGTATTACAATAAATATAAAATGTGACTTGTTTGTGCCAATAAAAATAAATCAATTTAATTATTTTATAAAATGTATATATTTGTTGTAATCAGCGTTGCCGTTTTGGTTATTTTTAACCAAATTTGGTTATTTTTTTTTTTTTCTAATGTGTAAATGTGTATTTTGTCTTCATTTTGGTTTTTTTATTTATTATCGTCAATTTTTTAATATTATTTGAAAATTTCAATTACAAGCTTTGTAATTGTTAGCAAAGCGTTTTATATCCTTAAACGTTTTTACTACGTTCAGTAGAAATTTTAAGAAAAATTTTAATACAAATAAATAAAAACCTTAATTTATTATTTCGATGTCTTAATATAAAAAAGGCCTAACTCGATTTTTTGTTACTTTACAGGAGAAGCGAAAAACTTAATAAAATCTGTAAAATTTTAGATACAACAAAAATTTTAATACGGGTTTAATTTGTTTAATAAAAAAAATAAAGAAAAGGCACCCATTTTACTTCTCATTTAAAAAATTGTTAATTTTTGTCTTAATGAAGTTTTCGAAGATAGGCCTTTATTTCATTGATATTTTTGAAAAGAAAAATTAAGTTAGGCCTTTTTTAAACTGCGTTGAAAGTGAAATATATGATAATAATTCAGGTTTAAATAATAAACGGTAATAATTGATGAAATTAAGAAGATTAAGTCAAAAGTTAATTGTAAAAAATTAGTTCTTATAAGACAAATTATCTTAAAAAAGATGACAATACAGTATTCCCTCGATTTACGTTGTAGAATGTAAATCGAAACTGCTTAAATCGAATTTCAAAGAACTCCTACTATCAGATGCACTTTTCATGGCATTTTATTTACTCTCAGAGTAATCTGCCAGAAATCTGCTGAGAAGAAATCGCCGAAGAAATACTTTTTTGTATTTTATTTTGATCTCTGGCCTGGGACTCGAACCCTGGCTTTACGTCTAATAAGCCAGCACACTACCTACTGTTTTGTAAATCGAATGACGACGCAAATCGAAGTTGAAGGGAATAAAATTTTTGACGATGTTAATCGAAACAACGTAAATCGAGGGAATACTGTATGCAGGTAAAAACTTTTTAAGTCCGGTTGGTTATCTCATTTCTTTTTCGTGATTGGTATTTTCGCCTTATAAAGTGAATCAGAGGGTATATCTTTAATCGCTGACTTTGATCAATGTGAGAGAAATTTCACTTATGGCTGGTTTGCAACATATTAATCCAGATGGGTATACGCCAGGACTTATAACATATTAACAGTAGTTAATAGTTTTCTAAGAGGCTCAAGTGATCGTTATTTATTTCATATGCCAAAATATTGAAGGTCCGTTCGGAATTTCTTGAAATATTTTTCCTTGTTCGGATACCATCAGCATTCTCCGAATCAGAGTCAGAATTTATTAAATTTTTTAATGTTAAAACTTTTTCCTCTTAAAGAATATTTTTCACAAAAAACAAATTGAACTGACCGGAATTAATAGGGAAGTACCGCTTTGTTAGTATAACATTTTCCTGCTTGTCAAATACAGGAACTCGAACTTTTAAGAACTCGACCCGCCGCCAAAATTTGTCAAGTAACTTTGTCCGCTAAAGCGAATTTGTTATTTGGGAAATATAAACGCACAACTTCAGTTGCGATTATAATTTTTGGAACGAAATAAAAAATTAGTTAGGACTTTTTCTTTCAAAAATTCATTGTCATGAATTAGGCCTTTTGTTTTAAAATTGTTATAAATCAGATATTTGCAATTAAAAACTGAGTTAGGCATTTTTATATTAAGCCTCCGATTTGTAATTTAACTATACAGAAAAAAAATAAAATTTTTGTATTGGACCTGAAATTTGTTAAAAACAAATGCAATTACAGATATAAAAAAAAATTGGTTATTTTTTATAATAATTTTGGTTATGAAATCTTTTCGGTCGTGGCAACAACGTTGGTTGTAATATCTAAAATGATAATAGCTTAAAAATGTAATATAAATACGAAACTCAATGATTGTAAATAAATAAAATAAAAAAATAAAATATTAAAAACTCATAGTGTGCTTGAGGTCGCCGTGCTCTAGTAGGTAGTGTGCTGGCTTGTTAGACGTACAGCCAGGGTTCGAGTCCCAGGCCAATCAAAATAAAAGATACAAAAAGTATTTTTTCGGCGATTTCTTCTTAGCAAATTTCTGGCAAAAACTCTGAGAGCAAATAAAATTTCCATGAAAAGGTTCTAAAAAAAATCTGTCGTTCGGAGTCGACTTTAAACTGTGTAGGTCCCACCACTTATGTATAACATTAACACTCACAACATAAGTAGTGTGAGAAACTAGGTCAATAATCCTGACTGAAGGGTTGAAATGACCAATTATGTACTTATGTACACCCATAGTGTGCAAATTTATCCAATTTGTTTATCCAAAGTTGTCATAACAGAAATAAAATTAACATGTTATAATTAAATCATTACAATCTATGTGTATGTATGTGTGTATGTAAAATTTTAGATTTGAACTGTTGTTATGATGATAACATCCAATATTCCAATAATTTTAATCAGCATTCATGCATGTCAAGTAATATGTATTTAGTGATAGTGGCAGTATACGTCATCATATTGGCTTCTCAAGTTGAACAATTTAACACACATACAAGAGCGTTTTCTTAACACTACACTACAGATTTTGCATGTGCGTTTATTTTACGATCTCAAGAAAAGAAAAACGAAAAACAAACAAAACAAAAAAATAAGATGGAATGCTAAGAAAAGCAATTGTTTTTTTTTTTTGTTTGTTTATTTGTTTTGTATGCAAAAATAAATAAATTTCAGTTAATAATGTTTAATTAAAATGAATTAATTGCAATAAGCTTAATGTCACCTACATATGTATGTATATCTACAATAGAATACAATACAATACAATACTGAAAAACATTAATAATTCCAAAAATATTCTTGTAGAAAAGTTTACTTTCCGTTTTTTTAAATTTTAAAAAGTTTCAGCCACATATGTAGAGATGCCTACTATAATGTATCAGAAATTTTGTTATCATCAGACCAAAAGAGTGATACCCAAATAAATATCTTTTCTTGCTAATGCTAGTCTTCTTGCTATTATTTGTTATAGTTTTCCTAATTTTGCAAAATATCTTTTGATAATAAACCAGAACGAAGAGCAGAAAATATTACAGTTAAAGTTTGTTACAGACAAGTAACTTAGTCAGTCGTACACATATGTGAATCGATTTTCTAATTTGAAAACATTTTTTTTTCATTTTATTTTATTTAATTTTATCTTAATTTAGCATATGTATTTAGATTGTTGTTATACTTATTTATTGTTTTCAGAATAATTATTATAAAATTGAAGAAAAAAAAGAAAAATTAAAAATAAGTCTTTTAAAATTTCTTTTTCGAAATAAGTTGTAATTTAAACAAACAAATTTTTAAGAACTTTTTTTTAACAGAAATAATTCATCTATTGCACCAATTTATTATTGTGATAAAAGTATGTTTGCATTAAAAGACCTGAGGGCCTAGCGTTGCAGGTGAAACCTTGCCAAATATACATGCATGCTGATGACGTCCAGTTATACATGGGTTGTAGTGTTAGTGATGCTCCCAAGTGCATCCGTTTGATAAATCTGGATTTGAATCAATTTGAGCAATATGGGCATCTGCAAATGGTCCAAGTATAAATCTTAACAAATCAATGGCGTTATCCACATCAATTGAACTTAATGGATCGAATATAGGATTTTTGGGTAACAATGAATAGAGAACTAAATTGGTCGGATTACGTCACGATTTGCGATGCTTCGAAATTTTTTTTGATTTGATATTGTACACCAACTAATATTCGAATGCTATTAGCGAAAACATATTTTCTACCGATCCTAATGTACGGAATTGAGCTGTTTGCTAGCTGTGATCAGCGTCACCATTTGCCAAGTTTTCCCCTTTTTGAGATGCGAAAAGGTTTTCATGAAATTTGTTTTCGACAAAACTATTTTCTTTTAAGACATTATTTGTTTATTTATCCATTCAGGGTCGCCGTGGTCTAGTAGGTAGTGTGCTCAGGGTTCGAGTCCCAGGCCAGACATTAAAATAAAAAAATAGAAAAAGTAATTTTTCGGCGATTTCTTCTCTTTCTCTTCTTGAAAAGTTTCTCAAAAAGTCTGTCGTTCGGAATCGACTTTAAACTATAGGTCCCGCGACTTCTATATAAAAATTAACACACACAACATAAGTGGTGGGAGAAACTGCGGGCTTCTTGGGGACGATTGCTGTAAACTATCTAATGGTGAAGGTATATCATTGGCGATTTTAAAGTCACCAGCAGCAACTCGTTTCCTTGCCGTTTGCATCTTCCCTCTTTCCCTCTTTCCACCTTTCCTAAACCTGCACAATGCACTGCATGAGTAGGGGTCATCCCCTGAGTTCTGGTTATCTTATTTAATAGTACTGCTAAGGATATTGGCATAACAAAATATAAGAACATTAATAAATACGATTGATTAATTACATATGTATGTAGATTATTGTTCATTCAAAAATTTAATAATTGCAGTCTTGAAATACTTAGCATTGCTTAGTAATTGTATATTGTTCGGAAATTCATTTCAGAGACGAATTGCATTGATGTAAAAGTGTCACTCAGATATCTGTTCAAGCCTCTATTAGATCTTGAAAAAACTGACCTTCTAAACAAATGATGGGGTTTCCTTAGACGATTTTATGTAGGTATAGCACTTTAACAAATTTTCAAAAGATGTATTATAGATTTGATATGATAACTCAGATATCCTACTGTACCTTGTACGGCTATAAACATATCGAGCAATACTGTTATAAGTGACCTGTAGCCTGTTCCTACTTATTGAGTCACAACTAGAAAACAGTTCAAATCCATACAGTAAAGTGGGGATGAGATATGTTTTCCCGAGCAGCATACGAATATTAAACGGAGTAAAATATTGCGCTAGCCAAAGACTTCGCAACATGGCAACCATTTTACCACAGTTAGCATTTATATGGTTGGATCGGTTAAGGCTGTTGTTAAAGAAAACTCCTAGACTCTTAACACTGTGTACAGTTTCAATAGTAGTATTATTAATCTGCAATGGCTTTTGATTTCCTCCGATTGAGGCAAAGACCATTAATTGAAATACATTATGGAAATCACAATTTATTTTTCGTATACAATTTGTAAATTTGCTTCCCCTTTAGCTTTACTATAACTGTGATATTATTTTTTTAATACATACATAATTGGCCATTGGCACCCTTCAGTTAGGTCTACGGCTTAGCTTCTCACACCATTCATGCTGTGTGTATTAATTTTATACATGAGTGGCGGGACCTACAGTTAAAAGTCGACTTCGAACGACAGATTCTGTGAGAAACTTTTCAAGGCAATTTTTATTCGAGTTTTTGCCATAAATCTGCTGAGAGGAAGTCGGCGAAGAAATATTTTTTGTTTCATATTTCGTGTTGATGTCTCACATGGCTTTCGAGTATTGGCCTAACGTCTAATACTAACTAACACATTACCTACTAAATTAGTTAAAATTAATGATTCAGAAATAATGTTAATGTTGTATTATTTTGAACAAATAAATAAAAAATAAAATAAAATAAAAATCGAATTGCTTTAACTTATTATAGAACATTGGAAGTTTATACAGCACGAAACATACTTCAGGCTGTAACACACATGTTAATTGCTCTATTTTAACAGGAAACATCCTTTTTCTAGGGTAAAATAAAAGAAAAGATTTCGTAGTTTAACCTTGTTTTCAATGGAATATTAAATTAGTAGTGCGAAGACTGGTCTTCGATCAATTCTTAAGAGTAGAACCATGTTTAAGCTTTGAAACATCAAGCAAATAACGGGGTCGGTTATAAATGGCACAAGAACTTCAGTTGCTTAGCCAGTTACCAAAATCGGTATAAATTGGTACCATAGACCCTTAAACAGATATTTTTTAACATAAGGCTGCCATCACGAATAAGTAATCAATTAAGGTCAGTTTTTCTAAATTTCTGGGTCAAACTATTCTCCGACGTTTTCTAATATTTGGAATATTTTTTACAAAAACTTTGTTGTTGCACATACTAGCTATTTTCATTCCTCCTTTTTTCAATATTATGCTGACCTACGGATGCCTGGTGTGCTGGGAATCCCTGAATAGGATAATGAACTAAAACCTGATACGTAAGTTACAACGATCTGCTTGCATAATTATAAGTGGTGCCCTTCGCACTGCTCCTACGATAGCTCTGGAGATGATCTTATACCTTCTACCGCTGGACGTGTACTGCAGGGGTGCGGCTAGGGTTAGTAGGGGTCTTTGGGCGACTGGACAATGCATGCATCAGGCATTGGTCATACAAGTATACTTGAGTGAGCTGATATTGTCGGAAGCATAGACTATAGGACACCGCGATATGTCCATTACGAAAAGGGAGGACTGGAGAAAGGGTGTGGCGCACCTTGCGGGGAATGCCGCACAAATCTACACCGATAGCTCCAAATTAGAAGGAGCAGTTGGTATTGGCATCTATTCGAAATCAATCGGAATATCCAAGTCTTTGACGCTACCAGATTATTGCAGCGTCTCTCAGGCGGAAGTGTCGGCAATTCAAGCTGCGGTGAAAATTATTGTGGACATAAACGTTCGCAAACGAAGGATCAGTATACTTTTCGATAGCCAAGCGGCCATTAGGGCAGTGGATTCTAGTGTGATAAACTCCAAGACGGTGTACAACTGTCGCAGATGTCTCAATGAGATGGCGAACCGATGTGATGTTTGTATCACATGGGTACCGGGACTTAGGGACATTTCCGGCAAGTGCAGAGCAGATGATTCGGCCAGAAGGGGCACGACAATCGAGCCCTCTGATGAATTTTCCACATTGGGGATCCCTTTAAGTACCTGTGGGCTTATAATTGACAATACAATCGTAGACCTTGTCAACAGTAGGTGGACAGCTTCGGATAAGGTCAGAACGGCGCAAAAAATCTGGCCAAGGCTAGATAGGAAGCGCTCGGCGACTCCGCTTAAACTCCAAAGAAGCAGGCTAGCGCTATTATCGGTATTGTTACTGGGCATTGTGTTTTAGCAACGCATGCCGGCGTATTGGTCTTGGTAACCTCGCGAATGTTTTCTGCAGAAGCTGTGGAGATGAGGAAGAGGATGAAACTATTCTTCACCTACTGTGCACATGGCCTGCACTTGATCAGAGGAGAAAGAGACACTACATGGAAGACCTAGATGAACTGTTATGCGTGGATGCATGAATATTTTTCAGTGTGATTTTTTTTTAGAGAATGGATGTAGCGTTTCGAAGGTTGAATCGAATCAAGTTCGGAGAAGTCATACCGTAGTATAAAACTGGTGTTGTGTCGAATAGAATTACTTTGTGAATGAAAAGTGGGGAGCCTATAAAAACAAATCGTGGCATGGTCAGAACTACTTTTAGTTTAAAATTAATATAACCAATGAATATGAGCTACTCCCATAGAGATCGATATCTGCTATTAAAAATGTTTCTCCTGAACTGTTTTATACAGAAAAATAACATCAGTTAACATTGCAACATTTAAAAAGTTCCTGCCAGTATATTGCCACCACTTCTATGAAAATTTGCCGTATAAAAACTAATTTTATTTAAAAGTATATTGTTTTTTACATAACATATGTATGAAATTTTTCTTTGATTTATTTTTTGTTAGGAGTATAATATAATATTTAATTTTTAAAAAAATAAAAAAAACTGGAACCACTTACGTACATAATTGGTCATTACAACCCCGTTCAGTCAGGATTATTGACCTAGTTTCTCACACTACTTATGTTGTGTGAACAGAAATCGCCGAAGTAATACTTTTTGTATTTTATTTTGATGTCTGGCCTTGGACTCGAACCCTGGCTTTACGTCTAATAAGCCAGCACCCTACCTACTAGACCAAGGCGACCTCTGGAACCACTTACGAAATCTAAAAAAATTTACTGTATTTTTATGATAATTTGCTACATTAAGATTCATTTTAATTAGAACTGAGACTAACGCAATTACATAGATTTACAATTATCTTTGTTTCTTCTCACTTTAAATCAAAAAAAAAAGTCTTATCTGTAGGATTTGAATACCGCAGTTAAATTACCCTAAGTTAAATTACTCCTTAAAGTCAACCGAAATTCAAAGAATTATTTTATGATTGAATTCCTCATTTATTTTTAATAAAAAGCTGCATTTAAACTTTTTTTTAAAACATTTTTGTTTTAGATTTTATCAAGTTTTTTCCTTCTGCTGTAAAGTACTGATAATTTACGATACGACCTTTGAATATGAAGTCATCGATATGTAGCTATCGCTTTAATGGACACAATTTATGAAATTACAGCAAATAAGTCAAGATAATTTTATAAAAACAATTTCAACTCTTTAATTTTTATTTTTATTTACATTTTAATTTTTTCTGCCTGCTTAATTATTTTCCAGTGAAGACTCGTATACTTGGTAAAAAAATTAAGCAGGGTTAAGTGTATCTCCATATAATAGTAGGCTTTATGACTAAAAACAAATGTGCGTTTATTTATTAGAATATATACAGTGCTGGACAAAACAATAAAAACTTTTTCAAAATTGGAATAAAAATTAAAAATATTCTTAAGAAATTTGCAAAATATTTGTGCTGCTTATTAATAAAAAACCATTTCAATGCTGAATTTAATATGGACACTGAGGTTAGGTTAGGTTAGAGGACGTATACATGTCGGCTAAGATAAGTACAGTTCCCGGATGTCGAAATTGACTCATTGCACATTGTCCTTAGGGGAGGAAGGAAATAGAGGATATAGAAATGTAGGTGAGGGGGGGAGATAATATGGACACTTCACAAATCAAAACTTTCAAAAATTATTAAAAAAATTTTTGAGTCAAGAACTGTAAACTAAACACTCATAATTTTGGAGAAAGGCTTCAACGTTTCAATAGTACAGGTATCCCTCCTACAACACAATATCCCACAACACGATTTCACTCTAACACGATTAAAAAAATTTCTGAAAACACAATATTTTTCTTAAAAGACCTTTTACATAAAAATATCATTACGATGGATTTTAAAGATAATTGATTCAAAATCGATTGATGTAAAAGAAGCTTGAAAGCAATTTTCAATTAAAGACTGCATCGATATTATATCTTTATCGCTGAAGAAGCTGAAAATTACAACTTTAAATCCTTGTTGGAAAATCGAAGATATGGGCAGCAGCAGTAGTTGAGATAGAAAACCTGCATGAATCAGGAGAAAATGAAATTGGTGGCATATTAGAATTTGCTAAGTCGATAGGAGGGGAAGAATTTGTGGATATGGCTATTGAAGATGTGCAATACTTACTAGTGGAACAAGAAGTTGGGGAAGCAGATTCGGTAGAAATCACATCCGAACCCCAAGTGAATGAAATCGATTCTAGCTCTAATCAATATAATGAAGTTATTAATTTGACACTAAAAAGGATTAGGCTTGGCCAAAAAATTCAATTTATTGTCCTTGGATGCAGACCCTAGCGCTGAAAGAAACCGAAAATTCAAAAGAAAATTACAAAATTGCCTATCACCATATCAAGAAATTTACGACAAATTTGGACGGACAAGGAAACAAAGCAAGGTTACGGATTTTTTAAAGATATTATTCAGCCGAGATATTATTTATGCCGATTTTTATTTGTTTTTTATGTATTTACATGGATTTATATTTAATTTTTTTATATATTTAATTGGATCTTTATTTATTTTGTTATTTTTAATAGAAATAAAGTTTCGTCATTGGCATTAAAATATTTTTTGGAACTTAACCCCTGTTTTTGTACCAGTTTCTAGTTTCCTACTGCACGGTTTCACATAACACGAAACCTATCGACCGTGTTGTAGAAGGGATACCTGTATAGCTTTTATGCATATTTTATGCATTCTTATGAGCTGCACAAATATTTTTAAATTTGATTTTTGAAAAAGTTTCCATTGCTTTGTCAAGTACTGTATTTATTTTTATTCGTCGTTAGAAAACAAATTTCATGTCACTCATAAGAAATAGATTACACATAAAAAGATAAAATAAAAATGAATAAAACTTATTGTTTAAACTAAATAAAGTTATCAAATTAACGATTGTTCTAAAAATGTATGTGTTTTTAAAAGACGTTTATCATTGCAACGAATTCAAATCGATTCGTTAAGTTATAATTCAAGACGAATATACTCGTCATTATGCGAAAAGTTTTCATTTCGCTCTGGCGATTATATTCGACATAAGTCAATGCCAATTGAATTTGTTGGAATTAAATATTAATTACATTGCATTACATTTGTTAGCCACTCAAAAATTGATGCGTTCTATTGTATTGAGAATGATGTTTTGGATAAAATTAAAACTATTTTGGATCTTGGTATCCTATATTCATGATCGTGAATAAAGCTTATGGCTTATATAATTTGTCAACAAATTAACAAAATTGTTATTTATATCTCTCGTCAATCCTATCCTGGAGTATGATTCTATTATATGGGACTCTTGGTCATGCAGTTATTATAAATAGCATTGAGTCAATGCAAAAACAATTTTTAATTTTTTGTTTACGAGGTCTTGGTTGAAACTTCTATGAATTACTGACTAGCTTTGATTGAAACTGCCAACTCTTAAAAGTCGTCATTCCATGATGAGTACTCTTTTTTTATTCGGGGATTAATACGAGTAGATGTAGATTCAGAGTTCCTGCTCAGTTGATTAAAATTCAATGTTCCTGTGCGATCTACTCGCAGACTGTGAACATTATGATTCCTTTAGATGTTTTTGAAGAAAACCCTAACCAATATTTTTAAATTGTTAATTACAGTTCTTGTTGAATTGTTATAATACTGTTATGTTAAATATTGCATATAGTCAGTAAGGACTGCATTAAATAAGCAGGTTAGAAACAGACTCATATTTGAATTTTAATTATTATTATTATTGAATTTAATTATTGTGCTGTTTACAAATTTTTAGTATTAAAAATATTTATTCATGCTTAAAGTCCAATTTACAGTTAAATTGTATAAGATCTTGTAAAATAAAGCATTATAAACTATTCATACATATGCACATGAGATATATTACTATGTGCATGTAGGAATATTATAAAATTTGATTCCAATAGCTATTTATTAAAATGCCGAATTTTCATTTAATTAGCAATATTGCAGGCCTCGAATAATAACTTCAAACACTAAGAATATTTTCAATTTTTTAATTCTCATTTAAATAGAATTTCTCTTATTTAAAAGGGACCTATTCTAATATTTATTTACAAAATTTATAAATATCTGTTTTGAATTTGTCATACACATAAGTACATATGTATGTGCTCAAGGGTCTTATCATTTTCAAAATTCATCATATCTGGAAACAGTCACTTAAGAAAAAGAGCAATTGCCTTAAAATTAAATTATCATCTATGCTACTTACCAACAACACAACACAACACGACACAACACAATCATCAATTTTTCCACACCACCCCCACTAGAAATGACATTTCTGTCGCATGCAACGTTTTCTATTACTAATAATACATAATTAACGTTATACAGTGGAGCAAATGATGTTTTAACAGTACTCCGTTTTAACACTACTAAGAGATATATTATAAGTAGAATGACTTGATAAGTTTTTATTATTTTTCGAGTTTATTTTTAATTCGTTTTTTTTTTAATTAGTGTTCTTCCCTGTCTTATGAAAGTGAACATTTCTATAAACCTTACTTACTTACCATTATATACAGCCAAGGTAGCACGGACTAAAAATACGATTATAAAAATACAATTGAATTAAAATCACTACAGGTTTTGCAAAATAAATCTTTAAAATTGGTTCATAACTTACCATTACTCTATCCAACATTTACACTTTATGAAGGTGTTTGTAAGCCGATAATGCCTATATGTGCCCAATATAAGTTCAAACGATTAATGTTTATGTTCAAATCCATAAATAGAATTGGTTATCACACTATCGACTTTGTTCAGAATCAACGAATTTTCAATACTAGAAGTCAGAGCAATTTATATACCCCAAGATGCAGATTGGAGATGACTAAGCAAAGGATTGAATATGCTGGAAGCCTTGAGTATACCAGCTTGCCTATAAGGATAAAAATTATTAACACAATTTCAACGTTTAAAAGAGAACTGAAAGTATTTTTATTTGGAAGGTTTGAAATGCTTTTGCGGAGATAAACTTGTTTTCTTCTCCTTGTTTTTATCATCTTTGTAATAAGTTTAGTTTTAAATTTTAGTATTTGCTACATTTCTATTATGCATTAATCTAGTTGCCAACTGTCTCAACAATGCCGACTGGGCGCTGGGACACAAATAATGAATTCTATTTTATATGAGTTGTAAATATTATAAATAAATAAATAATAATAATAAAATAAATAATTGTAAATTATTGAATTTTAGTTAGAAACCCAACTAAACTAATTTTAGTTGGAACCCAACTTTCGTTAGTAGAACGTACCCAAATTGAATTGTTGAGGGAAAATGGGCATTCAATAAGGTCTATAGAGAACAGAATTGAGAGATGTAAGACGACCGTACAAAATTATTTGGGGGATCCAAAATCATACGCCACTAAAAACGATGCCAACACTGACTGATCACGATAAACGATCAGTAAAGCGCTTAACTATCACAAATAATTTAGGTTGTACCCAAATAAAATCGGAGCTGGGACTAAACGTAACCAAGACACGGATTAATCAAATATTCACTGAAGATGCAGATAAGAAAAAACAAAAAATAATACCCAAACCACGATGGACCACTAGACACAAGGCAGCCAGATTGGCTTTCGTTGAAAAATATAAATTTTAGGAAGAGGAGTGGCGTAGTATTATGTTCTGTGATGAAAAAAATCAACCAGATGGATACAAATATTATTGGAGAGCAAAAGGAGATAATACGCGGAACAAAATAACACATCATTTTCAGGGAAGATCTTTAATGACATGCGTTGCTTTTGGATATAAAGCACGTTCTCCAATCTGTTTTATTTCTCATGAAAATGAAATGAATGCGGAGAACTATGTGGAAATAATTTAACTTGTCAGCAAGACAACGCCCTTATACATGTGGTCAAAAGGACCAAAGCATATTTTGAAGAAAGGGATATACGTAGAGGTAGAAAGAGGTATACAGACTGGCCAGCACTTAGACCCGATCCAAATCTTGTCGAAAACCTCTGGGGAATTTTAAGTGCCGAAATATACAAAAGTGAAATGTGTTATAACTCCTTAATTAATAAAAAAAATGAGGCGAAATTCCCCATGATAAGTTACAAAAATGAATAAACTCTATGCCACTTCGGTTAAATGAAGTAATTAAAAATCGTAGAGGACACACGCATTATTAAAATGAAATGAATATCTTATTTGAATATGTTTAATTAGCTTTAATATAAAAAATATATAAACTTATAAATTAGCCGCGGTCTAGTAGGTAGTGTGCTGGCTTATTAGACGTAAAGCCAGGGTTCGAGTCCCAGGCCAGACATCAAAATAAAATACAAAAAGTATTTTTCGGCGAGTTCTTCTCAGCAGATTTCTGGCAAAAACTCTGAGAGTAAATAAAATTGCCATGAAAAGTTTAAAAAAAAAATCTGCCGTTCGGAGTCGACTTTAAACTGTAGGTCCCGCCACTCACGTATAAAATTAATACACACAACATAAGTAGTGTGAGAAACTAGGTCAATAATCCTGACTGAAGGGTTGTAATGACCAATTATGTATGTATGTATAAGTTTAGTTTTAAAGCCGAAGAGATTTTTAGAAAAAACCCATGTGCCCTATACTTTTTTTTCTTACCTGTAATATAAGACACTTTCAAAATGTTTTAGTTTTGTTCCACAGTATCTCCTCCGACATACATATGTATGTATGTGCATATAATGAATGTGTGTGTGTGTCCGTGTATGTAATCGTGAGTGATAATGGTACAATTTTAGAGATTTTTGGGCAGAGAAAAGAAAAATCTAAGAAAAGAGAAAGTAAAGAAATGTATTATTATCAGCAAATATTGTCATTGGTTCTCTCAGAGTCAGAGTAGATGAAAATGAAATCTCATAAATCTGCGCTTACAGTTTGCTGCTCTGCACTGATGATCATAAACAAATTCAGTTGATAAGTCTATATAAGGTTTCGACATAATTCGTTGTATGACTTAGATTTATCGTTGCACTCCTCGAATGCGGGCGGGAATTTTTGTCGTCCTTCTGAACAATTTCGAACAAAATTATTGTTCGTTATATTAAAGAAGTGTATCACCGAAAACAAAAAAAAAGATCAAACAAACAAAAATAAACATATTACGAGAACAAAGAAGAGTGATTTGTGAAATTACGCGTAAAGAAAATTAAACGAAATAAATGTTTAATTTGGAAATAATAGCATAATTTGAAATACTGAAACGTTCAGAAAGTCGATTTTATTGTTATTGTAGTGTTCGAAGAACGGTTAAGATTGTCGCCATGAAGGCGCAACATTTTAATCTCGTCTTTAAAGGATCAATCCTTTTGTTCGTTTTGATAGTCCACGGTACTAATGCATGTAAGTACAATAAGGAACAAATGACTTAGAACTTAATGTCTTAAACGATGTGCGATATTGTGAAAAATGTATCGTACAATTTAAACGAACACAAACATCTCTGTACAGAACTTTTACAGGCTTCCACCGAATTTTTGTACCCTACACATTTATAAATGAAGAGAGTATATTAAAAAAAAAAAGTTGTGGAAGGTTGTAATCTATAGAATATGTATGCTTAAAAGAGACTCAGAAAATTATGTAAATAAAAATGAATTAACACGTTGACTCCCGCGGAAATTTTCAGAAAACTAGCCAAAAAAACGACAATTTGATCTTTTCACATTAGTGAGTACGAGATAACTCGTAGTTTGGCTCCCTAGAAGGGAAAGCAATCTACGAGTTATCTCGTAGTTCGGCAGTCAACGTGTTTATTGATTGTTAATTTCCTGTAAATAAATAATAATTTATAGAAATGCAATATGAACATACATACATTCATAGGTTTAGTTAGTAATCATGTAAAAAAAATCATTGAAATCGGATATGTTTCATTTGCGTTGCTAAAATAATGCCAACATTATCAATATGGAATTTCATTAAAAATGTTTTACCTTTTTAGCTTCAAGTTGCAAACGCGGTTGTCCTGAATGTAAGTAGGAATTGCGAAATGTACTTTTTGTTTGTGGGCTCTTGAATAATTTATATTTTTGTTTGTTTTTTGCTGTCCTTAGCTGATAATGGATACTTATCGTACACGCCTGGAAATGTTTACGAATATAACTTCGACAGTATTATGACTGTTGGTGTTAACGGCGGTTCTGGAAATTCGGACGATACTAGCCTTAAGATTGCTGGTAATGCCAAGTTGTTTGCCGAGGGAAACTGTGGTTACACGCTGCAATTGTCGGCAGTGAAAGTTACAGCCACCAAGGAGAACATTGAAAAGAAAATAATGCAAAACATCCAAAAACCTGTCCATTTCACGATGGTGGGCGGAAAAGTTGAACCGGAGTTGTGTGTTGACCAATCGGATAATGCATATGCTTTAAACATTAAACGTGCTGTTATATCAATGTTGCAATCTAAACCAGATGCCGTACAGGAGGTCGACGTCTTTGGTCAATGTCCGACACACTCCAGCGTCTCCAAAATAGGAAATGTCGAAATTGTAAATAAAGTCCGTAACTTGAATGCTTGCGGATATCGCAAAATTATAAATAGTGGCATCTTAACAAATGCTGTACAGACAAAATCCGGTTTGGAGGACACTGCCGTTCTTAAGGCTGATTACACTAAAGAATCGACAATCGATAAAGGCGTTGTAAGCAATGTTCAATTAGTTGAAGAATATAAATATGCAGCCGTGTCGAAGTCTGACGTTGGCATCAGTGCTAAAGTTGTAACCAACTTAAAATTAAGAAACCTATCTGGCACTCCAAGCCCTGCTCCTGCCACTGGTGCTCGATCAGCATCAATAATGTTCCAACAACCAGAAACTTACACCTCCAAAAATATTGCTGCGCTCAAGACTGCTTTAACTGAGTTGGTGCAACAACTCGATGGATATGTTCAGAAGGATAGTGCAAAAAGCTTTACGGAATTAATTCGTCTCATGCGCAATTCTGATACTGATACCCTATTAGAGTTATCAGCTTTTCCACTTCCAAATAAGGTATTGGCTCGCAAAGTGTATCTAGATGCACTATTCCGTACCGCAACCTCCGAGTCTGCTCGAGCAATTCTCAAGCAATTCAACAAAATGAATGAAAAAGAAAAAACTCTTGCCATGTTATCACTGAATCTTGTTCAAACTGTTGACAAGGACACATTGAATCAAGCATCAGTAAGTATTTTCTTTGTAAAATTCAGTGTTTTTCCGTTAATATAATTTTAAATGGTTTTAAATTATTGAATATTTTCCCTCTTATTTTATTCGTATAGAGTTTGGTGAATCCTAACAGCGTTAAAGAAGTTTATCTTGGCGTTGGAAGTCTAGTTTCTAAATACTGTGAACGAAATGGTTGTAACAATGGAGAGGTTGATAATATTTCAAAGAAATTCTCTGAATCATTGAAACACTGTAAGGCTAATACGAAAAAGGATGAAGAGCGTATCATCTATGTACTGAAAGGAATTGAAAATGCTAAACATTTGGCAAACAGTGTTGTGCCCGCATTAAACGAATGTGTAGTAACAGGTCGCTCAAATCGTATGCGCGTTGCTGCTCTGCAAGCGTTTTCAGCAACTGGTTGTGATGCCACCTTGCAAAATAAAGCCCTTGAACTGTTACGTGATCATAATGAAGATTCAGAACTACGTATTGAAGCTTATTTGGCATTGATTCAGTGTCCATCAGGAGAACTGGCTAACCAAATAGCCGAAATTGTGAATAGCGAAACGGTGAACCAAGTAGGCGGATTTATTGCTTCTAGTCTAAAAGCTATACGTGACTCCACAGATGAATCGAAGGATTTACAACGTCGTTATTTGGGCAATGTACGTGTCACTAAAGTATTTCCCAAAGACAACAGGAGATACAGCTATAATGATGAAGTGTCCTACAAAATGGAGGCCTTAGGATTGAGTGCCAGTGCTGATTACAAACTGATTTATTCCCAAACTGGCTTTTTGCCTCGTTCGGCACGCCTAAACGTCAAGGCTGAAGAATTTGGTGTTAATATGAACGTTTTAGATGTTAGCGTTCGTCAAGAAAACTTAGAGAATGTTTTAGAATACTTTTTAGGGCCAAAGGGATTGGCGAATAAGGATTTGAGCGAAATCTTAGGTAAAGAAGAGGATACAACTGGAGCCCGGAGACGACGTTCAATCGCAGACGATACTTCAAAGATAGCTAAGAAATATAAATCCTATGGCGGTAAATATACGAACGATCTGAATTTGGATATTTCGTTGAAATTGTTTGGTTCGGAAATGTTATTCTTGAGTTTGGGAGATAATATACCCAGCAACTTGGAGGAAATTACTAAGGAATTTACTGAAGGTTTCGAAATTGTGAAGAAGAAGCTAACCAACTATAATAAGGAATTTACTTCCCATAATTTCTTCATGGACACTGAAATGCTGTACCCAACCGGTGTGGGTATACCTTTAGAATTAACTTCTCATGGATTTTTGGCTAGCAAGGTGGAATTTGGTGTTAGTGTGGACGTTAATAATTTATTGCAATCCGATTGGTACAATACAAAGTACAAATTGAAGGTTGTACCCAGTATCGATGCAAATGTCAACCTTAAAGTGGGATTCAACGCTTACGTTTTATCGTCTGGCTTGCGTAGCGTTTTTAGTATGCATTCAGCTACAGGCAGTACGGTTGATTTGGCCATTACTCATGAGGGCTCTGGTTTCGATATGAACATTGAATTACCGAGAGAAAAGATAGAATTGGTCGATTTGAAAATGCAAAATGATTTCTATGTTGCTGAACAAGATAAACCAATTAAATCTGTAGCGTTGAAAGGTTCCAAGCCTAGTAACAATGGACCATCTATTGAAAGCTGTTACAATCAATTTGAAAGTTTGGGTTTCTCACCGTGTATTGTTGGCAGCTTTAGCGATCTTAAACAAGAAGACGGTTTATCGGAACCATTTGATTTCGCTGTGTATGTTATATCAGAACGTAACTTCAATTTGAAAGGCTTTCACAATGACGCAAAACAAGGTGTCCATGAGTGGAAATTAGAATATAGTACACCTGGTTCTAAAGATTCCCATGATACTTCATTAACCTTTGAATTAGGAACAACTCCACGTACTTACGGTCGTGCTTCCTTGGACAATGCTCACTACCACTTTGCCGTTGAAGCCGGTTTGCACAATGACAACAAGGAAATGGTTTTATATGCCCAATATGAACAGGACAAAACAATAAAGAAGAGTAAAATTGGTTATACCAAGAATGGTAATGAATACATCCCAATAATTGAAGTGACAGATGCAAATGGTGGTATTAGCAATGAAATCTATGGATACCGCGTAGACGGCCGTGTTTTGGTTCAAGATTCTGGAGAAAATCATCGATTGCAGTTCGAAAACCTCCAGGTTTACAATAAGGAAAATGATCGCGTTGCAGTAAACGGTTGGGCTGAACTCGAGCCGTCTTCATTTGCAAGCGAATTGCGAATTTCTTCAAATGAAGACTCCTACATGACCAAGAGTAATGTTAAGCTCACTGGTGAAGAATATTCAGTTGGATTCTTTATAAACGACGAAAAATCACCTGAAAACGTTTATGGTGGCTCAACAAAAGTTCATATTGCTGATCAATTAATTAAAGTGGATCTTTTAGGCAAGTTTGCTAAGTGGGAGGCAGGTACTGGCACTGAAGTACAATATACTACCCACGAGGGAACTAATCCCATTGCTTCTAGCAAATTCACTTCCTTATTGACTGTTAAGCATAAACAAAATAATGTGGGCTCTTTGAAAATTCAAGGCCTTACTGAAGGTGAAAATAAATTCGAAGTTAGTGTTGATGCAACCAGCGGTAAAAAAAATGTAGCCGTTTCTGTTAAGTATGCTGGCAATCAAAATGCCCAAAACGACTATCAAGTTTCGGTTAACTGCAAATTAAATCAACATTTTGTAGACTTTGTTGCCAAGTGTGACGTTGTTGGAAATCATTTTGTTTTGGATAATGTTCTTACTACTAGCTGGGGATCTGCTTTTACATTGAAAGGAGAATTGGGCCAACGCTATACTGCTCAAGATATTTATATCGACTTGCAAGGCACTGCTCAAGTTAGCGGAAAAGATAAGCCAACCCAATGGATCCTGAAAATAATTGGAGCACCAGAGAAAACTAACTCGGAATTTAAGCTTTCAAAGGACAATAATGAAGTTTTAAGGTTTTTAGTTGATACTCAGCATCCACAAGATAAAATAACATCTGGCAAGGCCGTCCTCAATGTTAAAAATATTTTGACCGCTAAAGGTGACTTCAAGGTGGCCAAGAATGGAAAGGGTGAACTTACTGCCGTTGTTGAAACTCTTAAAACGGAACCCAAACATAAAACTGAAATAAATTCTAAATTCCACGTGCAACATCCTAAATACGACGTCGAAGCAACAGTCGTTTTAGATGGAGAACAAAAATTATCTGTAAAGTCGGAAAATATTGTCGATAAACTTAAACTGAATACGAAAAATGTAATCGATGTAGCTCAGAAGAAAGTTTCGTTTGATGCTAATGGATTGATTAAGGGTGATTGGCGATTAAATGGCGAATTACAAGGTTCATTTACGGCTACTTGCCCCGAGGGACGCACTATCTCTGGCTCAATAAAACGTAAAATCAATACGAATCCCAAAACTGGAATTGCCCAAGGAAATATGGATGTGCAGTTAGTAGACCAATTACCTAATTCGGATAGTAAGCGATCGTTAGTTCTATCTGGTAAAGTGGAGAAATTCAATGTAAAAGCCAAGGAATTATCGGGTACATCTCGCTTGACATACACTAACATCGAAGGTCAAACCTTAGATCTTGATTGGCATATAAAGAAATTACCTAAAAACCAAAATAAAATGATTGATTTTGGATTAAGTGTCAAGGGACCATTGGTTAAATCGCCAATAGAATTCAACCTCAACGTTGACGAATATTCTGCACGACACGGTATTTTCCATATGACTGGTAAATACGGAGATGTAGTAAAGGGCAATGTGAATGGAAACTTTGAATTAGGTGAAAGAAGTTCACCCTTAAAGTATGAAGTACATGTGAATGCTGACATGCCTCAAACATCTTTTAAAAATATCGCATTAAATTCCAATGGACAATTTTTAAAGCCTGAAACAGAGAACGGCAAACATATTGTGGAACTGTTTGTGGAAGAAAGATCTGGCAACGGGCAATTCATTAAATTAAGCACCAACATTAAAAATTCCGAGCAAAATGGTGCTTTCAATTTGAACTTGGAAACGAATAATTTGGAAGTACCTTTACAAATCGATGGATCCTACTTACGCGATCATCAAGGTGATTTTAAGGATGACAGCGCAAGCGGTTCCGCAAAATATGAATTTAATTTCAAATATGCTGACAAATTCATCAAGTCTTCGAATAATTTGCAATACAAAGGCAAAGAATCAATCGTCAATCGTTTGGTTGTGTCCAGTAGCTTTGAAGGTGCCAGAAATATTGATGTTGAAGTTAATGGAAAATTGCTAGATCCGGAAACGTACAATTTCAATGTCAAGTGCAATCATAATGAACATTCTTATGCATTAGATTCGACAGCTTATCGTGGAAGCCACAAGAAGGGTGCGCAAATTTCAATTTCTTTGCCGAATGGAACACCTATTAATGTTGTTGCGATATTTGAAGTTTTAGGCCGCCGTAAAGCTAAAGTGACTGTCGAAATATTAAACGTTATCGACTTGGACTTTAAGCTTAATGGCGAAGCTTCATATAATGCTATTGATGATTTTTATGTCATTGCTCAATGGAATTCAGATAAACTTAAACTGGACAACTATAATTTGGACATTAGAACCCAAGGAAAAACACTAACGCTACACTTAAAGAACGGGCAAGGTGAAGTGCTTGCTGGTACGGCTACAGCTGCTTTAAAAAAAGAAAACAATAAATCTGTACTCGAAGGTCAAGGACAAATTAGATTCAAGGGTACACCACAAACTACCAACTTCCGTTTAACTAGGCAAGTTTTCGAAATGGCTACCGATAAGGAAACTGGTTTCTCATACAATTTTAATGGTAACTTTGGTCTCAAGAATGCTGTTTCCACTTTTAAAATCACCAATAAAGATTTCAATATTAAGCTTTCCGTTTGCGAAGAAAAGAAACAATGCACTAATATTCAGATATTGGCCTCAAACGATGTAACTCAGGATGAATCGTCCGTACACTCCTTATTAGTTTTGCTCGATTTGCGTGAGATCGGCTTCCCGTATGAATTCAAATTGCAGTCGAAGAATGTGCGTGAAGGTTTCAAGTTCCAATATATGTTAGACGCAAACATTAATTCCAATAATAATCTAAAATATAATTTATTGGCAAATATTCAACCAAGCAATGCTAAAGTCCAGCTTAAATTACCTTCTCGTGAAATTTTATTAGAGGCTAATCAAAAATATCCTCAAAATGGTCAAATATTTGGTCATTATGAAAACTCGTTAGCTTTTTATATTGACAAAACCAATAAGCCACAAGACGTTACAAGATTTTTAGCCCAAGCTGATATAACAGGAGCAGAACGCATTGCTCTTAATGCAAATGGTGTCCTTAAGTTGGAACATCCCACAATACGTCCCCTTACCATTTCCGCTAAATTAGATGCCAATAGAGAGCGTAAATCAGTAAATTCTGAATTAGTGCTTGATGTGTTTAAATTACCAGAACAACAAGTTATCATTACAAGCAATATTCAAAATGTTAAGTCAAATAATGGCTTCAATATCACTTCCATCGATGTTATACGCTCTGCAGGACTTGACTTTGAGTACACACTCAATGGTCATGCCGGTTTAAATACTGAACAATATGAATTCAGCTCCGGTGTTGACGTTACTCTAGGTAGATCCGATTCAAAAGCTTCAGCTTATGTGTTCGGTAATAAAGAGCACGCAGAGGTACTCATACACTCTCTTAACGAAGAAGTAGTGAAATTTGTCGCCGACTTTAATAAGCAAAAGAAATTATCCAAGTTTAATGCAAAACTACATGCTGTAGGTAGAAAACCAGTTGAGATCAGTGCTGAATTACAGCCTACACTGGCTAAGATTCATTTAGCTCGCGAAGGACTTCTGGATGCACAGGGAGAATTGAAATTGGGCAAAGAAATGAAATTCCACGTAGAAAGCGCCAGCAAAGAACTGATTACAGGTCGCATAGGATTGGATGCCCCCAATTTCTTACGTACTACTTACAATACAAACGAAGAAAATATTAAAGAATTTATGGTAAGTTGAGTATAGTATGACATGAACGAAGTAAAATGAGTTGCCTTCCTACCAATATTACCATTTCTTTCTTTATTTCAGAATAAACTGGATAACGAAATAAAAGAAGAATCTAAAGTAACTGAGATTATGAAGAAACGTGCTGAAAAACTTAAGAAAATTTCTGAACATCAATTGCAATTGTTTAAAGAAAGTGTTCCCGACTTTAGTCAATTCTCATCCAGCTATAGTAATAACCTTAATGAAATCGTCAAGGAATTGGAAGTCGATCCAGCTATGAAACAAATTTCAGAAACTTTGTAAGTATCCCAGTCAGTCAGTTAATAGTTATTTTCATTTTATTTTATTTCATTTTGTTTATCCTATCACAGACAAAATATGTTTACTAAATATTCGAAATTAGCTGATGAACTTACAAAATTGTGGAGCAAAACCTATGAAAAATTGCATAAATCATTCGCCTCACTCTATGAAAAACTTCAAACAGTTTTAAAAGAAACTGTCGTACCCGCTTGGGAAGAGCTAAGTGCTGGTCTAAATAAAATTTTGCATGAACTACGTTTAGAAATTATAAACTTGTACTCGAAAGCTTTCAAATCCATGCTTGATACGTTTAAAGAGTATGAACCCCTTCTGAAGAATTATGGCAAAAGCATTGTAGAAGGCCTGAAACCATTTAACGAAGGCCTTCAAGAATTGTACAAAGCCTTATCTGTGGCCCTTGAAGAAATAATCAATGAATGGATTGAATATTGGAGTAAATTGCCGTCATTCGATGTCATTCAAACAGAAATTAAAGAAAAATTACAGCGTCTACAATTAGCCGAAAAATCTTTAGAGTTCATTAATAATGCATTTGATCAGTTGCACATCTTGCCACTTACCCCTGAATCCAGTGAATTCTTGCAGAAACTTCATGAATATATAGTTGCCAGAATTAAGGATCAACCAGTTGCAGATGAAAAGGCAATGGAAGAGCTTGTAAAATTATTTATAAAAGCCTTACGTTCTATATCGACAAGCCTGGAAATGACAGCTCCAACTAGTGCTAGCATTACTAGTTTCTCATTAGATGACTTGTTTACCGCCGCTCCATTGCCAACCGATGTGTTAAGTAAATTACCAACACTTCTCACTTTCCGCTTTAGTGTAATCAACTTCATTGTTAATGAAGATTGGGAAAATTGGGTTTCAAAGGAAGACTGGAATACATGGTTGTATTCCGATGACTTCGATTTCAAGGGTCACATAGTTGATGGCCGCACCGTAATTACTTTCGATGAACAACCCATTCAATTCTCCGGTAACTGTAAATATATTCTGGCACAAGACTCCGTCGATAACAACTTTACAGTTGTTGCTCAAATAAATAACGGTAAAATGAAATCTATATACCTTACGGATCGTGATGGTCAGTTTATGGAAATCAACGATGCTGGCGTTCTAAAATTAAATGGCAATGCTGTTGAATATCCTCAACATGATAATGGAATGCATGCCTGGCGTCTATATTATACTGTTTACATGGTTTCCGAATATGGTGTACGCATAACTTGTACCTCTGACCTTAAGATTTGTCATATTGATGTTGATGGCTTCTATACAAGCAAGACCCGGGGTTTATTAGGCAATGGTAATGCTGAACCCTACGACGACTTTGTGCAAATCGATGGTAGTATTGCCAGCGATCCTGCTACATTCGTTAATGGCTACAGTTTGGGCAAATGTAATCCGGCTACTGCTCAAATACAATCCGATGACGTTAATGTTCAACGTTCTGAAATTTGTAACGAACTTTTTGGTTATGAATCCTCATTAGCTGTCGGTTATCTGTTCATCAACTCAAAACCATATCGTAATGCATGTGATCAATCTGTATTGGCTGCCCCAGAAAAGGACAAAGAAACTACAGCGTGCACTGTTGCTCTGGCATATGCCTCAGCATTAAAATTGGAAGACGTTTTTGTATTTCTACCTAAACGTTGTCTTAAATGCCCTGGACAGACCGGCCAACGCGATATCGGAGACGAATTTACTGTTAAAGTACCAACCAATAAAGCTGATCTCGTTTTTGTTGTTGATGTTGATATAACACCTGCACTCATGACTAATTTAGTTGCTCCTGCTATATTGGAGGTGCGTGAAACTCTTAAAAGCCGTGGATTTACTGACGTACAAATTGGCGTTATTGCTTACAGCGCTAATCAACGCTACCCAGCAATATTGACCAGCGACAATGGCAAACTTAATTACCAAGGCAATCTTGCTGAAGTCAAGCTTAATGGACCAAAATCTGTACTTGAATCAAGCATTTCGCAAATGGTAACAGAGAAGAAGATCCTTGATATATTCGATCTCTTGGAAAGTGTAATCAAGAGCATTGTACCCCAATCCGATGAACTGGCATTCCGTTTGGCTTTGAACTATCCATTCCGTGCTGGTGCTGCTAAGAGCATTGTTGCTGTACGTAGCAATTCTTTAGAATACGATAATATGGTATGTACAAAACCATAATCCGTTCACATTTACATAACTATGTATGTAAATATCATTGTTTTTTTTTATTTAAAGTTGAAATTCGTACGGGCCCACTTAATTGGGGCAGTGACTCAATTCGATGCCGCTCTATTACATGTGCTAGCTCCTGTAAAGGATTTGTCTTTGGAAGGTGTTCCAAACGAAAAACTTGTCGGTATGAATACTTAATAATTTATGTTTTCCTTTTTTTTTTGCCATTTGTCAACTATTTTAATTCGGGTATTTAATATATTTTTGTTTGGTTTTAAAAACAGGTTTCAATTCTCGATTAGTCGCAACTCTTGATGGCAAAGATGCTAAGAAACGTGCCAAACTACAATTCCACAACGATATGGGAATTGATTTCGTTCTAAACAACGGAGGTTGGGTATTTGCCACACAAAACTTTGAACAGTTGAAAGCACAGGAACAAAAGAAAGCTCTGAACCAAATTACGACCTCTCTAGCCGATACCCTATTCAAAACGGAAATTGTATCTGACTGCCGCTGTTTGCCTGTAAAGGGTATTCATGCCCAACATAAATGTGTCATTAAGACATCAAACTTCGTTCCCAACAAAAAAGTTAAAGCCTAAACAGATAATGAGAGAGCCATTCTTGCAAACTATTAATTCATATTCGTAATTTATTTATAAATTTGATAAAGTAATCTCCATTTTTTTTTTTTTTTGTTTTTACGACGTACGAAATACCTTTTATGTAAATAAAGAAATTTTTTATATAAATATGATAATATAATCGAAATTTTCGAATTTTTTCTGTTTTTTTTAATTTAAATTTAATTTTTAACAACTAACGACTAATAAACTGCGAATAATTAAATCAAATCAAATAATTTCGTTATTTAATTGTAACTGCATCGGGCCATGGAATAAATATTTTCAATTTTTTGTTTTGTGTAAAATGTATGCGAAAATATTTAACGAATTTATATTATTTTAACACTAAACCTACCATGCACGATGGGTCAAATGGGTAATTTTGAACTTCTTGAAAATAACATTATAACATCGCCATTTGCCTTTACGACTTTTATTACAAAATACATCGAATGTGTTTTCCAAGATTTACATTTTTTTCTTACCGAGAAATATATATAATCTACCTAAATTTCCCCTTTGGTAGGAGTAGGAATAGAATATATGAATGTAGCGGTAGGTTTAGTGTTAATTAAAATTCAATCGTTAGAGAACGGCACCATGTCACAATAAAGGACAACTTTGTTAGACTTGAAACAACTTAAATGACCGCTACGCATACAAGACGAGAAATAAAATAAGTACGAGCGCTAGGTTGTAATCCTAACTTAAGGATTGCTATGAGCAATTATGTATATTCATATGTATGTATGTACATAAGTATTTAATACTCCGGCAAAGCCTTTTGCAGTTGGTGAGTGGGAAAGATTAGTCCGTGAAAAAAGGACGGTATTGGCGTTTACTTTATAGGAAAAATTACAGCAGATTAATATTTTGAATAGTCGCTTGATCGAAACTGAAAACTAAATTCGCGACCTTTGTCGAATTTCTTCATTGACAGCTCTGATAGCGAGGCACTTACGCCGAAACACTTTATTCTTGGAACACCAAATGTCGTAGGCTACAATACACTATACCTCGATATTGTCAGAAGGATCACAGATATAAGATCACTCAGTTTTAAACGTCGAACATTCATTGCGTTAAACTACCATTACGATAGGACCTTGATTGTCCGTGATCGGAAGCATTCCCGGTTAATTGATTTTCTCGAATTTTGGCTAGTTTTTTAATAGATAATTTTATTAGTTAATAAATGAATATGTACATATTTATATAAAAACTAAAAAATTCAAGGATTTTATATACAGTACAACTTCGACTGCCCGGACTTGCGCCAGTCCGGATTGTTCGTGAAGCCATTGGTGAAATACAGCTGCACACAATCGATAATGTGCTTGAAAGTTGGACTGATCGTGTAGGCTACTGCATGGCCAGCCGAGGCAGCCATTTGAATAAAATTATTTTCCATTATTAACCGGAAGGATTGTACTTTCAAATAAAAAAAAAATTGAGAAAATATTCAGTAGCTTTTTTATAGCATGTTCAAAAAAAAAAGTTATATGGCGGACCCTTTATGTGTTACCGTCAGGGGTCGGAACATTAATATTAACAAATTTATATCGATATCAGGAGAAGTATTATGACACTTTTGCCCAATACCGATATTGGTGATTACCTTCCATTTAACTCTCTTATCCATTGCAAATTATTCAGAATAAGAATCTTAAAGTTGTACTTAACCTACCCAAAAATACCCTACTTCGCTTCTTCACAGACGATTTAAGGAAAATATGTTTAATACCATTACCGCAAATCTCATTTGGCGATTCGAAGATCGAAACAGATCTTCACAGCATAATGTTATAAGAAATTTTAATCAATAATCTCTTCTAATATTTCAGTAATGAAATTTTATAGAGGTGATTTTTCATCAAATCTTTCTAATTAATATATGAAAATAGGGTTTTCGATCTTTTCTTTTCCCCTAAATTGAGTTATTAATAATAAGATGACAATACAGTGCACGAACACTAATGTGAACACCGCATTATATGAACAGCGCTTAATGTGAAAATTTTTTTTGCTTCATTGACTACTCTAAAAGATGAACAAATGTAAAAAGCCCGATAATTTGAACAGATTTTTTTAATTTGAAATGTTAAAATTCTGGGGTTTTAGTTTCGGGAATCCCGGATTTAAGTGTACATATCGTCGTCGAAAATCCAAAACTAGGTAACATCAATTTTTACAGGAGAAGCAGCAAACGTTATAAAATAACAAGTACTTCATATGTAGAATCATATTGAATTATTTATATAAAAACGTTATTTTTAGTCACAAAAATCTAAAAATTGTTACGGATATGTTAGATAACCTTACGAATTATAATCAATCAAAAACTCGATTTTAATTTTTTTGATGATACGTATTTTTCGATTTTCAACGGAAAATATATTATTGACATACTATTATTACGCGTACTGTTGATTTCGCAACTCCCTGTTGCGAAGGGTATCTAAAATTTTGGCTTTTTATTCCAGTTTTAAAACAAAGTTTTTAGAACACATTTTGTATCCTAATTCTTAACATATTCATACATATAAATATACGCAGTGGCTCCATCGCATAATCGGACAAGCATTAGTCTGATATGTATGGGCTTAAAACTTAAAAAGAATATATTAAATATATGTTTTTTTTTGCTTTTATTTACGCTCTATATTACAGACTTTCAGATTAATGAAAATAATTACAACATTTTTCATGATAACGCTAATTTTATAAAAAAAAGGAAATTAACACAATTTTTTGCGCTCAACGCATAATCGGAAATCAGAGCACCATTGCTAAAAATGACAAAAGACAACAATTAATACTTTGTGGCATATCCTTTGTTCTCAAGAACCAAAGTTTGACAAATTGTAGCGTACCACAGGTTCTATGGAGCTTCACGCTTCCAGTAAAACCGGCATAAGCTGATTCAAAGTTTTAAATTGTTGTCGGTATACTCTTCTAGCTAATTCTTCTCAAAGATGTTCAATTACGTTAAGATCTGGACTCTGTGCAGGGGTTTCTATAAGTTTGGGGCAATTATGGATCACCAAAGATTTGCCATGCTCGAAGTATGCTTGGGATGATTTTCCTGGTAAAAAACAAAATGATAGAATAAATTAAAAAAAACAAATTCGTAAAGTTTAAAGTACTGCAACCGCCCCCCAATAACGTATTAAATCCGATGTTTGAAATGAAACTGCACTAAATGTATAATTTATATGGTGTAGCGTATATATACATATATGTATACTATATATACATACACATATAAATATACATATACATATGTATACACTGTTATTCTTTTTATTTCATTTCATTCATTCATATGCACAATTTTTATTCATAGATATATGTTATATATAGGAACTTTTTCTTTTAAGTTTAGTTTTGTTTCTAATTTCTACATATACCAAGTATATAATTTTATATATTCATAAACACCAAAATATAATTATTACTCTGGCATAAATGTATATATATAAATTATATAATAGTATGTATGTATATATGTATATATAGATATATAATATGTTACTATTGTTTTTAAACTCACACTTAATATAACTTTTTTATTTTTCTTTATTATTATTATTATATATCATTTTTAATTGTTTCTTTCTTTATTTCTTTTGACAAATAATTTGAATTGGTATTTATTGGTAATGGTATATTGATGTCTTTCCTCTATAGCACATAATGTTTTAATTTTCATTGTTTTTTTTTTTTGGTTTTTTTTTTTTTTGGAATCAAAAATTAATAATTATTTATCTGGCTTTATTCATTCTATATTGTATTAATCTTAGTTTATGTTTTAAAGCGTGTATGTTGTCGTCAATTTAATAATTCAAAAAAAAAAAAAAAAAAATTAATTAAGAATAAAATTATTATTTGTATGTAATAAATCTACTACTATGCAGCACTTAAACTATTGATTTGCGTGACTAGTTACAATATTTCAAAGATTTAGGAGAGTACAAAAATAGAAAATTAATAACCTACAAATGAAATGACATCATCATTTGAATTAAATTGTATGTCAAAATGATAAAATATACTAAAATAATAATGTAATCTTTAATAGTATATTTTTCCATTGTTGAGTGCATTTATATTTTTTTTTGTTTGTTTTTACAGGGATAATTCCTATAGCCTAAACGTTATAAATCATTGTTTTAAATTCTTTTGTTTTTTGTTATTTTTATTAATTTTAATTAATTCTTTTTATTCTGTTATTTTTATTGTTCAATATTATGCCATTATTTTTATTGAAAGGTTTTTACGTATACTTTGATATGTTCACTTATTAGTAATTTAGGAATATGCGTATTACCGGGGTATATATGTATATAAAAAAACGAAATCAAGAAATATAACAAATTATAAGGAAGCTTGATTTAATTTTTGTAAATGATTAATTTAAGGGAAAAAGGCATATGTAAATAAATTTAAAAAAAAAGAAAGCACATTATAGTACCGAAAATTAGTAGAACATAGAACAGTTTGTCTTTTTTTTTTTTTTGGAATTGATCCATAAAGTTGAGGTGCAAGAGAATTGTTCTCTATTTTAGATGTTTTATTAAGTATTTCAAATAAAAAACAATTTTAAGTGTGAAAAAAAAGGAAAAAGAAATAAAATTAATTTTTTTTGTTTGTTCTCATACTTATATATTATATATACATATATGTATTTGTATAAATAGCAATATAAACCATTATATTTCTAACAATATTACACTATTTATTATATAATTCACATTTTTGCGAGGATTTGAAGATTTATGTTCACTTTATATGCTTTAGTGTCTTATTATTTTTCACATACGTTAATAATCTTAAATATATATGGATAATATAATAATAATATTATTTGATTTTTATTTTGTTGTTTTGTTTTGTTTTTTATATTTTTTTTATTTCTTCTTACTATAAATAGTATTTATATGCTTAAATGCAAATAAAGTTAAGTTTTTCTAGTTATAATTTGTAATATTCTTAATATTTAATTTTATCAGATATATAGGAACTTTCAATAGTAGTAAAATTGTTTAAATAAAACTGATTATTATAAAAAAGGTAAATAAAATTAAAATCGTACAGTCTTAGAATGTTATTTCTGTAAATAAACGAATATAATGTAAATTAAATTATTTTAAAAGTATTTATATATATATTTCATTCAATTTCTTTTTGTTTTGTTTTTTTTTATAAAAATAATTTTATGTTTAAAGGAACTTTTTATTGCATTACTTTAAGTTTTAATTTGTATAAATATGTCTAATGTAAAAACTTTAACTTAATAGTGTAATATAAAACTCTTTAATCATCATTTATGATAATGAACAAGAGAATTGTTAAGCCCAATTTTAAAGATTGAACCAGCAGTAACATTTACTTTACTGATAACTTCAACAGCGTTATTCCTTTATTATGTTGTTGTTTTTTTTCTTTTTTATTTTATTTAATTTTTTTTTTTATTCTGAAATATAGTATTTCACTCTTTATGCATTGATATATGGCAGTCATAATAAAAAGTGCTGTTAAAATAAATATTTTCATTATTATTATCAGTTATGTATTCCAACTTTTAGCCAAACCTTATGCTTACATTTTTCGAATTGTTAAGTTAACTTAATAGTGAAATTTAAACTTGTTCGTTTAAATAGTTAATAAATAAAAATAATCATATATTTGAAATAAAGAAAAGAACAAAAAACGAAAACAAAAAACTTTTAGAAAAAACAAATCAACAAAACTGTAAAGAAAGTAACATCAAAATATTTAAAATATATTAAAGAATTAGCAAAAATAACTAGACGCTAGTTTCTGATCAGATTATATAAATAATTGGGCCAAGTATTAAATAAAAAAAAAATAATAAAATTCTTATTCTTAAGAAGAGGACGTCGATTTCGATTATGTACCTAAATACAATGCACCAAATAATTAGCAGTTTGCGTTTTCTGTTCAGCAGCATTCTTAAGAAAAACTACTGTTTGCGTATGCTCACAGTCGTTAGTGTTGCTCGAGGATTTAAAAAGTAAATGTAATCTTGACTTAAATCTAGTATTAAGAGAGATAAAAATATAATAATTTTGATACCTGCAAATAAATTCTCATTCACGCTAAGGAAATATAATTAAAATAATAATAATGCCTGTAAACATTCACAACAAAAACAATTGAATTAAAAAAGAAATCGATAAATAAATAAAATAATGTAAATAAGAATTATTTTAAATATTGTAATTAATGTAAAGATTTTGGCTAATTATATAGGGTTGTAATACATATTCAGTTATGTATATATTTTTAGCTTATAGATATTTGTCTGTTTTTGACCAATGTAGCTTATTTCTAAAAAAAAAGAACAAAAAAACAAATAAAAAATATAAATAAGAAACAAAAAAGGAATAAAGGCGAAATAAATAATTTCAAATCTTAGGAACTTAGTTGCTTTTTTATATAAATTTTTTTTTTTATAATTATATTTAATTCTAAATATTCCAAAAATGTAATTTTTTACATACTAAATACTACAAATTATAGGAGTTTCTTGTTGGTTTTTTGGTTTTTTTTTTGTTTTTTCTTTCAAAATAGGAACTTTTATGGTTTCTTCTCAAATTATCCAGTTTTAACACAGGGTATTTAGATTATAGTCTGTGTGATGAAAAAATAATAAATATATTGAGCAAATAGCTCTTTTTATCAAAAGGCTTCTCCAAGTGGTGTTTGTTTGCACACGGTTGTGAACAACTATTATTCTGAAATAAAATGTCAAATGAAAGATTAAGTGTTATGGCAATTTTCAATAATTAAAAAATCTAATTACTATTATCTCTTTTATTGATCTCTTTTTATAAAATTATAAAAACTCAAATGTATTAAATTTATTAAAAACACAATGCGACATAATCGCACCTATATAATGTAGGTTATGAGTTTTGTTAAGTAGAACTCAAAAAAAATTTTTTTTATATATTTTGAACTCTCCATTTTTGATCTATTCACATAAAATTATTGATTACATAAATATTTTTTAAACCTATTTTCAAAATTCAAAGTGTTCTGAAAATGGAACAGATGAGACTTTAAAATTATATACATAAACATATAATACAAACTTACATGTCATAAGTTTTGATTGGGTAAACTAGGAAAATATGATTTTTTTCTCATTTTTTCAAGTTTAGCTATTCTTAATTGCAAAATTTAATTAAAAAATATAAAATAAGTGATGATATTCTGAAAATGCCTTATCTTGTAAAGAGATTAACACTTCGTTGGATCAAATTGGACAAAAAATACCGTAGTTATTATTTATAACAGTCATGTTATATTTTTTATAAGTATATGTCGACCTATCAAATGAACTTTCAGTTCAAAAATGTTCAAAATGTGTCAATTTCAAAAAATATTTAATATTTTTTAATTAAAATATTACTTTAAACGGGTAAACTTAAAAAAATATTAAAACATTTGCATTTGGCAATTTTACCTCATCAAGCTTCATAGCATATTATGTCAAATAATATAAATATGTACATCGTTTTATGTGAGGTGTAAATATTAGGGAGCCAGAAGATTTTGATGTTATGAAATTTGGTGCGATATTCGCTAGAACGAACAGATTATTTAGTGTCATATAAGGTGATTTGTATTTCACTGTTCTATCACTACTACAACAGATTTCGTTCGATCGAAATAAAAGAACTTGTTCCCGAGAATCATATAACACTCGTCTTTCTCGGCGAGCACCTCCGTTTCTGGTCGATTGGCCAATGGATATCGCACATTGCAAAATTATTCTTCTGTCGGACTATTTGTAGGTGGAACTCCTTTTTCTGAGTTCTACTGAACAAAACTCACAACTTACAACACTATGTCAGTAGCGGGGTGTATTTAATTGTATATTTTTTTTTTTTATTAATTTTGTCGCATAGTGTAATTCATCACTTACAAATAAAAACTTACATACCTTAATCTCTTATATTTTATACAGCATTAAATCTTCGTGTCTGTTTCAAATCTTATATTTTCTTTTAATTATTTGCCTTCCGTTACTAAAAGAAAGTTTTTTTTTGTTGTTTATAGTTACAGTTAAAAATCTGTTTTAAACATTTACGGTTCTTCATCTAATAATTTTTTACAAACTAAAAACTTATTATAAAAAAGAAAAAAAAATTAACAAAATAATTAATGATCATAAAAGAAGTGTCGAACCCTTACAAAATTAAATTGTAATTCAAATAAGAAAATATCTTCTTACAAGGATATAAAAGACTAAGAAATACTATGACCTATGAAGTTTTAATTGTATAAATTACTACAAAATATAAAAACTGTAATAAAAAAAAAAAAAAAGTGGATATGGCTTGTATCAAAATAAAGTAAACATCACATAATCTTATAGAGAAGGTATTATTAAATATGCTTTAATGATACTAGTACAACTTAAAAAATATGTTACATAATTCATTAACAACTAAAGCAAAATATAATTCATTAACAAAAAACTGAAAAACTAAAGGACTTAATAGAATGTACCATATTTTTCGCATCAATATAAAGTCAACAGTGGGAGCATCCAAAGCAAAATCTAAAAACCTTTTCATTGCAAAAGTAAAAATTTTAAATTTTTTGTGAAAGTATTACATGGCAAAAGTACCCTTTAAAGTAGTTGCAAGTTTCAAGTTTGTTGTTTAAAGAGGTAAAATAGCGAAAAACTTACTATGGGAAGACAAACTTCAGTTGAGGCACGTGGAATCATTTTAGATTTACCTAGAAAAGGAAAATCCCTGCATGAAATATGAGAAATCGTTGAAAGGCACCACTATACAATAAAAATAATCATAGACAAGTATGCAAAATACAATACTTTTGAAAATTTACGCGGTGCAAGACGACCAAAACGTTTAACAGAAACCGAAATTAGAGCTATAGTAAGGGAAGTAAAGGCAAATCCAGCTTCTATTGCTGTCAAAGGAGCTGAAAATATTGCAAAAACCTCTGAAAAGCCAGTGAGCGCAAGGGCTGTCAAAAGATCTTTACATTAAAATAGATTAAATGACAGAGTACCACGTAAAAAGCCCTTCATATCAAAGGTTAACCAAGTCAAACGTTTAAATTTCGCCAAAAAATGTTTAAATCAGTCTCAAACTTTTTGGAATAATATTCATTTCACTGATGAAAGCAAATTTAAGATATTTGGTATAAAAAAAAAACACCTAAAATATGACGAAACAAAAACGAAGCCTTCAGCAATAAACATGTAACAAAGAACGGTAAAGCACGACGGAGGATCAGTAATGCTCTGGGAATGTATGGCGGCATCAGGTGTTGGTAATTTGGTATTTATAGAATCTACAATGAAAAAGGAAGATTGTCTAGATATTTTTAAACAAATGTAGTCCCTAGCGTAGAGAAACTAGAACTATCACAAAATTGGATGTTTCAACAAGGCAATAATCCTAAGCATACCACTAAAATTGTGATAGAGTTTTTGCTTCATCATTGTCCAAAAACTATGGATCATCCACCACAATCCCAAGACCTTAATCCCATCGAGCACCTGTGGAAATATCTTGCCAAAAAAATTTGAGATAGAAATATTTATAGCAAGGATGACCTGAAAGCAGTTTTACAGGACGATTGGAATAAAATTCCACCTAATTTTACGAAAAAACTTTTTGATTCAATGCCGAGAAGATTATCAGCTGTGATAAAGTCAAAAGGATTACAAACAAAATATTGAATATAATTTTTTATCCAATTTTAATTTTATTTATTTTGATGCTAAAAATATGGTACATTTCCGCTAAAAGTGAATTAATTTGTTATGATCCTTAGTTTTTCAATTTCTTGTTAATGAATTTTATAATATTTTTCTTAAGTTATTTTTTCCAAAACTTTGCCATCAAATTAAATATAATAGCACTGTTTATTACAAGATTTTAAGATGTTTACTTTATTTTGTTGTTTTATTATTTTAATAAATCTTACTGCATGAAGTCTTATGTCTTATGTGTTATGTACAACCTAAACAATTGTAATACAAACCCATACGATACGATAATTTGGATGTTATAACCAAATTGTTTGTTTTTTGAGCAAACTTCGATTAATATTGTTTCATATAATTTAATGTTTATTTAATATATGAATATTTACGTATTGTTTTATACTTATGAATAGTTTCAGGTTTGTTTTGTCTAATGGCTACGCTTAATTAATTATTTGGAAATTTACATTTGTAATGCGAGGTGTTGTTTAAGTGGTGGAGATAAACAAAAAGATATAAGTATAGATAATTATATAATATAATTATATATGTATGTATGTATGTATATGTATATGCATACATGTATATGTAAATTTATATATATAAATATATTTATATATATGTATATACTACTAAATAGTTTTATTATATTATATAAATTACTATATACATACATCTATGTATGTATGCGTGTATGTATATAGTAATTTAGTCTTAGTAAAGTTAGACAACTTTTATAAATAAAAATACATTCTAAAAATAAATTATTCTAAGAATAAATGCTACAATACTTATAATTACAAAATACTCTCTATAAGAAATGATATTAAATAGATTCACTTTGCGCGTTAGACGCATTGGCATGCCATATTAATTTTTCCTGTTTTAATTATTATACAATTTTCTCCAATTATGATAATAATAATAATTAAAAAAAAACAAAAATAATAATAATAAACAAACAAAACCAAAAGAAAAACAAAACAAATTAAATTTATAAATTTTCGATCAAAAAAAAAAAAACTTTTTTTTTTAAACGAACAGTTATAAACGACGAACCGGAAATGATTATTATTTGTCATTTTTAGGGCACTTACCGTTAGTTTGATTGTAGTTAAACAATTGAGATTAACTCATGTCATTCTCTTCATTAATTATATTTGAGCTTTTGCTCCTTAATGCGACAAATTCATCGCCAGTATGCATATTTACGCCTTCGTTTCGATTATTATTGCCATCGTTTTGTTCATTCCTGTTTTGAATGGTATTGCTTAAATAGCTACGTCCACTACCGTTTATTTTGTCGCTGTTGTCGGTGTTGAAGTGGATGCCGTCTGTTTGATTGACATTTATATTAAGGATAAACTCATTTTCAGTTTCAAGGGCCGCGACAATCGTGTCAGCTGCATTATTTGCTATCGAACTTATGTTGTTTACGGCATACCTTTTCTTTTTTAAAGAATTTCTTTTAGATTTTTTTTGGTACTTTGCATTTGGTCTCGAAGAAAAATTATCGTCATTTCGCTCAACAGGAGTTTGACTTTCAATAAGTTTTTCTTCACAATCATTAAAGACTGTAGAGTTGGATAAATTTTGCGTTTGAAATGCCATCATCATTAAAGCGAGTTGATGTTTTTGTTGGGCGATTTTTTGCTGATCTTCATTGACCACTCTATATGTTTCGCTATCGCTTTCTTCAACGCCACTATTTAGAAATGTTGCAGCAGCAGCGGTTGTCTGCGCAAAGATCTCTTTAACTTTACGGATGTGTTCTATTGAAAATGCATGCTGTTGGATATCTACTTGCATTACTTGACATAGATTGCAGTCTTTTATAATATCATTAGACGTTTCACTTCCGGCCGTCGTTGACAAGGGTGTCAAACCCGAAATGTTCACTTTCTGAAGGTTAGTCACACTACTGCTATTGCTATTATCGTCCGATATATTCGAAAAATTTTGTCTTTGTTGATTTCGTGATTTTTTGTCTTTAGCTCTGGTATTTTGAAACCAAACCTTTTTTTAATTAAACGATATTTTTGAAAATAGAAAATTAAATTAATTAATATTTAATTGAAATAACATTTTAAGGCACCAATACACATTAAGGAATTATATTCGCTATACATAAATATTTTGTATTTATCAAAATCAAATCTGAATGTGTTTTGCTTTTGGTTTTATTTTGCAAAGTTATTTTTATTATTTTTTTTTTAACATATTCAATTAAAAAATTAAATAAAAAATTACTAAGTAAAAATAAAAAATAAAAAAATTAACTTTTAGTTGTCGCAGTTTTTGCTCTGTTATTAGATCACAATCGTCTTCACTTTACTAAAAAAAAAATAAAAATAATAACACACAGTAATAATAAGTAAATAATAAAAAAAATAAGAAATAAGGAATAAGAACGAAGAATAATAAACAAAATAAAAAAAAATTAAAATATTAAAATAATATTCAAATTTTAATTAAAAATGAAAGAAAGAAAAAAAAGTCATTATCTTACCTGTACAACCCGTTTTTTTAGGCTAACTTTTTTAGAGATTTCCTCCAACATTTTACGACTTGGATTCGATTCATTCTGATAGCATTCATATAAAAAATTTAATTGTTCTGGCAAAATGGTAGTGCGTAAACGTTTGTTTGCCTGCTTATGATTTGAATTGTTATCTAGATTGTTGGAAGTTGTGGGTTCTAAAGACTGATTGGTGGTGGCTACAGGTTTAGAAGGAGATGGTAATGGCGGCATTGATACTTTCTCAGCTTGTAATTTTACTGATTCCATGGGAAAACTTAGTGTCTGGTTATGGTTCTCAATCATTGTGGCATCTAAAAAGTCTTCCAAATTTTGATAGTAAGACCCTGCTGTCGTTTCTAGGGATATATGAGGAGATTCAGATAAAATTGTTGTGCCACTGTTTGAATTCAATTGATTGTTGACTTCCTGCAAGCCATCCAATTGATCCATTTGTTCCTCTATTTTGGAAGTATTGCTACTTTCTAAACCGTCGTTGGTGTCTTTACAATGATTTCGATCGTTCTGTACAACGTTTGCCGCTATTAAATCGTTATTGTTGTTACTGATATTACAGAGCTGACCATTTGAACGAGATTTGTGTTCTGTGTCGCTGAAAGTAGTCAGCTGAGGAGAGGAATCGTTGTCAATATTATTTAGCACCTCACCCCCATTGCTCTCCTCGTTAATACCACTGCCACTGGGACTACTGCTATTGCTGGCATTTGATGCCGGACGGCTGGTGTTGTTGCTGCTGCTGTTGTGCCGGGTGGTAACGAAATCACCCTGCATTAACGGTCCATCATATATTCGTTGGGGTGAGGCTTCTAACTGAAAAAACTTCTTCGATTCACATAACTGATAATATTGTAATAAAAATTCTATATTTGGTTTGTTGTCGGCAAGTTCAAAATTTACATTCGTTAACTGTTCGTTTCTTACGTAATATTGAAACAAAAATTCGTAATTATTGCGCTTTTTCAGTTCTGTCTGCTGATAATAGTTGGCTAGAAATTCCATATTCAGCTCAGCGCTATCCCGGTTATGAAACTGTTGTCGGAGATCAGAGTTGCCTTCGTTTTGTAGAAAATATTGATATAAAAAATTATATTTCTTGGCATGGTTTTCATACTCGGCTCCTGTCAAAGATATTGCACCCTGCGACGACACATCATCTGCGTTCGATGAAGTTTCCGAATATTTACGCTTCTTGGCTGCCGACGGAGCATTAACCGCAGCCTGCTGTAGGTGAGCCGCCTGTTGTAGACTTTGCAATATACTACCAAATGGCCCATAAGCAGCGGCCGCAGCAGTACTAGCAGTTGCATGGACATCAGTTGGCAGATGCAAGTTCGGGTTTACCAAATGCATAAGCTGATGCTCTCGTAAACTATCAAAATGTGAAAAGGTCAATTTGCATTTGTCACAAACAAACTTTTGATGTTCGCTATTATTGCCTGACTCCGCTGGTGGCGTGGTAGCATTGAAAGTTATTGGACTAAATTCTCGCCCAGATGGTGTGTTCTTTCCTAAATTGGCTACAGTAGCTACTCCGGCAACAGGATGATGTTGAGCCAAAAGAGCAGCGGCAGCTGCACTATTAATATCAATAGATGAATTCGAATCCTCAGAACTGAGATTCTGAGCAATTTGTGCAGCTGCAATTTGAGCTTTTGCGGATTTCTTATTATTTTCCTCTTTAAAACAATGGTTTTTCTGATGACGGATTAACTCATAGTATCTTTGGAATACTAAACTACATTTCTTACAAGCGTAATTAATATTTTGTTTCTTTTCTTCAGATTCATACAACGAGTTGTTGGGTTGATTTTCATAGATTTTACGTTGTTTTTGTCGAGCATTCTAAAATAAAATTTAAATATATTATATATGTATGCATGTATGTACATGTATTTCTATTTTAATATACATAAAATTAATGAATTTTTTTTATAAAATTATTATTTTGGTATGATATTCAAATCTTTCCTTATCTCAAACACTATTACACATTATATAATAGCAAACAGTATAAAGAATTTTGCTATTACATATGTATGTTCATATATTATTTATTTTGAATTTCATAACGTATAGAATTTGTTCAATCAAGTTATTTAAGATACATTTGATGTTTTTCAAATACCGATTTACGTGATGTTTTTGTAACACAGGCTATTTCACTGCTTGCCTGTCTGCACGGAAAAGAAAAACAAAATTGAGTAGCAATTAAGTAAAATAGCATGAGTTACAAAAACATCACATTAAATTGTTAACTTACTTTATGAAATACGTATAAATAACTCTTTGCGACAAAATACAAAAAATTAAATACACTCGAGTATATCTACATGCAGTAAGACCCCGCTTAACGAGGCAACTTCACACGTACATACTTATTTATACACTAGAGGTGTGCACAAGACATTCTGCTAGCTTACCCTTCACCGAATGCAATACTGTAGTGTACTCTTTTCTGTTGATCTTGATTTTACGAGTACACTGAAATGTATATTTCTCATTTATTCAATGTATACAACAGTACTCGGCGTCGACGAAGATGTTCGGTTGCCGAGAGCAAGAAAAAGAAATGCATGTTGTGACACTATGAAAAGTACAACATTTTTGTTGCACTCTTCACACAACTCTCTTTTATACTGTTGTATAACAGTTTACGAGTGCAGCTGTTTTTTTGTACTCTATCTTTGTTTCACACTTATTTATGTTTGGAGGTACAATCAATATTCGGTCTTGAGAAAAATGCAATAGTGCGCAATTTTATATGTCTTGTGCACACCTCTAGTATACACGTAGTAACGTTGATGACAACTAATAAATCAAGTGGAAAGAAGCACTCGTAATGTGATTTCGACTTCGGAAAATACATTTGGAATCTTTCTTCCGGACATACTAACAAAAGAGCGTTGAAAAAGATACATTGTATACACCGTCGCTATATAGTGCACCGCTTTTGGCTAGTGCACGACCGTTTCTTTTGCAACCGCATAATACTGAAACAGCATTAAGCGGGGTCTTACTGTATATAGTCTAAGTTGTTCAGTTAGTAGTCGTGGTAGCCGTGCAAACGTGAAATTGACACATTTTGCGATAAACAATCAAGATATATCAACATTTTTAAAAAAATTTTGAATTGAAAGTTGATGGATGATGGAAGGATGACAAATGTATAAAAAAAATATAACACTACTGTTATACTAACGGTCATTTTTGTGCGATTTGATCAAACGAAATGTTAATCTCTTCACAAGATAATGCACTTTCAGAAAGTCTTCACTTATTGTTTTTTTTTTTAATTAGATTTTGCAACTAAGAACAGAAATTAGAAAAAAAAATAATATTTTCCAAGATTACCCCATCACAACTCATCTGTCCGCTTTCTAAGAAACTTTGGCTTTTTAAAATAGATGCATCAAACATATTTGGCTAATCAATAATTTTGTGTGAAAAGATCAAAAAACAGTATTTTTGAATTCTACTCAACCTAATGATTAACTTAGACTATGTAGTTTCTCGGGTGTATTTTCACTGTCGCACCGTTTAATTAAGCGTATCTTGAGTTTTGGTTTTAATTCTAATCCCAATGAAGAATGGGAATGGCTTTATATATGAGAATATGTTGGACAGTTAAAATTGTATGAAGAGTTTTAAAAACGCATTCTGTTATACTTACTTGAAACCAAACAACAATTACGCGTGGTGAAAGCAATAGTAGTTTGCTAAGGTATTCCAAATCACTGTCTTTAGGATATGAATTGTTTTCAAAAAATTCCTGCAAAACCTTTATTTGATAGTCGGTGAAGCGTGTTCGATTCGCCCTCTTTCCACTTGAAGTTGTTGAAGAGTTTGATGAATTAGAGTTTGTATCATATTGTGCTGACGGCGAATGCTTTTCAAATAATTTACTGCTCACTGTTATTCCACCAGCAACTGCCACGCTACCGCTTCCGCTATTGGAACCAACTCCAGGAATCGCAGTGCGTTCGCTAGCAGCTGTATTTAAATTGCTGCTAGGATTCGAATTTGTGTTCAACTGAAACTTTTTTGGTGGTCCCATTTGGTTGTGAGGCATATTTTCCAATTGTTGACTCAATAAGTCGTTCATGCTGGCATACAAATTGGATGTTGTATTGCTATTCGGACTTTGTGGGCGAGAATGTATATCAGAACTTTCACTTTCAGATTTTGTTTCGTAATTGTTGTAAAATGTTGCAGCAGCTACAGCAGCAGCATGTTGTTGCTGTTGAGCAGCAGTCGCAACAGCTACTGCAGCGGAAGACAAATGCTGGTCTGACATCATCATTAAATCGTGTTCTGCAGCTTCCATACTGCTGAAACGCAACTTTTGTTGCTGCTGTTGTTGCTTCATAAATGTCGCCATAGTTGATGTTGAACTCTCTGCTGACATCGAATTCGATGTAGTCATCAAATCTTCACCAGGTTCTGTTTTAATTTGCACATCTAATGGGAATGTGGAACTTGCTACACTTGAAGCCTGAGACCGCAATGTGTCTGCTTCCTCCCGTTGTTTCTGCTCTATTTGCTGTTGTTGAGGATTTAGTTGTTGGTTCGAATGCTCACTAATATTGCTAATTGAGAGGGCAGAAGATGGACGTGATGGTATCTGATGTTGTTGTTGCTGCTGTTGTTGTTGTACCTGCTCGGTCAGTGGTATTACCTTAGCTTGTCCAGTGCGCTCGTATTCTTCCAAGTTCAAAGTGGTTGAAGGTGGATTATTAAAATTATATGGCGAATCCTTATTACGTTGACGTTCTTTAAACAAAGTATTGCGAAACCAATGCTTTACAACCTATAAAACATTAAAAATATAAACAAAAATAAATAAAAAAACAAATTCTTTTCGCTTGAGCTTGATTATTAATTTTTTACAATTACGATAATGTAAATTCAAGTTTTAATTCTATCATCAGAATTAATTTTAGTAAAATAAGTTTAAAATTATTGATAAATTGATTTAATAAAATTTATCAATAACTTCTTATTTACGTTGTTTATGAAGGGTGGGTAGCCCATTTAAAAATTTACATTTCAAAATCCAATAAAATAAAAACGTTCCGGTAAGAAATCGCACGCCTCAGAGTATCTCATTCGATCGGACCAATCTTTGTGCACTTTTTCAAGTGTAACGGGTTGTATCTCGGCAATGGCAATACGAATTTTGGCCTTCAAATGCTCAATTGTCTCTGGCTTGCTGGCATAACAGTTTTCTTTAACGGCACCCCACAGAAAATAGTCCAATGGCGTCAAATTGCAGCTTCTTGGCAGCCAATTGACAGCACCATTTAGACTCATTAAACGGCCATCATCCAGTTGAAACCAATCATCGTTCATATTAATACCATGAAGAGCGGGTACAAAAAAGTCGGTTATCATAGTGCGCTAGTTGTTTCCAGCTATTGGAATGGTTGCGCTGTACTCATCATTAAATAAATATGGGCTAATGATATCACCCGTAATGGGTGCATTGGCTTTTGTAAGAGGGCACGTGGATTTTCTGTGCTCACAGTACGGCATTTTTGGCAAAATTTTCTACAGCGTGCAGTTTCTCATTGGCCCATCTAGCGAAGCGAAAACGGAAGCGAATTTTAAAGTGGCTTCAATCTTGAACCACATGTACTTTGTAAGACTTCATACCGAGATCTTTTCACAATATTCGATTGAATTTCCGAGAACAATGACGAATGCTGATGGATTTTCACGCACACTCTCAGCCACATGGCTGAAGTAATGCAAGAACTCCGAAGACTGGGGGAACGGAGGCGAAATTTGACTTAATGAGATAAAGCTTTCGAGCTAACCAGCCCTCCTTACGGCAGTCGCGGGGAGGGAGAGTGGTTGAACTGTGTAGGGGGTGGGTTTAGTATGTAGGGACCAGTGATGGTGAGTCGTGCATGCTTTTGTTGGAACAAAAGTATTTTTCGAAGTTTACCACTTCCTGCTCAAGACAAAAAAAATCAACAGCTTTGATATTCTCGTGTGTACGCTCTGTATGCGGACACTCACGTCTTGGGGTACTTCCCTGCCACCAAATTTTATACGACATTTTCGTGCAATTTTAGACCAATTGTTTTTGTTTTGGTAATAAATTGCCAAATCAACTCATTACGTTTAGTGGAAATAATATTCCGAATTTTTTGACACAATAGAATGATATAAGTACTGCCAGATTCGAAATAACTGATGGTTCAAGTTTAAACCGATAGTTGGCTCACCCGGTATTTGTGATTTCAGGAATAATCGCTTTTATCTTTTAAACGAAGATATTTAAAGGCATTTTACAATAAATTAAGTACTATTTACTTGTCGTAGGTGTAAAAATCGAAAGCATTTATTGAACGGTTTATGTAACTTGTTTAACCAATTAAGTTCTTGGAATAATTAATAAAAAGTATACGCTCGTGAACTTAGGAAAACAGACTAAAAATTTACCAACCTAACAAAGAAAAGTGTATTGGCTTATTAGACTGAAGGGCCGAGTTTGCATCCCAGGTCAGACAACAAAATGAAAATATGAAAAAACATTTCTTCGGCGACTTCTTTTCAGCAGATTTCTGCCAAAAACCCAGAGAGCTTCTCATAAATCTGTCGTTAGGGGTAGACTTTAAACTGTATGTTATGCCACTCATGTAAAAAATTAACGCACACACTGTAAGTGGCGTGAGAAACCAGGACGTAATCCTGTCTGAAGGGTTGTAATGACCAATTATGTATGCATGTATGTAGCAAAGAAAATAAAAAAATTCTTTCAATCTAGCGGATATGGTGAAACGATTCGAAATTGTAATTCATTTTATAATTGGCTATCACAATGGAGGTTACAATTTTTTTGCATTTTCCTATTAATTTCATCAATCAATCAATCTGCTTAGGACTCGGTGGCGATCGTTTGTCTTTTTGAAAATTATTCATTATAAATATCCCAAGTGCATTTAAAAATATAGACACCATGTCCGTAACATCAAATGGAAACTGTATACAGACCTTCTAATCTATTGTTATTTTATATTTGACTTTAAAGCGATGAAACATTTTCATGCACCGGTTTTTATAAGTCGCCGTGGTCTAGTGAGCTTATTAGACAAAAGGCCCGGGTTCGAATCCCAGGTCAGACATCAAAACGAAAAATATTTCTTCGGCGACTTCCTCTCAGCAGATTTCTGGCAAAGACTCTGAGAGTAAAAATTGTCATGAAAAGCTTCTCTAAAATCTGTCGTTCGGAGTCGACTTTAAAACTGTAGGTCCCGCCACTCATGTATAAAATTAACGCACACAACATAAGTGGTGTGAGAAGCTAAGTCGTAATCCTGACTGAATGGTTGTAATGGCCAATTATGTATGTATGTGGTTTTTATACAATTGCGACCAAACGCGGTACCCATAATCTTGCATACAGCCTTCTGTACTATCTTTGATATATAGAATATACGCCTGCAGAAAGAATCAAGCTAGGATACATAGTACATGTTGAAATGCCTATCTGTTTAACTAACGCCCACCGTTTCAGCCAACGAACCTCAATTATCATTATTCCGCAATTGCTGGATCACTCTGGTGTTGACAATTTAAACAATTTCATTTTAAATCTGTCATCCAAGGTGTACTAGTTAAAAGCGAAAGAATATAAGCTCCCAAAAAGAATCACACTAGGATTTAACATTGGGCGCAATGAGACCTTCCTAATAAGAGTATTGCATCACATAATAGTAACTAGGTTTATAGATAAAAAAAACGTGCCTTATAATTTAACACGTTGACAGCCGACTATGAGATAACTTGTAGATTGCGTTCCCTTCTAGGGTGCCAAACTACGAGTTATCTCGTACTTACTAATGTGAAAGAACCAAATTGGCTTCTTTTGGCCAAAGTATGTTTTCTACAGGTTAGCAAATTTTAGAAATGCCGTCGCAAATTTGGAAATATTTATATAGACACCGCAGTAACGACATTTATTACAATAAGAGCCATTATTACAACTTGCCGTTAACTAAGAGCAGGATTTAATCATTATAAGTAGACAATATGGTAGAAGTGAGCGTTAAGATAAGGGGAAGATCATCCTACTGGTAACTTTTAAAGTTAAGTTTATGTTTGAACTTGCCATATTATACTCGTATACTATTTGTAATATGGCAACTTCAAATATAAACAAAATGAGTATAACAAAGCCGGTCGTTGTCATTGCAGTTAAAAGAAAGAAATTGAGCAGTGTTATTGAGATTAATCCGGTACTGGCATATTTTATGCAAACGTTAAATTTATTTCATCTGTAAAGTTACCTTTAACTAAATCCAAGTTTAACGTCAAGTTGTAATAATGGCCCTAAGACTAATAATGTCAACTTATAATATTTATTTATAATTAATAGGTACGAAGGAATAAAATAAAAAAAAGGAAGAATATTTTTAATTGTTGTTAACCTTCATTGGTAAATTTGCCTTCTGGGACATTTCCAAAATACTCTCCTCACTGGGTGAATTGTTTATATCGAAATGGGCGCGTAGTATTTTAAGTTGATCATCTGTAATACGTGTACGGGCACGTTTCTGATTATTAAGCAACTGGAAAATAAATAAGAGAAACATGCAAAACTACTTTAGATCAATCTATATAAAGGATTTTTGTATATAAAAATGTTTAATGTTTTAAAATGATGTTAATGGTTGCTACGATATCATGGGTATGCATAATAATTTATTTAAAATATATGTATAGAGTGTGCTTACTTGTGAAGTCGACGCTCCAGGTGATATTTGTTGTTGTTGTAATATTTGTGTGTTAACTTCAACATTCGGTAAAGCTGTCATCGATTGTGAGGTATTGGAACTTGTTGCGGATGATGATGTTGTCAAATCAGCTGATGCAACGTGTGCGGAAGTTTGGGATGCATTATTATTTGGCATATTTATGGGAGCAGTAGTATTGGAGCCTGCAGCAGATGATGATGAGGCTGGGTTTGATGGTGTATTATTGCCACCAAATATTAAAGGCGGTGCCAAATTCATAAAGTTTAGTGAGATGAGGTGATGAAATTGCATAAGATTTAGCATTTCAACGGGGTTAAGCGGCATTCCAGAAGCTGCTACGGCTGCGGCAAATTGTGGTAATTGTTGTTGCATTTGTTGTAGATTATGCAAAGCCGGTAAATTTTGAAACTGCTGATGTTGCATCTGTAAATGGTGCAGGATATCAGATGGTGGTGCCGTCAGTTGTTGCTGGTTAATTAATGCTGTTAGAGCGGATATCTGTTGCTGTTGCTGAACTGAAGGTGACGTAGAGTTCTGTGGATCGTTTTGATTGGAACTAGGTGACTGTGTTGGTGGACACATATCTTGCCCAGGTGTAACGGATCTACTGGACTCATTTTCAAATTTATCGTTATTGCTCACTGTTTGACTAGTCTCCGTAGCTGGCCTTTCTTGTTCGCTTCCTGATGGCGAAACTGTTCTGGGACTGGTACACTCCAAACTATTGCTATTCGTTGCCGTTTGATTGTGGGTCTGTTCCATGTGCTTCTGGAGCGCCTGAGTGCTGCGAAAGTTGCGCTGACACATAGCACATTTTGTAGCGTCGCGCATTGTATGATATAGAGTATGAGTAGCCAATTTCTCCTGAGTTTTGAATGCTAAAGAGCACTGTTTACAGCGATATTTATAGACGTGTCGTTCGGATATTACCAATCGCATATGAGTATCGTTGTAGTGGTTAAACATAGCAGCTAGAGATGGATAATGCATTGTGCATGGATTTCGAACTGAATTAAATGCTAGACAAAGATATTCTCCCTGTTGCATTGTGTAATGCTGCATTTTTTGCGCATGTTGAAGCAATTGTTGTTCGTGTTTAAAACTAGAACAGCACTGTTGGCACACTAGTAACTCATATGCTGATAAAGTTGGTTGATTTGTCGATACAGGAGCGTCACTTGTAATTTTTGAAGAAGAGGAACTTGAGGCTGTTTCTGTAACAGCTGATTGAGAACGACTGACATTAGATGTGTTATCATTTTGCATCCATAAACTATTATCTACCAGTAAGAGAAGCCGCGCCAAACCGTCCTTATTAACGCTATGAACTTTCATCAAGTGTATTTCCAATGCGTTTCTCTCCGTAAAGAAATCTTGGCATAGAGGACATTGCACGCCGATATTTTGTTGCTGTTTTACTTGACGTGAAACATTTTCTGATTCAATAACTTCCATTGCGAGACTTTTGACACTTTTCTCTTCTTCTATCTCCATGGATACAATTTCTGGTTCTACTGTATCAAGCCGCTCACGTTTAATTGCAACGGGCTCTTTATCTTCATCATCAATCAGTGGCACAGAAGTTTCTTTTGTCTCACCCACGTTCGGCGAAACGGTCGGCGAAGGAGTTTGGGATGGTTTCGTTGCTCGACTAACGGCAGCTAATGTTGCTGCCGCCATTGCAGCCTGAAATGCCTGAATAGCAACTGGATTTGTGGGTATGCTTATAATATCATCATTATCAGCATTCGGGTGAGATGTCTCAATATGAACCTCAACTTCTTGCTTTATTTGACCAAAAAAGTCGCAATGATTACATTTGAAAATAATAGGTGGTATAGTAGAAGATGCCGCAGCACTTGTTGTAGCCTCTGCCAATGTAGTTGCTTTATCGATATTATCATTCTGAGTCCTCGAAGCACTTAAATTAACAGCATTATCTAAATTAGTAATTTTTTCACTTTCATCAACCTGATCAAATGTCATTTTATTTGAAAAATCTAAAAACAGAAAAGAAAAATTACTTGCAATCAATTCAAAACAGATCGAATAATTTATTTCCTAATCTATGCATCTTATTTCTAATATTTCAGTCTAACTAGCACATTCGTAGCATAAAGACGTGAACAATATCAGCTGAAAAAGAAAAATAAGAAATACGAGTTCTATGCGCAAGAGATTTTTGGCAAATAATTCGGATTTCAAAAAAAAAGTCTTCTATACCAACCAGCAGTAATAAATACGAAAATCTGTTCGATCTAGATAGAGATGATGACGATACTAGTGTAGACACAACATGTGACATTCAAGTGAAGCAAATACATAGTGCTACCAATTACTGTGGATAATTCCATTCACATGGCTTATGCAACTATTGGGAAAAACAGTCGAACTTCTATAAGTTGAACCTCTACTACTTGAATATTCTCTAAGTTGAAGCACAGCAACTGCATTTTGGGGAGAAATTCTATCAGGTTTACCTTCCTTAACTTGAAGTTTTTTTTTCTGGATAATGATTCAATTTATAGAGGTTCGACTGTATTAACAAACTTTCTAGCGGAATATGAAGAAGTTGTCAAGACATTCAAATTAGAAGATGTTACAATTTTTACACACTTCGTTAAAGATATTAAAAAAAGTCAAATTATACTTATTTGCTCTACCCAAGTGTGATATAACGACAATTCATGGCAATGAGACTTTAATATGGATCCTCTTGCTATAAAAGAAATTCCAACTGGTCGATTTAGTATAGATGTACCTACAGTTTAAAATTTAATAGAGCTCAAGTTGCCAAAGGTGATGTTTTAAAAATTAGGTGTTTTACAGTATGTGTACATTAACGCATCCTTTTGGGACATGCTTAAGGTCCCACGAAGCTTACGATGTATAACGATGGCCTTTCAAACTGTCATCGGGGCATTCCGAACATGCGAAAGAGCTATTAAATGTGGTTGTGCGATTATTCCTTTTTTAAATTGTAGATCTGCGCTCAACACAAAAAATATGTTACGAATTTACTTACAAATTGACCACTACAACCCTTCTGTTAGGGTTGAGACCTAGTTTCTCACACCAAATATATTATGTGTGTTGATTTTATATTATACATAAGTTCGAGTCGACTCCGAACGAGAGGCGTTTATGAGAAATTTACTCTCAGAGGAAGTCGCCGAAGAAATATTTTATTTTAATTTTTGTCCGATTTGTTCAAACGAAATTATTCACTTTCAGAATGTCATCACTTATTTCATATTTTTTTTATTTAAAGATGGCTACTATAGATGGACAAACTTGAAAAATATGAAAAAATTCACATTTGTCAAGTTTAACTCATCAAACCGCATATCATATTAAGTCAAATATACGTAAATATAAGTCGCCGTGGTCTAGTAGGTAGTGTGTTGGCTTATTAGACGTAAAGCCAGAGTTCGAGTCCCAGGTATCAAAATAAAATACAAAAAACTCTAAGAGTAAATAAAATTGCCATGAAAAGTTTCTCAGAAATCTGTCGTTCGGAGTCGCCACTTATGTATAAAATTAACGCACACACCATAAGTGATGTGAGAAGCCTAGGTCAATAATCCTGACTGAAGGCTTGTAATGACCAATTATGTATGTATGGACATCGTTGTAAAGGTCCATCCGTCTCCTTTCTAATAAGTTTTAAATTTTAGACATCGGTTCAGAAATGTTTGTGTAATCAATAAATTTGTCCGTAAAGTCCAAAAACAAAACAATTTTTGTCAAATAAAACAAGTTTGGAGGGTTCAAGAAATATAAAAAAAAAAATTTTGTGTCCTACTCAACATGTCATTAAATTATTTTTATAATTAAAAATTAAATTAGCTCCAGATGTGGGCAGTTTGAAGTTTATTGAGGAAATAATAAATAAAAGAAAGTATTTTTCTAAAGTATTCATTCTAAAGGACAAATTCACCAAAAATTCGGAATAATTAAGAATTCGGTTATAACGGTTATTACCTCCATCAATCAATCAATATTGCTGCTAATGTGAAGATGTGATTTGCCTACAAAAGTTCTCACAAATATCAATAGAAAACGCTAAACGCAAAAGGTACATTCAATGTCAAATGGGTTCAATGGAGTGCTTGACCTAAAGGGATACGTTACATAATTGGTCATTACATCCCTTCAGTCAGGATTATAGACCTAGTTTCTCACACCACCTAAGTTGTGTGTGTTAATTTTATACATAATTCGCGGGACCGAAAGTTTAAAGTCGACTCCGAACGGCAGATTTTTTTTTGAGAAAATTTTTTTTTTACTCTCAGAGTGTTTGCCAGAAATCTGCAAAGGAAGGAAAACGTCAAAGAAATACTTTTTGTAGTTTGTTTTAATGTCTAGCCAATGGCTTGAACCCTTTTACGTCTAATGAGTCAACACACTACCTACTAGACTACGGCGACTTCATACATACAGTATTGGACAAAACTAAAGCACCCCTCAGACCATTTTTTTTTAAATGACAATTTTTTTAAGAAAACAAAGCTATTAATTTTTTTTTTTTATTTACTTGTATCCTTATTATTGAGAAACACAAACTTAAGGAATTCAGAATTTATTAAAAAAAAATGTTAAAGTTCAAAAAACATATTAAGTCGACTGAATAATCCTGCCTCTACCGCCCATCTGGGATTCGATCCTTTGCTAATTTTTAAATCTAAGCGGCATCGTATGTGACTAGAATATGCTGTAGGATCATTTTAAATTGTCCTTTTAATTTAGGAGTCTTCATGTCGCGAAGTTTCACGTGACCTTCCACAAGAATGGGTAGGAGATGTGCGATCAGTCTGTAAAAATTTTTAAATTACCCTAGAAATAATTGATCTGTTGAACGAATAATTTGCACTCTATTGATGTCTTGATAAGCCAGCTCTCCAATCCAATCATTAACTTAAAAGTCAACCCAGAAAATTACAAAACCAAAGCAGACTTATTTGAAGCCGCAAAAACAGCCTGGGAAGCAATATCTCCTGAAATAATTTATAATTTAATATCCCCTATGCCTAAAAGATGTGCGTGTGTCATTCAGAATGAAGGATTCGCAACGAAATATTGATTTCAATAGTTTTTTTTGCACCTTCATTTGGGGGTGCTTTAGTTTTGTCCGCTTATATTTGCGACTTAAAATGTTTTTTGAATTCTAACTTCTTTTTTTTTTTTAATAAATTCTGAATTCCTTAAGTTTGTGTTTCTCAAGAATAAGGACATAAATAAATAAATAAAAAAAAAATTAAAAGGTTTTTTTTTTTAAAAAAATTCTCATTTATGTAGATATGTAACCAAAATAATAAAAATGTGCCATGTATTTTAAAATATAAGGTTTAAATTCCTGTCACACTTTCTGTAAAATCTCAATCTGTGTAAATATTTTAAATTATTGTTTTTGAAAAGTTACAGTGATTGATAAATAAAACGAAAATGTGGTGGAATGCTGAAGTTTTAATTTATTCTATCCAACGTTTCAGTTTTGTTTTTATTTATTCTTAATATATTTCGCAGTCATGTTGTATATTATAGAAGGCTTCTTAAACTGTAGAATTACAACTTGCCGTTAAACTTGGGTTTACTAAAGGGAACTGTAAAGTTACCTTTAACATATTTTCGTTATTACAACTTACAGATAAAATAAAGATACATTTTTCAAAAATGTGGCAGTGCCGGAGCACTGCACAATTAAACAAGTTGTTTTTTTAAACGCTGACATCGCCGAGGTTCGTTTTTTTGTTGTATATGCTCATTATGTTTACATTTGAAGTTGCCATATTAAAAACAATAAAAGTTACCGATAGGAAGAGTATTTATCAGCCCGTCAAAATCCTCCCTTTAGTTAAAGGGATGTTCCCTTAGTTTTAGCAAATTTTATAAATACTTTCTCGTACTCTTTAGACAGATTAGATAGATAACTTATTGGACTATGGCATGATTTCGTTCTCACTTTTGTATTAAGATTATTAGTGGAACTGCCCTTAATAGTCGGTAATATTTAAGGTGAGTAATATCTGTAAAATAAATTGAATAATTTTCATTCATTCAATTTCATATACGAGGTTTGATTTGATTGATTATTTCACTGATATATCTAGCTTTTCTTGGTTTGGTTTCGCAAAAGACAGAACGCGGATCAAGTTTTTTTTCTTTAACGTATTCAGAGATCAGGCTTTCTTTAAATGTTCAACTAATAAACTCTGCTTTTTTCTCCTCGTTTCTTCCCCAATTGAAATTCAGAATGCGTGATGATGAAGCTATCACAGGCCGTTTAACCCATTAACGACATCCGAGACACATATGTCCCAAATCGAAAATTCAAAAGATCTTAATAACAAAAAACTATATTCTACAATCGAGTATTTACGTTTCCTACCGTTAGTGGGGTATGTTCGAACAGTCATTCATTATATATGGCCACTTAAAGTTGACAGTTTTTTTTTGATTTCGGTTTTAAAATGAATGTTTTGAAGGTCTAATGAATCATACTAAATATACAAAATTATAACTTTGCCTCTTATAAACTTGTGGACATGAAAGGGTTAATATAACCGGTACACGCCGCAATGTGTAATATGTTCGGGGTATTGGCACTAAATATTTTTTTCTCGATGAAGTCTTATGTAATTCTACTAGCTTTTAAAGCATTTCGTATATATTTTTAGTCATTTTTAAAAATCTGTACGTTTGGTGCTCTCTTCAAATCTAATTTTTCATAGCGGGTGTCTCGATATCCGCTAAAGTAATTCTTTTGAATTGTATTTATTTAAACGTCGTCTTCATGTACTATTGAGCGGCGAAAGCAAATTCAGTAGTAAATCTTTTATATTTTAATCAATGTACGAGTATTTTTTATATTTTTGGTCAGTCTACTTTAAAGTGTCAACGAGGTTGCGTGATGATAACAACGTGATGATTACAATTGTATGCGTGTAGTATGCATTAATAAAATCTAGTAAAGGCTCCACTCGTACTACACTTCTACAGATGTTACAGTGAAATCAATAACATCAGAGATTTTGTGCTTAGTAGCGTTTTCCAATTGTATCGCAAATAATATTTAAAACCAGGGACAGAAAATAACTGTTATTTTTGCAATGCAATGATGGTTTTTTTTTTTTTGAAGTCGCCGTGGTCTAGTGGGTAGTGTGTTGGCTTATTAGACAAAAGGCCCGGGTTCGTATCCCAGGTCAGACATCAAAACGAAAAAATATTTCTTCGGCGACTTCCTCTCAGCAGATTTCTGACAAAGACTCTGAGAGTAAAAATTGCCATAAAAAAGCTTCTCAAAAATCTGTCGTTCGGAGTCGACTTTAAACTGTAGGTCCAGCCACACTCATGTATAAAATTAACGCACACAACATAAGTGGTGTGAGAAGCTAGGTCGTAATCCTGACTAAAGGGTTGTAATGGCCAATTATGTATGTATGTAATGATGCTTTTAGAAAAAAAAATAATAGTTAAAGAATTTTTTAATAAATATTATGAATTAAAACAAATAAAATAACTTTCATTCCTACACGAAAAAATAAAAGTCAAAAAATAACTGTTAATAAAGGTCAAAACACAACTTTCATACTAACTTTCTGAGTTTTATGATAAAAGTTATAACAGTTACGGTCCCTGTTTAAAAACAATCCCTTATTATGAATGGACTTCTTAATGATAGATGAGAATCAAAAATTAGCTTTTAATAATAACATTTGCCTTAAAGAAACAAATATTTTCTTGTAACTAATTTTAGGTGCTAAAAAAGGTCTCTCTTCGTGTAAAATCTCCTCCAGTTTTACGCTTTCTCGCTTTAATTAAGGCAATAGTAACACAGATTGTAGTTTTAGGCAGATATAGTAGATATTTTATCTTTTCACGTAATTGGTCATTATAACTCTCCAGTCGGGGTTATGGACCTAGTTTCTCAGACCACTTCCATATGTTGTGTGTGTTAATTTTATGCACAAGTGGCGGGATCTACAGTTTAAAGTCGTCTCCGAACCACAGATTTTTTGGGACACTTTTCATGGCAATTTTGTTTACTCTCCGAGTTTTTGTCAGAAATCTGCTGAGATTTTGTATTTTGCTTTTGTCTGGCGTGGGGCTCGAACCCAGGCTTTACGTCTAATAACCCAATACACTACCAACTAGACATACGGCGACCATTTAATTTAACATCATAAGAAAAATGTTAAGACTCAATAATAAAATGTATAAAAACCAGATTCATTTCCCGAGGAAAATAAAATCTCCTTATATAGATACACTAATACCCCGGTTTGCGTCGCCTCGTTCTGCGTCTGCTTCGAAGTTGCGTCTTTTCAAAATTTTTGTGATTTCGAAGTTGCGTCGTTTTTGTTTCAGTTTGCGTTGCATGTTTCGAAGTTGCGTTGTTAATACGAAAATGTTTGTACAAAGCTAAAACAGAAAAAGGGAATTTCCCGTTTAAGTCTAATGTAAATACATACATACAATATGTATTTATGTTGTCTGATGATTGCAGGTCGTTAGTAAATTAAATATTTTTTATTGAAAAATACAGTGAGGGAAAAAAGTCGACATACACCCTAAGATTATGGCGTTACTGAAAAGTATTAAAGGCAATAAAATAAATATTTGTGGAAATATTTAGCGCTTCAATGTATTTATTTATTTACACAAAAAAAAATATACTTAAGAGATAATAAAAATAAAAAAAAACAAAGACAAAAACAAAAACATAAAAAATTCATGGGAAAAAAGTCTACATACAGGTATAAAAGGTACATTTTAATTAAAAATTTATAAAAAAGTTCAACTGTTTTGAACTGTTTTGGCATTGATTTTACTAAATTGTCCGTTATATCGGGAGTTATTTCAGACCAAGCTTGATTAAGTGCTGTTTTAAGGGTTTCGCGGCTACTAATGTGATATTTTCGAAATTTTTTTTTCTAAAATATCCCACACGTGCTCAATGGGGTTTAGATCAGGTGACTGGCGAGGCGAATTAAGTTGCCTTGGGGCATAATATAGAAACCAATCCCGTACTACGTGCGCTGTATGTTTAGGATCGTTGTCCTGCTGGAATATCCATTGTGATCCGAGTCCTAATTTATCCACAGATGGCTTTAAATTTTGTTCTAAAATATTCTTATAGAGATAACGATCCATGTTTTGCTCTATAAAAACTAAATTCCCCACTCCAGATGCGGCCATTGCTCCCCAAACCATAACATTACCCCACCATGCTTAACAGTATTTGTTATATGCTTAAGATCGAGTGCTGTATTTGGTTTCCTCCGGACCTTTGATCGCCCATCACTTCCAAAAATGTTAAATTTACTTTCATCAGTAAACATAACACGATTCCAAAAATCAGCTCCCTTATCGATATGTGCCCGGGCAAATTCTAACCGAAGTTTACGATTTTTCTCCGAAATTAGTGGCTTTTTACGTGGGACACGGCTACGAAATCCATTGTCATGCAAAGCGTTTCTTATGGTTTTGGGATTAACGATCTTATTGGAACATTTCGCCACGTGTTGTGCTAATTTTGTTGAACTTATTTTTGGGTCCCGGTTTACTTCCTTGAGAATGCAGCTAACATCTCGTCTAGACAATATTTTTGGTCTACCCGTTCGAGGCTTATTTTCGGTTGTACCATTTTCGTTATAATTCCTAACAATTGTTTGTACAGTGGAGCGGCTTAAATTCACAATTTTTGCGATTTCCCCATACGATTTATTCTCATTTCGCAATTTAATTACAAGATTTCTAACTGAAATCTGTATCTCTTTACGACTTTCCATTATTTTTTACACTTGATGCTGGGAAAACAATCATTGAATGTTTGTCTACACTTTAAGAAAATAAACAATTTAAGAATTGCAAAGCAATCATGGAGCTTCCCCTCTTTTCGCGATTGTTTTTTTACATAACAATAGGTGTTACCATATTGTATGTAAACTTTTTTCCGTTCAAAATTGTATTTTTTTAGTAATCTCAAAAAGTATATACTTTTTTATAATATTTTTTTGCATTAATAAACATAACTTTTAGAGCTTTATACGAATAATGATAATTTTTTTTACTAATCGTAATCAATTTTCCAATATATTAAAGTACTATGCTGTATTTTATTCCTTCACTGTATATTTTTTCAGCTAAAATTAGGAATCTCGGAACCAATTAAATGAAAATCAATACAAATGTATAGCAAATCGTGCTTCATTTTGCTTCGTTTTGGTTGCGTGGCTAATAGGGCCTGAAGGAACGCGACGCAAACCGGGTATTAGTGTATATACATACACTAGAGATCCGACTTGCGTCGTTTCGATTGGGTCGCTTTTTAAAAATTGACTAAAATGAGCTTGTGTTGTTGCAATTTTAACTTGCGTAGATTAAATTTAGCTATAGAAGCCGAATTTAAACGAATGGAGGAGGAAGACATTAAAAAACTTTTATTGTCTCACGATGAGGAGCTTTCTAATGAAAATTTATTATCCATTAATATTCAGTATGCTTTAGAAGATGATGTTATGATGAGTAATAATACATTAGAGGAAAACAAAAATTAACAATTGCCAATATTTTCAAAACTAAGGATATACTTATCCATATTTTCAGAAAACGATCCTGACGAAAATTGTAGCGCGGTCGTAGCAACATCTGTTGATAATACAGTATTCCCTCGATTTACGTCGTAGAATGTGCCGGAAAAAGGCAACGTAAATCGAAACGACGTAAATCGAATTTCAAATAACTCATACTATCAGATGCATTTGTTCATGTACATTTTACAAAAAAAAAAACTAAAATAATTAAATGTTTGTTCTAAGTATTGATTTTTTTTTTAAAGAGGGAATTCCCCTGATTTTGTTTATAAACAACAGAGACGACGTAAATCGAATAACGAAATAAATCGAAGTTGAAGGGAACAAAATTTTTGACGACATTAATCGAAACAACGCAAATCGAGACGACGTAAATCGAGGGAATACTGCAATTAAAAATAAAAACATTTACTGAACGAAATAAAATACGTAATGAAAAATGTTTTAATTTTTAATTTTTCGTATTGGTATTTGTATAGAAAATGTTGATTTGAATGTTGAATGGCTCAAGTCGGGGGGAAAAATTATATTTTTTCCAACTGAACATTTTTCATTCAATGTGAGTAACCCAAATGTGTCCTACGTTTATCCTATAGATTGAATTGGAAAATTTTTCTATAATTTTGTTTCGAACATTTTTCGATTTAGCTTATTATCGTTTGCGACTACAGTTGTTTGGTATAGTTGTGGGAATCTGTTAATAAACCAGTCTTCATATCTGCTTTTTTGTTTGTATGTATATTGAGTTGTTTGTGCCAGTTTGAAAAACTTAAATTATGAAATGGTACTGAATCAGTCATGGTAAGTACTTTTTTGCTTTTTACTTTTGTAAAAAAAGAAATGCACGCATATACGTATATAATTGGTCATTATAACCCTTCAATCAGGATTATTGTCTAATTTGCGTCACACCATTTACTTTGTGTGTATTAATTTTATACATTTTATACTATTTAAAATTGTGACTCCGAACAACAGATTTTTGAGAAACTTTATCGTGGCAATCTTATTTACTATCAGAGTTTTTAGACGAAGATGTATTTTTTCATATTTAGTTTTGATTTAGATATCTGCCATGGGTTTTGAAGCATGGGCTTACGTCTAGTAAGACAGCAAACTATCTACTAGACTATTTATTTATTTATTTTAAATACACATACAGGACAACAACTGCTGATTCGGAACGTAACAAAACATAAAACGTCGATGGAACGTATTGTGATATATTTACGTTCGTTTTTAGCATACAGTTAGGGAAAAAACTCTACATACAGCCCAATATTTTTTAGTTTTCAAGAATTAATTGTGATATTAGAAAATATTTGTATACTAGTTATTAGGGTATAGACTGATAATATAAATCGATGAAAAAGAGAAATGAAAATTTTTACTTTATAAAAATTATTACCGGTTATCATTAAGCCGCTGGAAAAAAGTCTACATACAGTATGGCAACCTATAAAATTAAACAAAAAGTTAAGAGCAAAAAAAGGAAAATATCCGTTATTTTCCACATTTACTTTTTTTTATAACCAAAACTATCAATTAAGTGCAAAAAGTGATTGTTAAAGCAAATATTTTATTAAAAATGGGGAAAAGGAAAGAAATACATCCTTCAGTTCGAAATATGGTGGTCAATCTTCGAAAGAAAAGTAAGTCGTATGGAGAAATTGCCAAAACACTTAAATTATGTCGTTCTACGGTACAAACAATAATAAAGAACTACGAAAACACAAAAAGTACCGAAAATAAACCACGATCTGGAATACCAAGGAAACTTTCAAGGCGGGACGTACGCAGTATTTTGAAAGAAGTGAAGTAGAATCCCAGAATAAGTGCTTCAAAATTGGCGGAACACCTTGAAAAATGTTCCCATGTTTCAGTTACACCGAGAGCAATAAGAAATGTTTTACGTGAAAATAGTTGCAGAAGTAAACAGCACGAAAAAAACCATTCATTTCGGCAAAAAATCCTCAACTTCGTCTCGAATTTGCTAAAGCTCATCTGGAAAAAGATACTGATTTCTGGAAAACTGTTATATTTACTGATGAGAATAAATACAATATTTTCGGAAACGATGGACGACCAAAGGTTTGGAGAAAACCAAACACTGCTCTCGATCCGAAGAGCAGTGGCGGCAGTGTTATGGTTTGGGGAGCAATGGCGTCATCTGGGGTCGGACGTTTGTCGAGGGTAATATGGACCGACATCAATATAAAAATATATTGGAACAAAACCTGAAGGCATCAGTTGAAAGCTTGGGTCTGGGAAATCGTTAGATTTTCCAACAAGACAACGACCCTAAGCATACGGCACACATTGTATGGGACTGGCTCCTTTATCATGCTCCAAGACAACTAAATACACCACCCCAGTCACCAGACCTTAATCCAATCGAGCACGTTTGGGATGTTGTGGAGAGATTAGTACGAAAGTACGACATCAGCAGTCGAGAAACTCTTAAAACCGAGCTGATTCGCGCGTGGACTGCAATTAACCCTAATATTACTTAAAATTTGGTAAAAATTACTTAAAATTTGCCCCGGCGTCTTCAGGCCGTAATTGATGCTCGAGGTGGACCGACTAAGTACTAAACAATATTTTTTTTTCACTTTAGTACAAAAATTTTAATTCATATTTTAATTTTTGTAAATGTATGTAGACTTTTTTCTTATGAATTTGTTGTTTTTATTTTTTTATTTGTTTTTTTAAAACTTGGATTTTTTCTTTTTTGAAATAAACTTTTTTGTTAACACTTAATATAATACCATAAATTATTTTTTAATATATTTAAATAATTTCTTAAAAGATGAAAATTAAAGGGTGTATGTAGAGTTTTTTCCTTAACTGTATAAAGAACAATCCAAATGCTTACCGATATTATAGTACCTTTCGGCAACCATTCGTGTTCCAAAAACGAATCTATGTTCCGTGGACGTTTGGCTAACCGGGGCTAAAGTTTAATTCTACTTGTAGCATGCATTAGGTATCATGCATTAATAGTTGCATTAGTGTATTCTAGCAGTTAGTGGTTTGGCTTATTAGACGCGTGCCCGTATATGATAATAGCTTAAGTCGACATACATAAGTTTCTTCAAGATCTAACACTCTGCTAAATTTCATGTATAAAATGGCATTATTAATAAAACTATACGCATTTATATTTTAACTTTACTTAACTGAAACATTATTTATTTTAGACTAAAACCTTAATGTCTCTAAACACGAAATTTCGACTTAAGCTATTATTATTTAATGCCACAGATATGTATATTCCTTCGACCTGTTTTTTATTCTGTTAAATTAAATTGTGACATCGAATTTTATGTGCATTCTTTTAAAATTCTGCTAAATTAATAAAATTATTTATAAAATTCCCGCAGCTTAGTCGGTAGTCTAAGGTCAAACATCACCAGCAAAACGAAAGACTAAAAAATCTTTTATTGGTAACTATCTTTCAGCAGATTTCTGACAAAAACTCTGAGAGTAAATGAAATAAAATATGTAACAATAAAAAAGTACTGAAAGGGGCGCGGGGTACTGCGGTATTTTTTAAATGAAAAAGTTCTAAAAAAAAGTACTAAAGTACTGAATTTTTCAACACTGGTCTGTGCCCTCTAATAAATATTTTGGTGTAAATGTAATTGTGTGTTTGGTTTCGTTGTATGACTGAACACACTCTTGCGCTACTGTCGTCCAGCCTTGAGTTTAAGCCATTCGAAAATCGTGCATCTACTGCAGTAAAAACGATTGGAATACCTTTATTTTGATAAAAAGCTTTTAAATTCTTTCGAACTCAATACGGGGTATTGATCCGAGAGACCCATTCTAATTTTGTGATTTTCTTCCACTTTTTGAATAAATTTTATTAAATCTTGTGTATTCTGTGTCTTCAACGTCAATATATATGCATATCTGGTAAAGGGATCCACAAGAAGCTGCAGATATTTTTTAATAGATCATGAATATCCGAATCCTCCGATTGTATCTGTTGAAACTATTTCAAACAGTTTTTCAGCTAGACCTAAATGCGACAGTAGACCTATTTTATCTCCACTGTTTGACTTATTTTTAATACATATTTCACAGTTTCTGCAAATCTTTTTAATATTAATAGTTAAATTTTCAGCTCTATAAAATGGAGAAATCTTTTTTCGTATTTGATTCACTCCTATATGGCAAAAATGTTTCTGAATTTTTTTTTTTGTAAAGTCTAAAAAGAAATCTTCAGATGGGACAATTTTATCTTTTTTTCGGGATATTCTATAATAAAGTTTCCGTTTCAACATATATTTGTCCTTATTAGCTTGCAATTTTTCATTTTCCTTCTGATCAACTAAAATTTCTCCTAAATTAATAAAATTTATTACCTTTAAGAAATCATCATTGTTTACATGTGCTTCCAATACAGGTTTTCTTCTCAAACAATTCGTTTCTAAATTTTCTTTTCCGGGAGTATACTTTATGGTAAAATCATACTATGAGAGATAATATCTGATATTCCCTAATTCTTCATCCGTCCTGGTCTTTATATTCATATTATCCAGTGGTTTGTGATCACAGACTACTGTGGGTCGGTATTGCCAATATTTAACAGCCTCTTTCATTGCGAGACACTCCAAATAGGCAGCCATTGTTCTCATTTGATTTTGGGTTAATTTGTTTTTAAAATATGCCACTGGTTTTCCCACACCATTTTCTTGTCTTTCGTTAAAAACTGCTGCTACACCTTTTAAACTGGCATCTATATAGATAGTTATTGGTAAGTTTTTATCAAAAATTGCCAAGATGGACTGTGAACACAGTAATTTTTTTATGCTCTCGTAAGAGTCGTTGCATTCTTTTGTCCAAACAAATTTGCTGCCTTTTCTCTAAAGATTGTGCAGTGGACTTTAGGGAGATTGGGCGATTTTGCCCGTGAAGTATTTGTTAGGAGAAATAGGAGGAGGTGTACGTACGATAATGAACGCCCCTTGCTCCTTTTGCCGCTTTCGTCTGTCCCTGTTCGCAGATAGGCATGCGATCGTTGACAGTTTTCTTGTTGTTGGTTGGTTCTCCTGCTCCGTTTTGCTGTTGTACATATACCGGTCCAAATTGCCACTCTCTCTTCCTGTCATCATCCCCGTCACCGGCACTGCCAAGCCTGCTGCATTGTTGTGTGCCTTCCTGTTTCGTTCTTTTTGTTCACTCCTGGTGCAACACCCTGTGGCCGAAACCTCGTCCGTCAGGACGCTGTTCAATGTCACTACTGTAAGTGTCGTTCTTTATGTTGTTTGTATGTTTATTATTGTTGCCGTGGTAGTAATCGATCCGATTACGAGGTCTGACCGGAGACTTAATTCTGGTACCACGGGAGTCAGGCTGTAGGTGTGGTCCCTTTTGGGACCATCGTGGCGGCTGTGGTTTGGACCAAAATCGCGGGGAGAGTCTAGTTAATGGGCTTGGTGTGATGTAGTATTTTCTACCGGCTGCCGTGACCCCAAGTTCGGAAGGAGTTTTAAATAGGCTCCGCCCCTAACCAAGGGAGAAGATATGGGCAAATACATGGCTTCGATTGGTACTCAGGTGTAACATCTGGGGACGTTAATAGATGCTTTGTATTTCAGCCAGTGCGAAGAGCACCGTGGAATTAGGTTCACGCGGACAGGTACCCACGTTAAACCAATCGTCGTTGTGCAGTGAATCCAATATTATTCAACTTTTTGGGATATATGTATGTAATGTATTTGTCATAGAAATTAATTTTAACTAAGAACTGTCTAAAACTTTTGTGAGTTTCAGGAATTGAGAACAATTTTATTGCAATTAAGTTATCTTTCAAGGAGCTTATTGAGTTATTATTAATAATATGCCCTAAATACGTTACGGAGTCTGCAGTAAAGTTATACTTGGAGAGTTTTAGTTTGAATTCTTCTTCCATTATTGCTTTTAACAAGTAGTAGAGATTTTAACATTTTCTACATCTAGGTGTTCAATAAAGTTTATTGTATGACTTTAATAATTATTTTATTTTCTTCGAACTAAAAAAATTTATTTCAATAATTCTTTCTTTAGAAAGTTAAAAATCCCTCAAAGATTTGAAAAAGCTATCTTTAAAAATTGTCAGGATTGTTTTTTACACGATTCATATGGAAATGTCAAAATATTAAGTCAGTTGCTTTAGTTTATGTCACTAGTGTATTTCTTGAACCCTCCAAACTTGATTTATTGACAAAATTGACAAAAATTGCCTTTCTGGACTTTACGCACAAATTTATTGATTACACAAACATTTCTGAACTGATCTCCAAAATTTAAACATTATTAGAAAGGATAGCCATGGGCCATGGGGTTTGATGAGGTAAGCTTGACAAAAGTGAATTTTTTCCATATTTTTTCAAGTATGTCCTTTCATAATAGCAAACTTGATTTAAAAGATATGAAATAAGTGATGACATTCTGAAAGTGCATTTTCTTGTGAAGAGATTGACACTTCGTTTGATCAAATCGAACCGTAGTTATTATTTAAAGAGTGTAACAGTCCAGTTTTATTTTTCATATACATATACATAAACAAAGGGGTGACAAAACAATTGAAACTTTTTCAGAAATTTATTTATGTTTTCCGATCAGACAAAATTAGAAATTGGAAAGAAAAAAATTGGAAATTACAGTTCATTAGTATGGATAAAAATATAAAAAAACTATATTATTGAAGCGTTGAAGCCTCCTCCAAAATGATGAGTGTTTACAGTTCTTGACTCAAAAAATGTTCTAACAATTTTTTAAAAGTTCTGATTTGTTACTGTTTGTTCACATATTGGTTCTTTTTAAAAATTTCCTTGTACATAATTATGCTGAAAAGACTAAAATGCTTGAGTCCCAAATTAAATTTATAGATGGTTTGCGTGCAGAAATCGCCCAACTTAAGGAACAAATTCAAACAATGGAAGGGAAAGAAGGGATCATCACCTTATTAACTTCAGCAATGAGTGATGCAGAAAAATTACTAAATAATGAAAATGATCCCAAAATACTATCAGTATGGGTAAAAACATTCAAGAGACAATTAAAAATCTGTGAAAATAAGAAGAGTGATACGCGTGCTGCCTTAAAAACTTCCCAGACTAACTTACGTAAAGAAATAGAAAGAATAAAAAAACATGAAGAAAGAATATCACAATTAGAAAGTGAAAATTATGAACTGTTAGAAAAGATTAAAGTATTAAAGGCAAGAATTCACAAAAACAATAACAATAATAATACAGGAAATGAAATATCCATTGGCTTAAATACGGCCCGTATTGATATCAAAAAGAAAAACGTTCAACCTTATCGCCAACAATAAAAGATAATATATAAAAAATTGAAGAATTCTCATCACCTTATTTAAATATTAAATCCTGTAATGTACTCATGCCACATTTATTGATCAAAAACAATGAATTCCGCCTTAATAATAACACCAAAACAATAGGTAACAAAGTGACTGTGTTAAAAGTTTCACCCACCAAACCCAATGGCACTGGAGCCATACGTAAAACTAAAAGTGATATGTTACAAAAGCATTCCATATTCAAAAAGCCGAGCTTAGATTTAATTTCAGGTTTGACATCGAGTTCAACAATGAAACTTTTACCGCCAAATTATGTCTTCAATGGTTTTGGTAGCTCCGAACGTGTGGATCCATTTGAAAATAAATCCGATGATGAATGTACTATAGTTTCTGTTGATGCCAAAGAAGATACCGAAGTTAAACCACACTCAACCAGCATTAACAATCGCTTAAAAACTGATAGTCTGCGGAATTTTAAATTAACCAAATGATAATTAAAATTATCCCCCATGGTGCAAAGTTTTTTTGTTTAAAAAAGAACTTAAATGCCTTAGAGCTTTTTTTAGGTTAATTTTACAATTTATAAGTACAAAACTCTTATTCGTATTTCATTATTTCCTTTTAGTTGTTTGATAAAATGTAGTGCCAATTTAAATATTTGTTTATATAAAATCTATCATATCTCCATCGTTTTATTTTAAGTCTATCTTACGGATAATAATGTTCTCTATAAAACAAAACCATATTTTCCTTATATCTTTTCCTTATTTATTGTGAAAATGTCATTTCATATAGAATAAAATTAATAAATCTTTGTATACTTATAATGGAAAGTTTCTTCTATGGCATTAAAATATTTTTTTGGAACTTAATCCCTGTTTTTGTACCAGCTTCTAGTCTCCTATAGCACGGTTTCACATAACACGTCATATTATAGGAACCTATCGACCGTATTGTAGGACGGATACCTGTAAGCTCCGAGTAGTTTCTTGTAAAGAATTTAAATACGACGAAAGCATTAACGGTTTGAAATACATCATACTATCACGTTCCACTTGCTAGCAATCAAAAGTCCTGTTAAGTATACTTATATACATACATACACAATTGGCCATTACAACTCTTAAGTCAGGATTACGGCCTAGCTTCTCACACCACTCATGTTGTGTGCGTTAATTTCATGTGGGAGTGGGGGGACCTACAGTTTAACGTCGGCTCTCCGAACGATAGATTTTTGAGAAAATTTTTCATGGAGGTTTATTTACTCTCAAAGCTTTTGCCAGAAATCTGCTGAGATGATATCGTCGAAGAAATATTTTTTCATCGCGTCTGTTAAACCGACACACTACCTACTAGACTACGGCGACTTCAAGTATAAGTATCCCTAACTGCTATTTCGAAAATCACCACAGTTTCTTAAATATGAGTTACCTACTTTTCCACTTTTTTAAATTTCTTTGGCTCATTGTTGTTATAAAAACCAAAATTAATTTTTTTTTGAAAAATAAAACTTTAGATATTTTATTCCAGATTCATTTCGGGGTTAAGGGCTTTTTAGTCCAAAGAACTTTCTCTTGATTTATTTAAGTGGGATTAGTTGCAAACTTTATTGATAGATTTTAAATATTTTTTTAACCAAACACGAGTATTATGGTCATATAACATGTTAATAATTTTTGTTCATTTTTCATTATCATCTTCAGTTTCCTTAGGAGTTCTAATAGTTAAATTTTGTATTCATGTTTAGTATTTTTGAAGTTCTTTCAAAATATACAAAAAAGAAAAGAATTAATATGTATAAATTTTCATACTGTCTGATTGCATTGCATTGCATGCAAAAAAAATTAAGGAAAAAAGGAAAAAAAAAAATTCAACCTCAACCGCATAACCACAATCGCCAACATAACCAACCAATTCAATACCATGTCAAATACAAGAGGGGAAAATAAATGGAAATTAAAGTGAAAAAAATCTCTGAAATTCAAACGCCTGAATTCAAAAGTTTTACATCCAGACAAAAGACAACATCCAGTAAATAACGACGCATCTGCATTAACAGTAACAATCAGTGGCAATAGCATTGCCAACACCAACGCAAAAACAAAAACAAAACCATAACAACCATGGCAAACACCAAACAATAACACTTTTTATTAAACAAGCATCACCACGCTGCTCCGTGCCGTCTTTACGGCTGCACCACATTTCAAGAGGTGCATACCATACCTCAGGAGCACTTATAGTGTTATATATGTATGTATATACATTCATACATATACATATATTTGGATACATGTACGAACTCAGGAACAATGCATAGATTCTAGGCATTGTGCTGTGTTAGACATGCTTTTTTTTCCTTTTAACTTTTAACTTTAAAAATTTTTTTATTTTTGTTTTTTCTTATTTGAGTTATATTTTTTGACTTTTGTTTAATTTCTTGCCTGCATTATTCTCATCCTTATGACTGCTGCACCAAGATAACTATCATTAGCTATAAAGCATTTTCTGCAACTTTTGCAATGAACTCAGCTCAAAACTGCTTCACTCCCTTCCCACTACTCCAATCCACTCTACTCTATCATTCATTATCAGTCGTCATATTTAAATAAATATTTCCCAGCAAAATTCTGCAGAAAATTTTAGTTGGACTCTTCAATGTTCAATGAAAAGAGAGAAAAATTTTTGAATTATTTTCACTTTTCAATACCATGTACGAGTAGCGCATTACAAACCGATGCACGAAAATCCGACAAAATGTTTGGATTCAGAGAAGAGCATTGAAAGTAGTTCTTGTGAACAGCTGGTTAATAACAATAAAAATTTTCTGAAATTGTCTGATTACCACGATTTAAATAATATATAACTGGATCACTTGAAAAACTGCATTAACTTCGAATCAAATCAAACCATTGGAGACGAATATTTTTATTTTTTTTCTGATACATGCTAAGTATGTACATACATACCAGAGATCAGCAATTAGTATTCAAAATGATGAGCAGATTCGAGTTATACTTATAATTTCTGATACTTATACGCATACTACTCATACTCAAAGTTGGAAGTACTCGTCGGACTCATACTTAACAATATGCATGATGTTATTGACTTTGACTCGTCTCGACTTAATATTTTCACGAAGCACAAAATAAGTATCATTCGCGTCGTACGAACACTACAATACTCACAAGAAGGTTGTGTGTTTGCTTTGCTTGTTGTCTTTGCCTTTCCTTTCTTCTTTGTTTGGGAATGCAACAACAACTAAGACTGTAAATTTTGATGAATGATTCGAGTCACTCGAATCACTTATAAGTATTATATGTATTTTTCTAAATTTATGCATAAGAATAAGTAGTCGTATGAATCGAACATATTTCGAATGTTGTGAGCTTGATGTCAACGTTGCACTCATACTCATTGCAACCTATACTTATAAATCAACGTTGTACTGGGTACGAATGCATCAGAATAGTTGAATTTTAATACTGTTGATTCACTCATACTCAAAATTGCATGAGTTGTTATGCGTAGCGGAAAGACGATTCATTGCTGATCTCTGATACATACATACGAGTACATATATAACACCGCAGGTATGTATATTTACCTTCAAAATATAATTTACAATGACATATTTTATTTTTTTAATTAATTTTGTAATACAATGCTTAATAATGTAATAATGTAGAAGTCGCCGTGGTCTAGTAGGTAGTGTGTTGGCTTATTAGACGAAAGGCCCGAGTTCGAATCTCAGGTCAGACACATCAAAAAGAAAATATGAAAATATTTCTTCGGCGACTTCCTCTCACCAGATTTCTGGCAAAAACTCTGAGAGTAAAAATATAGCCATTAAAAAATTCTCTAAAAAAAAATTTTGTCGTTCGGAGTCGACTTTAAACTCATGTATAAAATTAACGCACACAACACGAGTGGTGTGAGAAGTTAGGACGTTGTACAATAGGTCAATTCGACCTCCGGGTACTTTACTTGTCATAGTTGACAAGTACAAGTCCTCTAACCTAACCTAACCTAAGGTAAGCATTGCACATTGTACATACACCAAAATTAAAATGCCCAGTGATTCAAGTTATGACTGAAATTCCTAACGTCAATCAATGGATGCTTTTATAAAAACAAGCTTGCAATGATTAATACACGAATAAAATTGTACCATAACTTTATTTTTTTATTTTATTTTTTCATATAACTTATAGGGGCATTAGCTCGAATGCAGATACGATGTGAGTTTAGCTGGAAGACTTAAAATGTGGTTTTATGAAACTAAAATGAAATTTTCTTGTAATTCGATCAATGAAATCTGTAAAATATAACTCAATAACTTCAATAAACTTCTTCATATCGATCGTAGCGTCAATCATAAGAACTCGGTCTTTCACAGTCCACAACTTGGTGGATGGGGCCTACTCATCTAAAATTCAACGTGCCCTGGAGCAGTTCACAACTGGCTCTAGTTTCTGACGAAAAATCATCTTCACCGATGGCGCCCATTTCCGAATGAATGGATATGTGAACACAAGCAAATTGCCGAACTTTGAGTGATACGATAGATTTTGGGCTGCAGCGTTATAGGTGCATATTTTTTTAAAAAAGCCATCGACCAGCTCAATACTAACAACGTTGTGTACTATGGATAGATAATTACAAATTGACTTAGATAGAATGATCTGGACTGGTGTCCAGATATATGGTTTCATATGCTACACTAGACTTTCTGCACGAGTGATTTGACATCTCACATGGAGGTAATGTGAACCAGAGATCAGCAATGAATCGTTTTTTTGCTACTCATAAACTCAAATGATTGTCTCAGAGCAATGGAAAATTCTCCATTTTGGAAGCGTCTCAGCCGGAGAAGCCGTGGTGGATATTTGATCAACATTATATTTCACACATCATAGCATTAAAGGGTGTTTGAAGCGAATAATAAATTGCGATATTTCACATACATACATACATACGTACATATTTGGTTATTACAATCCTTTAGTTAGGATTACGACCTAGCTTCTCACACCACTCATGTTGTGTGCGTTAATTTTATAAATGGGAGGTGGGACCTACAGTTTAAAGGTCGACTTCGAACGATAGACTTTTGAAAAGTTTTTTCATGAGAATTTAATTTACTCTCAGAGGTTTTGCCAGAAATCTGCTGAGAGGAAGTCTGCGAAGAAATTTTTTATATTTACTCTTTGATGTCTGACCTGGGATTTGAAATCGGGCCTTCAGTCTAATAAGCCAACACACTACCTAGTAGACTACGGCGATTTCACATACACTTTGTTTTATTGCAATTAAAAAATAGAAAGCGTTTCATGAATGATTCAATATTTTTGCATTCCGAGTATGTATGCCAGAATCCACATTCTGATCAAAAGGAGTGCGTAATGACTTTTAAATCAATGTTATTTTACATTCTGAATCGCTTAAATCGATTTAATATCGGAAAAAAAATATTAAAATGAAATAAAATAAAAACTAATAACGTAGGCATACATACAGACATATCCATATAAAGACAAATACATGTTCAATATTTTGAAGTGATTTATGCTCCCATGGCAATGAGCAAAATTCAGAAAGACGGACAAAATTTTGCTAATTCCTTTTTTTTTTTTTTGTTTTTGTTTTTTGTTAAAGTTTAAAGGCTTTTTTTCTGATTTGTTATTGTAAATGTAATTGGTTTTCCTTAAGCAATAAAATCAAGAATTTCGTATTATTACTGGGCACCTACACGTTATTGTTCCATTATGATTATAAGTTAGTTTTGGTTTGCATGAATGTTTTCCTTTTGGTTTAACTGGACGGATGGATAGCTAGATAGACGAATACATTAATTTACTCTTGATTCTGTGCCGCTGTAGTTAAAGTACTGATGAAGATGACGATGGTGAAGGCAGTCAGTGGTGGTGGTGGTGGTGGAATGAACGCGCAAGACCATAATTTTTTTTTCTCTCTCTCTCTCTCTCCTACATATATTTCAGGCTTTCTGTTTGTCTGTCCATTTGTCTGTCCATTCTATATATATATTATATATACTATATATATCTATATGTACGTACGTATGTGCGTACTTTATTTTAAAATCGAAGCTTAAAAATATTTCAATAATATGCATCGCTGGATCGATCGATAGTATGCTACGCTACATTTATTTGTATGCGCTGATTCGTTAGTACATACATATAGTTTCCGAATAAATGCGTGAGCAAGTGAGTGTGCACAACGGCACTAATTGCAAATTTGTTGGATACACATAATCATTTTCGCATTCTTGAGTAATTTGTAATAATTTCCTTAAGGGTCAAGTAAACCATCCAACTAAAGAATAAACCAATCAGCCAATGAACCATTCAACCAACAAGAACTAAACCGGCAAATGTATTATAGATACGAGGAGTATATGAACCAAGTAAACTCTTCCAAAGTTTTTTTTTTTCATTTGCATATACATACATACATATAAAGAAATAAGTTCACCTCAATATTATTTAGATACGGATTGTGTGATAATCTAAAGCATTAGATTTACTTTAACAACTAATAAATTGTTTTCACAGTGTATTGTTAATAAAAATATCACCTACAAATAATTTAAATATCTTCAGAAAAATCTGTAAACATACTGAGAATATATTTATTAATTACAATACAATTACAAATTATATTCTAATTATATACAAGCTACGAAACTTAGACGACCGTCTTGCTAATAGTCTAGCACACCACCCAATAGACTACTAGGGCGCTCAATATATTTACCATCTGCAATTATTATAACTTGCCCTTAAACTTGGGTTTAGTTAAAGGTAGCTTTAGCTAAAGTCAACTTTAAAGTCACCTTTAATTTATTTTCGTTATTACAACCTACAGATAAAATAAATTTTTAACTTTTTCAAAAATATGGCATTGCTGGAGCATGTCGATAACACTGCTTAATTAAACAAGTTCTTTTTTTAACGCAATAGCTACGATGGGCGTTGTTATTTTTGTTGTATATGCTCATTTTGTTTATATTTGAAATTGCCATACTGAAAATAATATATAATATGACAAGTTCAAACATAAACTTAACTTTAAAAGTTACCGATAGGATGATCCTCCCTTTAGCTTAACGCTCACTTCTACCTTACTAACCATTTATAATAATGAAAAAAAAATTATCTGCCCTTTACAATCCTCCCTTTAATTAACGGCAAATTGTAATAGTAGCCCTTATAGTTTTGCATCTATTACTTTTCTGTAAATATTTTTACGTACGTAAATATTTTTAAACATTTGTGGTGTCTTCTAAAATTTATTAACCTTCTCTTGATAAAATGTGTATTTTTGCACGGTTGTCCAAGAAACAATTTCAGCATGTTAAATTAATTACCGCAATTTTACTTGAAAGTTGTTGTCAATCGTAGTTAAAGTCGTCCTAGTCTAGTAGGTAATGTGTCGGCATATTAGACATAATGCTAAGTTTCAAACCCCAGGTCAGACATCCAAAACGAAAACATGTATGAAAAGAATATAATAGAACCCTCTCAGCAGGTTTGTGGCATAAACTCTCTGAGTAAATATAACTGCCATAAAAAGTTTTTTAAAAAATCGGTCCTTAGGAGTCGACTTTAAATTATAGGTCCCGCCACTCATATATAAAATTAAGACATACAATAAGTGGTATGAGAAGCTAGGTCGTAATCCTGACTGATGGTTGCAATGACCAATGTACGTAGGTATGTACATATGTATTTAGATTTGAATTAAATATTTTTAAGCAAACTATTTATCAACATGCGTTATAGTTTATGATCTTTAGAAACCCTAGATCAGTTAGATATGTTCCGAACACTCCAGATTTGTCAACTGAATTCTAATATATACAGCCAAGGATTATAATATGTATGTGGTACAAATTTATTTTACATGTTTTCATTAAGTAATAGCAAGAACTTTAAATTTTAATCTCTTCCCAAAAATAATAGCTTCTCTGATATCGACATCAGATATTCTCTTTTGATAACGTTGTTTTCATATGAAATATTTAATTACTATATTGTACAAGATTAAATTTTTAACAGATTTATCTAAAATTATAATATATATAATTATTAAATTATAGCTGAAGAAAAATTTTAAGCGCAAAATATATTATTTAGCGTAAGTATAAAATAATATTTCTATAAATAAATGAATTTTAGGTAGAAATGCCCCGTGGAACCCAAATTTAGTTAGTAGGACGTACCCAGATTGAATTGTTGAGAGAAAATGGGCATTCAATAAGGTCTATAGCAAACAGAATTGAGAGATCTAAGACGATCGTACAAAATTATTTGGGAGCTCCAAAATCATACGGCACTAAAAAACGATCTGGTAGAAAGCCAATACTGACTAATTTAAGTTGTACCCAAATAAAATCGGAGCTGGGACTAAACGTAACCAAGGGATGGATTAATAAAATTTTAAATGAAGATCTAGATGTGAAAAAACAAAAAATGATACCCAAACCACGATGGACCACTAGGCACAAGACAGCCAGATTGGCTTTCGCTGAAAAATACAAATTTTAGGAAGAGGAGTGGCGTAGTATTATGTTCTGTGATGAAAAAAATCAACCAGATGGATACAAATATTATTGGAGAGCAAAAGGAGATGATACGCAGACCAGAATCGCACATAATTTTCAGGAAGGATCTTTAATGACATGGGTTGCTTTTGGATATAAAGCACGTTCTCCAATCTGTTTTATTTCATATAAAATGAATGCGGAGAACTATGTGGAAATAATTTTAATTTTCAGCAAGACAACGGCCCTATACATGTAGCCAAAAGGACCAAAGCATTTTTTTGAAGAAAGAGAAATACATAATTGTTTTGGACTGGCCAGCACTTACTCCCGATCTAAATCCTGCCGAAAACATCTGGGGAATTTTAAGTACCCAAATATACAACAGTGGAATGACTTATAACTCCTTAAAAGAATTGAAAAAAACTTTAATATAAAAAATGAGGCGAAATTCCCCAAGATAAGTTACAAAAATTAATAAACTCTATGCCACTTCGGTTAAATGAAGTAATTAAAAATCGAAGAGGACACACGCATTATTAAAATTTATGCCATATAAATATTTCCATTAAGAATTTAAATTAAGTATAAAAAATATTAAATGAAAATAAATAAACTCTGAAATTTTTTTACTTTAATTTTTTGTTTCTCTTTACTAAATATAAAAAATATATATAAACTTATAAATTTAGCTTTAAAACCGAAGAGATTTTTAGAAAAAAAAAAACATGGAGCATATAATTTTTTTTTTTTGCCTTGCCTGTAACAATAAAGGTAAGTTTAGTTATTTTAAATGAAACTTATAAAACAAACTTTTTTTTCGGCATTAGATCAAAAAATTGGTAAATATTACAAAAATTTACTGCAAAACGGAGACGAATTATTTGCTCGTATTGTGTGTTAAATTATTATTTGTTAATTTTTTTTATTTCTATCTTTGTAAATTTCTACAAGTCGACTCAGTTGAATTAGATTGCATAAGTCCCGAAAATGTTTTATTAATAAAATGTCAGATAATAATACAATAAGAAGAAAATAAGACTTTATTTACTATTTTTCGTTTCGTTTTTGTTTCGAATAGAACTGCTCTAAGCTACAAAATTTTATTTTACTCTCAATTATATGTTTGTGTACACTGTACAGAAACTCTATAAACCGCCTTTAACTCTACCATTGGCTTTTCAAATATCTACGAGTATACTAAATGCAAAATCTTTGCAGATAGATACCCGTGTATATAATTATAATCAACAACTAAAAAGGAATACTACTCGTACATGTTTTAAAAGAATTCCAAATACTTGCTTAGGTGTGGGTGCAAAGAAATCGTTGTTGTGTCCATCATTCTTTTCCTTAGTATTACAATAACAAAAAGTACTTATAATAAAAGAAGATAGACTTTTTTTTAATTTTTTTTCATACTCCTGAAATTATAACGAACAAAAAAAAGCTTTGAAAAAGAAAAAAAAATTGGTAAAAAGATAATAATGTTAGTGTTTCAATTATTCGAAAACGAATAATGTGCATAAATACCGATTAATAGTGATTATATAAATGGAACTACATATCATGAGGAATATTCTCCAATACATATTTCCATTTCTATTGATACGCTTCCAGCATTAAAACGGATATTCTATATACCATCTTACCCGCCCAAAAAGGACTAGGATCACTTTTCCACGTTAAGGGTCCAAAATCGAATTACATTGGCATGCACACGAATTAACCGATTAATCGTAGCGAAAATACTATTACGACTCCACGACACAAAATCAAGTCAAGTCAAGGTTTTTTTTTCATATTCAACCATCGTATGCTAAACCATTCATAATCTTTAATGAATAATATACTCTTGGCTTGTAATATGATTTAGCTTTTGCTCTTTCTCCGTTCGAATAATAACAAGAGTTTGCAAATCTTGAATTATGGACAAATGTCTGTGTATGTTTTTGCATGACATTGTCTTGTTACTTTCGAGTCCTTTACGGATGATGGCAAGTAAGGGTGTTGTGTTGTGTTGTATTGTATTGTGCTTTGTTTTTGTTGTTGCTTTTTTTCTTCTTCTTTTATGCTTCTTGGTAATTATCGTGTTCATGGCGATGTTGCGGAAGGTGATGATGACGATGGTTGTTGATACATTGTTCCAGCAACATTTATAGCCAACCGTCTGACTGCCTGCCTGCCAGCCTGGTTGGTTGTTTCGTTGGTTAACCTGGCCAAATAGTTTGCTTCACATTGTGTGGATATCAATGCACTGAAATTCAGAACACACATAAATACGTAGATATTTATAAATACATGTATTGTGCTCAATTCTCTGTTTCGAAGATCACCGCCAATGCTATTATCATTTCAAAGAATTAAATATTGTATGAATGTGCAGGCTCTAAAAGTTGTTTAAAAATTTATTCAACTGTTGTATTCTGCGCTCCTCTTGTTTGTTACTTCAAATTTTTATTTCTGTATCCACCACCAACACATACTGTGGTTTACGCTGACAATTTTCTAAATTCAATTCCAATCAAAATATGTTAAAACATTTATGTTTACCGATACAATTACAATTAATATCATCTTACTCCACAATATACAGGTAAATATCGTTAATTATACGAAGTTCATATGAAGTTCAATATACGAATAGAAAAATAATAACCGATATGATGTAAAGCTTCTTTACTACGATTTTTTTTTTTTATAATATTAATTCGATCAGAAAAGTGATCCATTTTATTACGGATAAAAATGATAAAATATCGGAATTATTCCATTTGGACAGTAGACATGCATACATAATTGGTCATTACAACCCTTCAGTCAGGATTATTGACCCAGTTTCTCACACCACTTATTTTGTGTGTGTATTTAATTTTATACGTGAGTGGCAGTACCTACAGTTTAATGTCGACTCCGAACGACAGATTTTTGAGAAACTCATGGCGGCTTTAAAACCGCCATCATGTCACGGTGTTAGTGATTAAACTCCTCCGAAATGGATGGACCGATTTTCATGAAATTTTGTGTGCAAATCGGGTAAGTCTGAGAATCGGACAACATCTATTTTTCATATTCCTAAATCTTACGAAGGCGTGGGAAATCGTTAAAATTAAATATTCAGTTACATATTGATCATAGATGAATAAAATTTGGTGGGAAAGTTTGAAGAGTCGATATCGACAATTCACCCAAAAATGGGCGTGACAACCTTCCCCTTCAAGTAATACCTATAACTTTTAAACGACCGAACCGATTTTAACCACTCTTTTTTTGTTCGAAAATTCATTAGGTTTAGATGGTTTACAAAAAATTCGATATAGCAAAAAGTAGGCGTGGCGGACCTTTAAAATTTAATATTTACGAACACAGTGATCGTAGAGGAATGCAATTTGGAGGGTAAGTTCGTGGAGTCGATATCGACAAACTCACCAAACAACATGTAAGTCTGTTAGTTTTTATTTTGGAGTGATTATAACAACTAAAACTTCATCATAATGTGACCTGTTTTGGGCAATAAAAAAAATCAGTTTAGGGCGGGACGAAGTTCGCTGGTTTAGCTAGTATAAATATAATTTTGTAGTACAGTGTGTAATTATTTTCTTAAATTCTTTTTATATGAAATTCGACTAACGACTTACGACCGATGACCAGGAACCTAACTCGGTTCCAAGTCGGGGAATACTTGGAAATAAAAAATAACTCAAGCATATTCTGATTTCTTAAACTATTTTACACTCAAGTGTATTCATTTTTTGCATTCTACTACTGTACATGGTAGGCTTGCATGAAATTATTTCGTAAAATATCATAAAGTATTCGTTGAATAGTTCAAAAGTGAAGACAATTATAAAAGGTGTAGTAAAAGTAAAAACTATTATTTTTTGTAAAATTAGAATAGCTAAATTGAACCCACTAATGAAAAATATGTTTTAAATTTTTTTTATTTTATTTATGAATGATTAAAGCAAAATAATTTATAAGAAATACAAAAAAAAAAATAATAATAATGACAGGAATTACAACTATGTATGGCTATCGTGTTTAATTTTAAAAATGTATAGTTTTGCTTTATAAATTGTTGGCAATTAAAAGATAATGACCCTCTCGTAATGACAGCATTGTACTCGTTGGCAAAGCTGGAACTATAGATGTACTTGTACATAAGCCTCAATTATGGCTTATTAATAAAAACCAAAACAATTATTTGTCATACACATGGGAAATTCAAAATGAAGCTACAATCGATTTTTAGCCACTTCAGTGGTACTCCTCTATCAAATTACCCAGAACTACAACCTATTGAGAGGTATTGAGCAATATTTCTTTGAGAAATATAAATAAAAAACTCAGTCAAAAATGAAAAAGGATTGGCATCAAAGTGGTACTAGAAATAGGTAACCCAACATAGACCAGATTTCTGGCAAAAACTCTGAGAATAAAATAAAGGTGCCATGAAAAGTTTCTCTAAAATCTGTCGTTCGGAATCGATTTGTAACTGTAGGTCCCGCCACTCATGTATAAAATTAACACACACAGCACTAGTGGTGTGAGAAGCTAGGTCGTAATCCCGACTAAAGGATTGTAATGACCGATTATGTTATGTAATACAACAAAGGTTTTAATGAAAGTGAAAGTCGTAGTAGACTAGTAGGTAGTGTGTTAGTTTATTAGACGTAATATGAAAAAATATTTCTTCGGCGACTTCTTCTCAGCAGATGTCTGGCAAAAGGTCTGTGAGAAAAAAAAATTTCCATGAAATCAAAAGCTTCTCAAAAAAATCTGTTGTTCGGAATCGACTTTAAACTGTAGCTTCCAGCGCTCATGTATAAAAGTAACACACATGACATATGTGGTGTGAGAAGCTAGGTCGTAATCCTGATTGAAGGGTTGTAACGGCCAATTATGTATGTATGATTTCAAAAAATAACAAAAATTTGTTAGAACCTATTAAAGTCTTAATACTTTTTTATACATTATAATTTAATTTATAATTGGACTTTTGTAGCGTTACCACAAGTAGTACAACTTGTATCATTATTAAAAGCTATTAGCAAATAGAAATTCTATCCAATATTAAGTATGTTGTAGCAAATGGCCAATTGGCCATTACCACCCTATAATCAGGATTACAGCCTGACTTTTAACTTTCGCGTGGTATACGTAATATTTTGTATACAGTGTTAGTCATATTATTTTATGTGTAAATGGTTTCACTCAAATAATTTTATAGAAATTGATTATAAAACTATTGTATGTTGTATGTAATTTAATTTAATTTACAGTGAAGCTGTCATTTTATAAAAATTATAAATAAACTTAACTTTACTACAACTTTATAATTTATTTCAAAGCATCTGTTCGAAAACAACATTTTAAACTTAAATTTGTGCGATCAATTAATACCACGAAATAACTTAAGAGCAGACACAAGAAGACATGTGCGTACGTACTCACATACATTAATAACAACTTGCACATGTCGATGATGAAAATATTTTATTTATAATTATTTTATTCAAGCGAAATTTTTAGTATTTGAAACGAAGAGAGAGTGAGAGAGAGTGGGAGAGAGAGAGAGAAAAGTATAAATCCCATATCCCACAAAAACTGAAACTTAATAATAAATTGTTGTACCATTTGGATTGTGAATAATTAATGACGTTTCATACGCAGCAATACGATTGATACGATTATTTAATAATTTCTGTCTTCTTTTTTTTTGTTTTTGTTTTTTTTTTTCCTTTTAATGGCAAAGACACAATGATCTGAAGTTTCTCATTCGGACAATGTACGATGTTTAATATTTTTTTTTTTTTTCGGAAATATTAATGTGTGCGTAAATAAATAAATAATGTTTGCTATTTCGTACATTTTCCTTTTGAAAAAAGAGAAAGAAAGAGAAAGAAGAAAGGATCAGAACGGAACTTACCTTCATTTTCTGATTCAACTAAATTGGAAAAACAGAACGATGAACCGCTGCTTTTGATATCGATGGTGTGAGAAGAAGAAGTCGATGTTACGTTCGGCATCATTGAGTCGTTGTTGTGATGAGACTTGGCACACAGCTTAAAAATATCGTTCAGATTGGGTGTCTCCAGTTGTTCGCTGCGTCTTTGCAGACACACAAACTGTTCAACTTGCAAATGACGTATACTCTTCACATGCTGTATCATTTCAAGCAATGAATTAGCTTTAAAGTTGCACAGATGACAGAGCAATGACTTGTTACACTCAACGGTGGTTGATGGTGGTTTAGTAGCGTTTACTGATATTGGTGATGATAATGTTAATGATGATGACGATGATGAGGTTGTTGTTGATGTTGATACTGTTGTTATTGCTGTTATTGCTGATGATGATGATGCTGCTGATGCTGGTTTTCCTGATGATGATGATGTTGTTGTTGCCCCATCTACCAGACTTAGTGGCGCCGCCTCACTGTTCATGTTGATGGAGGAGTCATCACTACTACTGGTCTGCTGCTGCTGCTGCTGTTGGACTAAGTAGTTCAAATGTTGGAATATCATCATCATGGTTTCATGGCGCATATGCTGCGTGTGTAGCGATAGCTTTTGTATGGAATTAGTGTAAAAATCACAAGAATTGCATTTAATTTGGATGGTATTAGCGCCAATTTGTTGCTGTTGCTGCTGATAATACTTGAGTTTGTACTCATTCGAAGCACCTCCTTCACGCAAGTGATTGATAAAGTTTAATTTCTGCAAATGTTTGTCAGTTTTACTGTGCAATTGATAGTTGGCCTTCAGATTGGTTTTGTAGTTGCATAGGCGGCATATGTAGTTGTTATTTTGGAAAATCATTATGTCGGCGAAATAAGTAGGGCCTGAACCAGTGCTTAAAGAACTTGATGCCGTATTGCTAGGCGTTGGGGACAAGGAACTGGACAAGTTGCTGCATGGTGTTACTTGTCGAGAACGGTCTACCATTAAATGTTGATTTAACTCATCCAGGCTGTTAGTGTTGAAGTTAGAGCAGACCAGGCAACTGAATAAGGTCGTGGGCCATAGATCCGGCTTAATTGGCGGCTCAATATACGATAAATCAGAACTTAAGTCATTTGACTTTGGCGAATATGACGATGAAAGTGCCATTTCAGTATCAGTAGGAGATGTGGCTTGCAGTTTGGTGCCACCCTTACTGGGCGGCATTAAGGTCGAGGACCCGTCAACGATCGAACTGGGACCGGACTGATGCGTTTGAGCCTGTGCAGCAGCTGCTGCAGCATTTTGGTGTAGTAATTGTATCATAAGTGCCTGATTATACGCCAAGTCCGCTAAAGCCACTTCTGGCATAAAATTATTACCTTGCTGTTGTTGTTGTTGTGTCTGCTGTTGTTGTTGTTGTTGCTGTTGTTGTTGTAGAAATGTTAGAGCTTGTATATGTTTAATGTTATTTTGTAAAACCGCCATATTATGCGTATGCTTCTCACTGGTCATATGAATACGTAAATTTCGTGCCACGGATGTCTCATAGCTACAAATATCACAACGAAATGATGGTTTCGGCTTGTTCGTACTGCAGCCGACGCTACTACTACTTCCATTTCCTCCCGACTGCAAGTTTAAGGCCGATGTTCCACAACTAGCCGTTGGCAGGACACCGGCACTACCATGGGTCTGTTGCGGTTGTTGCTGCTGCTGTTGTTGTTGTTGTTGCTGTTGCTGCTGTTGAGGATTCAAACTGCTTATTGTATTCGGTAAATTGATTTTTGGCGTCGCATCTAATTTTCCTACACTACCAGTGGCAACCGCTACAGCGGCTGCCACCATATTCTGTGAACTGTTTAACTCCTGCATATTGTTTAAATGCTTATCGGATTGCATGTGTATGGAAAGATTACCCTTCGTAGTCGTTGAGTAATTACAAATTTCACAGCGGTAGGGCTTGTATCCACACGAATATGATTCGCCGCGTGCCAAACGTGGATGTTGTTGACCTATTTTTTAAATGGGGAAAACATTTTATTATTCTCATAAATCAGTTGACATTCTTTTTTTTTGTTTTGTTTTTTTTTTCTTTTGTTTTTTTTTACGATAGAGTTAAATATTGTGATTATTGCTTGTGCTACATATTGTATCATCAATATGTAATTATTACTTGTAAATGCCTAATTAGTAAAAATGGCCAACTAATAAATTTTTTTATAATTTATAACAATACCTACATATGTATATACACCCAATTCATTTTTTACACGGTAGATACGTTCCTCACAAATTCGTGTAAATTTTAGTAATGCATGCACATTTTATGTTCATATGGCATTTTATTGAGCATTAAAAATTAAAATTCATAATTCATAGAGGTGTTAAATTGGTAGAGCAAGCAAAAATCTGTCAATCCAGAATTAAGAACAGTAAAATTAGAATAGAAATAAAGAAAAAATATTTACATACTCGTAGCTACATAATTATTCGCCGCTACTTGATAACAACTGCAATTGTTTGCGGCGAACTGGACTAAAGTCGGTATCCATCAAATTATCTAATGGTGACTTTCGTCCGGTAATAGAGTTTTGAACTGTTGGACTACTTTTCGTAAGATTTTGCGCCGTCGACTTTTTTATTAAAAAATCTTTTATTGAAAGTTGAGCTTTTGATTTTTTAAGTGCTTTATACAACTCTTTATACCTAGCAATACAATTATTAATATCTCGTTCGAATTTCAGGACACGTTCCATATTAGGATCATTTTTTAAGAAAAGTGTGTGTGGTAAAAATGAACATAATTACAAGACAGTGATTTTTAAACCGTTCTAGATTAAAAAATTGTGTCATAAATAATTTTTTTCAACCGTGTAACTTCAAATCCGTGTAAAAAAAGAGTTGGGTGTAGTTTGAAACGGGAAATGTAATTTATGGTATTGTCTTGTAGAGAATTGTAAGGCAGCAATATAAAAAAAAAATTTTATTTAAATTTTTACAAAAACATATACAATCTATAGTTTAAAATTATTACATACAGTAGTGTTAATACATAATGACAATGATTTACTAAATAACTCAACTGTTTTAATCAAATAACTGCAACCAGCACAAACTAGGATTTTAAGATCGACTTTTTTTTTTAGATTTCCTTAATAAAAATAAATGAAAGTTATACAAGCTTATAATGAATAAAATACATCAATTTATTCTTTATATCGAATATATTAAAAGTATTCTAAATTTTGTACTTTCGACAGCCCATTTCATACGAGCCCGTTAATTATGTAACTTGTTTTTTTTTTTGTGGTATTATTGTTGAATTAAAGATTTCAAAATTTAATTGTGAATTCATTCATTCAGCTCAATCAGCACATTAAAATGTTTAGCAATTGAAAAGGGGTAATGGTTGCTTTAAAACTATATTATTGGGGTTGGAACGTGCATGATTCCCATCTGTAGACAATGTATGTATTTTGAATATTTAAATTAACCAAAATAATTAAAACAATTCAAAATTCCAATGAAATAGCAAATATGTATGCACATACATAATATAATCTCAGAGCTGTACCCATTTGCACATATTTTGTAATTTGTATTTTGAAATTCCCCGTTCGCATATCACAGCGCTCATTCGCATGTTCGAATCAGAAACACAGTCACAGAATGATGATAGAAAAGGAATGAATGATTTGCATATCAAAAACCAATTTCCATTGTAATATTATCGTAAATATTTCTTTTTTTTTAGAAAAGCAGCCTCCATTTAATAAGTCTAAATCGAAGAGAATGAAAATATGCTGATGTTGAATTAACGAACATGTTCATGTTAATCATCTTAATAATTATGATTATAACAATGACGAAATATGTATGTATGTACGTATGTATATGTACATGATGTCATCATTATCATACAGGATGAAATTTGATTTTTAACGAGCCACGACAAAAAGGGTTAAATGTTAAATGATGCCTGATGGAATCGGGGTTTGTTCTTCTAATTACGCTCAAAAAATAATCATTGATGAACGTCTACATACATATGTATGTACGTGCTCGCATACGTTGAAACACATACATTCATACATATCTTGTAAGCGTGTCATTGATGTACGAGTATGTATTTATGACAATATCATTTGGTGTGAATTTATGAATTATGCATAATTTACGTTACACACGTGTAAAAAAAAATATGCAGAACACATGAAATCCTCCATCCAGCCTATTGCCAATTCTAAATAATATTGTCCAATACATCGTTACTTTACCCTTTTTTTACAGCGGGTTATATTATTATGTCACTCTTATGATTTTCTAAAACCAAAAAAAAAAATTGCTCGTCAAATTCTTTAAAAAACCAAAAGTTTATGCCTTTTATAAACAAATATAATTTTGTACAAATCTTGTTGGATTTTTGAGAAATAAATTAATCAATACAGCTTTCTAAGGGCCATTATACTTACTGTTAAACTTGGGTTTAGTTAAAGGTACCTTTAGCTAACGGAAACTGTGAAGTTACCTTTAACTTATTTTCGTTATTACAACTTACAGAAAAAATAAATTTAACTTTTTCAAAAATATGGCAGTGCCGGAGCAATTTCTATAACACTGCTTAATAAAACAAGGTTTTTTAAACACAGTGGCCAGGACGGGCTTCGTTTTTTTGTTGTATATGCTTATTTTGTTTATATTTAAAGTTGCCATATTTGAAAATAATATATAATATGGCAAGTTCAAACATAAACTTAACTTTAAATGCTGCACGGAGGATGATCTTCCCTTTAGCTTAACGCTCACTTCTACCATATTGTTTACTTGTATAATAATAAATAACAATTTATCTGCCCGTTAAAATCCTCCCTTTAGTTAACGACATGTTGTAATAATGACCTTAAAACTGTTTATGACATTAATTTTCAAAAAATTCTTACTTGATAGGTATTTTTTAAAAAAGTGGTTTTCCCCTAGTCCAGAATTAGTAGGAGTAGGAGTGTTTTTTTAGTACTAGATTTACGGATGTTGCTTATGTACAAATTTTTTACTTAAGTGAACCAATTTGTATCATACAAGAAAATTTAAGTTTTTTTTTTTCAAATCAATTTAAATGAAATGTTTATTATCAAAAAATTCATGGAAAACATTTTTTACATATCGACGTCTTCATTCTATAACATTCTAAGTCGAAAAAGTGTGTTTTGAGTTATGAGCTCTCAAAGTTTTCACGCGATATGTTTACGAGATATATATAGGATATGCCATATAAATAGGATATTGCCACTGTTTATAGTAAAATTTGGCTAGAATTTTTATAGTAGTTTCTGAATTTATAAATTTTAACTGAACCCTGGCTAAAAATGGCATAGAATCCTTTAGCACCAAGCAAATATTGACGATTGGTCGTCTAATGATGTTTTCTTTTCTACCAAAAAATGTGCATTTTATTAATGCAAAATACAATTATGCGTTTGTTTCTTAAAAATATTTCGCCCTCTAAAAGGATGGTATGTTTTATTCTAAATAATTCGCACTTGCCAATGGTGGAGGGCATTGCATTTTATGCCCTGTATAAATCGAGAGTGCTGATAATGCCCTGTAAAGCAGATGACTTTTGTTTATTTATAGGGCTACCAGATGAAATTTAAAAAAGTCACCTGGTATTGTTAGCAATTGTGAAGTTAATTTTTTCATTGTTTTGTTGAGTAACCTTAAGGAAACATTACATTATTAAAGCTACATGGCCTGTAATATAAAAAATTGCATTCAATGTTAGAACAATGTTAAAATATTTTTTTTTGGTTACAAAAAAAGATCCCAAAAAATTAAGTTGAAAAATTTGCGATCTGGCAACACCTTTTTCATATTTAAATTTTTTTATTGCAAACAAATCAAAAAATACAACATCTTTTTAGATTTAAAACCTTTTTTTTGTAAAAAAAATAAAAATATGGATGTTGCTGCATATATTTTATTTTCTAAAATTGAAATAAATCAGTTATTAGATTCATCATTGTCATCTGATGAAGAAGAATTACTAAATTTATTTCAACGTAGTCAATACTTTTTTTATAAGTGGTAAACACAAGGCATAACCTCTTTTAATATTTGTGTTATGTTCTTCTCAAATAAAAAATGACATTACAATAGGGTTGGTGAAAAATTTTGTTAATGCAACTTGTAAGAGGGTGACATTTTCTTTGTAGAAAAGAAAAGACCATAAGTGTACTTAGCATGTTTTTCATAGGTCTATTTGTTTTTGCTTTTCCCAAACTAAAACATACTATGTACACTTCCACGCACAAAATTCTTTTTTAATTCGGGCAAGAACCTTTTAACTACACTTAAAGACACTGAACATACCAAGAACACAACGTTAAGAAATGTCCAGTGTTACCAACATCAGCTTTATAACTTACACACAACTGTCATTGAAATTACACATATGAAGAAAAAATTACACACACAATTCTATTTTTACAAATGTTGCATACATATACTATGTAAACATTGAAATTATATAGTATGTATGTATATTCATATATGTATGTACTTAAAATAATACATTTATATAGTATATACAACATTTCCAATTATTATTAATTATAACAAATCAGTCTGGATTACGACCTAGCTTCTCACATTACTTATATTGAGTGCGTTAATTTTATATATGGATGAGTGTTGGTACCTACAGTTTTAAGGTCGACTTCGAGAGTTTTTGGGGGATATCTGCTAAGAGGAAGTCGCGAAGGAATTCTTTTATATTTTCATTTTGATTTCTAAACTCGGGTTTGAACTCGGACCCTCAGTCTAATAACCCAACACACTACCTACTAGACTACGGTGACTAAACATTAGCCTTACATGTATTTAAATTGGAAAGAGAAGGATGTATGTATGTATGTGTTTATTTTTGCAACCTGGTGTTAGAAATTGCAATACAATCAGTGTTAACAAATTGACTGTTAAAAATTAGCGACTAAAGAAAAAGGTAGAACAGAAAGTAAAATTACACACAAATTACACACGAAGCTAATTACATACATGCTACACGCACAATCAAAAATGCCACACAATACATATGTGTAATTACATACAAGTGGCAACACTGGAACAGAGATCAGCAATAAATCATTTTTCTGCTACTCGTAAGCATTCATGCAATTTAGAGTATGTGTGAATCAACAGAATTGAAATTTAACTACTCTGATTCATTCGTACTCGCTACAACATTGATTTATAAGTATAAGTAGCAATGAGTATGAGTACAACGTTGACATCAAACTCACAACATTCGAAATATGTTTGATTCATACGCCTACTCATTCTGATTTATAAATTTAGAAAATACTTATAATACTTATAAGTGATTCAAGTGGCTCGAATCATTCATCATAATTTACAGTCTTTGTTGTTGTTGCATATGCAAACAAAAAAGAAAGGAAAGAGAAAGACACAAGCAAAGCATACACACAATCTTCTTGTGAGTATAGTAGTGTTCGTGCGCGTATCATACTTATTTTATGCTTCGTGTAAATTTTATTTGCATGATGGTTGTTGATTGCATGATGGTTGAACTTGACAATACTTCAGCGCGTCAGTAGCATGAATTTCTGTCATTTGAATTGAAGTGTTCTCGACTTCTTCGCTGTATTTACTTCTTAGATATTTAGCCAATTGGAAAAAAAAATCAGTCGACTCTTTACACAGAATCCAAGCAGTGATATTAACGCTATATATTCGGGCCATTTGGTCAAGTACATCAACGCCATACTTGATGTTATTATAATAGGGATTTTCAGGATTCACAAAATCCCGAGTAACGGGATTTTTAAAAACTTGTCCCGGGATTTTTCGGGATTGTGAATTCATATATATTTTGACCCTGCAAAAAGTCTGAAAAAAATGAGGAAAACCCTACTCCCATGGATAAAAAATTGTTTGATGGCATCGAAGAATGCAAAAGCCCTATAAAACGAATTAATAGGGCAACTGACTAAGATATTCAACTGTCCAAAGAAATAGATTTATATACATCAGGAGGTGGCATAGGTGAATATTTACAAACTGCATTCAGCTATCTTGGAACTATTTGACCAACAAATGTTGATTGGGAGAAGTGTTTTTCAACGGTAGGGTGTGTTGACAACAAAATTCGTTCAAGCCTATCAGATCACATGTTAGATCTTTTTGTTGGAATCCAAATAATTTTCTTAAAACTAATGCATTTGCATATGTATGAATAAATTTTATTTTTGTTAATTTACGCTTTTTTGTTACATTTTGTCTTGCTGTTTTTATATTTTATTTTTAATGATACATAAATCTGATATAATTGGCATATAAATGATTTTTTCAATAAAATATTTTTATTATGAAGAGAAAGTGGGGATTTTTTCCGTGATTTTTCGGTACTTTTTGGATACCAAAATATCCCGGGATTTCGGGTGCCAACCAAAGTAGATTTCTTTTCAAGTCAAATGATAGTAAAAAAAGTATCTGTGCTAATTAGGGCCGCCAGCCTGGCTGGATTGTCCAGCTAAATAGAAATTTTTTAGTACACTGCAATAACTTGGGCAATAATTTTCATGTTATCTTTGTCAAATTATGCTAACCAACACTGATTGTACATTTTTTATACAACTAGGTAATGATTTCCCTCTCCTTTCATCACTGACAACATGTCTCAACACTTGAACAGCTGATGTCATAGTTAATATTATTCCGAGCGATAGTCAATTTCTTTATGATCAGCTTTTATTTTTTTGTACATGAAAATAAAAATAATTTGCAGAAAATCTTTAATGGAAAGAGTTCGCAAAATATGCTAATTCGATATGAAAAAAAGAGTGTAAATTGTGCCAACAGACATTATAATCAAATATGAAGGCAGCCGCTCGCTTGATAAACAAAAAAATAAAAAAAGAAATAATAAAATGGAGATGTCACAGAAGTTGTCTCAAACTTTTTCGAATTTTGTAGTCCCAATAGAGACAAAAAACGAAACACTACTCTCCAAGGTGGATACTAAGCTACAATTAACAGTTTCTCAATTTTTTTTTTTTTTATGTCCAGTTTTTTTATTTTGTTTTGTCTTAAAACCCAATATCCAGCTTTTTGCGAATCAAAATCTGGCAACCCTAGAGCTAATATTTCGTCCACAGCCTAAATATGGCTCTATAAGCTTTTTTACTACAAATTTGTTCAAGGCAATGTTTGATCCTTGTGTTTCATCCTTGCCCATGTACGGGAAACCGTTTACAAAATTTTTTTCGGCTTATTCGGCATATACAAATCTGCATCTAGCTTTAGTAGGCAATAATTGCTCATCGATCGTTATGTTTGGGTAAGGTTTGTAACAAGCCCAACTCACACGCGATATATAAATCGAGTTGACGACAGAAATGGGAAACAAGAAACAAATTCACAAGCGGCTATGAACCATTGTCATGACAATTCTATGAGTCAGATTGGCTCACACCCGTGAAAAAAAAGGTATACCACATTCTATAATACGGAATGAAAGTATGTGCGAGGAAATGAAATGAACGTTTACATACATACTTAATACTAACTTTACTTAACTAAAGACCAACATATCATTTCATAAAAAGTAATATTAAAGGTTTTTTTATACATACATATACTTATGTACAGTTTGTCAAAAAAATCTTTGCACATAGAGAAAAATTAAGAAAACTTTGAAACATTCATTGATTTCTAATATAAATATTCAAATTTTTAAATTTTTTCAAACAGAATTTTATAAAGATATGTTTTGTTAATATAATAAATAAAAAACTTTCACAGAAAAAATTATCGCTAAAAAAGAGTCAAACAATCGCATGTTTGAAATTAATTTTGTTTTTAACAAATATTATTTATTGTTTCAAATATTATTTTTCTTCGGTTTTTATGTTCTTCCAAACACTAATGAGAACTTAAAAAATTATAATAAACGCATTATAGTTCATTCAATTTATCGCTTTTTCCTATTAAACGATGAACTCGCTTTACTTTTTGCGTTTTTTTAATATATTTTATAGTACACAACACCGCACCAAAAATTTAAACTACAACGAATGATCAGTTGCACGCTTTTATACATATACGTATATGCTTGGAATAATACAAGAAATATTTGAAATACACATAATGTTCTTATTGCGTTTTTATATACGTTAGAGATTCTCTCAGCAAAGAAGGCTGTGAATTTTTTTTGTTGCTGATGCCTATGTGTATTTACAATTATAGCTGAAAGCAAAGTGCGACTTATTAAAAAATATACAAATGCATGCTTTTAAGGTTTGTCGCGTGCATCATAGATTGTGACTAACTTCTTTTGTCGCAATGAAGAAAGAAATCTAACGGTAAAAAAATTGTGTGTATTGAGAGAAGAAAAGAATTTGGCAAAAACGTTGTTAAGATTATAATTTTATTCTATGTTATGAAGTTGAACGTTGAAGTGTTTAAAGAAAGTGGTGAATTTTTGAAAGCAGAAATAAATAGTGTTAAAAAACTAAATTAATAGTGAAATAATTAATAAAATAAACGAAAAGTGTTTGGTGTATGATTGATACGTATTTAATAAAATATTGTTTTATTATTAATTTAATGTAATTCGAATAAAAATGGAGATGGAATGTTTTTTATGCAAAACATCATTCGATTCCCCCAAAAAATTATTAACCCATTTGAACAAATGTGGTCTGCCATCCAAAGATTTTTATGAATGTACATTTTTAAATTGTTTTCAAAAATTTCAAATCAAACGATCCTTTCAAAGACACATTTATAAACATTTTGGCGTCAATCAAATCCAAACAGTCTAACTGTGATAATCGGACGTTACTAATTTAGTGGAAGATTTAATACTACATCCAATGTTAGATATCTTAGAAGAGCAGGTCAAAAGTAAAAAATGAAGAAATTGTATTAAATGTGTTAAGCAAAATAAGATCGACATTCCAAGAATTTAAATTTAATAAAAATTTAACCGAATATATTCAGAAGGTAAAATATGGGGCTATAAATATAACGAAAACAAAATCATATCGAAATTTACGACTGACTTTGAATTATACAAAATTAATATTATTATTAAAACATCAAATAACATACTATTTTGTTGTAATAAAATAGATATTATCTTTAATACACATTACATTGCTTATGAATATAAAAACATTTCTAATCAACATATAATAATAAACATTGACGACGTTATGGGACCACCGGTGGAAAAAATTGAATCAAATGGGACTACATTTATTAAATTAAAAGAATTTTACAAGAGTACTTATAATTAACGATGGACAAATTTAGCGATTTGTACTGCTTACTAAACAAATGGAATCTGAGTCACCTATATGATAGACTAAAAGGTATAGTAATATATTTTGTTTACAATATCACATATTTCATTATATTTCCTTTTAAATTCTTTCTTTACAGAACAAGGGATTACAGTAGAAGTTCTCCACATGCTCAAAAGTAACCATATCGAAAGACTCTTTGTTGATAGCCAAATTGGAGATATGGTCAAACTTGAGTATTACTTAGATCAATGGAAGAAATCAACAAATAATATTGAAACTTACAACTCCCAGTATAAGCAGGTTACAACAAAAGTGTGTGTTATGGAAATACTCAAGTGTACCCACAATGGACGTGAAATATTGGATTTCTATCAAAAAAATTAAACGCTTCACGAAGAACAACGCAACTTGCTTATAAATACCATTACCAAATACATTGAGGCAAAAGGTGTTGTATGTAGTTTATCTGACTGTTGGAAAAAGAAATACAGTGGTTGTCAGCTTATTTGATGCAAGCTAATCTAAAATACTTAAATCAGGATATCTCATAAATTAATAGAACTATTGAAAAGAAACAAAACGCACTTTAATTGCTAACATGGTCCCTTAAAAAGAAAAAAATTTTTTTTCTAAATTTGCTTCTTTTCATCGCTCAGCTTATTTGATGCAAAAAAACTTTAACTGTAGTAATACAGTTATATTAAAAAAACAACTTGGTTTACATTATGCTGACATTATCTATTAAGGTTTGCATAATTTTAGTATTTTTTTGGAGTTTGAAAGTAATAAACAGATTTTATTAAACATGGGTCGGCGTACAACAATAGAACAAAGAGAATTGGTTATCCATCATTATAAAACTGGAAAAACTCAGCGTAAAATAGCAGAAATAGTGAATTTGTCTTCATCTATAGTCCAACACATAATAGAGCGCTATACAAAGGAGAACAGAATTGAAAATAAGGGCAGATCTGCCCCCAACAAAATTTTCTCCGCAAGTGATGAACGTTGGATAATAAGAAAAATTAATGAAAACCCAAAGTTATCCGCACAAAAAATAGCTGATGAAGTGGCCAAAGGTATTGGGAAGATGTGTAGTGGATCAACAATTCGGCGTGTTTTACGTTCACATGACTTTCATGGCAGAGTACCACTGAAGAAGCCATTTATTAGCCCAAAAAATAAGAGTTCTCGATTAGCGTTCGCAAAATCCCACATTTCCAAAGGTCCAGACTTTTGGAATACGGTCATATTTTCAGATGAGTCTAAATTTAATATCTTTGGCTCCGATGGAAGATCTTATGTTTAGCGGAAACTAAATACTCAGCTTCAATCAAAAAATCTTTCCGCGACCGTTAAACATGGCGGAGGAAGCGTTATGGTGTGGGCTTGTATGGCCGCAACGGGTGTTCGAAATTTAGTTTTCATAGAAGGAAATATGGATAAAACAATGTACTTGAATATTCTTAAAGAAAATTTGATTCAAAGTGCAGAAAAATTGGGTCTGAGGGACAACTTCCGATTTTATCAAGATAACGACCCAAAGCATAAATCTAATATGGTTCAAACCTGGCTCATATGGAACTGTCCCCATTTGATGGAACCACCTGCACAGTCTCCGGACTTGAACGTAATCGAAAATTTATGGGCGTTATTAGAAACTAATATAAGAAATCATAACATTTCAAGCAAGGAAATGTTAAAGAAAGCGTTACTAGAAGAGTGGAACAAAATAACTGCAGAAACCACACAAAAACTGGTTAACTCAGTTCCAAATCGACTGAAAGCGGTTTTAGACCAAAAAGGCTACCATACTAAATATTAATTAAAGCAATATAGACTAAAATCACTGTTATTTTTTATTAACAATATTTTGTATAATGTGCGCCACTTCGGTTCAAACAGATATCGGAGTCTCAGACAACGGCAGAAATTTTTAAGTTATGGCCTGACTACATAAAACCATCAGGTTTTCATTTAGTAAATGCCTGACATACCAATAATTTTATATAGATATATAGCTTATATGTTATAATTCTACTTTTTCTTTTAGATTGATATAGATTTTTCCCTAAAATTTCCGATGGCCAAAAATTTGCATGAACGATGGCCTCAATTTTGTCAACAAATTTTGTGCGTTTTAAAAACGAAAATTTCTTCCGCATATATTTCTAAAATGCTTGCCGATATTAAGTCCAGAAATGATGGTAAGAACTCTAATTTGAAAGATAAAATTTATTTTAATAAATACTTTTCTTACAGAGTCTAAAACATTTATGATGTTCTGGTTTTTACATAATCTCTTTCCACCACAATGAAAAGTTTCCAGGGAGTCTAGTGGCTTAAAAATACGTAAGAAGTATTCAATTGCTGATTCTCAAGAAGGATTCGCAATAATAGCAAATACTTCAGAGGAATTAGAAATTAAACTCAAATTACTGAAGCTACAATGCCGAAATATACAACCAAGATTATTAATTGTAGGTGAAATATGTACTATTAAATCTATTTTTGTTTTTGTAGATAACGTTAAATATCCAATTTTAACATTTTTAAATGCATTTGATGCATTGTTTAAAATATTTTTTTATTTAATCTTCAGTGTCCGGAAGAATCTGATGTTTTTTATAATTTTATACAATCATTTGTATAAGATTTACCTACTGCAAAGAAGTATTCAAAAGTATCAACCATTAAACATGATATTTTAAATCTAAAATAAAATTTTAAAAGTATTTTTGGTAATAAAAAATTTCTTTTTTTTAAATTATATTAAATAAACTCAATTTTAAATATTTATTAAAAGTTATTTCGTTACTTTATTTTATTTTAAAGATACAAACATTTTAATAAATTATTAATTTTTATAAAATTAAAAATAACTATTTTTCATAAATAATAATTTTTTAATTCATGTTCACGACAAATGAAGAAAGAAACATGTCTATATAATTTTTATAAGATTTAATGAAAGGTGAATGGAAATAAATTTGTTAATCAACTTTAAAACTAAACAGTGTATTTTTCACCTTTTTGCGATTTTATGTTAAAAAGAATGAATTACATTTAGTTATACATAATTATTACTTGTCGTTGAAAAAGTAATAAATATTGTATATTATCTGAACACAATAATTTTATATAAATTTATAAATGTATTATTTTAAAGAATTTGTGTTAAATTAAAAAAATTAATAAAATATTTGTAAATGTTTCATCTGTTAATTTAAATAATAAAACTAAAATAATTTTACTTGTTTCTGTTTGGATTTATTTAAAACCGAGGCATTTTTTAAACAAAATTTTTATTGGTTCAAACAATAAATTCTTTGATAATTAGTCTAAAACATAATAAATGTTATGTTTGTTTTAGTGAATATATTTGTTTGAAATTGTAATAAAAATTTCAAACAAATTACTTAATTGTGTAAAATTTAATAAAAGTTATGTTTGTTTTAGTTAAAAAATTTGTTTGAAATTGTAATAAAAATTTCAAACAAATTACTTATTGATTTAAACAAAAAACTGTTTGAAAATTATTGAAAAATTTAATAAAAGTTATGTTTGTTTTAGTTAAAAAATTTATATGAAATTGGAAATGTATTTTGATTAATTTTTTTGGCTAATGACATAATTATTTAATTGAGAAAAAATGCTTTTTCTTTTCAAATAATTTTTTACAAATTTGTTCGCTGAATATACAATTTTCGTTGTAGGTCTGATTTTAGACAATTTTGTATTTGATTTAGTGATTTTTTGAATTGAATCAGTTATTTATTTTTTTCTGTGTTTATAACAATGAAAATATTCTAATTTAAAATATTAAAAAACAAAAACAATCCAATTTTACTGCTGTCAAAAAAATGTTTGCACACTTGATAAAATATTAAGCCTTATGCAATTTTTTTAAATTTGTAGTGCTAATATTTTGTGCGTCCACCTTGAGCATTAATTACCGCTTGCAGATGCCTCCTCATGGATTGAATAAGCTTTGGAATGTCATATTCTAATGGTATTTTTTCTCAATCTTCTTTGAGGAACTTTATCAATTCGTTTTTATTTGTGGGCGATCTTTTTCCGACCTTTTTCTTTAGATGAACCCACAAATTTTCGATAGGGTTAATATCAGGACTTTGGGCAAGAGCATCAATAACTTTGGTGCAGTTGTAAAGTAGCCTGGAGTTACATAAATAAGATTTATTTTAAGGATCATTATCATGATAGTACTTGTAATTAAATTTATTCGGATTAACTGGGTCAATAAAACCAAATTTCTTAATGCTGGCGGTCAGTTAATTTTTTAAAATATCAAGCTGTACTTCCTTAGTCATTATTTCATCCAAAATCCTGATTACACCAACTCCTTTGCTGGATATACATTACAGACAGTTGTCCAAACTTTACTGCAGGAATAAGATTTTTAATTTCTAGTACTGTCAGAGGCTTACGCCAAATTTTTTGCGGTCAGTCATTATAATAAATCATTATTTTCATCTCATTTGAGAAAATAACATTGTCCCAATACTCCGGAGGAAGTGAAATGTATTCGGTGGCAAATCTTAATTTCTTTCCGACATTTTATGCTGACAGCAGGAGTTTTTTCCTAGCCATTCTTGAAGAATATTTGTGTTTTTGAAGAACATTTCCAATGGTTTCCTGTAAAACACGTAACCCAAAGTCTTTTTGCACTTGAAGAGCTAATCATCTCGCACTGGATTGCGGGCTATCATACACGGTTCTAATAATTTTTCTCTCAACTCGCTGCGTCATCTTTTTTAGCCTGTCTGTAGATCCCTTTAAGTCCAGTCCTCCTTCTTTTTTAGCACGGGTTATAAAATTATATACAGTCCTGATGTTTAGGGAGAACATATCGGCGATTTTTTGGCAGATTTGACTTTGGATTAGTTGAAATAGCCCAATTGCATAACATTTTTTGAAACTCGTTTTCCTGGCATTGTTTTATTCAAATATAAGGACACTTGTTACATAAAAAACGATCCCTTCATTACTAAACGTTGTTTACCCCTTTCACATTCCATCTCATTTGTAAAAAACCGAAAATGTGCAACATTTTTTGGAAATAACGGCATAATTTTGTAATTTTGTCTTATGGTCGTAAACAAGTACAGTTATAGAATGCGTGCAAAAATAAAAAAATATATAAAGATTTTGTGTAGGCTGACATCAAAACGAAAATATGCAAAAATATTTCTTCAGCGATTATCAGTAGATTTCTGGCAAAAACTCTGAGAGTAAATAAAAATTGCCATGAAGAGCTTCTCAAAAAAAATCTGTTGTTCGGAGTCGACTTTAAACTGTAGGTCCCGCAACTCATTTATAAAATTAACACACAACGTAAGTGGTGTGAGAAACTAGGTCGAAATCCTCACTGAAGGTATGGAATGACCAATTATATACGTATGTATGCATATTTTTGGATAGAGCTTTCCTTGCTAAAGGTTCCAGAGTGGAATAATGATTCTTTTGTTGATGAAATTGGACAAAATAAAGAAAGTTACGACGATGAGCCTATTAACAAATTGTTGCAAGCGGGGCAATTAATATTTTTAACAAAGCACTGCAATAGGCAGATGCAATGGAGGATCAAAGTGACACGAGTATACTAAGACACTTAAGGGAGAAAGCATTATTTCAGTATTGGAAAAGACAAAATAGCAGAAAAAGCTGGATGCATTTCCTTAATGAATTAATGTAATTTTTTTCAATGGATATTTTGCAGTGATATCGTTTTATTTTGGAATTCACTATAATGAATTTTGAGTAATAATTAAATTTTAAAATTTTAAAAATGCAAATAATAATAAAAGAATTTGATGTTTAAGCGTGTAAGATACCTATATTTTTTGATGAAATTCTCCCTTGGTTTTAATTAGTCTGTGATATTGCGAATGCATGTAGTTAAGTCCAACTATTGGCAATCTATTGAACGTCGCATTATGCTGGATTCACCCATTGTTTCAGAACAAAATTTTTGTTCTGAAACACACTTATTTACGTCATTTTCAATTACATATGGCAGCACTGTTTTTACGAACAAAGTTTCTGAAATGGATGAATCATTTTGCCAAAAACTCACTTAACCATGAAATTTCTCCGAATCAAAAATGCTTCAGAAACCTGTGGGTGAACCCGTCTTAAAAAATTAAAAGCCAATTCGAGCTGAAATTGTTCCGAAGCAAGCTTACTCTCTTTCACTCGCTCTCTCTCTTTCTCTCTCTCAAAAAGAGAAAGGTCAAACTACGTATAAAAAAATTGTTTCGGAATAAAAATTTTGTTCCGATGGGTGAATCCAAGCTAAGGGTTAAAGCTAGAAATATAATCTTTATGAACTTGTCTAACTGATTCTCATTTCTAAACGCACCTAAAATACATGGAAAAGTAGATATTAACATCAATAGCTTTAATAAAAAAAGGCAAACTCTCGCATTAATTCCAACCGAATGTACGAGTTGAAGGTGAATTACTCACAAATAATTTAGCAAATATATTAGAATTGAGCTATTATTGTTTCGTCATACACTTTTAATGAATGAATTAATGAATGATAAAGACGTATTTTTCATGCAGATTATGAAAGAGTGGATGCCAGTTTTTCTTCGAGAAATTACTAAAACATACTGTTTCCATTTGCCCACTTCATTTTCATTAGCAAGTATGGTAATACTTTCTAATTATTTAGAATGTGACTTAATCACAAGTTTTCGATAAATTTACAAATAGAGTGAAATAAATTATTCAATGAAACCTAATGAAATGTAATGTAATGTAATATGTATCAGTATTTTTTGAATAGTGGCAAGAATATATCAATTCAATTCGTTTTTACATTCTCATTTATAAATAATCATTAAATACCTGCTAAGCAATAGCCGCATGCAGATTCTCCATCAGGATGTTTCTCGCGCATATGGATTTCCAAAGTCTCTTGATATTTGTAGTGCCAGTTACATTGAGGACATTTCAGTGTCTTACATGAATTCCGAGTAGACATTTGCACATTACTATTCAGACGAGCCGAATTCAAAATCATTTCACATCTATAATTAAATAAAAATATTTTATTGATTTAGTATATGATTTACGCTTAAAAACTGAAGTCTGAAGTATAAATTCCCTTTCAATACCTTAATATTAATAATAAAAAAAAACAACTGTGTGCTATTTTGCGAGTACATATTTTAATCGCAAAATAGGGACTTATTTTAAAAATTTTAAAAGAAATAATTTTTTCATTTCATATTATTTTCACAACCCAAAAGTGGCAAAAGGTTTTTTCATTAAAAAAAAAAAATATTTATATGTACTAGAGGTGTGCACAAGACATTCTACTAGCTTACCCGTCACCGAATGCAATACTGTAGTGTACTCTTTTCTGTTGCTCTTGATTTTACGAGTGCGCTGATGTGTGTATTTCTCATTTATTCAATGCATACAACAGCATTCGTTTGCCTGTGAAGTAACGAAACTATGATTTGTGTTGTAAGAGCATATTTTACTACTGATGCTACATTTTCAGTATTGCCATACGAATATCACTAGTGTAAAAAAAAGTAGTAGTTTAATAAAAGTTTTTTCCCAATAAATAAATAATCCCATAATGCTGGCGAGCAAACAAAGAGCAAAACATTCGGACTTGTCTTATTCATTGTTGTGAGTAGATTACGATTTTACGTGCGCGGATGATTTATAAGAAAAGATTAATAATTACAAAAATAGTCTGTTTTGTATGAATGTTTTTGGTTTTATTATTTTTATTACTTTTATATAATTACACTACTATATTTTTGGAAAATGAAAATAAAATTGCTTTAAAAAACAAAAACATTATAGTATACATCCTTTGCTTTCGCCATAAACTCAAAAAAAATTTTCCCCGGAAAAAATAAGTTTAAAAAAATTACTGGCAATGCTGGCGTCGACGAAGATGTTCGGTTCCCGAGAGCAAAAAAAGAAATGCACGTTGTGACTCTATGAAGAGTACAATATTTTTGTTATGCTCTTCACACAACTCTCTTTTACACTGTTGTACAATGGTTTACGAGTGCAGTTGTGTTTTGTACTCTATCTTTGCTTCACACTTATTTATATTTGCAGCTACAATCAATATTCGGTCTTGAGAAAAATGCAATAGTGTGCAGTTTTATATGTCTTGTGGACACCTCTAATATGTACATCTATGAATTGGAATTATTTTAAAATAGAAGCATTTTCAAACAACAATAGAAGTCCATTAGTCCGGCATCCAAAAGTCCGGCATAGCTGCGGAAAATTGTAAAAATTTTGGTTTTCTCCAAAAGAGTGTCTTTAAAGGAAATAAAAACGTTCGAGAGCTATTCGGAAGTTTTCAGAGTATTTCGGGATCATCCGGAATTGATCAGTATTGTTCGGAAGCAATTAGTGGCTGGATAGTCTCAGCTGTCACAACAAATCCAGTTGCAGTGCAGCACCGTTAATCAGTCACGAAGCCTCTTCAACATTTTTTTGTGTGTTGCTGTTTTGTCGCAGTAAACGTAAATTTTGAAAATGTTTATAAAAAAAAGTGATTTTCGTTCTAAACGTACAGTGACCATGTTTTCAAAATCTGCATCTGACTAACTCTACTGACCGATGAGGAAGAGAACCATCAAGACGCTCTGACCAAAGTTTTGGATTGTGTTAGAAGTGCTGACAATCCCTTGAAAAACATGACTGAAGATGAGGAGTGGCTTCTAATCGAAAAGAATGATCCTGCTGATCCAAGGACTAACCGATGAGGACTTTATCAACATTGTCGTAAACCCTCAGTCTGCTCAAAATCTTGAAGAAAGTGACTCAGATCCCGAAACGGAAGAAAAGGAAAAAATCAGCTTGCCAGAAGCTGCAGAATCACTTAATAAGTTCATCTCTTATGCTGAGGCTAGTAATAGCCATAAAACCCGAAAAATATGTTACATATTTGACCCTCAATTTAATCAAAGGGTTGTAAGGGCAGCACTTTTAAAACAGCTGTTCTTGTTATTGTTTTGAAAAAAAAAAAAAAAAAATAACAAACATTTTTTGTTTCAAAAGTGGTAAAATGGAAGCAAAAAATATAATTTTGGAAGATTTGTTGGACTCCTCTTTATCGTCAGATGTGGAGGACATGTATCCATTATTATTAAAATGAAACTCTTGCCGCGAGTTAAAAACTTTGTTGAAAACAATATTTATCAGTATTGCGCCAGATTCTAGTAGCAAACAGCTGACTATAGGTGTTAATAATTTTATTTTTGTAAAAGCAGAATGAGCTCTAAAATCGCTAAAAAATTTCATTTTATTTTAGCTATATGGACTACAAAGAACAAAATCATTTGTATTAACAAAAATAAAAATTATTCATGCATATGCAAATGCATTAGTTTTAAGAGAACTATTTGAATTCCAACAAAAAGATTAAAGCATTAAACATGTGATCTGATAGGCTTGAATGAATTTTGTTGTCAAGATAACCTGCCGTTGAAGAACACTTCTCGCAATCAACATTTGTTGGTCAAATAGTTCCAAGATAGCTGTATGCAGCTTGTAAATATTCACCTATACCAGCTCCTGATGTAAATAAATCTATTTCTTTGGACAGTTGAGTATTTAAATCAGTTACCCTTTTAATTCGTTTTATAGGGCTTTTGCATTCTTCGATGCCATCAAATAACTTTTTAGCAATGGAAGTAGGGTTTTCCTCATCTGAGATGCTGTTATCGAAGTCAAGCGATATAGAATTTTTTTTGCAGGACCTTTTGTAGGGTCAAAATACATATGAATTCACAATCCCGAAAAATTCCGGGACAAGTTTTTAAATATCCCGGGATTCGGGATTTCTCAATTAGCTTCCCTAATACATAGATCTAGCTTCCGTATTATGGAGATTGATTTGTTCGAAAAGTATCCCGAAAATCATGGGACTTAAAAGTTCTTCCGTCTTGGGGAGATGCCAGGAGAGCTTTTACTGTACATGGTATATAAAGCACGTAATTTTGCTTTGTGAATTCTAATTTACTTATAACTTTTTTTTCGCTTATGGTTTTAAAGGAAATATGTTGAATGATTTAGGGCCATTATTACAACTTGCCGTTAACTTAAAGCAAGATTATAACGGGCAGATAAATTGTTTTTCATTATTACAAGTAGACAATATGGTAGAAGTGTGCGTTAAGCTAAAAGGAAGATCATCCTACTGGTAACTTTTAAAGTTAAGTTTATATTTGAATTTGCCATATTATACTCGTTTTTATTTTCAATATGGCAACTTCAAATATAAACAAAATGAGTATATACAACAAATAACGAAGTCCGTCGTTGCCACTGCGTTTAAAAAAAAAAACTTCTGTAATTGAGCAGTGTTATCGATATTGTTCCGGCACTGCTATATTTCTGAATAAGATAAATTTATTTTATCTGTAAGTTGTAATAAGGAAAATAAATTAGCAGGGAACGTGCCACGTGCACCGTTTTCGGTGAATACTAACCCTCATTTCTACGCCAAGCTGAATTTTTTAATCTAAAATGTTTATATCCAAAATTTAATTATTGGTAGGAATATTTTATGTAACGTAATGATGTTTAGAGCAATTTTAGAGTGATGTACCGATAACGGTACATGCGGTGTGGTAATTAGTTGTCGGGCCACTTCTGAACTTTTATTGAATACGGCAATTGTAAATGTATCGTTTTTTTAGAATACAAAAAACAATAGTTCAATATAATTTTTTGAAATATAGGAAGTTACTGATTTTAGAGTTATGTTATACAAATAACGATATATTTTGTGCAGAAGATTAATCACACCATGAATTACAAAACTGTAATGGTAGACTAGTAAAAAGAGACCGCTGCAAATCATGGTATGCAGAAAGTATGAAAAATTATAATAGTGGTGTCAAACTTGAGAAAAATATCTGTATATCTGTGTCTTTTGTACAACGCTCTTATATCCCTTATTCTATGTGAAATAAATTTAATTTTTTATTGCTATTTTGTGCATTTTGCCGTTTGAATATTAATAATTATGAAAATAACAAACATTTTCTCAAAAATAAAAAAGAACGTGTATTGATAGAGATGTATAAAAGCAGTTATCGTGTACCGAAAGTGGTACACGTGGCCTAGAAATGACACCCTCTCATAAACAGCTTGGCAGGGAATGTGTTAAAGGTAACTTTACAGCCCCCTTTAGCTAAAGGTACCTTTAACTAAACCCAAGTGTAACGGCAAGTTCTAATAATGGCCCTTGATTGTTTTTGAATATTATTACAAACGTTAACTCGCGTGATTGAGTAGATTGATCCCTCCTCAAAAGTCTTCCGGAAAATACCTCAATAGTAACTAATGGCTATGAACAACCTACTCGGGAAAATTAAGGCAATATTGACGCCTAAGCCAACGCAAGCGATATTTGAGCGGTATCAGTCGTCCAGAAAATTGTTTTTTCACTGAGAGGGTAATATACATATGTATATGTACATTAATAAACTGCCGTTATTTTTATATAAAATTGTTTCATTGAGAGTTTTTAAAATTGAAACAAAAAAATTAAAAAAAAAAAATCGAAATATTGTAAAATTTTTTCGGGCACTCTCCTTAAGTGGTAAAAGTTGAGTTTGGTGATTATTAGAATCTTATCATTGGTGTACGCTTTCTTTTGACGCTCACTGTATATATATTTAAATTGCATTTAGAGTGACTCAACTTTGTTCATCTTTTGATGCGAACATCTGTTGTTATTGAAAATATTCCTTTTTGCATAAGGTAAACCAAACAAAACCCGTACCAGGTATAATAAATTTGGAAAAAGAATTTTATTAAAATTTTTTTAATCATTATTTCTATCCAAAATTGTTTAAAAACCATTTTTATTTCACTTGCAGAAAAATTATACTCATGAGACCATTAGTCTTAAGTTAAACTTTTTCGACAATAGTTTTCAGGAGTTAAGGATCCCATTATTTTACATATTGAGTCATTATTTACTGAAAATCTGTCTTGTTTTTCTTGCAATCCTGTTAAAAATAAGTTTAAGCCACAAACATATTTTTAGTAACAAATTTTTTCGATCGTTTTAAACAAAAACTACTTTTGAAATATTTTTCTGCAATTCGTTCATAAATAATGCACGACGAAATTTCCAATTTCTCTACTGTTCTCTTTTAGCATAGGGATTTTCCCCTATTCCTGGCAACGCTGGCTCGACCCGAGGGTTTACATACATACATACCTAATTGGCCATTACAACCCTTCAGTCAGGATTACGACCTAGCTTCTCGTACCACTTATATTGTATGCGTTAATTTTATAGATGAGTGGCGGGACCTACATTTTAAAGTCGACTCCGAACGACAGATTTTTGAGAAGCTTTTCATGGCAATTTTTACTCTCAGAGTCTTTGCCAGAAATCTGCTGAGAGGAAGTCGCCGAAGAAATATTTTTCGTTTTGATGTCTGACCTGGGATTCGAACCCGGGCCTTTTGTCTAATAAGCCAACAGACTACCCACTAGACCACGTCGACTCCGAGGGTTTAATCATGCTTAATGATTGCAAAATTATTCACTACTGAAGAGGTATTAACAGTCATCTTACTGTTTTACTACAGAAAAGTGAAGTTGTGTTGACAGGGCCAGAACTGGTTCGTTAAATTTCGATCCGAAGATACATTACGTTCGGGAACGCCGAAGCTGATAAAGTAATTTCGCTGTTCGGAAAGTAATTTTGTTTTTTGTTTGTGAAAATGAAAGACAATTTTTGTATAATGAACAAATCACATGTTGTTATTCGCCGGTTCGCATCAACTAATGCCTCTATCGCGTCTCTGTCAGCTTCAACCGGCGTTCATGAAAGTGGTGCATCTTCGATAATAAAATTTGTCGGATCAAAATTTAGGCACTGGCGTACTGTCAACACACCTTCTTCCATCGGTCAATTTTTTTCTGGTTTGAACAACATTTTTACCCTTTCTGTAGTAAAAAAGTAAGACTCATATGTCGAAAATGGTGCTTATTGCTCTTCATTTTTAAAAGGGTACCAAAAAAACTATATGAAGTTGGGTGCAAAAAAAAAAATGCAATTAAATCCTATGTCGGGAAAAAACGAAATAACTTTCCGAACAACCCAATAAAATTTTTTAAAGGGCTGTTCTGTATTTCAGTTGACTTTGCACAGGAATCGGACAGTATTTTTGATATTATATGGCACAAAATTCTGGCCATGAGATACTCTTAGAAAATATTTTTTCGTAAAATTTCAACTAAGAGCTCTCGTATAGTAAGTTAAAATGCTGTCCCTTCGCCGGTCATTTCTACGAATTTCTGAAATGTTTTTAATGTGATTCAAACCTTCATTATATTTGAATTTAATGTTAATTTGAATTAGAATTATGAATGAATTGGATTAAAAATAAAAAGAATAAAATTGCTATGAAAAGTTTTTCAAAAGAAATCTGTCGTTCGGAGTCGACTTTAAACTGTAGGTCCCGCTACTCATGTATAAAATTAACGCACACAACATATGTATGTACATAAGTGGCGTAAGAAGCTAGGTCGTAATCCTGACTGAAGGGTTGTAATGAAAAAAAGGAAAAAAAATTAAAACATTTCTGCAATATAAATTTTAGAAATTTTATCTTATTCAAACTATTTTGAGTAGTGAACTTCTAAACGGAAAATTCTTATATTCTTTAGGATATAAGTACGATGCAAAAAGTATTGAAGCTATTCCAATTATATGTATAAAATACCGTAGAATAGCAATAAATTCATAGACTATAGAGAATTTGCCTTCAAGTCTTTTGCGTATTTCTTTAATTTAAGTATTGTAAGTATACCATTCGGTATCTTTTATGTTGTGCCTCTTTAATTTCGTTAAAACTTTTACAGTTTTTGCTAAAATGTTATCGAGACAACACTTGAGTAATTTTGTTTTGTAACATTAATTAAACCTTTGATTAACGCACGAATGAGTTCATCAATAGATACCATTACGGTGGGCAATCAAAGAGAACCCTTTAACAGTTCCGTTTGAAATTATAATATTAAATGCAATAGGCATTTTGTTTTTGTTGTTGTTGGCCTTAACTATTTTTTTTTTCGAAGACCAACATTAAAATTATTTCGTCGTTTTGCAGTTGAATAAGCGACCACTTGGGGTTGTAAAAAAGAAAATTAATTCTGTTGGGAATATGGGGATGGTTGAAAAATGTTCTTATTGTTGTTAAAGGTTCTTCGAATGGCAAAAATCCTATACAAAAAAAAAAAAATACAAAATGTTCGATTTATTGAATTAAATTTTTTTCTTTGAAAATATTTCTTTTAATTCTGCTTTAAATCCAAATGGAACCAAGTTCTAAGTACATACATGTGTAGCTTCTTTATTAGTTTTGTAATAAATTAAAATAAATTAACATGTGTTTCAGTAATAAAAAATTTTGTCTTTTATTATTGTGCGACTCTACCTTCAAGTTACAAGTGCTTGAGGGATAAAAATCGACAATTAATAAAATAGTTCAAATTTATGTGTTTGAATTGGCAACTTATTAATTGATTGATAAACATTTTTAGTGACCCGGACATGATTTTTAAATAAAATTCATTTTATTGCAATTTGATACAGAAGCTGATACTAATAATAACATGAGTATTCCCCATGTGTAGACCATTATACTAATTACAATAGTGGTATTCACTTTAAGTACAAACAATAAAAGTGATACGATTCAGCCCGCATACTGGACTGAAATATGAACAGTTTTAATGTTTTCATTGATGGGAAAATCGTTTATGAATCTTATTCTGCAAAATATTTAGATATTACTTTACAGAATAACTTATCTTGGGACTCTCATATAAATGATCTAAAAATGAAGATACCTCCTGCAATTTGAATTCTATATAAACTCAAAAATAAACTTGATATTAATTCCAAACTTAGGATATATAGACCCTTTGAAAGAACAGCGTCTGAGCTATCTTGCCATTGTATAAGTTCACCACAAGAACGACACCTCACTGAAATCCTTACAAAATTTTACAACATAAAACTTTGAAAATCGTATATAAATTACATTTAATGTAATCAACTGACTCGTTGTATAAAACAAACGCTAGCAAAGCAATCTTATCAAGTTATGATTTGCATGATTACGAGCTTTTGATGTTTGTTTTTAAATGCACGAGTATAAACCAAATCGATAATCGTACAATAACATTTTCCCGGAATCAATTACATTTTAATACAAGAAATAGGGACTTTTTAAGACTTCCTAGATGCAGACTTCAAACTACAAAACAAAGAAGTGATTATCTTGGCGGTACTAAATTTAATAATTTGTCAATCGTATATCATTATTTAAAATATCGTGTAAGCATATGCTATTAAACAACCTTGAAACACTCATATAGATGCATTTCTCTTTCAAAATTTATTTCTTTCGATCGACATACATTTTCTTCTTATCTTCATAAAATTTATTTAAAAAAAAAAAAAAACAAAACCCATTTAATGATTTCTTATGATGATACATATTTATTGAGTACATTTTAAAATTTTGCCAACTTGTCCCAATAATGTCTAAGAGACGCTGGGCTTAAATTTCATACAGTGTGTGACGTAAATGTGTAGATAAACTAATAGGGCCTGACGAAACGCGACGCAAAACGAAGCACGATTTGCTATACATTTGTATTGATTTTCATTTAATTGGTTCCGAGATTCATAATACATTAGACTTAAAAGGGAAATTCCTTTTTTCTGTTATAGCTTTGTACAAACATTTTCGTGTTAACGACGCAAACTGAAATAAAAACGACGCAACATCGAAACAGACACAGAACGAGGCGACGCAAACCGGAGTATTAGTGTATCTATATTTTAAATTTATGGCTTAACTGTTATTCATATGGTAACTATTGTTTGCTCAATGTGAAGATCAACTCTTGTGAAATATGGCAATACCAAAAATTGTCGTGTGGAGTAACGGTACTTTGATAGCACGAGATCAAAAAGTTAAAAACTCATTTACACTATTCTGACTCGCTAGAAAAAAGTTACACGTTTTTAATATTCAAAAAAAATTTAAATTTAAACAATTTCGTTGATGAAATTATGTTAATGTGGTTTAAGCGTTAAATAAGATCATATTTTTAATCATAAGCCTAATTATTTATTATTTCACAAGGATTTTTTAATCATGAAGAAGATTAGCAACAAAGTCGAAAAATGTGTCATTGATGAACTAAAAAATGGTGTCTCCTACAGAAAAATTTCTCAAAAATTTAATATTTCATTTAAAACTGTAGGAAATATATAGCACCACGTTTGGGACACGATTCAATCCGTCTAGTTGCATCAGGAGAAGCTAATGGTCCTCGTGAAGGGCAGCAAAATTTATCTTCATGCCACCAAATTGAAATATCTAAGAGAACAGCTCCTAGAGAAATAAATAAACTGGACTATGGATGACTGGGAAAAAGTAATATGGACAAATGAGTCCAAAATTAATCTTTTTGGCCTAAATATGTTTATAGGAAGCCAAATGCACCTTTGACGGACCGCGATGTAATACCAACTATGAAATTTGGTGGTGGAAAATTGCTTTTTGGGGATGTTTTTGTGTGCAAAGAGTAGGAAAACTTCATAAAATATTTGGAAACATGAATGCCGAAATGTATATCGACATTATAAAGTCATCGTATATGATATAAAATATGACCCTAAGCACAAGGCTAAAAACAGTCACCACAGTTTATGGGGAATACTTAAACGTCGGGTTTGTAATTACCATCACAGCTTTAAAAGTACAACTGAGGTCTGGCAGCGCTGTCATGACATTTGATCATCGATAAGACAATAAGAATGTCGAAAACTGGTAGAGATTATCCCTTTCAGAATTCAAGCGGTTATAGATTCCAAAGGAGGATATACGAAGTACTAAAATTGTTATTTTAATCATTCGCGACAAAAGTGTGTAAATGAATTAAAATTTATTTTTTTTATATTTCTGAAGAATAAATTTGTTTATGCTTTATTTGGTTAGTTATAAAAATCGTAAATAAATATTGGTTTCAAAACCACAAAACTTTCGTTAATATACTTTGCACGTAAAATATTTTGTCACAAAGTGTAAATATTAGAACATCATTTACACATTTGTGTCACACACTATATACATATGAGTAGACTATTCACGTGTTGAACTGGCAAACAAAAAAAGGAAGAAGTGAGGCTTTGTGACATCTACATATCGACACCTCCATTCTAAGGCGAAGAAGTGTGTTTTGAGTTATGAGCTCTCAAAGTTTTCACGCGAAATACGACTATATGTGTATTCTTCTCCATAACTTCGGAACTAATCGGCGCATCCTAACCAAATTTTGACAGTATTTAAGTTAGAGAACCTAGAATTTAAAAATGCAAGAACATTAAAAACGTTCTAAATGTAATTAGAATGGAGGCGTCGATATGTACATATATACTCGTATTCGTATTCATTCAGATAATAATTATATTGTTGAACGATATGAATGTAATCATATTGAATGTAATAGAAAGTATAAATTTTTTTGATAAAAAAAAAATCCAAACTTACCGAGCACATTCGACACCCAAAGGACGACCATTGATATGATCCGAACATGCACCAATGGTGAAACTGGACGTATTGCTGGAATTACTTAGAGGAGGTGTATTGAGGGGGACATTAAGACCTGGTGCTAAATTGTTGGCATTTAACGAATGATTTGGTGACATCGAGAGTTGATTTGCAGCCGTCAAAAGACCTAGGCCAGCAGCGGCTGCAGCCGCAGCAGCAGCGGCTATGCCAGAATTCGTGGGAGAACGTTGGGGTGTTACTTGTGGCGATGGTTTGTAACTTTGATGAGCTTCTAACATTTCGCACGTTTTACAGTCTATGCCCTTGAAGTTTGGATGCTCTGGACAAACGTTAAGCATTGAGGGAGTGTTTGGTGTTGAAACTGTGGCTGGGTTAAGATACTGTTCGGTGTGATTTAAAGGATGAGAGACGAGCTGTTTCTGGTGGTGCTGTTGTTGATGTTGCTGTTGTTGTGCAGCAACCAATTGATGTTGAAGGAACTTACTTATTAACTTAACACTACTAGTATTTTGTTCGGAGTTTAAAGCAGCCAGTGAGGCGTGTAAGGAACTTATTTGTGCGACTGAGGCATTGGAGGCGGTTGCGGGCAACGGAAATGTATTTGCCGCAGGGTGAGGCCAGCTCATGCTATCATTGTCGAGGTTTTTATGTTGGGATTCATCATCAGCTGTTAATCTACCACCACCAGTAAGGCGATGCAAATGCTGTTGCAGGAAATCGCCCATTGCGCTAGAACTTAGACTCGTCGATTGGTATGGCGGTAAATGATTTGATTTTGGACTTAGATTTGAGGATTGTGGTGTATTTGTAATGTTGTCTTGTGCTTGAGGTTCAATGGAATCGTTGTTGGAATTGGAATTATCATTATTAAACTTATTAATATTTACTAAACTATCAGTACTAATAGCATCTGTTGCTATATTTCCGGTAGACGTCGATAAATCTACCCCAACTGTTAGGGTTAAGGATGACGATGACAATGTTGATGGTGATGATACTGCCGTTGTTGGTAATGCTGTTGCTGTTAATGCAATTGCTGCCGAAGACAATCCAGTTGTCGAATGGGATGTTGTCGTTGTCGCTGTTGTAGTCGACAGTTTAAATGATGATGATGAGGCAACCGGAGTCGTTGTAGATGAAGATGAAAAATTATCTGCTAACGATTCACTTATGTTATAGTTGTTGTTATTAGTCTTTGATTTGTCTAAATTTAATGATTCTAAAGAATTAGTGGTTGAAGTTGTGCAAGTGGTAGTTGTAGATGTTACCGATGCATTGGCATGAGATTCTGATATAAACTGAGAATGCTGATCGTCACTGAGCTGCGGTGAGATGCCTTGGGACTTATCACAAGTTGTTGTCGTAGTAGTGCTAGTAGTAGTTGTGCTGCTGTTTGTACAGCAAAGTGACATAGGAGAAGAAGATGACGATGGCGGTGATGAAGAGCAAGATGTAATGGTTGTTACCTGCTGTGCGGATGCGTTTGAAGACGAAATGGCTACTTTATGGGTTGTGCTTGATGCTACAGTATTTAGTGATCCATTTTTTTCTTTACCAGCTTCCGCTTCCATACTACTTAAATCTTCAGTGGGTGAAGAGCCAGTCATGGACGGCGCATCAGTATCGACAGGTTCTAGAAAGGAAATTTGAGGACTCTCGTCCATAGTTCTTTGTATAATGGCACTTGAATATTCGCGTTGCATCAACAAGTGTTTTTCCAGGTCTTGCAAGTCCAAACCGTGTTCGGTGTTAGCATGCAAACTAAAAGATTTCGTAATGCCAAACGAGAGTTTACAAATAAAGCACATTAAAATGGGTTTCTGTATTTTGAATTGATTATTTTCACGTAAAAGCTGAACGTTAGCATCATTTGCGCTCACAACTCGAAAGGTATGAATCTTAGGATTCGTCCCCGGATTTGACGGCTGATGCGCTTGTTTTTCAGCCTGTCTCGGAACGTCCTCACCAGCAGCCGCAATATTCTTTGAGGTTAAATTTGATGATGCACTTGTATTTGAATTTGCACTTGTATTTGATTTTGACGACGATTTTGTTGTTTGTAATATTGAATGTTTTTTTTGATTGGTAAACGAAATAGCTGCAACTAATCAAAAAAAAATAAAAATAAAATTTATTAATCTTATAAATATTAAACTTGAGGTTATTATAAGGTATGTAGATATTTTTTTTTCTAATAAAATTATTATGCACAAACAAATAGTTTGCAAATATGAAGGATTCTTTAAGTTTGACTTGGTAAACATTTTCAAAAGCATTACGCATTTAATCGCACACATTCGATATAAACGGACTGATTTATTTTTATATTTTCTTCTTTATTAAAATTTCAGCTCCATAATTAATTAATTACAACGTACACTGTCTATTATTATTATTGTAAAGCTTTAATGACACTAATTCGTTTTAATAACAAATAGAAGAACATTACATAGATATTTGTATATACTGTGAGCTTCAAAAGAAAGTGTACAGGTTGCTTTCTTTCGATCTTCGTTGCATTACAGACTTATGGAATGCAATTGATATAAAAATTTAATGCTATATGAAAACCCTATTTACTCCGTTTCTATCAGCATTAAAATGACAATAACAATTTGAAAGAAAAAGACATTACAAAACAAAAACAATGCCAGTTTTATAGCATCAAAAGAAAGTGTACAATTGCCTCTTAATATTTTGGAGAATTTCGTTCAGTTCTGATTTACATTTTTTTTTATTTTACATTTCTTTTAAGGAGTTAAGTTTAAAACAGGGACCGAAAAAATTGTAATTTTTGAATTTTTGATTAAAAAAAGCAACCGCAAGGAAATGCCGGAGAACAGATCCAAGTATACCATTTTGATTGTCTTGGACCAAATTTTTATAAAATGGGATGCTTTTTAAAAACCTGATTTTTATTTTTTAGAAAAAAAAATAAAATTTTTTTGTCTTTAATTTTTTCGGGTGGGAATAAAAGTTATTTTTTGACTTTTATTTTTTCGAGCAGAAATAAAAGTCATTTCTATTTTAATTCATGATGAATTCATATTTATTAAAAAATTCTTTAAAACAATTAAAGTAAATTATGTTAAAAAAATTTTAGAATTAAGTTTTGCAATAAATATTATGAATTCATCATGAAATAACACAAAAATAACTATTATTTTTGCTCGGAAAAATAAAAATCAAAAAATAATTCTTATTTTGGCACTTTTACGATAAAAGTTATAACATTTACGGTCCCTGGTTTAAAATACATAAAATTCGTTATTTATCATTAGGTTATTAGCTATCATTTTGCTTCAGTTGCGACTGTTTAAAATTTTGAGCAGAAAATATTTTTATAACGTGGCTAGACAAACATTTTTGGATGTTCGCAAAATCGTGCTTAAGTTCTATAATGAAGGAAAAACTTTAAAGGAAATTGAATCAATTATAAACAGAAGCCAAAATACTTTAAAAAAATAATTGATAAGTACAAAAAATTTAAACATTTTGACCTAGTTTCTCACACCACTTATGTTGTGTGCGTTAATTTTATACGTGAGTGGTGGGACCTACAGTTTAACGTCGTCTCCGAACGACAGACTTTTGAGAAACTTTTCATGACAATTTTATTCAATCTCAGAGTTTTTGCCAGAAATCTGCTGAGAAGAAACCGCCGAAAAAATACTTTTTGTATTTTGTTTTGATGTCTGGTCTGGGAATCGAACCCTGGCCTTACGTCTAATAAGCCAGCACACTACCTATTAGCCCAACAGCAAGTGCTGTTAAAATATCGAAAGAAATGTCACAAATATCAGGTATCAATGTTAGTGCCAGCACAGTTCGTCCAACATTGAATCCTAATGGATTACACGGTCGAGCTTCTCGTAAAAAGTCCCTCATATCAAAAGTTAACCAAAAGCGACGACTAGATTTTGCAAAAAAGTACAAAATAATGGAGGCCAGTTTTGGAGCAATACAATTTTGAGTCTGAAATATTTGGAAAGAAAAAAAACTTAATAATTTAGAGGAGCAAAAATATGGAGTTTGCCGAGCAGAACTTAGAGTCCACTGTAAAATATGGGGGAGGTTCGGTTGTGGTATGGTGGATGTATGGCAACGAATGGTGTGGGAAACTTAGTATTCATTGAAAGTACAATGAATAAGACAGATTATCTAAACATTTTAAAAGAAAACTTGGTACCTAGCGTTGAAAAGTTATGTTTGAAGGAAAATTGGGTGCTTTAACAGGATAACGAACCCAAACACACTGCAAAAATAGTAAAGGAATGGTTGGAAGTTAACACGCCCAAACAACTTGATCATTCCCCTCACTCACCGGACCCTCAACCCCATAGAACATTTGTGGGAACGTCTGAACCGCCAAATACAAAAACGGACCATAACAAAGAATCCCTAAAATCCGTTTAATGGAGGAGTGGCGAAAAATTTCGCCAAATGTAACTACAAACCTCGTAAAATCGATGGATAAGAAGTAAAAGTTCATACTAAATTCAATTTAATTGTAATACACAAGACTGATATACAATAAAGAACTTAAACACACAAACTGTACACTTTCTTTTGTAACTCACAGTATATGTATATATTATTGATGGATAGGTCTTCTTACATGGTGGTGGTATTGTCATGTTATGGGGGACTTACTCTCATCATGTGTGTGGATCCTCTATATCGTATCCAGAATATAATGAAATTGGCTGATTACTCGAAACCATAAACCATACAGCAAAGCACACAAAGAAGTGGTTACAGGACAAAAAAATCAATGTTTCATAAAGGCCGGCACAGCCCCCTGATATGAACCCGATAGAAAATTTGTGGACCGAAGTTAAGAGGGCAATCAGGGAAAAGTGTCAATGCTCGTCATAAAAGCTTTGGAATCTTATACACTATGCGTGGAACGCATACCCCAATTTGTCAAAATTTTGTCAACTCAATTTCTAGAAGTTCTGGATAACAAAGGATCCGCAGCAAAGAACTATTGTGGCTCTAATGCAATATTCAGTATAAATATCTACCGTCATGTCTCGTTTTATGCGATAGATGCGTTCCAAGAAAAATCGTCAAATTTTGCATTAAATTCTCATAAAACGATACTCTAGCTTCATATAAAAATTAATGATTCGTTCCAAAATCGTGAAAAACCGCATAAATTCAAATTTTAATTGAAAAATCAAAGCAAAATCGCATAAAAAAAATAAACAAAAATAAAATATTAATTCATTATTTACAGAAATAAACAAAATGATCTAAAAAATAATAAACTAAAGCCTATAATTGTGAATGTACGATCAATCATTCTGCATCGTTTTGGAATTGGTTCGACTTCACTTTTGTCATTACATATCTCTCAGGTTCTCCGTACATACATATGTAGGGGACTAGATCAACAAACTTTCAGAAAGTTTAATTGCTTCTTCTGAATAAGAGTATTAATGTGACAGTTCTTAAAAAGGAGCAGCTCCTTTAAATAAAAGATGCTTTAAGTCATAAGTAAGGATTGACTTTTGAAGGCTTTTATATGGCATTGTTAGAGCAATCTGATGTTAATCAATTGCCTTTCCAATTGGAAACAAATTAGAATAAATTCATTTTCACAAGCTATTTGGCATAGGGATCTGATAGTATTAGATGTCAGGTTCAAACTACAAATCGCAGCTTTCTGAATCAGCAGCTTAGGTCATTACAACTTTTCAGGTAGGATTAACAATAATGATTATATCAGTGGTACGAACTTAGTTTAATTTAGAAATGATAACGCTCTCACTGCCATGGATGGATATTCCAACAAGATAATGATCTCAAGCTTATCGCAGCAATTGTTAAGTTAAGGCTTTAAATCCGTCCGGATTTAAATCCTATTGAACATATTTGGGACCTTTTGGATCGAAAAATTCGACAAAGCCGCAATTACAGATGCCAAATCATTAAAAAAAAGCTGCCGGCTGTAATAGATAGTGGTGGTGGGCCAACTAAATACTGAAACTTAAAAAAGCACCATGTGTTTGCATAGTATAAGTTATCTTCTTTTGTGACCTTGTGAATTTTTTTTTAAAGACAAATGAATAAATTTAATTTTTATTTTTTTTATGAATAAAGATGATTTTCGAAAAAATAAAACTGTATCATTAATTATTCTATAAACTAAGCGATTTTTGCAGAACAACACTACATGGGACTGCATGTAAACTTTAGTCCTGCACTGTATAGTGGCTCACAGCTTATTTCTACCAGCATCTTTAAAAAAAATTAAGTTCGTATAAATTCGAAACGAAACAAGATATTGAAAAAATTTTAATAAGAGTTTATAGAATACATACGTTTAAAAATTCAGAACAAAAAAAAAGTTTTATTCAGTCTCAAATGTAAACTTACAAACTAAAAACCAAATATATAGGAAACCAATTAGTCACAGCTTATTTCAACCATTCATACTCTCATAAACAAACAATTAAAAGATTAATTAACTAAGAGTTTTAATTTCAAAGTTTAATATGATCCTCCTGTTTGCCTAATTAGAGCTTTCAGCCTTTTTTGCATTGATTCCACTTTCTAGTGGTTTGGGAAGTTATTTCTGCCCATTCCTCTTTCAGGTCATTTCTGTTCGAGAACTTGTGTTGGCGGACGTTTTGATTTAAAATTGCCCTCAAATTTGAGACTGAATAAAGTATTTTTTTTTTCTATAAACTTTTAATTAACTCTTAATAATTTTTTTTTAAAGGTACTGACTGAAATAATTTGTGAGCCACTGTATGTATAATGAGAGTTTAAAAATCTTGTAATACATAATAAATGACGTTTAAATTTCTGTTTTTTGTTCTGGAACATTACATACCACTTAAAGAATTATCGCTAATGCTCGATAATGTTGCCTTTTCAGCGTCGATTATATAAGAGCTGCCATCGATGTTACAAACGATTTTGCCTGTAAAACTTTCAACATCAGATGTGGACATTGGTGAGCTGTCATCAGTATAAATGTTCTGAAAGAGAAAAAGTGATGGGGAATTTAAATTAATTATTTCTCTATGTACAGTCAAACTCGGTTATAACGAACTCCCAGGGACCAGAAAAAATAGTTCGTTATAACCAAAGTTCGTAATAAACGGGGTGAAGTCATTGAAGAAAATATAAAATACAAAAAATTTTTGTCGTTTATTAAAAACTAAAAGAATTTTTTTATTAAAAACCAAAAATATGTGTTCATTATTTTTATCTATCAGATGATAGAAAGATGCTGAGTTATAATTTAATGCTGCCATATTAAATAAATAGTAAATACAATAAATCGTTATAAACGAGTTCGTAATGAACGAAGTTTTTTGTATGAAAATTGTTATTAAAAAGTTGGGACTTGAAAATATGTACGTAATAACTAAGAATTCGTTATAACCGAGTTCGTTATAAACGAGTTTGACTGTATAAGAAAAAAATTAGAAAATAAATCGATGGGGTTATATGAAAAGCTATTTATAAAGCATAAATCTTTACATTCATTTACTGTTTTACGTTAAAGAAAAGAATTCAAATACATGTGTCCCTCCTACAACACGGTATCCCACAACACGATTTTACTCTAACCTCTTATAACACTGCACTTCTACAACATTAAGACCTCTTTTTTAAGACTTATTAGATGAGTAGATCAATACAATGGATTTTAAACATAACTGATTCAAAATCTATTGATGTATAGGAGGCTTGGAAGCAATTTTTTTAGTATGTTTATTTATTAACTCATTCAGTTACAAAAAATAGATCCAACTACAAATAAACAAGTAATTTAATATTTCTATTTTTGTACACACAGGTCAGTAATCGAACTCTCTAGTGGATTTTATAATATATAATTTCACGTTCATTTTTCGAGCTGTTAACAGTATATGTATAATTAAATCTTATAGTAAGAAAATTTACAATATATATGTATGTGTGTCAGAGTTGGGGGTAGTGTATTAAATATTTAGTACACTATGGTTTCCACTAAATCCCACTATAGTGACATTTTGATTTTCCACTATTTTTCATCACTATAGTTATAATGAAACATATTTTAACTACCACTAAAAAAATTAGAGGTAGTAAAAATTTTTCCACTACCACTAACTATTAGCCGAAGTGAAAATTTTGCACTACAATAAAATAGTGCAAATTTTTAAGAGTCACTATATGAATGCTTCAATTACATTACATTATTACATCTCAAAATTTAGTGTTTATAAAAATTTTCCATATTTCCATTTTATTATTTTTTATTGTATAAAAAGTCACTACCTGTTATAGTCACATTAGTTATATTGTCAATTTTATTAGATTTGTATGTCTCTATCGATCAATTTCATATAAAAAGTTTACTTTATAGTCCATTTTTGATATAGGAACTTTTCACATATATGCCATCTATCTATCCGTGGTTATTAAAAGTCATATTATATGAAAAAACTTCACGATATTGTCAAATTCTAAAAAATTATTTATTAAAATCAGATTAATGCTAAATTAATTTTTTGTAGGCTGGTTTTTATATAATAACTGATTCTACTGTCGAACATAATGAATATATTGATGATGTTACCGAAATCGAAAACCTTCTCCGGAATATTTACATTGCGATGATGACTTAATTTGCCATGGCGCTATGTCGGATGAAGAAATTTTAGACTCAATAAACGCCGAAAATAATCTAACGGAAACTGATTTGGATACAAATGAAGAAGTTTTTGTTAGAAAAACGGTTTTCGATTAAAGAAATTTTAAATGCATGGCAAATTTTTATTCGAAAAAATAAACAATATCCTCAAGCTAAAATACTGTAAAAACTTTAAATTTTTAAGTAAATTAAATTTCAGGAATTAAAATCTTAGCACAAAAAAGTATAACATAATTCAATATAATGATATGTATTTGAGTTCCTTTAACATTAGTGAATGATTATATTTTTCCACTATCCTATTAGTGGAGAAAAAAAATTTGCACTAAGCTGTAGAAGAAAAGGCTTTTCACTATCACTGAATTAATTTTAGTGCAAGACTTTCTTGTACCACTGCCACTATTGCTTGGTTAGGCTGTTATTTTTCAACTCACCACTAAATAGCTATTAGTGATAGTGACAAATTTTGAACTATCACTAACATTTAGGGGAAACTGCAAATTTAGTGCACTTTGTACCCCCAACTCTGATGTTTTTAGAGGTTTACAATGAAAAATGTTTGAAAGAACATTGCTATTTTGTTAATTATAAAATAAAATAGTACAAATTAATAAAAACAAAAAATGAAAGTTTTTAGTTAGAAATCCACCAATATTTGTATAAATTCTGCTGTTTATTGTCTAATCCTGCATAACTCATATCTTAATTCACTGTTATTAATAATTAGGCAATTCACACGACTTTGTATCGTGTATATTGTATTGAATACACTTGGTTGTTTGTGAACGCTCAGTGCTATGCTGTATTGTGTATATGGTATTGCAAATGTATTTTTTTGGCATTCACACAATTTGATAGCACGAAACAAAATAATTTTTGAAAACATATGAAAAAAGTGTATATATGAGTATCGGATTTTTACATGAAAATTGTTAACAAAATGCATACACTGTTGTATATTCGTCCAACAATACAATGAATACAACGATACAAGAGCTTGTGTGAATTGCCCACATATAAGTATTAAATGATTTATCTGTAGTCCTTCCATAGAGATGATATTTTGTATAAATCCATTTTTGTCCAGATATATGAACGCTTCAGGAGGTACATAACCAGATGTAAGTGCATTTGAAACATATGAGTCATCAGTAGAATATGGGGCAAATATTAAGTTGTTAGATTTACATTCCATGCACTTTGAAATGTGATTTCTTATCAACTTAATAATAAAGTTGTCTATTCTGTTGATTTTTGCAGATAAATATAGTTTTTTATTAGAAATAAATTTAGTGTAGTTGCTTTGAGGAGATTTGTTGAGTGAAGTACAAGTTCTTGAACATTTTCTTTCAAACTTTCTAATTTTTCCATATGCGAGGGCGAGATGTTGAACCAAATAGCACAACCGTATGTTATGATAGGTCGAATCAATGTTTTATAAAATAAAAAGATGCACATATTCGATATCATATCCTTATTGCTGAAAGAACTGAAAATTACAACATTAAGTCGACGTTGGAAAAATAAATGGCCAGCAGCAGATAGAAAACGTGCATTAATCAGGACAAAATGAAATTGATGGCATATTAGAACTTGCTAGGTCGATCGAAAGAGAAGGTTTTGTGGATGTGGCTATTGAAGATGTGCAAGACTTATTAGTGAAACAAGAAGTTGGGGAAGCAGATTTAGTAGAAATCGCATCCGAACCCCAAGTGATTGAAATCGATTCTAGGTCTGATGAAGATCACGAATTTGACACTAAAAAAATTATAATTAGACTTGGCCAAAAAATTGGAATTAGAAGCCGAAAATGGAAAAGCAAATTACAAAATTGCCTATCACCATAACAAAAAATTAACAACAACCTTGGACGGATCAGGACACAAAGCAAGATTACGGATTTTTTAAAGCTATCAGCTGGTGAACAGAATATAAATGCAAGTTCAAAAAGTGAAGATGATATTATTCAGTCGAAAAAACGTTCCCATTTAATTGAATTGAATTGAGCGGCGATGATGAAATTCATAATATAGATTCATATAGAATATATAGATCGATTTTTGTTTGTTTCTTATGTATTTACGTGGATTTATATTTAATTTTTTTATATATTTAATTAGATCTTTATTTATTTTGTTATTTTTAATAGAAATAAAGTTCTTCTATGGCATTAAAATATTTTTTTGGAACTTAACCCCTGTTTTTGTACCAGATTCTAGTCTCCTATAGCACGGTTTTACATAACGCGTCATACCACGGGATAGCTGTAGATGTAAATATTAATTTTTTTTATTCATCTCATTTATTCAATCCTCAATTTGAAGTTATTTTACTATAAAAAAAATGGAATATTAAATGTAAAAAATGTACGAATTACACGATGCGACAGTCAAAATTCGCCCAGCTAATAACATAGTGTAGGTGTAGGTAACTCAAAATCATTTATTAACCGAATATTTTTTAACCTATTTTCAAAATCCAAAGCTTTTTGAAAAAGGAACAGATGAACCTTTAAAATGGTGCACATAAACATATGGTTCAAACTAACATATTATGAGATTTGATCGGCTAAACTTTGAAAATATAATTTTTTTTTCTTATTTTTTCCAGTTTAGCTTGCAAAATTTTATTAAAAAAATATTAAATAAGTGATGACATTTTGAAAGTGCATCATCTTGTTATTATTTAAATAGTACAACAGTCGATTTATATATATTTTTTCAAATGAACTTTAATTTAAAAAAAATTGTTTTGTACATTTTGTTTTTTTATACAGTGGCGGGACCTACAGTTTAAAGACGACTCCGAACGACAGCTTTTTTAAGAAAGTTTTCATGGCAGTTTTATTTACTCTTAGAGTTTTTTGCCAGAAATCTGCTGAGAGGAAATCGCCGAAGAAATACTTTTTTTATTTTGTTTTGATGTATGGCCTGGGGCTCGAACCCTACATTTACGTCTAATATGCCAATACACTATCTACTAAACTACGGCGACTTCATCTATATTAATCACCTATCTGCGTAAAATATGATCATAAAATATGTACTATTCAAATTATTTTTCAAATCTGTTTTTTATTAAGCGTTTTTCAACCTTCAGTAAAAGTAGAATATAATATTAAATAATGGAAATACTAGTCACATTTTAATTTCCGATTGCTATACAATTTTTTATTGTATTTTAAATCGAACTCATTTCACTCCTTGTCACGAATTATTTTTGAGATCTTTTTCAATCGTGTAACTGACTAAGAAGTTTTTGATCACCAAAAGTAGCCTAAAAACCCTCAACAAAGTGATTTTTCTAAAAATAATCTTCCAAATGCAGCCAAGGAAGAAGATATGTATGTGGTACAAATTTATTTTACATGTTTTGATTAAGTAATAGCACGAACTATAATTTTTAATGTTACTTATTACAACGCTGCATGAATGCTCTTCCCAAAAATAATAGCTTCTCTGATATCGACATCAGATATTCTGTTTTGATAACGTTGTTTTCATATGAAATATTTAATTATAAGGAACAAGATTAAATTTTTAACTGATTTACCTAATAGATTACAACTGAAACAACAATTTTAAGTGAAAAATATATTATTTGGCGTAAGTATAAAAGAATATTTCAATAAATAAATGAATTTTAGGTAGAAATGCCCCGTGGATCCAACTTTCGTTAGTAGAACGTACCCAAATTGAATTGTTGAGGTATAATGGTCTATAGCAAACAGAATTGAGAGATGTAAGGCGATCGTACAAAATTATTTTGTGGGATCCAAAATCATACGGCACTAAAAACAATCTGGTAGAAAGCCAATACTGACTGACCGCGATAAACAATCAATAAACCGCTTAACTATCACAAATTATTTAGGTTGTACCCAAATAAAGTCGGAGCTGGGACTAAACGTCAATCAAATATTGAATGAAGATGTGGATAAGAAAAAACAAAAAATGATCCTCAAACCACGATTGACCCCTAGACACATGGCAGTCAGATTGGCTTTCGCTGAAAAATACAAATTTTGGGAAGAGGAGTGGCGTAGTATTATATTCAGTGATGAAAAAAAATTCAACGTTCATGGACCAGATGAATACAAATATTATTGGAGAGAAAAAGTAGGTGATACGCGGACCAGAATAACACGTAATTTTCAGGGTTGCTTTTGGATATAAAGCACGTACTCCAATCTGTTTTATTTCTCATAAAATGAATGCGGGGAACTATATGGAATTACTGGACAATGTTTTCGTTGAATTTGCTGAAGAAAATTATGGAAGTAATTTTATTTTTAAGTAAGACAACGCCCATGTAGTCAAAAGGATCAAAGCATTTTTCGAAGAAAGAGATATGCATAGCTGCTGTGGACTGGGCAGCACTTAGACCCGATCTAAATCCTGTCGAAAACCTCTGGAATTTTAAGTGCCGAAATATTCAAAGGTGGAATGACTTATAACACCTCAATTAATAAGAAAATGGATCGAAGTTCCACTAAGATCGGTTAAATGAAGTAATTAAAAATCGAAGAGGACACACGCATTATTTAAATGAAATGAATGTCTTATTTAAATGTATATTTAATTAGCTTTAAGTTTTCAATTTTTTCTTATTTTATACCATATAAATATACTTTTTTACTTTAAGTTTTTAATTTTTACTTAATATAAAATATATATAAACTTATAAACTAGCTTTATAACCGAGGAGATAAAACACATGCACCGTATAGATTTTTTCCTTGCTTGTATTTAATATCTTTTAATGTGAAAAATCAAATAGAAAATAATTTAATAGTGTTTTCACACCGAGTGGTTTTAACGCACAATTTGGTTTTATCGTTAAGACCAAAAATAAAACCTGGTTTTACCATACAAAATTATTGCGTTGAAACCATCTTAAAACCTTTTTTAAATTGGTTTTAAGTTGGTTTTATGAAATACAACCATGTTTTCGATGCACTAAATCATAGCTACCAACATAGAAATATTGAAAACAACTGGAAAAAAAACAAAAATAGCTGTAAATAAACATTTATTTTGCGTTAAAAGGGGAAAGTTTGGAATATTTTTTAATTTCTTCAATGAAAATTTTAAAACTTTGTAAATATTTAATTATTAATCGAAATGTGTGTGGTTTCTGGTCACAATTAATAAAGCTTCTTGTGCCTTTGTAAGTAAGAAGCTAAATATATCAAGACGAAATAAGATATATTGCTCATCAAATTTTTTTCTCGCAGAACTTTGTGAATATTACGAGTATTTAGTAATTTCATGAATGAAAAAGTTAAAATTTCGGTAATTTTTTCATTATTAATCGAACTATAAGCAATTTCCCTGTGTGTGTGATCTGTGTGTTAATTTTATACATAATTTTATAGATAAAGTCGACTCCGAACGACAGATTTTTTGAGAAACTTTTCATGGAATTTTATTTACTATCAGGTTTTTTGCCAGAAATCCGCAGAGAGGAAATCGCCGAAGAAATACCTTTTTTTGTATTTTTGTTTTGATGCCTGGCCTGGGACTCGAACCCCGGCTTTACGTCTAACAAGCCAGCACACTACCTACTAGACCACGGCGACTTCCTATATAATTTCAATTATAAATTGATGGGAACTACGAAGGATTCAAATCAATTCAAATCAAATTGAGGAAGTAAAACGTTTAAAACAAGTTATTTAAAATTCTGTTAATGTTGTACGAGTATATTTATAATTTGCTATGCCTACTATACAGACTTAAGTAGCTGCTAAATGAAGTAGCAAATTACACGCATTATGATCGTTGTAAATGCAATAAGGCGTAGCAGTCTTTATTCATTTCAATTGTACTCGTTTTGTACGTTTGACGTACATACATAATTACCAGCTTGACAAATTTCTCTTTAGTTATTACCATTTTATAATTTTTCTTGTTCAAAAACTCTACATACATAAAATTCATTGTATTATAATAAATTTTTTAAGACTCACAACTTGTCTCTAGGCGTAGTTCAGCCAAATGGTTACAAACATTGGACTTATTCGTGTCTAACAAGCGGCGAACGTATTGAATTTATAGTCATAATTATATTATTTTTTTTTTTAATTTTAATTTTAATACAAATTTTACAACAATTAATGTTAATGTTGAACTTGAAGAAAATATATACATACATACATATGCATGTACATACTATGTACATATATATGTATGCATATTCATGCCTTTGTGAAGCTATTCATAAAAAAAAAAAATATATATATATATATAAACAATGTAATAACTACGCTGGCAAAATACAACAATAACTGAACAATTTAAATGTGGCTTTTGATGACATTAACATCAACTGTATGATTTTGTTTTTTACTTACTTATTCATTATTATTATTATTTTTTTATTTATTTTTTTTATTTTTTTTTTTTTAATAATTAGAGAAATAACTACTTTAATAATAAGAAAACAGTTTTGCATATAAAATCACATATACATACATACATACAATACATGCAAGCATACATACATACTTCCCTGCAGGAGATTAAGCGTCAATTGTCTAAAAGCTACTAGTACTAGTACTGGTACAGCTGGCACTAGTTTACACAGGGTTTAAGTTTTTATAAGAAAGTACTAGTAGTAGAACTAGTTTAAATATACCAGACTGATAGAATTTTTTGTGTAACACAACAAAAATTCACTTACTGTTTTTAGAATTAAATTAATTTATTTAGTTTTATTATTTATTTATTTATATTTATTATTATTTATTTATTAATTTTTCACAATTGTATATAGTATTTAAAGCCTTGAAGAAATGCGCCTGTTTTTTATTTTTGTTTTAAAATATTATTTAAATGAATTAATTTTTGTACAAACCGTAGTCTTTTTTAGTGCTTTAAAATATTTTAATATTTAAAATTTCACGATGTGATAAGGTCTAGCCAGCCTTGAATAGGCCTGTTTTTTATTATATTAAATTATACGTATTGAACTGTGATGTAAATAAATATGGTTATTTTAAGTTTTTTTTAAATATTTTAATAAATAATTATACAAAAACTAATTTTTTATCCATTATTTTTCACTTAACCAACAAAGGAATCTACCAAATTTTGTTAATTTTTTCCATATAAAAGAACTAGTAATAAAGTGGTTCGAAATCTCCCAATTATATCCAAATATACCAGTACGAAACTAGAACCAATGATACTAGTAATAATACCAGTTCGAAATATACCAGTACGAAACTAGTACCAATGGTACTAGTAATTAACTAGTACGAAACTAGTACCAATGGTACTAGTAATTAACTAGTACGAAACTAGTACCAATGGTACTAGTAATTTTTCAAACACACTCAATGCTAATTTGACCATTAAGATGCTATAGGAAAGTTACCAGTTGAGTACTAGTACTGGTGATTTTTGTACTAGTTTTGTACTAGTTAGGTACTAGTTCAATCTCCTGCAGGGTTGTTTACATGCATACATTCTTCATATACGAATACTTAGGCAATTGTTATTTACAAAAATGAATCGCAATTTTATGATCAAACATTAAGACTATATTTGTATGCTACTAAGAATGTCAATTACTAGTTTTAGGGCCATTATTGCCGTTAAACTTGGGTGGGTGCTGTAAAATTACCTTCAACTTATTTTCGTTATTACAATTTACAGATGAAATAAATTTAACTTTTTTGCAAAAATATGGCAGTGCCAGAGCAATGTCGATAACAATGCGCAATTTATTTAAATTTTATAGTTGCCATATTGAAAATCTAATAAATAAAATTCTCGTGTCACGGTGGTACTGGTTAAACTCCTCCGAAATGGATCGATCGATTTTTATGAAATTTTATGTACATATCGGGTAAGACTGAGAATCGGACAACATCTATTTTTCATATCCCTAAATCTTACGAGAGCGTGGCAAATCGTTTAAACTGAATATTTTGGTAGATATTGATCGTAGACAAATAAAACTTAGAGACTAAGTTCGTAAAGTAGATATCAACAACTCCACCAAAAATGGGCATAACAACCCTCCCCCTAAAAGTGATATCTATAACTCTTAAACTACTGAATCGTTTTTTAATATTTTTTTTTTTGCTCGAAAGCTTATCAGGTTTAAAAAAAAATCGATATAGCAAAAATTAGGCGTGGCAAACCTTTATATATTTAATTTTTAGAGGCATAGTGATCGTAGACGTATGCAATTTGGTGGGTAAGTTCGCAGAATCTATATCGAAAATCTCACCAGAAGTAGGCGTGATACCTATTAGTCGGCTAATTCGATGGTTTATGACTGCATATATGCATATATAACATGCATGTATGTCTGTTAGTTTTTGTTTTGGAGCAATTACAATAACTACAACTTCATCAGAGCTTTATGCAGAGCATTACAATAAATATATAATGTAACCTGAAATTTATACATTTTCCGATAAACACTAAATTTCCATCAAAAATTCTGAAAATTTTTGAATCGAAAGTTCATTTGATAAGACCACATATATAAAAAATATAACTCGACTGTTAGACTGTTTATATAAAAGCTACGGTAATTTCTGTCAGATTTGATCAAACAAAGTGTCAATCTCTTCGCAAGATAATGCACTTTCAGAATGCTATCACTTACTTCATATTTTTTAAGTAAAGTTTGCTACTATGAACGGAAAAACTTAAAAAAATATGAAAAAAATTCGCTCCCTTTCTAACAAAAATTTGTGCGTAAAATCCAAAAAAAAAAAAAAAAAACAGTTTTTGTCAAATAAAAATGTGTGGAGGGTTCGAGAAATACAAAAAAAGTATTTTTGAGATCTACTCAACAAAACTCACAACCTACACTATGTCATTAGTCGGGTGTATTTAATTTTTTTTTATTGTATCGCAGAGTGTAATCGGAAGGGGGCTCTAGCTAATTTATACTTTGTTCAAACATGCACTTTTATTGAGTCAATATTGGGTTTATTGAGCACAATATTTTAAGAGTTCAGACATAATAATATACGCAGTTCAACTTACTCAATATTTATTTAACAGCTGATAAACGACAACATTTGTTTTTATTTTGGTCGCTAAAATTGATGTCGTTTGTTAGTTTATTAGTGTTTGTTTATCGTTGTTTACATTTGAGTTGACAAATATCAACAGGAAGTGTTCGGGAAATTGTTATATACTTACTGAACGTAGTTATGACAGTGCTGTATTTTAAGTTTTAGTCAATATTATAAGAATTTGCGTATTTATTGGGCAATAATTAATTGAAATTTTATATGAAATATTGAGCTCAATAATGGCGTTTATATCGATTTACGCAATAAAAATGCATGTCTGAATATAGTATTAAATGGAATATCAATGCAACTATCGAATATAGTTGAGTAGATGTACAAATTCTCAGGAGCCATTCGCTGAGTTTTCATAAATTTTTATAAAATTAAAATTATTATAAATTTGCCAAAAATTATTTGTTAATAATACAAGATTTACTTAAGTACACAGAATGCCCCACGACCTATGTTGATTACTGTGATTGATGTTTCAAATAATTTCTTCTATCGAAAATTGTATAACATATCATGTTGTCTAGTGGCTAGTGTGATAGTCGGGGGTTCGATTCTCACCACAGACTCTGGCCTCAAACACTACATCGATCACATGAAATTTGTAATTGTATTGTTATTATTAAATAAATAAATAAATATCATGAGTTATGAATCAGTTTCGGCAAAAAATCATCTAGTTCCAGATTTGTATTCTACTTTTGCGGCGTTTTTAACATATTTTTTTTTTTTTAACAATAGAGTGAACATATTAAAAGCATTTACATTCATTCCCATTTGTCTGTTGATAATGCAGTTTTATTAACTAACATTAACATAGTTGTACTTATAGTATGCACTCTATATTTTTAGTTTTTTTTTTTTAATTTCATTACATTTAGACAATTCAGTGATTCTCTTTATATGAAATACACATACAGTTCCATAATTACATATAAAGGCATACATACATACATACACATACATTTATATATTTCTGCAAACTTATATAAAATCATTATATTAACCGCAAATTACACAAAAAAAAATTAAATTATAATATCATGAATGGTTAACTGAATAGATTGGCTTATAGTCAACTGGCAGGCTGGATTACTGGCTGAATGGAATGGCTTATTAAAAGGGGCAGTGGTAGCAGTAGCAATAGCAGCAGCAGCAGCAACAACAATAATGACAACAGATGGCAAATTATAAATAATGCCTACAAAATATAACACATACAAGCAAACATATTCAAACTTAAAACTTCGGCTCTTAATAAATGAATTGAAAAGGAATTGTGTTGTGCAACATGTACGTACATGTTGTACATGAAATACGATCAATGATGATACAAGTTGTATTAGTTGTAGTTGTTAATGTTGCATGTTAATTAAGTATGAACTAATTATTTATGTTCAAACCAATATGCTATTATTTCTCTTTCATTATGTGACATTTCGTACAAAATTACCGTGAATATGAAAAATGCATGACAAACAAGTCACATGAAGCAAAGAAATGCGTTTTACCGTTTCATTGTCTTTCTTGAATTTGAATTTTTTTTTGTTTTTTTTTTATTAATTTATGCTAATGACCAATCAACAACAAAGTACAACAAGTTGGAAAATTATATGTAGTCGGTTAAGGGCAACTAGGAAACGACAGGAGATTATATGCATACATACAGTGGCGTGCAAAAGTGTTTTGTTTGTTGGTAAATTTTCTAGTAAAACGTCAAGACGTTTTTCTATCTAAAATATTTTAACGAAAATTCGCATGTTTATTCATTACTGTTGGATTATATTATAGTGCAAAAAAATTTATAAAAATAACAATTACAATTCTGGTTATCGAGCTTTATCGCAACATATGGCAACTCGAACACTTTTGCTCATATTGGCTTATGTCACATTTATAGTTTAATATATCAACTTTGTTTGTTTTTAAAAAAGTTTAAGTGTACTTTCGAAAATATTATTGGCATTTTCTTTTTTATTAATATAAACATTTCTAATCTATTTGTAATTGCAAAATAAAAAAATAAGCCTGGAAATAGAAGATCGAACAGTAGTTATGACAGAAAAAGGACAGTCATGCAGAGGAATAACTAAATCTTCAATAAATAGCCCTTAGTACTGTGTCCAAATGTATCACAACTGGTCGTCCAAGGTTGTTAACAGACGCAGATGCTCGGCATATTGAGCGATTAATGAGAAATAGGAATACTAAAACACCAAAATTAGCTTCTAAGGGAATAAATAAGCACGTTAGTGACTGGACTGTACGTAGATCTCTACGAAAAATTGGTCGAGAAAAAGAAACCAGTCCTATCAAATAAAAATGTTAACGCGCCTGTAATTTTATAAAGAATATGAAAACTGGACAGCAGAGGATTGGAAAGATATGATTTGGTCTGATGGAACTAAAATTAACCGCTTCCAATCAGATGGGAAAGTATATTACAGGCGCCGCCCACATGAAAATCTTCAAAGATATCATGTAAAGCAAACAGTAAAACATGGTGGGGGAAGTTTGATGGTGTGGGGGTGTTTTACTTGGTGGAACGGTGGTCCACTGGTTAAGATAGAAGGTACAATGAAAAAGGAAGATTATCTCAATATTCTTCAGACTAATTTGCCAGAATATGTGGATAAAAGTGCATATCTCTAGGAGGAGATCCACTTTCAACCAGATGGAGATCTTAAACATACCTCCAAAATTGTTAAAAATTGGTTGTCTAATCAAAAATTTAAATTACTTAAATGCCCGAATCTCAATCCTATAGAAAATTTGTGGGCTCTTTTAAAAAAAAGACTGGCCGTGTATGAAAGAGCACCAATGAAGATGGATGAACTCTGGCAAAGAGTACAAGAGGAGTGAAACAAAATCCCAGATGAATGTAATGTTAAAAATGTAAAAAAAAGAACAAAGGATTCTGGACAAAATATTAAAAATCGCTTAAAATTAAGTTTTTTGAATCTACATGCAAAACTGTTCGAATTGAGTTATTTTTAATTTTATTTATATTCTTGAAGTATGATATACTAGTTCTTTTAATTTTTTAACTTAAATATGTAATATAATAAACAAGTAATCAACGCTGAAACATTCATCTTGCGTTCTCATTCATTAAAGACAACATGAATGCACTTTTGGTCACCAATCTATATATTATAAATAAATAAATATTTGTATATAAATAATATATGAAAATATAAACATACCATGCACTAGAGCCCCGACTTGCGTCGTTTCGATTTGCGTCGCTTTATAAAAATTAACAAAACTCAGCTTGTGTTGTTGCAATTTTCACTTTGCGTCAATTAAATTTAGCTATAGAAGCCGAATTTGAAGGAATGGAAGAGAATGACATTAATGAACTTTTAATGTCTCATGATGAGGAGCGTGATAATGAAAATTTATTATCCATTAATATTCAGTATGCTTTAGAAGATGATGTTATGACAAATGATGATACATTAGAGGGAAGAAAAATTAACAATTGCCAATATTTCCAAAGCTTATTCGAAGCCATTGGTTGTTACAAGGAAATATATCAGCAAAAAACAAAAAAATCTCTAAAAATTCAACAAACTTTAGGCAGTTTTGTTAACAAATGGATTGTTGTCGATTTGGATTTATTATCTGAAGATAGCACCTCATAAACTAAACAAAGGACGATTTCTTCTTTAAACTACAGTGAACTCTCTCCATAGTGTGAACTAATTAATGTCGGGGTAGTTCATATTTTCGAATTTGTTCACATTTTCGATTATGATTTTTTTATTATGATTATTAGTATTACTAAGTTATTCTTTCTAAAAATTATTTCTATACGGAATGAAGGCGCAAAGCGTTACTAATACAACAACTTGTAATTCATTTAGAACATAAAAAGTTTCCACTTCATAACGAGTACATACGTAGTAGGGATGCCAATCGGGAAATTGCGAATCCCGAAATTTTTAAAAACTTGTCCCGGGATTTTCGGGATTGTGAATTTATATGTATTTTGACCCTACAAAAGGTCCTGAAAAAAAATTCTACATCACTTGACTTCGATAATAGCATCTCAGATCAGGAAAACCCTACTTCCAGTGATAAAATGTTATTTGATGGCATGGAAAAATGCAAGAGCCCTATAAAACGAATTAATAGGGTAACTGATTTAGATACTCAACTGGCCAAAGAAAAAGATTTATTTACATCAGGAGGTGGTAGAGGTAAATATTTACAAGCTGCATACAGCGAAAATAGTTTCAATTTTTCCAACAAATTTCGTTCACGCCTGTCAGATCACATGTTAGATGCTTTCATCTTTTTTTGGAATCCAAATAATTTTCTTAAAACTAATGCATTTGCATACTTATGAATAATTTTTATTTTTGTTAATTTACGCTTTTTTGTTACATTTTATCTTGCTGTTTTTATTTTTTATTTTTAATGATATATGTCGCTGGCTGCGACCTGAGCCTATATGTTGAGGATAACGAATTTAACTGGTCCCAAATAAACCAACCACAATTTGTTTTAATTATGAACAATTTATTTGAGCCACCGTTTATTTCTAATAAAACATATTAAATTATTACAAATAAATTTATAAAAAGATAAAAGAACTTACCGCAGACTTTAATCCCAACAAACTAAATTTTCTAATTAGAGTCAGTAGTTACTGAGCCTACAATTTCTATTTCTTTATGTACTTTTACAACAGTTCATTTCCAAATAAATAAACTGCAGTATATTATAGGGACAAAGAATGCATTTAGTTCGTAAACAAGATCCTTATTCTTATTAGTTCGTAAACAAATAAGGATAAAAAGGAATACAAACAATAAAAAATATCCTAACGGTCAATGAACGCAACGACAACAATAATTATACAATTGATAAATCAGACAATTTCAATAAACATTAAGGTAGCTCACAAACAATATTTAAATTAACAAATAATTAAAATTAAATAAATAAAATCAAATTAATGGACTTATGAGCCATTAGGGGACAATATATAATTCTGATATACATAATAGGAATACAAATGATTTTGTTAACAAAAAATTTTTATTATTAAGAGAAAATTGCATTATTGCCGTGATTTTTCGGGATTTTTGGATCCCGAATTATCTCGAAATATCCCGGGATTTTTTAAAATCGATCCAGTTTGGCTTCCCTAATACGTAGTGTGTACATAAAAACAAATAAAATATTACGACAAAAAATAAATAAAGTTTGCATAGAAAAAAGATATTATTGTCTTTTCTTTTTTTATTTTTTGTTTGATCAGCTTATCTACCGCCAATTCCCTGATATTTTTCAATACTATAATGTCAGCTTGATCAATCATTTGAAATTCAGCCCATTGCAGAGCTTTGTTAAAAAATGTCGATAGCTTCATTGGTTTTAATGTCGCCATCATTGTCGGACTCTTCACGTAAATCATTTTCATCAAATGGCGTGACGTCCTCACAAGGATTATTGAGCCGATCTTTAATGTTTACGGCAGTAAATACTTCCTGAGGGCACAATGTCTGTAGAAGATCTGAAGCAGTATTTTCTAAAGATCAAACTTCCGACTGCCACCTTTCTTTTAAAACGCTCAAACGAACATTATATTCAGGGTCATTATCATTTACCATATTTAAAATATTTTTCCAACTGTTAGATAAAGTTTCTTTACCAACTCTGTACCAGGATGACTCTAGTGTCATTCAAGTGTGATTTTTTTAATCGATTCAAGCAAATCCCCCTCTTTTGCAACAATTGTTGCCAGAAGACTGTTCCTATAATGAAGTTTGATGATTCTAATTGCAAAGGAAATGCCTTAACAATTAAAGAAATTTCTTGTTTTGTTATTTTTTTATAACTAGATGACCCGTGCGAATATTTCGCACCATTAGTTGTCATTTTTGTAACATAAAATGAAAATAATTAATAGAAATTTTATTGAAAGTATAAAAATATTAGAAATCATAATATCATCATACATATGTACATACATACATACGTATGTTTAAATGCTTTTATAATACTTCTTTGAATACAATGTTAGAAGTAATGACATGATCATCGTTAACTTTTTGCCCGTACGAATCCTTAATACAAACGAAAATATCTTTAAACGTACGTACTCAGCTGACACTATATATATATATATATTAGAAGACACCGTATTACTACACTTCATAAAACAAACAATTCCATGGCAATAACGACATTACCAAAATGGCTTTTACAACTTTATATATTATTATGTGGAATAGTATTACAATTAAGCGACCCTGTTTATCACACTTGATCTAACAACTACTGCAAAGTATTGCCAAAACAGCTTTTTACAATTTAATATGCATATTATATATAACTGAGTTAGTAATAAACGGCTTTATAGTAAATAGCGGTATTGCCAGAATAGATTTTAATACATACTATATTATGTAGAACTGCATTTCTATTAAGCGATCCCGTATTACCACAATTGAACAAAAACATGTAATCATAATGACAACAGTATTATCATGCAGTTCTATATAAAATATAATTTTTATCAATGAAAATATTAATTTTTCAATTTCTAATTATTTTTCGTCATTAGTGTTAGATATAACCTTTAAAATGAGATATCATTCATTAAATTTGATGCGGTGCTATGGGAGATATTTGCAACCGACAAAAAAAAGTGCTTTAGGAATTATTTCTTTATAATACTTAAAAATAAAAAATATTCACTGAAATAAAAGTAAATAGAAGAAAAATGTTTTCATACTTCTTTTTTTATCAGCAGCATTCAGTTTATTCATTCATTTTTTTATAATTTTTGGTCTCAATAAATTAAATTTCAATGTATTTGTATGAAAAAAGTTGATTCGATTAGCATCGCAATTCTCCGGTCCCCATTAACGACGCAACTCGGTGTTGTAGTGTAATTAGTTTCCTGTACAATATTTTTCTGTTTTTTTTTTTTAAGTACATACGTGTTTGCAATTAGATGCGCACAAAATTCATTACATTGATTGCTTACAAGTCAAGAAACTGCGTAAGTAGACTTTTAAAACATCATCTAATTGTGTTTCAGTTAAAAACACACCGCCTCAAAGAATTCTACACCTTTGTGCGACGGACGGGTCATAAAAAAGTTTTCGAATGGTCTAAAATTCGTAGTAAAATCGTTTTTCGATTTAAACATTACTCATGTGCTTATTGCAATACATGAACTGAATATATAATTTCAGTAAAAAAACCATCATTATTTTAATTTATGGAAACGATTTGAAAATAATTAGCATATGTTATTAAAAAGAAAAAAAAATTATTATTATTACAACAATATAAACTTTTAAAGTTATTTGTAAGATTACATATATTTTTTTATTTTTTATTCCTTTGTTCCCTTAACCAATTCTTACTCTACGCCCACGCAAAAATTCCTTACAAGAACGTCACAACCTATGTATGTATGGATATATGTATGTATGTATGTCGATATGTATAAAAGAAACAAGCAACAATGAAATGAAAAGTCACAAAATGTAAATCAGTCCTGGGATTATTTCTTCTGAAACTGTCTTGTGCAACCAGTTATACAGTGTGGACTTCTTTTAGGTTCTACTGAAGTATACAGAGTAAGATGTAAAGTAAGAACTTTAAAAACAGAATCGAATTTTAGAAAGTAATCGGAAGAACTATTTACTTATTTCGTATTTTGTATTTTGAAATGGAATGGAAAATTTTTTTTTTGTTGTTGCAACCTAAATGTATTAAGATTGGCAATATCTGTTCAAAGATTCATTTGCATAAAGCTGAATACATATACGAAGTTTCCAATAACCCAACGAACTAATCAAGCTGTACGACAAACAAACGGCCAGGCCAGCCAGCCAGTCAAAAAGACAGACGTGCAGACAAAAAGAAAGACTTTTGGCAGCGTTATAAATGTTGTGTCAGTATTAGGGATTTTAACACGACCTACGCGAGTTATAATTCTTATGCATTCGCGAGTCCTATCTTTCTCGTATTAATGGATTCTCTTGTACATACGTACTCATTTTATTCCAATGCATGAATGCGTTTGCTTTGCGTATGAAAGTGCGAATATGATCATAAATGCAGACGTGAATACAAAAAGGCAGACGAATGTAAAGACACGCACGCATATATAGTTTTTAAAAAATTTTTTTTTTCGGTTCAAAAGAGTAAAACACAATAAAATTGAGAGTTCTTTTATTTTAAGAAAAAATGAAATAAAAAATAAAGTATTTTGTGTTATGAACCTTAAAAATTAAAATCGAACACACTCCTATATACTTTTTACTATAAACGTACACACACATTTTTTATTTTTTTTAATTTTAATTTTCAAATCTGACATTTCAAAAGGAAAAACAGAAGAATAGTATTTTTCTTATTGGAATTATAATTTTGAAATGATATAAAAATTACAAATTCTACACAGCAGTTTGGGTAACACTTTCCTAACATTTTTCTTTTTTTTTATAACAAAATTAATGCATTTATATTTACAGTAGAAGTCCAATATCCCGGCACATACGGGACCGTTACTGGAGTACCGAAAATTCCGGTCTATTCGGCTGTAATTATAAGAGCAATTAGGTGAATAATTAAACTACAAATACAGCTACAGTATACACTTAAATTTAAAAAAAGTCACGAAAATCTTTTTGTTTTCTTGTTCTTGACTTTTGGCGTTTAGTATAAAATTTCTTGCACTGTAGCTAGTCCTAGGCTCAGCAAAAGAGATAAACTTATTTAGTGATTCTGCAGCATCTGCCAACCTGATTTTTTCCTTTTCTTCCGTTTCGGGATCAAAAGCCACTTTCTTCAAGATTTTGAGCAGGCTGAGGGTTTACGACAATGTTGATAAAGTCCTCATCGGTTAGTTCTTGTTCAGCAGGATCATTCTTGTCGATTAAAAACCACTCCTTATCTTCAGTCAGGTTTTTCAAGGGATTGTCAGCACTTCTAACAACATCTGAAACTTTGATCAGAGCGTCTTGATGGTTTTCTTCCTCATCAGCCTGTAGAGTTAGGTCAGATGCAACTTTTAAAAATATCGTCACTGTATACTGTAAAATCACTTTTTTTTATAAACATTTTCAAAAGTTACGTTTACTGCGACAAAACAACAACACACAAAAAAATGGTGAAGACGCTTCGTGACTGATTAACGGCTGAGACGAGCCGGCTACTAATTGTTTCCGAACAATAGCTATCACTTCCGGATGATCCCGAACTTCGAAAACTTCCGAATAGCTCTCGAGCGTTTTTATTTGCTTTAAAGATACACTTTTTACAATTTTCCGGAGAGATGCCGGAAAAAAGTCGAATGAGCTATAAACTCCTCAAACATAAAATCTACAGAATAACACACAATTGAAATAAAATAAATACGTACTACGGCGATCATAAAAACAAGAACACTATTAATGCTGATTGAGCTGGAAAGCCCAGCTCGAGTCACATAGAAGCCGGTATGCCCAAAGACAAGAAATCGAAGCAAACCAGCTAATCTATGCAGAAGCACTCAGTTAGCCTCTACACAATAAGAAAATCTAAGGATGGGAGTACAAAACAAATTAGCTAAGAATTGTCAAAGTACTCAGCGTAAGTAAAAATTTGTCCAATTTTATGCGTTGCGAATGAAATAAACCACACAAGAGAACCTGCCCTTCAAATTTATTATGAGTTGACAAGGGCAAAGTATGACATACGGGAGAAGTTTGCGATTCAGAATTAAAGGAAATACATAAAGACAGACTCTACTCAATCCGTAGCATCACTGCAAGACTTAGACGGCCTGACAACCGCTGGAGAAGAAGCTAAAACCATTGAAAGACTCAGAAAAGTAGAAAAAGTTTTATGCAGATTGGAATATCGAAACTGAACAGCGGCGAATTGCAATATAATCCAAAGATCCAGAGAAACGAAGCAGTCGAGTTGTTCCATATTAGATGATGAAGAGTGAAAGTTTAAAATTACAAAAATCACGAGAAATTCTTTGCGTGCTTTGGCAAAAAAGCAATTGTTGGAGCGCCGTAGACACCCAACGACAGCAAGATGAAACTTACGAATGTATTGCATATATGAGACACTTTGCTCTTTGATGAACTGATATTTAACGCCAATTTAATTTAGAGATTAATTAAAGAGGAAACATTATCTTATCATGTAAACAATTAGGTAATAAAAGGACTTTAAGCTAAGATAAAAGATTGGATCTGGCAAGGCAAGTGTTGACAGTGAATATGTTTTTGGAAATTCCGGATAACAGGAAACCATTTCGGGTGTTACACAAATATCAGACACAGACGCAGTAGGACCAATTGTGGGAAACTGGTGAGTGAGGGTAGAATTCACTGCAAGTGGTCATCGCAAATAGTGAGCACATCCACAAGCAGGCAAACCAGTGGTAAAAAACTCAGTATTTTTTTTTTAAATACCGCAGTACTCCCGCTGTGCTTTCAGTATTTTTTTGTTATTAAATATTTTATGTTTTGCGGTTTGCAACTATGAATGCATTAGCAAACGTCCACGTAACGTACGTTCGTTTTTAAAACACGAAAAGCAATTAGAACGCTTCCTAAACCCTAATGTGATTACGGTAAGCATTTACATTGCTCTCCATATGCTGAAAACGAACGTATACTAGCGTGCTGGCTTACTAGACGTGAATCCACGGTTCAAACCCCATGTCAGACATCTCCATCAAAACGAAAAAATATTACACCGCAAAAATATTACCACCGAAAGCAGTACTGCTAGCGCAGATCCAGTGAACGTGTTCAAAGATACCATGTGAAGCAAACTGTTAAACATAGTGGCGCAAATATTTTGGTTTGGGGATGCTTAATATGGTGGCATGTTGACCCTATACATTTAGTAGATGGTATCATGTGAAAAAAGACTATCTAAAGATTCTGCAAGCCCATCTTCCGAATTTTATGGACAAATGTGCTTATCCCGAATAAGAAATTATTTTCCAATAAGATAGTGATCCGAAGCACACAGCAAAAATTGTAAAGATATGGGATGGGAAACAAAATTTTCAATTGCTTGAATGGCCGCACAAAGTCCCGACCTCAATCCAATTAAACATTTTTGGCCATTCGTGAAAATCCGGCTCGGACAGTACGAAACAGCCCCAACAAACATGGTCAAACTTTGGGATCGTATAAATGCGAAATGGCATCGAATGCAGAAAGATCTTATTGATCATTTGGTAGAAAGCATCTCGAACCGTGTAAATCAAGCTATTTCTAATAAGGGTCTATGGACCACATATTGAAATTGGGCTAATTTCTTGAATTTTCTTGAAACGTACAAAATTGAGTTTATGTGGGTTATTTTCGTTTTTTCATTCAAACTCATTGAATTCATTTCATTAATTATGGTTTTTTTTACTGCTATTTGTTAAGAATAAAATAAAGAATTAAAATTAATTTTTTTTTTGTATTTGCTTCCATGGTTTTGTTTTTGTGAATGACGAAACTCAGTATTGAGAACATGCACTCACTTCTGCTCGTCACTTTATGTATGTATCTTTTACAAAAGTACCATTTATTGCAACAAAGTACTTTTTCAACTACATATAGTTCAGTACCATTTTAACAATTCAATTTTGCAACACTGAGGTAAACCGCAAACTGAATCTTGGACTAATTATTTGGTCCAAACTAAGTACTGGAACAATATCAATCGCGAATATTGATAGCCATTTAGAGGAAATCCGGATATAAGATAATCAATCAAGAGCTAATTGTTAAATCTGAAAGAAAGGTAATGAAGTCATAAGAAACTAAAAAAAAGGATTTACACGCACAAGAGAAACTCCACCGCTTTTAAATAAAGACGAACTCCACCTAGCATCTAAAAGCACCAAGAAAAACTAGACTTCCGGATGAAATCCCAGTTGAGGTTATAAAATGCATAGCTGAATAATGCCTAAGCATATTAGTTGGAAGGTTTAACTTGTCCTAAGTACATGGTATGTTTTGAGAAAAATTAGGCAAAACGAAAGCTCACAAATAGTTCACAACAGAGATCGCCTTTTCGCTACTCATAAGCACATTTGAAACTTCGAGTATGAGTGAGTCAAGAGTATTGAAATTCAACTACATATGTGCTCTGAAATTCATTCGTACTCAGTACAACATTATTTTATAAGTACAGATTGCAATGAGTATGAGCACAACGTTGACATCAAACTCACAACATTCGTAATATGTTTGATTCATCCGCTTACTCATTCAGATTCTTAAATTTAGAAAAATACTTATAATACTTACGACTGATTCGAGTAACTCGAATCATTCATCAAAATTTTAAAAACAAAGAAGAAAGAAAAGACAACCTTCACAACCTTCTTGTGAGTATGTAGTGTTTGTACGCGAATGATCTTATTTTGTGCTTCATGTAAATGCTGAGTCATGGAGAGTCGAAGTCAACAACATCATGCGTATTGTTAACGAGTACTTCAAACTTTGAGTATGAGTAGTATAAGTATGATATTGAAATAAGTATGAATGCCTATATGTAAGTATCAGAAATTTTAAGTATGACTCGAATCTACTCATCGTTTTGAATACTCGTTGCTGATCTCTGGTTCACAAATAGTCGTATTTTTGGTTGGTGTGCTATGACGTATCATTATTAGGAAGATTCTGACATAGCAACTCAATTGAATATTTTGCAAATGTGCAATACAATAGATAAAACGCCGAAATTGTATATCATGTCTAGAACGAACATTAAACGTAATTCTTTGAAAAATTAACAGAGTTTATAGCTTTCCTCGACATGAAGCAAGCAATCATGATTTTTAAGCGTTATTGTTCGTATACACAAGCTATAGATATGGAGGAATATGAACGAACAGCTTTAAACTATAGTTGACAAATGCGAACCAACAAACATACATACATACGTACATAAATATGAGAATCGTATTGTTTTTGTTACGTTTTTAACCTGAATTGTTTTTTTTGCCGTCTCTTCTTATTCTGCTCTGTACAGCTCAGCTCTTAGTTTAGTTTTAATTTCTTTAGTTCAGTTCAGTTCGGCTCGGTTCAGTTCAGTTTGGTTGTTTTCTGTTTAATTCTTTGTAAAAAAAAACAGCAACAAAGAGAGGAAAAGGACACACCATTCATATTACTTATTAAAAACGTAAGCACGTAAGCATGCAGCTTGCAGGCGGTGTGATGTATTTGAGGTATGTATGACCGTCACCAATAACAAACACGCGGCCCGCTTTGTGATTCTTTTTGTCTTCTTGTATATCTTTTTTATTCATTTTTTTTCATTCTCATTTTTCTCCCATATTTTTGAGCATGAACTGCAGAAAAAAAAAACAAAATAAATAAAAATGATCAAACAAATATACGAAAAAAAGATGAGAGAGGCCAATCAATTTTTCGGTTAATAAGTAGGTATGCTTTTGCAATTTAATATTAAAAAAATAAATAAAAAAAAATAAAAATAAAATAAATATTACAGAAAAAGAAGATTGTAGAACATAAACTGATTGAACATGTAATGATCAATGATTTTAACTGTAACTGTAACAATTAATTCTGAATTTCTAATTTCTAATTTCAATTATACAGCTAGAGATGGGTCGTGCGACCTCTATTGGCATTATTGTATGTAAATATGTAAATAAATCAGATAAATATGGATCGATTGTGGTAATTTTAGGAAGCAATTGAAAAAGTCTTTAGAGTTGTAGCTAACTGAACACATATACATACAATACATGTGTCTGTATGTTTTTGTATGTGTATGAATGCGTATGCACGTGTATATACGTATATATGTATGTTCATATGTATGTATGTATGTATATTGTTTACGAATCTTATATCAGAGATTTTAGAAATAAAAGCACCAACATTATAAATCAATCACTAACAAAAGTAATCTGTTAAGAATAAGCGAAAAGTTATTTATTATTGTTGTTGTTATTTTTGTTTTCTTGAATTTTTGTCCCTTTTTTGCTTTTATTTGTTGGATTGCGTCTGTTCAATTCATTTCAGCATTATTTCAGTGCCATGTATTGTTTTCTGTGGAACTCAGTGATGCCAGACGATGAAACATTAAAAGAAAATGGAATTGTTTTATATATTAAGTGCATGCGTACATAAGTTAATACTATGTTCAGACAGGCACTTTTACTGAGTCAATATTCGTTTATTTGAGTACAATACTTTAAGTGTTCAGACCCATAATATCCGCAATATTTATTTGACAGTGGTAAACAAAAAAGGTGGTTGTTTTTTAACAATATTATTTTTATAATGTTTTGTTTTTATATTGTTTTTGTTTTTTTTTTTAATTTTTTGATTTGTAGTTGTTGACATTTAAGTTGTCAAATATCTATTGAAAGTGTTCGAAAAATTCTAATATGCTCACTGAACGTAGTTATGACAGTGCTGTATTTAAAGCTTTACTCAATATTATAATAATTTGCGTATTGCGTATTGCGCAATAATTAATTGAAACTTTATGTATGAAATATTGAACTCAATAATGCCGTCTATTGAGATTTACGCTATAAAATTGCCTGTCTGAACGTAGTAGTAGTTGTGCTATCAGCTTGATAATTATTTTTTAAAATTTTCCAAGGATTTCTTAAAATGCAACTATTTTTTATGACAAATGTACTCATTTATGTATGTAGATATGTATATAACACTTAGCAATGGCAATCATTGGTTGTTATATGTATTCAAAAGACAGACGTACATATGTATGCATGGATTTCATTACAATAACGCAATGATAAAGGAAATTTTCCTTTATGTATTCTGTTTCAAATAAAACAAAAAAATCGTTTAAATGTCGGTAAATTTTGAAATGTGGCAGCTTTAATTATTTTATATTGGGCATTATATTCTTTTGTTTTGTTTTGTTTTCTTAAATCTTATGGGTGCTGGATGTGCAGCATGTTTTGCCCTGGATGTGTTTGTAGTTCCTGCTGTTGCTACCTTTAAACTTATTTCGCAGAATTCTTTTGTTGAGAATTGTTTTTGTTTCGGTTGTATTTTTATTTTAATTTACTTCGATTGTTTTATTTCTGCTTATTTTTATACATTTCTGCGTTTATTACTTTTTTTTCGGCATTGTCTATTGTTAGTGAATAAAAATAAAGATTTCAGTTGCTGATCGGAGACTATGTACAAAATTTATTTCGCAGTAATGAAACTATTCAGTAGATTTTTTTTCAAGCTCCATGAAAGGACGGCGGTATGTAAAATTTATCGTTCCGTTTATTATACTATTTTTTCATTTTTTTTTTAATAAAGTGATGTACTATATATATTTGGGTATTCGAAAATATCGCCGTAGTCTAGTAGGTTGTGCATTAACATATTAGACGAGAACCCGTGGTTCAACTCAAGTAGGCGAAAAACAACCGTCGAGTTAGCTTTGTCCACTATTGGGAGGTTTCCGCTTAAACCCTTCAATGTTTGAGATGACAATTACTGGTGGATTTTTAATGTTTTTAATGTTTATGTACATAAATAAAATTATGCTGAACATTGCATTTTCTCTATTGAATTTCTGAATGCGTAGGGCAGAGATCAACAATGAATTCGTTTTTTCGCTACTCATAAGCACACTTGAAACTTTGCATTGAGTATGAGTACAACGTTGACATCTAACTCACAACATTCGTAATATTTTTGATTCATACGCCTACTCATTCAGATTCATAAATTTAGAAAAATACTTCTAAGACTTATAAGTGATTCGACTCGAATCATTCATCAAAATTTACAGTCTTATCTGCAGTTGCATTTACAAAAGAAGAAAAAAGAAAAGACAAAGACAGCATGCAAAGCAAACACACAACCTTCTAGCGAGTATTGTGGTGTTCGTATTAGAATCGTACTTATTTTGTGCTTCGTGTATATGTTGAATAATGGAGAGTCGAAATCAACATCGTGATTATTATTAAGTATGAGTACGATGAGTATTTCATACTTTGAAAGTATGACTCGAATCTACCCATCATTTTGAATAATCGTTGCTGATCTCTGGTGCTAAGATTCAAAAATATGCCCATTCCGTTAAACATGGCAATGTCATCTTTGTTGTCAATAGTGGTAGGAAAAAATCTAAATCCCCTAATCTAAAGTTGATTGATATTTTGCAAGTGCACACTTATTTGCGTACTAACATACAGTAATAAACATGAACACACTTAGGGCCATTATTAGAACTTGCCGTTAACTAAAGGGAGGATTTTAACGAGCAGATAAATTGTTTTCCCATATAATGATTGAAGTGATCGTTAAGCTAAACCTTTAACATTTTCGATATGGCAACTTCAAATTTAAACAAAGTGAGCTTATACAATAAAAAAAATAATAAAAAGAAACGAAATCCGCTGTTGCCAGTGCGTTAAAAAAAAAAAACTTGTTTAAATTAGCAGTTTTATCGACTTTGCTCTGGCACTGCCATATTTTAATTTTATTTTATCTGTAAGTTGTAGTAATGAAAATCAGTTAATGGCAACTTTACACTAACCAAACCTAAATTTAACGGCAAGTTGTAATAATGGCCCTTAATAGCCTAACTATAATCCGCTAATACAATTTTGTTCAACTCGGTCAATATACACAATCTCATTTGCCAAAACAAAACATGCTAAGTGAACTTTTCACTAAAAATTTCATTAATTTTTTAACGAATCGCAATTTACTTAAACGTTCATGTGTGCACAATAATAACAAAAAACAACTTATAATTGCTCTCCCCTTTTATGTGCATATGTGCAATGGTAAATGGCGTAAATTTATAGGTCTTAATTATAATTTTTAATTAATTAAAAATGAGTTTATATTTTTACTTATGACATACATAACATAATTGGTCACCAGAACCCATCAGTCAGGATTATTGACCTAGTTTCTCACAACACTTATGTTGTGTGTGTTAATTTTATACATGAGTAGCGGGACCTACAGTTTAAAGTCGACTCCGAACGACAGATTTTTATGAGAAACTTTTCATGGCAATTTTATTTACTCTCAGAGTTTTTCCCAGAAATCTGCTGGGGGGAAATCTGATGTCTGACCTTGGACTCGAACCCTGGCTTTTACGTCTAATAAGCCAACACACTACATACTAGACCACGGCGACTTCAATCTATTTATAAATTTAAAAAAAGTATGAGTAGCCACTTGGAAGTTTTTAAAATATTTATTAAGCATTAGACAGACTTTTCGTTAAATTTTGACAGCATAATTAGCATATTCAAGCTAGGCTTTAAGGCATTTATTCGAATAAAAGAAAATACAAGAAGGATTTCCAAATAAAATTAAAAAGAAAATTTTCATATTACACAATACAGAAATGGTTCATATTTTACGGGAGGTATTTAGAGTCCCCATAGTCTAGTAAGTAGTCTGTAGGCTTATTAGACTGAAGACCCGAGTTCAAACTCCAAGTCAGACATCAAAATGAAAATATTTCTTCGGCGACTTCCTCTTAGTAGGTATAATTGCCGATAAAAAATTTCTCAAAAATCTGTCGTTCGGAGTCGACTTTAATATGTAAAACTATTTAAATAATAATAACTTTGGCAATTTTCTTCTATTTTATCAAACGAAAATTTAGTCTCTCCATAAAAGAATGCATATATATTGTTTTTAGGGTTTATTCCTCCCTTTTCCAAAAGGCTTTGAATTTCGAAAATCGGGTTTTATATTGTGTTTTTAGACTAGTACACTAAAGGAGGAACATTTACGGAAAGTTTTGCAATACCTCTAAAATAAATCGGGGATATTGTATTTTGGACAAGTGCTTTATAAAAATACAAACACAGGAAAACGTCATTAAACGCCGACTAAAAAGTTATGTTCAAAGATATGATCGCTAATTTTAGTATTTTTAGTCCCATTATTACAACTTGCCGTTAAACTTGGGTTTAGTTAAAGTTACCTTTAGCTAAAGGGAAAGTTGCCTTTAACTTATTTTCGTTATTACAGTTTACAGATAAAATAAAGTTAAAAATATGGCAGTGCCAGAGCAAAATCGATAACACTGCTGAATTAAACAAGTTTTTTTTTCACACAGTGACAACGACAAGCTTCGTTTTTAGTTGTATTTCCTTTTAAGAGATACCTGTAAATCGGCTAATTCAGTGGTTTATAACTACATATGTACATAAAATGTATGTCTGTTAGTTATTGTTTTGGAGCGAGTTACAACAACTACAACTTCGTCAGCGCTACCCATGATTCGGACTTCATATTGTTATTCTTTGTATGCCTCACCTAATTAACGTACCGACTTCGATTAAATTTTGAACTAAATAGATTTTCGTACTGAAGAACACATATCGCTCCTTTATTTCAACATAGTCATATCTCAAAAAATTAAAAATTTGTAGTTACTTAAGCAAAACTGCTCTTTTAGATCTTCTGTACATGTTGGAAAAAAAATCAGTTTTATATCCCAAGCTGAACCGAAGTTATAGTAAAAAGTGTTTGCGGCAATTACATCAAAGGACTTATGTTTTGAAAACTTAAATCGCATTTTGCCAAGTTCAAGTTTTTTTGAGATATGACTATGTTGCAATAAAGGAGCGATATGGTTTACGTTGCTCTTTTTAAGGAGTACTTAGAGGGGGGTGGTACAGCATACTACAATAAATATATAATGTGATGCGTTTTGGGCAATAAAAAAATCAATTTTGGGCGGAACGAAGTTCGCTGGGTTAACTAGTAATATACGTATATTATGACAAGTTCAGGCATAAACTTAACTTTAAAATTTACTGTTAGGGTAATCCTCCCTTTAGCTTAACGCTCTCTTCTACCTTATTAACCACTTATAATAATGAAAAACAATTTATCTGCCAGTTGAAATCCTCTCTTTAGTTAACGACAAGTTGTAATAATGGCCCTTAATCTTTAAAAAAAAACTTACCAAAGTCATTAAAAGAATATGATGATGTCAGTGGAGCATTTCCGCATGCACTATTGCATTGGAGCTGCAATAAAGAAATTGAAACAAATAAAATATTTCAACTATTTTGATTTTAGTTACTCTAAATAAATTGAATCAATATATGATTTAAATTAAGCATTAAATACAATTTTCTCGCATAATTTATACTATGTTCAGACATACACTTTTATTGAGTACAATATTTTAAGTGTTCAGACATAGAAATACGCAGTTCACCTACTTACTCAATATTCATTTGACAGCTGATAAACGACAACATTTGTTTTTATTTTGGTCGCTTAAATTGGTGTCGTTTATTAGTATTTGTTTATCGTTGTTGACATTTGCGTTGACAAATATCAACAGGAAGTGTTCGGGAAATTGTAATATACTCACTGAACGTAGTTATGACAGTGCTGTATTTGAAGTTTTATTCAATATTATAACAATTTGCGTATTTATTGCGCAGTTATTAATTGAAACTTTATATGAAATATTAAGCTCAATAATGGCGTTAAAAACCAATAAAAATGCATGTCTGAATATATGTATACATATGGCCATTTAAATACGGATGACCTTTAATTGACGCGAATTTCATGGCTTTTTTTTACCAATCGCAAAATTTTGTAATAAAATTATGTTTTTTTTTTAATCTCAATACTATTTTTTTTACATAACAAAATCTGTTAATTTTCAATGTATATGGTATTTTTTATAAAAAGGTTTTTTAAAATACTAACAAAAATTTCTGGCCATTGATATAGGGACGCGTGGAGATTCTTGCAAATTTTGTAAAAAAATTAACATTTTAAGGTTTTATCAAAAATAAATTTAATATTGAGGTAACTAGACTTCCGCTTTATAATAATAATAGCAATGGAGGTCGCCGTGGTCTAGTAGGTCAGGGTTCGAGTCCCAGGCCAGACATCAAAAATAAAAAATACAAAAAGTATGTTTTCGGCGATTTCTTCTCTTTCTCTTCTTGTTTCTCACGGTTCAAACCCCATGTCAGAGAGCTTATCAAAAATCTGTCGTTCGGAGTCGACTTTTAAACTGTAGATCCCGTCACTTCTGTATAAAATTATCACACACTACATAAGTGGTGTGAGAAACTGCGGGCTTCTTGGGGACGATTGCTGTAGACTGTCCAATGGTGAAGGTATAGCACTGGCCATTTTATAGTCACCAGCAGCAACTCGTTTCCTTACCGTTCGCATCTTCCCGTTTTTCACCTTTCCTAAAAAACCTGCACAATGCACTGCATGAGTAGGGGTTTTATCCCCTGAGTGCTGGTTTTATAAAAAAAAAAAATAGATGGGTTGAGCGCAACATTGTACACTGGAGGAGAGAAGGCTCATTCAAAAGACTATAAATTTATAGCTGATGCGCTTGGGCGATCTAAAAATTTCGTTTTTAATGCTCTCAAGCCAATCGCCTCTGAAATAGATAATCAAATATCGACAAGAACTGTGCGGCGTCGTCTATGTGACATTAAACTTCCATGAAGAATAGCTCGCAAAGTTCCATTGCTTAGAAAAAAATATTTGCAGAAGAGGCAACAGTTTGCACAAAATCTCAAGACTTGGTGTGGATTAGAAGGTATCAAAGAATGGCATAATATTTTCTGGACCAATGAAACCATGATAAATTCATTTGCAAATAGTGCACGGCGTAAATTTCTCGTGGTTTCATTGCTCCAGAAAATATTGGGCCAGTTTTTGAAATTTTACGATTGGCATAAGAAGACATGAAATTCGCGTCAGTTAGCGATCGTCCCTATTTTAATGGCCATATGGATAGTATCGTATTACTTTCATTTGACCTTCACATACCCAAATGCATTTCATATGGTTTTCAAAAACTAGTAATAAATAGAAATAAAAACAACATAATTCCTAAACAATTGTAAGTATTTTGTTTGCATTAATTAGACTCATTTAAAATTTTTTAAATTTAAAATAATGTATTTACATTGAAAATAATGGCAATTTTTTTTTTTTGTCCAAAAGCAAATAAATTTCATTGACCTTTTGTAGATATTTTTACACACTCTACCAACCGCTCTACCAGTTCGTCAGTTAGAATCAGAGTTGCACATTTCTGAAGTTAACTTAATAATATTTTGCGTTCAGAATGAAGAAACAGAAGAGAAAAAAAACCGGGTTCGCGGTGTTCATATGGATGATGTGGATATAATAAATTAACCATTGTGTGTACACACCTTAACAAATAGTGAACATAAACAAGGTGTTAAAAGTATTTAAAATGCGTACAAGAAGTAAAATGTGTTTTTAAAATCGACACAAACTAATTATTAATTAGCAACGTGATGCGGTGTGTACGTTTAGAGTTTTTTTAAGAAGTTTTTATTTTATTTATTTTTTATTTTTTTCCACCTTTATCAAAAATTAAAAGAGAAAATAAGAAAAATAAAATCAAAATAACACATGAAACAAAAAAAAAAATATATAAATAAGAAGGAATGTTACGAATTTTATATACATACACAGAACCGTAAGGACGGCATCAGAGCTGTGCTCTGAATGTTAGATGAAAAAAAAAAATATAAACAAGAACAAGAACAGTATGTACATTCACACATTCATACAAATATTATTTTTACGAAGCTCTTGTTATCTGTTGATGTTGTTGAGAATATCAAAACTTAAGACCTTAAAAACTAAGGATTTAATTATAATTTCATAATTTTTCAATTTTTTCAAATTGCTTAAAGAACATTAAAGTTATTTTTTCCAACGTAATTTGTTACTATTTTACGTGAAAAAAAAATCGAAAATTTCTAATTGAAAAAGTTACTCCGATTTATTAGGAATTTGAATATTTTTAACCATAAAAAGTGTGAATATATTTTTAAAAACACATGGAAACATTTTTTAAATACAATAGACTGGAATGTTTAAAGTATTTTATGTATAGGACAGATGGTCTAATGTTAATTGCTTTAGTAATAAATAATAAGAATGCAATACTATGTTCAGACAGTTACTTTTATTGCGTAATTCGCAATAAACCCCATTATTGAGCTCAATATTTCATATAAAGTTTCAATTACAGTGGACGTCCAGAACGCTCATTAGTAGGAATTTTCAATAATACGAATGGCAAAATTTTTGCATTGACTACTCTATAGTACGAATAGATGGGCATTTTTTCTATTCGATAGTACGAATGTTGGTTTGTTATAAGAATTTTTGTTTTATTTACGTATGAATAAAGTTTCTATTACGTATTTACTTCATTCTTTCACGGTCATTCAGGTTTAGCGAAATTGTTGTAAAGTTGTTTTATTTTTAAAAGTGTTTAGAGTTTTTAACTGTCAAAATGTTGCAAGTAAAACGATGGAAAAAAAAGACAATTTCTTTGCAATTATAGCAGACCACGAAAATGAAACATTGTTGTTTGAAATTTCAATTAAATATGGATTGTCCAAATCCACTATATGTTCAATCATTAAATAAACAACGCAACTGCTGGATATTTCCGCGAGTTCGTTAACAATTCGGTATAGACTTACATGTAGTGAATTTAACAAAATGGAGGATGTACTTTACGAGTGGTTTTTAGCACATAGAAACTTCCATATCACAGTCGGTGGAGAACAATTAAAATGCAAAGCTGTGGAGCTGCACAAAAAATTCTACAATGTATTCATATCATTCTATGGTATAATAATAAAATCTAAATAGTTTATGTGAATTATTTGAATAGAAAAATAAAAATGCGTTGTTCAATAATACGAATTTTTTGGTACTACAAAAGTGCCTGACAATATATAATACGTACTAGCGAACGTCCACAGTAATTATTGCGTAATAAATACGCAGATTGTTTAATGTTAAGTAATACTTAAAATACTGCACTGTCATAAGTACATTCAGTGAGCACATTGCAATTTTCGGAACGCTTTCGATTGATATTTGACAACTCAAATGTCAACAACTACAAAAATATAAAAAAAACAACAAAAACAACCCACTGTTTTGTTTACCATTGTCTAATAAATATTGCGTGTATTGTGTGTCTGAACAATTAAAAAATTGTAGTCAAATAAACGAATATTGACTCAATAAAAGTGCCTGTCTGAACATACTATAATTTATAACTCTGAGTTGGCGTAGAGAAATGGTTATGGAGTGGATATGTTAACACAAGATTAAACAACAAATTTTTATATCTATTTACACCAACAAAAATGTTCCAAATGTTCAAAAATAACGTTTTGAGTGTGAACATTTTGTATGTGCTTCAATGTTACTTATCGGTAATAAGGGAGTTGCCAGATAAATTTGTAATATACATATATTATATCGAAAAAAAGATCTATCCTTGCCATAGAAAATGACTGGCACCAGTAAAAGTACCAAAACCAAAATTTATTTCTTTTATTGTCGACACAAGATCAAAATAAGGTTTCAAATTAATTGTATTTAGTTGTCGTTATAAAAAAAACATATAAAAAGTCAATATTTAAGGCTAATGAAGCAAATATTCATTTTAACTGGCGCAGTAAATCTAGTGTTAATATCACTCTATTGAATGCGTATGCAACCATGAATCACAGACAATTTGTCACAGTAGCTTGGCAAGTCTTCCAAGTAGTTGTTATTTTCGTTGGCAGTGTCGCTGATATTGAGGAAACGAGGTTGTGCATTGGATATAGCACAGGTTTTAGACGAGGTGTTGATTTTCAGACAAGATTTTCATTCATTTCGGGGATTCATTTTTAAGCACAAAAACAACAATGTTCGCAACGTGTCTACGACCGTCTAAGGTAATTTGGTTAAAGTATGGAAACTTACTTCTTAATTTTAAAGGATTTTAGTTATAGGACGTGTACACGTCAATTGAGACAAGCACAGTACCCGGAGGTCGAATTGACCCATTGTACGGATTTGAAAGGATTTATTTTTTGTTAGTTTTTAAAGTGGTAAGATGTAACATACAAGAAACCAAATATGGAAAATTGATTTTTACTGTATTACTAGAGGTCATAGGGCACCAGAGTTAACTTGCTCATTTTACGAGTCTCCATTAATCTGATTCACATATATGAATGAATTTGCAAATTGATGTTACTTTTGAACTTTTGCTTTTTCATATCAAAACTTTTAAATTTGTCATCGTAAGTCGCCGTAGTCTAGTAGGTATTGTGTTGGCTTATTAGACGTAAAGCATTGGTTCGTATCCCAGGTCAGACATCAAAGAAAATAAAAAAATATTTCTTCGGCGATTTCTACTCAGCAGATTTCTGACAAAAAACTCTGAGATTGAATAAAATTGCCATGAAAAAATTTCTTAAAAATCTGTCGTTCGGAGTGGACGTTAAACTGTAGGTCTCGCCACTTACATATAAAATTAACGCACACAACATGAGTGGTGTGAGAAGATAGGCCATAATCCTGACTGAAGTATTGTAATATATGAATGTATGCATGTATGTATGTAAATTTGTCATGAGAATCCTCTAGGTGGATAACTTTGCATTTTGCGAACTTTACTACTTTCCATAGGCTATAATTCGTACTTAGCAAGTAAAAGTTGGTAAAAGTTTTGCAGCTTGTTAAGTCTGACTGAAGGGTTGTAATGACCAATTACGTAGGATGTCCATATGTAAATGAGAATGACAAATTAGACTAATTGGAAAAGTTTTCGCAGAGATAATTAATAAAAAAAAAAACAACAACAAATGTAGTAATTAGATAACTTTATAAATATACTTATAAGTTCTTGTAAATAGAGGCAATGTCTTTGTTTTTTATATTTTTAAAATTACATAAATGGCAATTAATTTAAACTGATTTTATTTCCAATATATGGGATATAATTTTAATCAAAGCTTTTAGTCGCATTTTCCTCCATTAACACTCATTTTATTATGTGACTCCGTTTATCGTTCGACCATTCCTTTTCCCCACTCTACGAGTATTTTAGCATTTCAACATTATGCTATTTATTATTATTCTTATTGTGTATTCTTTTTAATCAATTAAATTCAATTATTCGTTTTAATTGTAAATGAGCAGACGCAAAGAAAAAACCTCAAAATCAAATTTTAAATAAAAAAATTTTTTCAATACCATTTTTTATTAAAAAAAAAAAAAAAAAAATCACACAAAAAACCGATACTATACTAATACTATCGATTGTCATCGTCATCGTTTATGAAGAAATATTGCTTTCATATTATTATAGCGGCCACTTTGTTTGAGTTATTGAATCTCCACCAGATCATAAAAAAAAGTTTAAAACAAAAAATACATGTCAAAACAGTGAGACAAAGCCAAAAAAAAAAAAAAATAAAATAAAATAAATCAGAATAGAAATCAAGACACAATTAAAAGACACAAGCTTCTATCGCTAAAATAAAAAAAAAAAACTAAACGCATACTTAAGCAAAAATTAAATATGTATGTGTATAGATACAGTGATGTACAATATTAAAGACACATCAAGACTTGTTATCGTTATTACGTTTTAAGCTATCAATCAGCATATTGCAGTGCAACATATTTAGAACTCTTATATTTTGACATTAAAATTGTGTGTGCGTATGAGAGTATTTGTTTTAATTTCCCCCGAAAGCAATTTATTATACAAGTACAGCATAATGACATAGTAATTAAGCGAAAAATTATGTTATGCTTCCGTTAGCAATTTTCAAATACCATTTGGAGAGCGAACATGTAAAATGTTCATTAAGAAAGTTAACTTAAGAGAGAAAGAAAACGATAAACTTTTCTGAATGCAGAATTAAATCAGAAGATAACATGACAAAAACAAAAATATTTCAATTCTTCAACACTTATTGAAAATACAAAAAAAAAAAAAATACATTTACGACATACTTTTTAATCTGTGTGAAACCTTCTCTGATAAAACAAGAATGTGCAACTTAATGCGGGAAAATAAAACATAAAGAATGTTGTTGGGAAAGAAAAGTTGATAGTTACGGGTTAATTATTACTAGCACCGAAGTCGTTGTCATCATCTAGTAGACGTAAGGCCCGGATTCAAATCAGAGATCAGCAATGAGTATTCAAAACGATGAATAGATTCGAGTCATACTTATAATTACATACACGCATTCATACATGCATACATAATTGGTCATTACAACCCTTCAGTCTGGATTATTGACCTAGTTTCTCACACCACTTGGATTGTGTTTGAAGTCGACTCCGAACGACATATTTTTTTTGAGAAACTTTTCACGGTAGGTTTCTCTTTACTCTCAGAGTTTTTGCTAGAATCTGCGGAAAGAAAATCGTCCATTGTACCTTGTTCTCATGTCTGGCCTGGGGCTCAAACCCTGGCTTTACGTCTAATAAGCCAATATCATACTCATACTACTCATACATAAAAGTTTGAAGTGTTGTTGATTTCGACTCTCCATGATTCAACATATTGTATATATACGAAGGACAAAATAAGTATGATTCGCGTACGAACACCACAATACTCACAAGAAGATTGTGTGTTTACTTTGCTTGTTCTCTTTGCCTTTTCTTTCTTCTTTGTTTGTAAATGCAACAACAACTAAGACTGTAAATTTTGATGAATGATTCGAATCACTTGAATCACTTATAAGTATCGTATGAATCGAACATATTTCGAATATTGTGACTTTGATGTCAACATTATACTCTTACTCATTGCAACCAATACTTATAAATCAACATTGTACTGAGTACGAATGAATCAGAGAATTTGAATTTCAATACTTTTGACTCACTCATACTCAAAATTTCATAAGTACTTATGAGTACCAAATAAAACAACGATTAATTACCGAACTCTGGTGCAAACCCCAGGTAAGACATTAAAACGAAAATATGAAAAGACTTTCTCTCAGCAGATTTTTAGCAAAAACTGTGAGAGTAAATAAAATTGCCTTGAAAAGCTTCTGAAAAATCTGTCATTCGGAGTCGACTTTAAACAATAGATCCCGCCACTCTTGTATACAATTAACACACATAACATATGTGGTGTGGTGTGAGAAGCTAGGTCAATAATCCTGACTGAAGGGTTGTTTGTAATGACCAACTATGTATGTTATTATTAGCATTGGATAAAAAATTCTTTCATTACCATATTGGAAGCCTTTCCATTAATTTTATAAGGTTTTATAAGAACCGATAACTGAAATATAGTCGCCAACATTTTTTTAATCGATAGGAAGAAAATTTAAATTTTGATAACCACCAGCTGCATTTAATTTTAACTGATATTACTAAACAAACAAACATACATACATGCATAATAAAATTTTAGTTTACTTCGATCTTACTTTTGTACAAAACAATTGATGCCCCAATAATATTGCCCACCACTAATATATACATACATATGTATGTGTGTATGTATGTATGTACAATGTAGAACAAATTTATATTTTTTTCACGTACATATTCACACACTCATATATTTATTCTCTTTAATACTCTACACCTTACCTTTGAGAGCGCATTAAATTTATTTCGTTATTGTTATTGATATACAATACATACATCCATATGTATTGTATTGTATATGTATGTATGTATGTATTATTGTATAAATTTTTTTTTAGGTTGTTGTATACCGGTACCCTGGTGATGACCACGAATTGAATGCTCTGTATTCTTTCTGTTCTTTTTTTTTATTTTTTTGTTTAGTTTTTTTTAATTTACGTTATTTTAATGATTTTTTTTTAATTTTCTGAGCTTTTGTTTCATTATTTGCGATGATAATGATAAATTTTGGCTGATCTTTTTTCTCTTTGTTTTTGTTTCCATTCTCTCTCATTTTTTTTGGGGTGCGGTACCAATGTTTACTGCTGCCGCTTTTGATTTAATTTCAATTGTTAAATGGCAGCAATAAAAACAACAACACAAATGAACATTTCTACCTTTTTTATTTGCATTTCATTTTGAATTTTTTTTTTCTTTCTTTGTGATGAACTCGTTTATTCTCCATATTTTTTCTGTGATTTAAATTTTTCTTTTTTGTATTTCCACTGTTGTTGTTGTTGTTTGGACAGGAACAACAATAAACTATAAACATTGTACATGTACATCATACGTTGATCCAAAAGAAAAATAAATAAATACTAAATAAAATAATAATAAATACAGCACATACATACATACATACACACACACACATATGCACACACATTAATAGACATTAAAAATGCTGTTTCGCCACACTGTCTTGCAGACAGACAGACAGACAGGCAACATTGTTTAGTGTTGAGCCTAGCTAAACCTCTCCCTGTATTAGTCGCTTTCTATTTAGTTTACTCACAAACAGTGGCATTTTCAGTGGACATAAGCTGAGATCTTTTTTTTTAGCTTACGATCAATAATTTCTAACTAAGAATTAAGTAAATAATGAATTACTAACTTAATTGCAAGTCTTTAGTCAGGATAGCAATCTAGTTACTCACACCACCCATGTTGTATGTAGTAATCTTATTCATTAGGTGGCAGGATCTACAATTTAAACTCGACACCGATCGACATTTTTCATTTTCATGGCAATTTGTTTTCTTATTTCGTTATGTTCCACATGTCTGAGGCAGGGGATAAACCACGGGCTGTTGTCTAATAGGCCAACATACACTACTAGACTACGGCGACTTCATAAATAATAATTAAATTATGACAATTGTACATACGCCTTTAACAATATAAAAAATCAAATTAAAATGCTTACATAAATTCACATTACCACCCTTCAGTCAGGATTGTGACCTAACTTCTCACACCACTTATGTTGTGTTCGTTAGTTTTATACATAAGTGGCGGGACCTATAGTTTAAAGTCGACTCCGAACGACAGATTTTTGAGAAACTCTCTGACATGGGGTTTGAACCGTGACCTTACATCTAATAAGCCGACACACTACCTACTAGACTACGGCGACTACAAAATAAAATATATGAAATTGAAGAGTTCGAATGCAGTTTTAATGGCAAATTATTAAAAAATGTAATAATTAGTTTTACCTTCCTAGTTAATCTTCACCAGCTATTGCTTCATCACTTACTGTTTCAATGGAACATAAGAGTTATAGGCATTAATTACTTTATCGATATTTATATAAATATAAGAGGTAATTCTACAAATAATAGAATTTTGTAATTGATATTTAGCTTAACTGAACAGAATGCAGATTTAATGCGAAACTAATTCAGAAATTATTGTTCTAATTATGATAAGATCAAGCAAATCGGAATCAATTTAATAATAACACAGTGCGACAGCCAATTTTTATTCTTAATCTTTGCATACAAAATTATTGATTACCAAAATTATTTCTTAATTTTTTTTCAAAATCCAAAGTTTTTTGAAAAGGGAACAGATGAGTTTTTAAAATGGTATATACAGTTATCCCTCCTACAACACGGTCGATAGGTTCCTACAATATGACGTGTGTTATGTGAAACCGTGCTATAAGAGACTAGAAGCTGGTACAAAAACAGGGATTAAATTCCATAAAAATATTTTAATGCCATAGAAGAAACTTTATTTCTATTAAAAATAACAAAATAAATACAAATCCAATTAAATATATAAAAAAAAATAAATAAAAATCGATCTAAATATTCTATATGAATCTATATTATGAATTTAGTTTAGTAATGTTCTTCATCAACGCCGCTCAATTCAATTAAATGGGAAAGTTTTTTCGACTGAATAATATCATCTTCACTTTCTGAACTTGCATTTATATTTTGTTCACATGCTCATGTCTTTAAAAAATCCGTAATCTTGCGTTATTTCCTTGTCCATCCAAGATTGTTGGAAATTTCATAATATAATGATAAGAAATTTTGTAATTCCCTTTTAAATTTTCGTCTTCTTTCAGAACAAGGGTCCAATTTTTTGGCCAAGTCTAATTCTTCCTGTAATTTAATTAGTGCCAAACTATGAACTTCATTATCTTCATCAGATCGATTTCTTTCACTTGGGGTCCGGATGCGATTTCAACCAAATCCGCTTCCCCATCTTATTGTTCCCTTAATAAGTTTAGTACATCTTCAATAGCCGTATTCACAAACCCTTCTCCTCCGATCCGACCTAGCAAGTTCTAATATGCCACTGAATTAATTTGCTCCTGTTTCATGCACGTTTTCTATCTCAACTACTGCTGGCCATATCTTCGATTTTCCAACATCGATTTATGGTGTTTTCTTTTGCACCAAAAAATGTGAATTTTATTAAGGCAAAACGCAATAATGCGTTTGTTTCTTAAAAATATTTCGCCCTCTAAAAGGATGGTATGTTTTATTCTAAATAATTCGCACTTGCTAATGGTGGAGGGCATTGCATGTTATGTCCTATATAAATCGAGAGTGCTGATAATGCCCTGTAAAGCAGATGACTTTTATTTATTTATAGGGCTAATAGAGGATATTTAACAAAAGTCGCCTGGTATTGTTATCCAATTTGAAGTTTTTTTTTCATTGTTTTGTTAAGTAACCTTAAGAAAACATTACATTCTTAAAGCTACATGGTCCGTAATATAAAAAATTGCATTCAATGTTAGAACAGTGTTAAAATGTTTCTTTTTTTTTTTTTTGTTATAAAAAAAAGCTCTTAAAAAATAGTGTTGAAAAATTAGCGATGTGGCAACACCTTTTTCCTTTGAAAACAAATCAAAAAATACAACATATTTTTAGATCTAAAACCATTTTTATGAAAAAAAATATAAATATGGATATTGCTGCATCTATTTAATTTTCGAAAATTGAAATAAATCAGTTATTAGACACATCTTCGTCATCTAATGAAGAAGAATTACTGAAGTTATTACAATATATATCGTCAACAGCCAAACACACGGCATACCCTTTTTTAAATATTTGTGTTATGGTCTTCTCAAATAGAAAATGACATTAGGACAGGGTTGGTCAAAAATATTTTTAATGCACCTTGTAAGAGGGTGACCTTTTCTTTGTAGAAAAGAAAACACCATTAATGTTGTAATTTTCGGTTCTTTCAGCGATAAGGATATGATATCGATGCGGTCTTTAATTAAAAATTTGCTTCCAAGCTTCCTTTACATTAATGGATTTGGAATCAGTTATGTTTAAAATCCATTGTAATAAGTTTCTTATCTAATAAGTTTTAAAAAAGAAAAAAAAGTGTTGTAGAAATACCGTGTTATAAGAGGTTTTCGTAAATTTTTTTAATCGTGTTAGAGTGAAATCGTGTTGTGGGATGCCGTGTTGTAGAAGGGATACCTCTATATGTGTATTCTAAGTAGATTTTTTCCTATAACTTCGGAACGGATCGGCGCATTTTTACCAAATTTTGACAATATTTAAGTTACAGAACGTCGAGTTTAAAAATGCAAGAACATTAAAGCGTTATAGAATGGGGGCCTCGAAATAGAATTGATTCCTTTGTCGGATATATCATTTTTTTACAAATTACAAATAAGAATTTTTATCAGTTTGATTCAAGGGAGCCATGTTTGTGTAAATGATTTAACAATTAATACAAGAAAAGATCATAATTACAAAATTCATCACTTAAAATGGAATTAAAATAAGTTCAAAATATAACAAAAAAAAAAACAAAACAAAAACATTTCCTTAATTATTCGAATACATTTAATTATGATTTTTTATTTTTTCGTTTTTTTCCATTTTTGTTTAGCTGAAAAAGAAGTGTGTAATTTTGTTTTAAAATTTTGACTTTTGTATGAAACCGTGTGTCAATTTGTGGTGCTCCACTCATCCACCGTCCATTCATTAACCCTTGCGCTAATACACCACACCAGTCCACATCATACACCAATGGAGGCCGACAGAGGGAGGGAGATAGATAGAGTTAGTCTCCTAACAAATTATCAAAATCACAATTATTTATAATTATACATGATTTTGGTTAATTGTCTTGTTTCTACACACACACGTTCTTCAGAGCGAACAAAATTAGGGTTTTTCGTTGTTTCTGTTTGGTCTTCTTCTGCTTCTCTTCTTTGACTCTTTTTTTTTGTATAATTATTGTTGTTGGTCTTTCATCTCCCTGCTTTCCGAATCTGCTTGTTGGCATTGTTAATTGGATGATGAAATGAGCAATTAAACATGATTTTTTATTATTATTTATTATTTTTTTTTATTTTTTATTTTTAAACCATGAAATGAAAATACGAAAAAAAGTTTTAATTCAAAAAAAAGACAAAAAAAAACAAAAATCACAAAAAAAAATATAAAAATTAACCAAAAATCATAATTCGAGAAAAATAACTGTCAGTGGTGCTACGGTTACTGTTTGTTGTTGATTGTCAAATTGTGTATGGATATGGAATCTTACACACTTGAGAAGGTTTATTAAAGTTTGCGAAATAAAATCGTCATGTTTGTAACGTTAAGTTTGCTCTAAAATGACATGACATACATATGTATGTATGTATGTACACTAAGCGTCAAAAGTGAGTAAACACCACTGAAAGAATTCATTTTCTTCGGATTAAGAGAAAAGTACATTAGAATAGTCGAATAAATTTCCAAAAATAAAAACGTTTATTTATTACTTATTGTATGTAAAATGTTAAAACAAAAACAAAAAACCAAATTATTGTTGTGCTACAATGCTACAAGTATATTTTTTATAATAGAACATTTAAAATTATAGTGGGTGTTGACTCACTTATGACGCTCAGTGGACATACATATTCGAAAAAGTATAAAATTCGAAATTAATTTCGAACACAGATTCTTTTAATAAAGGACATGTTTTGAGAGGATATGTTGAAAAATCAGTTTACTTAAATCGGTTAACTTTATTATATAAAAACTTATCTACAGTAGGGAGAAAAAAAATACAACACTATGTCATACTATATTCAATCGAGGCTCGATGCTTATAACGTGATCCAATTCCACTCCACTTATATTTTTTTTTATTCGCTAATTTTTAAATTTAATTAAAAACCATTCATAAGCGTTGTTTGATTCTCTTTCTGCTTAATTTTTTTAGATTTGACACCGTTAATCATACTATTCTCTGCCAAAAGTTAATTTTTCGAATACTGCTGCCGTGCTAATGTTGTCATATCTACCGGATAGAAGTTAATATGTGTATCATGATGGCACTAAATAAAACAATTTTTTAATATCTAGAGGTGTACCACAGAGCTCGATAGTTGGTCCACTTTTATATTCAATGTATTCTAATGACGTGCCAATAAAGTTGAAGTTATGCAATGTACAAATGTACGCAGATGATGTTCAGTTGTACATTAGGTGCATGCCGTGTAATATTACAAATTATATACGGAAAATAAATTGTGATACAGCACATCTTACACCATTACACAGATTAATAATACTACTATTGAGACTGTAAATAGTGTTAAGAATCTAGGAACTGTCTTTAACAACAGCCTTAACTCTGGTAAAACGGTTGTCATGTCCGTTTAATATTCGTTTGCTGCTCGCGAAAACATATCTCATCCCCACTTTACTGTACGGATGTGAACTGCTTTCTAGTTGTGACTCAATAAGTAAGAACAGGCTTAAGGTTACTTATAACAGTATTCCTCGATATGTTTATGACCGTACAAGGTACAGTAGGAGATTTGAGTTCTCATATCAAATCTATAATACATCTTTTGAGAATTTGTTAAAGTGTCGTATTCTGGTATACCTACATACAATCATTTATATTAGGAAACCCCAATATTTGTTTAATAGATTAGTTTTTTCAAAATCGAATAGAGGCTTGAACGGATATCTGAGAGACACTTTAACATCAATGCAATTCGTCTCTGGAATGAATTTCCGAACAACATACAATTACTAAGCAATACTAAGCATTTTAAGACTGCAATTATTAAATTTTTGAATGAACAATAATGTTCATACAAATGTAATTAATCAATATCCTTAGCAGTACTATTAAATAAGATAATATCTTGTTGTAAATACAGTACAGTACTGTAGCCTGAATAAATAAATAAAAAAAAAGTGAACAAATTTAGCGAGTAAAAACATGCAACGCAATGTATCAAAGATAAAAGTAGGTCAACTAGGGTAATTAAAATAAAAGTTTAATAAAACATTTGCAAATTGTGAATTTTTCTATTAAGAAATAGCTGTCAGCAGATAGCAAATTTCCTATTATAAGAGCTTTGAAAGAAGGCAAATCAATGAATGAAGTTGCTCATCAATTTAATATCAACAAATCAAAGGTTTGGCGGATTTCATTGCGATATTTTCAAACAGATAAGGTGAAAAGAAAACCAAGGAGTGGTGGATCTCGTAAATCTACCGCGAGCCAAGACCGTCAAATGGTAAAAATAGGAAAAGCTATTACACGAGTATATTGTATTGTATTGCATTGCATTGTATCGTATATAAAATATTAGGAAATCATTTTTAATTACAAAGTCAAAGTTCAATATAGTATATGAACGTTTTCAATACTTGGCTTTATTGATATGTGAGAGAAGATCTCAAAAAAGTTTGTATTATTGCACGGCCATTTTGCATATACGAATATGTATGTATGTACATACGACACGATGCACATCTTGGCAGTCATTATCTCTTGATCACTAACGTTGTTGTGTTCAACTTATAATCAATCGAGCGAGCGAGCACAGCACTAACGAAAGTTTTTCAAATTCTTTAATCTCGGACGGATATTTTACAATTAATGCACAATGTGCCTATTATTGAGGTTTAAATCTTCGTGAGTATAAATGCAGATAATTATTATTAAAGTCAGACAACAGACAGACAGACACACATACCCACTTGCGCAGATCTGTTGAGCTTTATTTTTCAATTTTGCTTAAGAGACAGGCATCTTTTCTGCTAAAGAAAAACATAATTTTATATCGACTAACTGACTAAATGACTGACTGATAGACAACAACAAAAAAAAACAGTATAAACAGAAAAAAAAAGGAAAGGAAAAAATCTTCACTATTTGTGGGAATCATACATTCTGATTTCAATATGCAATTTTGTTATTGTTGTTGTTATTTCATACGTACAACGTTTAATATAAACCAAGAATAATTGATTTTAGTCATTGCTTTTTTCCTTTGTTCTTTCATTGCTGTAGTATATGTAGTAGTAGTAGAAGCAGTATCAAATTAAAATTTCAAAACAGTCCCTTTTTAATTTTTTATATAATTTGTAATGAATGGTATGTATATATACAAAATCAGACGTGTTTATTGAACTCTCCATATCTTACCACAAACTAAACCAAACCAATGAAAGAAAGAAAAAAAAATATACAGAAATAACACATAATTGGTCTTTTTTTTTGTTTTTTTTTTTAGTAATTTAGGTAATTTTAAAATGAATCTTGATTTTTTGTTTTTGTTTTACTTAACGAAGTCCAATTTTTATTAACCCATTGGGTAAATAAATATTTTTCTCACCCTCACTTCATTTTGCTGTACTATGTAAATGCCACTTTGATGCTAAAAAAATATGAAATACTCGGTACATATCGACGTCTCCATTCTATAACGTTCTGAGTGTACGTTCTCTAACTTAAATGCTGTCAAAATTTGGTTAAGATGTTATGGGGAAAAATCTACTTAGAATATACAGTGACGAGCAGAGGTGAGTGCATGTTCACAATACTGATTTTCGTCATTCACAAAAACAAAACCATGCAAGCAAATACAAAAAAAAAATTAATTTTAATTCGTCATTTTATTCTTAACAAATAGCAGTAAAAAAACAATAATTAATGAAATGAATTCAATGAGTTTGAATGAAAAAACGAAAATAACCCACATAAACTCAATTTTGCAAGTTTCAAGAAACTAGCCCAATTTCAATATTTGGTCCATAGAAAGTTATTAAATATAGCTTGATTTACGTGGTTTGAGATGCTTTCTACCAAATGATCAATAAGATCTTTCGGAATTCAATGCTATTTCGCATTTATACGATCCAAAAGTTTGACCATATTTGTTGGGGCTGTTTCGTACTGTCGGAGCCGGATTTTCACGAATGGCCAAAAATTTTTAATCGGATTGAGGTCGGGACTTTGTGCGGCCATTCCATCTTCCGAATTTTATGGACAAATGTGCTTATCCCGAATAAGAATTTATTTTCCAACAGGATGGTGATCCGAAGCACACAGCAAAAATTGTAAAGATATGGGATGGGAAACAAAATTTTCAATTGCTGGAATATCCGCACAAAGTTCAGACCTCAATCCGATTAAAAATTTTTTGCCATTCGTGAAAATCCGGCTCGGACAGCACGAAACAGCCTCAACAGGCATTGTCAAACTTTGGGATCGTATAAATGCGAAATGGCATCGAATTCCGAAAGATCTTATTGATCATTTGGTAGAAAGCATCTCAACCCACGTAAATCAAGCTATATCTAATAACTTTCTATGGACCAAATATTGAAATTGGGCTAGTTTCTTGAATTTTCTTGAAACTTGCAAAATTGAGTTTATGTGGGTTATTTTCGTTTTTTCATTCAAACTCATTGAATTCATTTCATTAATTATTGTTTTTTTACTGCTATTTGTTAAGAATAAAATGACGAATTAAAATTAATTTTTTTTTTGTATTTGCTTGCATGGTTTTGTTTTTGTGAATGACGAAAATCAGTATTGTGAACATGCACTCACCTCTGCTCGTCACTGTACATAGAGTCATATGGCGCGTGAAAACTTTGAAAGCTCATAACTCAAAACACACTTTTTCGACTCAGAATGTTATAGAAAGGAGCCGTCGATATGTACATATACTATGACTAAAACTAAATCATACACATTAAGGAGGATTTATTAATTAACGTATGCTTTCAGGAATTCAAATGTGAATAATATTTATTGTACATACATACGTATGCATATACATACGTATGCATATACATACGTACCTATGTATGTATGTATACACATTACATTACGATTCAACTATTTTCCTATCAAATTTTGCGTTTTGTTAACCTCAAACAGTGGTTAATGCGTTCCTTTAAGCCTATAAAAAGTCCTGAGACTCAGGCAGTGAAAGGTTGCGAGTATTAAAGAACAGCATACGGTTCAATAATGTTGCGGTTATGTTATTGTGGCGGACTTGTTGTTGTTGTTATTGTTTTTGCTGTTGTTATTTAATTTTTTTTTGTTTTGTTTTCTTCTTAGCCCTTGATAGTAATTATCGTACTGTGTTTCTTTTGTTGTTCTTGCTTACTGTGTATTTTTAAATAATTATTTTAGCAACACCGCCGCCACCACCGCCGACATCATCGTTTTTATTGTGGCCTCTAAACTAAAAAAAGAAAATAAAATACAAAAAAAAAAAAAAAACACAAAAAGCGTTACTTATTATAACAACAACAACAACTAAAAAAAATTGTTTGGGCCATAAGGGAAATTACAAATAAACATGCACCTACATTGTACGGCCAAAACGATTACATATAGTATGTACGAGAGGAACGAAATAAAGAACGAAAATATTCAATGAATACTAAACCACTACACATACATACAACCATACATACAACTATACATTCGTGCATATGTATGTGTTCATACAATCGGTATAAATAAACGTATATTCAGGCATACAATGTATCTAAGTATCCATGTATGGATTTCCTAAGGCTAGTAGAATATGAATAACGCCCCCGTGGACCCTAGTTGTAGATATTCCGTATTTCCATATTTCAGGATTCCAATGGATTGAATTTTTATTTTCTAATTTGTTCTAAAAAGCCATAAGAATTTATATTTCTAGAGATTGCATTTATTCAAAATGTAAAAATTATCATTTAATAGGAAATAAAAATTGTTTTGTGTTTTTTTATATTATATTTAAATAGACAATACATTTCCATTTCATTCATTCATTCAATCAATAAATAAATTTAAATGGTACGACTACAAAACGAAATTATTTCAAAACAATTGGTCGCGGTTCATTTCGCACACAATCACAAAGTCCACTTGGTCATCACCATCACCTCTTTTTCATCTATTGAGCAAGTGGTGAAATTTCTGGGAATAGCAGGGCATCATTAGCTGACAGCATCAATAATGGGACTAATATTCCAGAGGTAGTTTCAACACGCATTCTATTAAATGTCTTGCAATACTAACTAGTAAATAAAGACATTCTGTGCTAAGAAAATGTCTGTGTCGTAGTTCTAATTGGTCATTAGACCCCTTCAGTCAGGATTACGACCTAGCTTCTCACACAACTTAAGTTGTTTTTATACATGAGTGGCAGGGCCTACAGTCATAGCTGCCAGATTTGACGATTTTTAGTCATTTTGACGATATTGTGCTCCAAAAATATCATATTGACGATATGACGATTTATGTCCTTATTTTGAGGAGTTTTAGCAATTAAAAATTTACGTCATATTCATTACTTTAGTACACTAATTAGTAATAATAAGGCTTAAAGTATTATATTTTTAAATTATTTTCAAATACCAGTGATAATTTTTCTGTATTTTATGCCTTTTTAATCCCTTAAAAGCCAAAAAATTACAACTCCTGAATAACATCGTAGTCAAGCATAATTTATCATTTATCGTTGCAGAAAATTTAAAAAATTCCAATATGGCTTCTAATATTACCATCGGAAGAACATGGGCAAGTAACATTTTTTTTTTTTTTTGTCGTACTACCAACACTCAGAGTATGGCATTGTATTTGGAACTAGGAAGGAAGGAAAGAGGAAGCAGTGTTTATGGACACTAGGATTGAATATATTTATACCATAAGTAACAGGAAAGGTCTCTGCAGGATGTGATCGCCGAGAAATAAGCCTACTTGTTTCTCATTAACAAGTCCCCTTATTTCGCTCGTCCAATATCCGTTGTTGTAGTGATAGAACAGTGAAACACAACCCACATTGAGTTGAACACACTATCGTGTTTAACGAGCTACTACGGCCTCTCCTGTTAACGGTCAAGAAGCCTCAAAATAGACGTTAAGGGCCAACCCATACAAGAGATTTGTATTCTATTCTCGGTCGGTTATAAATGCTGTAAATGGTAAAAAGATCAAATGAAATGTAATATTTATTGCTGCGTCTTAAGAAACCAAGGCACTGAAAAATGTGTCAGTTCTAGCGATCATCACAGTGAATTTTCATGCCCATAACGTCAAGATCTTCGAACTTCCTAATATTTACACCACACATGGGTATAGATGATGCACTATTATTGCTGCTTAACATTAACTTTATATGTTTTAGTTTTTAGAAACCTTTCAATTTATTTATTCATTTCTTCTGACGATTTTTATACGATTTCAATAAACGTCTTTGACGATTTTTTCCCAAATATTTGACGTTTTGGTGCTCCATTTATCTGGCAGCTATGCCTACAGTTTAAAGTCGACTTTGAACGGAAGATGTTTTTTATTGAAAAGCTTTTCATGGGAGTTCTATTTACTCTCAGAGTTTTTGCCAGGAATCCGATACGAATCCGAAGAAATGTTTTCATATTTTGGTTTTGATATCTGACCTGGGGTTTCAACCGTGGCCTTACGTCTAATAAGCCATCACACTACCTACTGGACTATGGCGACTTCTAAGCCACACATATGGTGTTTTATATAAATTTAGTTTAAAAAGTTTCTACATTACCTGAAAAAAAGAAATGCCAATTTTGCTTTTCCATTCAGAATATTGAGCAAATCCAGATTTTTAACCTATGGTTTGCTTGCCGACGTCTATATTTTAAGCTAATATTAAATAACAATTAATATAGTATATATTAATATGATACAATTAATAAGTGTTTTGAATAACTCAATAAGGAAGAGGTTGTCATATTTGATTTATGGACATTTGTCATCTTTCGCCCAGTACAGTAAAAGTGTTTATTCCATCATAAAACCCACACTTAAAGAAACCATCGAATCAGCTTTATACTATGTTAAGGCAGGCACTTTTATTGAGTACAATATTTTAAGTGTTTAGACACATAATATACGCAATATTTATTTACAGTGGTAAACAAAGCAGCTGGTTTGTTTTTTTTTTTTTTTTTGTTCGTAGTTGTTGACATTTGAGTTGTCAAATATTAATTAAAAGTGTTCGGAAAATCGTAATATGCTGACTGAACGTACTTATAACAGTACTGTATTTAAAGTTTTACTCAATATTATAACAATTAACGTATTTATTGCGCAATAATTAATTGAAGCTTTATATGAAATATTGAGCTCAATAATGTTGCTTAATGCGCCTTACGCAAAAAAGAAAATGACTGTTTGAACATAGTATTATACTCTACGATCAATTACACTTTAATCACTACATCACGCCACCTTACCCAATATTAGCTTAGAACAGGGATTACCATTTCATAGCACAATTGTGCAGAAATCAAAATAGGGTATATTACTAATATCTTTCTATGACTGTAGACTCTTATTCTTTTTTTCTTATTCTTATTTTCTCTCTCTTACTCACTAATACACAACCAAAAAAATTTTGGTAACCCCTGGCTTAGAACGACTTTAATAAACCCTAATAGATATGATGAGAGACAGCATGTTTTGATTATTAGGTGCAGGTATCAGAATAATTTATAGGAAATCTTTTTTCTTAAGTGGAAAGACTTTTGAAATTGAATTAACCGACAACTGTCAACAGTTAGCAGACCTTTAATTTTGTTTCAATTATTTGTTGAAAGTTAGTCGCAATTTCTAAAGTAATTCCAAGGTTATGGAAAGTATAGCTAATACTCAACTTGTGAAATATTTAGAATCAAGCAATCGGATCAGTGACATGCAGGACAATTGTTGTAAGGACATTTCCAAGTTGATCGGTGTATATTTATCGAAACTTGTTGTTTTTGCTATCAAGTAGTCGCTTCTTTCGATTTTTTTCGATATTTTTTAGGGTCACATTGTACAGGTTGTTATAGATGATCTCACAAGTGTCTGTTCTATTTCTAACTTAATTTCTTACTTTTTATTAAAAATCTTCTCTGTTTAAGTTTCAATCCTACATACTATTTTGCATGTGAATGTAATAAAGACATATTTTTGAAGTGTCAAAAGATTAGACAGAAGAATTAGAAGAATTATTTCACTCCATTTGATTTCTATACCATGCACACCACTTATATCCAACCGAATATGGAACATATATCTCACATAAGGACGACTATGTCAAATTTGATTTTGCCTTTGGGACTTCTCGACTGCATACAAGAAGGGTTGAAGATACAGAGAGGGCAATGGCGAACGGTATTCAGTCACACTGTTTGTACTCGAGTGAAATAATGGGACTTGCTGCCGAAAATTACAGAGTTTTAGGAAATACTCGCCTTTGTCGTAGAGTACATACGTTCTAGCCAAGTGGAAAATTCGCTTCTCAATCGCACTATATGTATGTTTTTTTTTCTAGAGACTAATACTGAAGTCGCCGTGGTCTAGTGGGTAGTGTGTTGGCTTATTAGACGAAGGGCCCGGGTTCGAATCCCAGGTCAGACATCAAAAACGAAAAATATTTCTTCGACGACTTCCTCTCAGCAGATTTCTGGCAGGGACTCTGAGAGTAAAAAATTGCCATGTAAAGCTTCTCAAAAATCTGTCGTTCGGAGTCGACTTTAAACTGTAGGTCCCGCCACTCATGTATAAAATTAACGCACACAACATAAGTGGTGTGAGAAGCTAGGTCGTAATCCTGACTGAAGGGTTGTAATGGCCAATTATGTATGTATGTAATACTTAATAGCTTCAGCTAAGTCGCCGTAGTCTAGTAGGTAGTGTGTTGGCTTATTAGATTGAAGGCCCGAGTTCTAAACCCTGGTCGGACATCAAAATGAAAATACGAAAATATTTCTTCGGCGATTTCCTCTCGCTAGATTTCTGGTCAAAAACTCTGACAGTAAATAAAAATGCCATGAAAAGCTTTTCAAAAATCTCTCGTTCGGAATTGACTTTAAACTGAGGCCTAGCAGTCATGTATAAAATTAACGCACACACATAGACATGACAGATAGACAGATAAATAAAGCCTCAAATCGTCAAATATTAGAAAAAAATCGTCAAAATCGTCAAAGACGTTCACGGAAATCGTAAAAAAATGTCAGAAAAAATAAATGCATTCATAAATTAAAAGTTAAAAAAATTGTAGTGAAACATTTAATCAAATCAGATACAATATTAAAGTCGAACCAGTTATGACTGCTAAGTTTTAAATAATATTTTTATAAAATATTGATTCTAAGGAATTTAGTTTAATTTCAATTATCTTTACTTAATACACTCTCTACATTAGCTGAAGAATGTGATAATGCTTAGAAACTAAAAGCTACCATTTCTTATTGTCATTTCTGATTATTTTTCTTTTTTTTCCAAAAATCGAGAAGATTTATATTATTTTCATAAAAAAAAATTGTTTAAGGTTCAAACAGTTGTTTGTTGACACATAATCGCAGCAATATTATTGCATCATCTAAATCTACGGGTGACATAAAAATTAAGAAGTGAGAAGCTCTTGAAATTCTAAACATGAAAATTCAATGTGCTGTTCGCTGGAACCCACACATTTTTCAATGCCTTAGCTTATTAATACATTGACTGCCAACTTCGAGATAACTTGTAGTTCCCTAAAAGGGAACGCAATCTCGTATTCACTAATATGAAAAAATCAAATTGTCGTGTTTTGGCCAGTTTCCTGAATACGGAGCAAGAAATACTTCACTTCTTCTGATCTTACTATTTACACTACTTATATCATTAATAGGTCGGTGACTCAACGTCAACTCCGCGTACAGGAGAGGGCAAATTTGCCGATTAATGACGATAGGATATCGAACTCTATTCATTCATTGCAATATGGCTTATGTTTCACTGTTCTATCGCTATTACAATGAATTATGCTCGAGAGAAAGAAGGGGACCTAATCCCGACAATCATGAATTCTTACATAACATTCGCCTTTCTTGGCAAGCACATCCGTATGTGGCAGATTGGCCAGTGGATTGTCGTTTTATGGTGCAACTACTCGTATGTGAAACTCTCTTCGTGGAGAGGTTCCAATTTTTGGGCTTTTAAGGGATGAAAAAGGCATAAAATACAGAAAAATCATCAAATAAAAATCGCAAATGACTTGAAAATATAATACTTCGCTCTTCGTTATTACTAACCTAAATCTGAGATAGTAACAATTGCAAAGCAAATACAAAGCTTAATGTGGCTTTAGTGTACTAAATCGTCAAACAGTCAATATGATATGTTTGGGGCACAAAATCGTCAAATCTGGCAGCTATGCGCACACAACATAAGTGGTGTGAGAAGCTAGAACGTAATCCTGACTAAAAGGATTGTAGTAACCAATTATGTTGTGTATGTATGTAACACTTAATAGAATATACAAATTTGGTTGTAATCACATTCATCAATATGCGTACGTACATACACTTTAATTTAAAATATTTTTGATTTCATCTCTGTTTTTTTTTTTTTTGGTTTTGCAATATACAATATATCATTACTGACTATATACAACAAATACAATACAGATTTACATTAGTTCAACAAGAACAATCTTAACAATTCAAAAAATTTAGTTTGAGCGTTCTTTAAAACTTCTTTACACTCCGGAAAATCCACTACTTGATAGCATTCATTAAAAGTTTTACAGGCTCGTCTAAAGGAATCTGATTTGTAGTAATTCAGTGAAAACTGAAATTGCGAGTAGGTCGCACAGGAATATTGAATTTCAATCGATTGAGCAGGAACTCTGAATCAACATCACCTCGCATTAATCCCAGAATAAAAAGAGTACTCATCATGGAACGATGACTTTTAAGAGTTGGCAGCTTAATCAAGGCTAGTCTACTCCAATATAGCGGTAATTCATAGCAGTTCCAACTAAGACCTCGTAAAAAGAAAATTAAAAACTGTTTCTGCTCTGACTCTGAATGCTTTTTATATGAACTACATAACAAGGGTCCCATATGATTGAACCGTACTCCAGGATAGGTTATTTATATGAACTCCATAACAAGGGTCCCATATGATAGAACCGTACTCCAGGATAGGCCGGACAAGAGATATAAATAACGTTTTAGTTAAAAAAGGATCAATAAATTCCTTAGACCAGCGTTTCATATAACCAAGTATGCCATAAGCTTTATTCACGATCATGGATATGTTATCCCGAAAGTTGAGTCTGTGATCCAATAGAATACCAAGGTTGAAAATAGTTTTAACTTTACCCAAAACAGAATTATCAATGCAATAGAAGGTACCAATCAATCTTTGAGTGTCTAAAAAATGTCATGTGCTTACACTTTTTAATATTTAATTCCAACAAATTCAATTTGCACGCACGACTTATAAAAACTGCAGAAGTCAGTACTACGTAGATCAAACCCATAAACATTGTTAAAAGTGTTAAATATTTTAACGTCGTCAGCATACATCAGTAGCTTGGAATTCAAAACAACTGAGGGAATGTCATTTATAAACAAAGTACAGTAAGACCCCGCTTAACGCGGTCATGCACCAACCAAAATTAGTATACTATATAGCGACGGTGTATATTATGTATCTTTTTCAATTTTCTTTTATTAGTCTGTTCAGAAAAAAATTCCAATTGTATTTTCTGAAGTCGCAATCACAATACGAAAGCATCTTTCCTGCGTCACAGTTGATTAATTAGTTGTCATCAACGTTACTAGGTGCATACGTTACTACGTGTTAAGATGTCTCGTTTAACGCTGTTTCGTTTAGCGCTGGAACTTATTGGAACGTATCCCCCGCGTTAAGCGAGGTCTTACTGTAGTGAATAAGATTGGGCCCAAATGACTGCCCTTAGGTACACCAGATTTAATAATTGTGAATAGATGTGACATTTCTAAATTTGACTTGTTGAGTTCTTTCTGACAGATACGAAGTTAACCATTTTACAGCAGAATCATTGAAGTGATAATTTGTGGAATAAAAGCTTATCAGTCTGCATTTTATTTAAAAATCCTTCATTGACAATTGTAGTGAAGATATTAGTTGTTGATGATCGAGATTTACGAAAGGAGATAACAGCGAAATTTGATGGTATAGGAGATCAGTTATCATTTTCTCAAGAAGTTCAGGAATGGCATTAATTTTGACAATACCTCTTTAGTTTGATATATCCGTTCTAATGTTACTTTTAAATAAAGGAATGATATATGATTTCTTCCAAATTAATGACGTAATTTAAGAGACATGTTTAATATTGCAGTAAGAGGCGTGGCTAGAAATGATGCACAATTTTTTAGTATACAGCTCGGTATACCATCAGGACCTGAACTAAATGAGTTTTTTAGTGAAATTAAGATCGAAAAAAACGGTGTTTATATTAATAAACGGAAAGGATATCCCACATGATTGATTTGTTGCATAAGGATGAGAAGTTCCAGTATCCAGTAAGACATAGAAGAATACGTGGTTGAGAAAAAATCAGCAAATGCATCATTTGGATCGTTTGACGAAACGCCCAAAAAAAAATATGTACCGGAAACTGTTGAGACGCTTTTTCAAAATCTTTTGAAAGTTCAAATTAATTTAATTTTTACAAAAATATAAAAATTTACGTAGCCATGTTTAACATGTATATCGATTTCGGTGCACATTAAACCTCATTTCTACGCCTAGCTGAATTATTTAATTCGAAATGTTTATATCGAAAATGTAATTATTGGTAGGGCTATTTTATGTAACGTAATGATGTTTAGAGCAATTTTAGAGTGATGTACCGATAACGGTACATACGGCGTGGTAATTAGTTATCGGAGCACTTTTGAGCTTTTATTAAATATGGCAGTTGTAAAGCCATCGATTTTATATAATACAAGAAACAATAGTTCAATTTCACTTTTTAAAATATAGAAAGTTACTGATTTCATATTTATTTAATGCAAATAATGACGTATTTTCTAAAGAAGCTGACCATGTCCTACCTTCTAGAATTACAAAATGTTATGGTAGACCAGTAAAAAGGATGCAGCCGTTCCATGGTATGCAGAAAGTATAAAAAATCATAATCGTGTAATTGAATTTGAGTACCTTATTCTATGTGAAGTAAATTTAATTTTTTGTTAAATTTGTTATTTTGAGCATTTTGCCGTTTGAATATTAATAATAATGAAAATAACAAACATTTTCTCAAAAATAAAAAAGAACATGTATTGAGATTTATAAAAGTAGTTATCGTGTACCGAAAATGGTACACACGTGGCCTAAAAATGACACCAAACAGCTTGGCAGGGAATGTGTTAAGCGACCCAATTACACATTATCCATTGTAAGATACTCGTACATACAGAAGTATGCAAATGAAGCTTTTAAGTTCCCCTTAGTACGAGTATGTATTTCAATTTAACAATTCGATTTTTATTTTATTTTGTTTTATTTTTTTTTATTTTTTCCAAATTTTACAATTAAAAAAATATCACTCACTTTTCCCCTACTTCAAGCCGTAAATCTCATCAATTTACATTTTATAAAACGAACGAATTAAGTATTAAATTTATAGAGCCCACAATATCCACAAAATAAAATAAAATACCGCAAAATAAAATGTGTACATAATACCAACAAAATATAGTACATATATATACATATGTATGTATGTATGTATTTATGTACATATATCGTATATAAGAGACGTGCCCTAAAATTTCTTCGAAGGTCTTACAATCTCAGAATTTTGGCATTGTATTAATGGGCCTGAGAATACGTTTCTTCGTTCATTCGTTCAATATATTTAGTGCATATGTATGTGTATGATCTCTTTATAAAAATTAATAATATTTTATCATTATTATTACTTTATACGTATTTTTTGTGTTTTTTTTTTGATTTTTTTTCTTCAGGTTTGGTTTTCTGTGATGGTGATTATTATTCTGTTACCACGTACTCTCCTCATACGATTTCAATCCAATTAAGTTCAATTATTTGTTCATGTTGTTGGCCGTTAATTTCTTGTATTTTTTTTTTTTTTCTGTTCGTTTTGTTTTTTTTCCCTCATTTGTATTCCCGCTCTGTAGTTCTTCTAATAACGACGATATTCGTTTCGTTTATTCTCTTGTATGTTGGTCAGCCTGATGAACAACATTCGTTTACGAGTATTTGTTAGTTAGTTTGGTATGAAATTTAATTGCGTAAATGTGAAAATAATTTTAATTATTTATTTATATTTTATTTTTATTTTTTTTTTAAATTAAAAATGATGATTTTTTTTTCGTCTTTCTCTGATTTGAAATGCCCTGCACGTTTGTAACATTTTAAAATGTGCATATGCTACATATGTACATATGTATGTACACATCAAAAAATAAAATCTAGTTATTCAAGCATATTTACCGTTTATATGAAAATCCTTTTCAATCAAATGTTTGAAATAAAAATTGTTGGCAGGAGTTGTACAGCATATTAAAATTTTAACACGTTAGCGGTCATTATCACAACTTGCCATTAAACTTGGGTTCAGTTAACGGTACTTTTGGCTAATGGGAACTGCAAAGTTACTTTTAACTTATTTTCGTTATTACAACTTACAGATAAAACTTTTTCAAAAATACGGCAGTCCTGGAGAAAATGTCGGTAAAACTGTTCAATTAAACATGCTTTTTCTAAATGCAGTGGCAACGAGGGACTTTGTTTTTTCTTCGTTCTATAAGCTAATTTTCAAGGCGTATCTAATAGGTAGGAGCGTCTCAACAGCTGACGAGTTTTTGAATGTCAAATTTTGTTGGTTTTTTTTTGTGTTTTGTTTCGATAATCATTTTCGCATTTATAAACCCTCATTTGTACCGGATGTATCCTTAACGATACGCACTCCAGAAATTCTTCAGGATTACTATTTTAAAGCCAATTTTATTAAAACTTTTGCAAGATGATTAATAATATTTAAGCCTTTAACACTAAATACATACATCTTTTAAACTACAACCTAGACTTACGATATTTATATTTATTTAGACGAGAATGATGAATTACCCAAAAAAATATTTCGGTATGTAAAGTGGAAATGCTATTGATTGCATGGAATATTTTTTTTTTAATTTATAGGTGCCCCACTTTTGCGTAATTAAGCATGACATCAAAATCAAAAGAAATTTGAATATATAAAATGAATTTAGTTTTTTTAATTGCTTTTATGCTTTTAATAATTTCCTATGGAGGTTTGAGGGTTAATTTTTTTGGCATTCCGCGTGCACTTTAACAAAAACAAAATGCCTGTTGTTTTTGCATTGTTGTATTTATTGTAGAGATGCTCCTACCTATTATAAATATGTCTTGCTAATTGTGTTTATATTTGAAGTTGCCATTTTGAAAATAATACATAATATGGCAAGTTCAAACATAAACTTAAATTTAAAAGTTACCAGCTATCTTTTCGTCCACTTACAACAATTGAAAGCAATTTATATGCCGTAGCCTAGTAGATAGTGTGTTGGCTTATTAAACGAAAGGCCCGAGCTCAAATCCCAGATCAGACATCAAAAGGGAGATATGAAAATGTTTCTTCGACGACTGCTTCTCAGCAGATTTTTGGCAAAAACTTTGGGAGTAAATAAAAATTGACATGAAAAGCTTCTCAAAAAAAGTCTGTCGTTCGGAGTGGACTTTAAACTGTAGATCCCGCCGCTCATGTATAAAATAAAAAACACACAACATAAGTGGTGCGAGAAGCTAGGTCGTGATCCTGACTGATCCGTAATGACTAATAATGTCCCTTTAAATTACATTTCCTCACAAGCTTAGTATAATTATTACCCGAGAATTAATGGAACGAGAGTTACAAGAAGTTTTACAAATAACAAGTGGTTCCTTCGATCAACTATTTGTAAAGCGCACACTTTCTGTTTTTTTGTAGTTTGGAAAATTACGAGAACAAAACTGAATGGCAACAATAATTTAATAAAACCATAATGAAATTTGTTTTTGTTCTTTATTATAAGCTGCCGAGAGTAAGTGCAGTAATTCTCTCACGAAATCTCCACATCAAACTGGCACATTAGTGTCCTTATTATTTTTCACATCACACTGTTATTGTTTTGACAGCCTGATCTGTCTTTTTTTAACATGTAGAATTCTTAGATATACAATATACAGCAGGTAGATAGGTAGGTAAAGGTGGCTGCCTATCCAAGAAAAGTTTCGATGAACTAAATTATCGCATGGGGCCCATTGTGTGGAATATACAATATGCTAAACAAAAGTTCATCAGATCAGAAAAAGCAAGTTATTAGGTCAGGTTACAGTTCCAAAAAAAAAAAAAAACACAAAAAATATACAAATCAAAAATATACAATCAAAACATATCCTTCATACATCCCTCGATTTACGTTGTAAAATGTTCCAGAAAAAGGCGACGTAAATCGAAACGGCGTAAATTTCAAATAACTCATACTATCCAATGCTTTCATTTAGGTACATTTTACAAAAAAAAAACTTTTACTATGTATTGAATCTTTTATATTTTGTTTATAAACAACAGAGGCGGCGTAAATCGAATGACGACGCAAATCGAAGTTGAAGAGAACAAAATTTTTGACGACTTTAATCGAAACAACCTAAATCGCGACGGCGTAAATCGAGGGAATACTGTAGATATAATTTGAAAATTTCATCAATTTAACCAACAGTTTGTATAAAAAATTAAGGTTTTTATATTTATTTTATTAATTTATTTCTGTTTTATTATAAAACAAACAATTTTTTAAAGTTTTTCGTAAAAGAAGAGACAAAAAAGGAAAAGTTTCAGATGACTCCATAGGTTCTCCCAAGGAGAACCCTGAGTAAATTTAGATGCCTAATAGAAGAAAATGTAGAAGATCTCTTAAGGTCAAGCACTCCATTTAACCTATTTGGAATTGAATGTACAAGTTTTCTTTAGTGTTTTCTGATGGCACCATTAGCAAGTTTTTCGGTTCTTTCAAATGATCTCCTAAACACTCTCTTGAAGTCATATTGGGACTTTGTGCAAGAGTATTAAGCTTGAGGGGACTTTAACTTTCTGTCAAAATATATTGCCAAGCTAACACTTTTGATGTTCAATGTATGTATGTATGTATTAAAAAGCTTATTGAGTATGGTTATTTGCAATTGGTAATTACATTTTTGAAATGGCTCTTGTGATGGGTGTGCAGACATAATACATATAAACATTTAACAAAAACAACGAACAAATATGTACAATTTGTTTTGGTTTTAAGAAAGGAAATTCGACCAATTACAAACCAGGCTGGGGAAATTATTTACTCCAGTTCTTATATGAAATCATTGGTGCAGAGCTGTTAATTAACATCAATCGTAAGCCAACACACACAGCACAAAGCAGATGAAATAGACGAAGAGAAATGAAAATAATTGCGAATAATTGTGGAATTACGTACGTAGGTACACAACGATGAGACATACCACGAATGAACACAAACGACAGTATACAGACAGTATGATAAACACACAGTAAACACAGCACGTAGTATATCAATCTGCCAATCAACGCTGTACTACGCCGTACATTACGGAAACTTTTCTTTACTGCATTCCACCCTCTCTCTTGGCTGTCTGTCTTTCGTTCCGTAACTCGAACAGTAATTCGCACTGATTGAGTTTGTACTTTCGCTCCAAAATTCACCACCACGTACATACATTCATACATACATATGTATGCAATCAACGAACTCTCAACCAACCAGTCAAGATTTAATTGAGACAGACAATTAAATCATTAAGTAAGAAACGAAAAGAAAGGTACCTCCCCGCCAATACACGTACACCCACCCAGGCAGACACAACATAAAATTGCTGTTCGGCTGGCTTCTTTAGCGTTGCGAATCGTCTTGAGAAAACCGTTATAATTAATAATCGTTTAGGTTTTTATTATTTTTTTTTTTTTGAAAAACAAAAAGAAAAAAACAAAAAATTAACTTTTCTATAATCACCTACAATCGCGACGTTTCTTTATTTATTATTCATTCGATTCCATTCCATCCCATTGCATTCCATAGCATTCTATTTCATATTATTTCTCGTATTCTCTTTCTCGTATTCTATTTTGTATTTTGTTGTTGATGTGTCACCATGTGTTACGAAAAGTCAATACGTTCAGTCGGAACGAACAGCCAGGCCCCATTACATACCGTGAGTTTAACGGTCAAATTCAAATAAAAATCAATATTTCGTTAATTACAAGACTAAAATTTGTCTAAACTGGCTACAACAACAAATACTTGGTATTTGGTACCCCTTGCTTGGTACACTTTTGCACACATACATACATATACATATAAATACATACATACATAGGGTAAATGTACCTAATGTCGGCAAATCGGCATTTTTATAAAAAAAAATGCAAATAAATAAGAAAAGCAAACTTTATTTACTAAAGTTAAAACTGATTTTGGTAGAAAAAATAGTTTTGTTCTCTTATGAAATGAGTAAATTGAAGTGGGATGAATTCTTTTGTCAATATTTGTCCTCATGCAGTGATGGTTTTTCAAAAAGTGGAGTAGTGCCAGTTTTTTAAAAAAAATTTTAGTTTAGGCGCCTCATTAAACAAGCAAGTATTTTTTTTTATTAAATTAAGTGTTTTTCAAATATTAAATTAAGAGTGAAAAATTAAGGAAATTAATATTTTTTTATAATTTATATTGCTGCCGGCATTAGTTCCTAATAATTATATGATTTTCAATTGTCGGTAGGGAGGTGTCGACTACTGGAAATTGAGTAAAAACTTGATTTACCCAATAGTCGGCATAGTTTATAATGAATACACTGAGAGCTGTCGAGAATCTAAAGTCGACGTTCTTACATTTATATAACTAGAAGTCCTATAACAGGACAAAAAATCGTGGTTCTGTAGGCATAATAGGCTATTCTTTGAATGTCAGGCAATATAAATTCATTAATATGTCCACCTACGGGAAAACGCTCATACACCAATATTCCCAAGAATCCCTAAAATGTGCTTTAATAAAAGTAACAAATGGCACATCTACAATATTGGGTGCAAGCAAAAAATATAGAGTCCCGCGTTCCACCATACAGGACAGAATCCATCAATCGGTTGATGCCAGAGAAATGGTCCTCAAGTAGTCTTGACTGAATCAGAAGAGGAATGTTTTGAGAAATGGTGCAAATACCTAGCAAATTGTGGATTCCCGTTAAAAGCTGAAGACTTGATAACTGCAGTTTAGGCGATAATAGTAGATGATCAAAAACCTATACAGTTATCCTTTCCTGACAAAGCAGAACGCTTTTGACATTTTAAATGATCCATCGCGAATATTTAATGGAGATGGACCCCAAAAGGATACAGAAACGTTACAGCATCCAAGTGGGAATTGAAAATAAAATAATAACAGTGCTGCTGGTTTTTTGAATAATATCTATAGCTATGTCGAATTCTGCTGCCTTTATTTCTGTATTAATTTCGTGTGCAAAACTTCTTTTTTTTAACAAAAATTTTAATGCCGACAATAGGATCATTTTTTGCCGAACTTAGGAACACATGTGCCGAGCTCTGAAAAAATCGATGATTTGAACAAAATATTTCAATTACTTATAATTAACTATTTTAATGTTCAAGGTTGTTAAATGAATTTAAAACTAAACTTATCACATAATCGTAATAACTAAACATCATCTCAACACTACTTTCCCACTTTTAATCAGACCAGTTTGCAAAAGAGAAAAAAAATAAAACTGCCGATACCCTATGTACAGATTGTTAAAAAAATCTTTCCACATAGAAAAAAATACAAAAAACTTTGAAAAATTTATTGATTTCTAATATAAATAATCAACTTTTTCAATTATTTTCAAACAAGATTTTATAAACAAACAAATATTTTGTTAATACATGAAAATATTCTAATGTAAAATATTAAATAACAAAAACAATTCAATTTTACTGCTGCCAAAAAGATGTTTGCATACATGAAAAAATATTAAGACTTGTGCAATATTTTTAAATTTATGGTGCTAACTAGCAGATTGTTATAAACGAAATACCTCCAATAGCTATTTGGGAAACATAACCAAGTTAAATCGTAAAAAAATACCTTTAAAACAAGTAAAATTAGCAATATGCCAAAAACGGCTTTTTGCGAAAAAGAACTTTTTTATTGTTGAACATGATTCTGTAGGGCTTCAGTAGTAACTTTTGTTCTGGAATTTTTTCGTAATTCCGCTATTTACAAAATTACCGTTATTTTTATGTTATTGAAGAAAATCTAGATTTTGACCCATAAATTTCGAAAATTCAACCAGATGATGTTACCAACTTTGTACAAAACCCTTTGACGAGTACATTTGCAGAATATATGAACCATAATATTTGTAAATACAGGGTGCTTCGATACATTTTTCAATACAAATTAATTTTTCGCCATTTAGCGGCAATAATTTGTAATACCACTATTCAGCAATTAGACAGATAATTTGAGTAACTTTCGATCAAAAAACAAATTTTGAAAATCGGTTGAAAAATGACCAATTGAGAAAGAAAGGAGCTATAAAATATTAAAATAGTTTCCAATTTATAAAAAAATATAATTAAATTCATCATTAAATTTTTTTAATTGCTTACATTTTTAGTTTCGAATAAGATTATTTAATTTTTTTTAAAAGCAAACTGAAATTTGTGAGGAACTAAATTTAAGAACGATACTTTATTTATATCTTCAAACTCTAGACATTCGAATATTTGAAGCAACACATCCTTGAAAGTAATATGATCACGAGCAACAATTGACTTACAAGTGCTAATGTTTTTAACCCTAAATAGTTAAAAAAAGTTAAACACATCACTATTGTTCAAATCGTTTTTCATTTTAGGCGCCCGTTAGTATCTTTATATAAACAGTTTAAAGAAGCTTTACAGATTTGATACATTATTCAACGATTTTTAAATAAAATGCAAACGAAAAAAATAGAAGAGAAAATTAAGACCGTTTTAGTGAACTTTCAGTTAATAATAACTTTGGAATATTATATATTTTCTTGATTAATTGAAAGTCATAGCATAGTATAGGGTGCCGGCTAGAATATCAACAGCCGTACAGTGCGTTGGCCCATAGAAAGAACAAAGTTTTTGCAAGAAATTTTTGTAAAAGGATATATGGCAGGACCAATAGTCCTTGCTTTGATTTTACATACTGGTAGCATTATATGTATCTTAACTGCAACTTTTCATAACTTTACATACATTTTTGTGTGAAATATGAAGATTTTAGTTTAAAGGACATATAGGAGGTGGGCGTATCCAAATTTTTCTTAATTAAGTGCGTTCACGACAGTACACCAAATTTCAAAACCCTATTTTTCACTCTTTCTATTTCTGCCCCTTTTTTTTAAGGGTTCAATGCACTATGTACCGTCTTATCACGATAGTAAATGAGATATAAGTTTTTTACTTAACCCATGAGAGGAGTTTTGTTTCCCAATGTAAAAACAGTCTTAATTACTGACATATAATTCATTTCATTAGCATAAATTTCAGTTTTTTACAATATGTACTCTACTTTTAAAATTAATTAATAAAATTTGCCGAAAATAGTGTTTAGTGTTTTTTAAACGGCACAATTTGAGCTGAATATTTTGGCTTGAAAGTCAGCGTAGTTGTTGACGAGTATAATATGTAAAATTCTGCTAAGTTGCTTAAAGATTACACTCCTACTTCAAAAGTTATATGTGAATGAAGGTGAAGAAAAAAGGGCATTTTTTTTAATTTTTTCACATTTTTTTTTACATTTTCCACATTTTTTGAAAACGAATAGTGGGATCGTCAAGCAATTTCGCGAAATTATAAATTTTGAAGTCGTTAACAACTGTGTTGAATTTCAAGACTTAATATTCAGCCCAATTTGTGCCGCGTTAAATGTTAGCAGTTGTATTTTCTTACTTTCAAGTTTTGTTGCTGTAATTTTTTTTCTCTCAGTGTATTATTACAACAATACCAAAAAATGGAAGATTAATAGCCAAACTAACTATCCAATAAAAAAAAATATTGATTTTGTAGCTATTAACGTAAATAATGCGTTAAATTCACGAAAAGTTAAAAAGCCTAAGTTTGAAAGGCAACCCTATATTTCCGTTTTAGGGCAAGTGAGGGACGATCTAATTAGCAATTAAAGTAGCTGGCTCTACCCCCGAAGCATTAAAAATAATTCGGCATTCATAGCTTTAAAATGAAAAAGTAAATTTTTTTGGCATATTGCTAAATAAAATACATCATTTATGCATAAAGTACTAATTTTTGCCCTTTTTTTCTCCCTATGTCCCATTTTTCCCCTTTGGTTTAAAATTTTTAAAAGATTTATAGCCCATAACCTGTACCGATAAAAGCTCGATCAATATCCCAAATTTCAAGAAAATCGGTTCAAGCGTTCAGGCGTGATTGGTTATGCTCTTAATTTTCCCGTTTTTCACCCCTTTCCCCTTTTTGGATCCCTTTTTTCAACTTTAGAAACGGAACACCTCTAATAGCTATTTGGGAAACTTAACCAAGCTAAAGCGTAAAAAAATACCTATTACCATTTTTTCTCCATTTCTCCCCTTTTGATCAAAATTTTGAAAAGATTTATAGCCTATAACCTGCACCGACAAAAGCTCGATCTATATCCCAAATTTAATAAAAATCGGTCCAGGCGTGATTGGGTAACGAAGAAAACAACTAACATTTGAGAAACTTAACTAAGCTAAATCGTAAAAAATTACCTATTACCATTTTTTCCCCATTTTTCCCATTTTCTACCGTTTTAGTAAAAATTTTAAAAAGATTTATAGCCTATAATCTGCACGGACTAAAGCTCGATTTATATCCCAAATTTCTAGAAAAGCGGTCCAGGCATTCAAGCGTGATTGGCTAACAAATAAACAAAAAAAAACAGACTTACAGAAAGATTTATAATATACATATATTAGGATTAGGATTACCGTTTGCAGACAGACGCCTTCTCATGGATTAAATAAGCTTCAGAATGTCATATTCTAATAGTATTTTTCCTACTCTACTTTGATGAACTTTATCAATTCTTTTTTATTTGTAGGCGATCTTTTTCCTACCATTTTGTTTTTTTAGGTGAACCCACAAATTTTCGAACTCAAAAATTCAGAACTTTGGGCAGGAGTATCAATAACTTTGTTGGAGTTGTAAAGTAACCATGAGTTGCATTATCTTTATAGTATTTGCAAACAAATTTATTCGGATTAACGGGGTCAATAAAATGAAATTTCTTAATGCTGGCGGTCAGTTCTATTTTTAAAATCGAAAATCCTGATTACACCAACTCCCTTGCTGGATATACCGCCCTATACCATTACAGTCAGTTTACTGTATAAATGTATAAAGATTTTTATTTGCGGTCCGGGACGTTATAATTCGTCTCATCTGAGAAAATAACATCGTCCCAGTACTCCGGAGGAAGTGAAATGTATTCGTTAGTAAATCTTAATCTCTTTTCGACATTGTGTGCTGACAGCAGGGGTTTTTTCGTTTTCTTCCTCCACTTTTAAAGAATATTTGTGTTTTTGGAGAACATTTCTGATGGTTTCTTGGGAAACACGTAACCCAAAGCCTTTTTTCACTAATAGTGAAAGCCTTTTTTCACTAGAGCTAATCATCTCGTACTGAATTGCAGACTATCATACACGGTTCTAATAATTTTTCTTTCAACTCGCTGCGTTACCTTTTTTGGCCTGCCTGTGGATCCTTTGAAGTCTGGTCTACTTTTTCAGCACTGCATATAATATCGGCGATTTTCTTGGCTAATTTGTCTTTGCAATAGACCAATTGTATAATATTTTTGGGAAATTTTTGTTGTTTTCCTGGCAAGAACACTTGTTATTACCAAAACGTTGTTTACCCCTTTCACATTCCATATCATTTGTAAAAAACCCAAAATCCACAACATTTTTGGGAAATAACGGCATATTTTTGTAATTTTTTTTTATTATCTTCAATATGTAAAGATTTTTTTGTTGTTGTTATTATTATTGTAATATGTATGTGTGACTATTAGAAAACTAATAGTGCCTTAGGGTCTTACAGTGATAAAATAAAAAATTGTTTAAAGATTTTTTTGTTGAAATGTTGTTCTTGAATGAGGATGACATTTAAAATTTTTTGTTCTGTGCGAAGATTTTTTTTGACAAACTGAAATCAAAACTTAATTTTATAAATTTTATTTTATTAAATTTCCTTTTTTTTAAATTTTTAAAACAAATAATAAATAATTTCACTGGGAGAAGTCATCGAAATCGAATATAAATCGAATCGAAAACAGAAAACGAAAAGTGCCACGAATAAAAGAGACAAAGAATGAAAATAAAAACACCAAAACAAAAAACAAAAACAAAAATAAAACACATTACAACTCTAATAAAAACATTGCAAGACAGTTAAAGTATTTTGTAAATACCGTTAAATGTATTTATGGTTCGGTCATGAATGTGTCCCTCTCTCTCTGTGTGTGTGTGTAGATGTAGTATATAAAATATGTATGTATGTACATAACTGTATTCATCGGTTTGTACGAAGTACGTGTTACTTTCATTTAATTGGAAGGGTTCGTAGACCGGAAGGAAGGATAATTTCTTTTTCTTTTTGTTCTTGTTGTTGAACACAAACTGTAACATGTGTTTTTTTCAACATGCGACTATATATACATACACACTTATATGTAAGAATACCTAAATACATATGTACATACAAATGTGTGTTGTGTCCATCTCTCGTTTTATTTTTTTAATTTTTTTTCTCGTTGATATCATTATTATTATTGTTGTTATCGTCTTATTAAGTTTTTTTTTCGTTTTGTTTGTTTGTTTACTTGGCACCTCGCATTAACAAACATGAAACCGAGACAACCAAAGTCGTAAATAATAAAAAAACAAAAAAACAGGAAAATAACAACAATAATAATAATAAAAAAAAATAAAAACAACAGAAGGAATAAAAACAGTAACACAAACACACACTACTTATACTTACAGACAGAATACAGTAAATTTAACAGGCTGCAAAATTAAAGAGAACAAGGAATACCTGAATACACAACCGCTAGGAGAGTACGAATGAACCGCAGCAACTGTTTTATCTCTATGTTCGATAAAAAACCAAAAAAGTGCTATCCGTGAATTAAAAAAGGGCCATAACTTTCGCGTAGGCCAAAAACGGAAATTGCCGTTATTTGAAAACTGAAGGAAATGATTTTTAATCGTTCAACTTTGAAAATTACACCTGATTTAAACTTGGTGAATAAGAGATGTAGTCGCCGTAGGCTAGTAGGCAGTGTGTTGACTTATTAGACAAAAAGCCCGGGTTCGTATCTCAAGTCAGGCATCAAAAACGAAATATAAAAAAAAAATATTTCTTCGGCGACTGCCTGTCAGCAGATTTCTGGCAAAAACTGAGAATAAATCAAATTTTCATGAAGAGCTTCTCAAAAAAATCTGTCGTTCGGAGTAGACTTTAAACTTTAGGTCCCGCCACCAGCGTTGTCAACTATAAATAAACAAAAAGCAACAAACTTGTTAAAATCTACACTTGACAAATTATTTTTTTTTAAATTTTTGATTCGGTGTCACTGACATGAAAAGAAAATCACTAGGTACTAACTCGAAAATTTTCCGCGTCGAAAGTTCTAAAAAGCACTAAAAACAGTGCTAAAAGCACTGAGTTGATACCGCTGCCCGCCACTCATCTATAAAATTAATGTACACAACATAAGCGGTGTGAGGAGTTAAATCGTAATCCGGACTGAAGGGTTGTAATTACCAATTATGTATATATGTATCAGAGATCAGCAATGAATCATTTTTTCAACACTCATAAGTACTCATGCAGTTTTGAGAATTGAAATTTAACTATTCTGATTCATTCGTACTCTCTACAACATTAATTTATAAGTACAGGTTGCAACGAGTATAAGTACAACGTTGAGATCAAACTCACAACATTCGAAATATGTTTGATTCATTCGCCTACTCATTCTGATTCATAAATCTAGAAAAATACTTATAATACTTTGAGCATGAGTATGATATTCAAATAAGTATGAATGTGTGTAAGTATCTGAAATTATAAGTATGACTAGAGATGGGTTTACAGCCGGGTATTTACCCACTTATACCCACTTTCATACCCGGTTATTTACACAATTTCGGGTAAATACTCCTTTGAATAACAAATAGTCGTTGTTACGTAGCGTAACAGAAATGTGGACATTTTCGAATTTATTTTTGAACATACAATATGTCATGAATGAGTTTTCACATTAAAGAAATTTATAATTTTTGTGTTATTTCATTAAAAAAAAGTTGTTTTTATTTTAAAACAAAAACAGTTTTTAATGCATTCATATTCCGAGTCGACTTTAAACTGTAGGTCCCGCCACGTATGAATAAAATTAACGCACACAACATAAGTAATGAGAGAAACAAGGTTAATAATCCTGACTGAAGGGTTGTAATGACCAATTATGTATGTATTAATATATTATTTACAAAGATTTACAACAACAACAACAAAAAAAAAAAATTAATTTTGATTAAAAAATAAGAAATAATTTATTGAAAACCATTAATACTCAAATATTTCATTGTCAAAAAAAATCTTTTCACAATATAGTTGTCTTTGTCTTGTTTGTAAACATTAGATAATTAGTGATATAATACCGTTAATTTTGATTTACATCTATTGTCTTTATACATAGTTTCAAAAATCATGCATACCAATGTACCAAAGCTTGTATGCCAATTTTTTGTAGTGCAGACGTGTTATAAAGAGTTAAAAACAATGCCAGGAAATAGGTTTTCGTACAATGTAATTCAACTAATTAATTACAATCACTATTTGGGCACAAGTGCTCAGGAGCTGTCAGAGAGGTTTTCGGTATCAAGAAGATCCATTTAGAATGTAATTAATTGTACTGAAATGGAGGGTAGGTTAGAACTAAAACGTGGAGGTGCTCCCACGACTAAATTTAACAATCGCATAGAGAGAAGAGTTGCTCAGGACGCAAAATTTCAACAAAGACTTTTCGAAGGAACTTAGAAAAGAATGTGATGTTGTTGTTTCTAACGAAACTGTTCGGCTGGTCTTGCTGAAAGACAAATATTCTTCGAGATCATATCGTAAAAAACCACTACTTTCCGCAGTAAGGAAACAAAGGCATTTCGCAATCTGTGACTTATTGGGACGACGTAATGTTCTGCGATGAGACCAAAATAATGTTACACTATAACGATGAACCAAGAAAAGTCTGGCAAAAGATGTAAACAGCGTTAGAAAACCAAAATATAATATCAAATGTAAAATTTGGAAAAAAAATTTCGACCATGGATTGGGTTTGCAACTCAAGTAAAGGACCCGTTTTGAAAACGAATTTAAAAAGCAGTGCAACAAAATTCGCCTTTATGGAGGTAAATAAATCAATATTATTACTACGTTTTGAAAAGAGTTTTTTGACAATGAAATATTTGAGTATTAATGGTTTTTTTGTAAATCTTTGTAAATAATCATCATCTCATATATATTATTTCTAAAGCACTGTTTTTGTTGGTTGCAAATATCTTCCATAGCACCGCATCAAATTTAATGAATGATATCTCATTTTAAAGCTTATATCTAACACTAATGACGAAAAATAATTAGAAATTGAAAAATTAATATTTTCATTGATAAAAATTAGATTTCATATAGAACTGCATGATAATACTGTTGTCATTATGATTATATGGTTTTTGTTCAAGTGTGGTAATACAGGGTCGCTTAATAGTAATGCAATTCTACATAATATAGTATGTATTAAAATCTATCCTGGCAATACCGCTATTTACTATAAAGCCGTTTATTACTAACTCAGTTATATATAATATGCATATTAAATTGTAAAAAGCTTTTTTGGCAATACTTTGCAGTAGTTGTTAGATCAACTGCGATAAACAACGTCGCTTTATTGTAATGCTATTCCACATAATAATATATAAAGTTGTAAAAGCCATTTTGGTAATGTCGTTATTGCCATGGCATTGTTTGTTTTATGAAGTGTAGTAATACGGTGTCTTTTAATATATATATAGTGTCAGCTGATACTCGAGTGCGTACGTTTAAAGATATTTTTGTGTGTATTAAGGATTCGTACAGGCAAAAAGTTAACGATGATCATGTCATTACTTCTAACATTGTATTTAAAGAAGTATTATAAAAGCATTTAAACATACGTATGTATGTATGTAAATATGTATGTAAATATGTATGATGATATTGTGATTTTTAATATTTTTATACTTTTAATAAAATTTCTATTAATTATTTTCATTTGTGTTACAAAAATTATAAGTAACGGTGCGAAATATTCGCACGGGTCATCCAGTATGAATAAATTAAAAAATGTTTTTGTATGTTAAAACAAAAAAAAAAAAAAAATAATAACACAAAAATTGTAAATTTCTTTAATGTGAAAACTCATTCTTGACACACTGTATTCTCGTGTACTTTTGTTACACATTTGTATGTACATATCTTGCCGCTTTTTGCTCAGATAAGATAGTTTTGGCTTCTGAAAACATAACAAGGATTCTTAATAAGAACCCCATATCAGCGTGCTTAGGGAAATTCAATATAATGCGATAGCACCAACAATGCTGAAGCAACTAAAAAGTTTACAGTTCCGAAACTCAAGCTTGCATCTCAGTTCCATAAAAAGAATTTGGTTTATTCATTCATAAATATTTGTTCCTTGCGATTAGTAAATGAAATAAAGTCCGCATGTTGATAATTATATTTTAAATGATTGATGGGAAGAGCAAAAAACAAAAAAAATTAAAATTTTTGGAAACATTTTCATAGAAGCGGAAGTAGCTAGGAAGTTTCATTATCACATTGCGAAAAGTGATTCAAATTACCGAATGTTAATAAAATGGCAAAACATTAAATTACGTACATCAAGTGTCCATTATTAATAAAAACTAAAGCAGCATCCCTTACAAGCCGATATAAAATCACAGCTACTTAGCGAAATCTTTTGAATTTTTGATTGCATTGCAGAATGGATTTGTAATCTCGAATCAAATTAAAAAAATATACGCAAGCTTTTAATGAAATTAAAAGTAAGCTTGCATTAGAGTTTGCTTCAACTTTGATACTGAATGATGCCGAAAAAACTCAGTTATCAATCATATTCAATGCACGATTTAAAAAACCATTAAACCGATACATTTAGCTCCGAATTTGCTAGATCCTAAGGCATAAGGAAGTGGAGCTAGATACATTGGAATTCATTCACACAATGTCACAGGAGCTAAACATAAATGTAATGGTAGATTATTCTAATTACAAGGCCAAAAACTTTTGCCTGGGGCTGTTTAAATGAGATTTCTCCAGTAACTTGGTGGAAAAGAATTTGTGGAGGAACGTAATTAAGCAAATTAGCTGTTCGAATTTTATTGCATGTATCGTGCTACTGGAACTTGCGTTATAAAAATAGTTTACCACCTTCAATACCCCTGTAACTTCAACAGAAATCACGCACTCGACTCGATATGAGTTTTTATCGGATACGGACAATTATAGCGATTATGACTAAATTTATGAATTATTTCAGTTGTTATTAAAAATCTAATTCATAATAAAAATAAAATTCTTTTAATTTATTTAAATTATCCTTTATTCTGTTTTATACCCACAGGTGCTTAGGTAAATACCCAGGCATTTATCTTTAAATACCCAATTTACCATTTGGACAATTTTCCCTTGTCCCAACACCAAGTACGACTCGAATCTACTCATAGTTTTGAATAATATTTTTTTGTAAAATATTTCCATTTGACGATTTTGTCTGATCTGATCAGTTCTAAAAAACAAAACACCAATCTTTGTGAACAAGTCCAATTAAAATATTGTAATAATGCCGATGTGTTTGTAATAAAATGTACATTTAATAATACTAATAATAAAAAATACTTATAAATAATAGGTATTTCCTGCAAATAACAATTCATAAAAATCAATTTTATTCTTCAGATTTCGATTTCTTTTGTACAAAATCTGTAATGTAATCAATCAATTCAGTTTAGTAAATACAGTGGCCTAGGGATATTGTGAACCCTTTGTAATTGAAATTATTACATACTCAACTACATATTGCGAACTCATTATTTCGTAACTACAGAAAGAGTTAGGGAGTTTAAAATTTTTTTTCGTTATACAAAAAAAGTGTCCCTCCTACAACACTTTCGATATGTTCTTAATAATATGACGTGTTATGTGAAACCGTGCTTTAAGAGACTAGAAGCTGGTACAAAAACAGGGATTAAATTCCATAAAAATATTTTAATGCCATAGAAGAAACTTTATTTTTATTAAAAATAACAAAATAAATAAAAATCAAAGTAAATATATAAAAAAAAACAAAAATCGGCATATACATCTATGAATGTATATTATGAATTTAGTTTAGTAATTTTCTTCATCATCGCCGCTCAATTCAATTAAATGGGAACGTTTTTTCATCTTCACTTTCTGAATTTGCATTTATATTTTGTTCACCTCCTGATATCTTTAAAAAATCCCTAATTTTGCTTTGTTTCCTTGTCCGTCCAAGATTGTTGTAAATTTATGGATATGGCGGTAAGCAATTTTGTAATTTCCTTTTAAATTTTCGGCTTTTTTCAGCGCAAGGGTCTGCATTCAAGAACAATAATTTCAATTTTTTGGCCATGTCTAATCCTTCCTGTAATTTTTTTAGTGTCAAATTCTCAACTTGTGGTTCGGATGTGATATCTACCAAATCTGCTTCCCCAACTTCTTGTTCAACTAATAAGTTTTGTACATCTTCAATAGCCATATCCACAAAACCTTCTGCTCCGATCGACCTAACAAGTTCTAATATGTCACCATCTGATTCATGCACGTTTTCTATCTCAACTACTGTTGGCCATATCTTTTTCAAACAGCAATTTAATGTTGTAATTTTCAATTCAGTTCAGCGATGCAAACTTTAATTGAAAATTGCTTCCAAGCTTCCTTCACATCAATAAATTTTGAATCAATTATGTCTAAAATCCATTGTAATGATCTTCTTATGTAATAAGTCTCAAAAAAAAATTTTTTTTGTTGTAGAAGTACCGTGTTATAAGAGGTTTTCAGAAATTTTTTAATCGCGTTAGAGTGAAATCGTGTTGAGGGATAGATCGACTTCCTAAACGCAAGTTGCAATGCATATTTACAATGCATACACTTCGTAAACACATTTGTAAACTTTCTGGCAACGTCTAATGTTCCTAATCGTTTGGCAACTGACTTCAATGAGTATCAGCTGTCAAAATCGCGCATCATTTTTATTTTGTATGCAAACATTTAAGCTGCAATATATGCAATGATAGATTTTTATTTAATTGCGACAAGACTTCGTCATGAACTAGATTTTACGGGCAAAAAGCAGAAGCGAAACATCATTTGAGAAACAATCTTAAGGGAAATAAAAGATGTTGATAGTTCCTTCCCCTTTTCGAGAGAAGACATCACTTTTATGGATGAGTTACATAGGGACGTTCCTAAATGCCGATAAAATGCAAAAAATGTCTCCGCAATGCAAGGTTGCATTTAAGACCTGTTTAACATTGCATACGCATTTTTAAAATTATGAATTGCAACTTCCGTTTAGGAAGTCGACCATACCAAATTGTAGGATACCTGTACATACCCAGTTACATACATGTTTGTGTGAGTACAAATACATTACACGAAAAAAAATAATTATTGTTCTTAATGTGTGAATAGGCCCGTGCAAAAATTAGTTCACTACCTATATCCCGAGTAAGGTCGGTAATTTAAAAATTTTTTTTTCTTTCGGTTTTTCAAAACTAAGTTGTACTCATTAATTTATTGCGTAGGCGGGCATGGTACATAACCACATATATTTTAAAATGTTAAAATCGTTTTATAAAACATTTAATTTTGGAAAAAAAGCAATTATTATTAATATAAACAAAAAAAAAATTTGTGTAAAAGTCTTAAACTTATTTGGTTGGGTAAGTTTGGAAGGAGAATTTTTTAGTAAATTCTTTAAATTTTCATAAGTACGAGTACATACATATCTCTCACGCTCAATCGGAAAAATAATACACAGAAAAATTTTTGATTTGTATCAAATTAGCGCATCATTTATACAAATTCAAAAAGTTAACGTCGCCGCGTCGTCTTTACTTTCGACTGCGAAATTAGCGTTGAAGTCAACGCTTATAGCGACATCGGCATAAACACAACACAGACGTTTTTGCTTCACATGCACATCCACAATAAGTGGTGCTTCTTGTCTGTCAACAATGTTCTCATTTACTCTACTCCACAATATCACTACTGCATAGAATGAGAGCTTTTTTTTTTTTTTTTTTTTTTTTTTTTTGAAGCAAATGAAAAGAGCACAAAAAATGAGTTAAACTCAATAATACTCTTCATTCATTGAGTAAAAGAGTATAATATTCTTGAAAGGAATATTTAAATACAGTGTTACCACATAATTTGCAAGATTTCAATAGAATTACACGTACGATTTTAATTGGATGAACTAATAAATGAAAAAATGTTAAATTTTTTTAATTTTTTATGAATATTGGATAAAAAATTTTATAAAATATATGGAATTTGCATACATATATTCCATGTACAAAGTTGTAAAATGTAAAGACCACTACTAAAATGGTTTTAAATTAGATATTTTACCGAATACATATGTTAACCCTTAGAGTACAAAGCTCGATTTTTGACATAAAGTACGGAGTGGGTTAACCAACTAAGGTCCCTCAAAGAAAAATGTGATTTTTATGTCTTTGTGTTAGCATAAAAGAACTAAAAATATTATTTTGAAAGTAAAACATTATTTTATTAGTTTTCAACTTTTATTTTTAATCATCACATTATGTAGTTGCGAAGTTATTGAGGCAAAAACTAGGATTGGGGGATCTAAGTTAACCCACTCTGTACTCTAAGCGTTAATATTACATAGTTTTGAAGTGATTATTACTAATTGATTAGGTATACTATTGTTTTGAATACTCTACCTGCTATTAGTGTTGAAAATTTCAGTACTTTAGTACTTTTTTCAGTACTTTTCCATTTCAAAAGTACCGCTTATATTTTAAGTCTTGCGCTTTTCAACTCTAAATGCATTTGCAACATGTTCAACGTAATGCCGAAGGTAGATTTTGTCTTACGCCACCACGTTTAGCCAACAAAGCAAAAAGCAATGAAAACGCTTGTCGAACCGGGGTGTAATTTCAGTAAGTATTTGCATTACTTTTCATATTACACGTATAAGTCGTAATTTTTTCTGTATTAAATATAAATAAATAAACAGTCTAGTAGGTAGTGCGCTGGCTTACTAGATGTGGGCCCACGGTTAATACCCTATCTCAGACATCTCCAACATAACGAAAAATTATAAAATATTCCTTTGGCGACCTCATTCTGTTAAAAACTCTGGGAGTAAATAAAATTGGCATGCTAAAGTTTCTCAAAAATCTATCGTTCGGAGTGAAGTTTAAACTGTAGGTCCCACCCAGCGTTGCTATTTGCCAAGTTTTCCCTTTTTTGCAAGTTTTTTGAGATGCGGAAAGTGTTCATTACATTTGTTTTCTAACAAAACAAATTTTTTCGACAAAATTAAATTTTAAATTTTTTTCAATAAATTCAATAATAACAACAAGAAATATTTACATCTTTAGATAAAATATTGTGTATATTACTACTGCCGGGCAAAAGTAGTACAAAAACACCAACAGAGGGCATCGGGTTTAAACATTTTGGTACTTTTGTAGAAAACAAGTTTTCTTTCTGGTAAAAAAAGTTTTATTTTAAAAAAAAAAATGGCAACGCTGGTCCCATCACTCACATGTAAAATTAACGCACACAACATAAGTGGTGTGAGAAGCTTGAACGTAATCCTGACTAAAGGGTTATAATGACTAATTACGTGAGTGGCGGGACCTACAGTTTAAATTCGACTCCAAACAAAAGATTTTTTTTTTGCAGGTTTTTATTTACTCTAAGAGTTTCTGCCAGAAATCTGCAGAGAGGAAATCGCCGAAGAAAAACTTTTTCTATTTTCGTTTTGATGTCTGGCCTGGCCATGTCAATATGGTTCCAAATTCTGGAGCGTCCAAGTATCAATATAAATTTATAAAGTACTCTTTCACTTATTTCAATTTTGCACCATTGCCTGCTACTATTGATTGTTGAAGAGTTGGCAACACTATTCAAATGGATATAGAGAAACTTTTTCTCCCACTTTCTCTCTCTCTCACTCTTTCTCTCTCTCGTACAACTTTTTCTGCCAGTGATGGAAAGTACCTATGGATTTTTTACACCCTTTTTGATACGTTTTGAAATGTCAACATTTTAATATAATTGATCTGTATTGCAAGCCAACTGTCTGTCTGTCTGTCTTTCAGCAGATCTTATCATGCGAAATGTGTTTCCAAATCTCAAAAAATCAAAAGCGTAAGTATATTATTTATCGTTGTACTATATTCTAATAAATGGTCTTTAAAGGTAAAGTTTCTTCTTAACATGTTCGTTATTTTTTGTTTTTTTAGTTCACAAAACAATTCAGAAGATTGAAAACAGTTCTGTAGACAAATTTTTCTTTTATTTTATTTTATTCAAAGGTAATCAAAGGTAATATTTAATACAATAATTTTGTCGCTGTTGAAAGCTTTAAAGTGCCATCACTGATTAAGTCAAAAGCGGAGATATAAATATATTTCAATATACGTATGTATGTATGTATGTATGGATTTTCTTGTATAAAAAAAGAGATAAATGAGTGCAAATAAATTTAATTTCTATAAGCAAAATCGGTTCGAATGTACACGAAACGAAAGCATAGGTTGCGACAAAATTGAAATACATTCATCGTATGTATATATGTACGTACGTATGTATAAAGTAGTGGTGGTGTATCTACTACTACTACTACACGGCAGATGCTGCACATTCGTTTTAAAGTTGTAATGGGAATAGCGATGTTGATGATGAATAAAACTGGGGAAAGGTGGGCGTGTCTTTGAACATTATTTTAGCTACTCGCTGCATTAAAAATGTAAACAATAGACTTTCAATTTCTTTTATTTTAATGTCTCCTCATCACAAGCTTCAAAATTTTAATTTAACACTGTCTGACAAAAGTTGTGCACTCACAAGGAATTCGAAGGAATTGCTGCAGATTGGTGGTTTTAATAGAAAGAAGAGTACGTCCATACATACATCCGTACGTAAATATTTCGAAATAATTGTTAGCAGTAACACTAGCACTGGCAGTGGCTCTAGTTCTGATGTGTGTGTGTATGATATGTAAAACGGGTATACGGTACACTTTACATACCTACATATGTATGTAATTACCATATCAATATAGAACAGCCACCCATTTACAGTCGCCATACATACACAAGTATGTGTTCAAGTGTAAGTACATACATACATACACACATATGTATACTATACGTGTGGTGTAAGCGTAACATGAATACACTTAAATCAGATTTCTTTGACATTTATTTTCACGCGCATAACGCGCCGGTTACGACAAGGCCAACATCTTAGCGGCAGCAACCATTGTGGCGGTCGTAAAGAAAAAAAAAACAAAAAAAATTAATGCCGCCTGCAGAAGTCACCCACCTCCTTTCCATTTAAATAGCGCGATTGGGCCATTCATCCATATTTTTATGCATGCACACAGCACTCAGCAGTGTACGACGATTTAACGAAAGCTTTTTTACGTTTACGTTAACATTTACGTTTTGTATTGCCTTTGTAAGCGAGTACAATACGAGAAAAGCTCAATGATAATAATAATAATAACAAAAACAACAGCTAACAGCCAACAAAAAAGAAAAAATGTACGTATACACGTACTCATCAACTCTAATCGAATAATGTAAATGAGTTTCTGTATGTTTACATAATTATACACAACCAGACCCACACACACACAGACACACACACTCACATAAACATAAAGAACACACGATAAAAAAAGCATAAAAAGGAGATACAGAGAGAGAGAGAAAGAGCGAGAGAGCAAATTAAAACAACTAAAAAATAATAATAATAAACAGCATCAGCATCAGCCTCAGCATCAGCATCTCGTCATCTTTATAGTATCGCTTTAGTCCTCTTCCTTTTGTTTCTTTATAAAGCAGCATAGAACACAAGAGTGGATGTGAATGTGAATGTGGATGAGAGGAGCCTCTGACTTTTAATTAACATTGTAACAAAATCTGTAGACACAGCAGCTGTTGCAGCCAGCAACTGTAGTAGTAGTAGCTTTTGCAGTAACAGCAGCTACAGCTTTAGCGTCGACTAATGGTTGGTTGGTTGCTTGGTTGGTGTTCATCCATATCTCTACTTGGGTATATGTTGTGTACGTTTGAGTGTTTCAGTCAGCCAGTATGTGCTTCGGATTCAGCGACGAATGTTAATATTACGCTTTTAATGCAATGCTTTAGTTAGTTGTTGCTTTCGCTAAGTTCTTGCTTGTACTTTATACTTCATTTTTTTTTATTTATTTTTCCCACTTACTCGTTTTGTTTTTCTTGTGTTTTCTCCCCATTTATTTTGTTTTGTTTTTTTTTTGTTTTTTTGTTTTTCTGTTGGTAATAATGTTATTGTATGAGTGCTTAAAGCATTAGCTCCACCCTTTAGATGTTTTCACATCAGAAAATGATGGTGATGATGATGAGTTGGTGATAAATAAATAACTCACATACACACACAGAGGAATAAAGTGACAAAAATTAAAACAACCGCATTGTTTGCTTGCTGCAGTAGCAGCTGAAATGTCACCATCATCGTCTCTCTTTTTAAGCTTTCTATACTAATTTGTGGGCGTATGTGTGCGAGTATTTATGGGAATAAATAAATGAATGAATGAATGCGGATGAATGTGGATGAATGTGGATGAAAGTGTTTGCTTGTTTGTTTGTTTTTCCACATCTTACACTCTTACAATACTCTACTACTATACACTGTCCCTGCTTCCTTCTCCACTTTTCCCCTTTTAAAACAACCACAACAAAAACAACATTTTTTCTTCTCCTAATGGGGTGTGTTTGTTAAACATATTTTTTGTCGCGCTCTTTATTTATTTGTTATGTTATGTTGTTGTTGGTTGTATGTAGTATAGTAAGTATGCGAATGTTTTAATTATTTTGCAAAACCAAAGAAAAACAAAGGAAATAATGTTATATTGTGGCATGTTTTAGTTGTTCGTTGTTGTTTGTTGTTATTGTCCTTGATGTTGTTGTTGTTGATCAATTAATGATTTTATATTTTTCATCATCCAATCAGAGAATCGCTTTACAAAAATACAAAAAATAAAGAAAATACTACGTTAGAAAGTGTATACACATGCATACATTCGCATATTATATGTACATATGTATGTATGTATGTATATATTGTACATTTGTATTGTATGAATAAATAAATACATTATGGATATATACATACATACATATTCATATGAGTATATATATATGTATATACATACATATATTGTATGTATGTATGTACGTATATATAAACTGTATAGAGTGTACGAAGTACACCACCGACTGTGGTGCTGGAAGAGATTGTTTTTGTTTTTTTTTTTTTCAAATAATGACGCAAATTCACTTATCATTAAACAGACTCAACAACAACAACAGTGTTCTTATTCCTTTTTTTTATTTTTGTATTTTTTGTTGGGTGTAGAGAGTAATAATGGAATTTGAAAATTTTTCATAAAAATCCCACATTTATGTAAATTATTACACGCACATATGTACTTACAAACTTACACAAACGCACATACGCATGGTATACATTAATACATATGTACATACATACATACATACATATGTAAATTGTTTAAATCGATTTCATTTCGCATTGTTAATGCAGATGTGTGATGATACAGTGGAACTTCGACAATCCGAACACATATAGTTTTAGGTACGTCCGGATTATCGAGTTGTCCGGACTACAGTATGCAATGAAAATTATTAAAACAATCTAGGTAAATTGAATACATACTATGATTTATTAAAAAACGAAGTTATTTTGTGCTTTTTCCTCTAGCCGCTTCAACAATAGAATATCCTGCAGATCTATATTATTCTCCTCAGCCCACTGAATTCATACATACATAATTAGCCATTACAACCCTTAGGTCAGGATTACGGCCTAACTTCTTGCATGTCGTGTGCCTTAATGTTATAAGTGAGTGGCGGGACCGGACCTACTGTTTAAGGTCGACTCCGAACGACCGATATTTTTTAAAATTTTTTTTGATGATAGGTTTATTTACTCCTAAAGTTTTTACCAGAAATCTGCTGAGAGGAAATCGCCGAAGAAATATTTTCTGACATGGGATACAAACCTGCGTTTTATATCTAATACGCCAACACACTGCCTACTAGAGGACGGGGACTTCAATATGGTTCAAAATTCTGGTTCCTATAATATGACGTGTTATGTGAAACCGTGCTATAGGAGACTAGAAGCTGGTACAAAAACAGGGATTAAATTCCATAAAAATATTTTAATGTAACAAAAGAAACTTTATTTCTATTAAAAATAACAAAATAAATAAAAATCCAATTAAATATATAAAAAAATAAATATAAACCCACGTAAATACATAAAAAACCAACAAAAATCGGCATTAATATCTATGAAGGTATATTATACATTTAGTTAAATAATTTCCTTCATAAAGGCTGCTCAATTCAATTAAATAGGCACTTTTTTCGACTGAATAATATCATCTTCACTTTCTGAACTTGCATTTAAATTCTGTTCACCAGCTGATAGCTTTAAAAAATCCGTAATCTTGCTTTGTTTCATTGTTCGTCCAAGGTTGTTGTAAATTTATATTTGCGATAGGCAATTTTGTAATTTTCTTTTTGAATTTTCGGCTTCTTACAGCGCAACGGTCTGCGTCCAAGAACAATAATTCCAATATTTTGGCCAAGTCTAATCCTCTCTGTAATTTTTTAGCTTCAAATTATTAACTTCATTATCTTCATCAGAACTAAAATCGATTTCATTCACTTGGGGTTCTGATTCGATTTCTACAAAATCTGCTTCCCAAATTTCTTGTTCCACTCTAATAAGTCTTGCACATCTTCAATAGCCATATCCACAAACCCTTCTCCACCGATCGACCTAGCAAGTTCTAATAAGCCACCAATTTCAATTTCTCAACTACTGCTGGCCATATCTTCGATTTTCCAACATCGATTGTTGCGATAAGGATATGATATCGATGCAGTCTTTAATTGAAAATTGCTTTCAAGCTTCCTTTACATCAATAGATTTTGATTCAGTTACGTCTAAGATCCATTGTAATGATCTTCTTATGTAATAAGTCTTTAAAAAAAATATATAGTGTTATATAAGTACCGTTTCATAAGAGGTTTTCGGAAATTTTTTAATCGTGTTAGAGTGAAATCGTGTACCTCTACCCAAAAAGATAGAACTGAGCATTAAGCTAAAGAGTGAATCATTCTACCAATAACTTTTAAAGTTAAGTTTATGTTTAAATCTTGTGTTTCAAATATAAACAAAATACAAAAAAAAAAACGAAGCCCGTCGTTGACACTGCGTATAAAAAAATTTTTTTAATTGAGCAGTATTATCGATTTTGCTCCGGCACTGCCATATTTTTGAATAAAGTTAACTTTATTTTATCTATAAGTTGTAATAACGCAAAGAAATTAAAGATGACTTTAAAGTTCACTTTAGCTTTTACTAAACCCAACTTCAAATTTAAGTTGTAATAATGGCAATTAAAGTTAGGAAAGGAAATGCCAGAAATCTATTTCAATATTTTTTTGTTTACATAATTGACTGATAATGTTTACTTTACTGTTCACACAGCTTGTATTTATTTCCTGAAGTTGGCCTTGATCTTTATGTTAAAAAATACTAAAGTACTAAATTAAAAAACCAAAAAAAAACAGAAAATATAGAAAAAATGCACACAAATGAAAATGGGGGCCAAAAATAATAGCTCCATCCATATTATAATGGCATAAGACCCGTACCTTTTGCTTATAGAAACATGGAGAGAAAATTTTGAGTAATTTTTCGTTAAGGCGCATGACCGAACATAGAGCAAAAGTTTAATACTGCAGCACTAAGGGATAAAATAATGCAATAATTAAACTCTCGCTAAACTTTCGTTTCATAATTCTGATTCTGATGTACAAACATACATACACACATAGTTACATACATATGCACATGCATATAAAAAATATATTCTAAAGAGACTTATTAAAGGATTTTCTTGTCATATATAGTGTGTGTATGTCTGTCTGTGTCGATTGCACCAAGAATAAATAATTGATTTACAACGGCAGTTTCAATCCTTGAGCATGCAAATGAAACACACCTTTAACCGATTTGCATATAATTCAGGAGGTAAGGATGGTTGTTACAACATCCATACATAGATAGAAACATATGTATGTATGTACATACATGAACAAATCTAATCTGTATGGGAGAAGATCTTAAGAAGAAATTTGCAAATACTTTCAGGGTGTCAAAGTGTATTCTGTTTTGCGATGGTGGAAGTGGGGAACTGATTGGATTGGAGAGCGTTGGTCGTATTGTAGGCGCGGAAGCAAATATTATTGCAAATATTTTTCATTTCTTTTTACCATCCCATCCCATCCCGTCTTCTTTAAATTACTACAGCATTCCCTCGATTTATGTCATAGAATGTTCCGGACAAAGGCGACGTAAATCGAAACGACGAAAATCGAATTTCTAATAACTCATACTATCAAATGCGTTTATTTATGTACAGTTTACATAAAAAAACCAAAACTAAAATAATTAAATTTTTATTCTATGTATTGAATTTTTTTTTTTAAGAAGGAATTCCCCTGATTTTGTTTATAAACAACAGAGGCGACGTAAATCGCATGATAACGCAAAGTGAAGTAGAAGGGAACAACATTTTTAACGACGTTAATCGAAACAACGTAAATCTAGGGAATACTGTACTGCCACATACGTATACAAAAATAATGAGCAAAAAATAAATAAAAAAATAATACATACACACACACATTATAACGAAAATACAAACGCTTATGTACGCGTTGTTCGCTACACAAAGAATATATTTAATTGTGTATACCCCCAACTACAATATGTAACAATATTTTTCCCTCTATCTCTCTGCCTCTGTCTCTCTTTATATATTTGAATATACATATGTATAGTATCTACAGGCACATTGCTCTCTAAAAAAAAAAGAAATCAAACCCAATAACCACCAACCACCACCCAACATCCAACACCCAAACAAAGCAAACACATATCATTATTCTCGCCTCCAACCCCTCCCCTGCCACCCTTCCTATTACCAATTTTTCAGCCCCCTCTGTTCATTTTTAGTATCTCCAATTCAAAACGTACAAAAGAACAGAACGAACATTTACTTCTCTTATTAAACATGTGTATTGATGCATATGCATACATACATATGCCCATACACTCACATATTTATCTACTACACATACATATATATATGTAATTATATTCAAATTCATATGTACGTATACGTATACATATGTACAATCATTTTATATAAGTTTGTACATATAATTACCAAAGGATTATAAAGGAGAATAAGACCAAAAAAGGAAAATTATAATTTGGGTGTGTTCTTAACATATGATTTCTCTCTCTCTCTCTCTGTCTCTCTGTCTCTCTCTCTCTCTGTCTCTCTCTATTGCTCTCGCTCTCGCTCTCACTCTCTAATATACATATAATTTATTTATTTTTTTATTATTCTTTTAAATCGAAATCTCCTTGGAAGAACAAAAACCCACAGAGATAGGAACTTTGACAATTTCCATTGCCATCCAATCCATCCACCGACTGTTACATACATACATACATATATTGTTAGTTAATGCTCTCTTAAATTTACATTGAATTATAAAAATTCCAAAGAAATACGTTTGTTATCTGTGGATCCCAAGCTATAACAGCCAAAATCGAAAATGATACGTATTTTTTACATTTACATAATTGGTCAGACTTACGACCCATCAGTCAAGAGTTACGACCTGCCTTCTCACACCACATACATATGTTGTGTGCATTAATTTTATACGTGAGTGGAGGGACCTACAGTTTAAAGTCGACACCAAATGACAGATTTTTTTTGAGAAGCTTTTTCATGACAATTTTATTCACTCTCAGAGTTTTTGCCAGAAATCTGGTGAAAGAAAGTCGCCCAAGAAATATTTTCATATTTTTCGTTTTGATGTCTGACCTGCCTGACTATCCACAAGACTACAGCGACTTCTCATATGTACTTTTTATATGCATACAATTAATGTAATAGGTCATCATTTTGAAAACATTTCAAAAACAGTGGAAAAATGTGAATATGATGATGATAGTATACCGAACACAAATTGACTTATGTTGTTATTACTTGGGACCACAGATATATTTAGAATTCTATTGCCACTGAAGTTATCGGCAGATTAAATGATTTTTTATTTCATATTTCTGCCAATTTATTGTAATAAGCATCTCATAACATGTGTTGTGTACATACTAGGAATGCCAAACGGGATTGATTTTTAAAAAACCCGGAATTCGGGATTTTGTTATTCCGATCCCGAAATCCCGGGATATTTCGGGATCCAGAAATCTCGAAAAATCACGGCTAAAATCCCCATTTTCTCTTAAAAAATTAAAAATTAAAAAAATATATTTTCTTAAAAACATCTTTCATATTTCAATTATATCAGAATTCATACATACATAATTAGTCATTAGAACCTATCAGTCAGAATTATTGACCTAGTTTCTCACACCACTTATGTTGTGTGTGTTAATTTTATACATAAGTAGCGGAACCTACAGTTGCAAGTCGACTCCGAACGACAGATTTTATGAGAAACTTTTCATGGCAATTTTATTTACTCTCAGAGTTTTTGCCAGAAATCTGCTGAGAGGAAATCACCGAACAAATACTTTTTGTATTTTGTTTTGATGTCTGGCCTGGGACTCGAACCCTGGCTTTTACGTCTAATAAGCCAACACACTACCTACTAGACCACGGCGACTTCATTTTATCTGCATACATGTTTCAAAAATATAAAAAAAAATGTTTGTCAAAAAACAGTGAACAGTCCAAAATAATAGAAAAAAAATGTTGATTATAATTACGGATAGAGGTAATAGAGATAATCACGGTTAATCAAAGTCCTGCTGTATTTATAAAAAAGCGAACAAATTTAGCGAGACAAACAAAATGCAATGCAATGTGTTAAAGGTAAAAGTATGTAGATCAACTACAATGGTTTGGCGGATTTCGTAGCGATATTTTCAAAAGAATAACGTGGAAAGAAAGCTCAACCGTCAAATGGTAAAAATAGGGAAAGTTGACCCTTGGCAAATGGCATTAGATGTTATTAATAGTGCAAACGACCACTTAAGGGTTTCTATTGGAGTCCACACAGTCAGAAACCGATTAAGAGAGCAAATTTATTAGCTACAAGTCCAGCCAATAAGCCACTTATAAGTTAGGTTAAGAAGAAAAAACGGCTTGACTTTGCTAGGCGGTGGGTCAAAGTTTTGTGGAGTGATGGAATAAATTACATTCGTTGCCGCCCCGCAAAACAAAGATATTCACAAAAAACCTGTAAAAAAAAACAACATTCTGTAAATAAGACAAGACACGGTGTTGAACATAATATGGCATCGAGTTGCATTACCTTTTTTTCGCTACTGTACATGTCCCAAGTGTCCCACCAGTGCTTAAAAATTAGACCGATCGTGTTGGCTACTGCATGGCCAACTGAGGCAGCCATTTGAATGAAATTGTTTTCCATTATTAACCGGAAGGATTGTACTTTCAAATAAAAAAAGAAGTTATTTGGCGGATCCTTTACATTTATTTAAACTATCTAGATATACAGTTGTGTTCAAAATAATAGGAGCGCCCATCACTTAAAAGCAAAGTTTAAAATTAAGAAAAATAAAAAAGTAAACATCAAATTTTTTTGACTTAAAATTTATTTCTAATTAATTTTCTAATTTTTTAACACTTAATTATTTAGTTAAAGCTACGAAAACAAAAAATATTTCGTGTAAATAAAGCTTACTCTCAAAATTAATTGTTCACAATTAATCGGAGTGTTAGCACACAATTTCATAATTGTTAAACAAAAATGTATGTGAAGATAGATTTTAAAATCTAACTCCCCAGACGCAAACCAAAAAGTTAACAGACCTCTGTTATGTTATTAACAGAACTCTGTTAAACAATTAATTTGAGGCTGGGAACGAAAAAAAAGGAAAAATTAATTAAATTAATGAGTAAAATAAGAAAAAAAAGCAGAAGTTGATAAAATAAGTCCTATAGTTACTCACTGTAACAAAATATTGCGTAATAAAAACTAAAATAAATGTATAATCAAACATTTCCGAAAGCTATTGTAATCCGTTAAATAAATCAATATTGTGGGAAAACAGGACAACATGGGCGGACAATGAAAGTTGTTTTTAAAGCATTGGACGTCCCTTTAACTAACCTAATCGCCAGAACCCTTAACAGCAGGCGATTTCATAGTAGATTTTGAAATTTTCCCAGATTTCAGATTTTAAAATCAACTGTTAGTCCTTTTGCTCGAAAACAGGACAACATGGGCGGACTATGAAAGTTGCTTTTAAAGCATTGGACGTCCCTCTAACTAACCTAATCGCCAGAACCCTTAACAGCAGGCGATTTCATAGTAGATTTTGAAATTTTCCCAGATTTCAGATTTTAAAATCCACTGAAGGTCCTTTTGCTCGAAAACAGGACAACATGGGCGGACAATGAAAGTTGTTTTTAAAGCATTGGACGTCCCTTTAACTAACCCAATCGCCAGAACCCTTAACAGCAGGCGATTACATAGTAGATTTTGAAATTTTCCCAGATTTCAGATTTTAAAATCCACTGAAGGTCCTTTTCCTCGAAAACAGGACAACATGGGCGGACAATGAAAGTTGTTTTTAAAGCATTGGACGTCCCTTTAACTAAATTAATCGCCAGAACCCTTAACAGCAGGCGATTTCATAGTAGATTTTGAAATTTTCCCAGATTTCAGATTTTAAAATCCACTGAAGGTCCTTTTGCTCGAAAACAGGACAACATGGGCGGACAATGAAAGTTGCTTTTAAAGCATTGGACGTCCCTTTAACTAACCTAATCGACAGAACCCTTAACAGCAGGCGATTTCATAGTAGATTTTGAAATTTTCCCAGATTTCAAATTTTAAAATCCACTGAAAGTCCTTTTGCTCGAAAACAGGACAACATGGGCGGACAATGAAAGTTATTTTTAAAGCATTGGATGTCCCCTTAACTAAATCAATCGCCAGAATCCTTAACAGCAGGCGATTTCATAGTAGATTTTGAAATTTTCTCAGATTTCAGATTTGAACAGAACAGATTGCAGATTTTAACATAATAGCTTTCAGATTTAACAGAGGCTTTGTTTATAAGGAAAGTTTATGTCAACCAAATTATTATAGATTGTATACAGCGATTCGATTCGAAGTCGCTGTAGTCTAGTAAGTGGTGTGTTGGCTTGGCAAACGTAAGGTCTCGGGTTCAAACCCCCAGGTTCCGGGGGTTTTTTTTTTTAATTTTTTCTAATACATATCAAATTTATAAGATTTTTCAATAAATAATTATATCAGTATACATAGGTGTTAATATAGAATGTATGCATTAAAAAAATGAAAAAAGATAACCACACAAAAACCCCAACTAGGTAATGATTGAGAATATGGAATTGAATTTGAATTTTAGTTTTCAAAAATATTTTGAAAAGTTTGTCATATACAACTCATGACAATAATCTCAAACAGTTTGGTTAAATCCCTGGGCAGGATTTTTTTTATCTCTTTTATAAAACACATACATATATTTATGTATTGTATTTTTTTTTTTTTGTTATTAAATGTCATATAGTTGTGTACATTTAACTAAATTTATTAGCACATATACATACATATCGCTCCTTTATTGCAACATAGTCATATCTCAAAAAATTAAAAATTTGTAGTTATTTAAGTAAAACTGTTCTTTTAGACCTTCTCTACATATTGAGAAAAAATCAGTTTTATATCCCAAGCCGAACCGAAGTTATAGCAAAAAGTGTTTGCGGCAATTACATAGATTATAGGACTTTCGTCTTGAAAACTTAAATTGCATTTTGCCAAGTTCAAGTTTTTTTTGAAATATGACTATGTTGCAATAAAGGAGCGATATATTAATGTACAAAAAAAAATCTTTATATGCCCGATCGCGGGCTCGAACCGGTGACCTTACGTCTAAGGTGATAACACACTACCACCTATACCACCGCGACGTTAATCTAATCTGTGTTATGTTTGGGTTTAGTTACTTTTATGGAGCGTAAACATAGCAATTTTTTTATATTTAAATAACTGTTGTTTAAAAGGAAAAACAAAACTGGGGTTTCCCCGTTGTTTCCATTGCACCACAAGCACGTAATGCATTTTAGTCTTGCATACTTGGTACTGACTAGTAATGAGCACAAAATTATACATTTTATTTAATTTACTGATCATGAATAAAAAAAACTGTTTTTCTGTAATAATTGAAACTAAATTATTTTTTCCTTTTTACACCTCTAGCCCAACTAAAGTCAAATAAATTTATAATCATAAAATATGCTAAAAAAAATAAACATGTAAAATAATTTTCTTATGTATACTTCTAAATTAAAAATTAAAACTTATTAATTTAATATAATATATGCTCTATAATAAAAAAATCAAAGGAAAATACAATACATATTTAATAAAAAAGAAAAAAAGATCCTGGCCAATAATTAAATCGAGCTGTGATAATATTGTTAAAAGTTGTGAATACTTGACTTAGAGAATATTTTTGAAAGATGAATTTAAAATAAAGTTTCATATCTTGAATTATGACCGAGTTCAATCCCCAGTTAGAATTTTTAGTAACTTTTTTTTTTCTTAATTTAATATTTAATTATAAAAATCAATAGAATTATTAAATTATTAAAATTATTAAATTATTAAAATTCTATTAATTTTAATAATTAATAAAACACAACATTTTTGAAAGATGAATTCAAAATTCCATTGTTTGGGAAATTGTGTCCGAGTTCAAACCCTAGTTGCGGTTTTTTCTTTTCCTTATTTTTTTGTAATACGTAAATATATATTAATATACTGATATATGTAATTATATCTTTATATGTACTTAATATGTATCAAAAAAAATTTAAAAAAAAATTGTTCCACCACCCACCCAAACCGAGCTTTGAACCCCCGACCTCACGTCTACTAAACCAAAACCCCTACCCACAGACTACAGTGCCTTTAATAACATTTTGCTCTATACCATCTACAATAATCTGCTTGAAAAAAGCTTCTCTTAAAAACAATGCTTTTTCTCTGCTAAATCTGAAATCTGTTATGTTAAAATCTGAAAACTATTCTGTTAAAAATTTAAATCTCAGAAAATTTCAAAATCTACTATGAAATCGCCTGCTGTTAAGGGTTCTGGCGATTAGGTTAGTTAAAGGGACGTCCAATGCTTTAAAAACAACTTTCATTGTCCGCCCATGTTGTCCTGTTTTCGAGCAAAAGGACCTTCAGTGGATTTTAAAATCTGAAATCTGGGAAAATTTCAAAATCTACTATGAAATCGCCTGCTGTTAAGGGTTCTGTCGATTAGGTTAGTTAAAGGGACGTCCAATGCTTTAAAAACAACTTTCATTGTCCGCCCATGTTGTCCTGTTTTCCCACAATATTGATTTATTTAATGGATTACAATAGCTTTCGGAAATGTTTGATTATACATTTATTTTAGTTTTTATTACGCAATATTTTGTTACAGTGAGTAACTATAGGACTTATTTTATCAACTTCTGCTTTTTTTTCTTATTTTACTCATTAATTTAATTAATTTTTCCTTTTTTTTCGTTCCCAGCCTCAAATTAATTGTCTAACAGAGTTCTGTTAATAACATAACAGAGGTCTGTTAACTTTTTGGTTTGCGTCTGGGGAGTTAGATTTTAAAATCTATCTTCACATACATTCTGGCGAGTAGTATGTTGGTTTAGTAGACATGACGTCGGGGGTTCGAAGCCCATGGAGGTCGCCAATCTGTTTTTTTTTAATTTTTTCTAATATATAATATTAATCAGTATATTAATATATATTTACGTATTAATAAAAATTAAAGAAAAGAAATAAACGCAACTAGGATTTGAATTGGGCTATGATTGGAAATAAGCAATTGAATTTTAAGTTTATCTGTCAAAGATATTTTCAAAAATGTTGTGTTTTATTAATTATAATAATTCTACTATATTTAAAAATTAAATTAAATAATAAATTAAAAAAGAAAAAAGTCCCAAACAATCCCAACTGGGGATTGAACTCGGCCATGATTGAAAATATGCAACTTTATTTCAAATTCATTTTTCAAAGATATACTCGAAAGTCTAGTATGTATGTACAGTTTGTCAAAAAAATCTTTGCACATAGAGAAAAATTAAGAAAACTTAGAAAAGTTCATTAATTTCTAATATAAATAATCAAAATTTTAAATTTTTTCAAACAGGATTTTATAAACATATGTTTTGTTAATATAATAATTAAAAAACTTTTATAAAAATGAAAATATTCTAATGTAAAATATTAAAAACCAAAAACAATCCAATTTTACTGCTGTCAAAAAAATGTTTGCACACTTGATAAAATATTAAGAATTATACAATTTTTTTGAAATTTATAGTGCTAATATTTGGAGGGTTCACCTTGATCATCAATTACTGCTTTCCGATGCCTTCTCAAGGACTGAATAATCTTCAGAATGTCATATTCTAATGGAATTTTTTACCACTCTTTTTTGATGAACTTTACCAAATCGTGTTTTTTTGTGGGCGATCTATTCCCTACCTTTTTCTTTAGATGAACCCACAAATTTTCGATAGGGTTAATATCAGGACTTTGGGCAAGAGTATCAATAACTTTGGTGCAATTGTAAAGGCACCTGGAGTTACATAAATAAGATTTATTTTAAGGATCATTATCTTGATAGTACTTATGATTAAATTTATTCGGATTAACCAGGTCAATAAAACCAAATTTCCTGAAGCTGGCGGTCAATTCATTTTATAAAATATCAAGATGTACTTCTCTAGGCATTATTTCATCCAAACACCAACTCCCTTACTGGATATATAGCCGAATACCATTACAGACAGTTTTCCAAACTTTACTCTAGGAATAAGATTTTTATTTTCTAGTGCTTTCAGAGACTTACGCCAAACTCTTTGCGGTCCGTCATGATAATAAAGCATTATTTTCGTCTCATTTGAGAAATTAACATCGTCCCAGTACTCCGGAGGAAGTGAAATGTATTCGGTGGCAAATCTTAATCTCTTTTCGACATTTTGTGTTGACAGCAAGAGTTTTTCCTAGTCATTCTTGAAGAATATTTGTGTTTTTGAAGAACATTTCCAATGGTTTCTTGGAAAACACGTAACCCAAAGTCTTTTTAAACTTAAAGACCTAATCATCTCGCACTGGATTGCGGTCTATAATAGATGGTTCTAGTAATTTTTCTCTCAACTCGCTGCGTCATCTTTTTTGGTCTGTCTGTAGATCCCTTCTTAAAGTCTCGTCCTCCTTCTTTTTCAGCACGGGATATAAAATTATATACAGTCCTGATGTTTAGGGAGAACATATCGGCGATTTCCTTGGTAGATTTGCCTTTGTAGTAGTTGAAATAGCCTAATTGTATAATATTTTTTGAAACTCGTTTTCCTGGCATTTTTTGTATTCAAAAATAAGGACACTTGTTACATAAAAACGATTCCTTCGTTACTAAAACGTTATTTACCCCTTTCACATTCCATCTCATTTATAAAAAACCCAAAATGCGCAACATTTTTGGAAATTCACGGCATATTTTTATAACTTTTTTATTATCTTCTTTCAATATGCAAAGATTTTTTTGACACTTCTTAGATTGAGTAAACTTCTTTTGTTGTTGTTATTATTGTAATGTGTGCTACTATTAGGAAACTATTAGTGCCATATGGTCGTAGACAAGTACAGTTATAGAATAAGTGCAAAAATAAAAAAATATATAAAGAATTTGTTGTTGAAATTCTTGAATGAAGATCAAATTTTACATTTTTTTGGTCTGTGCAAAGATTTTTTTGACAAACTGTATGTATTCTCAACTCTTAACAATATTATCACACCTCGATTTAATCCCTGGCTAGGATCTTTTTTCTTTTTTATTAAATGTAAGTACATACAAACATATATACACAGACTTACAAAAGTTTACATACGTTCACAATTTTTCTATTTTCTTGAAAAATTACATAATTTTATTAAAAATGTTAGTTACTTTTTTTGTTTTATGCACTAAAAAAATATTTCCATCATCTTTTAGAATGTTTTGTTGTTATTTATTTTAAATAAATACAAAACAGCAGTAATCGGTATTCTTCTAAAGTTACATAAGTTTACATACCCTGCAAAAAGAAATGTTGTACCGTTAAAATTACCGCTAAGATTTTTCTGATGCTTTGTTTTACTTTTACTAAAAGTGATCACACTTGCAAAATAAAAACAAAAAGTGTTTTTAGTGGAAGAAAATGGGCAAAGGCAAAGAAATTTCTGAACCAATTCAAAAAACCGTCATCAAATTGAGAAATGATGGAAAATCTGTTAATTAAATTGGAAATTTATTAAATTTAAGTAAAAGCACAGTCCAAACAATAATAAAAAATTTCAAAAAAAATGGAAATTATGAAAGCAAAGCTCGTAGTGGGCGCCCCCGCATTCTCGACAAACGAACAGAGCGGTCTATTATTCGTTCTATTCAAGAAAATCCTAAGTTAAGAGCCGTCGAATTAAATCGGAAAATGAGAACAGATCTAGAAATTACCGTTTCTGACCAGACTGTTCGCCGATGTATCAAGAGGAATGGGTACAATAGCAGAGTTGCCAGAAAAAAACCTTTACTTAGATCTGTGAATATCCCGAAGCGCCTAGAATATGCCCAAAAGTACGAAAATGCTCATGTAAATGATCCTACATTTTGGGAGAGGGTAATATTTACAGATGAATGTAAATTTATGGTTTTTGGAGGTGATGGTCGAACAAAAGTTTGGCGAAAGCCAAATGCAGCGTTATTGCCACAAAATGTTAATTGCACTGTGAAACATGGAGGTGGTTCAGTCATGGTCTGGGGATGTATGGCGGCAAATGGTGTCGGGAAGCTTAGGTTCAGCGATGGTACTATGGATAAGACCATGTATATTGATATTTTAAAGGATAGCTACGTTCCCAGCGTCCAACTTTTAGATCTGGAGGAAAATGCAATATTTCTCCAGAATAACGTTCCGAAGCATTCTTCAAAGATAGTTAAAGAATGGCTTCTATATAACGTTAAACACAAGTTGGAACATCCCCCGCAGTCCCCCGATCTTAACGTTATTGAACATTTATGGGATATTTTAAAACGAGGTCTCAGAAAACGACAAGTAACATCAGTTCCAGCACTCAAAGAAGCGTTGATGGAAGAATGGAGCAAAATTACTCCAGAAATTACCAAAAAATTGGCATTGTCCATGCCAAATAGATTATCTGCTGTAATTAAAGCCAGAGGAGGCCACACAAAATATTAATTTAATTTTATTAGCGTTTTCTTTCCCCAGTATGTAAACTTTTGTAAATTAACTTTATGGTAAAAACTGAATTATTTTATGTTATTTAATAGAAATTAATGGAAATATGTTATTTTTATGTTTATTTTTTCTTAATAAATCCGATATGGAATAAAAAAAGTCATTAAAGAATTTTAAATTAAATATTTATTTAAAAAAATTAAATATGTGAGGGGTATGTAAACATTTGTAAGTCTGTGTCAGAGACCTGCGCCGAGCAAATTTGTCGGCGGCGGCGGCTATAATTGAAAAACTTCGACGGCGGCTTTAAGTCGGCTGTCAGCCGAAATATGGTAAAGTTTCGGCGGCGCCTTTATTTCGGCTGTGATCCGAAAAATGGCTTTCATATATCCCATAAATCTTGGTTGCTCCACTATTTTAAAGGGCCTTAGATCTCTGCAGCACATTTGCACAAGCAGACGCGCGTTAGCAAATTTTTCGGAATCTGCATTTTTAGAATTTCTTGGCAATATGAATTTTGATTTGGCATTCGAATTTTCAAATTTTTTCGATTTTACATCAATACCATGAGCATGTAAATGGTTACAGAGGTTTGATGTGGATATAGAAACTCCAAACCTGAAATTATTTCGCATTTTATAACACTTACAAAAAACAACTTTCAGAAATGAATATTCCAAATAAAATTTCCCAAAAAATTTGGCAAAAAGCTAATTGAAATAGGAGTTTCATTATTGTTTTGGGAAAATCTCCTCTCAATTTTCTTTAAATTTAATTCCTGGATAGAAATAATATATATACGTACATACCCCTTCAAACGCATGGGGGGCTCATCAAAGCAAACTTTACACATGGCATACTTTTTTAGCATAGGATTATTTCCAATATTCAATTGACAAAAATAATGCCAAACTATTGACCCTGCTGAAGATTTTTTGTTTAAAAGGATTTGGGCTTTTTAATTTTTGTTTTGGTGGCTAGTAATTTTTCGTATTCGTTTATATCTTTGTCAATACCATTAAAAACAGCAAGGTCGTCATCGGAATCAGATGAATTTAACCCATTTAAATTATTATTTAAATTTTGAAAGAAATTTGTAATTTTTTGGTTCTCCATTTTAATTTTTTATGTCTTTTAAAAAAATTTAACGTTAAGTTAAAAGAGTTACCGCATTCACCAAAAAACAAGAAAAGGTGTACAAAATTACCATATCAAGAAATTAAATATTTTTACTATTAACATATCAAAAAACGGTAGAAAAAAATTCAATAATGTATTTAAGTCAAGTAAAACGAAATATATAAAAATATCACATTTTATATATATTAAAAATTTATTGTATACAGTATTAAAAACATATTTTTATATATTCTTAAATACAAAAAACGGGGGCTGAATTTAAGCCGAATTAAGCCGAATAAATCCTCGGCGGCGGCGGCTTTTAAATTTTATCGGCGGCTCGGCTTAGCCGGCTGTCAGCCGATCGGCGCAGGTCTCTGGTCTGTATATATATATATTTGTGTATTGTTTTTCCTTTGATTTTGTTATTATATATCATATAATATTCTACATATTTAATTAATTAAAGTTTTAATTTTGACTTTATCATAAAAATACATACATACATGTAGATTTTATACATATGTACATTGAGAAGTAGAAAGGAAAAAATAATTCAGTTTTGTTACAGAAAAAAGTTTTTTTTTTATTCATAATCATTAAATTAAATAAAATGTAGAATGCATGCTCATTACTGCTAATTATTATGTTAATACCAGTCAGTACAAAGTATGCAGGACTGAAATGCATTAATTGCTTGCGGTACAATGAAAATAAACGGGGAAGTCCCAGTTTTGTTTTTCCTTTTACACTACAGTTATTTAAATATAAAAAAAATTGTGATGTTTACTCTCCATAAAAGTAACTAAATTCAAACACAAAAGAAAGCAACTTGACGTCGCCATTGATAGTGCGTTAGATTCTTAGACCTAAGGTCACCGGTTCGAGTACCGGGTGGGGGGCATATAAAATATTTTTTTTTTTAATTTTTTTTGTACATTAAACGTATTAAGAATATGCTAATAAATTTAGTTAAAAGTTTAAACTTATTAATTTAATATAATATTATATATAGATATACATATATACATAACTATACGACATTTAATAACAAAAGAAGAAAAATGTAATGCATAAATATACATGTATTTTATAAATCCCTAGTTGAGGTTTTTGTGTGATTATATTTTTTTAATTTTTTAAAGCATACATTGTATATTAATATACTGATATGATTATTTACTGATAAATTTTGTACATATATTTGATATGTATTAAAAAAAAATTGAAAAAAGAAAAAATAATTTATAGCACCCGACCCGGGATTTGAACTTCCGATCTTACGTTTACAAATCCAACACACCACACACTACACTACAGCGACTTTAATTTAAGCGGCTGTATACCATCTATAATAATCTGTCTTACAAAAACTTCCCTTAGAAACTATGCTCTTTCTTTATTAAATTTGAAATCTGTTATGTTAACATCTGAAATTTGTTATGTTAAAATCTGCAATCTATTCTGTTAAAATCTGAAATTTGGGAAAATTTCAAAATCTACTATGAAAACTCGATCTGTTAAGGATTCTGGCGATTAGGTTAGTTAAAGGGACGTCCAATGCTTCCAAAACAATTTGCTTTATCCGCCCACTCAGTCCTATTTTTCCACAAAAGGACATAGAGTGGATTTTAAAATCTGAAATCTGGGAAAATTTCAAAATCTACTATGAAAACTCGCTCTGTTAAGGATTCTGGCGATTAGGTTAGTTAAAGGGACATCCAATGCTTCCAAAAAAATTTACTTTATCCGCCCACTCAGTCCTATTTTTCCACAAAAGGACATAGAGTGGATTTTAAAATCTGAAATCCGGGAAAATTTCAAAATCTACTATGAAAACTCGTTCTGTTAAGGATTCTGGCGATTAGGTTAGTTAAAGGGACGTCCAATGCTTCCAAAACAATTTACTTTATCCGCCCACTCAGTCCTGTTTTCCTACAATATTGAATTATTTATCGGATTACAATAGCTTTCGGAAATGTGTGATTATTTGTCTGTTATAGTTTGTTTAAGCAATAGTTTGTAACAGTGATTAACTATGGGATTTATTTTTATCATTTTCTGTTTTTGTTTTCTTATTTTTCCCAGGAATTTAATTAATTTTTCCTTTTTTTCGTTCCCACCCTCAAATTAATTGTTTAACAGAGTTCTGTTAATAACATAACAGAGCTCTGTTAATTGATTGGTTTGCGTCTGCGGAGTTAGATTTTAAAATCTCTCTTCACAGACATTAACTTTCTTACGTATTATTATATTAATGATAAATAAATAAATAAATAATAATAATAATGAATAAAAATCAAAAGGCCAAATTAACATATTTTAATGTTTAGTCGATTTAATTAAATACGAGTCTCAGCTTTTTTTGAAATTCGAGGTAGTTCGCGTTTTGTTGTAGTTTGTAGTTTTTTAAATATAAACAATAAAATTTTATAACTTTTTTTTTAAATTAGGAATCAAATATGCCGCCAAAAAGTCGTGGATCATTTCTTTTTTTCTTTCTTTAGTCCTAATTTCATCTATAAACTATCTATTGTATACACTGTTGGATGCGCCTTAAAAAACTTTTCATACAACTTGAGCCGCCCTAATGTATGTATGTATGAATAATTTTAATTTTTATTAATTTACGCTTTTTTTTTGTTACTTTTGGTCTTGGTTTTTTTATATTTTATTTTTAATGACATAGAATTCTGATATAATTGGAATAATTTTGTTAGCAAAATATATATTTTTTTTCTTTTTTATTATTAAGAGCAAATCGCAATTTTTCCAGTGATTTTTCGAAATTTTTGGATCCCGAATTATCCCGAAATCCGGGATTCGGGATTTTGTTATTCCGTTTGGCATCCCTAGTATGTACATGTGTTCTAGAAGGTAGAAGGCAAATCATATTTTGCAAAACTAAACAAATTAACTAATTTTGTAATTACAGACAGACAGACAGAGTAGAGTGTCTTATTCAATTAGGTGAGAATCCCGTAATTGTCCAAGTGTCCAAATGGATTACCACTGAATGTTGTTAATGTATTTTATATTGTTTTTTCTTTTTATTTCTTAATTCCTATCTTACTCGTGGTTTGTTTTAATTACATCTGTATGTAGCCATGTATGTATGTGTGAATGTGTGTACAAAAAAAAAATTGGCCAGAAGTGATTCGTTTAGTGGGAAACAATGAATGCATAGTATTCGTACAAGTGATGGAATGTAATGCATACTTAAGGGTGCAATGAGTAAAAAGATATGATTAGTGATGTTTGGTGTTGTTAATGCTTTATTTCAAACCTTTCCATTTGGACGTACAATATTTTCAATTATTTTGGGGTTGTTTGTTTCCTCTGTTGCTCATATTTGACTTTTGGTTTGTTCACTTGATTGTTTTGACATTAAATTGGAGTAGTAATGATGATGATAATGATGATTATGGGAATGAAGATGATGTTATTATTAAAAGTGTAACCGTTGTTTTGTTAACAACGTATGAGTATCATTTAATTAGAATAGTTGCGCCTTGTTGTACCAAAACAACATGAATTCTTTGTTTTAACTGATACATACAATATGTACATACAGTGCGCGCCATAAGTGAGTCAACACGACCTATAATTTTGTTTTTATTTTAACATTTTATAAGTAATAAATAAACGTTCTTATTTATTTTTTTTTTTTGGAAATTTATTCGTCTCTTCTCATTTACTTTTCTCGCAATCCGAAGAAAATAAATTATTATTGTAATGGTGTTTACTTACTTTTGGCGCACAGTGTATGCATATACATATGCATGCAATCAGAATGCATTTGTACAAAAACAACATTTTTAGCCGCATATGTATTAACCTTTAAAGACTTCATATTCCATAGACAAAAACCTATAATTATGCATGCATAATATTCTAAAATACAAGAAATTAATTTTATTACTAATTCAACAAAGTCGATTTTTGTTTTAAAATTCTGAAACCTTTAGAGATAGGGATAAGTATTCCATTTTTGAAATTCACAAAAAATTCGTTTTTTTTTTTTCATTTAAAATTTTAAGATTTTCAAAAAGGGGAGATTTTAAATTCGGCATCCAACAGTCCGGAATGCCCGATAGTCCGGCATCGTTTCGGAAAATTTAAAAATTTTAGTTTTTTCCAAAACTGTGTCTTTAAAGGAAATAAAAACGCTCGAGAGCTATTCGGAAGTTGTTGGTATAGTTCTGGATCATCCGGAAGCGCTCTGTAGTGTTTGGAAACAATTAGTGGCCGGCTAGTCTCAGCTGTCACAACAAATTCAGGTCCAGTGTAGCTTCTAGTCGACTAGAATGAGTCTGTTGAACAAGGAGTAACCGATGAAGACATTTTCAACATTGTAGTAAACCCTCAGCCTACTTAAACTCTTGAAAAATTGACTCAGATGCCGAAACGAAAGAAAAGAAAGAAGTTTACTAAGGCTAGTACTAGAAATTATTGATTTCCATATCATTGGAAATAAATTTTATACTAAACGCCAAAAGTCAAGAACAAGAAAACAAAAAGATATTCGTGACTTTTTTAAATTTAAGTGAAATAGGTGTGTATGTTTTACAGTACGTGTACATACATTATATGAAATGTTAAATAAACTTTGTTGTATGTATTTGCATATTGTATTTGTAGTTTAATTATTAACCTAATTGCTCTTATAATTACAGTCGGATAGACCGAAATTTTCGGTACTCCAGCAACGGTCCCGAACGTGCCGGGTTATCGGACTTCTACTGTAACTATGATTCAAAAATATGGCAGTTCAGTAGCAATGTCGACAACATTGCTCAATTAAACAAGTTTTTTTGTTTTAACGCAGTGGCAACGACGGGCTTCGTTTATTTTTGTTGTATGTGCTCATTGTGCTTATATTTAAAGTTGCCATATTGAAAATAATACATAGTATGGCAAGTTTAAACATAAACTTAACTTTAAAAGTTACTGGTAGGTTGAATATTTATCTGCCCGTCAAAATCTTCCCTTTAGTTAATGGCAAATTGTAATAATGGCCCTTAGTACTAAAGAACAAATGATATTTTTTAGCAATGGATGCTAAAGTAGAAAATAAACTTACTTTATCCATTCTATACGTAGCAGATTTAAATCTGTTAAGTTTGGCTTTAGAACAACGGCGAGAACAAAAAGTGTACGAAAGATTCCAGTAAAACTATTTATTTATTCTAAAGTCTAAATGCAAGAAACGTAGTGCTCCTTTCTAAATAAAATAAAACATAGAAATGAAACTTTCGTGTTTGAAAAGAAAATTAACTCATAATAACAGAGCAAAATTTGCCCTTAACAGAGCACTATTAACTGTTTAACAGTATCGATCTGAATAAGGATTAGGAGCTAATTTTATGGCATATACTAGATCTATGAATACCATACTCATGAATATCATACTCAAAGGAATGTTCCAAGACCTCTTAGTACAATCAGCAATATAGTCCCATATAAAGTGATAAAGGCATTGTGAAAATTGCCTTTGAAAATATCAATTTTTTGATTAAAAATATTCTAGGAGATCTGTCGCCATTTTCGACCATATAAAAAATAGTATGTACCCCATACAGACTATGCAATCCAAATGGTAGTCCAGAGGGTCTTTTTTCTATCAACCTTGGTAGTGGGATAGCTTAAATAATTCTGTTCTCCATCTCCACCAACCACCAATATTTTATATTTCAACATTTTTGTTCGTTAGTAATAATGATCATAATGAGTTTGTATTATATTTTATGCCATTTGTCTGCAATAATTGAAAAGTAGTAGAATAATCCACTATTGTCACTGTTAACAGCAAAGTTTACCCCGTTAAAGACAAGAAGTGGCGCTGATAAAAGTGTGGGTTTACGTCTTTAAGTTTTAAATTCGACATTTATTTTCACACATATTTTTAATTACATAGTACGTAATAAAAAATCTAATAAAATAATTTTATAATAAATAATCTGCTGAGAGGAAGTCGTATTTTGATATTTGTATACATACATACATAATATGTATGTACATATGCGTATAATTCATATACAATTAGCTTCTGTGAGAATGAGAATTTTTAGTCTCCTTTAGTACAAATCGCGTTAATATTTGAGGATTGATTTGAATATTGTACTCTTTGTGAAGTCATACCAGATTTTTCTTCATCCATATTAATTGCTTCCAAATATGTTTTAGCAGATGTGCCTTCGTAATCTGTGAATTGTCTGTACACTGGACTAATTTGCAAGATACCTTAAATTCAAAGTTTTTCGAGGTTCAATGAAAATCTTAAAAGTTCTTAAATATTTAAATATTAATCGAAATGTAACTGGTTTTTGGTCAGAATAATTATAGTTTCTTGAGCAAAATGTAAGCAAGAAGTTAAATACATTAAGACATATTGTTTATATAAATTTTTTCTTGTAGAACTTTGTGCATATTACCAGTATTTATGAATTTATTGAATGAAGTTTTTCATTATTAATCAAACTCTTAGCAATTTCCCTTAACATTGAAAAAAGTTCCGTGGAACAGGTAAGTTAAAATATATACTCATCACTTTTTGTTTTAGGAATTTGTGAATATACCTCTAAATTGGTTAAATACGACGTTATTGATGACCGATGAAAGGTGTCATAAAACATTCGTTAATTCCGAATTACGTTTCCATAATAAAACGATTCATCTCCTTTCAAAATTATTCTAATAATTCAATCAAAAATATTCTAAATTTCTACCAAAATAGAATAATAAAAACCCACCCGGGAAACTAACAAAACAGGCAAGCAGTCAGAGAGGGACAGAAATACTTTTTGGTAATATTTGCTGTCCTTTCTAAGTGAAGAGTTAAATATCACAAGCCCGTGACGTCTTAGTATATCTGTGTTCCCTGCTCTCTTTTCTAATTTTAATTTCAAATGAAAAATTAATTGATTTGTCAAATGTCTTAAAACACATGAAAAAGCTTAATTACCCGAACGTTTACGGAACATACATATGTTCGTTTCTACCATATGAAAGGCAATGACAACGATTACCCAAACGTATATACATATGTACATACATTCCGTTAATGTTTTCACCTAATTCTACTTTAAAAAACCGGTTGTCCAAACGTTTATGTAACGTACGTACGTTCGTTTTTAGCATTTTGTATGTATGAGAAGATCAATGTAAATGTCTACCGAAATTACGTTACTGTTCGATAGTCGCTCTCATTGCTTTTTGTATTCTGAAAGCGAACGTATATACATACGTTCCGTAGACGTTTGGCTAACCGGGACTTATGATTTACATAAATTAACGAAAAACGCTAAATCTTTAATACTCTTCTGCTACTGTTTAATACTGCTGCTGATTAACTGCTATTGCACACATCTTCAGTCGACAATTACAGAGGCTATACACGCTATACACACAACAAAAAAAAAAATAATAAAGAGAAGAGAAAATACAATAACAAAATCAAAAACAAATAAAAAGAAAAAAAAAACTTAAATTATTGTTTGCTTTCGCTTTTCGTTTTGTGTTTTTAGTACACAATTTGCCGTATGTATATACGTATGTACGTATGTATGTATGAATTAACTTAGCTACTGGTTGTTTCATCTTGAATGTCATTGGTTAATTATTATTATTGTTCTTGTATTCGTTTTTGTTTATATCGATGATTACAGCAGAAAAAAGAAGAAGAAAAATGTTAATACAAAAACAAAAAAAAAATGCAAAGAAACAAACGAACGAACGAACGAAGATGTGTAATTAACGCACCACTGCGAAACAAACAAAAGCACAAGTTGGCGAGAGATGTTGTTTTTATGCGTTAATTTTTGTGTGCATATGTATGTATATATGCCTGGCTATGTATATATATACATATATATATACGTTAGTATGTACATGTATATAGAAAAAAAAAGCTTCTTAACTCGTTCGTTTTCGGCTTTTCTGGTTGTTTGTTCAATAAAGACCTCCACACATGCAGCACTCAGCAATCAGCACTCTCTTCTGCTTCTAATTGGTGGCTAAAAATTTTCCCCTCTTCAACCTTCTTTCTCTTTCCCAATCATCCTCGCATACAACAATAACAATAACATCTACAGCAACAACAAAATCAAAGGAAAATAACAAATCCATTCATCTACACAATATTTACTACTGTTTTGCTATTCAAAGCTAATTAAATGAAAAGCTCGACGTACATATAACGAATGTCGAACTACAGACGCACAACAGTGGGCGAGAAATGTTGCTGTAATTGGAAAGGAACGAAGGAACATCAAGTGAGTGTGTTCGTTTCGTTGCTTCTTCTTCTAGTTTTGGCCATCGCGACAGCAATTTTTAAATACCCGAAATGCATGACAGGATAAATAGCCAGGCCAGGGTGGATTTTCTTCTCCCGTTTATTATTTATTGTTTTAAAATTAAAATCTACAACGACACGCCCGCTACAATTCACTTCGTCTCTCGTTCGTTTCTAAAGAGAACATTAAGTGTGGATGAGTATATATGTATGTGTTAATGTATGTGTGCGTGTGTGTATTTTTCGTTTTGCCAATATTAAATTGTCGTTTTGATTTTTTAATGCTTTTTAATTGTTTGTTTGTCAGTTTGTCTGTCTGTCTGTTGGTATGTCGCTACTTTTAAGAGAATTGTCTTCCTCTCTTGTTCTTGTTCCATTTTACTTTTTAATACAAACATACAAACATACGTATGTATGTAGATAACGCCTTTGCATTTGCAAATATTATTCAATTGCATGGCTCTTTGCATTAGAACGAATACCAATTTTTTAATGTAAAATAAATAGCCTGCCATAGTGTTAAACATGTGTGTGTTGTATGTGGAGTTTTTAAAGATGATTTCTCAAAATATGTACATATGTACACTGAGCGCCATAAGTGAGTCAACACCCACTATAATTTAAAATTTTCTATTATAAAAAATTAACTTGTAGCACAATAATAATTTTGTTTTTGTTTTAACATTTTATAAGTAATAATCAAACGTTTTTATTTTTAGAAATTTATTCATTTACTTTACTCGATATCCTAAGAAAATGAATTATTTCAATAGTGTTTACTCACTTTTGGCCCTCAGTGTATATTAATTAAAATGAGTAATGACAGCACATTGTGACGCATGATATAGAACATAATTGGTCATTTTACAAGCCTTCAGTCAGGAATACGACGACCTACTTTCTCACACCACTTATGTTGTGTGTGTTAATTTTATACGTGAGTGGCAGGACCTACAGGTTTAAGGTCGACTCCGAGGTTTTATTTGCTTTCAGAGCTTTTGCCAGAAATCTGCTGAGAGGAAGTCATCGAAGATGTGTTTTTTTTTAATTATTTTCGTTTTTATGTCTAAGCCAACACACTACCTACTAGACTCCAACGACTTGATTCATACATACATACATATGTACATATTTATAATAACTGAAAACTGTATTGAGTTTCAGATTACATTACAAAAAAATTTAATTTTTAGATTTCATACATGACTGCCATCCATCCTTTATTATTGTTTGTAAGTAATCAGACCTGAATGTTCTTCTTCTAAGTGGTAAACTATTTTTTTTTTTTATAAATTTTTATTTATTTATTTATTTTATGTCTATGGATAGTAGTTCCTTACAGAGTAAATTTAAACTCATTTATAACGAACTCCGCTATAACGAATTCTTGATTATTACGTACAAATTTTCAAGTCCCAACGTTTTAATAACAATTTTCATACACAAAACATCGTTTATTACGAACTCATTTAAAACGAATTCTCGGTTAAAATGAACTACTTAAAATGGTCCCCGTAATTAACAACGAACTCTCAGAATAACTGCCATATTAAATAACTGTGTGTGACAATAGTCTTTACTTTTATTTAATATGGCAGCATTAAATTATAACTCAACATTATTAATCAGCTGATAGATAAAAATAATTAAAACATATTTTTTGTTTTTAATAATTGAAAAAATTATTTGTATTTTTTATTTTCTTCTATGACTTCACGAACTATACGAACTATTTTTTCTGGTCCCACGAAGATCGTTATAACCGAGTTTGACTGTAATTAGTATTTAATGATTCAAGTACAATATAATTTTTCTTTTTAAAAAATAATTGCTTTTAAATAAAATGATAAAGATTATTAAATTTTAGATATATTTGACGAAAAGCGTTTTTATTGGGATAGACTGAACGATGAAATTGCAAATTTAGGTCTAATTGGAACATTGAAAATAATTTTACGTAACAAATAATCAGAATAGAGATCTCCACGTATTAAACCTAGAAGAAAAGAGACTCTTGGCATTATTCTTCGACTCTTCAGTGTAGGTAGCTTTATAAGAGCGAGTCTACTTTCATATGAAAGGAAAACAAACGAGTTCCATCCAAGTCCTGTCAAGCAAAAGAACAGAAAGTGCTTCTGTACAGATTCAATTAAGTTAACGTAAATGAGAAAATGTGGATCCCATATAATACATCCATATTTAAGAAAAGGGCGCACCAAAGTAATATACAATAATTGTTTTGTTACGTAGGGATGGTAAATTCCTTTGACCAGCGCTTTATAAATCCTAAAACTCCATTTGATTTGTTCACCATCATTGATATATCTATGTTCAGAAAACGTAAGCTTATGATCTTACAAGATTTCAAGATCAGTTATATTTAAAATCTTTTCCAAAATTTTGTCTTTCAAATGATTAGATGATAAAATGTCATATGTTTGCATTTATTAAAGTTTAACTTTAACAAGTTGACTTCACTTTGAAGAGTTGATTGAGTTTGAATTGAGTTGCTACTGTATTAAGAAGAAAAATGCAACTCGATGCCATAATATATTCATCACCGTGTCTTGTCTTATTTACAGAATTGTTGTGAATGTCTTTGTTTTGGAAGCCGCCGAATGTAATTAAACCTTTCATGCCCAAATAAGTTATATTTACTTTGATTCGTCACTCCACAAAACTTAGGCCCACTGCTCGTATAGGAAAGTCAAGCCGTTTTTTCTTCTTAACCTTACTTATAAGTGACTTCTTGATTGAACCTCTAGCTACTAGATTTGCTCTCTTAATCGGTTTCTGGCTGTATGGACGCCAATAGAAACCCTTAAGTTGTCGGTCGGATAATTAGTAACATCTACTGCCGCCTTCCAAGGGTCAATTTATCCTATTTTTACCATTTGACGGTTTTTACTATTTACCGGGCACTATATTTATGAGGGCGACCATTTCCTGTATTTCTTTTTACATTATTTGTTTGACGATATCGCGATGAAATCCGCAAAACCTTTGATTTGTTGATATTAAATTGATGAGCAATTTCATTCATTGATTTGCCTTCTTCCAAAGCCCTTATAATGGAAAATTTGCTATCTGCGGACAGCTGTTTCTTAATAGAAAAAATTCACATTTTGCAAATTTTTCCTTAAACTTTTATTTTAATTACTCTAGTTGATCTACACACATTGCGTTGAATTTTTTGTTATCTCGCTAAATTTGTTCACATTTTTTTATAAATCTTTAAACAAAATTAAGTAAAAAACAACGTTTTTGATGCTTTTTAATAAAACTTAAAAATCAACGAATAAAAAAAAAAAACAAAAGTAGAGTGGAGTAGACTGAAGTTGGATACCGTTATGCGTTTCGGTCCTCGATTGAATGTGTTGACATAGTGTTGCATTTTTTTCTCGATACTATACATATATACACACTTATAGCCCATTTACACTACAGCCAAATCTAGTAGATTAGATTTCAAATCTTCTTCAAAATCTAGATCGTTTACACTGGAATTATTTGACAGTAGCGAGATTTCATTTTAATAATAAAAACAGCTGACTGAAATTTAAACGAAAACAATAATATTTCCAAAATTTAGTTTAATACCAAAAAAAATAAAAATATAGGACATACATTTAAAAAAATATTGCAAATGCATTAGTATTAGATGTAAGCATATGCAAAATAGGTAATAATAAAAATATTAATCCGCAGGTTAGTCACGAGTCATTCTGGGAGGAAGATGTTCCTTATTTTGTTTACTTTTAACCCTTATCCTGTACTTCAAAAATATAACGCATTTTATATTTTACATTCATTACATACAACATTGGTCTCAGAAATGCTTTCTGCAAATACATTTTTGACATTCGGTACATTTATTTGCATATTTGGTGTTGTTAGAACGATTTGGACACGAGTAGCAACTTCAAAAACACATAAACGAATAATATACTCGTATTTATACTACTTATTCTCTTTTTTGGGATTGTTACAGTTTGGAATGCTGCGCTTTCACTTACATTTCTTTGGTTTGTTGCTAGTTATGAAATTGTCAAGACCCAAAAGTACCATTTGCATAAGTTTTTTTACATACGCTTTGTGAAACGACTTACAAAAATTATGTTTTAAATTTTAATAGCATTCACTAAATTAGTAATTGTACAAAAGCTTAAAAAAAATCCGCTGAGTATTTAAAGAATAAATGAGGAATAAAAATTGCTTGGGCAATTTTGACCCATTAATACAGGATAAGGGTTAATTGTTTGTTTTTATTTTGAATTAAAATGTCATTATTTTCCAGCGCAGCGTTGTATTTTTAAGTACTATCTGGCAAAACACATAGTCGCATTCGAATTTTTACTAGATTTTGAGTAGATTTTGCCGAAATCTACTAAATAAGTAGATTTTGTTTTGTATGGGAAATCTAGTTAAAATCAACTAGATTTGGCTCGAAATCTCATAACTACTAGATTTCGCTGTAGTGTAAATGGGCTATTAAACATATATTTTATACTTTGATATACTTTTTGTGGTAAAAACTTGATCATATATAGTCTGGACCCTGAAAAAAAATGTATTTTCTTTAACAACATAAAGCCGTGTATTTTACAAAAAATCGTATTGGATTGTAGCCTTATATAGTGTAAACACTTGTTATTTTCCATGAATATGAACGTTGATAAATTATCACTTTAAGATTTCAAATGGATTGTGAAATGCAAGATGAATCATTTTAAAGCACAAGAGTTTGGCTGGGACGATTCTTATGACCCTTGTTCTTGTCAACTTTGTCCTTAAAATTGTTTCCAACAGAACTTTACTAAATTTATGAGGTGTGCTTTATCCATCGGATTATAGTAAAAAAAAAAAAAAAAACAGTGGATTGTTACCAGAATAAATACGAAATAAAGCCTTTATCATGCAAAAGTCTTGTGGAATGTGTTTATGAAATGAATTCTTATTATATACCATACATACAGTGGTGGCCTTATAATCAGAGACGACTTAGCAAGTTGTATATTTGTTAATTTATTTCCAAAACTTTGTTACTCATTTTAAAGCTAATAGTTAAAATGACAAAACAACATGTTAGCTTTAAGTTTAAGTTGAGCTGTTTTGTGCAATAATACTATGTTCAGACAGGCACTTTTATTGAGTCAATATTCGTTCATTCGAGTACAATATTCTTAATGTTCAGACGTTTCTCTTTTTGCTTTGTTTTTCTTTTGTTATGTTTTTTTTTTTGTTCTTTATTTTTTTTTTTTTTTTTTTGTAGTTGTTGACATTTGTGTCGTCAAATACCAATTGAAAGTGTTCGGAGAATTGTAATATGCACACTGAATGTACTTACTTACTCAATATTATAACAATTTGCGTATTTATTGTGCAATAATTAATTGAAACTTTATGTGAAATATTATATAAAAGTGTCTGTCTGAACATAGCATTATTCATGAATTAACAAACCATTACCTAAGTACTTCACGTTATCTTTTACGTTATGGCGGAGCAGAAAATTTTTTATTTAAAGTTTAATTATCTCCATGGCATTGCAATAATTTTGGAATAAAAACATGAGATATATACATAAAAGTGCATTTAATCACCTTAACAATAACTTTCCACTTTTTAGCACACCGACATGTGCCCGTAGGTAGTCGATATAATGCAGTAACGGTATCATGAAAAGTTATATCGAAATTTGGCGTGTGAGTTGAATGGGTCGTGCGGATTCGTGTGTGGCTTTTGGTTTCACTTCCAACAATCGATTAGGTACCCGCTAACAACGCTTATACTAACTCCTTTGGCTGATGCTAACAATTTGAGTTCTACTATATACTGGTTTAAAAATCTTGACGTTTACAAATCTTGTCCATTGCCATTTATAGACCATTCCATTATACCTTTCTCATACACATCCTTCGTCTGTATCCACGAAAAATTGTGCCAATCGATTTTTACGAAATCTTATTGAAACCATTACCTCACCAACAAAATTATTCGTTACATACAAGAGTAGACGGTAGTCATGCAACACAATTACTCTCTTACTTGAGCGCCCTGGTAGTCTAGTGGGTAGTGTGCTAGACTATTAGCGTGAGGGTCGTGGGTTCGATTCCCACCAGAGGCTCTGGTCTGTGACACTACACCGAGCATATGGTCGAAGTTACTCAGCTCGTACATAATTAGAATATAATTTGTAATTGTATTGTATAAATAAATAAAAAATAATACTCTCTTACTGAACAATGTGGTTAGTAGTAATCGAAAATGCTTCCTTAGATTTGTACAATTGTTGTCAGTAAAAGTTGTCCAAACAATACTTTCCAGACAGATAATCCTGGTTTGGTTAAAATTTTACCCGAGTTCAATTCAGTCACTACAGTTTTCACTTAAGCTGGAGTTCCACATCACACTTTTTCGCGTCAAAGCGTTGCGTACATTTCATACCTTTTTCGCATTCTACGCTTCAAGTTACATGCAACGCTGTTTACGCGCCAATGTTTGTTTTGATCAGCTGTTAACAAAATAAAACGTTTGATTGAAAATACTTGAATAAAACATTTCGTACAAAAATGGCAAATGAAATTGAAAATTTTAAACAATTTAAAGAATTAATTGAGTTTGTGAATATAATATCTTGTGCCACAAGTGTGTACAATAAGCGCCAAAAGAACAAACGACGATTTTGGGTACGTCCTTTGTACTTGGAACGAGATGTGTTTGATTTTTTTTCCGCAACTTTCCAAAAGTTAAACAAATTAAAACAATATAACTTGTCAAAATCAGCTGTTTTGTACGCGCGCCGCTTGTGATACTTACAAAAGTAGATCTACTTTTCGCGTTCTATGCGTCAAGGCATCCTACGCTTTTGTGAGTATAACTTGCACCAAATAAATACATTAATTCTACTTTTTTGACCGCCGCGTAGAATGCGAAAACGCGTAGAACGCATGGCGTGGACCTCAAGCTTTACTTTTCTCATAAGAGACTCACTTTCAATCGCCAGTCATTAACCATTGCAAAAATGAATCGTCTTGTGACGGAGAACACAACACATAAATTAAATTGTTTCACGTTAACTGGTCTTGTGTCCATACATAGAATTGCTTTTTGTATGCACAGAACTAGACAGATTCCAAGCGATAAAGTGTAGATTTCTGCAAACGTAGTTTTAGTTTTCAGCCTCACTACTGCAATACAAATATCAATTTTATCGACATTTTGCCATATTGGCAGATCGTGGTGCACCTGTAACTTCGAAATTACAAAAGCAAAGCTCTTACAATATAAAGCGGACACATATTCATTTATATGGCTTCATTCTCTCAATTCTATTACAGTGGAAGATCCACTGACGGACATCTAACTCTAATAGGCGGACATCTCCTCTAGACGGACGATTAGGTCGTATTTTTAGAGCAAATTCATCTCCCCTGAACGGGCGCTTCCTTGGACGGACGCGGACACCTGTTTTTCCAAAAACATCTCCCATGAACGGACAAATAAATATTACAAAAGGCAAAGCTGAGTAATTTTATTGTATTTCGGTTATTCCCTTTTATACTATGCGCAATGTGTAGAGATCCCATACATTTTTCTTTTTTGAGTGTGTATTTTTCAACTTAATTAGATTATGTAACATTGCGTAATGCGCATTATATTTTATTATTTATTATTTTATGTAATGTTATGTTAATTAGAAAAATTCTAAGTGGTGATTCCCCTTTTTATTTTGGTTTATGTGATAACTGATGGATGGTCATTAAATATGATGTGAAAATTTAAAGTTAGTGTGCTTCAAAATCGCAAGGTGTTAAAGATGGTTCCGCTAAATTTCAAACTTTCAGTTCCAGACATCTCCAAAAGGTTGGTGTATTTCAAATTTTGGATAGACCAGCCTTATTCATCATTGTTTTTTTTAAACAGATTTAATATTGGAAAGACTCAGGCCGCCAATACATGTATTTATGTATTAAATTTTTCCCCGAAGTATTTTTACAAAATATCCCTTGGACGGACATTTCCCCTAGGGGGACAAAAATCGCTCGACGGTCGGTGTCCGCCTATGGGTGCTTTTACTGTATATGTTTTCGTTGCAATTTCACTTCGTAGACTGGAAATCAATATTTCTAACACAATGATAGCGCAGTCCAAACGCACTTATAAAACTCGTTATACGGATTACTAATGTCATCTTAATTTTTCGCTACATTGTGTGCATAGATAACTGTGTCAAGATATTTCATATAAAGTTCAGAAAACACGATGGCGCTTTTATTTTTATTAAATGAAGCTAAGGTTGGCAGGTCAGACATCAAAGCAGCAGATTTCTGGTAAAAACTTTGAGAGGAAATAAAAAATTGCCATGAAAAGCTTCTCAAAAATCTGTCGTTTGGAGTCGGCTTTAAACTGTAGGTCCCTCCACTTTTGTATAAAATTAACGTACTCAACATAAGTGGTGTGAGAAGTTTGATCTTAATGCTGACTGAAGGGTTGTAATGACCAATTATGTAAAGTTAGCATTATGAGCTACAAATGAAGCAAAACTGGAAAATAGAATACAAAAGGAAGCATCTTGACAGTTTAGCTTTTCTTGGTGCAAAATCTAGCTTATTTCTTTACGATTTAACTTCAAATATTTTTTTTAGCTTTTTTATTTGATTTATTTTTGATGGATTTAACATTATTTAGCTTTTTCGTATTCGTATAGTTAAAAGAATGTTTATTACACACAGAAATCAGAAAATACAACACTTAGGGCCATTATTACAACTTGCCGTTAAAGGTGGGTTTAGCTAAAGTTGCCTTTACCTACAACCTACAGATAAAATTAAATTAACTTTTTCAAAAATATGCCAGTGCCGGTGCAATGTCGATAACACTGTTAATTTAAAAAAGCTCTTTAAAAACCCAGTGGCAACGACGTGCTTTCTTATTTATTATCTTTATTTATTTTGTTTATAGAATTTGTAAGTTGAGGTTTTAGGTTTTTTAATTTTGTGTTTTTTATTTTATTTTTATTTTGAAAAAGTGTTATTATATTAACGTTTATTTATCATGTTTATATATAAAGTTGCCACATTGCAAATAATATAAAAAATATGCCAAGTTCAGACATAATATAAACTTTAAAAATTAAAGGTAGAATGACCTTTCCTTTAGCTTAACGCTCACTTTTATCTTATCGTGTACTCATAATAATAAAAATCAATTAATCTGCCGTGTAAAATACTGCCTTTAGTTAACGGCAACTTGTAATAATGGCCCTAAAAGTGTTTTTCAGAATAAACGTAGCGTTAAGATTAGAAAAAAATTAATAAAAAAAAAAATTTACTGTTGCAATTAATTTTTCTTTGTTTTTCAAATAATGTATAATGTTGCCGGACATTTTGTGAAAATGCTTTATTTAAGATAATGTTTTAAATTTTGGTGAATGAATATTTTTGAAGATTTTGAAATTTATTATAAAATCAACGCATTAGTTTAGTTTTGGCTATACCAGTTTTCTGAAAGTATCAGACAAAATTAAAAAAACTGATAAGAATACGTGCTGAAAGACTTAAGAGACTATTGAGTCTATGACCATCATGACGTCTATAAAGCGAAGCGCCATTAGCCACGGCTGGTCAAAGTGGGAGTGAAACTTTAGGCGTCTGTTTGTGCTAATCGCATGTGTATATTACTTTAGCCACGGTTTTAAAATTTTAAAATGACAGCAAACTAAATCGCCTTACAAAATAAGCTAAAAATATAAATTTTAGTCTACTTTTCTGTGATGCTTTGCTCAATATTGAAATATTTATTAGAATAAAAAATAAGATCCTATCAAAATTTTTTGTCGACGTTGATTTAGTTAATTTATCAATAATAGGACTATAATGGCTTTCCGTTATATAGCGCCTGAAAGAATTTCTTTAAAATGTAGCGCCAAAATAGATTTAATTATCGCTGTACATTTTGTTCGGCCCAAAGACATTACTCGAGCCGCTTTGCTGTCATTAGAAAAAACATTTTTTTTTCGCTGTTATTAAATGAACTATAGATCTAATTGAAGTATGTGTCAGTCGCTACGTATGGTGCTTCGAATTAACTTTCTTTGGTATAGAGGCTTCCAAATCTACTCGATTTCCCATGCATCAGTAAGTTGCTTAATTTGGATTTTAATGTGCAATTGCAGTAGTATTTGCATCCTACTGCTCGTTTATTTGAATAAGCCAATTCAATTCAGATTTTAGGAATATTTCCTAAAATTCCAAAGAATATATCTTCCTAAACGCCTTCTTGTGTTATTTTTCCAACATTACCTTTCACCAGTATCCGGTCCTCATTGGACCTGTCAGCAAATTCTTTAGAATTATTTTGATAAATTTTATATACATACTAGGTATGCCAAACGGGATCGATTTTTAAAAATCGGGATAATTCGGGATCCAAAAAACCCGAAAAATCACGGGAAAAATCGTGAGTTTCTCTTAATAATAAAAATATTTTGTGAACAAAATCATTTGTATTCCAATTATGTACATATATCAGAATTGTATATCATTAAAAATAAAATATAAAAACAGCAAGACAAAATGTAACAAAAAAGCGTAAATTAACAAAAACATATGCAAATGTTTTACGAAACTTATTCGGATTCCAACAAAAAGATTAAAGCATCTAACATGTGGTCTTATAGGCTTAAACGAATTCTGTTTTTAACATACGCTGCTGTTGAAAAACACTTCCAAGATAACTGTATGCAGCTTGTAAATATTCACCTCTACCACCTCCTGGTTTAACTAAATGTAATCCTTTGGACAGTTGAGTATCTGAATCAGTTACTCTTTTAATGCGTTTTATAGGGCTTTTGGATTCTTCGATGCCATCAAATAATTTTTATCACTGGAAGTAGAGTTTTCCTCATCTGAGATGCTATTATCGAAGTCAAGTGATATAGAATTTTTTTTGCAGGACCTTTTGTAGGGTCAAAATACATATGAATTCACAATCCCGAAAATCCCGGGATTTGGGATTTCTCGATTGGCATCCCTAATACATATGTATGTACCTATACAAATCGGCTATTTTACTGAAACAGATACCTACATTTTTATTCATTTAAAGTAAAATTTACATTTTTAAAAATCAAATTTCACTAAAAAAAAAAAAATAACGCACAAAAAACACATACATACATACATAATTGGCCATTACAACCCTTTAGTCAGGATTACGACCTAGCTTCTCACACCACTTATGTCGTGTGCGTTAATTTTTATACATGAGTGGCGGGACCTACAGTTTAAAGTCGACTCCGAACGACAGATTTTTGAGAAGCTTTTCATGGCAATTTTTACTCTCAGAGTCTTTGCCAGAAATCTGCTGAGAGGAAGCCGCCGAAGAAATATTTTTCGTTTTGATGTCTGACCTGGGCACAAAAAACATCATGTCTCAAATGCTATGCTTCGCAATTATATTTTGTCTACGATGCCATAATCTTAATATTTTTAAGATACTCAGACTCATTGCATTAATTCTTGTAACGACTTTAAATAGTTTCTATACACATTTTTATACTAAGGGCCATTATTACAAGTTGCCGTTAACTAAAGGCGGGATTTTAATAAGCAGATTACTTGATTTTTATTATTATGAGTACACGATAAGATAAAAGTGAGCGTTAAGCTCAAGGGGATGTCAACGTACCTTGAACTTTTAAAGTTCACTTTATCTTTGAACTTGCCATATTATTTATATTATTTTCAATGTGGCAACTTCAAATATAAACATGATAAATAAACGTTAATATAATAATAGTTTTTTCAATTCAAAATGGATATTGGCGTATTCATTATATTTATTTTAAAATAAAAACCACAAATTTTAAAAAACCTAAAACCTCAACTTACAAATTTTATAAACAAAATAAATAAAAATAACAAATAAGAAAGCACGTCGTTGCCAATGCGTTTTAGAGTCACTTTTTTAATTGACAAAAGTTCTAGATATTTCTCCGGCACTGTCCCATTTTTAAAAAAGTTAATTTAATTTTATCTTGTAGGTTGTAATAATGAAAACAAGTTAAAAATGACTTTAAAGTTCACTTTAGCTAAAGTTACCTTTAACGGCAAGTTGTAATAACGGCTTTTAGTGTGTCAATAGCATCCATCATTAATGTATTGTACATTAAGCCTATAAGTCTCTCTCTCTCTCTCTCTCTAATCATCTCAATGGAAAAAATTTCATTAAAACACAACATAGGTATCTTGGACCATTTCGAGTTTTCGAGGGAGAAACACAATTTAAAAAAATTTTCAAACGCAAATACAAAAAAAAAGTGTTACAACTCTTAGCACGTACGTCTGAAAAATGAATGGGTTATCCGGTCATAGGAAGCAACAGACGAATTGAATTTAATGTTTTCAACTTTTTGTAAGAATTTCCAATTGAGATGCAATTCAAAACAGAAAAAAAAAAAATATTAAAACTTGTGACTAATGATGATGAACTGAAATTGAAATTTTTGTGTAAGAAAAGAGGACATTTTTACTTTACTTATACAGAACAAAACAGGCAGGTTAAATTCGTGCCAACTTAGTTTTTATTACGAATTTTATGGCCTGGCCTGCTAAATGCAAAACATTTTATGTAGAAAACAAAGAAAAATTAATAAATTTAGAATACGTACCGTTGTGTTGAATTAAAGCCTTTTCATTATTTTGAGCAAGAAAATCAATCACATGGGAGTTATTTTATTTTATTTACAATATTTTGTTGTTTAAATTTCAAATTGTTATTTTATTGCATTTCATATCTTTCTTTGCATTTAATAAATAAATAAATATTGTGTATAATTTTTTGTTTTTTGTTTGTTTCTTTCTAATTTTAACACTTTCTTTTCAAACATTTGCTTTCATTCGGTTATTTCATGTTGTTTGTTGTTTGTGCTGCATATTGTATTTTTTTTTTATTTTTTTTTTCTTTCTTTTTAATTTTTTCACAAATTTTCTTTATTTTCTGTTGTAGTAAATTAATTATTTTTCAATTTTCAAACTGAATGAATACAAAACAAATTAACCGGCTTCTTCATCTCACTTTTTCTAATTAAAATTTTTAGTTTCTTTTCTCTTCTCACTGTGCATTAATTTTAAAAACTAAATTACGCGTACATGTTACATATTTATTCATTTATTTTATTTTATTTATTTTTTTTTATTTTTTGTTTACTTTTTTTAATTATATAATTTTTTTTTCTTTTTTTTCTTTTCTTTACTAATTTAAATGTTTAAATTTTTTTATTTTTTTGTTTTATTTTTTTAATTTTTTTTTTATTTTATTTTTTGGTCTAATTTGTTTTCGTTTTCTTAAATATTTAAAAATATAGGAACTTTAGAGATTTTTCTTTTGCTTTTAGGCGTTTGCTTTTTATTATTTTTGCTTTGATTTTTTTTTTTTTTTGTTTTATTTTGTAGTTGTTTTTGAATTCATTCGTTACATTTTTGATTTCATTTGTTTTCTTATTTTTATTTACTTCAACTGCAAAAACAATAAAAAAAAATAATAATAAATATTAAATATTAGGTATTAAAGATATTTTTTCTTCATTTTCCTTTTTCTTTAATAAAAATAATTACATTTTTTTTAATTTTTTTTTTTTAATTTTTTCTCCTTTTTTCTGGTTGTTTTGATTGTTTTTAATTTAAAAAAGTGTAAGAAAATGAAAAAAAAGAAAAATAAACGCTGAAACACTGAAACAATTTCACTCTGGAGCAATAACGAGTAGAATTTAAAACGAATTGCATTGCTTTAGGACACATTTCACCGTCTTTGATTGTGATAAAAAAAATGGAAACAAAAAAAAAAAAAAAAAAAACACAAAAAACACTGACATTTTATATTAATTTTTGTTATTCGTGTGTAAGTTATTGTTGTTTTTTTTTTCTTTTTTGGTGTATTTGTTTTGAAAACTTTGCGATCTTTTGTATTGTGGTTCGTCTTTTTGTGGGAAAGGAGCAATTATAACACGGATATACATACGCACGTACACTGTAAGTTATATTTTCCAATTTAATTGCATCTTCATACACATACATATGTAGGTATTTAAGAATATTGTTAGGTTTTTAGTTGTTTCCATCCATCTGTTTGGTATATACATATATGTACGTGCATATATTATATACTAAATGTAAATATATACACTCTTCGAAATAATATATAAAAAAAAAGAATTAACGAATGAATACACGCATTGCGCGGTTTACGCTAATGACAGCATTACAAAAAACGTATTCACACATACACACAGAGGCACACATACGTATATATAAATATAGAGGCACATGACACACAGAAAAACACACACTTCCTACACGCCAATCATAAAAAACGTAGCGAAATGAGTTAAAAAATCGCGACTGCAAACACCTTTTTTTCAACACAATACGATTTGTTTTTGTTGCTATTTTTCACACACCACACACAAAATAATTCAACTCTTTTTACAGTAAAACTTTTAACGGCAGTTAAATGAGTGAATTATCCGCATCCGCAGCAGCAACTTTAGCAGAAAAGGCTATATAAGCTGATTAAACGTTGAAAATATATATATACACACACAAATACACACTCTTATTATATGAACATACATATTTACGTACAGGAAATAAAAGATGATGAGCGAAGAGTGTTGGTTGTTACAGTGACAGAGAGAATTTGAGGGAAGAATGAAAAGCAAAATGGTACTTTTAAAAATTTTAAAAATTTACGTTTCAAAGTTTTTCAAACCTTTTGTCATAATACTTTGGCATAATTAAACAAAAATTGGAACTATAAGACTACATACACACATATGCATACATATATATGGTAATAATAATAATAAAAGAGTACCATGGCAACAGTAACAATTCATTTCAATAATAAAAAAAAAAAAAATCGCAATTCTGTTACTCATTTGCAACTGCAACACTCTCTCTTTAGTCGCACTAATTATTTTTACTCATTTCCTCTTATTACTTTTTTTGTTTTTTATCATAAAGCAAAACAAAACAAAAACTGAAAAAGCTACGCTCTCTTTATCTCATTTCTTTTCTTTCTCTCTCTCACTCTCAATGTCTTTCTCTCACTACAATGTAATGAAATGGAGGAATAAAAACGACTCATTAAGTTAAACATATTCAAAACGAACAACACACTCAAGCTATCTCCACTCATTTCAGGAGAGTTTATATTTTTTTTCTGTTGCTGCAACTCTTCTTCTTCATAATTTTTTATTTCCTTTTTTCTTTATGTTGCTGTTGTTGTTGTGGATACTTGAAATTTTGTTGTATGCATATTATGCAGCAGAGTAACGTTTCAACTAAAATTGCCAGCGTTGTCAACTATAAATTTTCAAAAAGCACCAAATTCTTTAAAAAAACGCGTAATTTTGACAAAAAAGCACTAAAACATTATAATATTTATTTTAATTTTATCACATACATATATAATTGGTCATTACAACCCTTCAGTCTGGATTATTGACCTAGTTTCTCACACCACTTATGTTTTTGTGCGTTAATTTTGTACATGAGTGACGGGACTTCCTACAGTTTAAAGTCGACTCTGAACGGCTGATTTTTGAGAAACTTTTCATAGCAATTTTTATTTACTTTACACTCAGAGTTTTTAGCCAGAAATTTGCTCAGATTGAATCCCCGAAGAAATGGCGATCGAACCCTGGCTTTACGTCTAAGAAGCCAACACACTACCTATTAGACTATGGAGACTTCATCACCAATTTATTTAATCAGTTAAAAAATGTACGAATTTACAATTTAAAACAAAAGTCTATCGTCTAGCCTATAGTCCAGTCTAATCTATAGTCTTCTCTAGCCTATAGTCTAATTAATTTTTAGTCTATGTATATACTAATTCGATATATTAAGACTGTAGTTTTACATGTAAATGAAAGTATTTATGTGTGAAAGTTAACATACATTAAACATAATTTTTTAAACGTATAAAATGTAAATGATTTTACCTTCGAAAATGTATCAACGTAAAAAAGTATTATTGTTAAATATCTTTGCCCAATATTGTTTTTAATTTTCAAAAGGACAAATTGATTTCTATATTTTTTTTTTTTTTAATTTTTGATTTGGTGTCACTGACATGAAAAGAAAAGCACTAAAAAAAGCACTAGGCACTGACTTGAAAATTTACCGCGTCGAAAGTTTTAAAAAGCACTAAAAACAGTGCTAAAAGCACTGAGTTGACAACGCTGAAAATTGCCTACATCTCACACTCATTAAATAACAACCCACACATGCCCACTGTTAATGTTAAACTCATCGAAGAGAGATTTTTTTTGTGTTTCTTTCTTTTTTTTTTTTTTTGTTGTATTCTATGTTCTGATTCTTTGGAAATTATTCTGAGTTTCAGCTTTTTATTGCCTTTGTTTCTTCAAATGTTTTTATAGAGTGATCGACCACCGGCGGCTGATAAAAAAAAAAGTTTTAATTTGCAAAAATTTCCAAATTCTTAATTATGTACTATCGATTGAAATTTTATAATTATCCACAAACACACACACACATGCATACTCTCACTCATAATAGACCCAAAGGAGCAGTGTAAAAAACCCAAACGTATTAATTGTCCATTTAGAATTTTCCAATTGCAAACACAATCCAATCCAATTTTATGTAACAACGTAAATTGTCATCTATCTATCTGTCCAGTTGAAATTAATAAGAACCAATGAGTCCAATGAATTACGGACAAAAAAAAAAAAGAAAAAAATCCAGTTCGCATGAAAAATGTTCAATATCCACTTTAGAACACATTCATATTTGGTTACTAGGTATGTGTAGTAAAAACTCCTTTATTTCTTTAGTTGTTTCTTAATATTTTAATGGAGGTTCCACTGTTCGTTCTGTTTTTTGTTTTTTTGTTATCGGTTTTGATGTATTTTATGCTTTATATCCATTAGGGCCAAAAAAAAAATACATTCTCTTTTTGTAATCCGATGGCAAAATTCAATTCAAACTTTTCTTCATTATTATTTATTTATTTTTTCTTGTTATTAAAATTGTATTTTTTTTTTCTTTTGTTTTGTTTCTTAAATCATCACATTTTTTTTTTGTTTTTTTTTTTTTTGAAAAATAAACAAATATTTATTATTTATTTATTTATTTTCATTTTTAAAGCACTAATAATATATTGTATTTAAATAATAAACGAATAGAAGGAACTCGTTTGCAAAGAACAACTCGGTTGTAATGGATTTCCGCGCCAATTATAAATTGCGTACGATTTTTTTTTGGTTCTACTCTACAAAACAATCGAGATAAATACTGTGGCATAACAATTAGACCGACTTCGGTTTGTGTAGCAAGTCAGTCAGTCTGCCTGAGTACAATAACAAAAACAACAAAAAAACATAAACAACGTACGTGCAGCAAACGGTGTGATATAATGACAATAATAAACGCAAAACAAAAAAAATTAACGTAACAAATATTTTTGTACGTACAAACGAACGTATGAACCAAACGTGCAAGCGCGCTACGACGTTTTATCGTTCACCGCCGTTTTGATACTATTGTATAAAATTAAAGAAACCATTTTTTTCTCATTCCTTATTTCCCATGCAAACAGTAAAGCAAAAAACAACACTCTACACATAGTAACTCCCATGCATATACGTTGTTAAATCACACTCATGCACACACACACTAACTGTTACTCTCAAATAAACGTTAACGAAGAACCCAACCAACACACACACGCTCATTTAGAAAGACGGTTGGGTGATAATGACTACATTGCACTCATTTGCTTTATTTAGTTTATTTACACATTGTCGACGTTGACGCTCACGTAAACGTTTGGAAAATGCTCATTATCAGTAAGATTAAACTCTCTTTTTATGAACCTTTAAAAAACAAAGAAATGTAATAACAACAACAACAACTACAGCAACAACAATAACTACACAAAAAGTGAAAAATCCAAAAAAAAAGACGACAAGAAGACACGGAGGAACAACACAATACGGCAAAATGAAAAAGAAAAAATCTGCGAAGAACTCAGGGAACATACATACGAAGAATAATAGCAACACCGCCAACAACAACAAAATAAGAAAATTTTAACAATAAGAAGAAGACGAAAACGAGGCATAAACAGAAGAATATTATAAATAAGGAAATAATTTCATAATTCTCTTCTAGCAGAACAGAACTAAACAGAACAGTGTTGCCACAGTTAGTCTACAATAGTACATTCGTGTGGACGTATTGTATGCTTGAAAAAAAAAAAAAAAAAAAAAACATCAAATAAAATTTTTGTAACGAAAATTTCAAAACTAAGGAAAATCACTTCAAAAATCTTAAAAACGGAAATTGAGTCGGCAATGCTGGAATTTGAAAATTCTTTTCTTTCGGATGGTTGCGATCAGGGATGGGAAATTGATCTTAACAAATTGTACTAACATCCACAAAAAATTGAACTTTTTCCAGCCCGATTGTACTAAATACCGATTCACTTTTTTTCTTTTTTAAACTTTTTTTTTTTATTAAAAATTAAATCAGAATATAAATGACAATTCATTTTACATATATTTGTGTAAATATATGCGTAAAAAAAAACATAAAATTATAAATAAATTGTAAAATGACTTCAATAAATTCCTTGTTTGCGTTAAATTGGAGACAGTCGAAGCAAGCAATCTAATTCTTCCTTTGATTTGTATAGTACTTTACATAATTATATCATCACCCTAATTTTTTGAATTTCTAAAAAAGTACGTTTTTAATAACATAACATCACAACATTTCATTATGTGTATTAACACTAACAAAAAAAAAAATAAAGATAACAGTAAATTTTTCAAATTCTTAGCGTAGTTTTTTTCCCTGTGGCATCACAACCTGACGCTATGCATCCTCAAGTGAGCTTTGTGATATCAGAGCTACCACTTTTACTTCAGTATAAAAATTAAGGCCAGTCTCATTTTTGTTAAATAAGAAGCTTTATTTACCAAAAATATTGATACTTAAAACTTAGTGAACTTCCCCCTAGAGTTTATTAAACCAAATATTCGATCTTTCATACTCTTATAATGAATATTAATATTTCTCCGTCTATTTTCCCCCACTCTTCGATTATTTTTAATTTCAAATCTTCAACACTGGTAAATTGTCTGTTATTTGAAAAAACTCTTCGGATAAGAATGGGCCATTTGTTTGGGAAAACATTTTCAATAATATTCATATCGGGATAGAAAGCAGGCCACGATAAAACCTAAATAGATAGGTTATGGAACTATTCCATCCTCTGTCTGCTAACATGAATTCTGACATTGTCCTGTTGGAAATTATATTTTTTTTCTCTCAAGAAGGGGAGCCAACTACAGCTAAGAACAGTATTGTACTCTGAATTATTCATTCGCGTAAACTGAAATTCGAGTCAGCCACTTAAAGAAATAACACCCCAAAACCATGAGACTACCTACCTCCCCCAAAATTTCTTTTAGTAAAATACTTTGATTCCTTTCTCATTGTTTGTTATTATTGAAATGATGGTGGTATAGCACCACCACAATTATGAAATGCACTTTATTAAATTTTGGTACGAAAATATCCTTTCTACATTTGCAGATGACAGTGGAATGGATAATATTCCTTTTATAAATTATACAGTGATGAGACAGAATATTTGGGTAATGGAATAAAGTAGCCAAAATTTTTAAATAGTGCTAAATAAGTCACTGAGGTGCTATGGTGTTTTTGACTTTCAAATAGTGCTAAAAAAAAGTACAATTGAACCAACTTTTCTATCTCTGGTTGGGATCACTGGTGTCGGTTTGGTTATTTTCTTCTTCGGTCACTTTTGTCGATTGAGAATTGATTCCCGAAAGTTAATCAATTTTGAGTGTTATATAACAGTTAAAGGGCCATCTTGAAAAACTCGTACAAACAAGTTAGGATCGATATGAGCAACTTTCAAAACTATACTACAGCGAACTCTCGATAATTTGAACTAATTAATGTCGGGGTAGTTCATATTTCCGAGTTTGTTCATGTTATCGAATACCCAAATTTAAAACAAAAAAGGTCCCTATTTAATATGAAAAACGATATTTTAATAAGTAACAAAATCATCGGTGTCATCTTTGTCCGAAACTATGTAAATTTGAAATACTTTTCCTGCAATTGTTTAAAATTTGTTACGAAATTCTAATCCATATTGAGTCAAAAAGATTAATTGCATCTTTTTCCAGCCACTAATGCCAAGAGACCGTTTCTTTAGAACAGATTTGTTATTTTAAAAACATTCTGGTCCATGGGCTGAATTAACGATGTGTTCTAGGATGGCAAAAACATTTCACAAATGAATCCATCATCAGAAAACAATTGGTATTCATTCGGATGAGAAGGTGCATTGTCTACTAACAGAAGGGCGTTTACCGGTAGCCCCTTTTTAGTCAGGAACTTAGTAACCTGAGGCCAAAAGTTGTAACAAAATTTTCAGTTTTAAATTTGTCAGTTGAAGTCTACATCTTTAACAAAATATTGATGAAACCAATCGTAAAAAATTTTAAATGTCATCCATGCTGACTTGGAGAATTTTTAATTGACTGGACAAGTTAAGTTTATGAAACTTCGTAGAGTTTTAGATTTTCCAATTACCAGTAAATTAAGTTTGTGAGTTTACGACGCATTTGAACAGCCCACGAAAGTTTCTCCATCATTCATGTTTCTCCGGATTCATCAGCATTATTAGGCTGATTCTCACAAAGAGAGATTTCTTCCATTTTTGTTTTTAACTTTCCCTAAAGTGGGCATGTTTACCCACCACTTTTCTCCGGAAATTTTAAGAAGGCGAACACTAAGTCTTCATTTAAATTTTTCAAGCCAGCCGTCACTGATTTTCTTTTATTTGATCGAGATTAAAAACAAAATATTAAAAAAAAATATTTACGTTTTAGAGCTTTCAGATTTTGTTCACGTTTTAGAATACTATGTGGAAAAATAAATTTGTTGACATTTCTGAGACGTTCACACTTTCGAGTGTTTACGTTTTCGCGAGTTCACTGTATGTATACATACGATATGTAAGTGGAAAGAAGGTAAACATTGCGAAAGAATAATGCGGTTTCTAGTAGGTAATGTGTTGGCTTATTTGATGTAAAGCCTGGCTTTGCATCCCAGGTCAGGCTTCAAACAACGAAATATGAAAAAATATTTCTTCTGGCAAAAACTCTCAGAGTAAATAAAATTGCCATGCAGAGCTTCTCAAAAATCTGTCGTTCAGAGTCGACTTTAACCTGTAAATCCCGCAGCTTATGTATAAAATTAACACACAAAATAAAAGTCGTGTGAGAAGTTAGGTCGAAATCCTAACTGATGGGATGTAATCACCAATTTTGTGTGTAATGGAGATAATGAGGAGGTGCCTTACATATAAATTTAATCTAAAACGGCAGGTTAAGCGACTTCAAAATGAAAAGATTTATTAACTTATATGCGCTATGGAAAAATTTCCCTTCCATTCGAATTAATAACCGTTATATTGACTTAAAGTTTGCAAATAAAATGTCTTGTCACTTATCTTGCAAAAAGTGAATTGAAACTCTTTGAAATCTATTGGTTAAGGCTGGGCTGAACGAAAATATCTCATTTATAACTCACTCACTCACTAAAACTATGCGGTGTTAAGCTTGGTAATATTAAAGAAACAAAATGTGGTAATATTAAAGAAACAAAAACAAAGGTAACAAAGAAAAACAACTACGAGATAACTCGTATATTGCGTTTCCGTACTACCAGTTATCTCATACTCAATTGTCGTTTTTTGCCAGTTTTCTAAAAATTGTCGTGGCAGCGTCTAAGGAGGTGAAAGATGACTCAACAAACATTTGATTCAAATATAATGTCAACTACCGAGTACATTGCAAAATAATCATTGAAGTACGTCATAAAAGAAACAGAAACCGTTCATTGTCTTAATAATCGCAAGATTCCCGATGTTTACATTTTATGCTATGACTTCCGTAATCAACAAATGCGACAACCCAAAGGCGGCATATTTCAGAAAAAGAAATATAGTAACTGTAACAGAAATCGCACAGTTCATTATGAAGGCTGCCCTATGTACTCATCCGTTAAAAGATCCTACACGCTCTGGTAAAATAAGTCCGGTTTATTTTCCCCTAAAAAGCTGCAACTAATATTGTTAGTTACCCCTGGATATAATTTCGGTCGCCTCAAATCTTAATGCAGGAAATGCGATCCACATTGCTCCAAGCAACAATTATCAATCGATGAGTATACGCTTCTGGAACGCAAACGTTGTCCGCCAACATAAAAACGATGTCGTATATTTTCTTGTAGAAAAACAAATTTTGTATTATACTGGTATCAGTATGTAATGTAATCATATTGGCATAGGGGTAGTCAGAAGATTACGTATGTTATTGATTCCGCATAATTTCAATAGAAATCTGATAACAAAAAAAAAAAAAAAAAAAAGAACGAACCTGAGGACTTTTAAAGATAGCTATTTCAAATCTATGATTATCAACATGTCGCCCTGAAGAGACTGCTAGGCAAAATAAATTGTAATCTGTTAGACTATGGGGACTACATGGTCTTCTTTATTTGGGACAATTTTCTAAGTGATGAAATTAAATTCTGTGTTCTGTACGAAAACAATTTATCCTTATTGATCCATTTTGTCGTTGACAGTTTTGATTGCTGCTGGTTTCCGTTCCTATTGTTGCTGGTGTTGTTCATATGCCAAGCCTACTGTGTTGTTGTGTGCCTTCCTGTTACGTTCGTTTTGACTACTCCCGGTGCCATACCATGTGGCCAAAGCCTCCTTCGTGAGGACGCTGTTCAATCTTAGTACTGTAAGTGTTGTTCTTTATGTCGATGTATGTTTATTGTGTAGCTGTGGGCCACCAGTCCCAAACTGTTGAGAGTTCAACTGGTAGAAATCGATCCAATTACGAGGTCTGATCGGAGACTTAATTCTGGTACCACGGGATTCAGGAGCCCCTGGAACCGCCCCTTTTGGGAGCATCGTGGTGGCTGTGGTTTGGACCCAAATCGCGGGAAGAGTCTAGTTAATGGGCTCGGTGTGGAGTAGTATTTTCAACCGGGTGCCGTCACCCAAAGATCAGAAGGAGTTTTAGATAGGCTCCGCTCCTAACCAAGGGGGAAGTCATGTCCAAATACATGGCTTCGATTGGTACTCAAGTGTAACAGTCTGTTACATTTGGGGGCGTTGGTGGACGCATTATATTTCACCCTTGTGCGAAGAGGACCATGGGAATAGGTCCACGCGGACAGCTAGTCACGTTAAATCAATCGTTGTTGATCCATTTTGTCGATTTTCTTTTTCTTCTAATATTCTTTGATTTACTTGATACACTAGTCCAGGAAAATAAATCATTTCATTTTAATATTTAGAAGAGCGTTATACTATTTCCTTACATTTCTGTTAAGTTCAGAAAAACGACAATATTTTGTCAAATTTCTATTGCTTTGCAATGTTAACAATAAATAAAGAAAAGTGTTTTTGAAAACAAAAAGCAACTGTAACCCCACTACCACATATACACTGAGGACCAAAAGTGAGTAAACACCACTAAATAAATTCATTTTCTTAGGATAGCGAGAAAAGTAAATGAGAAGAGACGAATAAATTTCCAAAAAATAAAAAAAACGTTTATTTTTTACTTATTGTATGTAAAATGTTAAACCAAAAACAAAAAAACAAAAATTGTTGTTGTGCTACAAGTATGTATATTTTTATAATACAAAATTTTAAATTATAGTGGGTGTTGACTCACTTATGGCGCTCAGTGTATGTACGAGTATGTATATGCTAATGGAGAAGATTGTTTGTTTGTTTGTGTTCTGTAAATAAAAGCGGAAACATTTACACACTCACTGCCAATGGTAATTCATTGTAAATTGTAATTCATTGTAAATACGTAACTACAAGTCATGCAGTAGAGATAGCGTTAAAAGTAAAATATGAATGAAGATAGTGAAGTTTAGGGAATCCTTAACTGTTATGTATTATTTCCCTTTAAGTTTTATTTGTTTTGCTTATTTTATTTGTAAATTTTGATGCCCCCTATGTACTATACTTGTGGCCAAAAACAATATCTAGTTCGAGAATGATAATTATTTCGTAGTACATACAATGTATGTATGTATGTATGTATGTACATATCTTATGAATGCTCTGATGTGGACATCTATGTATGTATGTATGTATAAATGTTTTTTGTTTTCGCCTTGTTAGTTATGATGTTATGACTGCCGCCAGTGTGCTTCATTTAGTCTATTTGCTTAAATTCTGTCAAACCTTGTTTGTGTGTGTTGTATGAGTATGTACCTGTACTGTTCCGATCAGTGTGGGTTTTTAGAAATCATTGCCATGTATGACCTCATAAAAATATACGCCCATGTTCTGGAAAACGCAGCGTTTTCAAATCGCTTACGGTTTGAAAAACGCAAAACGCATGATAACCTGTTCTGAAAACGAAGCGATTTGCTGGCGTTTTGCATTTTTCGAAGTTGCATTCGAACAATGAAAACATATGTTTTATCATAACAAAACATAAACAAATGAAAAAAGTTAAAATGCCTACAGCGTATTTGCTTGCTATATTAGCTTTAAAAAAACAAAAAGCAAAAGAAAAGTTAATGGAAAAACACTAAAGGGCTTTTCCAATCCATTGGACAATCCAGATCATGCGTAATTTTTATATAATTTTTTATATAAATTTTTTTTATAATTGTGAGTTTTCAGAAAAATTGTGCCAAATGCATCTTTTCAGTTAGAGATGTTACTTATAAACAATCACGAATAATTGGTACTTTTTAACACGGGTAGTCGGTTTAAAATAAAATTCTGTATGATTTATTTGCTCGCATAAACGTTTTAAAGTACTTTATACAGGTTTTAAATTATTTTTTAACTTTTATTCAGGGTTTATTTTTACGATTTAATATAGATATGTGAATTTAATAAATTTCAAATATTAATATCAAAAGTTTAAAAAGAAATAACCAAATAATTAGTTGTAAAATTAACACCACTAGCATTAAATTTTTTTCGAAGATCAATCTGATCAACTGTTTGCATAAATCGCCAGTTGATAAGTAAACAAATGGTACAAACAGTAAACAAACTCAAAGCAAATTTTCGTATTAAATATTTTTAATTTAAATCGTCAAAAAATGCTAAAAGTTTTCATTGAAATAAAAAGAAAACATATTAAATTTAAATTGTGTATAATTTTATTGTTAATTTAAGGTACAGTTTGAATAAAAAAGACCAGATCGCTTCAGTATACCCTAGCGATTTGAAAACGCCAAATTTCTAGCGATTTCGTTTGTCAGAACACCTACATGGCGTTTTCAAATCGAAAACGCAAACATTAAGCGATATGCGTTCTCCAGAACATGGGCGATAAATTAGAGTTAGACTATTCCATATCCCATTTCATTGGATTGACTTTTGTGGTCATAACATTTGACTTCTTCAACGAAATAACTGATTAGTATTGGAAGTATTCAAGAAAAGACTAGTCCACATCACTGTACCATACGTTTTACTTTGTTTTTTTTTATCGAAACACTCTTACCTCCTTTTAGTTGACTAAAGTTGAGCTCATTCTTTTGCTACTTACAAAAAACTCCCTTACGAAAGACTCAAGAGACTTGGATCATCTGAAAAACATTCCGAAGTTCTTTTATATACACTTTGAAAACTGCACTGCGGCTTGATTCATACACATATTTACTAGCTGACCCGGAGAACTTCGTCCTGGCCAAAAAAAATTTTTTTTATTGAAAGACGTACACCAAATATGTTCTACGGTACGCAGATCTATTTTGTTCAAAATTTAATCGAAGTCGGTACTTTATTTAGGTGAGGCATACAATAACAATAAGAGGTCTGAATCATGGATAGCGCTGACGAAGTTGTAGTTATTGTACTCGCCCCAATCATTAGACGTACATGTTATATATGTAAATTTGTAGTTGTAAACCATTGAATTAGCCGACTTTTATGTATTTCTTAAAGGGGGAGGGTTGTCACTACGCCCATTTTTGGTGGGACTGTTGATATCGACTCTACGAACTTACCCACCAAATTTTCTGATCGTCTACGATCAACATGTAGCTAAATATCCACGAAATATTTTAACGATTTGCCACGCCCCCGTAAATTTAGAGATATGAAAAATAGATGTTGTCCGATTCTCAGACTTATCCGATATGCACACAAAATTTCATGATTTTCGGTCGATCCATTTCGGGCGAGTTTAACCACTAACACCGTGACGCGAGAATTTTATTTATTAGGTTGCTTCTAAGGAATTTAGTTTAATTTGAATTTACGTACTCTCTATACATTAGCTAAAGAATGTTATGCGAGCAATACTAATATTTTTTTAACAAATTTAGTCAGGACTGTTTTTTTTTTGTTTCCAAAAATCGAGAAATTTTTCATTTTCCATCTCAGTATTGTTTATTGAGATATAAGCAAAGCAATAATATTTGTATCATCTACATCTATTGGTGGTTTAAATATTAGGGAGTCAGAAGTTCTTGACATTCGGAGCGTGAAAGTCCAGTGTTCGCTAGAACCGACACTTTTTTTCTTAATACAAGATAAACTTCAAGATAAACTTCACTTCATCTGATCTTCTTGCTATATCCGCAAGAGAATGGAATACAACTGTCTTATATAGGCCGGATCGCTAATGATGATAGGGAGCATCCTCGGTTGTGTTTCACTGTTCTATCGCTACTCTAACGGAAATGCTCATGCGAAATAAATGGATTAGTTCCTGAGAATTATGTATTCCTACTTAACACTTGTCATTCTCGGCGAGCACAGCCGTATATGGTCGATTGTCCAGTGGATCAAAGACCGCAAAATTCGTTCTTTAGTTCGACCATTCGTAAGGGAAACTTTCTTCATGCACAGGTTTTATTTTTTGGCTTTTAAGGGATTAATAAGCCGTAATATACAGAAAAATTATCACAAGTGTTTGCAAGTAAATTAAAAATATTATACAGGTATTCCTCGACTTACGATCGGGATAGGTTCTTGATCATCGGTCATAAGTCGAATTTCATATCGAACTCGGTTATAACGAATTCTTGGTTATTACGTACAAATTTTCAAGTCTCAACGTTTTAAGAACAATTTTCATACAAAAAACTTCGTTTATTACGAACTCGTTTATAATTCGTTTAAATGGTCCACGTAATTAAATTTCATACGTGTTACCTTTTTCATAACAAACCCTCAGAAATAACTTTTCATATGGCAGCATTAAATTATAACTCACCATCATTAATCAGCTGATAGATAAAAATAATTAACACATATTTTTGGCTTTTAATAAAAAAAAATACTTTTTGTTTTTAATAAATGATAAAAATTATTTGAATTTTATATTTTCTGCTATGACTTCATCCCGTTTATTACGAACTTTGTCTATAACGAACTATTTTTTCTGGTCCCACGGAGTTCGTTATAAGCGGATTTGACTATACATGCAAAGTCCCATTTTACCGAGTTCTCAATATAATTTATAATAAATTTAATTATTTTTTCTTACTTAATAATTAACTTAAACATAAATAATAATTAATTTTTAATACGTTAATTGTAAGCAAAAAAGTTGACAAAAATCTCACTTGTATATAGGAAAGGATAAAAAGATAAGGTCAAGGGTTAAAAATTCAAAGAATTACCATTACCATAATAACATTCAAATCAATTTTGTTTAATGTTTTTATCTTTCCTATAAATATTTGCATTAAAACGACGATTTGCTAAAGTAAGTTCTTTACCGATTATTGATTTTATAGTGGATTGTGGAGATAAATATGATAAAATATAGGAATAACATTTTCATTTTGGATAAAACCATTTCTATCAAGAAGAAGAAAAGCCTCAGGTAGAACGAATCCATTTTGTAGAGTTCTTGAGATGTACTCTTCAGAAACATAGTAGGGAGCCATTATTAGATTATTTTCAATTGTGTTTACACTGTTTAAAATATGATTTCTTATACACCCAACTCTGTTTTACACGGTTTCTTTTTACACGGATTTGAATTTAAACGGTTGAAAAAAACTTTTTTTGTAAGAAATTTTTAATTTAGTACGTTTTCAAAATCCCGATAACGACGAGGAGATCTAAATATGTCAACTAACTGCTAGTTTAATTGATGACGGTCTAACATTTGGTAAAAGTATGGTGAATCATGATCCCAATATGGACCGTACCCTAAAATTCGAACGAGATATTAATAATTGTATTGCTGGGTATAAAGAGTTGTATAAAGAACTTAAAAAACCAAAAGTGCAACTTTCAATAAAAGATTTTTTAATAAAAATGTCGATGGCGCAAGACCTTTCAGAAAGTAGTTCGACAGTTCAAAACTCTATTACCGGACGAAAGTCACCATTGGGTAATTTGATGGATATCTCCAGTGATGATACCGACTTTAGTCCAGTTCGTCGCAAACAATTGCGCTTGTTACCAAGTAGCGACGAATAATTATGTAGTTACGAGTATGTAAATATTTTTTCTTTATTTCTATTTTAATTTTTCTGTTCTTAATTCTGGATTAACAGATTTCTTTTGTTTTTTGTTTGCTCTACCAATTTTTCACCTGTTTGAATTATGAATTTTAAGTTTTAATGCTCAATACAATGCTATATGAACATACAATTTGTATGCATTTCTGAAATTTTGTAGTCCTCAACATTTTTTTACACGGTTTTTCGAAGTAGATATAGTTCCTTATTTCATCTTACACAGTTTTCAGATGACATGGAACGTATCCTCCATTTTACTATAGGAAACACCTCTTTTTTTACACGGATTTCTGAGGAACGTATCTACCGTGTAAAAAAAGATTTGGGTGTATTATGAATAATAAAGTTATCAAATCTAGATATTTCGGCTTTTTCATAAAGAATTTTGTTTGATTTTGTTTTCTGTAGTTACTGTTTCTTGATCGGTATAATGAAGTGCAACATCTGAGGCACTTTCTTTCAAATATTCGTATCTTCTCCATAGATGAAGGACATATTGCTCCTTTATTGCAACATTGTCATATCTCAAAAACTTAAAAATTTGTACTTACTTAAGCAAAACTGCTATTTTAGACCTTCTGTACATGTTGAAAAAAAGTCAGTTTTATACCCCAAGCTGAAACGAAGTTATAGCAAAAAGTGTTTGCGGCAATTAGATCATAGGACTTATGTATGTCTTGAAAACTTAAATCGCATTTTGCCAAGTTCAAGTCTTTTAGTTATATGACTATGTTGCAATAAAGGAGCGATATGTATGTTAAATCATATATGGCAACCGTATGATAGAATTGGTCTTATTAATAATTGGCAACATAATAATTTTAACCCTTGTTAGTATATATTTAGAATAAAATAATTTCTTAAATCTAAAGAATGCCTCACTGGCTTTTATAATTTGTTGTTCCATGTGATTATTATAATACAGAAATTTATCTAGGTTTATGTCTAGTAATTTAACAATTTGTTTTACAGGAATTCTTATATTATTACGTGATCTAATACCAAACAGTTTCCAGTTTCTTCTTATATTCCTGCTTCATTTACCAACTGGAGGTCTAAAAAGAATACCCACACATTTGTCAACTCTATTATCAGCGTGATATATGGTAATATCGTATGCGAAAGCTATAATATTTTCCATTTTCTCTAATAAATCAAAAATTTATAAATTAAATTATATTGGGGAATTAATGGTGCCCTGTTGTAGTCCATTGACGATTGTAAATTTCTTAGTGCCGATTGCTTCTATTCCATAAACTGAAAAGGTCCTATTATTCAACATGTTATGCAAAAGGATTATAAAATGTAGGGGAAATTTAAATTTAATTAATTTATATAATAAACCTGGTATCCAAATACTATCGAAGGCTTTTTCAAAGTCTACAAGGCAAGCACCAGTGTCTAAGGATTTGTTAAGATTCCACTGAATATTAGAAGCAAGCAAATGAATTGCATTTATCGTTGAATGTTTGTATTTAAAACCGAATTGTCTATCGCTAACTAAATGCCTGTCCTGGGTAATCTTCAAAATGTTAATATTCATGCAAATTTCAAATACCTTGCTGATGTTCGGAAGCAAGCTTATTGCCCTGAGATTCCAATTCAAATTGTTCGTGCCCTTATTCTTCTTCGGTAAAATAATTACTTTGGCTTGCTTCCAAGCTCGAGGAAAGTAAGCATTATTCAGCAAGTTATTAAAGAGAATTCCGTATTTGTATATTAAAACATCAGGCCAATTACGGAACGCCATACCAATATAGCCAAGTATATTATCAAGCCCGGAAAAAAGTTTTGGTCTTAGCTTCCTAAAAATTGACAAAACCCTATCCCTGTATATAAAAAATTATCCAATTCCGATTCACTTAAGTCATCTGCCTTTTTTAAAGTTGAAAATGTCGTCAAAGTTGTGTTACCAAAAATCCAGTGAAACAATGATCTACCACCAGATGAACAGTATTATCGGGATCAATCTCCTTTAAAGAGTGGGTCGTTTCCAGAAATGAACCAAATATGTCCAATTTTTGAACTTCCTCAAGAATTAGATTGTGTTGCATGTTTGGAGGACGCCATAATAGCTCTTACCATCCGATCCGAATCTGCAAAACTTTGATTCATCACTCCAGAGGACATTTTTCCAACAAACTGATGGCTTTTTCAAATTCTCACAAACAAAGCATGGCGTTGGTCGTACCGGGTCCGCCATCTAACGTTTTTTTTTTTCAACTAGTGCTTATTTCGTGAATGGTAACACTTAGCTCATGTCTGATTTGACAAATAATTAGTTTTATCCTTCCGTTGAACGAATATGATTGTGTATACGCGTTTTCGCTTCGCTAAGTTTTCCTGCGATCGACTTACAGAAGATGGCGATTTTGGCAAAAAAAAAAATCATCATTTCAGATGAAGCTCATTTTGATCTTGGTGGGCACGTAAACAAGCAAAATTGTTGCAATCGGGACACAGAAAACCCCCACGCATACATTGAAAAGCCGACGCACCCAAAGCGAGTCACTGTTTGGTACGGATTTTCGTCCAGAGTACAGATTTGGCCCATTTATCTTCGAAAATAAGCAAGGAGTGGGTGTTACAGTAAATGTTGAACGAATTTTTGTTCACAAAAATTGAAGAGGAGGTCAGTGGCAAAATTTGGTTTAAACAGGACGGCGCTACGTGCCACACAGCCGAAGCTAAACTCGACGTTTTGCGCCCGGTGTTACGCCGACAAGTCAGAGACAATTGAAGCTTTAAAGGACAATATTCGTGAAATACGGCTGCTTAAAAATTGGAACCGATCGTGAAGGCTACTGCAAAGCTAGCAGAGGCAGCAATTTGAATGAAATTATTTTAAATTATTATCCGGAAGGATTGCACTTCCAAATAAATAAAGAAATTTGAGAAAATATTCAGTAGTTTTTTTAAAGCATTAAAAAAAAAGTTATTTGCGGACCCTTTATATGCAAGATTGATACACGTATGGATCGATATGTATACAATGATGCCTTATGCAGAGGACAAAATGCCACTTAGGTGGAGTTTTATGCTAAAATGGCCAGCTCAATCTGCGGCTCTCAATCCTATTGAAAACTTTTGAAATGCTGTGGAGCAGCTCTTAAAGAGAAAAAAAAAACCTTAAAAGTTGGCCGAATTATGGACAGAAATAGAAAAAGCTTGGTATGCTATTTCAGCGGGGCGCTGTATTGGACTTATGGAAAGTATGCCATGGAGATTGTCAGCTGTAATAAAAAATGATGGATACCCAACTATTTATTTTCATTTACTTATTTATTAATTACAATACAATTACAAATTATATTCTAATTATAAACGAGCTGAGTAACTCAGACCATGTGATCGGTGTAGTGTCACAGACCAGAGTCTCTGGTGGGAATCGAACCCTCGATCCTCACGCTAATAGTCTAGCACACTACCCGCTAGACTACCTGGATACCCAACTCAGTACTAGGGATGCTAAATGGGATCGATTTTTAAAAATCCCGGGATTCGGGATTTGTTCGTAAAATAGTTCCAAGATAGCTGTATGTAGCTTGTAAATATTCACCTCTACCACCTCCTGATGTAAATAAATCTATTTCTTTGGACAGTTGAGTATCTAAATCCCTTTTAATTCGTTTTATAGGGCTTTTGCATTCTTCGATGCCATCAAATAACTTTTTATCACTGGAAATAGGGTTTTCCTCATCTGATATGCTATTATAGAAGTCAAGTAATATAGAATTTTTTTTCAGGACCTTTTGTAGGGTCAAAATACATTTGAATTCACAATCCCGAAAAATCCCGGGACAAGTTTTTAAAAACCCGGGATTCGGGATTTTTTGAATCCCGAAAATCCCAAGTACCAAGTTTATAGTGAAAACATTTTTTTGTTTTTTTACTTTTTTTAAATTTTTTATATTTTCTGCTTAAATGTCCAGTATTTTTTGACGGTTATTCAAATCTGAACAGAAAAACAGCAACGCTATGTATAGGAATGACAATGAATGTATTGTGGCGTGATCTTAGCAAGATATGTTACACGAATATAAAATAAATATGAAAAACAATAAAGAAAGATAAGGCAAGTGCGCAAACCTCATGCCCGCCACTGTACGTACATATAAATATAATTCACTTTGATACACTTCGATACAAAAAAAATAAACTAAACTAAACTAAAAGGAAAATTTTTTCCGTTGGATAATTAATTAAATAAAGTTTAAAGATAAAAATCAGTAATTTTTTTGGAAAGTTTTTCTTTAAGGTTTCTCAGAACTCTAATGTCACATTAGTTTACCATCTCGTTTTCAGCCCATATTAAAGCCTTATCAAAAGCTTCTACAACTTTCTTGACTTTAACTCTAATTTCTATCTGGAATATAATAATCGTCGGTATCATCCGGAATTTCAATACCTCCTACCTCTTTTCAATTTTCTTCAGGATTGTTGGAGATATTCTCTCTCTTAAAACACTTAAGGGAATATTATCACTGAAGTCATGTTTGTCAGAAACTGAATTTAAGCCACTTTTACACCAATTGCTTAAAATTTTTTGGAAAATTCACTCCACATCCAGAAGATTAATTGCAGCTTTTGTAGTTAACATCTTAATAGAATTTCGAATTAGAATTTCTGTTTTCCAGCCACTAATGCCAAGAGATTGTTTGTATAATACAGTTTTGTTGTATTAAAAACATTCTGGTCTATGAGCTGAATTAACGATGTGACTAGGGTGGCAAAAATATTGCACAAATGAATCCATCATCAGATATTGGGATTCACCCGGATGTGAAGGGGCAGTGTCTATTAACAGGAGGGCTTTTACCGGTAGTTCCTTTTTAGTCAAAAATTGTAACAAAGTTTTCAGTTTGAAACTTGTCAGTTGATTTCTATGTACCTCTTTAACAAAACATTGATGACGTTTTAGAGCGTTCAGATTTTGTGCACGTTTCAGAATACTCTGTAGAAAAATAAATTTGTTCACGTTTCTGAGACGTACACACTTTTGAATGTTCACGTTTTCACGAGTTCACTGTAGTTATAAGTCGATCGGTTGTTAGTCGGGGACTACCTGAAGTTTACTTCTAGTTAAATCAAATACAAAGCTTTACTTAACCAAAGAATATGAGAATATATATCGTCGAAATAAGGGCATGAATTTTCATAATCGTCAGTACGATATTATTGGAGCTTAAGATCGTCAAATCTTGCAGCTTTGCCCACGACCCTCACGCAAATAGTCTAGCACACTATCCACTAGACTACCAGGTCACGAAGCTTTGTGCTAATTTAATGGCTATGGCTGTATGTACATTGAGCTTAAATACAAATACGAGTATATCCAACATATTTTGAAATATTAATTTATTGTGCTACAGGTTCAAGAAGACTATGCATCAGAGATCAGCAATGAATTGTTTTTTTTTTTGTACTCATAAGTATTCATGCAGTTTTGAGTATGAGTATGAGTATTGAAATTCAACTACTCTAATTCATTCGTAATCAGTATAACATTAATTTATAAGTACATGTTGTAATAAGTATGAGTACAAAGATGACATCAAACTCATAACATTCGAAATATGCTTGACCCAGACGCCTACTTATTCAGATTCATAAATGTTTCGAGTGATTCGAATTATTCATCAAAATTTACAGTCTTAGTTGTTGTTGCATTTACAAACAAAAAAGAAAGGAGAGACAAAAACAACAAGCAAAGCAAACACACAACACCTTCTAGCGAGTATTGTGGTGTTCGTACGCGAATCATACTTATTTTGTGCTTTGTGTATACGTTGAGTCAAGGAGAGTCGAGTACGATGAGAAGTATAAGTATAATACCACAATAAGCAGACGTAGGCACAAAGAGAACATATGAAAATATAAAGCCGAAGAAAATCTTCCCCAGAGGGACATTGGTACTGAAAATATGAATGAATTCGTATAAGTATCAGAAATTATAAGTATGACTCGAATCTACTCATCGCCTTAAAAGTTCGTTGCTGATCTCTGATGTATGTACGTAATTTCAAATAAGAACATTTAGATTTTGTGTGCGTGTTTTTTTAATTTATAATAAATTTATAATACATATGCCCATACATACATATGTGCATAGGTGAGTACATGTAAGTACAGATATATTATGCAAGAAAACATTTTCCATCCAGGTTAATCATTAATCATCTGTAAATTGTTATACAATATTTAATAATCGCTGATTGTTTCATTTGTATGCCGATTCAGATAGATACATACCTCCTATGTACTCACATTTTAAACTGTTCATCATTCCATCATTAAATGTTAAGCTCAACTTAACTTCCCTAGGATACATAGGGCATTAGGTAATTTAATTAAAAAAAAATAAAATTAAAAAAATAAAAAAATATTTTTAAAAATAATATACATTTCAATAATAAATAATAATAATAAAGCCTTCTTTTCTCTCATCTTACATTTGTTTTAAATTGCATGCCAACATATTTTTTTTGCTCATGTTGTTGGGGGTGGTGGTAGGAGAAACAAAAACAATTTAAAATATGAAAACGCAAAAAAAAAACAAAAAAAAAACTAAAGCCGAGTAAAAATAATACAAAGTAATAACCACTCACTCTACCACCTGCTTTAATAGCAGCATTATAGTAGTATTGGTGGTAGTGGTGAAACAAAAAAAAAAAAAAAAAAAAGAACAAAAGAAAAATAATGAAAAAATAACACTCAGGCATTGTAAACATCTCTGCTCATTTGCTATCAGGCGACCAAATACACTCACATAATATTTCCCCTCAATCTTATTCAAATTAAAAACAAAAATTAAACAAGCATAACGCATAAAGTATCCAATCCATTCAGCGAAGTCGTTGCTGTTGCTGTTACTATAGCCGACGTCTGCGTTGTCAGCGCTTACGACTGCGCAGCTGTCGCGCTTGCCGTAGTCATGCAAAACATAAATTCAAAGTTTACTCTCTCTCGTTAAGACTTCTTAGTAAAGCTCATTAATTTACAGTAAACAAAAGAGATGTAAACCTGGGGGAAAATTTGAATTTGAATCAGCTTTTGAATCTGTTGTATAGCGAGATGCTTTTTCATTGTTGTTGTCTTTCTGTTTATTTTTTTTGTTTTTTTTCCTTTTTCTTTTGCGCTGGTAAAGGAAAGAAATGAAGTAAAATGAAAAAAAAAACAAAAAAAACGTAAAAGGAACAAAACTCGAAAACACCCTTTTCTCTATATGATATTATTGTTGTACCTATTAAATATAATTTTTCTCTCCCTTTTTCTTAATAATTTCTATTTTTTTTTTTTGTTTGTTTCCTATTTATTTATAATTTTTATTTAGTTTTTTATTCTTTCTTTCTTCTTCTTTTGTTTATTTTTTAACTTAATAACAATGTCAAGCGCGTCTAGTTGGCGAGATACATTTTACACTTTATAGTATGTGACACTCGTACTCTGGGATAAAACGATAATTGTTAAATTATTACATAAAAAAAAATAAAATAATTTTTTGTTTTTTGCAGAAAGAAGTTTAATTTTTATTTTTTTTTTTTATTAAAATTCTGATATATTTCAAAGCGTACATAATAGGGCTTCAGGGTCTTATAGGCATCAAAGAGGCGAGCTGGCAAAAATTAAGAAAATGCTTTTAATTATAATAAAATACAGTGAAAACTCTAGTAACGGACATCTCCCGTAGGCTATCACTTCTTTTAAACGGACAATTTTCCTAGTCCCTTCTCTTCTAGACGAACGCTCCACTAGCCGGATGTGAACACTTTTTTCCATAAAATACCTCCACTAGACGTACAAAATGCAAAATTGTATAAAATTAACACACACAACATAAGTAGTGAGAGAAACTGCGGGCTTCTTGGTATAGAACTGGCCATTTTATAGTCACCTTGCAGCAACTCGTTTCCTTGCCGTTCGGATCTTCCCTCTTTCCACCTTTCTTAAACCTGCACATTGCACTGCATGAGTAGGGGCCATCCCCTGAGTGCTGGTTTAACAAAAAAAAAAAAAGATATCTACATATACCACAGCAACACATTTATGTACTCAATAGAATTGTGTGATTCCTCTTTAGCCATTGACAAGAGTTTTATTATTTTTCGGTAGTAGTTAGGATGTGTTTTGATTGGTTTGCAATTGACAGAAGCAAAAATTTGCCTATTTCTGGATCAATTGTGAAGGCAAAAGCCAAAGAAATAGATTTTCATGGGTTTTCTCAATCAAATGTGTTGCTAAACAAATGGTGGCTAATAAATAATAGCACAAAGTCTTGACATTCTTATAATGAACTATGCTGTGAACGGACACCTCCCGTTAACGATCATAGCTGGTATCGTCATACCAGATCGGTGTCCGCCTACGGCAGATTTCACTGTATACATTAAAAGTACATAGAATGCGATAGAATTTCTTCCAAAGTTTTTAATAAAAATTTTTTTCAATTGGCCTTAAACATTGAGATTCTATTGACAGATTTCAAACTATTAGCCACGTTATTAAATTCATCGTACTCTTTTCGAAATTCATGTATTGTATGCGCTGTTTTGTCGTTTCCAGCCGCCTACAGCGTGCTACTGCTGAATTCATGTTGTTCCTAGTGTTTATTACGAGTATATTTTGATTCCGTGAAAATTTTATAGTGTGATGTCCTATATTGTACAAGGATTTGAAGACATAAACTAAAAGCTAAAGTTTGTATGTGCCATAAATTGGTAACACCGATTTCCATACGATTTCATATGAAGATATTCGTAGTAGAATATATTATAGGAAGATCATGTACGATTTTCAGGGCTTTATTTTGCTTGCGTTGCAGTGTTTTTAGTAGCTCATATAAAAATCAGAGTTTGGTTCCAAAGTAAAAAATTTTTCAATAAAATATTGGAATTTGTATACAAAATTCCCTCGATTTACGTCGCCTTTTTCCAGAACATTCTACGACGTAAATCGAATCTCAAAGAATTCATACTATCAGACGCACTTTTTATGGCATTTTATTTACTCTCAGAGTTTTTGCCAGAAATCTGCTGAGAAGAAATCGCCGAAGAAATATATTTTTGTATTTTATTTTGATGTTGGCCTGGGACTGGAACACTGGCTTTACGTCTAATAAGCTAGCACACTACCTACTGTTTTGTATAAACAACAGAGGCGACGTAAATCGAATTTTTGACGACGTTAATCGAAAAAAAGTAAATCGAGGGAGTACTGTAGTAAAAATACATGCTTTATATATTTTTGTGTATTTATTTGTTGAGTCATAAGAACATAAATATATACAAACATATTCTGTAATTTAATGACACTTCATTTATTTAAACAAAAAAAAAATAAAATAAAATTTCAATTTTACGTAAAATAGTCAAGTTGAAAGAATTAATAAATTAAAGCCGTAAGAGAACGATAGCTTTCTACTCTTCCTCATCACTTAGTATGATTTGGTTCGAACGATTTGTTCGTAGCAGTTCAAAATCTGAACTTGATTAACTGGTAGATTAGGGCATCCTTTCGACGATTATTGGTTTGAAAAAATCGTCCATTGATGTCTGTTTGCTCTTATTTCGCAAATCTTTATAAATTTCTTAATATTGAGATAAATTGTTTTGAAGATTTCGTTTAAATATTTTTGCTCTACCACTTAAAGGGTCGTTCTTCAAAATGTATTCTTCCAATTGTTTTGTCATATTTAAAGCGTTCTCGATATTATTTCGGAAAGATCATCAGAGATATATCCAACTGATTCTTCATTTGTCATTGCCACTAAATCTGCTTCGTTTATTTAGTCGTTCGTAATTAATTCTTGAATATCAGCCATTGTTATTTCATCAAATCTATCACCTTCTGCTGTATGCGTCAATCTAACTATGTTCCTATATTCATTTTCTATGTATTGGCGTAGAAACCGTGCCCTGAATGTCTATTTCCGGTAATAGTGCTTTCCAGCACGCTTTTAGTGTTGAACGACGAATTACTCTTAGTGACGTATCAACAATTTCAAGGCAATTTAAGATTGTAAATTGTTTCCAGACTTCTTTAACTGGATGACTTAAATCAGTCGAATGGGATGGCGCGTTATCTAAAAGTAGCACAACTCTAAATGCTAAGTTCTTTTTTTTTAGATAATTTTCTACGTCAGGAACAAAGCAATGATAAAACCAAAGATTAAATAAACAAGCAGTCATCCATGATCTTTTGTTGGCCCTCCAATACGTTGGAAGGTTGTTTTTTTCCGTAAATTTTCATAAAAATCGTGTTGTAAGAAAATGTCCGCATTTTGAAAATCGCGTTCTAATGCGAAAACGTATTATTGGAACTCGCGTCGTAAGGGGGTTAACTGTACGTACATATGTACTTATGTGTATAAATTTACTTCTGATAAGCCTCTACAGATTGTATTTTTTAAAGTATTATAGTCCATTTAAAAATTGCATTTTATGGTCACAAAAGATTCTAAAGTTTCTGGTCCCATTTGGAATTTTTCGGAAGACCAAATATCGTTAGATATTGAAAAAACTTTTTATGTTGGTGCATTGGACGCTGGTAAAGCAAATGAGAAATCTACTAATTTCAAGATGTTTTTTTGTTAACGAATATTTTTCGTTTCGAAAAATTTGAATATTTCAACCCACTTTTTATCAGGATTTAATGCTGATTGTTGCCATATTCTTTTTTGTTCAGCATATGCACAATTTTTTTTTCATAAGTGAATTCAGCAAAAATTTCGTTTTTATTTAAATTTAAAACGTTTCTGATTTCGGTTGCCTTTTCCACTGAAGACCAAGATGGAATTGCATCTACAACATAGACAAAATATATCCAATTACAGTTAATATGAGCGTTTTAACCGAATTAATGAAAAAAGTTGACAAAAGCGAACATTTTGGAAAACTAATACTTTTTAGAAGTTACGTGTGGTAAAATGGTGGACAAATAGCGGACGCAAAATAAAAATAGCGGACAGGAGGTTAAAATAGCGGACTGTCCGTTATAATAGTGAACAGATGGTCACCGTAATTATAGATAAAAAATTTCGTATTTACATCGAATTTATTTTTAAACTTTTACAATATTCCAATTACTGTGCATAGGTTGCAGACTAGGTTGCTTTTGCAAATTTATGCCTAAATATCTAACAATGTTTTTTCATAGATTTCTGTACCATCAACAAAAACGCTGAATATGTTATTTGAAGGACTATGAGACTGAAAACGAATTAACTGCATTTTGTTAGCGTTTGTGCAGAGTTTATTTATTTTTGGGAATTTCACAATTAATGCTGCATCTCGTTCCGTATACGCTTTAATTGCCACCTCAAGCTTAAATTGATAAAAAAAGACAAATATCATCCATCCAGCACAAATAAAAAGTTTAGCAATTTGGTTTTTGTATAATAAAGTCATTACGCAAATATGTATGTATGCGGTGTATTAAGAAAGAAGTTGCCGTAGTCTAGTAGGTAGTATGTTGGCTTATTAGATGTAAGGCTTGGGCTCAAATACCAGGACAGACATCAAAACGAAAATATGAAAACATTTCTAAAATTGCCATTAAGATCTTCTCCAAATATCTGTAGGTCTGAGTCGACTTTAAACTGTAGGTCCCGTCGATCATGTATAAATTTTAACGTACACAACACAAGTGGTGTGAGAAACTAGGTCGTAATCCTGACTGAAGGGCTGTAATGACCAATTATGTGATTGTAAAAATAAACTTAATAAATGAGTGTTTCTTATAATGTGTGTTAAAAATATTTGTATTAGAATTAAACAGTTTAATCAACGCAGATACAATGTTAATATCGAATCAGTTACAATTGCTAAATTGTAAATAATATATCTACACAACATTTCTTTTAAGAAATTTAACTTTTTTTAGTTTTAAACAATTAATTTTTCAAGAATTTAGTTTAATTTAAATTTTTTTTATTTAACTTAACAAAGCAAAACCTTAGTAGTCAATAGTCTTCATGCGTGTGGTACTTTTCAAAACACACTGTTAAGTGCAAAGGAATGCTGCTTTGTTTATACTGCCAGGGACCTCTTCGAAGGTTTTCTTTTATTCTGAGTTGAAGAAATGTATTCTGGAAAATGTTCCCATTTTTTAACCTGGAATCTAGCCGAAGTAACTTTAGCCGCATGACGAGTGTAGTTCGTCATTGTGCGGTATGTCTAGACTCATCATAATACCGGAAAGGGTTAAGACAGTGCAAGAAATATTTCACTTCATCTGAGTTTCTTCCTATTTACACCACTTATATCCGACCGAGAACGGAGAGGTGTACTCTCTTGTATGGGCCGGTGCCACAACGTCTATTTTGAGATTTTTTGAACGCCTATAGGAGATGGCGAAGGTTCTCGTTAATAGCGGTAGGGGTATCTAACTCTATTAATTCATTAGAGCATCGTTCTATCGCTGCTATAACGGATTTTGCTCGATCGAAATAAGGAGACTTGTTCCCGAGAATCATTTATCACATCCGTTTGTGGCCGATTGTGGCCAATAGACCGCACACTACATTACAGACAAAATTTGTTCTTTTGTCGGACTATTTGTAGGTGGAACACCCTTCCTGCAGAGTTCTTTCCTGTCACTTATGGAATAAGGCCTTTCAAATCTAGTGCCCACAAACACTACTCCCTCTTTCCTCTTTCCCATAACATATTTTCCTAGTCTCAATCCAGTACACTGCATGTGTAGGGGCCATCCCATGAGTGTTGATCGTGCAAAACAAAAAAAATATTGGCATTTACCTTTGGGCTTCCTAGGGCAATATTAGAACCTATATTCGAATATTTAAAAATGATCTCCAATGGCAAATGGGAAATTATGCTCAACTGCGAAAAGTACCGAATCTTATTTCAAAATTCTGGTATAGTATTGCTATTATTTACTGGGTAATGTTAGGGTATTTGCAGATATCTACACAACTTACTTAAGTTTCTGTACTAAATTTGCAAAAGTAACAATTGCAAAGCAAACACAAAGCTAAGGGAGGCTTTTAACGTACTATGTTCAAGTATGAAATTTAAGGGAGTCAATATTCGGTTAATTCAGAACAAACTTTTAACTTTTTTTTTTCTTCAAATCACGTTTAATAGAGTGTAACCAGCAATCAATATTCTCCTTACGAATGCTGGTATAAAGCTACACATCATCAGCGTACATATGAACATGACAGTCTATCAAAAAATCTGGTAGATCATGCAGAACAACTGAGGCCTCAGTATTGTCTCCTGGGGAACACATCTGCTAATATTAAGTGGACCTGAGATATCGTCACTTAAAGGAACTTTTTGAAATCTCTTTATTATATAAGCACAAATTAGACTACCGGCAGAATCAGAAAAGTCAAACAATTTCTGGTTCCGACCTAAGGTACTCCACCACATTTATTAGAGCGGTAGTACAATTCTTACCTTTCATGAATTCCGATTGGCTAAAAGTTAAGTAATTGTGACTTCCCAGATAATGTTTAATTGGTCTTGAATAGGAAGAATTTTAAGTAGTTTCCATTCATCAGGAGAAGTAGGTTTCCTCGCAACTATATTGTGGAAATAATGTGGTAAAAGTCTAGATGTCAAAGATTTTAAAAACAAATTATTTAAATCATTAGAACCAATTGCATTCGATTTTATCGCTATAACTAAAGGAGTATTTTGGTAGAACACAGCAAAGGTCGTCATACAAATTACCGATAGATATTGGTACCTTAAGATTTATAAACTGCTCATTAAGCTTATTCACATCTACATCAATATCGGTGCTTAGAAAACTTTCGGTCAATTCCCATTTCACGAATTACATTTCATTTAGATTTGTTGTCTATTGCATTGGAAAACTTTCCACCATAATACAATGTTTCCCCTTCGTAACCTCCGTCCATAAGGATATATGAAGAACTTTCAACTCATCAGTTCTGAACCTCTTCCACCACCTACCTGTAGGCACTATCCCTCATCTCAATTAGAATTTTTATTTTAGTTGTTGTTTGGGTATGATAAGTTTGGTTTTGACGGGAACGCATCTGTCATAAAGCAGATGCACATTTTCCTGAATAAACGATAATTGGTCATTTGGATTATGCAGTGTATAGACCTGGCCTTAATCTATGTTCACTTGCAATGTACATCGTTACGATTATTCATTACCACCCCTAGCCCTGGTCTTAGTACCATTAACTAGGCTTATCCTATCACACTGGAAGAGCTTGAACATTTACAGGTGTACTGTTGAATCACTCATACTCAAAACTGCATGAGTAGGGAAAAGATCTCTGATATGTATGTATATGGTCCAGGCTTTACTACTTACTAACTTATGTACTTTTAAATTTTATATCTATAAAATACAAAATATTAGACATGAAACTATGTACGTGATCGGCAAGACTTACCAAGAATTGTTCTTTACATCATTGACCTGCAAACTTTTACGAGTCTATTTTACTGGTAGATCGTAAGCAGATGCGTTAAACGAAAAACATTTTACATTTTTTTATAGCCCCTCAATGTTATCGGAAGTGTTTCACAGGGATCAATACTTGAACCTTAATTATTTTGTCTCTGCTCATCATTAATTTATCGATTTAAGATCGTTTTCTAATATGTCGTTGAGATTAGACGGGGATCGACGGAGCTTATTTGAGAGTTGAACAGAAACGCCTCAGCTGTCCATTGTGATAGCAGCTTCTTGACATCCAGCTTTGGTAGTGTACTATTTCGCACAGATCTCGAACCGCTAATGCCTAATCGAATCTTATCTGTGACAAGGTAGTGGTCTGAGTTTATATTCTTAAATCATAGTCCTTTATACGTTTGCAGTGGTCGTCAATTTTTGAAGGGATCTCTTTATAGGCTTGTGTTGTTGCTTTCATTCGAGACTGTTGTTTCGTGGTGGATTTCAAGCCCTACGCACAACCCTGATTGAAAGTCCTGGGGTTTGGACTGCGCTGCACGCATTAGTTAACATCTAGCGGATGCCAGTATGCCATCCAGAGGGAGTCACGAGGAGACAGCGTGTCAGCTTGAATACAGCAAGGCAAAGATCGTTCTGGCGGTCGCCATATTGACCATAATCAGAAACTTTACCTTGTTTGCATGCATACCATCCCATACGACTAAAAAGTAGTGTGCTGGCATTCAAGTTTATTTTATGTCTGGCAATTTTGCGGTCAGTAGACGAGCAGGCAGTATGTTGACTTATTAGACGTAACGCCCGATTCAAACCCGAGGTCAAACATCAAAACGAAAATATGAAAAAATATTTCTTCGGCAACTTCCTCTCAGTAGTTTTCTGAGAGCAAATAAAATTGCCATGTAAAGTTTCTCAAAAAATTTGTAATTTGGTCGTAATGACCAATTATGTATGTATGTATGTTAATAATATCTGCATAAACGGTTTTAGCGATATTGAAGAATGCTGATAAAAACTTTCCAACCGTTAAATACTTGCAAATAGTCAAGGGTCCCCTAAATAACTTTAACATTGACTTTCTTATCGAAATACTCAGGATAGACTAATTTTTTACAAAAAGTTAGGTTATTAAAAAAGTTAGGTTGAATTTATTTAAACAATTTACTTCAAATAGTTTTACTTAGAAATGACAGTAGCTGATTGTCCTAAACGTTTTCAAAAGTTCAATTAAACATTATTTCGAGAAACAAAAAAAAAAAAGAAAAACGTGATAAAATATTTTCTAAAATTTATTAAAAACGGATTTGAATTACAGTTCTAGCTGTCAGATAAATGAAGCATCAAATCGTCAAAAATTTGAGAAAAAATCGTTAAAATCGTCAAAGGCGTTCATTGAAATCGTAAAAAATCGTCAGAAAAAATAAATAAATAAATTGAAAGATTTCTAAAAACTAAAACATATAAAGTTAATGTTAAGCAGCATCATCTATGCCCATGCATGGTGTAAATATTAGGAAGTTAGAAGATCTTGACGTTATGGGCATGAAAATTCACTGTGATGATCGTTAGAACTGACACATTTTTCAGTGCCTTGTTTTCTTAAGACGGTGCAATATTTATTATATTTACTTCACTTCATCTGATCTTCTTACTATTTCCACCGAGAATGGAATACAACTCCATTGGTCCATTGGCAAGTGGATCGCACACTGCATTACTGACAAAGCACCCTTCGTGCAGAGGTCTTTCCTGTTACTTATTGCATAAAAGATTTCAAACCTCGAGTCTATAAATTTTCCTTCTTCTTTTCTTAACATATGTCTGTCTTTCCATAACTTATTTTCCTAGTTCCAACACAATGCATTTCATGAGTAGGGTCGTACGAAAAAAAAAAAAATAATTGCACTTGCCTTTGTCATTCCGATGGTGGTATTAGAAACTACAATCGAATTTATAAAATTGTCTGCAACGGCAAGTGATAAATTATGCTCAACTACGAGGATAGTCCGATTTAAAAGTTTTAATTTTTTGGCTTTTAAAGAAATAAAAAGGAAGAAAATACAGCCAAGGAAGAAAATCTGTACACTAATACCTCGGTTTGCGTCTGCTTAGAAGTTGCGTCTTTTTAAAATTTCTGTGATTTCGAAGTTGCGTCGATTTTGTTTCTGTTTGCGTCGCATGTTTCGAAGTTGCGTCGTTAGTTCTTCAATTTGCGTCGTTAATATGAAAATGTTTGTACAAAGCTAAGACAGAAAAAGGGGATTTCCCGTTTAAGTCTAATGTAAATACATACATACAATATGTATTTATGTTGTCTGATGGTTGCAAGTTGTAGGTCGTTAGTAAATTAAATATTTTTTATTGAAAAATCTATTTTTTCAGCTAAAATTATGAATCTCGGAACCAATTAAATGAAAATCAATACAAATGTATGGAAAATCGTGCTTCGTTTTGCGTCGCGTTTCTTCAGGCCCTATTAGCGACGCAAACTGGGGTATTAGTCTATATGGTATAAATTTATTTTACATATTTTGATTAAGTCTTGCTTTAATTTTAATTTTTAATGCTACTTATTACAACGCTGCATGAATTCTCTTACCAAAAATAATAACATCTCTGATATCGATATCATGAACTTACCGTTATTTTATATATTCTGTTTTGATAACGTTGTTTTCACATGAAATATGTAATTCTATGGTACAAAATTAAATTTTGAATAGATTTATCTAATAAATTACAATTGAAGAAAAATTTTAAGTGCAAAATATATTATTTGGCGTAAGTATAAAAGAATATTACTATAAACAGTTGAATAACATTTCTTTGTGTGAAAATTATTGAATTTTAGGTAAAAATCGCCCATGGAACCCAACTGTCGTTAGTAGAATGTACCCAGATTGAATTGTTGAGGGATAATGGTCTATAGCAAACAGAATTGAGAGATCTAATACGACCGTACAAAATTATTTGGGAATCCAAAATCATACGGCACTAAAAAATGATTTGGTAGAAAGCCAATACGATCGTGATAAACGACCAATAAAGCTATCACTAATAATTTAGGTTGTACCCAAATAAAATCGGAGCTGGAACTAAACGTAACCAAGAGACGGTTTAATCAAATATTGAATGAAGATGTAGATAAGAAAAAACAAAAAAATGATACCCAAACCACGATTGACCCCTAGACACAAGGGAGCCAGATTGGCTTTCACTGAAAAATACAAATTTTAAGAAGAGGAGTGGCGTAGTTTATATTCAGTGATGAAAAGAAATTCAACCTTGACGGACCAGATGGATACAAATATTATTAGAGAGAAAAAAAAGGTATAAATAGCACGTAATATTCAGGGAGGATCTTTAATGACATGGGTTGCTTTTGGATATAAAGCACGTTTTCCGATCTGTTTTATTTCTCATAAAATGAATGCGGAGAATTGTGGGGAATTACTGGACAATGTTTTCGTTGAAATTGCAGAAGAAAATTATGGAAGTAATTTTACTTTTAAGTAAGATAACGTCCCTATACATGTAGCCAAAAGGAAATAGATATACATAGCTGTTTTGGACTGGCCAGCACTTAGTCCCGATCTAAATTCTGTCGAAAACCTCTGGGGAATTTTAAGTGCCGAATTATACAAAAGTGAAATAACTCCTTAATTAATAAAAAAAAATGGTGAGAAATTCCCTAAGATAAGTTACAAAAATTAATAAACTCTATGCCACTTCGATTTAATGAAGTAATTAAAAATCGATGAGGACACATGCATTATTACAATGAAATGAATGTCTTATTTGAATATGTTTAATTCGCTTTAATTAATATAAAAAACATATAAACTTATAAATTAGCTTTAAAGCCGAAGAGATTTTTAGAAGAAACACATGCACCATATAATTTTTTCCTTACCTGTACAGAAAATTCATCACAGGTGTTCGTAAATAATTTTAAAATATAATACTTTATTCCTAAATAATGTGATGTAAATTATTCATTCCCGAAAATCGTTAAAATAGGGGCATAAATCGTCAATACGATATTTTTGGAGCTTAAAATCGTCAAAAAATCAGACGATAAATCATCAAATCTGGCAGCTATAATTACAGTTTATCTGTCACTCTGGCAAAGGTGATTAGATTTTTAAATAAATATCGTCATGTATGCCAGTATACTCTCTATATGTTTTAAATGCAATTGGAAATCAATTAGCATTTTAGGAGTGAAAACAAAAAAAAACGAAAAAAAAATTTGCAAAATTAATCCTTGTGCTCGTACGTGTGCATACATACATATGTAAGTCGCTCGTTGCACTTTAAAATACATACAACTGTAGTAGTGGTGACACCCTCATGGAAAACATCATTTTGAATTCAAATACTACGAGTACATACATACATACATACGTACATACGTACATGTTGGTAAGTTTTTGATTTAAGACATTACTTGTTCGTTTTTGTGTCTATTGTAACGCAGACGCGAATTTTAATTCAAATATAAAACAAGTTATTGTCGCAGTTGTAGTTAGTAAAAAAGCAGTTGTTATGTTACTGCTGCTGCTGCTATTATTATTATTATTATTATTATTATTATTATTATTATTAAAAGAAAATGGATTTTCAAGAAAGAATGAAATGAGCTTTGAATTTTCCCTCTTATTATAGATTTAGTTGTTCTTGTTTTTGTTGATTTTTTCATTTTGCTTTTTCATATTAATTTTGTAACGCCGTCGTGTTTTTGCCCTTTTATTTCATTCGACTTTTTCTCATTTTAAAATTTATAATTTTCCTTCTTAAGACGCTATGCTATGTGCGCAGTAGTAGTCTGTTCATAATGTATGAGGTAGTGGCTGTGGAGGCAGCAACAGCAGCCTCCTCACATAAGGATTGGATGATGCTATGCGTGTTCTTTTCGTTGTTGTTTTTTTTTCTTTTTTTTTTGTTCATTTTCGTTGCTACACTGTCTTTTATTTAATTTTGTTGCTTCGTTAAAATATAAAGGGTGGAGCAATATACATATTTAAAATAAATAAAATACATACGTACATATATGTTTGTATATATACATATACATATGAATAAACATATACATAAACATACATATAGATATACGTATAAGCAATATACAAGGTGAAATAAAATAAAAATTTTTTTTGCCAAAGTAAGAAAGGAGTAAAGGAGCAACAATGACTACAATAACAATATTAATATAACACGCTAAACCATACACCATGCGACATGAGAAACATCACGTTAAGTAACGGTGGCAGTATTCTGTGTGGTTGTCTGGTGCATACTAAATAAATAGCAACCGAGTACTATCTCCTATACTACTTTACTTTTTATTTTTCGTTAAAAGCTCATCACGTGTGTTTTGATATGAAATACACCGATCCCTATTTGATCGTATGTATTTCTCATACTCATCAACATCTACATATTAGGGCGAGAATAATCCGAATCAAAGAACCAAATCTGAAGAATCTTTTTGAAATTAATCTGTTGGAATTAAAATTAAACAAGTAAATTTATCATAAATGTTTCATTATGAAACAAAATTTATGCTTTGTTTCTGTAATACGGACATATTCAGACGTGTTTGTATCAGAGATCATCAATCCTTTCTTCGCTACTCATATGTACTTATGAAATTTTGAGTATGAGTGAGTCAACACAATGGAAATTCAACTACTCCGATTCATTCGTACTCGCTACAACATTGATTTTTATGTATAGGTTGCAATGAGTAGAGTACAATATTGACATCAAACTCACAACATTCGAAATATGTATGATTCATACGCCTACTCATTCTGATGCATAAATTTAGAAAAATACTTATAATACTTATAAGTGATTCGAGTGAGTCGAATCATTCATCAAAATTTACAGTCTTAGTTGTTGTTGCATATACAAACAAAGAAGAAAGGAAAGACAAAAACAACTAGCAAAGCAAACACACAACCTTCCTGTGGGTATTGTGGTGTTCGTACGCGATGCATACTTATTTTATGCTTCGTATATATTTTCAGTCATAGAGAGTCAACAACATCATGTGGAAGGGAAAGGGAAGAAAAATTGGGCCAAATGGGAAAAAAATGGTAATAGGTAATTTTTACGATTTAGCTTGGTTAAGTTTCCCAAATAGCTATTGGAGGTATTCCGTTTCTAAAGTTGAACCAAAAGTGGTCCAAAAAGGGGGAATGGGGTCAGAAACGGGCAAATTGAGTGCATAGCCGATCACGCCTGAACGCCTGTACCGATTTTCTTGAAATTTTGGATATAGATCGGGCTTTTGTCGTTGCAGGTTATAGGCTATAAATCTTATCAAAATTTTGACCCAAAGAGGACAAAGGGAGAAAAAATGGGCAAAAATTATTACTTTATGCATAAATCCTGTATTTTATCTATTTTAAAGGTATTTTTTACGATTTAGCTTGGCTAAGTTTCCCAAATAGCTATTGGAGGTGTTGCGTTTATAAAGTTGGACCAAAAGGGGCGAAAAATGGGCAAATTGAGTGCATTTATATTTAGGACTTAGAGTATTCACAAAACTGGGTTGTTTATTGAACTGGTTTACGAATAATTTGCAAATTTGAAAATTAAAAACCGGTTTCGAAGCCGACTAATCGGTTTTTTATTTATTGTTATTTTTAATGCAAAAATGATCCAATAATAATTTTCTTTTTAATTTAAAGAAAAATTTATACAATACCGTGTCCCATGGCCACCTTTTTGTAGAAATACCTCCCAAACGATGCCTGTTAATGAACTGATTACGAGAAAAATATATTTTTTTTTGTCATAATATTATAGTATAATGTTTTATTTTTTTAACTTTCCATTGAGCATCGTTCTCCATTAATTGCAATAACTCACAGGCTACACGAAAAGTCTCACATTCATGGCCATCAATAGATTTAAGATCCGAAAAACATTTCGGTCATCTTGTATGATGTAATAGGATACGTCAGCAGTAACTTTCCATATTACTTTTATGTACTGTATACACACGACCTAGAGTATCTCCAGGTTTAATTCCTGACCAGCCGTTACCCAATCCTCCAATCTTTCTCCTTTTCATTTTTTAAACTAATCCAAACTATATAATCCGCGCAACGCCGAGTATAATCTGCTAGTTTAATATTAATTATAAGAAGATCTAGAAAAAAATATATACATACATACATAATTGGCCATTACAACCCTTCAGTCAGGATTACGACCTAGCTTCTCACACCACTTATGTTGTGTGCGTTAATTTTATACATGAGTGGCGGGACCTACAGTTTAAAGTCGACTCCGAACGACAGATTTTTGAAAAGCTTTTCATGGCAATTTTTACTCTCAGAGTCTTTGCCAGAAATCTGCTGAGAGGAAGTCGCCGAAGAAATATTTTTCGTTTTGATGTCTGACCTGGGATTCGAACCCGGGCCTTTCGTCTAATAAGCCAACACACTACCCACTAGACCACGGCGACTTCAGAAAAAAAAAATATATATATTTGTTGTTATTCATATAAACTTTTTATACATTTTATTAAATCGAATTTTTAAAATACGTTAATTTTTTTTTTTATTTTTGGAATATAGCAAATGAGGTAATGAGGCAATTAGTGTAAATCGATAACTAATCTAATGACATATTATTGTCATAGAATCAAATTTGAAAGTTTTGACCGACAAACCTAATTTATTTATTACGATTTTACAATCTAGATACTAAAATATATACATATAATACTTAATTAACAATTATTCTTGCAAAAATCTCTAAGAAGTTTGATAAATAAATTCATATTTTCACAATATTTTATGTTACTTGGTAACTCATTATATTTTTTTAAAACTTTATATTTTAACAGTCTTATGCAAAAAAAAAACCTTATTATGACCTTCAAATGAACATTAGTTAATAACGATTTTAAGCTTAATAATCCATTATTATAAAAGTATATGCAAAAACAGTATTTTAACTAATATCCATTTTAATGTTTTTTCTTATTTGATGCTGGCAATACCATTATTTTATTCTCTTAATTTTTCCTTAATGTTGTTTATGAACGATTATTATTTCATTTGGTATTCGTGTCTAATATTGCTTTTTTTATGTTTTTATACAAAATAATTGTTTTTAACATAAAAATTGGGTTGTATTTGTTTTTTTTAATAACAACAATGTACAAATAAAATAAAACAACCAATGTAATTAAAATATTACATTTTGATTAAAAATCTTTAAATTTGTTTTGATTATTTAGACATCACTAAACTATTTTTTAAACAAAATTTATATTTTTGGAAAAAAGAAAAATTTGAGTACAAAAAATATGGAGAAAAAAAGAAAAAAGTTTTTATTATGTGTGCCATCAATAGCACCAATGGCACCAGGGATTTTTTTTGTGTTTTTAAATTTTTTTTAATTTATTTTAAAAAATTTGAATATTTTTCACAAAATGTGAAAAATTGTAATAAAATTATGACAAATGTCTTTAATATAGGTTTAAAGTAGGGTCGAACCATTGTTAAATTTCATAGATTTAACAATGGTTTACTACAGGTGTTTTAAGCTAATTATCGTTTTTGGATATACAACGCATGTAGTAAGTTTTTTTGCATAAGACTGTAAGTAATTCATATCTCTACAAGTTCTCATATATGGTAGTCTGTAATTCTCTCTTCCTTTTGTATTATAATTATGGATATTATTATTATATTGCAATTTTTGATTCAAATATGTAGGACAAAGACCAAACTTTATGTTACATATAAATTTCATTGTATGTAACATTATAGTCTGTTCAGCGTTAAGCCAGTTTAATTCATTTAACATACTCCTTATGCTAGTATAATAATCTTTATGTAAAATAAAACGCATTGCCCTATTTTGGAGTTTCTGTAATGTGTCCATCTGGGACGTATTTAATAGAAATAGTATTGAGGGGCAATAAAGAAAGTGTACTTATAACACGACATTCTAAGGTTAAGTGATAATAATAAACCAAATACTCGCCTATTGTATAGGATCTTTCGCTTGTTAAACAAGGACTCAAGCGGCTTAAATTGGTTTCCCTTAACATGAAATTCAATTATCAATCCATTTGAATTCAAATTGGATACATTTGTTTAAAATTTTGTTTTTTTATACAAAGTATACTTAATGTATTTGAGTAACAAGGCCGGTACAATTTAAGTCTTCTCTAAAATTTATGTCCTTAAAGTAAATTTTTTCTCACGTGTGTACTAACTATCATGTTTGCTAATTGCTGTTGCCTATGGTAAAAGCGAAAAAAGTCAATTACTTGGGACAACGGAAATGTTTTTACTTGAATATGACTAGAAAACTGCTATAAGGGAGAATATTTATGATTGGAGTTATAGTCTATCACTGACTACGACAGTACAGCAATTTGAGTTATATTTGAATTATGCTTCAAAAAATTTTGTCATTTTTTGCACACGATCTTAACATTAAAATCTTTAATGGAAATGTCAAAACATGTTGCATTTATTGAATACTATATACACATACATACATACATACATAATTGGGCGTTAGAACCCTTCAGTCAGGATTACGACATTGCTTCTCACTCCACTCATGTTGTGTGCGTTAATTTTATACGTGAGTGTCCGAAACTACAGTTTAACGTCAACTCTGAACGACAGATTTTTGAGAAACTTATTCATGACAGGTTTATTTACTATCAGAGTATTTGCCAGAAATCTGCTGAGAGGAAATTGTTGAAGAAATATTTTTTCATTTTTCGTTTTGAAACCAGGCTTTAGGTCTAATAAGCCAACACACTACCTACTAGACTATGTCAACTTCTGTAGAAAAAATAGAATTCTATTGAAAAAATTAGTATTAATTTCCGCTATTAACAAGTTAGGAAAAAACTCGGTAGGTGGCCTTGTATTCTAACTTTTTCTGTGTCTATAGATGATTTCTTTACTTGAAAATATATTCTAAACTATTTGAGTAAATATAATACATACAAGTCGCCGTGGTGTAGTAGGTGTGTGCTGGCTTACTAAACGTAAATCCAGGGTTCGAGTCCCAGGCAGAGACCTGCGCCGATCGGCTGACAGCCGGCTAAGCCGAGCCGCCGCCGCCGAAAATTTATTCGGCTTAAGTCAGCTTAAATTCAGCCGCCGTTTTTTGTATGTAAGAATATATGAAGATATGTTTTTAATATTGTATACAATAAATTTTTAATATATATAAAATATGATATTTATATATTTTGTTTTACTTGACTTAAATACATTATTGAATTTTTTCCCCTTTTTTTGATACATATGTTAATAGTAAAAATATTTAATTTTTTGATATGGTAATTTTGAACACCTTTTCTTGTTTTTTGGTGAATGGGGTAACACTTTTAACTTAACGTTAAATTTTTTTAAAAGACATAAAAAATTAAAATGGAGAACCAAAAAATTACAAATTTCTTTCAAAATTTAAATAATAGTTAATAATATTTAATAATAGTGAGTTAAATTCATCTGATTCCGATGACGACCTTGCTGTTTTTAATGGTATTGACAAAGATATAAACGAATACGAAAAATTACTAGCCATCAAAACAAAAATTAAAAAGCCCAAGCCCTTTTAGACAAAAAATCTTCAGCAGGGTCAATAGTTTGGCACCATTTTTCTCAAATGGTTATTGGAAATAATCCTGTGCTAAAAAGTATCACATGTGTAAAGTTTGCTTTGATGAGCCCCCCATGTGTTTGAAGGGGTAGGTATACATATTATTTCTATCCAGGAATTAAATTTAAAGAAAATTGAGAGAAGATTTTCCCAAAACAATAATGAAACTCCTATTTCAATTAGCTTTTTGCCAAATTTTTTGAGAAATTTTATTTTGAATATTCATTTCTGAAAGTTGTTTTTTGTAAGTGTTATAAAATGCGAAATAATTTCAAGTTTGGAGCTTCTACATCGACATCAAACCTCTGTAACCATTTACATGGTCATGGTATTGATGTAAAATCGAAAAAATTTTAAAATTCGAATGCCAAACCTAAAACCATGTTGCCAGGAAGTTCTGAAAATGCAGATTCCAAAAAATTTGCTAACCCATTCTGCTTGTACAAATGTGCTGCAGAGATCTAAGGCCTTTTATCATAGTGGAGCAACCAAGTTTTATAATTGTTTTGTAAGTGTTATAAAATGCGAAATAATTTCAGGTTTGGAGTTTCTACGTCGACATCAAACCTCTGTAACCATTTACGTGCTCATGGTATTGACGTAATATCAAAAAATTTGTAAAATTCGAATGCCAAAACAAAATCCATATTGTCAGGAAGTTCTAAAAATGCAGATTCCGAAAAATATACTAACGCACGTCTGCTTGTGCAAATGTGCTGCAAAGATCCAAAGGCCCTTTAACATAGTGGAGCAACCAGGGCCATTTTATTTATGTAATTTCGGATCACAGCAGACTTTATAAAAGGCGCCGCCGAAACTCTATCATATTTCGGCTGACAGCCGACTTAAAGCCGCCGCCGAAACTTTTCACTTTTAGCCGCCGCCGCCGTCAAATTTGCTCGGCGCAGGTCTCTGGCTGACAGCCGACTTAAAGCCGCCACCGAAACTTTTCGATTTTAGCCGCCGCCGCCGACAAATTTGCTCGGCGCAAGTCTCTGGTCCCAGGCCAGAGATCAAATCAAAATACAAAAAGTATTTTTTCGGCGATTTCTTCTCAGCACATATCTGGAAAAAACTCTGAGAGTAAATAAAATTGCCATGAAAAGTTTCTCAAAAATCTGTCGTTCAGAGTTGACGTTAAACTGTAGTTTCGGACACTCACGTATAAAATTAACGCACACAACATGAGTGGAGTGAGAAGCTATGTCGTAATCCTGACTGAAGGGTTCTAACGCCCAATTATGTATGTATGTATGTTATGTAATACATACAATAAATTAAAACTCTTGATGATATTTATAGACATTGGGAAAAGTTTCGAAATACTCACCTATATGAAGGATAACGCAAAGCTCGTAAATTCGTCAACAAAATTATTTATGCCGCTAAAACTTCTTATTATGAAAACCGTTTTAGATCAGCTACAAACTTAAAGAAAAAATGGCAAAAAATTCGCAAATGAAGTTAATAAATCTTTTATAAACATTCCATTTCTGATGTCCGTAAATGTGCTTCCATGTAGCTTTTGTCTCTGAGCTATTGCAACAGCCTCCAGGAGTTTTTTCCTTACACCTTTTTTTAAAGTTTCTCGTGTTTTTGAACATGACGACATTTTATGCTGTAAATCAGTGACTTTGAATGCAGTTGACTTTGACCAGATCCATCCTAAATTCATAAAACTGAATTATCTAAGATATTATGTTATATTATGCACTTATTTAACACCATTATTACTACCAGCCACTTTCCTAACTGTTGGAATCATGCTAAGGCCATTCCCGTGCCTAAATCATCAAATGAGGGGCTATACTATATAGCGATACTTCCATTTCTATCAAAAGTATTGGAACGAGGCTGACTTCCTAAACGCATGTTGCTTTGTAGTAATACATTGCAACCCTGAACATTTTGACAATAGCCCAATTCACAATCTTGTGTAAATGGTCTTGCATCATTGCATTTGCATACACTACAATAACATAATATTCAGAAATACTCTTGCCTAGAGTTTATAAAATACGCAATACTCAAAACCATAGTTTATATTTAGTCAACATTTGCAACACTTAAGTAAACTGACAACTGAAAATTTATTTATTAAAAATCATAAATTTCGTCCAAAGAGGATGTTATTAAAATAATTCAATATCTTTGAGAAGCTCCGGAGGTATTAAAGAGTCCATTATTTATTCCTTCAAACTTCCATTATACATTTTTATAAATTGCTAACAAATATCATAAAATAAATATCGAATATTTATTTTTTATTTTTGACTATCAGCAGTGCATTAGTTTGCAAATGCAACCAGTAAAATTTGTTCACAATTAATAGGATATATTTACAATTGCAAAAGTACACGAGATTGTTAATTGGGCTCAAGAATGATAGATTACGCCATCACACACACAAAATTAAAACTTTATGCGCATATTGAATCAATGACGTCACGCAAATTGTGTTCCTATTGGCTAATGATAATGTAAGTTATATTGCAGGGCTGCCAACTACTTTCACGTAGTGCATTCATTCTTCAGAAGAAAATTAATTTTCACATATGAAAAAGACTTGGAAACCTTTAAAATAGCACAACTACGTCATCTAACGGGAAATCATGCGCAAGGCGTAATGTTTAGTTTATCATTCTTGAATTGGGGTAATGTATTTTGTTCCCTTTTGCAACACTGTTGTAGTTAATGCGCAAGGAAAAGCAACAAGCCCATCCAAAGAAAAGTAGATGTACGGTGTTGCAACGTATTAAAAAAATAACTGCACAATGTAACAACTCGGTTTAAATACTGTATTGATACATTGTTAATATACGTTTAGAAAGTCAGCCCGACTGTTACCCAACCAAATTAGTACTTGTTTAAATGAACAGGTATTTAGAACAGGTCATAGCTGTGTTTTTTCGCTGTTAAGTGTATCTGAAGACATAAGATCCAATGTCGATAATGGTGGTACATATCAAACTTTTGGTACTTCTGGACCATTCAAAAGCGTTCGACTCTGTAAACCATGATACACTATTAAAAACCTATCTCTCTGCTGGATAAACCGTATTTATTTCCATGCCCGTGTCTAAAGGAGTACCACAGGGCTCTATTCTTGGACGAATACTGTTTACTTTGTACATAAATTGATGTGATATATGATTTGATGTGTTATCCACATTTACGCAGATGATGTCCGAATCTATATAAATTGTAAAAAGGACTCGATGATTGTTGTGCGAAACTTAATGAGGTCCTTGACAGAATAGTCTACTGGGTATCGTCAAATGATTTATTCTTGATTCCTACAAAGTCAAAAACCCTGATCATTGTTCAACGATATCCCGATCACTTTAGGAAATCAGAACATTTCCAAAGTAGAATCAGCAAAAAACCCCGCTACAAGTCCCTTCAATGGAATACCCATATAAATTCTGTCCTTGGAACAATTTTTTCTATGCTTAGAACGCTATATCTCCTACAACACGTACTTAATGCTTAAAGTTGTTATATGGTTGCGAAATTTTTGCTTATTGCGATTAGAATAACTGTACCGTATAACACAATCCTTAGATATGTACTCGTATGTCTACGACATAATAAGATATGATGGTACTTCTCAGTATTCCAAATCATTATATAGTGGTGAGCTAATGGACTTACTTAAAATCAAACTATAAGTGATGTTTTTATAACACAGGCTATTTCAATTGGCTGCCTGATTGTATGGGAATCAAAAACAAAATTGAGTGATTTTGTTTTTGTTTGTTTTGTTGGCAATTGAAATAGCCTGTGTTACAACCACATCACATCAATTTTATTTATTTACTTTTTATTTTATTTTATTTTATTTTATTTTTATTTGCCTATGAAAATATTCCCTGCTCTGAATTAAGTACTAAAGGGTCCGCCAAATAACATTTTTTTTTGTTTTTTTGAAAATGCTTAAAAAAAACCGACTGAATATTTTCTCAAATTTCTTTTTTTATTTGAATGTACAATTCTTCCGGTTAATAATGGAAAATCATTTCATTCAAATGGCTGCCTCAGCTGGCCATGCAGCAGCTTACACAATCGGTATAAGTTTTAAATACATGGCCTTTATCAAAAGCGTGGCTGAAATCCGTGTAGATAACGTCTGTTTGTTGCTGATGACAAAATTCTCGATAAACAACTGTTGAAAGATGAAACAGGTTTGTTGTTGTAGAACACTTCTTCTTGAAACCGTGCTGATAACGTGATATCAAGTTAGAAATCTGATAACATAAATCATCAGTAATCATTTTTTTCAAATAGTTTTGAAATTATGCATGAACGTTGATTAAAAATATTGACACAGTGGAATTGGTACTGCACAAGGTTATCTGCACTCAAGAACAGAACTCTCATTTATTTAATCGTATTCAATGTACAAGATCGAATTGAGGAAAACAAATCATTCAATTAAGATATCGAATATTCTTCCAGAATACAATATGGCTGTGGAACTCGTTACAAAATCCACTACAAATCAATGGAAAAATTTTAATGTGAAATTATTTACATATACAGTGGCTGCCACCTTATTTCAACCAGCACCTTTAAACAAAAGTAAAATATTTAATAAGAGTTTATAGAATATGTTTAAAAATTAAACAAAAAAGTTTCGTTCAGTCTCAAATTTATGGGCAATTTGTAATCAAAACGTCCGCCAACAGCAGATTTCGAACAAGAAAGACCTTATAGGAGCTCTGAAAAAGGAATGGGCAAAAATAACTCTCCACAATCAATGCAAAAATGAATGAAAGCTGTGAGTGTATGAAAATGTATGTAAAAATTTTAATTTGTATTTCATTTTAAAATGTTTTGAAATATGTACGTAGTTGCGTTTGCCTTTCTTCTTTTGATTGCAAAAAAAATATATCCGTTTATACGTGGTAATGGAGGGATATCTGTAGATGTGAATTTCAGGAGTTTTGTTGTGAGGTAGCACAGTGTTCAGTGTTCTTTCAAACAAAATCATCGTATACTTACGTCATCATCTTGGCTGTTTGTACAAATACTCACACGTCTTTCTTTTTTTTTTTTAGTACACACATATACAAATATGTATGTATGAGTTTTGAATCATTTTACTGTGCCTGCCAATGATTCTCAGATTCTCTATTTGAGCCACTAATCCGTCCATACATATCTCAAGTAAAAATGTTCTCGTCTTTGGCTTACTACATAATAAGCCTACTCATGACATTTCTAGTCGTTTAATTTAAATGAAAATTCGCAGGAAAGTAAGACAAACGTTTATACTGACTACTAAGATTTTACAATAGTGTGCATGAGTGTGCATGAGTGTGTGTGTATGTGTGTCTGCAAATTGTTAAAACTGTGCATTTTTCCTCTTTTGGGCGTGACTTGTGAGAAACGCTTTCAGTTCTTGGCTTGTTCGTAGTTTTTTTTTTCTTTTTTTTTTGCATTTGTATTCGTATTTATATCGCCTTAATTTATTCAACGATCGTTTGACTGATTTTCTTGTGCTTTCTTGGCTACTGTTAACAACGCGATTCATTATTTAGTTTTTGTTTTTTGAGCATTTGAGCAAAATTTACAAAAATCAAACACTTATAGAATCAGATGTACATACATATGTATGTATGCTGTGCACATATACATACATACATACATACATTACTATACGCAATAATAGTAAATTATTCATTTTACTTTTTCAAAATTTAAAAAGATCACCAAAATGTATGTTTCAGATTTTAAGTCCTTACCTTAAACAGCCTTCATTCAATACATTTGTTAAATAAACAATTTAATAATTAAGAATTTTATAAAATAAAAAAAATGTATTAAAACTATAAATTGAAAATATTCTTTAATTTTTTATTCCAATGATCAATATTTCGTAAGGCAGCATTAATTTTTAATAACATTTTTACATCGGGATTTCCCAAAATGGGAAATCCAGACCCCGAAATCACAAAATCCCGGTATTTTTAAAAACTTGTCCCGGGATTTTTCGGGATTTTCGGGATTGTGAATTCATATGTATTTTGACCCTACAAAAGGTCCGGAAAAAAATTCTATATCACTTGACTTCGATAAAAGCCTCTCAGGTGAGGAAAACCCTCCTTTCAGTGATACAAAATTATTTCATGGCATCGAAGAATGCAAAAGCGCTACAAAACGAATTAAAGATATTCAACTGTCCAAAGAAATAGATTTATTTAGATCAGGAGGTGCTAGTGGTGAATATTTACAAGCTGCATACAGTTATCTTAGAACTATTTTACCAACAAATGTTGATTACGAGAAGTGTTTTTCATCTGCAGGTTATGTTGACAACAAAATTCGTTCAAGCCGATCAGATCACATGTTAAATGCTTTAATCTTTTTGTGGAATCCAAATAATTTTATTAAAACTAATGCACTTGCTTATGTGTGAATAATTTTTATTATTATTAATCTACGCTTTTTTGTTACTTTTTGTTTTCCTGTTTTTATATTTTATTATTTGTTAACAAAATATTTTTATTATTAAGAGAAAATTGCGATTTTTCCCGTGATTTTTCGGGATTTTTGGATCCCGAATTATCTCGAAATATCCCGGGATTTTGGGATCGGGATTTACAAAATTCCGAATCCCGAGGTTTTTAAAAATCGATCCCGTTTGGCATCCCTAGTGCTTAGGGTTATTATCGGTCATGAGTGCGTCATATTAACGGTAAATTTTTCTTTGCGAATGGTATCATTTTAGTTTGCCTAATGTATTTGCAAACATGTAAATCCATACTTGAACAGATCCCCATACAATTAATCCCCGTGACATCATAATTAATCGTTTTGATTGTATATCTCGGAATCAGATATTGGTTAGTTGAACCCTATACTTACCGTTTACCACTAGATCCACATCGACAAAATTTGAAATCGGCGCCTGATAATATTTTTTTTAAAAACTTATTTGTTTCTTCATGCTTTAATTGGCAGAATCCAATCCGGTTTACAATTTTTTTTTTTTTTTTTTGAAGACGAAAGATTTTCAACAAGCGATGCATAAGAAAGCTTCATTAAGTCGTCGTTTAATAATCCTGGATATCATATTAAAACCATATTTATTTATTTATTTTATTTTTATTTCATGTCTATGGATAGTGTTCCTTACAAATAGTATAAATAATTAATATTTAATGATTCAAGTACAATATAATATTTCTCTTTAAAGAATAATTGCTTTCAGAAAGATCAATTAAATGATAAAGATTATTAAACTCTAGACAAATGTGACGAAAAGAGAAAGATGAAATTGTAAATTTAGGTCTAATTGGAACATTGAAATTAATTTTATGTAACAAATAATCAGAATAGACATCGCCATGTATTAAACCCAAAAGAAAAGAGACACTTGGCATTATTCTTCGACTTTTCAGTGTAAGTAGCTTTACAAGAGCGAGTCTACTTTCCTGCGAAGGGACAACAAACGAGTTCCATCCAAGTCCTCTCAAGTACAATAACAGAAAGCGGTTCTGTACGATTCAATTAAGTTAACGTAAATGAGAAAATGTGGATCCCATATAATAGATCCATATTTAAGAATAGGGGGCTCTAAAAATATATATAATAATTGTTATGTTACGTAGGGGATCAGTAAATTCCTTTGACCAGCGCTTTATAAATCTTAAAACATCATATGTTCATAAAACGTAAACTTATGATCTAACAAGATTCCAAGATCAGTTATATTAAAAATCTTTTCCAAAATTTTGTCTTTAAAATGATAGGAGATGTCAAGTTTAAATGAATGATGAAATGTCGTATGTTTTTGCATTTATTAAAGTTTAACTCCAACAAGTTGACTTCACAAGAAACTTTTGAAGAATTGATTGACCGGATGTCCTATTAAGTGAATTAATTTTTACATCATCAGCATATATGAGTATATTAGAATGAATAATAACAGATGGGAAATCGTTTATAAATAATGTGAATAGTGCTGGACTAAGATGGCTTCCCTTGGGCACTCCTTTAGATAGACTGATAGAGCATTTTCAAATTTCACTTGCTGAGTTCCACTAGAAAGATAAGATTTCAGCCAACGTACTGCATTGTTAATAAAACCCATGCAAGATAGTTTATAAAGCAAAAGATCATGGTTGACTCTATCAAATGCTTTACTGTAGTCTGTATAGATAACATCAGTTTGTTGCCTGTTGATGAACCCTTCATTTACTTTAGTTGTTAATTCCCAGATATTATTAGTAAAAGATGAACATAATTCTCGAAAGCCATGTTAATATGAGGTTAAAATTGAAGATATTTGATGGTATAAAGAATCAGTCACAATTTTTTTCAAAGAGTTTTGAAATAGCATTCAATTTTGCTATACCTCTGTAGTTACAAGCTTTCAATTTATTGCGAGCTTTAAACAATGGAATTATGAATGATTTTGTCCAACCAGTTGAAAAAGAATCCAGTTCAATAGATTTATTGAAAATTGCCGTTAAGGGACCAGAAAGGTTTTCAGAACAATGTCTAGGTCTAGCCTGCAACCGACAAAGCCATTCGCGACACCAGCGGCGCCAAAAATGTTGCTTTAATTTCTCGACGACTTTCCATCTGGATAAACGATCGATGTTAATTTGAAGTAAATCTTCTTCTGGTACACAGACAGACGGCTCGCCAATTAAAAAATGTGCCGGTGTAAGAGCGTTAACATCAGAAGGATCGTTGTTCAGAGGGCACAATGGTCTAGAGTTCAGGCAACTCTCGATTTGTGTAAGAAGCGTCGTACCAGCGTCCAACCAGTTGAAAAAGAATCCAGTTCAATAGATTTATTGAAAATTGCCGTTAAGGGACCAGAAAGGTTTTCAGAACAATGTCTAAGAATGCAAGTAGGTATACCATCTGAATCTGGGGTAGGTGAGCTTTGTATTGACGACATAATAACCTTACTTATACGTGGCTTCTTGAATAGTATTTTAGCTAACAAATATCATCTGAATCTGGGGTAGGTGAGCTTTGAACTGTTGCAGCAGCAATATACGAAATATGAATACTTGATGATTGAGATATATCATAAGGATAGGAAGCTTGATTTTTGAATGATTTATAAAAATAAGTTGTTGTAAAAAAATCAGTAAAATCATATGATAACGCTAACTCAACGTTTAGCTGCTAAGAGCTTTAGTTTTAGACGCGCTTGAGTTTATCTTCCATTCTTCTCGGGAACAGCTTCGCCCTTCTGTATCTAAATATATTCCAATATCATATAAAACGCTCCAATAAATTTACAGAATTCATCATTATGATTGAGATATTTAAAATGCATTATTTTACCATCTAAACAAAAAAACGTTTTGGTTAAGTGTTCACTGGGAAAACAGCACTATTTCTAAATAACGACATGTTTTGTAAAAAAAAAAAAAAATTAATAGAATAGAAAAATAAAAAAGGAATCAAGTGTAAAAGAGACTTATCTTTCCAATGATAAGGCCACTGTTAAATATCAAGAAAAAACCGAAATTATGGTTAAATTATGTGTCCACGATTGTGTATCCAATACAAAAGCAAAGGATTCGTATTCCTGACGAGGATACTTCTTCCAAATAATTCCATTTGACATGTACATTGTTTCGTAATCAAATACAATATAAATGTTGTCAATTTGCGGCTAAGATTTGTACTAATCTCTAACTGCATTGAATTATTTTTGTAGAATGTAGTCTGAACTGACAATATTAATTGCATATTAATTTTGAGTATAAATGCATCAAGTCCATTGGCTTATTATATACCTAAAATATGTCCATATTGGTCATCTCCTGTGATTGGATCAACAGGTCTTTTAATAAATGCAGAAGGACGTTATTTATTTAAATTTTAAAAATCTGTTGCGAAACGTCGGGAATAGGGTTATTTCTGAACGAAAATCTGGACTAATCAACCCGGTATCTGGTTTCAATGGAGCATAACATTGAATTGTTTGTCTAAAAGCGTTTACTGTTGATCTTGGAGATTATAGTAGAATAAATCGATGACCTTGCCTCACATTATTATCATAAATGATTTGAAATGATTCGATTTCGTTGTAGTTTATCAGTGAATTACAAATGGAAATTCGCCGTATTTGATTCTTCACTGTTGATTTATGTGGCAATAAAGACAGGTACCTGTATACCGGTGACTGTATAACCAAAAATATGTTATATATACACACGTGAGACCCAATCTGATACAACAGTTTTCTATTTTTCCCATTTGGAGCTTCTGTTGAAACGACTGTCAATGTCGATAGGCGACAATTAGTTTAAATCGTAGACATTTAACTCATAGATAAAGAACAATCTTCTCCTCTTCCTTATCTCTACAGTTTCTGGCCAGTTCAGCCGCTCTACAATTATTCAAAATAATGCTGTCCCCCCCAAACCCATACAATATAAATACAATACGGGCTCGATTTGTGCAACCGAAAGGAAATCGGGGTTGTTGCGATATTCGAAATGTTGCAATAAGCGACCACTATAAACGCTTTTATTTTTAATCCTTTTTTTAACAAAAAACATGCAATTTAATGAACAAAAAGTAATTAATTCATTTATTAAGCAAAACAAAGTAATAATAAAAGGTGTAAATAAATATAATACTCGTAAAAATAAAAAATATATTATAATATTTTATATCATACATTTGGTATTCACTATTTTAAACAAAAAAATTTGAGATTTTAGTTTGGACTTTGGATTTTTTAAATTTTTTATTAATTGCAGACTCCTTTATATCCTGAAGTACGACTATTTTTTCGAATGAAATGTCATTGGCTGTTGCCCAATCTATACAAACATTAAGTGCTTTAATGACATCATCTGTTTTTATTTTTGGTACTCCTTCTACCTCAATATGAACTGAATTTTCATCGTTAGAAAGGTATATTTCTTCTTGTTCATCTTCTACTCTATCATTGATCCACATATTGATGTCATCATTTGAAAAAGTCGCATTAGGTATAATTTCATTTAACAATGTTGGTATGGATGGCAAAAGTAAGGCCTGTTCCTGAAGCATATGCTCCCGTATTGTATTTAAAGGTAGATCATCCTCATCTGTCCATTTTTCATTGCTTGACATTAGAATGGTCCAGCATTTCTTTATTGCGATGGGTGAAACTTTGTCCCATGCGTTGGCCAAAATGGAAACTGCCATACGAATGTTAAAATCTTTAAGCTTTTTTTCCAAGTCTGGACCTCTTATACCAATCAAATGTGTAGGAAGATTTTTGTTATAATACAATTTTGTTAAGTTTATTGCATTTTGATCCAGTGGTTGCAGAATGGCTGTACAATTCGGAGGCAGGCACATTATGATGAAATTACCGTCGTCACTTTTCAATTGGTTGTCTTTTGGATGGCATGGTGCATTATCAATAAGTAACAATGCCTTTAATGGAAGGCTTTGGGATTGAAGAAATTCTGTTACCTATATAAAACGTATAGAAAATTAAGTCTTATGCTAAATTTATCAGACGTCATACGATTATAATACAAACCTCAGGCACGAACACATTTTTAAACCAATCTTCAAAAATAACGTACGTCATCCAGGCACTTTTGTTTGCTTTATAATGATCTGGGATGTTATTAAAGTTTTTAAATGCTCGAGGATTTTCCGATTTCCCAATAACTAGCAATTTCAATTTATGAGTTCCATTTGCATTCATGCATGGTGTTTAAGATTGAGGTTTTAATTCAATTTGTTTTATTAATTTTATTATTTAAATTTCATTAAATTTGAACTTATTATTTTAAACTTATTAATGTTAATATAAAGCAGCAGCAAGGCAGTAAGATTATAATATTGCTAGCTATTGACACAATTAGCAGCAAGGCAGAGATGTTATAGCTCTCTAACAATCAGAATTATAATAATTGTTACAAAATTTAGGCAAAGCAAAATAATTCTATATTTTTACAAAATTGTAACAAATAATAAAAAAGGGTTCTTTACACTAACAAGGATGTGTACGAAAACCGGTTAGCTTAGTAGCAGGTAGAAAATCGCCTGACAAAGCTTGTACATATATATGGGTATGTATGTGTAAAATAGAAAGTAGGAAAGAAAGAATATAAAAAATAGATAAATTATAGCAAGTACAGTGGTACATTAAGAATATTATTAGAAATATATATAAAAACATTAGTATATAATAAAATAAATTTAAATATAATAAATAATAATTATTAGTGTGTTGTTCTCCAACATTCTCCCCCTCTAAGCACGATAGTGTTTAACTTAAGGGAGTGTTACATATTTTCACAGAGAGGATCTGAATTAGGTAGAAAGGCTATTTTAGAAATAGGACGTTTAAAAAGTTTTCTATTCGATAACAGTGTCACTACTCTTACGAATCCATCACTACCAGGATGTACGGCTTGAACTCGAGCCAAAGGCCATTGTCCGGGTGGACAACGTTCATCAAATATAATTACTAAGTCGCCTTCTTTTGCATTTCTCGAGACCTTAAGCCATTTAGGTCTAGCCTGCAACCGACAAAGCCATTCGCGACACCAGCGGCGCCAAAAATGTTGCTTTAATTTCTCGACGACTTTCCATCTGGATAAACGATCGATGTTAATTTGAAGTAAATCTTCTTCTGGTACACAGACAGACGGCTCGCCAATTAAAAAATGTGCCGGTGTAAGAGCGTTAACATCAGAAGGATCGTTGTTCAGAGGGCACAATGGTCTAGAGTTCAGGCAACTCTCGATTTGTGTAAGAAGCGTCGTAAGCTCTTCAAATGTAAGAATGCGATTATGCATAACCCTGCGCAAATGGTGTTTCGTAGATTTAACTCCTGCCTCCCACAGTCCTCCAAAATTAGGTGATGCTGGAGGTATGAAGTGCCACGTAACTCCATCAGAGGCCAGAAGTTCAGCGAGCTCTTTAGGTAAAGAAGATTTGTTCTTATAAAGAACTTCCAGTTCTTTCTGAGCACCAACAAAATTCGTACCGCAATCAGAATACAGATCGGTACAGCTTCCACGTCTGGATATAAAGCGTCGAAATGCAGCTAGAAATGAGTCTCTAGATAAACTGGTCACAGCTTCCAGATGTATAGCCTTGGTCACCATACAAATAAATAAGCAAATATAACCTTTTGTGGTGACAGAATTTCGTGCAGTTGATTGTTTTATGGTTATTGGTCCGGCATAGTCTACGCCGCTATGCTTGAAAGGTCGCGCTGGCTTAAGACGAACACTCGGTACCCATAACTTGTTGTGCTGCCTTTGCGCTGTATTTAAAACAATCCATACACTGCCGTAAAACCTTTTTCGCTATATTTCTAGCTGACAAAATGAAATATTCTCGGGATACAAATGAATGCATTTCAATTAAACCACCATGTAACGTTCTTTTATGAGCATCTAAAAATATAAGATAAGTTATAGGATTTCTTTTCGAGAGTAAAATTGGATGCTTAGAAGAATAATTTAAATCTGAGTTTTGAATTCTACCGCCAACTCGAATAATTTCTAAAGAATCAAAAAAAGGGCACAGTTTAGCAACTGTCCGATTTGTACTAATATGACCATGTTCTCTGAGCTGAAGTATTTCATTCGAAAAATCAACCTGTTGTGAAATTATGATAAGTTTCATACGGGCGTAATTAAGCTCGCTACTGGTGAGAAAACCTGTCATCTTACTACTACCTGTTGTTTGTGATTGTTTTTTGAATAATGAATTTTTAGTAAACCGAAGTATGTACGCAGTTACGCGTATTAGTCTGCTAAGAGAGGAAAAGCGTGTTAAAATTTCGGGATATTCTAGTTCAGCAATAGTTGAATGTATATTTAAACATGTACGTTCTTCTGGTAAATCAGAATTTTCAAATTTTAAAATTGGTTGTTTTGGCCATTTTTCTGGTATCTCACCCAACCATTTAGGGCCATTCCACCATAAATCATGGTTAACGAGTTCCGTTGCTGAAATTCCTCGAGATGCACAATCGGCTGGATTATCTCGTGTTGAAACGTAACGCCATTGATTATTCGTTGATCTTCTCTGTATTTCCGCTACTCTGTTTCCAACATAAACTGGCCATCTGGATGACTGGCCTCTAATCCATGAAAGTACTGTGGTGCTATCAGTCCAATAAAAGATGTTAGTAATTTCGCTATCAAGTGAAGAGGTTATTTTGCTAACAAGCTTGACTAATAATGATGCTCCACAGAGTTCCATTCGAGGTATATATATATGATTGGCCATTACAACCCTTCAGTCAGGATTACGACCTAGCTTCTCACACCACTTATGTTGTGTGCGTCAATTTTATACATGAGTGGCGGGACCTACAGTTTAAAGTCGACTCCGAACGACAGATTTTTTTGAGAAGCTTTCCATGGCAATATTTACTCTCAGAGTCTTTGCCAGAAATCTGCTGAGAGGAAGTCGCCGAAGAAATATTTTTTCGTTTTGATGTCTGACCTGGGATTCGAACCCGGGCCTTTCGTCTAATAAGCCAACACACTACTTATTAGACCACGGCGACTTCATTCGAGGTATAGTTAGTCGTATTAGTGGTCCTACTTTAGTTTTCGCTTGTAGTAAGTTTACCTTCACGCTAGAATTATTCAAAATGACTTTAGCATAAACAGCAGCAGCAAATGCAAATTTAGAAGAATCACAAAATCCGTGAATTTCAACTTTTCTAGTGGCTGAAAGTCCGATCCATCTAGGAATTTTTATTCTTTCTAGCCCCTTTAAATTGCGTCTATATTCCATCCATCTTTTATTTAAATCTTCTGGAACAAAATCATTCCAATCAATTCCTAACAACCATAGGTTTTGAAATTCTATTTTCGCTAAAATTGTTGTTGGCGAAAGCCAACCTAGAGGATCATATAGCTTTGCTGCATCTGACAGTAGACTTCTCTTAGTGACCTTCTCGTCACTATTTTCAAATTTAATATTAAAAGAAAAGTAGTCTTCTTTGATATTCCATTCAAGACCAAGAGCTTTTATGAAATTATCATTTTCAATTTCAAAAACTTTAGAATCTGCTCGTAGTTCAGGCAAAATAGATTCCATGAGATCCATAGAGTTAGAAAACCACTTACGAAGATTGAATTTACCTTTATTCAATAGCTTACACAATTCCGAATGAATATTTATGGCTTGAGCCAAATCATCAGCTCCAGAAATCACATCATCTACATAAGTGTCCGTATTGAGTACCTTACAGGCGAAAGGAAACTGTTCTTTTTCATCCAGTGCTAATTGTTGAAGTACTCTAATTGATAGGAATGGAGCTGGTTTAGTGCCGTAGGTTACGGTTGTTAGATTATATATATTGATATCATTAGAATCAGCATCTCTCCACAATATCTGCTGATATATTTGGTGTTCGCTAGCTACGATGATTTGGCGAAACATTTTTTCTATATCTGCTGTGAATCCAATACGATAACGTCACCACCGTGTTATAATCGTAGGAAGATCATTTTGCAGAGCGGGTCCTGCAGACAGTTCCTCATTTAATGAAGGTTGAAGTATCCTCCTAGAACTTCCGTCAAAAACGACCCTCAACTTTGTCGTAGTACTGCTATCTCGTAGTACACCGTGGTGCGGCAAGAAATAACTATTCCTAATTAAGTTATCTGGATATTTACCTTTTTTGACCATGTGACCAAGCTCTTCGTATTCTTTTATGAAGTTTTCATAGAGTTTACCAAACGTCGGATTCCTTTTACATTTTGCTTCAACATTCTTCAACCGAGAAAGCGCATTATAATCAGTATGATTAAAGATTGGCAAAGGACATCCGTTTAATGCAGCTTTAAAGGGTAAATAAACAGTATAACGACCAGTACAGTCACGAGTAGTGGTCTTTTGAAAATATTTCTCACAAAGTTCTTCTTCTTCTGTAAGAACTCGTTTTTCTAATATTTCTTCTTGCTCCCAAAATGCACGAAGTTGCTTATCCAAAGCACACACGTTTACATTTATATTGTTTTTCGGAAAAGAGACCTGTGATGTAGGCCCAGAAACTACCCAACCGAAATGAGTAAGTTGTAAAAATAAGCAGTTATTAAACTTTCTTTGCTGAGGTAAAATTATATTACTATAGACATCTCCACCCAAGAGTAAGTCTATTGAGCCGCGTTCAGTAAAATTTGGATCAGCCAGATTAAGTTTTCTTAAACTTGAAAACATTTTCGATCCTATCGGTTGAGGCTGATAAGCTGTAATTTTAGGTAAAACAAAGGTTTGGCAGGCCATCTCAAAATTAGGCTCGAAATTTGAAGACAAACTAATTTGAACTAGTTTAGTGGCGGTGTAATCCTTTCCACAAACACCGCTTATTTGAGCATGAGTTTTAATACTTTGGAGTTTTAGAGTTTCAGCAGCATTTTGAGTAATAAATGAAGCTTGAGCACATTGATCGAGAATTGCTCTTAAATGAAAAAGACCGCTGGGTGTTTTAACTATTACACGCACTGTAGCTAAGAGTACTTGAGGCTGATGTTTTAGAATATTGCAGTTGCATACTAAGTTTTCAATGACCTTGTCAGATGAATTATTATCAGCCCTATTTACTTTTTCATATTCCTTATGCACAGTGGTGTGGTGCTTCTGCTGGCAAATTTGACAATTTGATTTTAAATGACAGTTGACGCTAAAGTGTCCAATATTTAAACAATTTCTACAAATCCTCTTTTCGCTTAAAAACTTGCGCTTATTTTCAGAGGACATAGCTGTGAATTTAAAACATTTGAATAAAGGGTGTCGCTTGTCACAACAAGGACAGTTTGAATCATTATCAGTTGCGGTCACATGAACAGTACGTTTAGAAATCTTTTTGTTTGTTGTTTGATATAAATTTTTAGATTTAGTGCTGTAATATGAATGAGAATCATTAATTGTTTCTAAAGTTCTGAAGGATGTTTCCAAAAATTCAAAAAGCGTAGTAATGGATGGGACTTCAGTAGAAGCTTTTAAAGATTGCTCCCATTCCTTACGAGTTTGATGATCGAGTTTATTAATAGACATATATATTAGGATTGCATCCCAACCATTACAATTGACTCCTAATGTGCGCAACAAAGCAAGACTATTACGCGTCGTATCTAAAAGAATCTGAATGCTTTCAGCTGAGCCATTACAAGAAGATATTGAAAACAACTTTTTCATTACCATATCGACAATTTTCCTTTTGTTATGATAACGATTGTTTAAGGCATTCCAAGCCAAGCTATAATTAGCGTCTGAAGCAGGGTATTCATTTACAATATCTAAAGGAATACCTGAACACGAACTCTTCAAAAAGTAGTACTTCTGAACATTACTTAACGACTGATTATTGTGAACTAACGACATAAACATATCTTTGTAAGAAATCCAAGAGAGGTAATCTCCAGAAAATACCGGTAGATCTATTTTAGGCAAACGAGCTTCAACTGCAATAGTTTCGTTTCTACTATGTGTTGAGTTTGCAAGCGTACTTGAGTGGAAAGTTGATACATGAGGATTACTAGCTTCATTTATTGTATCAATTAACTGACCCTTTAATAATAAAAATTCGTTTTGGAAAGTATAATATACGTCTTCAGAGAAGTAAGGTACGTCACTCATATTAAACGAATTCGCGAGAGTAATTTCCAAAATCTGTTTGTGAATATCTTCAAACTGAGTGGAGGAAGACTCGATTTTTTCCAAGACACCTTGAGCATAACCACGAGTAATATTATTTTTCGACTGGTATGCTTCTGTAGTACGTTGCAAATTTTTAAACAATAACCGTTGTTTTTCGATTAATTTCGATAAGTTTTCCATTTTAATTTCCTTTCAGTGAATACTTTTCAAAAACACACTTTCTAAATAAATTTCATTAATACATACGGTTTGATCACAAAGTAAGGCAGTAGTAACGCAGGTTAACTTAACACAATGCAAACCCAAGTATGAAGTCCAAGTATCCACCAGATTTCGTCCAATTACCAGTTCCAAGCCAGAGATACAGTATGCGATGAATGTTGTTAAAGATCACAGTGAAGGCAAATTCCAATAGGCAAGATTCCAAAAATAGGCAATATGCAAGACTAGGCAGTAGTTTCCGCATAGGCAATATTTCGTTTAGACAAAATTAAAGGAATATTCCACAATAGGCAATATTTCCCGGGTTTCGGCACCAATGTTTAAGATTGAGGTTTTAATTCAATTTGTTTTATTAATTTTATTATTTAAATTTCATTAAATTTGAACTTATTATTTTAAACTTATTAATGTTAATATAAAGCAGCAGCAAGGCAGTAAGATTATAATATTGCTAGCTATTGACACAATTAGCAGCAAGGCAGAGATGTTATAGCTTTAACAATCAGAATTATAATAATTGTTACAAAATTTAGGCAAAGCAAAATAATTCTATATTTTTACAAAATTGTAACAAATAATAAAAAAGGGTTCTTTACACTAACAAGGATGTGTACGAAAACCGGTTAGCTTAGTAGCAGGTAGAAAATCGCCTGACAAAGCTTGTACATATATATGTGTATGTATGTGTAAAATAGAAAGTAGGAAAGAAAGAATATAAAAAATAGATAAATTATAGCAAGTACAGTGGTACATTAAGAATATTATTAGAAATATATATAAAAAACATTAGTATATAATAAAATAAATTTAAATATAATAAATAATAATTATTACACATGGTAAAAATGTTATTCTTTCCTTCGAAATTTTACGACCAGGAGCTGATTTTTCCATCGAACTTACTAAAGTTGAATTTGTCAAAAGTCTAAAAAATAACCCGGTTTCGTCGCAATTATAGATTTGATCAGCCGTTAATTGTAGTTCGTTGATTTTATTTTTAAATTGATCAACAAATGGATCAACACTTTCTGGCTTATTTGAAAGCTTCTCCCCACATATTTTTAGCCTGCGTATACCATGGCGACGTTTAAAGTTCTTCATCCATCCATTACTTGCATTAAAATGTCCAGTCTTTTCCTTAATTTTACTATGAAAGTACTGGGCCTTCGATTTTAAAATTTCCTCTGAAATTGGAACATTTCTAGATCTTTGATTTAAAAACCAATTAAACAGCGCTTTTTCCATTTTTGGATATTCTGCAGACTTAAGGGTTGACCGATTCCCTGGTCCAGATTCAGTATTTTTCACAAATTTTTTAATGCAAACTTCTTTTTTTTAATCCTACTAACTGTCGATTTATTTACTTTGTAATCAATACAAATTTTCTTCACAGTTTCACCATCTTTTAATTTGTTCAAAATTTCTAATTTTTGTTTTATAGTTAATTTAACAATTTTTTTCACTACTCCCATATTTACTTAATTTAGAAAAAGATCTTCACTTCACTAAAATATAACTTAAAATAAAATCAAAGAAACAGAGACAAAATAAAACAAAAAAATAACTGTAAATAAACAGCCAAAAATTTTCAATATGTCTATGGTGTCTATGATTTGCCAAAGAATTTTGAATTATACGCTTCTGATTAAAGAAAACAACCAGAAGAAGAAACAAGAAGAGAATAGAATAACTTCCAAATAATATTACATCTGAAAAAAGAATAAAGTTGCACTTATCGCGTCTGTTTTTTGAAAAAAGTTGCAGTTATAAAGGCTGTAATATTAAAAAATAGGCTGTTGCGCTAATCGGTCAGTTGCAATAATAGGTAGTTGCACAAATCGAGCCTGTACTGTATCAACCGTTCTGCAACGTCGTTGCAATTTTTAAATTAAGGTTCATTTGATAAGATAACAGATATAAAAAATATATCTCAGATGTTACACTCTTTAGATAATAACTACTGTAATTTTTGTCCGATTTTATAAAACAAAGTGTCAAACTCTTGATAAGAGAAATCAATTTAAGAAAGTCTCCATTTATTTCATATTTTTTAATTAAAGTTTGCTACTATGAACGGACAAACTTTAAAAATTAAGAAAAATTTGATATTTTCCAAGTTTACCCCATCAAATCTCAGAACATATAGGTTTGAACAAAATGTTTATGTAGGTATATCGTTTAAAAGGCTAACCTCTTCCCTTTAAAAAAAAATTGGCTTTTTAAAATAGCTTAAAAAATATTTGGGTAATCAATAATTTTGTGTGAAAAGATCAAAAATACCGTTTTTTACAAATAAAACAAGTTTGGAGGGTTCGAGAAATTTAAAAAAATTTATTTTTCAATTCTACTCCTTCTAGTGAATAACTTGGGCTATATATGTACTAGAGGTGTGAACAAGATATCTAAAATAGCACGCTATTGCATTTTTCTCCAGACCGGATACAGTCAATATCCGATACAGTCAATATCAGCAAATATAAATAAGTGTGAAGCAAAGATAGAGTACAAAAATAAACAACTGCACTCGTAAACCATTGCACAAGAGTATAAAAGACAGTTGTGTGAAGAGTGCAACAAAAATATTGTACTCTATGAAGAGTCACAACGTACCATTCTTTTTTTGCTTTCGGCAACCGAACATCTTCGTCAACGCCAGCTTTGCCAATAACTTTTTCAACTTTTTATTTCTTGGGAAAAATCTTTTTTTAAACTACTACTTTTTTTTACACTACTGATATTCATATGGCAATACTGAAAATGTAGCTTCAGTAGTAAAATAGACTCTTACAACACAAAGCATAGTTCCATTACTTCACAGGCAAACGAGTGCTGTAGTATAGATTGAATAAATGAGAAATACACATTTCAGTGCACTCGTAAAATCAAGAGCAACAGAAATTGCATTCGGTGAAGGGTAAGCAAGCAGAATGTCTTGTGCACACCTCTAATACACCTCTTTCTTGCAACATAGTCATATCTCAAAAAATTAAAAATTTCTAGTTACTTAAGCAAATCTGCTCTTTTAGACCTTCTGTACATATTGAAAAAAAAAAACAGTTTTATATCCCAAGCTGAACCGAAGTAATAGCAAAAAGTGTTTGCGGCAATTAGATCATAGGACTTATGTCTTGAAGACTTAAATCGTATTTTGCCAAGTTCAAGTTTTTTTTGAGATATGAATATGTTGCAATAAAGGAGCGATATGAAGTTACTCGAGTGTATTTTCACTGTCGCACCATGTCACTTAATTTTTTAACTTAAATTTAAGATAAATATTGCAAAGTGATTTCGATTACGAGTATATGCTTGTAAAAGTAGCCGAAGTCTGATTTCGTCGAACGTAAAACCGTAAAACGACGGATTTTTGAGAAAATGTTGTATGCAAAAACTAATATTTTTTCATATTTCGTTTTGTTCGAAATGTCTGACTACATGATGACTATTTACATTCTTTTAAAGGACAGTGATTTACAGTATCTAACTTCATTTGTTAATAAAGTTAAGTTTTTTCGTTGTAATTTTGCTGCCATCAATGATCGAATGAATAAGAATAAGTTTATGTGTACAGTGGCGGCCATGAGGTTAGCACATTTGCTACTGCTTGCTTTATTGTTTTTCATATTTCTTTTATATTCGTGTAACATATTTTGCTAAGATCACGACACAATACATTCATTGTCATTCCCATATATACATTTGGTGTTTTTCTGTTCAGAATAGAATAACCGTCAAAAAGAGCTGGACAGTATTTTAGGAGAAAATATAAAAAATTTATTCACATTTAAAATAAAGTAAAAAAACGAAAAACTTATTTCACTATAAACTTAGTACTTAGTTTGGTATCCATTATTTTTTTTTATAGCTGCCAATATCCTTGGCATTCTTTCCACAAGTCCCATACAGTACTCCACAGAAATACTATACCAAGCTTTTTCTATTTCCGTCCATAAGTCGGTCAAATTTTTATGTTTCGCTGTCATTACGAGCTGCTCCACGTCATTCTAAAGAATCTCGGAGATTAGGCTGCCCATTTTAGCACTTTAATATTGTTCTCTTCCAAGCAACTCCTCACTAAGTATGTGGAGTGTTTTGGGTCATTGTCGTGCATAAAACTCCACCTAAGTAGCATTTTGCCCTCTGCATAAGGCATCATTGTATACATATTGGTCTACGTGCAATTGACACATTTTGTGATAAACAATCAAGATCCATCCAAAATTCTAAAAATTTTTGAACTAAAAGTTCACTTGATGAGATGATATATAAAAAAATATCACTCAACTGTTAGACTCTTTATATAATACCTACGGTAATTTTTATCCAATTTTATCAAATGATGACTCAATCTCTTCACAAGAGAACAGACTTTATGAATATTATCACTTATCCTATAGTTTTTTATTAAAGTCTGCTACTGTGAATGGACAAACTTGAAAAAATATGAGAAAAATCGAATTTTCCAAGTTTACCTCATCTAATCTTATAGAATGTTAAGTCGAATAATTGTATACGTTAATCGTTTAAAATGTCCATCTCCACCCTTTCCAACAAGATTTAAATTTTGGAGATAGGGTGAAGGATGTTTAAGTAATCCAGAAATTTGTGCGTAAAGTCAAAAAAACTGTTTTTGTCAAATAAAAAGAAGTTTGGAGGGTTCGTGGAATATAAAAAAAATATTTTTGAGATTTACTCAAGAAAACTCAAAACCAATACTATGTCATTAGCCGGGTGCATTTAATTTCTTTTATTTTGTGGCATAGTGTTATTGATCTAATTGTTCTTATAATTACCACCCGCTTGACTGGAAATTTCGATAATCCGAACATGTCGGAATATTGGACTTCTACTGTACAAATAAAAATCTTTTACATCCTTGAACAAAATAGATTGAATACATTTAAAGTTATTTTTACACCTAACCCTTCTACAACGCGGGTAATAGGTTCCCAAAAAAACCCCGTTGTAAGAAATCGTGTTGTAGGGGATATGAACTCCATACAAAAATCAGAGTTTGGTTCCAAACTAAAAAATTTTTCAATAAAATATTGGAATTTATGTAGTAAAAATATGTGCCTCATATATTTTTGTGTATTTATTTGTTGATATATTATGTAATTTAATAACACTTCATTTATTTAAACAAAATAAAATAAAATTTCAATACTACGTAAAATATTCAAGTTGAAAGATTTAATAAATTAAAGCCATAAGAGAACGATAACTTTCTACTCTACATCAAATGAAAGTAGCATAAATCGTGATGTGATGTTAGAATCGCGGGGAAATCCCTTTTTCAATTTTGTCGTTGTAGAACATTATTTTGACAGCTCTTAAGATGTTGGACAAGAGACTACACAATTACGTATTTGATTGTCACTTTGTAAACACATGTTTGAGTGTAGGGTGGCAATGCAACAAAAAAAAAAAAAAAATATCAAAATATGAACAAAATGCAAAGAATTTTATTTGGGCAAGGAAACCTTTTTCAAATTAAAATAGCAAATATTTTAAAAAAAATTCGTAAACGAAAACGCGTTAGGAGGGTTAAGTGTATACGCTAATTGTTGTTGTTGTTTTTGATTTGTTATAAGCAACAGTTACTTATTAACTAAAATTATTAAAAAAAAAAATTAAAAAAAACAAAACAAAGCAAGAAATAACGCTGTGTTTGAACACCTGTATTTATTTAAAATAAAATTCCTAAAAATTCAAAACAACAATGACAACGACAACAACAGTAAGAATAATATTTATTCATTAGGCGTATTTGAAATATTTCTTTTTCTGAACTACAAATGATCGCTTATAATACAACAAAATTCTACACAACACATACATACATACATATGTATGTGCATGCATGTAAATAATAATGCATACATACATATTTAATGTATGTGTTTGTGCATGTTAACTCATTACTCTAAAAGACAAACAAAAATCATCGTTAAATAATAAATAACTTATTAATCAATTAACACATTGAAATACACAACTTATTACAAACATACATGCACACATACATACCCAGTTGGCCAAGTCTTCAAGACATCATCGATGATGCGTACAGGACAATGTTAAATCATAAATGATTTGTTGGCGACAGCCGGAGCAAATCACTGACGACTTTTTCGAACAAAGGGCACTTTTTTCGTGTCCGACAATATGAGCGACATAACAATGCATATTGTCGTTGACGATCACATAAGTAACAATGTGGTTCAACTTGTCATCGACGAATATATAAATGAAATTTTTCAACCTTGTCATTGACGATAGTTTAGCGACAGTTTCCTTCCATAGTATCGTGGACGACAAATTGAAATAAATGAAATTTTTTCAACCTTGTCATTGACGATAGTTTAGCGACAGTATCCTTCCATAGTATCGTCGGTGACAGTATAACTGAAACAACCATAACATGATCATCGACGATAAATTGGGCGACAAAATACTCACTTTCTCACCAAATGATTTCTTTTTGTAAAAATTTTAATATATAAGGGTTTTATATATTTTTTATTGATTTTAATATATATACATATTTATGTACGTACAATTACATATGTATAGAAAAATTAATATAATTTATGTATAAATAATAGAAAAATTTATACATATAATAAAATAAAATTAATTTGAATATTTAATGAGGTTTTAAAGAAATTTTATCAAAATTATAGATCAATTAGTAAAAAAGCTAAAATACATACATAGTAATATAAATATAAAAAAAATAAAAATAAATTCATGATTTTATGGCAACTTAGAATAGTTAGTATTTATTATTTTGATTTGTTTTTATAGAATTAGATCCATTTATAGTATTTTGAACCACTCATGGGTGTAGCCTTCTGATTTACTTGATTCTGGAATAAAATTATTGTTAATAATGAATACTATTAGTAATTTCACAAATCAATTACCATAAATTGCGTTAAGTATATTGCAATATTTTTTTAGGGATTTGTTACCCTTGACGCCACCATAATTATATTCTTCAACAGTGAGTTCTGAAGACTGATCAATACCATCATGAATCGTTGAAAGATTTTCACTTTCATTGATAACATTCTGGGATTCAGTACCCTACTTAACTCTGTTTAAATATTCTCGCTTTTTAGGGGCTATTTCCCGACGCTATGACTTTGGCATATTTCTACAATTAAGTAGTATATATTTTTATATAAATATATTGTATACTTACCTCGCGAATAATTATTAGGAAATTAATATTATTAAAACACTAAACACACTTTGAAATAACCTTTCACTGGCGCTTTAAAAACACGAATGAATGATTTTTAGTCTCTTTTTATAATTTGTTTTGCTTTTAGACCTTAAAGTACAGTTATTTATTTTTTTTCTTGATAAAAAAGAACTAAAAAAATAAGTTGACAACAGCAGGGAATTCTAAGTGAGGATAAAAACACGACAAGCTTTTAAAATTGTTGTCTATGTTGTCCTCAACAAATCTTCTATGAATCAAAAACTTAATGACACTGTCGCTCATCTTGTCGTAAATGTAACCTGAAACAAGACAATTTGCATGCAATTGTCGCTCATCATGTCCTCAATAATATCTTATTCAAGACAAATTCAAGAATTTATCATTATGCTGTCTACTATTAAGCTCAAAACGCGACAAATTACACGACTTTGTTATTAAAGTTGTCCTAAATTGAATTTTATACAGGACAAATTTGAAAAATTCCTGCAGACATCATTGATGCAAACTTCGTCAATAACGATCTGGCCTACTGGGTACATACAGTCAAAGACAAACATACATATTGTATATCCAAACCTTTGCCCATGATATTCATACATACGAACGACATAATAAACGAACGTGTTCCCGACATAAAACATACAGAACCATTTAGCAAAACGTAAATACCCAGTAGGCCAGATCGTTATTGACGACGTTTGCATCAATGATGTCTGCAGGAATTTTTCAAATTTGTCCTGTATAAAATTCAATTTAGGACAACTTTAATAACAAAGTCGTGTAATTTGTCGCGTTTTGAGCTTAATAGTAGACAGCATAATGACAAATTCTTGAATTTGTCTTGAATAAGATATTATTGAGGACATAATGAGCGACAATTGCATGCAAATTGTCTTCTTTCAGGTTACATTTACGACAAGGTGAGCGACAGTGTCATTAAGTTTTTGATTCATAGAAGATTTGTTGAGGACAACATGGACAACAATTGTAAAAGTTTGTCGTGTTTCTATCCTCACTGCTGTTGTCAACTTATTTTTTTAGTTTTTTTTTATTAAAAAAAAATAAATAACTGTACTTTAACGCCTAAAAACAAAACAAATTATAAGAAGAAGCTAAAAATCATTCATTCGTGTTTTTAAAATGCCAGCGAAAGGTTGTGTCAAAGTGTATTTAGTGTTTTTGTGTAATTTCCTAATAATAATATTCTCGAGGTAAGTGTAAAATATATTTATATAAAAATATATACTACTTAACTGTTGATAATATGCCAAAGTCATTGCGCCGGGAAATAGCCCATAAAATGCGGGAATATCTAAAGAGAGTTAATAAGGGTACAGAATCCCAGAATGTTATCAATGAAAGTGAAAATCTTTCAACGATTCATGATGGTATTGATCTGTCTTTAGAACTCACTGTGAAAATATTGCAACATAATTAACGCAATTTATGGTAATTGATTTGTGAAATTTCAAATAGTATTCATTAATAACAATAATTTTATTACAGAATCAACTAAATCAGAAGGCTACACCCATGATCAATTTATTTCATCGGTTCAAAAATACTATAAACAGATCTAATTTTAGAAAAAAAATTAAAATAATAAATAATAATTATTCTAAGTTGCCATAAGATCATGAATTTATTTTTTTATATTTATATTACTACGTATGTATTTTCACTTTTTTTTACTAATTGATCTCTAATTTTGATAAAAATTCTTTAAAACCTTATGAAATGTTTAAATTAATTTTATTTTATTATATGTATAAATTTTTCTATTATTTATTATTTATACAGAAATTATATTAATTTTTCTATACATATGTAAGTGTACGTACATAAATATGTATTTATATTGAAATCAATAAAAAATATATAAAACTCTTATATCTTAAAATTTTTTCAAAAAGAAATTATTTGGTGAGAAAGTAAGTATTTTGTCGCCCAATGTGTCGTCGACGATACTATGGAAGGATACTGTCGCTAAACTATCGTCAATGACAAGATTGCAAAAATTTCATTTATATATTCGTCGATGACAAGTTGAACCACATTGTTACTTATGTGATCGTCAACGACAATATGCATTGTTATGTCGCTCATATTGTCGGACACGAAAAAAGTGCCCTTTGTTCGAAAAAGTCGTCAGTGATTTGCTCCGGCTGTCGCCAACAAATCATTTATGATTTAACATTGTCCTGTACGCATCATCGATGATGTCTTGAAGACTTGGCCAACAGGGTATGTACATATGTATGTATGTATGTGTATTTGTATGTATGTACGTAGCACGTAATGCTTCAGCTGATTATTATTATTATTTCTCTTCTACATAGCCCAAAATGTGTACAAAACTTATTCAAATGAGAGAGTCTAGTCACTAGTGTTTCTAGTGTTTATAATTTCGTTTCTTTAGTTATTGTTTGTTTCGAATGTATTAATTGCTTAAATAAATCATGAACAAATTATTTTTCAACCTAAAAGGAATATCACATCGTGTACACTTACTCACTCGTATCGTATTGGGACACGCATGCATACATATACGCTCTCCCCTAACAACATAACGACAACATAACATTTAAGAAAGAGCTCGTGAGCATAGATTTGAATACGTAAATAAAAAAAAATTAAATTAAATTCGAAGAATAAAGTAAAGACGATTATTATTATTATTTGTCTTTTATAATAACAAGACATAAAATAAAAATCAAACAAATATTGATTTAAACGATATTATCGGAACAGTGATATGCTTTTAATAATTAATATAATTAGACGTGATCAGTTAAAGTAGAAATAGAAATTGATTGGTAGTATGTGTAACTAAATTTATTAAAATACATAACACATACATATACAAACACGTTTCTTTATAATGTCCATACATACGTACATACATATATACATACATATGAGTGTCTGACTGTATCAATACGTCTTTGCTTACAAGCAACAGCAGGCAATGCCAAAAAAATATAAAGAGTAGCGAGAAAAAAAAAATGCAATTCTATGTCGAGACTCCAAACTTATAAGTGTATCCGACTTCACTCCACTCCACTTTTGTTTTTTTTTATTCGTTGATTTCTAAATTTTATTAAAAAGCTTCAAAAAACGTTGTTTGCTTCTCTTTTTACTTAATTTTATTTTATAGATTTATAAAAAAATGTGAACAAATCTAGCGAGACAACAAAAAATTCAGCGTAATGTGTTAAAGGTAAAAGTGTAGATCAACTAGAGTAATTAAAATAAGAGTTTAATGAAAAATTTGCAAATTGTGAATTCTATTAAGAAACAGCTGTCCGCAGATAACAAATTTTCCATTATAAGGGCTTTGGAAGAAGGCAGATCACTGAATGAAGTTGCTCACCAATTTAGTGTCAAAAAATCAACGGTTTATCGGATTTAGTCGCTATATCGTCAAACAAATAACGTGGAAAGAAAGCCAGGAAATGGTCCACCTACTGCCCGTCAAGACTGTCAAATGGTAAAAATAGGAAACGTTGACCCTTGGAAGACGGCAGTTGATGTTAATATTTATTTATTTATTTAAGAATTACAATACAATTACAAATTATATTATAATCATGTACGAGCTGAGTAACTTCGACCATATGCCCGGTGTAGTGTCACAGACCAGAGCCTCTGATGGGAATCAAACCCACGACCCTCACGCTAATAGTCTAGCATACTACCCACTAGACTACCAGGGCGCTCTGATGTTAATAATTGTGCAAACGACCAATTAGGGATTTCTATTGGCGTCCAGAAACCGATTAAGAGAGTCAAATTTATTAGCTAGAAGATCATTCAAAAAGCCACGTATAAGTAAAGTTGTTTTGTTGTCAATACAAAGGTCGCCTACCCCAGATTGAGATGGTATACCTACTTGTATTCTTAGACATTGTTCTGAAAACCTTTCTGGTCCCTTAACGGCAATTTGCAATAAATCTATTGAACTGGATTCTTTTCCAACTGCTTGGACAAAATCATTCATAATTCCATTGTTTAAAGCTCGCAATAAATTGAAAGCTTGTAACTACAGAGGTATAGCAAAATTGAATGCTATTTCAAAACTCTTTGAAAAAAATTGTGACTGACTCTTTATACCATCAAATATCTTCAATTTTAACCTCATATTAACATGGCTTTCGAAAATTATGTTCATCTTTTACTAATAATATCTTGGAATTAACAACTAAAGTAAATGAAGGGTTCATCGACAGGCAACAAACTGATGTTATCTAACAGACTTCAATAAAGCATTTGATAGAGTCAACCATGATCTTTTGCTTTATAAACTATCTTGCATGGGTTTTAGTAACAATACAGTACGTTGGCTGAAATCTTATCTTTCTAGTAGAACTTAGCAAGTGAAATTTGAAAATGCTCTGTCTAAAGTCATGGATGTCCCCTTCGGAGTGCCTCAGGGTCCAGTACTATTCACATTATTTATAAACGACTTGCTATCTGTTATTATTCATTCTAATATACTCATGTATGCTGATGATGTAAAAATTTTTAATTCACTTAATAGCACATCCGGTCAATCAATTCTTCAAAAGTTTCTTGTGAAGTCAACTAGTTGGAATTAAGCGTTAATAACATATGACATTTCATAGTTCATTTAAACTTGATATCTCCTATCAGTTTAAAGACAAAATTTTGGAAAAGATTTTAAATATAACTGATCTTGGAATCTTATTAGATCATAAGCTTACGTTTTCTGAACATATGGTGTTTTAAGATTTATAAAGCGCTGATCAAAGGAATTTACTGGTCCCCTATGTAACATAACAATTATTGTATATATCTTTGGTGCCCCCTATTCTTAAATATGGATCTATTATATGGGATCCACATTTTCTCATTTACGTTAACTTAATCGAATCTGTACAGAAGCGCTTTCTGTTATTTTGCAGACGCTTGTAATCGGATGGCATCTCCAATGCGGTCATAGGAATACGTGGCAGCAATACAATAGTTCCTTTAAACTTTCCAGTTATAATGGTCGCCTCGAAATGATTTTTCATCATTTATTTTACTGTTAGTCAAGTGCCATTACAGAGTCGTGGAGAATCAATATTTCTAAGTAAAATAATGGGAACACCGTTTTTTAACAGTAAGCCATGTGGTGGAAAGCCTGGTAAGTCTAACGAATTTAAAAATTTGACTGGATAATTGACGACATCCTCTATATTTGAAACTGTGTCCATCGATTTAAAAGTTTTTAGATTCCCATTAATCTTGTTGAGAATATTGATGGAATTAATGTCAATATTTTTGGATGCCAGTAACGCACGTACACATAATAATTGTACACAATTTATTAATTCTTCTTTTGACTGTGGTCATTCTGCCAAAGTCTGAGGGAAATTTTTTATAGTTTGCTTAGGATCCATTGGAATTCTTCCATTACCTAAAGTTGGAAAAAGTTAAAGCTGAAGCATCACGTTGCAACTGAACACGGATATTAGTAGTTAATTTTAGATTGTGAACATGCCGCCAAAGGTATGATTATTTTAGACATCCATTTAGTTCATCAGCTAGCGTTGATCCCGGTATGATAGGAAGTGTTTGACGAAAATTACCAATGAATAAAACTAATGCACCGTGGTTTAGTAGGTAGTGTGCTGGCTTATTAGACGTAAAGTCAGGGTTCCAGTCCCAGGCCAGACATACAAACTATTTTTTCGGCGATTTCCTCTCTTTCTCTTCTTGAAAAGTTTCTCTAAAATCTGTCGTTCGGAGTCGACTTTAAACTGTAGGTCCCGCCACTTTTGTATAAAATTAACACACACAACATAAGTGGTGTGAGAAACTGCGGGCTTCTTGGGCACGATTACTGTAGAATGTCTAATGGTGAAGGTATAGCACTGGTCATTTTAGTCACCATTTTAGTATGTTATTATTGCTTCTTAAATCCCGTAAAGTGCAATCAAGGGGTGGCAAAGTTTTCTTATGCGCCGTGGTACATTCATTTTACACTATGATTTCACATTGTTGCAATACTTTGCCCATCGAAGAATTTTTCTTTATTTTACACGTGTGATCTTCGAAAAATTGAGGCTTCGAGGGTAATTTTAGTGCAGAAAACGCTGTTCTACCACCATCTAAGAGTATGGCAGCAATGCCGGATGACGCAATGGTTAATGCCCATTTTTAGCAAAAATATTGATATTGTATCTTTAGATATTCGTACATAATTTGAGCAGTCTAACTGGTCTGGTGTTCTAGATGTGTATATTTTAGTATTTACTTCATATGGGAGGTGGCACGCCCGCTTTTGTTGAACTCCCTATTTTTGTCCAAAATATTTATACTTAAACAAAAGTTACTTGCAAAAAATTTGGGGATTCCAACTGTTAAAGTTTTCCAGTTATGCAGATTTTAGTATTTACTTTATATGGAAGGTGCCTTACCCCCTAGTGATAAGTCGCCCATTTTTGTAAAAAAAATCGTACAAAATATTCGTACAAAATTTGAGTAGTTTACTGTGCTGGTGTTCTCGATATCCAGATTTTAAAATTTACTTTATATGTGGGGAGCACGCCCACTTTTGCTAGATCGCTAGATTTTTGTCCAAAATATTTATATTTAAACTAAAATTACTTGTACAAAAATTGGGGAATCTAGGTGTTACAGTTTTTCAGATATACAAATTTTCGTATTTACTTTATATGGGAGGTGCCACACCCACGTTTGCTAGATCGCCTATTTTTGTCCAAAATATTTATATTGACAATGTAGTTACTTGTACAAAATTTAAGGTGTCTTGCTGTTATAGTTTTTCCAATATACCCATTTTATCATTAGCTTACAATAGCAGGTAATTTTGCATATGTGGGCGTGGCACCTTGCTCAATTGAAATATCAAAATAAAAAGTAGCCTACATCTCCTTCCAGACATACAGGAAGATACTGTGAAAATTTCAAGGAAATCGGTTCAGCCCTTTAGTCGTCTACAACGTTGAAACATACGAGCAAACAAACATTCATTTTTATATATATAAAGATACGCATATTGTTTGTTTAAATTTAGTCTGTAAATCAAAGAAAAATTACAAACAAGTGTTAAGTAAAAAACACAGACAATGTACTTTTAAATAAAATTAGTTTTGGGTACCTGAATTTTTGCAGAGGATGTGTATGGAGGTTTTGTCTACCAGAATATGTAAAAACCCCGATTTTGAAAAAAAAACGAGATGCGACGTTTCTATACTAAGACATCGATTTTTAAATTAAATAGTACAGATTTGTAGATCCAATAGTACAGATTTGGCAGTGGCATAAAAATATTTTACCTATATTATAAAAAGAAAATAATTTTAAAATTTTGATACTTTTTTACTTATTAATGCAAGACAATTTTACTTTATATTTGTCTAAGACCAACACTGAGAAGGTGTTTCTTATTTGTGCTGGGCATTATACTGGAATATCGTAAAGATTTTTGTAGGAAAAAAACCTTCTGTAGTGTCGCATTCTGTCTTACAGGTGATGAAATGTTTCATACATACGAGTACATATCTAAAGCCTTTGTATACATAAATACAAAATATTTCTACTCTCCCTACTGTTGCTGTTGTCTACATTGATTTTAGTTTATCTTTTGTGACACGAATCAATGAAACAAGTTGTTTTTGTCTTGCAACAAATCAACAAACAACTATCACCACAGTAACCAATCCACCAGTCAGCCAGCCAGCCAGACAGACAGACAGTCAAACTTCTGTTGTAAAAGTCCTTTAACTTTGACAAATACCCGTAGACATCATCATCATCATCATACACATGCTAACATTTATAAAAGCAGTTTTAACAGCGATAAGTTGTCAGTTGCTGTGAACATTAAATAAAATTTTACAAAGTAAACTAAAGCAAATCTTCAAAATTCGTCTTTACTTTCCACAACCATCGCAACCACTACCATCACCCATCGCCCAACACCATCACCTTAAATGCCAAAAGGTTAGAGCAGATAATAAAAAAACTTTGTGCGTTTTCTTTTGAAAACTGACCTAAATTGATTATAAACGTTTACTTCAGAATAATCAAAACAAAACTAATCGTTTTGTCCCTTTATATAAACAAAGAAACAAAAAAAAAAAAGTCTGAATAAATGCCTAAATATGTATAAGAATTGCGCAAACAGTAATTTCACTTAAAACAAAAAAATCTTTTTAATCTTTAAATTTCTGTTATTAAGCCGAAGCCCGAAAGGCCAAACAATTTTTATCTGTTTCTTCGATAATTCGAATTTTAGAAATAAATTTTGGTGCAGGTGTTGCAATGTAGTTTAAATCGCGTCTATACTCGTAACTGTCTATGTCCGACTCGCAACATTTAGAGAATTGCAATTATTTACTAGTGTGGTCTAGTAGGCAGTGTGCTGGCTTATTAGACCTAAAGCCAGGGTTGGGTTCGAGTCCCAGGCCAGACATCAAAACAAAATAAAAAAAAGTATTTCTTCGGCGATTTCTTCTCAGCAGATTTCTGGCAAAAACTCTGAGAGTAAATAAACCTGCCATGAAAATGTTTCTCAAAAAATCTGTCGTTCGGAGTCGACCTTAAACAGTAGGTCCGGTCCCGCCACTAACTTATAACATTAACGCACACAACATAAGTGGTGTAAGAAGCTAGGACAATAATCCTGACTGGTTGTAATAACCAATTATGTATGTATGTATGTATGTGTATGAAAATATAATTTTAATGTTTACATAATGTGTGTAAGTTTTTTTTTCATTAGTGTAAATTCAATGCCAGTTGTGTGTAAATCATGTAGCTGTTGGTGGCAACACTGCCAAAAAGCCCTAAATTAAATTGTTCCTTAAAATCAAAAAATTATTTTATGATTGAATTCTTCATTTATGTTTAATAAAAAATGAATTTAAACTTTTTTTTCATAACATTCTTGTTAAGTTTTTTCCTGCTCCTGTTGAGTACAACATGAAGCCATCGAAATATAGTTGAAATATGTATTTGTAGTCTAGTAGGTAGTGTGTTGGCTTATTAGACGTAAATCCAGGGTTCGACTCCCAGGCCAGACATCAAAATAAAATACAAAAAATATTTCTTCGGCGCTTTCCTCTGCTGAGAGATAAATTACCTGCCATGAAAACTTTCTCAAAAAAATTTATTGTTCGACTTAAAACTGTAGGTACCGCCGCTTATGTAAAAAATTAACACACAACATAAATATGTATGTATGTATGTAATTTTTTATTAAATATTATCAATCCTTTTATTTATATTGTTTAATTTTTGATCATCTTTCCAATAGAATACTCACTGAAAGTTGCTTTATATTTCAAGTGACCACTACTAAAGGCAAAAGTTATTAATGAAACCCTATGCTTTAAATTTTTTCTTGTGCCTTTGAATTTTAATACAAATTTCATGTTGTTGTTGTTATTGGTGGTGGTGGTGATGGTGGTCGTCTTGTTTCCGACCACTGACCTGTCTATCAATTATTAGTTATCATATTATTTGTTCTTTGAGACTTTGTCGATAGTCTCTTTCAAAATACAGCATTCATACAGATTATGTGTACATATTGGCTTACTTTACACAATATATTGATGTTTGTTGTATTGTTAACGTTTCAGTTTTCGGAACTAGACGTTAGACACGCACGCTAACATAGCAGTCATATGTACTTTGTTTTAATGTAAAAAGTATACTTGTAGTTTAATGTATCCTTGTAATTTACTTCATTGGGTCAAATAAGTTGTTGATCTGCTCACAGTCACATACAAAAGTAAAATCTTTCGGTCAACTTTTTGGGAAACTACTTTAGATTATATTTCGACATAATTACGATAGTAATTGTAACAAACAAACTTAGTTTAAGTAACTTGCTACCAAATTACTAACAAAAACAAGATATAATTTTTGAAGAAAAAAATTAAATGCTTGCAAAAAAAAAAAAGAAAAACAATTAAAGACTTAAGTAATTGAAATATTTTTCTATGTAAATGCTTTTTTTTAATTGTTTTTGGTTCCTGAGTTTCGCTTAATCTGTTCTATTTGTTGCAACGATGTGTCATTGATTATTGCTTTGTGACTCAAATATAAAATCGTTAAGCCTGGGGCCTAATTCTGGCAGTCGTGATGGAATTGGCTTTCGAGTTGATAGAAATTTGGGAAGTGGACTTATTTCTAATTCTGTTAGTCGATAGTTAACGAATCGATATTATTTTTCCAGTGTTGCGAAATGTTTTCCAACACTGAACACTTTTGTAAACACAAAGATATCGCTCCTTTATTGCAACACAGTCATATCTCAAAAAAACTTGAACTTGGCAAAATGCGATTTAAGTTTTCAAAACATACGTCCTATGATCTAATTGCCGCAAACATTTTTTGCTATAACTTCGGTTCAGTTTGGGATATAAAACTGATTTTTTTTTCAACATGTACAGAAGGTCTAAAAGAGCTGTTTTGTTTAAGTAACTGCAAATTTTTAATTTTTTGAGATATGACTATGTTGCAATAAAGGAGCGATATGTTTATAAAGCCGTAAGCAATTGAGAGAACGAAAAACAAATTTTTGCTAATTAAAAAGGTATTGTATTTTGGAATGAATATATATTTTCTGCCCTTTTTTAATTTTAAAATTTTTTGTTTTATTACAAATGTTTTCGCAATGAACTTCTTCATTATCAAACCGTGTACAGGCAGAAATAAACAAATCGTTACAAGATGTATTACTTTGTGATGTAGTTGCAAAATATTATCACTACAATCATTTGCTTTTGCAAAATCTTCCCCTTTTCTTTATTTGCATAACTGATCCAAAAGTTTTAATGTTCTTCAGACCTTCAATACCAACTTCTATGCCAGCAGCATAGTTTGGCATCCTTTATTGGTGGCCTAGAAGCATTAAGTTTGGTAGTTAGCAGCTCCCAAAGTTGGTTGCCTTTGCTTTTTCTTGTGCAGTATTCGGGAATATACTTTTTGCCAAATTCGTATATTTAACCATAAAGTCTCCTATAATCTATTTTTGGGTACCATTGTAAATTTCTTTAGTTTTTAAAAAATTCTTACTTACATTTTCTTTTTTTTTTTCAAATTTTGTTAACAAAAAAAGTTTTACTCGATAGGTATTTTGCTTACGATTAAAAACTCGCAAGATTGCGTTCGAACAGTTGCACGCTATCGACTGCTGTCATTAGAAATATGGACACATATTCATCGATATCGACTGACGGAATCCCAAAACTAAAAAAAATCGAACGTACGAGTAAGTATTCGATTGTATACGATTGCCAGAATTAGCCCCCTGAACTACGATATCGTCAACAATTCATATTTTTTCATAGTTTTTTTGTATTGTAGGCAACTATACAGGTCCATGTTCGTATACAGACAACCCTCCTATAATGCGCTAAGTGCGTACCCCTTAGTATGGAAACCGCGCTATAAGAAACTCGTACCGTAACCGTACAAATCAGGCAAATTCGTAGCGCGTCCTATGGAAACCGTGTTATAAGAAACTTGAAATTAGTACAAATCACATCATTCGTACCGCGTTATATGGAAAAAGCTCTGAGATGATTGAAACCCATGTCGTAGACGGTTAAAGATAAGCTCGCATGGTTATATAAACATAGTCATCAAAAAGGATACTTTAAGTACCATTTATAAAAAAGTCTACTTTTCGGCTAATATAGACGGTAAAAAGCTTACTTTTTCCACTAAAGTTGATTTTATACTTAAAACAAGGTTAAGTTGTTTTTAACGAAGTTAACATCATTTTAAATCTATCAGCTGTTTGTCATTTGTCAAAAGTTGCAAAATCAAAACAAACCAAAAACTAAAGTAATTGGGAATTCTGTTAAATTTTTTATAAATTGTAGAAAAAGTATTATTGAAGATTTGTGTGAAGGAAGAAAGCCTAAATTTTATAAGGAAAGGTTTTGCGCATTTATTTATCATTTTATTTATATATTTTTTTTTGCGCTTTTATTATCAGCTGTGCAGAGATGTACAATATTTATACCACTTAAAGCTGATTCAACTTGAAACCATTATTAATTTTCTCTATAGTTAAGAAACAGTTAGTAACAAGTTTAAATGTTGAAGTTGTTTTTAAAAAGAACCGACTTTAATGTTTCATTATGATTATGGCCCATTGTTTATATAATGTGCATGTGTATCTCGGCTGTGCCTTTGCCATCTGAAATAAAACTGATATTAAACCCTCATATAATGTCTCGTTATTAGTCATTCATAGGCGCGTAATGCTATGTTCGCACGAGCCTTCGAATTATTTCGCTCTCTGTTTTGAATTACTTCTATGAATTATCACACAGCAATTTCGTAATTCTGCTTGACAGTTCTTCTTTTCATTTTCTGTTTATTGTTAAATTATTTGCTGTAAATTTGTCTTAATAATGGAAGAAAAGCTACAAATACTTTTTCTGCAGATTAAACAGATTTCCTACACAGATATTGGCTTCCTCCGCTAATTTTTCGAATAACTTCCTAATAAATAATATTTTTTTTAAAATGTTTTTTTTTTTTGGATTCCATTATTATTTATTGTTTACAATATTTATTTGTTTATATTTTTGTGCTTTGACAGCTGGTGATGACACAAATACGATAAAATTTGAGATTACATTGATTTTTAAGTCACAGGGTAATAGAAATTGAATTGCATACAATTTGGGTAATTCGCTCACAAAATTTTGTATGGCGGATTACGTAATACAGAACATAATTGGATGTTGAATTGAATGAAAGAGCGAATTACGAAAAATTGCTGCCGTGAGAACATACCATAGGGAACTTATAGGATGTTGTTGAACGGAAACCGCGCTGTAAAGGTACCGCGTTATAGGAGGGCTGTCACAATTTAATCTCCGTGTTCTGAGAGTAGCGCGTTATAGGAGGGTTGACTGTATTAATTTGGATTTTGCTGTACCCATTGATGCTATTCAATGAAAAAACCAAAAAATCAGAGACTTTTGTTGACAATCAAAGATTTTAATTTTTATCTCGGCAATCTTCTATTTTCCATATATAAAAGAGTTTTATTAGAATTAATATGTACACTATAAATTTATATAAAACATTAGCCATTCTTTGTAACGACCATTTTCCAATGTATAGTTTTAACGTGAAAAAAAAAATAAATTAAAATTTTTTTAAGCCATTAACGAATTACAGTCGAACTTCTATAATTTGAACTTGAATTGAACTCGCTTGAATTTTCTATAAGTTGAAGCACAGTAACAGCATCTTGGAGAGAAATTCAATCAAGTTTTGCTTCGTTAACTTGGAGTTTCTATAAGTTCAACTTTTTTCCTGGATAATGATGATTCAAGAAGTTCGACTGTATCTCAATTTTGAATTATCTGTTCATTCAAATGCCCTCTAGAAGCGTTCCTTCTCGCACAAAGTAAATGGTTGTGTGAGGCAGAACTTCCCAACAAGTATTACGAAATAACTTCAAACTTTTTTGCAGGATATGGCCGAAAGTTATGATGATGAAATATTTCTTTATGGTTACATACACAGACATAATTGGATGTTACAACTCTTCGGTCAAGATTACGGCCTAGCTTCTTACACCACTGATGTTCTGTGCGTTAATTCTGTACGTGAGTGGCGAGACTAGACCTACTGTTTAAGGTCGACTCCGAACGAAAGATTTTTTTGGGAAACTTTTTCGTGTCAGGTTTATTTACTCTCAGAGTTTTTGCCAGAAATCTGCTGAGAGGAAATCGCCGAAGAAATATTTTTTTTATATTTCGCTTTGATGCCGGGGCTTAACGTCCACTAAGCAGACGTCTGCTCAAAAAGAACATGTTAAAAATGTGAATGTATATGTATGAATAATATAAAAAAATTATAGCTCCAAATCCCTAAAAACTGCCTACTTAACTTGACAAATATTGTTCTATAAATGGAGATAATTTCTCATTGTTATTAGTGAACCTCATTGAATATTAATGAATCCTACAGAAATATTTTTTTGGGTGTACAATTGAAACTTGAAAAAAAAGACAAGCAACTGAATGCAATTTTACGCTCTTTTTAACGAACATTGCTGATGTTCCCTGAGGGACATTGGTGCTAATAAGCCAACGAAGTCTTCATGGTTTACAGCTGAAATATTTGAGTTGTAACTTTTTTAGTTAACGAAGTGATCGGGAATCCTATAAAACTTTTATTTTTAGGGTCAAAGAGTTAAATTCAATCCTTGATCCATTCTACATGTTGATGCTCATGTGCCTTTTGTAGTTCTTTTTCGGATCAGTAATTTTGCAATGCTCTGATCCTTTTTAATTATTATTTGCACAAGAACTTTTTCTGTTACTTCTTCAGACCTTTCCAGTTAGTATGAATTATGAGCAGTGTTTTGCAAAATTGAAATGATACTGAACTCTAAATGAAAGAGCACTTTTTTGCACCAAATGGTACTTTTGTAAAAAAAAATTACATACGCATACGCATTTTATACATGAGCGGCGGGACTTACAGTTTAGATTCGACTCCGAACGACAGATTTTTGAAAAACCTTATCACGGCAATTTTATTTCCTTTCAGAGTTTTAGCCAGAAGGAAGTCGAACAGAAAAACTAGCGACTTATTCGTGTTCTACACATGGCTAACCGGGGTTAAAGCCTAATTCTATCTTTAGCATTACGTAGAACATGTTGTTAATGCATTAACAGTGAAATAGCGCGAGACGTAAAATATGTAATAATAAAAAAGTTTACTGTGGTATTTTTGAAATGAAAAAGTACTGAAAAAATTACTAAAGTACTGAATTTTTCAACACTGGTTATGAATATGGAACGACTGTCGGCAATTAACGGATTTCGGCCTGCCGCAACACAACCTTCCAGGCGCTTTTGCTTCTTGCGCACCTACGCCAGTTGGTCACACCAATCGATGACAGGGCTTCCTCGATTTGGTCCTTCCAACGTGTACAAGGTCGTCCTCTTCGCAGACTTCCGGAGATCCCCGCATTAAACACCCATCTCGCTTGAACATTCTCTTCCATATGAACGACTTGACCTTGGACTTGGTTGAGGAGCTCATACAGCTCACTGTTGAATCGGATACGGAAATCATCGCCAACTCGCACTTGACCGAAAATCTTACGTAGGACTTTTCTCTCGAATACTCTTAAGGCTGCTGCATCAGTGCTTAAGAGGGTCCATGCCATTGCGCCATAAAAAAGCACGGGTAGGACCAGCGTCTAGTATTAACAACATGGGATTTCTAACTTTAAATTGATATTAATATCTCGTTACTCGTTACTTATCACCAATCAATACCGCATTTTTAGTAATATTTTGTAATGAAATGAGTTTGGACTTTGGCAAAGTATTTTTCTTCCTAATCTGTTGAGAGTCAATAACTTTTAAAAAAATCAGAAAGTTAAAGTTTTTAAGAATATTTGCAAGACCGCACTTCAACTGATGTAAAAAATTTGAATTCTTATTTGACCGATTTGTTGTAAGTGATGAGTAGCAAGAAGTACTGCCAAAAAGAAATCTCTTTTACCACAATTCCCCCCACTTTAACTTGGTCATTCTGGTAGTTTTTTTTCGGTTTTTCCTTTCGCCAAAAATCAGAAACAAAAACAATATATTTAGCAGCAGTCCTTAATTACAAGCACAACCCTGTAGGAAATCAAACTAATTTTAAAGTAACTTGAAACTGGTTTTTTAATAAGCACAACTAGTTGATAAAGTGACTTTTTTCCTTGTTGCCGACTCATTATTTTAACATGGGCATGTCCTAGGCGGTAGTCAATTGGTCATCTCTGCATGACTTTTAAACTGACTACAAATTACTTATTTTTCAACCAATTTGTAGTTAAATGAAATATAGTTAATTAAATATTAGTTTACACTAAATTATTTAAAAATCACTTTTTTTTTAATTCAATTTTAAACAGTTTTATTTATATTATATTATATACAAATATTTATATATAGAAATAATTATTATAATACAAAAAAAAAATTAATTAAATTAAAAGAAAATTCATGTACATTTCAGGACTTAAAATAAAAGTTGTAATAAAAAGAAGTTAAATGAAAAGAATACTGATATACATTCAAAAGTTTGTACTAAAGGAAAATTCAAAAGTAAAATATTATTAAGTAATATTATTAAGTTTTTTTCCAACGCAAATGTGATGAAAATGCCGTTTTTCAATAACGGCTAAGGCGGTGCATAATTCTTTGTCTGGGTCATCACATAGAGGCCGAAGTAACTGCAAATTTTTAATTTTTTGAGATATGACTATGTTGCAATAAAGGAGCGATATGTTTATAAAGCCGTAAGCAATTGAGAGAACGAAAAACAAATTTTTGCTAATTAAAAAGGTATTGTATTTTGGAATGAATATATATTTTCTGCCCTTTTTTAATTTTAAAATTTTTTGTTTTATTACAAATGTTTTCGCAATGAACTTCTTCATTATCAAACCGTGTACAGGCAGAAATAAACAAATCGTTACAAGATGTATTACTTTGTGATGTAGTTGCAAAATATTATCACTACAATCATTTGCTTTTGCAAAATCTTCCCCTTTTCTTTATTTGCATAACTGATCCAAAAGTTTTAATGTTCTTCAGACCTTCAATACCAACTTCTATGCCAGCAGCATAGTTTGGCATCCTTTATTGGTGGCCTAGAAGCATTAAGTTTGGTAGTTAGCAGCTCCCAAAGTTGGTTGCCTTTGCTTTTTCTTGTGCAGTATTCGGGAATATACTTTTTGCCAAATTCGTATATTTAACCATAAAGTCTCCTATAATCTATTTTTGGGTACCATTGTAAATTTCTTTAGTTTTTAAAAAATTCTTACTTACATTTTCTTTTTTTTTTCAAATTTTGTTAACAAAAAAAGTTTTACTCGATAGGTATTTTGCTTACGATTAAAAACTCGCAAGATTGCATTCGAACAGTTGCACGCTATCGACTGCTGTCATTAGAAATATGGACACATATTCATCGATATCGACTGACGGAATCCCAAAACTAAAAAAAATCGAACGTACGAGTAAGTATTCGATTGTATACGATTGCCAGAATTAGCCCCCTGAACTACGATATCGTCAACAATTCATATTTTTTCATAGTTTTTTTGTATTGTAGGCAACTATACAGGTCCATGTTCGTATACAGACAACCCTCCTATAATGCGCTAAGTGCGTACCCCTTAGTATGGAAACCGCGCTATAAGAAACTCGTACCGTAACCGTACAAATCAGGCAAATTCGTAGCGCGTCCTATGGAAACCGTGTTATAAGAAACTTGAAATTAGTACAAATCACATCATTCGTACCGCGTTATATGGAAAAAGCTCTGAGATGATTGAAACCCATGTCGTAGACGGTTAAAGATAAGCTCGCATGGTTATATAAACATAGTCATCAAAAAGGATACTTTAAGTACCATTTATAAAAAAGTCTACTTTTCGGCTAATATAGACGGTAAAAAGCTTACTTTTTCCACTAAAGTTGATTTTATACTTAAAACAAGGTTAAGTTGTTTTTAACGAAGTTAACATCATTTTAAATCTATCAGCTGTTTGTCATTTGTCAAAAGTTGCAAAATCAAAACAAACCAAAAACAAAAGTAATTGGGAATTCTGTTAAATTTTTTATAAATTGTAGAAAAAGTATTATTGAAGATTTGTGTGAAGGAAGAAAGCCTAAATTTTATAAGGAAAGGTTTTGCGCATTTATTTATCATTTTATTTATATATTTTTTTTTTGCGCTTTTATTATCAGCTGTGCAGAGATGTACAATATTTATACCACTTAAAGCTGATCCAACTTGAAACCATTATTAATTTTCTCTATAGTTAAGAAACAGTTAGTAACAAGTTTAAATGTTGAAGTTGTTTTTAAAAAGAACCGACTTTAATGTTTCATTATGATTATGGCCCATTGTTTATATAATGTGCATGTGTATCTCGGCTGTGCCTTTGCCATCTGAAATAAAACTGATATTAAACCCTCATATAATGTCTCGTTATTAGTCATTCATAGGCGCGTAATGCTATGTTCGCACGAGCCTTCGAATTATTTCGCTCTCTGTTTTGAATTACTTCTATGAATTATCACACAGCAATTTCGTAATTCTGCTTGACAGTTCTTCTTTTCATTTTCTGTTTATTGTTAAATTATTTGCTGTAAATTTGTCTTAATAATGGAAGAAAAGCTACAAATACTTTTTCTGCAGATTAAACAGATTTCCTACACAGATATTGGCTTCCTCCGCTAATTTTTCGAATAACTTCCTAATAAATAATATTTTTTTAAAATGTTTTTTTTTTTTGGATTCCATTATTATTTATTGTTTACAATATTTATTTGTTTATATTTTTGTGCTTTGACAGCTGGTGATGACACAAATACGATAAAATTTGAGATTACATTGATTTTTAAGTAAGTCACAGGGTAATAGAAATTGAATTGCATACAATTTGGGTAATTCGCTCACAAAATTTTGTATGGCGGATTACGTAATACAGAACATAATTGGATGTTGAATTGAATGAAAGAGCGAATTACGAAAAATTGCTGCCGTGAGAACATACCATAGGGAACTTATAGGATGTTGTTGAACGGAAACCGCGCTGTAAAGGTACCGCGTTATAGGAGGGCTGTCACAATTTAATCTCCGTGTTCTGAGAGTAGCGCGTTATAGGAGGGTTGACTGTATTAATTTGGATTTTGCTGTACCCATTGATGCTATTCAATGAAAAAACCAAAAAATCAGAGACTTTTGTTGACAATCAAAGATTTTAATTTTTATCTCGGCAATCTTCTATTTTCCATATATAAAAGAGTTTTATTAGAATTAATATGTACACTATAAATTTATATAAAACATTAGCCATTCTTTGTAACGACCATTTTCCAATGTATAGTTTTAACGTGAAAAAAAAATAAATTAAAATTTTTTTAAGCCATTAACGAATTACAGTCGAACTTCTATAATTTGAACTTGAATTGAACTCGCTTGAATTTTCTATAAGTTGAAGCACAGTAACAGCATCTTGGAGAGAAATTCAATCAAGTTTTGCTTCGTTAACTTGGAGTTTCTATAAGTTCAACTTTTTTCCTGGATAATGATGATTCAAGAAGTTCGACTGTATCTCAATTTTGAATTATCTGTTCATTCAAATGCCCTCTAGAAGCGTTCCTTCTCGCACAAAGTAAATGGTTGTGTGAGGCAGAACTTCCCAACAAGTATTACGAAATAACTTCAAACTTTTTTGCAGGATATGGCCGAAAGTTATGATGATGAAATATTTCTTTATGGTTACATACACAGACATAATTGGATGTTACAACTCTTCGGTCAAGATTACGGCCTAGCTTCTTACACCACTGATGTTCTGTGCGTTAATTCTGTACGTGAGTGGCGAGACTAGACCTACTGTTTAAGGTCGACTCCGAACGAAAGATTTTTTTGGGAAACTTTTTCGTGTCAGGTTTATTTACTCTCAGAGTTTTTGCCAGAAATCTGCTGAGAGGAAATCGCCGAAGAAATATTTTTTTATATTTCGCTTTGATGCCGGGGCTTAACGTCCACTAAGCAGACGTCTGCTCAAAAAGAACATGTTAAAAATGTGAATGTATATGTATGAATAATATAAAAAAATTATAGCTCCAAATCCCTAAAAACTGCCTACTTAACTTGACAAATATTGTTCTATAAATGGAGATAATTTCTCATTGTTATTAGTGAACCTCATTGAATATTAGTGAATCCTACAGAAATATTTTTTTGGGTGTACAATTGAAACTTGAAAAAAAAGACAAGCAACTGAATGCAATTTTACGCTCTTTTTAACGAACATTGCTGATGTTCCCTGAGGGACATTGGTGCTAATAAGCCAACGAAGTCTTCATGGTTTACAGCTGAAATATTTGAGTTGTAACTTTTTTAGTTAACGAAGTGATCGGGAATCCTATAAAACTTTTATTTTTAGGGTCAAAGAGTTAAATTCAATCCTTGATCCATTCTACATGTTGATGCTCATGTGCCTTTTGTAGTTCTTTTTCGGATCAGTAATTTTGCAATGCTCTGATCCTTTTTAATTATTATTTGCACAAGAACTTTTTCTGTTACTTCTTCAGACCTTTCCAGTTAGTATGAATTATGAGCAGTGTTTTGCAAAATTGAAATGATACTGAACTCTAAATGAAAGAGCACTTTTTTGCACCAAATGGTACTTTTGTAAAAAAAAATTACATACGCATACGCATTTTATACATGAGCGGCGGGACTTACAGCTTAGATTCGACTCCGAACGACAGATTTTTGAAAAACCTTATCACGGCAATTTTATTTCCTTTCAGAGTTTTAGCCAGAAGGAAGTCGAACAGAAAAACTAGCGACTTATTCGTGTTCTACACATGACTAACCGGGGTTAAAGCCTAATTCTATCTTTAGCATTACGTAGAACATGTTGTTAATGCATTAACAGTGAAATAGCGCGAGACGTAAAATATGTAATAATAAAAAAGTTTACTGTGGTATTTTTGAAATGAAAAAGTACTGAAAAAATTACTAAAGTACTGAATTTTTCAACACTGGTTATGAATATGGAACGACTGTCGGCAATTAACGGATTTCGGCCTGCCGCAACACAACCTTCCAGGCGCTTTTGCTTCTTGCGCACCTACGCCAGTTGGTCACACCAATCGATGACAGGGCTTCCTCGATTTGGTCCTTCCAACGTGTACAAGGTCGTCCTCTTCGCAGACTTCCGGAGATCCCCGCATTAAACACCCATCTCGCTTGAACATTCTCTTCCATATGAACGACTTGACCTTGGACTTGGTTGAGGAGCTCATACAGCTCACTGTTGAATCGGATACGGAAATCATCGCCAACTCGCACTTGACCGAAAATCTTACGTAGGACTTTTCTCTCGAATACTCTTAAGGCTGCTGCATCAGTGCTTAAGAGGGTCCATGCCATTGCGCCATAAAAAAGCACGGGTAGGACCAGCGTCTAGTATTAACAACATGGGATTTCTAACTTTAAATTGATATTAATATCTCGTTACTCGTTACTTATCACCAATCAATACCGCATTTTTAGTAATATTTTGTAATGAAATGAGTTTGGACTTTGGCAAAGTATTTTTCTTCCTAATCTGTTGAGAGTCAATAACTTTTAAAAAAATCAGAAAGTTAAAGTTTTTAAGAATATTTGCAAGACCGCACTTCAACTGATGTAAAAAATTTGAATTCTTATTTGACCGATTTGTTGTAAGTGATGAGTAGCAAGAAGTACTGCCAAAAAGAAATCTCTTTTACCACAATTCCCCCCACTTTAACTTGGTCATTCTGGTAGTTTTTTTTCGGTTTTTCCTTTCGCCAAAAATCAGAAACAAAAACAATATATTTAGCAGCAGTCCTTAATTACAAGCACAACCCTGTAGGAAATCAAACTAATTTTAAAGTAACTTGAAACTGGTTTTTTAATAAGCACAACTAGTTGATAAAGTGACTTTTTTCCTTGTTGCCGACTCATTATTTTAACATGGGCATGTCCTAGGCGGTAGTCAATTGGTCATCTCTGCATGACTTTTAAACTGACTACAAATTACTTATTTTTCAACCAATTTGTAGTTAAATGAAATATAGTTAATTAAATATTAGTTTACACTAAATTATTTAAAAATCACTTTTTTTTTAATTCAATTTTAAACAGTTTTATTTATATTATATTATATACAAATATTTATATATAGAAATAATTATTATAATACAAAAAAAAAATTAATTAAATTAAAAGAAAATTCATGTACATTTCAGGACTTAAAATAAAAGTTGTAATAAAAAGAAGTTAAATGAAAAGAATACTGATATACATTCAAAAGTTTGTACTAAAGGAAAATTCAAAAGTAAAATATTATTAAGTAATATTATTAAGTTTTTTTCCAACACAAATGTGATGAAAATGCCGTTTTTCAATAACGGCTAAGGCGGTGCATAATTCTTTGTCTGGGTCATCACAGAGAGGCCGAAGTGCATCCATTAATGCATCAAAAATTTTTTTGTAATCCTTCAAGCTCTTTTTGCCATGAGTGCCATCAATATTTATAGCAAGATTCAATCGCAGAGATAAAATTGTCGTTAAAGTTTTTGGCATTTCCCTTTCAGTGATAATTTCATGGCATTGGTCTGCAAAAATGCACAAAAATTTGGAAAATGATAAAAGTAGAGAAGAATAAAAACTTACGTAAATTTGCTGATCGATTTTGTTATCACTGAGCAATTTCAGCTCCTCGAGGGTGTTTATTGCAAAAGTAGTCTTAATTGCCACATAGCGTTTTTCCTGTCGAACAAGGCTTTCTTTCGGTCACTACTTTTTGGGTAGACAATGCTGCCATTATAATCTCATTTTGAGCTCTGTTTGAGCTCCTTAATTTCGCCTTGAAATATAAATATTTATCAAAAAATCGTGATATTTTGGTGGACAAAACATATTTACATTTTACCTGTTATTTCTGATAATTTGGCATTCAATTCAGAAAATTTGACATCAAATTGGGGAACATTGGCATCATCATTTTCTGTTAAAATACAACATAAATAATAAGGCATATTTTTACGATTGTACAAGATACTTACCAGTAGTGCTCAGATAAATGCGATTCATAATTGCTAGTACAAGTATAGATTTGGTTATACACATTGTTTTATTTAGATTTTTAATGAACTATTTTATTTCACTATCACTTTTATAGATTTTATTATAAATTTGCAATATTTACTTGGGTTTTTCCCATTTTTTAAATAAAATTGAGCACCACCTAAAAACCGTATTTGCTGTGATTGATATTTGATTTACCGAATTGCTTCCTTTGTTTTATTATTGTTTTCCTACATTTTCTTATTTTGCTTTTTTCATTCTTACTTTTGTTTCTATTCAATATGTTTGGTTGATATCTGCATGACATTTCAACCAATTTGTAGTCAATTGTAGAATAGTTAATTTATAATTTGCGTTTTTATCAACCGATTACTTTATTTACTATAGGGTAGGTTGTGTGAAGGATTCTCATTATTTTGTTTATATTTGTACTTGTACTCGCATTTGTTTGTAATTGTGTTGGTGTTGTCAGAAGTGTTTTTTTTGTGTATCAATGTGAAGCATTTCTACGAATCATCCACCCTTGAAGATTTTCTTTGTTTATCTTCATTTAAACGGCAATTAAACACAATTAAATGGGGATTCTTGACAACTTAACGTTTAAGATTTAGATGTGATTATTGCGATAAATTTTTTTCGTTTGCTTTCTTTTCGCTTCCTTCTGTTTCTTTTTGCTTTGTTTTGTGGCATTTGCGGTGTCATTAATTAATGCCACATTTATTTACGGTGGTGCCAGACATACTCGAAACTGGTAATCGTAATAATCTATTACGGAATTAAACAGAAAATGTACTTAACAGGGCAATTAAAAAAGGTGTAAAAGAAAACTGTAATAAATAATAACATAAATTTTCTTTTAAATCCATTTTAATATTAATTTTATTATTACGTTAATACACAGTTTTAAAAGGCATTATGAATTATGAAATGAAGTCGCTGTAGTCTAGTAAGTAGTGTGGCAACGGTTTAAACCCCAGGTCACACATCAAAACGAAAATATGGAAAATAACTCACCAGATTTCTACCAAAAACTCTGAGATTAAATAAAATTGACATGAAAAAAAATTACTCAATTACTCAGAATCGACATTAAACTGTAGATCCCACCGCTTATATATAAAATTAATACACACAACTTAAGTGGTGTGAGAAGATAAGTCGTAATGACCAGTTAGGTGTGTATGTATCTCTAAATGCAAGTTGTACAGGAAAATATTTAATTTCAAGTATTTAAGATTACTCGTTAAATGGTGGTGCCCTACTGCTTGATGTCTGCAGAAGTTGCGATCCGGAAGATGACGTCTCCTATGGCAGTGCCTATTGTTAGAATATAAAACATAATAAGACCATTATTTTCCATTTTCTATTTTAGCGAATACAGCTGCTAACTTTAAGTGCTGCCACCCAACCTAACCTAAACGGACATCACTTGGAATCAGTGTTGAAAAATTTAAATTATGAAATGGTTTTGAACTATTACTGAAAGAGTACTTTTTCGCATCAAATGGTACTTTTGTACACAAAAAAAAAAATACATACATACATATATTACAACCCTTCAATCAGGATACCTATCTTCTCACACTAATTATGTTGTGTGCGTTAATTTTATACATGAGTAGCGGGGCCGACAATTCTAAGTCAAGTCCGAGTGATAGATTTTTGAGAAACTTTTTCTTGGCAATTTTATTTACTCTCGGAACAGAATGAGGTCAAAATGTGAACCCCGGGCTCACATCTAGTAATCCAGTACAATACCTGTTAGACTATTTATTTATTTTTAATACACGTACGGTACGGAATAGAAAAACTAACGGCTTGTATGTGTTCCTTACATATAAAACAAAAACTGCTGATTTTGAAGGTAAAAACACGAAAAAGTTGCGTGTAGTCAAACGTCGACGGAACGTTTGTAGCATTAATGATGCTTGCCGAAATCACATTACGGTTCGTACAGCGTTCACATTGTTTATCGTATACTAAAAACGAACATACGTTACGTGAACGTTTGATTAATCGGGGCTAAAGACTAATTTTACCTTTAGCATTATGTTATTAATGCATTAATAGTTAAAAAAAAAGCGCAAGACGTAAAACATGTAATAATAAAAAAGTACTGAAAGTATCGCGAGGGTACTGCGGTATTTTTGAAGTGGAAAAGTACTTAAAAAAGTACTGAATTTTTCAACATACATACATAATTGGTCATTACAACCCTTCAGTCAGGATTATTAACCTAGTTTCTCACACTACTTACGTTGTGTGTGTTAATTTTATACACAAGTGGCGGGACCTACAGTTTAAAGTCGACTCCGAACGACAGATTTTTGAGAAGCTTTTTCATGGCAATTTTTTTTACTCTCAGAGTTTTTGCCAGAAATCTGATGAGAGGAAATGGCCGAACAAATACTTTTTGTATTTTGTTTTGATGTCTGGTCTGGAGCTCGAACCCTGGCTTTACGTATAATAAGCCAACACACTACCTACTAGACTACGGCGACTTAAAGAATATAAAGCAGACCTATACTCTCCCACAACTTACACAGTTATGTAATGTATTTAAATTTTAATAATTCGCTTAAAGAGCATAACATTTTATTTGGCTCATAAATTTCATTGTCTTTGAATACCACAAATATTAAATATGCGATGTGGCAACACAGTTCTCTGGAAGACATTTTTAACCCATTAAATTTTAAAGAATCTTATGAAATTTTGATTTATTTTGCCGCAAAAAATAATTCTAATCTTATTATAAGAGGGCGTCATCTTTTAATTCTCAATTAAAGATTTTCCATAATTAAGGATTCTTTACGTTACGACAGGGTGAGAATCTTTTTGTATAAAGTTTTTCGTTCTTTACAGTCCCACGGCGTTTTAGGGTGGTAAATATATTTCGTTTTTTTTATGCTCATGAATAACAATCAGAGATCCGTGTAAGAGCAACAGGACAAAAAAGAAAAGCAAACAGTGGGGAAAAAAACCGTTTACACTTGTTAATTAATTTGAAACAGTTGTATAAATTAAATAAAAAAGTGAAAACTCAATTAAAATGATGTCGTTCGTGGTGGTACCACAGAAAACAACAAGAAAAACAAAAACAATAGCATTAACATAAATAAGATAAAAAAAAAGTTATTTACGGATAATAACATTCCAGTAATTGGCATGGAAATTATTTTAATACCCCATTTGAAAATATTATGAGAAAGAAAGGATCAAAGTTTACAAGACAAGAAAATATCAATTAGAGTAAAAAATTTGGGAATTAATTGCATAGCAAGGGGAATAGGGCGACAGTCTGCTATTTTGTTTATTATTAAACAACATTATGACTTTAACATTTTAACAACTTGTGTTAGTTTTCAGAAATGTCATAATTCTGATCACATATGTAGATTAAGTGTAATTCTTTCTTGGGTCCTCTAAACTCTAAACATACGGCCGAGGAAGAAAATATTTGATACAAATTTATTTTACAGGTTTTGATTAAGTAATAGCAAGAACTTTAATTTTTAATGCTACTCATTACAATGCTGCATTAATTCTCTTCCCAAAAATAATAACTTCTCTGATATCGGCATCATGAACTTAACGTTATTTTTTATATTCTGTATTGAAAGCGTTCTTTTCACATGAAATATGCAATTACTATATTCTACAAGATTAAATTTTTAACAGATTTATCTAATAAATTACAAATGAAACAACAATTTTAGATGCAAAATATATTATTTGACGTCAGTATAAAAGAATATTATTATTTAAACAGTTATTCCCAAGTTGATGGAGAAACTAGTGACGGATTATCTCTTTTTTAATACGAGATCTTTAATATCTCCTTTCCAGTATGATTTTTTGAAAGGCAGGTCGACTGTCATTAGTCTTCTTGAATTTACTACACATGTTTTCAGAGGTTTTCTTGTCGGTGCTCGGACTGATGTAATTTATACTGATTTCAGTAAAGCTTTTGATAGGGTTGATCATAGAATTTTGCTTCTTAAACTTTCACTAATCGGTATTCCTGATACTATTCATCGTTGGCTAGACTCCTACCTACCCCTTAGGACTCAGAAGGTATTGTTTAGGAATTCATTGTCTAAGACTGTATATGTTACTTCTGGTGTTCCGCAGGTAGTCATTTGGGTCCTTTACTGTTTTTATTGTTTCTGAATGATCGTCCTTCTGCTGTTTCTGATTGTAATATTCTGACGTATGCTGACGACGTTAAATTATTTTATACTTTTGAAGACGATCAGAGCCAGGCTGTTCTTCAGTGATATATTGATTTGTTTGTAACTTGGTACAGGATTAATTTAACGGATCTTAACTTGAAGAAGTGTAAATGCATGGTTTTCTCTCGCGGAGGTGTAATTTCGTCCACTTATGTGATTAATTCTTGCCCTTTGGAAACTGTGACTACATTTCTTAATTTGGGAGTATTATTGGATATTAAATTGCCTTTTATTGATCATATTAGTATGATGATTGGCAAGACTCGGGCTGTTCTTGGTTTTGTGAAAAGATGGGCTAGGGAATTCGTTGATCCTTATATAACAAGACTACTGTACATTTCATTTGTTAGACCTATTTTGGAGTATGCGTCTGTTATTTGGAATCCATACTATCGTTGTCATAGTGATTCAATTGAGTCTGTGCAGAAGCAGTTTTTATTATTCTGTTTATGACGCTTAGGATGGGATTATGCCAATGGGTTTCCGTCATATGACGATAGATTAGCTTTGATAAAACTTCCAACTTTGGAACGTAGAAGGGCTGTTTTAGGGGGTTTGTATTGTTTTTAATCTGGTTAAAGGTGATATTCGATTCTGAATTTTTACTTTGTAACCTGAATTTCAGCATTCCAGCAAGATTTTCACGGCACTATCGTCCTCTTTCTTTAGATTTCTATAGAACGAACTATGGATGTAATTTTTCTTTTCGTAGATTATGTTACGATTTTAACTTACATTATGATTTTATAGATTTTAATTGTAGTGTTTGTAATATAAAACGTAGCTTATATGGTGGCATTAATTCATAAATTATTGTATAAAAATGTATTTTTGTTATTATCTTAAATATGTAGTTCCGTTTTATTGTTATCTTGTGATTAAGTTCTGTGGCTGTTTTATGTTCTCGTTGCCATAACTTTTCCCTTACCCGCTACAGTCCGGACTGTAGTGTGTACGCGTCGCTACGTAATGGGGACGGGCCCTCCGCGGTCGGGTAAGGGTGGGTTAGTGGTAGGCCGGGGACGTTCGAAAAAAAATAATTTTTCTTTGTGTGAAAATTATTGAATTTTAGGTAGAAATGCACCATGGAACCCAACGTTCGTTAGTAGAGCGTACCCAGATTGAATTGTTGTGGGAAAATGAGAAAATGGGCATTCAATAAGGTCTATAGCAAACAGAATTGAGAGATCTAAGACGATCGTTCAAAATTATTTGGGAGATCCAAAATCATACGCCACTAAAAAAAGATCTGGTAGCAAGCCAATACTGACTGACCGCGATAAACGATCAATAAAGCGCTTAGCTATCACAAATAATTTAAGTTGTACACCCAAATAAAGTCGGAGCTGGGACTAAACGTAACCAAGAGACGCATTATTCAAAAAATAATTTCATTTGAAATTATTTGGATAATTACAAAAAATATTTTTACATTTTGTAAATAATGATAAGTTTTAAAATCGTTAACTACTTAAGTAAAAAAACGCTAAATTGGCATAAAACTACAATAATTATTGCATAAAGGGCAATAGTTTTTGTTCTTTTATAATCGTTTAAAATGCAGCGCTTTATGAGGGTTCGTGTAACCTCCAATAAATGCTACAAAATATGTAGGCAACATTTTATACCAGAAAAGAAATCACCAAAAGTTATCCACATGTACGGTAAAAATGATTAAAATTCAGTTACTAAATTCAAAAAAATATTTCCTATTAATTCGTAGATGAAAAATGAAAAGGTTTAAAACTTATTATTATTATTAAAAAAACGAGCAGCTTTAGTTAAAAGAAAAACGGTTTTTAACACTCTAAAGCATATTCAAAAATATGACACCATATCGAACGTTCCACGACAGAAAAGGCCCAGGAAAACATCAGAATATACGGACCGCATTATTAGGCGAATCTCCAAAGCCGATCCAAAAAAGTCGGCTGCCCATATCCAGCGCAAAATTTGCGAAACATTCAATATTTCCATATCCAAGAGGACCATTTCACGTCGAGCAAAATTAAGACAAAACATCGTGTTGAATTTGCTAAGTCTCACTTGAATTGGACAGCCAATGAATGAATATGTGCTTTGGAGCGACGAAACTAAGATAAATCGCCCTGGTCCAGATAATCGAAGATTTGTTAGAAGGCCCATCAACCAAGAATTTAATTCTCGCTATTTTTCTCGTATGAGTCCGAATCTGACTGCGATCGCGTACGCATGTACTTGAATTTCTTTGAACTCTTTAATAAAAGCAAAAATAAATAAATAACTAAAAAAAAAAAAAAAAAAATTACATTCTTTATCATCATGGATGATGATAATGACGATGACGTTGTAAGCTGGCAGGTAGTTCCTCCGTCTAGAATACAAAAACGACGAATCCCCAAAAATATTTAGAAATAAAAGACTAAATAACAACAATCAACAAAGTGTATGCTGTGAAAACAATAATACTACTACCGTTAGTTCCAACTCTAAATCAAGAACAGGCAAACAAAATAACAACAACAATTTAATGCATACCAATCTTGAAGCTAGTACATCGAAACAGGCAGCTGAAATGAATAATGTTACAAAAACAAATATTCATGTAAGTCAAAACAGGTTTTCTGCTTTAAATACTGATGTGATTGATGATGATGATTATGATAATGATGATGATATTGATAAAGAAAGTGAAGATGATGACAAAGAAATTGATAATAATATTCCTAAACCTCCTCCAATAATAATTCCAAATGTTTCAAATATTAATGGTATGATGAAAAGTTTTTCTGATATTATCGGTTCCACTGAATTTAAATATAAAACACTGAGAGATGGTCAGATAAGAATAATGACTAATAGTATTAAAAGTTATAGAATTCTCGTAAACTACCTAAACGATAAAAAAATCAACTTTCATACATACCAAATAAAACAGGAAAGAGCATATAGAGTGGTATTGAAAAATTTGCACCATACAACACCAGTGCAGGATATTAAGTTAGTCATTGAAAATCTAGGCCATAAAGTCAGAAACGTTACCAATATCCGTAGTAGAATCACAAAAGCACCACTTTCAATGTTTTTTATAGATCTGGAACCAAATTCTAGTAATAAAGACATATATAATATCAAACACATAAATAACGCAATTGTTTCTATTGTTCCGCCGAAAAAATACAATGATCTTGTGCAGTGTCATCGCTGCCAAGAGTTTGGCCACACCAAGACATACTGTAAAAAAGCAGTAAATTGCGTTAAATGTGGTTTGGGACATCTTACCTTAGAATGCACTAAAACAAAAGATATTCCTCCTAGATGTGTCAATTGTTTAAAAAACCATCCTGCTAATTATAAAGGCTGTGAGGTATATAGACAAGCATTGAAGAAAAAGTTGCAAAATAGCAGCCATGTAAATAGATCACAAGCTAACAACAATAATCACATTTATCAGAACAATAACATTTCTTATGCTGAGGTATTAAAAAATTCACAACCGAATACAAATGTTAATTCCTTTGTAAAACTTGAAGTTCTAATTCAAAATCAAATAGAACTGACAAACAAACTTTTAAGTATGATGTCAATTATTGTCTCTAAACTATGCAACTGAATCTTCGTATTGCAATATGGAATGCAAATGGGCTTTCCAATCATACTCAAGAAGTGGAACTTTTTCTTAAAATTAATTTTATAGACATACTTTTGGTATCAGAGACACATTTCACAAGTAAAACATTTTTTAAAATCGATGGCTTTGACCTGATTAATGCTAACCAACCGCATGATAAAGCTCACGCAGGATCTTCAATTCTCATTAAATCTACAATTAAATATGAAGTTCTCGACATAATTAGTGTACCTAGTTTACAAGCTGTAAGTATTAAAATCCTATGTGATCAAGCGCCCATTTCGATATGCTCAATTTACTGTCCACCTCGTTTTAAAATAACCTGTCAAGAATATAAAAACTTCTTCAGTCGCCTGGGACCAAGATTTCTAGTTGGAGGCGATTTTAATGCCAAAAATCAGTGGTGGGGATCAAGAATACACAATCCAAAGGGTATTGAGCTGCGTAATTGTATAATAAATAACAATTTCTCAGTATTATCAACTGGAAGTCCGACATATTGGCCGACGGATTTAAGAAAACAACCTGATCTAATGGACTTTTTTGTATATTCTGGAATTTCTAGTCAATTTCTTAATATATCAAATGAACTAAGTGACGAACTAAGCTCTGATCACTCACCAGTATTACTAACATTTAATACCTTTTTGCACACTAACTCAAGGAAGTATCAAGTCGTTAATCGGAAAACAGATTTTAATTCTTTCAAAATATGGATTGATAATAACCTGAACCTTAACATACCAATTAAATCACCCTCAGATTTAGATGAAGTTGTTGAAAATTTCAATAACCTAATCCATGAAGCGGGCTTTCTGTCAACGCCAAATGTGCAATCTTCAAATGATTGTCATAATATTAATTTAACTACGGAAATCAGAGAGATGATACGAAACAAAAGAGTTCTAAGAAGAATTTGGCAATCTAGCAGAAATCCTACTGATAAGCAACGTCTGAATAAAGCTGCTAAAGATTTGAAAAAACGACTACTCGAACAAAAAAATGAACAGATGTGTTATTTCCTAAGGAATTTAGGAGTTTCTAAAAACGATGAATTCAGTTTATGGAAAGCAACAAAGTACCTAAAACGACCCTCTAAAAGAAATACTTCCATCATAGATGCTAATGGTAATTGGTGCAAAACTGACAAGAGCAAAGCCGAAACTTTTGCTTTACATTTACAAAACACGTTTATACCACATAATTCTTGCGATATCACTTATGTTAACGAAATACAAAACTTTTTAGAAAGCGCATGTCCAATGGATTGGCCCATCAAACACATATCACCTAATGAAGTTCGAGAAGAAATCAAGAAACTAGATCCCAAAAAGACTCCGGGCTATGATAGTATTAGCGGAACCATTACTAGATCTCTACCAAAAAAGGGAATTTTATTTTTAACATTAATTTATAATTCTATTCTGCGATTGAGTCATTTTCCTTCACAATGGAAATGTGCGCAGATAACAATGGTACATAAGCCGAATAAGCCAGAAAATCTTGTCACATCTTACAGACCTATTAGTTTGTTGGTAACTTTCTCCAAAATATTTGAAAGAATATTAATGAGTAGATTGTCGCCAATCTTGGAAAAATTTAACATCGTGCCTGAACACCAATTTGGTTTCAGGCATAACCACGGCACGCCTGAGCAATGCCATCGTATTATATCTCACATAAGAGATACTTTGGAAAATAAAAAATATTGTTCTGCAGTGTTCTTAGATGTGCAACAAGCATTTGATAAGGTCTGGCATAACGGGTTACTTTTTAAACTCAAAAAACTACTACCAACTCCATTTTATCTATTACTAAAGTCGTATTTAAGTGAAAGACAGTTCTATGTAAAAGTAAATGACGAAATATCAGAAATATATGATATAAATTCAGGAGTTCCACAAGGCAGTGTTCTTGGACCAATATTATATACAATTTTTACATCAGATATGCCTGTGTCCGACGATATTCTAGTTGCAACTTATGCGGATGATACAGCTATCTTAGCTTCTAGCTCCTGTCCAGTAGAAGCTTCGAACCTCATTCAAAATCATTTATATCAAATTGAACACTGGTTGTCCAAATGGAACATTAAAGTCAATACTGAAAAATCGGTACATGTTGTATTCACCCTACGCAAAGGAGTTTGCCCTCGTGTAACTATAAATAATAGCGAAATTCCCATAAAAGACAGTGTAAAATATCTTGGTCTTCATATTGATAAAAGGTTAACATGGAAAGAGCACATAAAAGCTAAAAAGGAACATCTTAAAATAAAAACTAAACGACTATATTGGCTGCTGGGCCCAAAGCCCCAATTAAACATTGAAACTAAGCTTGTAATATATAAGACTGTTCTTAAACCAGTGTGGACCTACGGCATTCAGTTGTGGGGAACTGCAAGTAACTCAAATATTGAAATTCTCCAACGGTACCAAAATAATACTCTGAGATTAATTGTCAACGCACCAAAATATGTATCTAACAAAACAATTCATGATGATTTATTTATTCCAAAAATTACAGATGAAATTAAAAAGTTTAGCGCAAATTATCTTGAACGATTAAGTAATCACTGTAACCCATTGGCAATATCATTACTAGACGATACTAATGAAGTAAGAAGGCTTAAGCGATATCATATTCTTGATTTACCCTTCCGATAACCTTATGTTTACGATGTTATGGACTTTTTCCAAATAATTTGAATTTTAACATTCTCAATTCTGCTAACTATTGATAAGATTTCTTTTGTATATTTGTATATATTTTTAGTTTTACTTTTCCTTTATTATACTAATATTTTTATTTTATACTAGTATGTATATCAAACCTTTTTGTTATGATGTTGTTGTGCTTGCTGGAGCACAACAACGAAAGAATTGTTAAAATGTATCTAATTTGCTTATTATCCTATATAGGATAGATTGTAAATAAAGTTTGTTATTAGAAAAAAAAAAAAAAAATTTTTCTCGTATAGTGTAGCTTGGTGGATCTATTATGTAGCTTGGTGGATCTATTATGGTGTGGTCATGTTTTTCCTGGAATGGTGTTGGTCTAATACTCAAAATTGATGGAATTTTAGGTAACGAAAAGGAAAGATTATAATGTGAGGGTGCTGTGGACTGAGGAGAATTTGCCTGTTATCTGGAAATTTCGACAGGACAACGATTTAAAATACACGGCAAAGGTAACAAAAAAGTTCCTTGAAGATAATTCCATCAATGTTTTGGAGCGGCCATCATCAAGTCCGGACCTAAACCCCATCGAACACCTATGGGAAGATGTGAAAAAAGCGGTGAGTCTCTAAAATGTTACAAATATGGCGACCCTTTTCGAGGAAGTAATGGTGCGATGTCGTAACCTTTTAACGTCAGCGCAGGCGATGTGAAGCTGTGTTAAAGCAAAAAGGGATTGCAACAAAATATTGACAATTAGTAAGAATATAAACATAGTATCACAATCTTTTTCTAATGGTTTTCATCGTTTCTAATTAGATGTCACAGTCAATATTTGAAAAACCTGTGTTCTTTTTTTTAAGTTGAAGATAATAAGAGATTTGCTAAGTTATTTGTTCATATTCTATTTTTTTAATTTTTAAATTAAATAATAAATAATTTGAAGTGAATAAACAATATTAAAAATATTTCAACATCTTATGGAATTTTAAAGCGTTTCTAATTAGGTGTCAATAGGTATGTGTGTCAGAGATCAGCAATAAGTATTCAAAACGATGAATAGATTCGGGTCATACTTATAATTTCTGATACTTATACGCGTTCATTCTTATTTTGATATCACTACTCATACTCAAAGTTTGAAGTACTCGTAGTACTCATACTTAATAATACGCACGATGTTGTTGATTTCGACTCTCCATGACTCAAAGTATGTATGATAAGTATGATTACGTACGAACACCACAATACTCACAAGAAGGTTGTTGCTTGTTGTCTTTGTCTTTCCGTTCATCTTTGTTTGTACATGCAACAACAACTAAGACTGTACATTTTGATAAATGATTAGAAATCACTCGAATCATTTATAAAAACATATAAGTATTTTTCTAAATTTATGAATCAGAATGAGTAGGCGTATGAATCAAACACATTTCGAAAGTTGTGAGTTTGATGTCAACGTTGTACTCATACTCATTGCAATCTGTACTTATCAATGTTGTACTGAGTACGAATGAATCAGCGTGGTTGAATATCAATACTCTTGAGTCACTCATACTCAAAACTGCATGAGTACTTATGAGTAACGAAAAGAGGATTCATTGCTGATTTTTTAGTGTATATCTATACTCAAGTTGAACTTATAGTAACTAAAGAACGTTTGTACGTTTTTTTCTTTTGCATCAGTGTGGTGTGAATGTGAAGAATTAATTTTAAAAAATTTGTTAATCTTTTGGAATAAGTATTAAAGTTCACTTTACTAAATTATAAGTTTTTTTTTATTTCAATCTGTTACTGTATATGCTGCATATGTACATATGTATGTATGCTGTATGTATGTATGTACGAGTATATTGTGAGTATTTCATTGCTCAGCTTTCATTGTTTCGTTTTGTTTTGTTTTGGTTTGGATTGGTTTTGATCAATAAAAGTCATAAATGGAAGATATTTATTATTTAAAAGTGTACGGGTATTAATTTGTAAAAACTAAAGATATTAATACTTTTTTTTTTGAACAAAATCCCATAGCTTGACGTCTTAGCGTGTTGCTCAGCCATAAAAAACTGATTATAATTCTTTTTATTCTGGCTTTCTTTGTTTTTTATGAATTTTTATTGTCAAAAACCCTATCATTCGTTGTTAACTTATGAATATTTATTGTCCAACGTGTAAACAAACACACTCTAGGGAGACAGGTAGACAGATACAGAAATTAAACAACAATACCTTCACACCATACACCACACACCATACACCATCCCATTCCATTTACATTCATTCAATATCAGATACAGGGCATCATGCTTGTAACAAGGCTTTATGTGATAAACATTTTCTAGAGATACTCATGGGTGTATAGTTCGATTTATTTTTATTAGTTTTGTTGTTCTTGTTGTTTTTGTTTTTTTTTTGTTTGTTTTTGTTTCTTTACAAAATACGACTTTAACATTTTATTATTAGTGAATGAATATGAATAAATGAATGAATGAATTAAAAACTATGATGTTGTCTCAAAAATAGGAACTATGTTTATGCATAATTATCGGAATTAACATCGAATATTCAAGGTATACAGCGAGAAGTTGTTATTTAAATCGTCTTTTATTTTAATCTTTAAGTCTAGTTCCGTTATAAAGGTCATAAAATACAAAAAAAAAGAGCATCACTGAAAGTAAAGATGGTAAATACATATGTACCATCAATACGAATACCCTACACAATTACATACAGAATTCGTTTTATTAATTGTTATGATCAGCGTTGCCATTTGTTCAAGTTTTCTAAGGTTTGACACACGAAAATGTTGTCATTAAATTTGATTGCTAGCAAACAAGTTTTGTCAGCAAATCCTAATATATATTATAAATCTTTCTGTAAGTCTGTTTTTTTGTTTGTTTGTTTGTTAGCCAATCACGCCTGGACCGATTTTTTTGAAATTTGGGATATAGATCGGACTTTTATCCGTGGAGGTTATAGGCTATAAATCTTTTCAAAATTTTGACCAAAAGGGCAGAAAAGATGGGAAAAATGGGGAAAAAATGGTAATAGGTAATTTTTTACGATTTAGCTAGGTTAAGTTTCACAAATGTTTGTTGGTTTGTTCGCCTGAACGCCTGGGCCGATTTTCTTGAAATTTGGGATATAGATTGAGTTTTTTGGGCGAAAATTAATACTTTTATGCATAAATGCTGTATTTTAAAGGTATTTTTTTACGATTTAGCTTGGTTAAGTTTCCAAAATAGCTGTTGGAGTTATTCCGTTTCTAAAGTTGAACAAAAAGGGGGAAAGGGGCCAAAAACGGGCAAATTAAGTGCATACCGAATCACGCCTGAACGCTTGAACCGATTTTCTTGAAATTTGGGATATTGATCGAGCTTTTGTCGGCGCGGGTTATAGGCTACAAATCTTTTAAAACTTTTGAACCAAAAGAGAAGAAAATGGCGCAAAGGGAGAAAAAAAGGTACTTTAAGAAAAGTACTTTGTGTTTAAATACTGTATTTTATGGGGTTTAAAAGTATTTTTTTACGATTTACCTTGGTTAAGTTTCCCAAATAGCTATTGGAGTTGTTCTGTTTAAAAAGTTGGACCAAAAGGGCTCCAGAAAGGGGAAAAGGGACGAAAAACAGGCAAATTGCATGCATTTATATTTAGGACTTAGAGTATTCAAAGAACTGAGTTGTTTGCTAAACCGGTTTTCGAATAATTTGAAAAATTAGATTTTTTAACAAGCCGGTTTCGAAACCGGATTTTTCGTCGATTTCTTCTCAGCAGATTTTTGGCAAAAACTCTGAGAGTACATAAAGTTACCATGAAAATTTTCTTAAATATCTGTCGTTCGGAGTCGACTTTAAACTGTAGGTCCCGCTACTTATGTATAAAATTAACACGCACAACATAAGTAGCGTGAGAAAGTAGGTCAATAATCCTGACTGAAGGGTTGTAATGACCAATTATGTATGTATGTATAGAAGCCGAATTTGAAGGAATGGAGGAAAATGACATTAATGAACTTTTAATGTCTCACGATAAGATGCTTGATAAAGAAAATTTATTATCCATTAATATTCAATATGCTTTAGAAGATGATGTTATCATAAATGATAATACATTAGAGGAAAACAATAATTAACAATCACCAATATTTCCAAAGCTATGCAATTAATTTCCCACACATTGGATATATTTTCTGAAAATGATTCTGATGAAAATCGTAGCGCCGTCATAGCAGCATTTAGTTGTTACAGGGAAATACATCAGCAAAAAAACCTCTAAAAATTCAACAAACCAGTAAAACCACCTAATCAAATGGATATTATATAGAAAAAGTTGATTCGATTTTGCGTCGCAATTCTCCGGTCCTCATTAACGACGCAAGTCAGTGCTCTAGTGTATTAGTAGAATTTTTAGTTAGAATTTTTTTCTTCTGCAACAAACACTTAAGAGATGGTGGCCGGCACACAAGTCTGTATGCAGTACCTTATGTTGGAATATCAGAGAGTTAGTTATTGGGGAAGGGAAAGAGGGACTTGTGTACGGCAAATTGATATTGCATTCTTATTATTTGTGATGTCAAGTCTCTTAACCTTCGTCACATTTTTTTGTAATTGTAATTTGTAAACTAAACAAAGTGTGACTGAATCGAATCCACAACTCCAAAACTCCCAAAAAGGCCCACTACCTACACTAGGCTACCCTTTTCACATAATTAAAATAAATTTTCTTCAAGTAATTTTTTGAAAATATTTAAAAAGTAAATTTTTTGAATGGTAATACAGTACATAATGGTATATTTTTTTTTCTTTAAACAGCTACACTAGCATTGCTTCAAATACCAGTAATTGCTTCTTTGCTAAAAAATTAATACCTCAAGTGACATTTAACAGTGCGAGTGAAATTGTCGTGAAAAGATAATGAGAATAATTAAAAAAAAAAAAAAAAATTCGTAATTATGTACAGAAGTGTTTTAAATGTGAAATTATTGTTTAATGTCCGAATTCAATTAGAATATCAAATGGTAATTTATCGTAGTTAAGCTTTAGCTCTTATGTTGTCGGTCATCTGCATATGTATATACACCCAAGTCTTTTTTTACACGGTAGATGCGTTCCTCAGAAATCCGTGTAAAAAAGCGTTTTCTGTAGTAATATGGGGGACACGTTCCATGTCACCTGAAAACCGTGTAAGATGAAATAAAGAATTATAGTTACTTCGAAAAACCATGTAAAAAATGTTGGAAACTATAAAATTGTATAAATATATGCAAATTGTATGTTCATATGGCACCAGAGACCTGCGCCGATCGGCTGACAGCCGGCTAAGCCGAGCCGCCGATAAAATTTAAAAGCCGCCGCCGCCGAAGGTTTGTTCGGCTTAAGTCGGCTTAAATTCAGCCGCCGTAAAGCCGCCGCCGAAGCTTTTCAATTCTAGCCGCCGCCGCCGACAAATTTGCTCGGCGCAGGTCTCTGTATGGCACTTTATTGAGCATTAAAACTTAAAATTCATAATTCATACGGGTGAAAAATTGATAGAGCAAGCAAAAAACAAAAGAAATCTGTTAATCCAGAATTAAGAATCGTAAAATTAAAATAGAAATAAAGAAACAATATTTAGATACTCGTAGCTACATAATTATTCGTCGCTACTTGATAACAAGCATAATTGTCTGCGACGAACTGGACTAAATTCGCTATCATCACTGGAGATATCCATCAAATTATCCAATGAGGACTGTCGATCGGTAATAGAGTTTTGTCGGACGACTTTCCGAAAGGCGCCGTCAACTTTTTATTAAACAATCTTTTATAGAAAGTTGATCTTTTGTTTTTTGGAATTTCCCAGTTACTCCTCTGTATGTTCATTTCAGCAGAGGTAGCAAGTGTGGTAAAAACAAACATAATTATAAGACAGTGATTTTGAAACCGTACTAGATTAAAAATTTTTTTTGTAAAAAATTAACTTAATCTCGAGTTTAAACTTAACTTTACAAAAAAAATTTTTTTCAACCGTGTAACTTCTGTGTAAAAACAGAGTTGGGTGTATATGTAACTTTTTAATGTTTAAAAAATTAGCTGCCGGATTTTGCCCAAACGATTTTTATTTCATTTAGGGCGAGGTTTTGAATGCAAGTTTAAACTCGAGATTAAGTTAATCTTCACTTAAAGTTAATCTTTCGCTTGACTTAATTTTCAGTTTCTGAATGGTAGTTTAATCTTTGTAGGGCTGGCACAATTGTATGCAAAAATTGCAAAGTGTTTGTATAGAAGACAAACAAACAAACAGAAGCTGAATACTATTGATATTGAAGTAAAAAAATAATTTTTTGAAAATAATAAATAAATTAAGATTGTCTATTGACAATTTTGTGTTTTATATAATTCATAATCACTTAAAAATGTGTCTTATTCGGCTTTCTCGCACTTGAAAACTATTTTTTTAAATATTTGTAACTACTTTTCATAGTTAATCATAGTTGCTGGTTTAAACTTAAGATTAACTGATTAACCATAAGGTTACACTTTAGATTAAGTAAATTCAAAAACTGAAAACGAAGGTTAACTGAAGATTAACTTAATCTCGAGTTTAAACTTGCATTCAAAAACTCGCCCTTAGAGTTTAACATGTCCATTACAAGAAAAGAGTAGAGCTGTACAGTATAATACTTGGCGTAATGAAAAACAACCAACTAAGAAAACTGATACTGATGTTTCTATGCATTTTAACGAAAAAGTGGGCGCAAGCCAGTCGAACAAGGTTTACGTTCGAAGATAAAAATAAATATTGGTTAGAAGGGTATTTTAATACTCCACCTAAATTTTCTTCATCATTTCGTGTTGAATGATGCTTGGATGGACGTTCAACTTCCAATTATGGCAGGCCTTCTAAGGAATTTTCATGTAAAACTGAGAGAACAAAGCGTATAAATGTTGGTCTTTTATTAGAGACTTGGCCGGTAGAAGAACTGACTGACCCAGCGAGCTTTGCAACTCTCATTACAATATACATAAATAAAATTAGGTGTTCACAGATATTCAAGTTTTAATATCCATGTCATATGGAAGGTGCTACGCCTACTATTGCTAGTCCTTTATGTGGATATCAAAGTTGTTCAAGCTGAATTCGAAGATTTTACCTGTTGCAATTTCCATGATATAAGACTTTTAATACTTAATTCTTAAGTTAGGCGTGGCACTTCACCCATTTATAACTTTTGAATAAAAATTAGCCTATAATTTCACCCACATATACAGTACGGTATGAACATTTTAGGAAAATCAGTTCAGTCGTTTTGTCGTCTTTAGGCGTCAAACAGACACCCCAAAAAACAAATTTACACTCAAACACACATATTATACATTTGATTTTTTTCTCTCTAATTGTTTATATTGATGAAATCTTTAACCGTAACAAGTTTCATGTCGATACGGCTTAGCAAAAGCAAGTTATAACTTTTGCTCGGTTAGACTGAGCATTTGGACCACTGTGCCACGGTTCAAACCCCAGGTCAGACATCAAAATGAAAATATGAAAATGTTTTTTTCAGCGGCCTCCTCCTCAGCAGATTTCTGACAAAAACTCTTTCTTAAAAGTCTGTCGTTCGGATTCGACCTTAAACTGTAGGTCCCGCCATTTATGTATAAAATTATCACACAGAACATAAGTGGTGTGAGAAGCTAGGCCGTAATACTGACTGAAGGGCTACAATGACCAATTCAAATATTCACAGATAATATATTTAACAGTCGATAAAAAAGAGAAATAAAGAAATGTTAATTTTTATAAACATTTATACAAACTGCCTTGCCTGCTCTGAGATACTGTAGTCCTGGCTTGTGTTAAAACTTTTAACGATTGGGAGTTCTTTCCATCAAATCGATGTTGGGACTGTAACTGATATAGTGTTATGGAAACATATATCAAGAGAAAATTAAAATTTTTAGTTCGATCGAATTCATAATTGAACATTTCTTCGAGAAATAAGAACAAAGTGTAGTGGGAATATGTTATTCGTACCTCTTATGGAATGTATTTCACATTCACATTCATCAGTATGTGATTTTAAACTCAGCAAATGAAATAAATAAATCAAATCTTATAAATCTTAAAGTCGCCGTAGTAATCTGGTGGGTAGTATGGCCCATTAAGTACGTAAGTGTTAATACAAATTGTATTAATGTATGGTCTGACGATTTCATTTAGAACAGTGCTTTCTTTCGGTGATATTGATTGGTGACCTCTTTTTTACCGTAATTAAAAACAAAATAGTTTTTCTCTTACAAAGAAACTTTACGACAAATTTTTTTTTTGATCAACTTAACTGATATTATGTTCATGTTTCAAAAGAGTGGACGCAACAAACATTACCTCCTATATTTTGTATATACTCCTATAAACATATGTGTATGTCTATACATATGTACAACATCTATTGTGTTATGAGGGAATAATAAAAATATCAATAAAATATAAAAAAAATGTAAAATCTAATAGAGATCATATTAAATAATTCAACAATAGAAACTAACACTACAGTCATTGACAAAAACGATAAACAAAACTACACTAAACAAAAGAAAAAAAATATGGAAAATATATTAATACATACATACATACATATGTATGTATGTATGTATATACAGAAACGTGCAAACAAAGCAAAGTTATCATGTCAACTTATACCTCTACTATGCCACCAACACGTATTTTCATCATGCACTTGAAGAAATATTTTTTAAGTATGATGCATAAGTCGCCGTAGTCTAGTGTGTTGTGTGTTGACTTATTAGACGTAAAGCCAGGGTTCGAGCCCCGGGCCAGGCATCAAAACTAAATACAGATTTCTGGCAAAAACTTTAAAGACAAATAAAATTGCCATGCAAAGCTTCTCAAAAATTTGTCATTCGGATTCGACTTTAAACCGTAGGTCCCGCCACTCGTATATAAAAATTAACGAACACAATATGGTGTGAGAAGCTAGGTCGTAATCCTGACCAATTATGTATTTATTATTAACTTATTGACATAATTGGTCATTACAACCCTTCAGTCATGATTACAACCGAATTTCTCACACCACTAATGTCGTGTATGTTAATTTAATATATGAGCGGCGGGACTTTCAGTTTAAATTCGAATCCGAACGACAGATTTTAGAGAAACTTTTTCATGGTTTATTTACTCTCAGAGAATCAGAAATCTGCTGAGAGGAAATCGCCGGAGAAATATTTTTTTCATAATTTCATTCTATTGCCCGACCTGGGATACGAACCCGGGCCTTACGTCTAATAACCCAACACAGTACCTACTAGACTACGGCGACTTGCATACATACATATGTATATTAGTCTAAAATTTCTGTTTCATTAACTATGAAAACACCTTTGACAGCTTACAATGTAATAAAATTGTGAAAATCCTTCTTAAAATAACAATTTAAAATACAAATACCGTCAGTGCCAGTGCAGTAAATGGATTACTAGAGGCATGTTGCGAAAATGGCTCTTAAAGGTTTTAGGTTGTTGATATTTTACTGATTCTTCTAGGATTATAATAAGAAGCCATTAAGCCAAGACACAACTGTCATAGCAAGCCATAAAGGATCAGAAAACAAAGTTTGGTTCAAATTGTATAAAAACACCCAACTGCTACAATAATCGTCACTAACCAATGCATAAAAACAGAAAATAAATTTCAATATGTACAGCTGTGTTCAAAATAATAGGAGTGCTATCATGTAATATTTTTAAAGTTAAGAATTTTTATTGTACCAAATTGGAAAACGTGATATATTCGAATGGTAGTTACAACAGTTGTCCAGTGAACCGCACAATGCTTTACAGGGAGAATTCATTTTTTACCCGCACTGCTCGCTTGTGGAATGATCTTCCTGCGAAGGTTTTTCCCGTCAATTACGATTTTGATCAAATGTCCACGAACACTACTCCCTCTTTCCACCTTCCTATAACCTATTTTCCTAAACCTGCACAATGCACTTTTATAAAAAAAATTAAAACTTTTTCTACAGTGATTCACATAAATTTTTGTCATATTGGGACGAAGAAAGTACTTTACTGAAGAAAAGTGAGAACTAATTAAAAACCTTCGAAAAAAAAGGCATAGCTAGTAAGTAATTAACGAAATCTTATTTTACTCCGATCAAATGATCACAAATACATTAAAATATCAAAAAAGCCCGAAACGCATGGAGTAAAAGAATGATCTTTTTTTCTTTAAAGCAATATTTATTTAATGTTGTTCTTTCAACAATGGTTTTCTTAATCAACTAATTCTTAAAAACGAAAGCCTATTTATACTTATTATATCTAACGGGATTAACACTAAGAAGAATATTTGATAATTTGATAGAAAGGAGTAAAAAGAGATAATGAGTGATTAGGAAAATAGTTGATAATTATTAAAATAAAGTAGATTACATAATAAATGATAGTTAAGAAAATATTTGATAAAATGTAAATTAAAGTAAAAATAGTAATAAAGTAAATAGCAATAAAGTAATAACAATAAAGTAATCTTACAATTAAAATAGAGAGTGGCGTACATATGTATGTTTATACATAACTCCCCCACCCTTCGACAATACATTACGCCTGGAATGTATTATATGTACATATTTAAAAAATATATTAGTTTTACGTCTATTTATATAACAAAAATTTTACAAAAATGTATGGTTTTTAAAGCAAAAAAAAAAAATTTTTTTTTTATTTATTTTTGTAATACAATATTTTTGTTTGAATATATGTATAGTGATATCAATATATGTATACAATTTTTAATTTTTTTTATTATTTTACATTAATTTTTATATATGTATATTTAGATGTATAATAAGTTTTATTAGAGCTACAATGAACAATGGAAATATATTATGGATGGATCCTATTTATTCTTTTTCGTGTAATTTCTACCGGTTAATTTTCTTTCAAATTTTTCATTTGGTATTTGATTTTGATATTTGAAGTTCCTTTTTACAATTTGTCTGTCACGTTTACAATCTTTTTCGTCCAGAAAATGTGTATCTTTCTTTTCCTTTACTTGTTTTATGATATATTTTGGTTTTTGTTTTAAATTATTAAATCCTAAATTTTTTACAAATTCTCGTTCTCCAAATTCATGACAATCCTGACCACCTTCATTAGCCCTCTCAATTCTTCTCAGTTTTCTTCCATGAACAGTATCGTGTAAATTCCTCCAAATTGACGAGTCAATTTTGCTGTGTAATAGGTCATTAGGTTTAACCCTAATTGTGCTATGAATCGAATCATTATAAATTTCTACAGATTTATATACCAAAGACCTATCGTCGAGATCCTGATCTTTTCGTTGCAATTTAAACAACCTAATATGTTCATTAAGTGTAAGATGGAATCGTTCAATGTCCGAATTTCCCGTGTGTGTATTTGGAGACGTAAAGTGATAATTTACATTCTCAGACCTCAAAAAATCTCTAATAAGATCAGTATTGAATTCATTATCCGCTATAATCTTCACCGGTTTTCCTAAAATGGCAAATCTTTCCCTAATTTTCTCAATAATACTTACAGAATTTTTATCAGTCAAGTAATGTATGGACACATGTTTCGTCAGTTTATCGATACATGATAAAAATGTCGTATTCCTATTTAAAAACCATATATCCATATGTACTATTTCATTTGATCTCAAGGGTGTTTCAGTCACACAAAACCTGTTGCGAATAGGTAATCTATCAAATTTGCACATATTACACACGACACAATTATTAATAAACTTGTGTATTTCCTTCTTCAAATTCGGGTAATATACAATTTTTCTCAATTCTAAATATGTTTCCTCAATACCCCTGTGATTCTTATCATTATGAAATTTTTCCAGTATATTCAATAGTTTCTCTTTCTCTAAATCATCTTTTATAAAATTAGTACATTTAACAAACTTCATTCCCGGTACATTAGAAAAAAAATGGATCAATGTCTGTTGTAAATTTGTATATATTTCCAAATTACTACAAAAAATTCCTACAGTACCCTTTATTGGCAATATTTTCCCCAAAAATTCCAATAACTTTTCCTCAAAATAATATTTTAATGTAATCTTGTGTCTTATATTTCTAAATATGTTTTCCTTTTCATAACTGAAACTATTCCCCAACATAATTATAATTTGATTCTTATATATATTCACAGGCGACTCTGATATAAAAATATGGTCATTTAAATTATCTTGTCCACTATGAATTGTTGCCAAATCTGAGCTAGGATCTTGCTCCCCCTGTAGAACGTTAACTTGCAGGCGACTAAGATAATCTGCTACTACATTAGTTTTGCCCTTAATATATTCCATGTCAAAGTCGTACTCATTCAGTTGAATTTTCCACCTTTGTAATTTCATATTAGGCTCTTTCAACGAATTTAGCCATGTCAGGGGACGATGATCCGTCTGAATTTTAAATTTTCTGCCAAACAAGTATGGCCTAAAATATTTCATTGCCCAAACAATTGCCAAAAGCTCCTTTTCAATGGCACTATAATTAAGTTCATGCTTGTTCAATGTCCTCGACGCATAAGAAACCGGATGTCCATTTTGGGAGAGCACTGCTCCCAATGCCCCATTACTAGCATAGGTTGTCAAAACGAATAATTTGTCAAAGTTGGGATATGCCAAAACAGGATTTGTATATAAAATTGTCTTTAATTTATTAAAGCAATCAATGTAATTCCGGTCATTAGCATCAATTATCGAACCTTTTTTCAAATTTGAAATAATAGGGAGAGCTATTCGGCTATAATCCTTTATAAATTTCCTGTAGAAACCAGTTAAGCCTAAAAATGATCTGATTTCCTTGATCGTCCCCGGAATCGGAATTTTCTGAATAATTTTGATTTTATCCGTGGTAATAATGTGTCCTAAATATTCAGATTCACGTTTGAAAAAATTACACTTATCTACTTGTACTTTGAGATTATATTCTGACAGTCTTTGAAAAATTTTCCGCAAGGAAACTATATGTTCCTGAAGTGATGTAGAAAACACCAAGATGTCATCTAAGTAAACAACACAAATGTTGTTTATAAAATCATGCAGCACCTCATTCATCATCCTCTGGAAAGATGCAGGCGCATTTTTTAAACCAAAGGGCATACGGTTAAACTCATAATGTCCTGTTGGCGTAGAGAATGCTGTCTTATGCCTGTCTTCGAGTGAAATTGGGATTTGATGGAACCCCTTTGCTAAGTCGAGCGTGCTAAAATATTGAGAACTTCCTAGTTTTGTGAATAGATCCTCCATATTGGGAATAGGAAATTTATCCTCAATTGTCACCTCATTTAGTTTCCTGTAGTCTACCACAACTCTCCATTTTTGTTCGCCAGAATTATCCAATTTCTTGGGAACTATCCAAATGGGAGCATTATATGGACTACAAGATTTAGTTATTATTCCTGAATTCAACATCTCACTAATTTGTTTCTCAACTTCAGAGCTGTGAACTTGTGGAAAATGATATGTTCTACTGTACACAGGAATATCATTAATCGTAGGTATCTTATGCTTATATTTACCAACAGATGATAAATTCTCACATTCTATATAAAAAGCTGTCTTGAATTCCTTAATTAGCTTTGTCAATTCTACTAATTCCTCGTCATTTAAATTTTCCTTTTTCAATTTATCATTCAGATAACTAATTCTGGGTTCATTGAAGTTTATATCCATGATTATGTCCTTAAAGTACGAAATATCCTTCTCATTGTACGGCCCCGAAGATGTTCCAAATATTATTGGAATTTTCGCATTATTGGTTATTAACAGATTTTCATTCAAATCAATCTTCGCACCCAAAGGTTTCAAAACATTACAGCCCATAATTCCATCAAATTCATTAAATATTTCGGTCTCCAACATTTCAAGTTTGGAATTAGGTAAATTAAACTCCCTAAAGAAAGGAATTGTAACTTTGGTCGTTGTTATTGTTTTTGAACAGATAGTATTCAAAGTAATAGGGTATTCTAACTCAGATTGAAAAGAAGAATGAAATAAGCCTTTTCTAACAAGCGTAGTACCAGAACCTGTGTCTATCAAGATTCTCACTGGAATAGATTTAGTTTTCAGCACTATATAGGGTAAATTTCTTTGGCCCGCAGCTGAAAATTTGACACTTCAACACAGTCTACGTCCATACCAACTTCGTTTCTACTACTTTTCGTCTGTCCGCTACCATTTCCATTCATATTTCGATTCACATTACTTCTATTACCACCATTACTATAATTTCCTCTTAAAGTTCTGCTATCGTTATAGCCTTCATTTCCAAAATTTCCACTATATGTATTATAAAAATTTTCGCTTCTATAATTTCGATTCACAAAATTTGGATCTTCAAAACTATCATTACTGTCACCACGATTCCGTAAATTACCATTAATATTTCCTGAATTCCCTTGAAAATGAAATGAATTTGGATATTGAGAAAAATGTTTTCTTGTATTACCATTAAAATTTTTAATATTATTCGTATTAGAAGAAGAAGATTGTAAAAATTGTGAACTTTGAGATTTATTCATGTAAAAATATTCTGTTTCAATTAAAATTTCCTTTGCATTTAGCAAAGAAGATGGATTTCTGGATTTCAATATAAGTTTGGGTTCATTAGGCAATTTGCTAATAAAAATTTTTAAAATCATTTTTTCATTATTTGCACAACTATACCATTGTTCATTATCTCCATCACTATTTGTTTTTAAATTTAATTTTGTTTTAAGTGATTCTATATTTTCATAAAATTGATTTATAGAGTTTCTTATTTCGGAAGTTTTTATTATATTTATAATGCTCTCTATACTATCAGAAATACTAAAATTAATTTTTAAAATTACCTTGACCGCTTCCCAATTCGTTGGGTTGTTGTTGTTAATAAGCGACGTATTGGCTTCATCCACGATTTTATTGCGTATTCGAATGTCAAAAAGTGTTATGAATGTTGCATCAACAAATTGGCGAACCGCTTCAACATTCTTGATGAACATCTGCAATTCCTCCGGTTTCCCTCCAAACTTAGGGACATCGTTTAATAGCTGGAAAGGAATTATGCTTTCTGTAGACATCTTCGCTTTATTCTTGCCTATGTCTCCACAAATCTGTTGCAAAACCGGTTTATGATGTTGATTTTGATTTTAATGGTTTTAATATTTGTAATAGTTGTTGTTTTCTTGATGATTTTTATTGTTGTAATTTTTGTTATGCGCTTTTGTTTTATTTTTCGCATTTACATTAACTTCGTAATGAAGTTGTTGTAATATTTGTTTTTAGTTTATTTTTTTATTTTTGTTGCTTTGACCTTGAAAATGTATGTCCTTTAACATTTTCAAGGGTAGTTCTTTTAGAAATTATTTTTGTTTTATAGTTAATGATAATTATTTATTTTAAATAATAACGATTATGTTAATTATTTTTATATTTTATATATGTAATATAATATTTTTGTTATATTATATATTATGTATATTTTTATTCACAGTTTATTTTATTTAAGTTAATTTTAGTTTATATTATTTAATTTAAATTGCATTTAATTATTATTTAATATTTAATTTTATCACACTTTTCACTTTTTAATTTAATTAACTTTTTGATTTAATTTAAAAGAATGTTCAATTAATTTAACAATATTTTTTTTTTTTTTTAATTGGTTCGTAAACCCGACTGCGCCAGTAAAAGAATGATCTTTTTTTCTTTAAAGCAATATTTATTTAATGTTGTTCTTTCAACAATGGTTTTCTTAATCAACTAATTCTTAAAAACGAAAGCCTATTTATACTTATTATATCTAACGGGATTAACACTAAGAAGAATATTTGATAATTTGATAGAAAGGAGTAAAAAGAGATAATGAGTGATTAGGAAAATAGTTGATAATTATTAAAATAAAGTAGATTACATAATAAATGATAGTTAAGAAAATATTTGATAAAATGTAAATTAAAGTAAAAATAGTAATAAAGTAAATAGCAATAAAGTAATAACAATAAAGTAATAAAGTAATCTTACAATTAAAATAGAGAGTGGCGTACATATGTATGTTTATACATAACTATGGGCGCATGGACAAAACATCAGCTGTCGGTGACCAACGAATTGTGCGATTCATCAAAATAAATCCTTCAACGTCTTCAAAAAAAAAAAAAATAAAAAAATCAAAAGGATCTGAAGCTTGTCTAAAGTGGCCTTACTATTCGTAGACGTCTGATGGACAACAATTTATTCGCAAAAAGTCCACAAAAGGTCCGATTGCTGATAAAAAAAAACAGGTAGCAGCACGCTTAAAGTTTGTCTAAGAACATATCAAATATCCCGAAGCAAAATGGAGAGACATACTGTGGACAGACAAAAGCAAAATTGTTTTATTTGGTGGCACTGGGTCTAGAAGTTTTAGCGTAGGATTAATAAAATGAAAAAATGGATTTTAAAATTTTCTTTTTCTTTAAATTCTATTTTATTTAACATTAATTATTCTTTTAATGATAAGTTTTTAAATATATGTAATTGTTTTTAAGTGTTTTAATAAAGTAAATGTTGTACCTTAGACTTCTAAGTTTATAATGATGACTGTATGTCTGCAATTCATGTTCTATAAATATCTTTTTTTAACTACGCATTAAGAAAAGCATTATCGATCATGATTGTGCATGCTTTGTTTTGTTTTTAACAACAATATTATTTATAACGGTACAATTATTATTCTTAGTAAGAAGAAAGAAAATTTAATAAAAATGTAGAAAAATAGAATATACAAATATCAAACATGTATGATCCAACATAAAATTGGTATGAAACAAATATATAAACTTTCTACTTATCCTATATACATTATAAATGTATGCAGGAAAGTATTTGTTTACACTTCTTAACATATAATATTTGCAATAAATACGTACTTATTATTATAATAAAATAATTAGGGTATTAATTTGTTATATACATATAACTTCTGGACAGTATGTTAGACGTCTGCCCAACACCAAATATAAAGCTCAGTATACACAAAAGGCAGTTAAACATGGTGGTACAAAACTAATGATGGGGTAGCTTTTCATATAATGGTGTAGGCCCAATACATCCAATTGAATGCATAATGGATAGGAATGTCTATGTCGGCACTTTGAGAGAAGTAATCTTACCATATTCCACGCCTCTAAAATAGATATTCTAACAAGATAATGAAACGAAACCTACCAGTAAGTTGGCAAATGAGTGGTTTCGGGTTAATGGAGTAAAGGTTATAGCGTGGCCAGCTCAGTCTCCTTACCTTAATTCCATATAACATCTGTGGGGAGATGCTAAAAACTATGCTACGGAGAAACAACCTTCAAATGCAGAAGAACTGTGGATCACAGTGTGGGAATGCGTGGCATCAAATTCCTTTAAACAGATGCCAAGATCTTATTGACTGAATGCCTCGAATGTCATTAAAAACAAAGGTTATTCAATCAAATACTAAAATAGCTTTACTATTCTAAGATAATATCAGACTTTTGTCCATTTTGTTTAAAAATTTTTACTTTGGGTGAGAACGCTCCTATTAATTGTCAACAATTAAGTTTGAAAGAAAGCTTTATTCACATGAAATATTTTTTGTTTTTATAGTTTTAATTAAATAAAAATTAAAAAACTTATTTTAAATATGTATTGCATTTTCTTTATAGATAAAAATTAAAATTAGAAATTCATTTAAGTTGATTGCGATAAATAGGACTTAACATTATATTTTCATTCAAAGATAATTGCTGTCACTACCGCCTTTTTTTTAGAAATTTGTAAAATATCACTTTCATCGCAAAATCATTAGATTCTTTCTCATTAGATTCTTTCTCCATAGAATTTGAGCTTCCGTGAGATTTTGCATTAAAAAAACCTAAAAGCCATAGGCTACTAAGATTTCGTAACTGTAATACACATTTTGCAGTGTTGTATTTTGACAGTAAAATATTTTGACCGTAAAACAATGAGAATGTTATTGTAGATATAAGCAAATTATAGTTTATTTTTGTTTTCATTTTCAAAAACCGTGTAAGATCGAAAACGTGTAAAACGGGGGATAGGATTATAAGCAATTTCAAATATTGCGGGAAATTCTTGCATCGAAAACCTGAGAGCAAACAACCGCGTGTCATTCAGCAGATATAATTCTATTTAACTCATTGACAGCACTGGCTAGGTATCCGATAGAATGATGGCTTGATCATCTTCAGCAACTGTTATGTGGTAAACAAAGTTGTACTTTTCTGGACCTCCGTGTCACTTTGGGATCACTGCGAACTAATTTCTGAAGGAAATGGATCCGCAGCAGAATTCATAGACATAGTCAAGATTCTCTTTACATTAACTGGACGAAGGTCGTTGACCCGGTCGTGACCTGTGCCGGGCCTGATAGTAGAAGAAGAGCTTTACTAATTGCGAAATGCGAACATTGTCGGAATGTAGGTTTTCTATTAGAAATCAATTATATGAGATTACGCTGCCTCAGTTGGTAACGTCGCCTAGATTGGACAGAGGATGTACTCTGTCGCTCTGTCTCGAAAAGAATGAAACCGCAAAGAACATTTCATGAAACAGCATTGAATTGTTCAACTTCTTACCGTTATATCTGCAATATCGCTTTAATGGCGAATATTGGTTCAAGACCTGCTATTTTATCGCCATAAAACCATGACTTAACATATCCCCATAAAAATAAATCCAGAAATGTTTAAATGAACATATGAAGGAGCTAGTGAACACGGCAAATTCCGAAAAGTAGATTGTCACAAAGCAGGTGTAAATAAAATAATTATTTAAAATTAAATTTAGAGTGCAAAGTAAAACTTTTCGTCTTTTTTTAGCGGGAATTCTTTAAAAGTGACATGCATATATCGACATAGTTTCAGTATATTTAAAGTAAAAATCAAGATTGCATAAGTTTCAATGCTACTAAGTGGGGAATTACTATAATCGGCGTATTTTTATTCTGGCAATACTACATATACAGATCGTAGTACTAGAACAGGAGTTCAAGTAACAAAGTCCTTAGACGTATTAGTTCGTCCCACAAGTACTTTTTTTATTAGCCGTCCATTTAGAAGCGTTTGATTTTTATTATTATATTCTAACGATAACACCGTGCGACAGACAAATCACACCCCTCTAATGACAGTGAGTATAAGTTATGAGTTTTGTTGAGTACAACTTAAAAATATTTTTTTTATATTTCGCGAACCCTCTAAACATGTTATATTTGACAAAAAAAAAAAAAAGAATTTTTGATCTTTTCACACAAAATTATTGATTATTTTTTAATCTATTTTAAAAATCCAACCTATTTTGAAAAGATTGGAAACATGAAATTGATAAACAATCCAGATCCATCAAAAATTCTGAAAATTTTTAAACTAAAAGTTTATTTGAAAAAATATTCTCATGTACTATTGAAGTCGCCGTCGTTAGACGTAAAAGCCAGGGTGCGACTCCCAGGCCAGACATCACAATAAAATACAAAAAGTATTCCTTCGCCGATTTCTTCTCAGCAGATTTCTGGCAAAATCTCTGAGAGTAAATATAATTGCCATGAAAAGTTTTTCAAAAAATCTGTCGTTCGGAGTCGACTTTAAACTGTAGGTCCCGCCACTTATGTATAAAATGAACACACCCAACATAATCAGTGTGAGAAACTAGGTCAATAAACCTGACTGAAGTGTTGTAATCACCAATTATGTATGTAAGTATGTACTATATATGTATGTATATGAAATATATCGATTGTTAGACTCTTTAAATAAGTTTGCTACTATGAACGGACAAATTTGAAAAAATATGAAATAAAAAAAATCGCTTTTGACAAGCTTACCGCATCAAATTGCATAGCATATTAAGTCCAATAATATATGTATGTATATCGTTTTCAAGTCCCATCCCACTCCTTTTTAGTAAGGCTTAAATTTTTGACATCGGTCCACAAATGTTTGTGTAATCAATAAATTTGTGCATAAAGTCCCAAAAAACAGTTTTTGTCAAATAAAACAAGTTTAGAGGGATTCAAGAGATATAGAGAAAATATACGCTGTGTCATTAGCGGAGGGTATTTCATATTTTTTATTTTGTCGCATGGTGTAATTATAGCATCATGTAAAAAAAGTAAGAATAAAGGTTTAATTATCTTGAAAAAAATGGCGTTTATATTTGTTGGTAGATTTTACAATAACTAAAATAATAATTTTAGATATTTCGCCTAAAATACTAATTAACACGTTCCCTGCCAAGCCGTTTATGAGAAGGTGTCATTTCTAGGGCACGTGTACCATTTTCGGTACACGACAACTACTTTTATAAATCTATAAAAATACATGTTCTTTTTTTATTTTTGAAAAAATGTATTTTATTTTCAAAATTATTTTTATTCAAAGGGCAAAATGTACAAAATAACAATAAAAAATTAAATTTATTTCATATAGAATAAGGGACTCAAGTTTGAGTGCCTTATTATAATTTTTCATACTTTCTGCATACCATGGAATGGCTGCATCTTTTTACTGGTCTACCATTACAGTTTTGCAACTCATGGTGTACTTCTAGAAGGTAGGACATGGTCATCTTCTTCGGAAAATACGTCATTGTTTGTATTACATAAGTGTGAAATTAGTAACTTTCTATAATTTTAAAGGTGAAATTAAACTATTGTTTCTTGTATTATATAAAATCGATGCATTTACAACTGGCTTATTCAATAAAAGTTCAAAAATGGTCCGATAACTAATTACCACGCCACATGTACCGTTATCGGTACATCACACTAAAACTGCTCTAAACATCATTACGTTACATAAACTAGTCCTACTAATAATTAAATTTCGGATATAAACATTTTAAATTAAAAACTTCAGCTTGGCATAGAAATGAGGTTTAGCGTGCATCGAAAACGGTACACGTGGCAGGGAACGTGTTAATTTTTAATTAATAAGAAAATTTATATTAAATAGATTGCATTAGAACGTTTACTTTTGGAAATTTGAACGAAATTTTAAATGTGAAATTAAAAAAAGAAAGAATGTGTTTTTAAGATTGTAGATCTTTTTTTGTTGTTAATTTAATCCGCTATCGCATATGTGTTTCAGAATCTTACCTGTGGAATTTTATTGTCACCTACACCTAACTTAATATAACATGAAATATTATGCTCGTAGTGGCCTTGTAAGAAAAAATATTTATATTCTGAGAGAAGAACAAGCTAATAATACTTTATACGATAAACTTTTAATTATTTAGCAAAAACTAGCATTATTAAAATATGTTCCAACAAACTTCATTTAATGCTAACATCTTAACTGTTGGCTGCTTATGTTTAATTGGTTTCAAGCCCTATAGAATGGACCGCGTAACAAATCTTACTGACATGAGCCTCTAAGGCCCATATAGAAGAACTACGAGTTTCTTCTTACGTAAAACATTTTAGTATATTTTTTATAACAAATATTTCCACTTCGAACAAAATTTCAGCGCAATGAATGTCGTTAACTGTTGCTTTACAGTATACGAAGCACACCAGTTTTTTAAATATAAATAAAAAGGAATTTTCCGATGTTAAGATAAGCAGAACATAGCAATCAGCTTATGTATGTACAGGTATTACCCGACTTACGACCGAGATAGGTTCCTGGTCTCCGATTCTATATCGAATTTCATCCAAAAAAATTTAAGAAAATCTATTACATTCTGTACCACTAACTTTGAGGATCAGGAGATATGAAACCACCCAAAATTTATATTTTAAGAATTCCCCGCAACTACCTATTTGTCTTCTATGAAAAAAACTAGAAAAAAATGGTCGTAAGTGCGAATAGCCGTAAGTCGGGGACTACGTGTATTTGTCAATCAAGACAAGTACAGTACCCGGAGGTCGAAGTGACCCATTCTACAACGTCCTTAAAGAGGGAAGGATAATAGAGGGAGTATGATGAAAGGAGGGTATATAGGAAAGGGGGGATGGCAACCGTAGGAATTACACAGACCAGGCACAACACAAAGGGTGGGAGAGCGTGACTACACTAATGAAGTCCTAGCACCTCTCAACCAGGCTAAGATACTAATGAACCTGTGGAGAGCCTTGATGTCAGCTCTCGACACTGAATTCAAGCTCCCAAAGAAGGCCCTGCCAAGAGTCCTAAACCTACCAAGGGCTGGGATCTGTTCCAGATCTCCGTTAGCGACCTAATCTCGCAGTGCCCCGTGTTAAAGCCGACAAACAACCTTAAGCTGACCTTATCCAAGCCCAGCAAGTTTTCTTACTCTCTACAGCAGGCCATAGGCATTTAGAATCAAAACATCTCGATCCGTTCCCCTAACGCTTCCGCTCTTTCTCCTTGAACTATCCATTAAGTAAGGCCGTAGTGAGGGCATACACCGTATCATTGCCCAGAATTCCGGTATGATCCGGAACCTAGCATAGACGGACACAACAACTCCTTGCACTCGCTAACAAGCCGTGATTTGCACCAGATAGACGCAATGCCCCTAAGGACAGCCTGACCATCAACGTAGATCATGTAAAATTCGGAATCCGAAGCTGAGCCACCAGCTATGGCCTCAATAGCCTTCAAGATTGCGAAAATCTCTGTCTGATAAACGCTGCAGTCATCAGTCAACCTGAAGTGGAGTTCAAGATTTTTATATAAACGATAAACATTTTTATAAATAGAAGATGCCTTATCAAGATATAATTTTAGATTTATTTTTTTTATGATTTGTTAGTCAAAAACTTTCGAAAAATTTTAACCAATTTTTTTTTTTATAAAACCTGCACTCGGGGGATGGGTCCTACTCATGCAGTGCATTTTGCAGGTTTTTAGGAAATGTGGCAAGAGGGAAGATGCGAACGGGAAGGAAACGAGTTGCTGCTGGTGACTATAAAATGGCCAGTGCTATACTTTCACCATTAGACAGTGTACAGGAATCGTCCCCAAGAAGCCCGCAGTTTTTCACACCACTTATGTTGTGTGTGTTAATTTTATTCAGAAGTGGTGGGACCTACAGTTTAAAAGTCGACTCCGAACGACTGATTTTTGGGAAACAAGAAGAGAAATCGCAAAAAAAACACTTTTTGCATTTACTTTATATGAGCCTCTGAGGCTCGTATCAGTATTTAACGTTACATTTTTATATTTCGGTCTCTAACAGATGGACATATTTAACAATTCTAAATATAATACATACATACATACTTATAATATAAAATAAAATCCAAGACATTTAGTTGCGGTATGTTAGATATACATTTCTTTTGTTACATTTATTTGATCATCAAAATGAGCCTCAATAGGGTGTGTGAGTAAGATTAGGATTAAAATTGCACTCGATATGCCCGAATAATGATTACTCTAGGAATATCAATCAAGAGCCTTAATCGCTCTTAAATACTTGCTTGGGTAATACATCACAATATCCTTTCACGAATTTGAACAAAAAAAAAAAAAAAACGCTTCATTTGATATCTTGAAAATGTTTTCGTTTCGAATGGTGACTGACTAGAACATGCGGTGGATAATATTTATTAGCTTGTATTTTGAAACTAGTTAACGTGTTTTTAACACATTTACAAAGTTTTCTAAAACTACTTCAAAATCTTTTACATAAAAATATTTATCTATTTAATAGCAATGCGTAGATTTATAAAACAATTTTTTCATCGACTTGGTTAAATCTATTTTATTATAATCAGATTAGATAATAAAATTGTTTTGCTCTTTACCATGCAAATATATCAACATAATCATTAAAACTTTATACTGAGAATTTGCAACCACAATAAAAATGTTAAGCGGATTTCATAAACGGAATATGTGGTGTTCAGATATACTCCTTTATTGCGTACATCTCAATAAACGCCATTATTGAGCTCAATATTTCATATAAAAGTTTCAATTAATAATTGCGCAATTAATACGCAAATTGTTATAATATTGAGTAAAACTTAAAATGCAGCACTGTCATAAGTGTGTTACAATTAACCGAATAGTTTCTGTTGATATTTGACAATTCAAATGTCAACAATGACAAGCAAATACTAATAAACTCACAAATAACACTAATTTTCGTGAAAATTATAAAAATAAAAACAAAGTCGTCGTAGTCTAGTAGGTAGTGTCTTGGCATATTAGACGTAAAGCCCGGATTCGTACCCCAGGTCAGGCATCAGAACGAAATAACGAAAAAAAATATTTTTCAGGCGATTTCTTTTCAGCAGATTTATGGCAAAACCTCTGAGAGTAAATAAACCTGCCTTGAAAATGTCTCCCACAAATCTGTCATTCGGAGTTGACTTTAAACTGTAGGTCCCGCCGCTCATATATAAAATTAACGCAAACAACGTGAGTGGTGTCAGAAATAGGTCGTAATCCTAACTAAGGGGTTGTAATGACCAATTATGTATGTATGTATGTTGCTGTTTACCAGCTGTCAAATGAATATTGAGTAGGCTGAATTGCGTATAATAATATGCCTGAACATTTAAAATATTGTACTCAATTAAACGAATATTGACTCAATAAAAGTGCTTATCTGAACAAAATATAAGACAGTTTTCCATGTGAATAATTTTCTCCCCATATTATTAATTTCATTTAAAGTGCGAAGGTGTTAAATTTCATTTGTATTGTAGAACAAAGTAAAAAATTTTGTTAAAAAAAAAAAAAAAAAAAAAAAATAAACAAACTTAAGCCAGAACTAAATGTCGTACAGTTTTAGGAAAGAAATGCCATCATGGTTTCAATTTAGTTATGCCATAAATACTACTTACAATATATAAGGTAATCAATTAATTTTATATATCAATACGTAGATGTACAAATAGACGTTGACGTAGATGTACAAATAATTTGTTTATTTTAATAACAAACAAGAATTGAAAATTCTGTAATTAGTAGCCAAATATTAATTAATTTCACATGTCTAATTTAAGATGCTTTCACTAATTAGTTTGACAAATTCTCATTATTATTCTTGTTTGTATTTATAATTGATTGTACGTATTGCTTTATTTTTGTGAGTGTGGAGAAAGAAGAAATCAACACTTTTTTTTAGTTTCACTCTGTTCCCACTGATGAATGAGCGAATGAATGAGTGACTGGATGAGCGACTAAATCAGTTATTGTTGCTTTGGTTGGGATGCTTGCTTTATAAAGTTAATGGTTTGATGTCCCAAAAAATCTTTAGAAACAATAACAAATCTTCAATTGCATAGAATTTATAGATTTATATCATACAGGCCTATTTCGAATCTTAGTCAAGTTTTTTTTGTGTGTCCGTCTTTCTGGCTGACTGTAACTGTATAGAGGAGGTTTATGTGAGTATAAACAAACAATAGACATACATACATATACATACAATGTATGTAGGTGTGTACAGTACGTTCGTGTTTGCAGATGTATTGTATTGCCATACAACACTTCCGTTGCTGTTACAAAAGAATTACAGTAAAACGAACTGTTTTCAACATCACCCCAGAAATATTATGTCGAGTAGTTTTTAAAATTTAAAAACAGCGACCAGGGATGAAAAAGTTGGTAGAATTGTACTTTTTTTAGCACTATTCAAAATTTTCCCTACTTTGCTATATTACTCAAATATTCTATCTCTTCACTGTATATTTTTTTGTTTTCGTTTGATTTTCATAAGGCAACTCGTTGCTAACTTTCACTGTGAATGAGCCAATTCAGACGAGAAAATTATTTAGTCGCACAATGTTTGTTCTTTTCAAATCACGCGGGATGAATACTAGTTTGGCAGCAAAGTATACGTATACGCAGCTTTGTATATATTCGTGTTTTTGCAGTCATTAGATGTCTTAAAAATGTGCATGTATTAGTTTTTTTGCTGGTGATGTGAGGTTATAGTTGGTGGAAACTCTACGCCATCAAAAACCATGCCCTTCACCCCTCTCGTCTATAAACTATCATTTTACGCCAGCACAATTGTGCTCGAGTGAATATAGCCAACGTGTTACTAATACAGTAAATGTCGATTAGTCCGGAATTCAGCAGTCCTGAATGCCCGATAGTCCGGCATCGGTCCGGAAAATTGTAAAAACTTTGGTTTTCTCCAAAAGTGTTTCTTTGAAGCAAATAGAAATGCTAGAGGGTTATTCCGAAGTTTTCGGGGTAGTTCAGGATTATCCGGACGCACTCGGTATTGTTCGGAAACAATTAGCGGCCGGCTAGTCTCAGCTATGCAGCTCCGTTAATCCATCACGAAGCGTTTGTTCGTAGATGTTTTGTGTCCTTTCACATCGCAGTAAACGTAACTTTTGAAACTGTTTTTATAAAAAAGTGATTTTCGTTCTGACGGTATAGGGACCATGTTTTGTAAGTATTTACATGCATGTATTTGCATACTGTATTTGTAGTTTAATTATTTACCTACTTGTTCTTTGATAACTACCGCCCGATAGACCAGAATTTTCGATAGTCCGGCACAGAGCCGGTCCCGAACATGCCGGATTATTGGGATTTTACTGTAATGGCTAATAATCTGTTGTGTATTATAAATATTGATTTAAAATTTAGATTCCATAAACTTCTGTATTCCTTCATAGTTAAGTATTAAAGTAAATTGTTAAGTTTACCTATTATACATACAAGTACTTAGTACAAAAAACCTGCTATGTACTAGGGATGCCAATCGGGAAATCCCGAATCCCGAACTTTTTTAAAAACTTGTCCCGGGATTTTTCGGTATTGTGAATTCATATGTATTTTGACCCTACAAAATGTCCTCAAAAAAAATTCTATATCACTTGACTTCTATAATAGATCTCAGATGAAGAGAACTCCACCTCCATTGACAAAAAGTTATTTGATTCCATCGAAGAATGCAAAAACAACCCTATAAAACTAATTAATAGAGTAATTTATTTAGATACTCAACTGTCCATAGATTTATTTACATTAGGAGGTGGTAGAGGTGCATTTTTACAAGCTGCAAACAGCTATCGTGGAACTATTTTACCAACAAATGTTGATTGCAAGAAGTGTTTTTCAACGGCAGCGTATATTGACAACAAAATTCGTTCAAGCGTTATAGATCACAAATTTTTTTTTGGAATTCAAATAATTTTCTTAAAACTAACAGCATTAGTTATATATATATTTTATTTTTAATGATATATAATTCTGATATACATAATTGGAATACAAATGATTTTGTTAACAAAATATTAAGAGAAATTCGCGGTTGATTTTTCGGGATTTTTGGATCCCAAATTATCTCGAAATATCCCGGGATTTCGTGATCGGGATTTACAAAACCCGAATCCCGGGATTTCTAAAAATCGATCCCGTTTGGCATCCCTGCTATGTACCTTTTTGTTAATTTTTATGTGTTTTTACGCATATATGTAAAATGAATTGTCATTTATATTTTTATTTAATTTTTAATAAAAAAAAGTTTAAAAAAGTAAAAGGAATTGTGTACAATCGGGTTGAAAAAAGTACAAATTTTTTGTGAAAGTTAGTACGATTTGTTAAGATCAATTTCCCATCCCTGACAGAGACTATCGCCCATGTTCTGGAAAACGCAGCGTTTTCAAATCGCTTACGGTTTGATAAACGCAAAACGCATGACAACCTGTTCTGCGTTTTGCATTTTTCGAAGTTGCATTCGAACAATGAAAACATATGTTTTATCATAACAAAACATAAGCAATTGAAAAAAATTAAAATGCCTACAGCGTATTTGCTTGCTATATTAGCTTTAAAAAAACAAAAAGCAAAAGAAAAGTTAATGGAAAAACACTAAAGGGCTTTTCCAATCCATTGGACAATCCAGATCATGCGTAATTTTTATATAATTTTTTATATAAATTTTTTTTATAATTGTGAGTTTTCAGAAAAATTGTGCCAAATGCATCTTTTCAGTTAGAGATGTTACTTATAAACAATCACGAATAATTGGTACTTTTTAACACGGGTAGTCGGTTTAAAATAAAATTCTGTATGATTTATTTGCTCTCATAAAAGTTTTAAAATACTTTATACAGGTTTTAAATTATTTTTTAACTTTTATAAGAGTTTATTTTTACGATCTAATATAGATATGTGAATTTAATAAATTGTAGATATTAATGTCAAAAGTTTAAAAAGAAATTATCAAATAATTAGTTTTAAAATTAACACCACTAGCTTCAAATTTTTTTTCGCAGATCAATCTGATCAGCTATTTGCATAAATCGCCAGTTGATAAGTAAACAAATGGTACAAGCAGTAAACGAACTCAAAATAAATTTTTGTATTCAATATTTTTAATTTAAATCGTCGAAAAATGCTAAAAGTTTTCATTGAAATAAAAAGAAAACATATTAAATTTAAATTGTGTATTGTTATTGTTAATCTAAGGTACACTTTGAATAAAAAAAAACCAGATCGCTATTTGAAAACGCCAAATTTATAGCGATTTCGTTTGTCAGAACACGTATATGACGTTTTCAAATCGAAAACGCAAACATTAACAGTCTTATGCAAAAAAAAAACTTATTATGACCTTCAAATGAACATTAGTTAATAACGATTTTAAGCTTAATAATCCATTATTAAAAAAGTATATGCAAAAACAGTATTTTAACTAATATCCATTTTAATGTTTTTTCTTATTTGATGCTGGCAATACCATTATTTTATTCTCTCAATTTTTCCTTAATGTTGTTTATGAACGATTATTATTTCATTTGGTATTCGTGTCTAATATTGTTTTTTTTATGTTTTTATACAAAATAACTGTTTTTAACATAAAAATGTGGTTGTATTTGTTTTTTTTTAATAACAACAATGTACAAATAAAATAAAACAACCAATGTAATTAAAATATTATATTTTGATTAAAGAAAGTATTCGAGTACCGGTTTCTTTAAATTTGTTTTGATTATTTAGACATCACTAAACTATTTTGTAAACAAAATTTATATTTTTGGAAAAAAGAAAAATTTGAGTACAAAGAAATATGGAGAAAAAACTGCAAGCTTTAATTATTTTGCTATGTGTGCCATCAATAGCACCAATGACACCAGGGAATTTTTTTTGTGTTTTTACATTTTTTTTAATTTATTTTAAAAAATTTTAATATTTTTCACAAAATGTGAAAAATTGTAATAAAACTATGACAAATGTCTTTAATATAGGTTTAAAGTAGGGTCGAACCATTGTTAAATTTCATAGATTTAACAATGGTTTACTACAGGTGTTTTAAGCTAATTATCGTTTTTGGATATACTTTTATCGAATTTTGCTTAGCAATGGTTAGTAAGCATGTTGTAAGTTTTTTTGCATAAGACTGTATATCTTTGTAGCCCCCTATTCTTACATGTGGATCTATTAGGTGGGATCCACATTTTCTTATTTACGTCAATTTAATTGAATCTGTACAGAAGCGCTTTCTGTTATTTTGCTTGAGTAGACTTGGATGGAACTCGTTTGTTGTCCCTTCGTATGAAAGTAGACTCGCTCTTATAAAGCCAGTGATGCCAACTTAGCCCTTTTCGGGCTAGATTTAGCCCTTTTTGAAGTACCTTTAACGCGAAAAAAAATTTTTAGCCCTAAACTAAAAAACGCGCAATTTCAGCGCTTTTCAGTATTTTTGTTTAGCCCGTTTTTCCTTTAACTCTGTAGGGCAATATTATCTTATGTTTCTCTGGCAATGTCGAATTGTAAGCCAATGTGGCAGAATTTTTTTCTTCTATTTCTTGATCTCTTCTTTTACATTTACATAGAATTGCAAAAGTACCGGGAAACACAAGCTTTGCTGAAAGTTTAAAATTGTGTTTACATAATAATTAGGTGGAAAAGAAATGTCAGGCTGCGCTATCGTTATATACTGCAATTCATATATCATTTGCTTCCAAAGAACACTTGGCAGAGACAAGTCTCAATACCATATATAAAGTGATTTATGAATGAAGAAGAGGATGACCAAGAAGTACAAATCATATGTAACAATGACCAACTTTGAAAGACTGTAATGTAAATTCTATTTGAAACTAATCTAGTATCTTAATTCTATTGAATGTAAAATGATCTCAAGAGCAATAATATCTATTAATAAATGGTTTTGTTTAAAAATTGTGGTTTCTTTATCTGAAAAGACTTTTTAATTTTAGCCCCCTTTTTGCGCTTTTTTGAAAAAAATGAAATTGTTTTGTACTAAAAACGTAATTTTTTCAATTTAGCCCTTTTTAGCCCGTTTTTCATTTTTATTCACGCGTTTGGTGCCCTAAGAGTTGGCATCACTGTATAAAGCTATCTACACTGAAAAGTCGGAGAATAATGCCAAGTGTCTCTTTTCTTTTGGGTTTAATACATGGCGATGTCTACTTTGATTATTTGTTGCATAAAATTAATTTTAATGTTCCAATTAGACCTAAATTTATAATTTCATCGCTCAGTCTACCCCAATAAGGACTCTTTTCGTCAAATATGTCTAAAGTTTAATAATCTTTATCACTTAATTGATCTTTCTGAAAGCAGTTATTCTTTAAAGAAAAATATTATATTGTACTTGAATCATTAAATTTTAATTATTTATACTGTTTGTAAGGAACACTATCCATAGAAATAAAAAATAAGAAATGATGATCATGACGTTTCCAATGTTTCAAAACAAAAATTTTTACTTTCCGACCTAAAATGAAATTGGTGTGAGTTTTATTAACTGAAAACACCGCAAATTTCATCTTATTAATAAAGTGAGATATTCAGGCTAGGAAGAATAGTTTTATTAAAAAAAAATTTCATTTTCGTAAGTACATGGAAATATAATTAGACCAAGGTGTGTGGGAATGAGAAGGTATTTTTACAAATTTTACAATACTTACCGCTTAAGGAATATTACAATTTTATGAATATTTTTGTTACTCATTTGCACTTTATTGAATTCATGCTACACAAGAATTTAAGGAAAAAAACAATTAAAATGTTATACATTTTTTAGTCACTTTATAATATTAATTTTAACCAAATAAAAGTGCTTCTAAATGCTTACGGTCTTATGCAAAAAAACTTACAACATGCTTACTAACCATTGTTAAGCAAAATTCGATAAAAGTATATCCAAAAACGATAATTAGCTTAAAACACCTGTAGTAAACCATTGTTAAATCTATGAAATTTAACAATGGTTCGACCCTACTTTAAACCTATGTTAAAGACATTTGTCGTAATTTTATTACAATTTTTCACATTTTGTGAAAAATATTCTAATTTTTGAAAATAAATTTAAAAAAAATTTAAAAACACAAAAAAAATTCCCTGGTGTCATTGGTGCTATTGATGGCACACATACCAAAATAATAAAAACTGGTAGTTTTTTCTCCATATTTATTTTTTACTCAAATTTTTCTTTTTTCCAAAAATATAAATTTTGTTTACAAAATAGTTTAGTGATGTCTAAATAATCAAAACAAAGTTAAAAAAACCGGTACTCGAATACTTTCTTTAATCAAAATGTAATATTTTAATTACATTGGTTGTTTTGTTTTATTTGTACATTGTTGTTATTAAAAAAACAAATACAACCCCATTTTTATGTTAATAAAAACAATTCTTTTGTATAAAAACATTAAAAAACAATATTAGGCACGAATACCAAATGAAATAATAATCGTTCATACACAACATTAAGGAAAAATTGAGAGAATAAAATAATGGTATTGCCAGCATCAAATAAGAAAAAACATTAAAATGAATATTTGTTAAAATACTGTTTTTGCATATACTTTTTTAATAATGGATTATTAAGCTTAAAATCGTTATTAACTAATGTTCATTTGAAGGTCATAATAAGGTTTTTTTTTTTTGCATAAGACTGATATACATATGCTCAGAAAACGTGAGCTTCTGATCTAACAAGATTCCAAGTTCAGTTATAGTTGAAACCTTTACCAAACACTTGTCTTTAAAGTGATAAGAGGTATCAAGTTGAAATGAGCGATGTAATGTCATATATTGAACTTCAACAAGTTGACTCCACACCATAGACTAAAATAATCAATATCCTTTTGAGGAAGATTATACAAGAAAATGATAAGTTGTAATATGTTATGTTTGTACCATAAAAAAAAATTAAAACAATAATATGAAAAATAAATTCCAAAATTCAAATTCGTCCTTTCTTGTATCCTTCCTTGTATGCCTATGTAAACAATTTTTGATTTTTCCAACATATGTAAGTATATGTATGTACCAGAGATCAGCAATAAATATTCAAAACGATGAGCATATTCGAGTCATACTTACGTATAATTTCAAATACTTATACGCATTCATACTTATTTTGATATCATACTCATACTACTCATATTCAAATTTTGAAGTACTCATCGTATTCATACTTTACAATTTACATGGTGTTATTGACTTCGACTCGTCTCGACTTAACATTTACACGAAGCACAAAGTAAGTATGATTCGCGTACGAACACCGCAATACTCACATGAAGGTTGCTTTGCTTGTTGTCTTTGCATTTCCTTGCTTCTACTAAGACTGTAAATTTTCATAAATGATTCGAGTCACTCGAATCACTTATAAGTATAAACGGGTGATTTTTTAAGAGCTGTAGGAAAACTTTTCAAAAAAAAAAAAACACATTAAATTAAAAAAAAATGCATGAAATCTTTATTTCAATCGATAGTACAGTCCATATAATTTAATGTTTGAAGATTATTTCATGCAAATGTTGACCGCGACTGCGCCTCAAATAGTCCATCTGTTTAGTCCAATTTTGGCGTATTCTTTCCAACATTACGGCCAGTATCTCACGAATAAATGCTTCAATGTTGCCTTCCATGTTTTATAAGTATTTTCTTAAATTTATGAATCTGAATGAGTAGGCGTATGAATCACACATATTTCGAATGTTGTGAGTTTAATATCAATGTTGTACTCATACTCATTGCAACCTATACTTATAAATCAGCGTTGTTCTGGGTACGAACATACATAGTTGAATTTCAATACTATTGAATCACTCTTACTCAAAACTGGATGAGTACTTATGTGTAGCGAAAAACGATTCATTGCTGATCTGTGGTATGTATGTATGTATTTAGAGGTCGAAGGGATTTTAGAGCGAACAAAGTGCGTATGTGGGTCACTGGTTGTTTTTAGGAGAGACAAAACTCTTACTTGAAACATGTATGTATGCTTCCAATATTCAGCTAAAACAGAAGAAACTACTTTTCTTTACTGGCTACAGTGTTGCCAGTTGCTTTGAGAAGAAAATCATCATATCTTAATATGTATAAAATTTTTAAATTTTTTTTATTGAAATAAATATGTTAACATATGCATTTAATTATTATTGTTTAAAGCATTTATGAAGAAACGTGTACTTATGTTTATGTGGTGACAAATCACACATTCACCAACCAGCAAATAGAAAACCTTGAAAACCACACAACTGATTTCATTAGAATGAATAATAAATAAATATTTAATTATTTAAGAAAGCCTAAAAAAATAAATTCAAACTAAGAAGTACATGTGCTTTAAAAAAAATTATTAAGAACTATTACTACAATACAGGTATTCCTCGACTTATGAACGACATAGGATCCCGGGGTTCAGTCGTAAGTCGATTAAAATACAAAAAAATTTAAGAAAAAAATTACATAGCATACTACTAATTTTGAGGGTCCGGAGAAATGAAACTTCCCAAAATGTATGCTTATATTTATTTATATACAGTTTGTCAAAAAAATCTTTGCACAGACCAAAAAAATGTAAAATTTAATCTTCATTCAAGAATTCTAACAACAAAATCTTTAAATATTTTTTTTATTTTTGAACACATTCTATAACTGTACTTGTCTACTACCATAAGGAACAAATAGTTTCCTAATAGTAACACACATTACAATAATAACAACAACAAAAGAAGTTTACTCAATACAAAAAGTGTCAAAAAATCTTTGCATTTTGAATGAAGATAATAAAAAACTTACAAAAATATGCCGTTATTTCCCAAAAATGTTGCACATTTTGGGATTTTTACAAATGAGATGGAATGTGAAAGGATGGATGAGATGGAATGTGAAAGGGGTAAATAACATTTTAGTAATGAAGGGATCGTTTTTATGTAACAAGTGTCTTTATTTTTGAATACAAAAAATGCCAGGGAAACGAGTTTCAAAAAATATTATACAATTGGGCTATTTCAACTACTACAAAGGCAAATCTGCCAAGGAAATCGTCATTATGTTCTCCCTAAACATTCGGACTGTATATAATTTTATATCCCGTGCTGAAAAAGAAGGAGGACTAGATTTAAAGGGATCTACAGACAGTCCAAAAAAGATGACGCAGCGAGTTTTGAGAAAAATTATTAGAACCGTGTATGATAGACCACAATCCAGTGCGAGATGATTAGCTCTTCAAGTTTAAAAAGACTTTGGGTTACGTGTTTTCCAAGAAACCATTGGAAATGTTCTTCAAAAACACAAATATCCTTCAAGAATGACTACGAAAAAACTCTTGCTGTCAGTACAAAATGTCGAAAAGAAATTAAGATTTGCCACCGAATACATTTCACTTCCTCCGGAGTACTGGGACGATGTTGTTTTCCCAAATGAGACGAAAATAATGCTTTATTATCATGACGGACTGCAAAGAGTTCGACGTAAGCCTCTAAAAGTACTAGAAAATAAAAATCTTATTCCAGTAAAGTTTGGAAAACTGTCTGTAATGGTATTCGGCTATATATCCAGCAAGGGAGTTGGTGTTTGGATGAAATAATGATTAAGAAAGTACATCTTGATATTTTACAAAATGAACTGACTGCCAGCCTCAGGAAATTTGGTTTTATTGACTCGGTTAATCCGAATAAATTTAATCACAAGTACTATCAAGATAATGATCCTTAAAATAAATCTTATTTATGTAACTCCAGGTTCCTTTACAACAGCACCAAAGTTATTGATGCTCTTGCCCAAAGTCCTGATATTAACCCCATCGAAAATTTGTGGGTTCATCTAAAGAGAAGGGATCGCCTATAAAAAACACGATTAGGTAAAGTTCATCAAAGAAGAGTGGGAAAAAATACCATTAGAATATGACATTCCGAAGATTATTCAATCCATGCGAAGGCGTCTGCAAGCTTTAATTGAAGCTCAAGGTGAACCCACAAAATATTAGTACAATACATTTAAAAAAATTGCATAAGTCTTAATATATTATCAAGTGTGCAAACATTTTTTTGACAGCAGTAAAATTGGATTGTTTTTGTTTTTTAATATTTTACATTAGAATATTGTCATTGTTATAAAATTTTTTTGTAATTATTATATTAACAAAACATGTTTATAAAATCCTGTTTGAAAAAATTTAATATTTTGATTATTTATATTAGAAATCAATGATTTTTTCTAAGTTTTCTTAATTTTTCTCTATGTGCAAGGATTTTTTTGACATACCTTTTAGGGATTCCCATCAATTACATATTTTTTTTCTTTTTTTATGAAACCAGCATACTCAGGGGATGGCCCCTACTTATGCAGTGCATTGTGTAGGATTTTAGGAAAGGTCGAAAGAGGGAATATTGCAAACGGCAAGGAAACGAGTTGCTACTAGGTGACTATAAATTGGCCAGTATTATACCTTCATTATTAGATAGTCTACAGCAATCGTCCCCAAGAAGCCCGCAATTTCTCACACTACTTATGTTGAGTGTGTTAATTTTATACATAAGTGGCGGGACCTACAGTTTAAAGTCGACTCCAAACAACAGATTTTTTGAGAAGCTTTTTAATGGCAATTTTATTTACTCTCAGAGTTTTTGCCAGAAATCTGCTGAGAGGAAATCGCCGAAAAAATACTTTTTGTATTTTGTTTTGATGTCTGGCATGGGACTCGAACCCTGGCTTTTACGTCTAATAAGCCAACACACTACCTACTAGACTACGGCGACTTCATATGGCAAGCTTGTTGCATTTTAAAATATGAATTTTTATTTGTACCATTTGGTTGTGTTCTTAAAATGTTGCAAAAAATTTTTAATTTTAAAAATATGAACTACGAAATGATGAAGAGTATCATCATGAAATTGAAAGAAATTATTGGAATTACGAATGACTTAACGCCGCCAGTGGAATGCCAGTTGGACTTCTTTGAAGATAATGTGAACCTTCCAAGCCTCTCAGTGAGGTGTTAAAAGAAGGTCTTACTTGGGCGGTCATCCACCGGAGCCACCCTGATATTTCCTTTGCTCCCACTAGTGAAAGATGGTGGAACATGCGCTCCTGGACGTCGTCCTCAAGGTTATTGAGTCAAACCCCGACCCTTCATCCAGCTGTAGTGATGCATGAAACTGGTAGCCTGCTCCGACATTCGTTCAATGGAGCTTTACAAGGCGGCTATCAGCGAGATAGGCTGCCTTCCCTCCAGACCACACTCCTAACCGTCGCAGATTCAAAGCGAGAATCCTGAGGCTTCCGGGTCAGATGAAAGCCATACTTAGGATTCTCAAGGCCAGCAACACTCACCTGCCCACACACAACTGGAATGTGATAAAAGTTGCTGACCAGTGGGGAGCGTGATAAATTTTGGCTTAGGTCAATTGACCTAAGGGTCTAGAAGTCGGAAGTGGTGAGTGCCTCTTTGATTTTATTATTAGTAATAACCTAGTTATAGCTAATCGAAGAGATGAACCAACCTTCCTTACTTCGACCAGAAAGGAGGTGCTGGACATCACTCTGGTCAGTTCTGATTTCTCTAATATCCTTTAAATCTGCTGAGAAGAAATCGCCGAAAAAATACTTTTTGTATTTTATTGTGTTGTTTGGCTTCGAGTCGTAACCCTGGCTTTACGTCTAATAAGCCAGCACACTACCTACTAGACCACGGCGACCCCTGTCTTCTTTAAGTATTTTCTAGGAATAAAATTGAAAAAAAATCGTCGTAAGTTCGAATAGTCGAATCTTAAGTCGGGGGCTACCTGCATATATAGCCTTTCAAATTTTTAATTTGTACTTCCCACGAATATAACAGACAGAGCTGCTCTTTAAGGTCTTTATTTCCAAAATAATGATGCATTTTTATGCGATTGTAAAGTAAATAAAAGCAACCAAAAATAAGCTAATACAAGACCTAACTTCAGTATATAGTTCAATTAAAAGGAAAATAGTACTCACTTGAAATAAAAAAATCATAATTTAAGAAAAAAAAATCCTCAAATCATATTTTGGTTGAAAAATCATCAAAAATATGATAAAATCATCATTCTGGCAACGCTGATTGGCTAACTTAAACAACGTAATATTTTTGTTTTTGTTTTTTGTTTACCTTTTAAGTTAAGTCAAAATGTTTGTCATTCTAATCGTCATCGATGTCTAACGTCTCACAAAAATTACTACATTGACTCTGAGTACATTTAGAATAAAATTCAAGTTTTGTGTAACTAAACAAATCCGAACCATTTCAATGGTCATCGGTATACATAGATAGGTTTCTTATTAATTGATTGATTTACTTTATCGCTATTGGGGATTTTAGATTTCTTTAAAAAAAAAAAACATTTTTTTTAAATTCTGTTCTCTGCTAAGTAGCGTTGTTTTTTTTTAGTTTTTCTTAAATTTATTCCGTTAAAAGAGGCAGAACGATTCCGATATTTTATGATGATATAATCATGGGTGATTATTGCCACAATTAAAACGCTGAATGTCAAAGTTATCCGAAATATCCTCGTCATGTCACGCTAATGATGTTGCAGTTTATTTAGAACAATATTGTTTGTAAACGTGTGAATATACATATATACATACATACCTACCTACATACATACATTTATGTATAAGCATCTTCCATACATATATGTATGTATATACACATGTATGTATGGATGTATGATTGAATGAATGCTTACCGCACATATTCTACATGTTAAAAACAACAAAGTTCATACATACATAAACATATAATTTTTATGTGTGTACATATGGGCAATTCTCGTCTGCCGGATCGCGTCTCTGTTGAATATGTGTCAGTGTGTTGTCTACTCATAGCACGCGCCGGAGTTTATTACAAGGTGATAAAAGTGTAGCGATAACAAACACGCAATACAACAAGAACAGCAACAAACATAATATAGGAACACCAGTAACATAACAAAAAAACAAAAAACAGAAGAAAAACAAACTTACTAACGTACAGCCAAAGTAATACGTGGTACGCCTCTTAATATTTCAGGAATAAAAATATACAAGAAAATCGTTATGTTCAACAAGTCGTTAAATCATGCGAAATTTCTTTTTAAAATCTGAACCGCACAGGTACTTTGCAACAGCCTTCGTAGCTCCATACATACATACATTCATACATAAATATGTTCATACCTATAAAAATAAAAAGGAAGGAAAACGAAAATAAAGCGATATTTAAACAACAAACAAAAAATAACAATAACAACAATATAGGATGGACCATTTGTTTGACACCAACATTTCATCGCAACACACGGTCAAGCACACAGTCGAACTTCAACACAAAATTGAAGCCAAAAGCAACAACATGCCAAAAGTTGGTTGGTGTTGCTACGGGGGACAACAATAAAATACAGAAACGTTTAGGGCGAAACGCTATAATGAATCTTTGTGTTTATATTGTCCAGCGGTGTATTTTAAACTTTTAACACCCTTCGCATAAGGTAAAAAATATTTTATATCACACACTAACTTGCCATTCGGGTGTAATAATTTCGATGTAAAGTATGCGACACATTTTTGCCACTCGTTAAGCTCAATAATGAAATATAATTTTTAAGGTTTTAACTTTACATGTTACTTTATGGAGCACGCTATGTATTTACTATCCCATGAAAGGGATGAGAATGACAATAAAAACTAACTAAGTCGTCTACAACCAAATTCAATCATTTTGTAAATGTTCATCAACATTATTATCGATTTAGCGAATTTTTTCAGAAATTATCCTCCTTGAGATTCTGATGGGAATTAAAATTTCTAAATTATATACTAGAGGTGCGCACAAGACATTCTGATAGCTAGCTTACCCTTCACCGAATGCAATACTGTAGTGTACTCTTTTCTGTTGCTCTTGATTTTACGAGTGCACTGAAATGTGTATTTCTCATTTATTCAATGTATACAACAGCACTCGTTTGCCTGTGAAGTAACGGAACTATGCTTTGTGTAGTAATAGCATATTTTACTACTGAAGCTACATTTTCAGTATTGCCATATGAATATCAGTAGTAGTAATGGGTTTTTCCCAGGAATAAAAAGTTTAAAAAAGTTACTGGCAATGCTGGCGTTGACGAAGATGTTCGGTTGCCGAGAGCAAAAATAGAAATGCATGTTGTGACTCTATGAAGAGTGCAATATTTGTTGTACTCTTCACACAACTCTCTTTTATACTGTTGTACAATGGTTTACGAGTGCAGTTGTTTAGTTTTGTGCTCTATCTGTGCTTCACACTTATTTATATTTGCAGCTACAATCAATATGCGGTCCTGAGAAAAATACAATACTGAGCAATTTTATATGTCTTGTGCACACCTCTATTATATACACATTTTACATATTTTTAAATGTTAATTAAATAATCACGTTTAAAGCAATATGAAGGAATAATTTTTATTAGTGTGTGATACGAATAGTCTAATAGTCAAATAGGCTTGCTACATAAGCCATTCATTCAGCTCAAATCGATTTGGACAAGATGCAGAGTGTTGGCATAACATAATAATCTGTTCTACAGCGGGATTGACAATGATTTTGGGAGAGTTAATAACTAAAAAGAGTGGAGTAACCTGGAAATTGAATACTCTTTGAAAAGGGGACTACTTTGTGGTATACATATATGTAGGTTGGTTAAAACCCGATCCTGGAACAGATGTGGAAGGTTTTGTGGCAGAAATAAATATTTCAAAGCCATAGAAAAACTCACTTGTGCCTTTCAATCGTAAGTCATTGCGATTAAACGATGTGTGTTCAACTTAGATTGGAGGTATAAAATGTAGGAAATGGCAATACTATCAATACTATAGGAAATAGCAATATCTATACGCCATTCGAAACTCGGTCCTTATGATGTTAAATTGAAGATTGAATTGATTGAAATTTGAGTAGGTTTGAGACAATTAAAACTTTTATTAAAAAATTCCAGTGGGAGGAATGCTTGGGACTATCCCGTAATAAACTGAGTTAGGCATTAAAGACACAAATTACATTTAGTATTCAAAATGGGGATCGTCTTGGCCAAGATAGGCTCTGTTACGATGAGGCATTACTGCATCCTAGAAGGAATCACTTGGGTGCATATCGGGTGCGTGATGTCAGATCAGCATCCTGAAGATTGTCAGTGTAATGGGATATAGTGTTGGTGGGGAGTACAATATAGTCGCATTACTTAGACATAATATTCATTTTATTTATTTTTTTTTTTATTAATTTTTATTGCTAATTACTGTAATTAATAGTAATTCATATTAATGAAAGCTGCCAGTGAGCAATGTTCGTATGTAAAAGCTTTTTCAATGTACGCGATCATTTCCGAGTACCGAATTCAAGCGTGTTGAGAACTTCTAGCAAAGCAGAAAAGGCGTTGGATCGAATCTGACCGTAGGTATGCGATCATTTGATATGTATATCGATGGTCTCTTAGCTTTTGGGGTGAAAACAACCACCAGGTACTTGGGAATACTTAGGATAGAGAATCACTGTATCATAAGTTTTCTGTACGTCATATACATAATTGGTCATTATAACCCTTTAGTTAGATTACGACCCAGATTCTAACACCACTCATGTTGTGTGCGTTAATTTTTATGCAGGTGTGGCGGGACCTACAGCTTTTCATGGCAATTCTATTCATTGTCAGAGATTTTATCAGAAATTTGTTGAGAGGAAGTCGTCGAAGAAATATTTTTTTCATATGTCATATAAAAAGGTAATAGCCTATTAAAGGATGTCTACGCTCGAATTAAAAGTTACTGACTGCGTAGATGCTTCCAATTGAGAGGAGCTGTGACTGCGTTCATAATTAACTGGAAAATGTGTACCAAGGAGACTTCTAAGAGTCTCCTCATTCGAGATTGTCCAGATATTATTACCCAACCTAATAAAGCCAGTCAGTCCTTTTTTGTAGTTTGCCAAATCTACTAGCTCATTAAATATCCTACTATATTTGTGACACAATGCTACTATCTCAAGATACAAAAACAAATACCATGAGTATGAAAGAAAAGGGGATAGACAAGTAAGCGGGAACGCAACAACAAATAATGTAATTAAAATGCACAAACAGCAATGAAACTACGGGAGTTCTCGAAAATTTAAAAGCCAAGCACATTTGACTTCAAGGACATTAGTCAGACTGTTTACGTGGGCATAGAAAAAGCAGGCAACCAGTAGTAGTAAGAATTCAGTCAGTCTTGTCTAAAGACGTGTTGCGTGTGAAGAGAACAGTCGTGGTTTGAAGATCTCAATTCTAAGGGTCTACGTTGTTAGTGCTTACGCAATAAGTGTGGAAAGAAGAATAACGAATAAAGCAAATTATTGTTGTATTATTCAAGTGTAAACAGTGGCACACAAAAATTTTGCGGGTAATAACGAATTTAGTTGAAACTAAACACCAATTTACTTTTATTTTGTTTGCATTCAACGAACTAATATTTTAAACTTGTTCATAACATCAAATTTGGTTCTTCATTCGATAAAATCTGTAAAATTACTAGATATTACTTCAAACAACACTCGACCAGCAAGTATATGCTCAAAAATGTAGTCCTAGAGATTCTTTATTAGTAAATAAATGAAATTGGAGGTTATTTGTTTAACACAAGCACCCACTTTATGAGTCAGATACTAAATTACTAAATAGCTAAAAATTATATAGCCTTGGCTGGATGAATAGTGGGCACCGTTCAATATAAACTTTTTTCGTAAGTTTACGTTTCAGTCTTACGTTTAATCACTAAGTAAACTACTTTTACAAGCACCTAATAATTTCAAGAAACATCTCGAACCATATAGTATACCACAAGCCGATTCTCGCAATAAATATAGATTTTTTTTAATTTATTTTAATCTATTTCTATAACAATAAGCAAATTTGATAAAATAAAAAATAGAATGTCTTATTGAATCCTATTGGAAAAAATAATATAAATTTATACAGAGTGGCTGATATGTATTGCAACCAACTTCAGGTTGTTATCATTTGTAAACCGCTCGTCTGACAGCTGACAGATTTATTTATTACGACAGTTCATTTTATTATTTACAAGCATTTTGATCTGTTGCATTCAGAAAAATAGTTAATTGTGATGGAATTCAAGCGTGATAGTGTGATTGCTTCATATTTGTATGGAAAACCACAGGTGGGTATCGTTAGAGACCTCCAGCATTTAAATGTGAGTAAATCTTTTATTTCTCGTACTATTGCTCGTTTCCGTGATGCTGGTAGTGTTTCATCGCGTCCAAAAAGTGGACGAAGAAAAACGGTAACAACACCAGAAATGATCCGAAAAGTGAAGGCCAGATTTGATCGAAATCCACGCTGCAGTGATAGAAAAATTGCTCGTGAGCTGAACATATCGAGAGAACGGATGCAACACATATTGAAAAATGAGCTTAGACTAAAGCCATTGAAGTTCCAAAAGGTGCAAGAGCTCACCGATGGATAAAAAAAGAGCCAAGGAGTTACTTTGCTTGCACGAAAGTGGCCAGTTAACGAATTTGGTTTCCTCCAAATTTAGCAGTTTGTGAACAAACAAAATGGTCGGGTTTACTTGCCAAAGACGTCAGCTGAAAATGTACACCTGCGATTGGCCACCAGAACTCAAGCGCCGCCGATGGTAATGGTGTGGGTAGCTGTAACGGCCGATGGTCGCTTTCCGCTCGTATTCATCGACCGTGGGGTTAAAATAAATGCCGAATATCATCGGGAAAATGTCTCAAAAACAGACTAACATTTGGGCATTCCAATGGGACTCAGCACCACCGCACGCAGCACGCGTCAACCAAGTATGGCTTAAAAAGGAGGTTTCTCACTTCATTTCTAGCGCACAATGGCCACCAAAATCTCCGGATCTCAATCCGTTGGACTTTTGCGCCTGGGTCATTTTGAAGAGTAAGGTTTTCGCAAAAAAAAAATACCAAAGTGTCGATCATCTCAAGACGGCGCTTCGCCGGGAATGGGCCAAAATATCGCAGAGCCACTTTCGTGCAGCCTGTGATGGCTTTGTCGGCCGTTTGAAGGCCATAATTTGTACCAAAGGTGGTCAATTCGAACAAATCTAAACTGATTCTAAAATTTGATGTTATTTCCAACATTTATCAGTCACCCTGTATGCATTTATATATAAAGATAATATGTTATAATGAAATTAAGGGCCATTATTACAACTTGTCGTGAAACTTGGTACCTTTAGCTAAAGGGAACTGTAAAGTTACCTTTAACTTAATTTCGTTATTACTACTTACAGATAAGATAAAGTGAACTTTTTTCAAAAATATGGCAATTCAGGAGCAAAGTCGCTAACACTGCTCTATTAAAAGTGTTTTTTTGTTTTTTAAAAGCAGTGGCAAAGGCGGGCTTCGTATTTTTGTTGTATGTATAATGTATGCTAATTTTGTTTATATTTGAAGTTGCTATATTGAAAATAATATATAATATGGCAAATTAAAAGTTTTTAAAGTTAAAGTGACCGGTATTTTTTATTATTTAATAAAAGAGTCGACGGAGCAAGACCTTTCGGAAAGTAGTCCAACAGTTCAAAACTATATTACCGGACAAAAGTTACCATTGGATAATTTGATGGATTTGTCCAGTGATTATACCGACTTTAGTCCAGTTCGTCACAAACAATTGCGCTTTTAATCAAGTAGCTACGAGTATGTAAATATTTTTTCTTTATTTCTATTCTAATTTTACTGCTCTTAATTCTGGATTAACAGATTTCTTTTGTTTTTTGCTTGCTCTACCAATTATTCACCTGTATGAATTATGTATTTTAAGTTTTAATGCTCAATAAAATGCCATATGAACATATAATTTGTATGCATTTATACAATTTTATAGTTTTCAACATTTTTTACACGGTTTTTCGAAGTTTTCATATGACACGAACCGAATCCCCCGTTTTACTATTGGAAACGCCTCTTTTTTCCACAGTTTTTTTTACACGGATTTCTGAGGAACGTATCTACCATGTAAAAAAAGAGTTGGGTGTATTTATTTAATTATTTATTTATTATAATTAACATAACACAACAAGATTTTAATCTTATAAGTTATAGTGCTATGCTTAGGATCAATGAGATCTAAAACATAAGAAAATAAAAATAATTGTGAAATATAAGAAATTAAGCAAAAATATCAAATTAATTTAAAAATTAAAAAATTAATAAAAAAAAAATAAATTTAAATAGAAATATAATTTAAAGCAGTTTAGAAAACTAACAATGCTACAGAAATAAGTAAAAAAACTTAAAAAATAAGGAATTCTAAAAATAAATGTGAAACGTGAAAATATTTACAAAAATTAGAGTAAGAAAGTAAGGATAAATATTTAATTGATAAAATAACCAAGCTAAGGATGTAACAAACTTTCCATTAAGAGAACAATTTAAATAACGCATTTGCATTCCCTAACTTTTGGATGTAATTTGGTAGGGAATTCCAGAGACTTGTGGTGTGTATAAAAAACTGACACTGTGGCAGAAGAGTCCTGTAACGTTGCTGAATAATCTTTATGCCCCTGAATGACCTAACAAACTTAATTCGTCCCGTAGCAATAGTTTTGTGGAATAGAATAAGGCTTTTAATTTTCAAAAGATTATCAAATTTCACACTATATATCTGGTACGCTAAATGCGAAATATGGTCCCGGCGACCTTTAAGAAACACGTATCTTGCTATATTGTTGTATGCCAAGTTTAGTTTCCGGTTGTCATTACAATCGCAGTTTGCGAAGATTTCGCATGCATACAATAGCACAGTAATTAAATAAGTCTTAACTTATTTAATGGAACTTGCATACGACTTGCAAAAGGAGTTGAATCAATAACCGCCCATAAATTTCGAAGCTTATATGGCCAGACCACGATAATCTGTCATTAAATACAATACCCAGATTGGTAGCAGACTTGATATAGTAAATTTTATTTCCCCTGATACTCAATCCAGGCATCAACCGAAATATTGGTTTTCGAAAGCACTATACATTTGGACTTTGAGGGATTAATGCATAGTCCATTTGGCGAAGCCCAACTATCCAAATCACGGTTAACAGAGTGTAAACATGAAACAATATTCTCCTTACGACATACATATGAACACGACAGTTAACCAAAACATCCGGTAGATCATTAATATACATACAGAGTAACAGAGGCTCTAGAATAGATCCCTGGGGAACACCTCTACTAATATAAAGCCAATCTGAAAGATTTCCATTCAAATGAATCTTCTGACATCTGTCCAACAAATAAGAAAAAAATTAGACTAGTGGCTGAATTAGAAAAATTAAGTAGTTACCGGCGCCTATTTAATAAAATTTTATGGTTAACTGTATCGAAAGCCTTGGTGTGATCTAGAAGAACTAAACTAAACCAAACTAAGATACTCAACCACATTTAATAGACTGGTAGTACAACTCCTACTTTTCATGAAACCCGACTGACTAACTGTTAAATGATTGTGACATTCCAGATAACCATTATTATGTCTAACCAAAAAAGAAGAATAGCAATACGCCATGACACATTGTTTGATTTTGGAATGGGAAGGATTTTACCTAGTTTCCACTCAAGTAATAACCCTTTATATCCTCAATCTTAGTATAATAGTGAAGGCCTTTGATAACAAATCTGTAAGATTGCTCATTTTTAAGCTGATATGTGTGATAACTAATATTTTTCGCATCAAAATATTTTGCTATCTTTCGGTTAGGATCCATCGTTTTTGCATTGAGTTTAGCTTGACCATCGTGTAAAGTTTTATTTTATTTTGTTTGGATACAAAATTTGTTTTTATAATTAATTTCATGGATTTTGTTGTAACGCATTGCCTGCTCAGTAAATTATCTTCACAAGAGCTACGATTTAAAAAATAATTTTTTTTTTCTTCGCCCTCTTCCCCCACATAAAAGAATAGGTATGGCCGTACCTCCAGTAAATTTTTTTTATTAGTTCTGTATTTTGTGCTCAAGTCCCGCTTCAGTTTGTTGTTCAATATTCTTATATATTTGACTGTTCGAGTGGGAATGTAAGTCTTGTAAGTGCGAAGGCATTTTGAACCCTACCTCACACGCCAAAAAAAAAAAAACTACTTGCAGTTTTGAAGCGAGGCCGACCATACAAGGCCTAAACGTCCCTGAGAACTTAAGCCTCAGTTTTTTTTTTTTTTTTTTTTTTTTTTTATTTCTATTCGGTTACAAAGTAATTCATTATATTATTCTAAAGGTACCTCTGCGCCGTATAGGCATTATAGAGGTAAGTTAGCAATAACATCCTAACAGCAGTTTAAAAGATTTCAGCAAATAATGAAAATAATTTAAATAATTAATTTAAAAGATAATGATAATAATAATTACATGCATTTTAATATAATATTTAAAATAAGAATAAATAATTCTATCGAAACTTCAAAATTTTCAAAGCAGTAAATCTTCCAAGTTATCTAGCAAAAACTTCTTTAAGTTTGTCTTAAATAATGAAATGTTATTAATTGATTTTACGGACTCTGGCAAGTTGTTAAATTCCCGACTACCAATATATTCAATGCGTTGTTTAGTCATCTCAAGCCTACAGCGAGTTAATGCTAAACTCGTACTATTCCTCGTAAATATTGTATGTTGGTTACGCGCAAATTTCATGGTATGATGACCAATATTGTTCAAGGACTTAAACACAAAAATTAAAAGTTGATACTTGTATATACCCCATATTGGCAAAATCGTTTTGGAAACACTTCTATACAGTGATATAGTTGAGTACCTTAGAGGAAGGTTGTACACTATCTTCAGAGCTTTGTTTTGTATACGTTGTAGGGATTTCAGTTCATTCGTATGTTTCCAGCCATACAAGATGGTTAAATATCCAAATTGGCTTTGTATCAATGCATTGTAAATCAATAGTTTTGTATTTTCATCAAATTTATGTTTGAACTTATAGAGTATTCCAATCGCAGAACTTATTTTGGACCTAAGATATTGTATATGTATGTTCCAGGATAGATTACTTTGCAAATGTATTCCAAGATAATTTATTGAAGAGACTTCCTTAATTTGAATTGAAATTATCATTTGGGCAATTAATTGGCCTAAATTTAATCAGCTTTGTTTTATTGGCATTCAAAATGAGTTTGTTTATCTTAACGTATTCAACGAGTAATGCTGCATCTCTCTCAATGTAGGCCTTAGCGACTGTGTCATATTTATATGGGTAAAATATGCAAATGTCATCAGCATACACAAAGAGTTTTCCATTCAATTCAAGTTGAATAATATCATTTATATACAAAGTAAACATTAATGGACCCAATAAACTGCCCTGCGGTACACCATGATCTACGCTGTCAATAGAGCTTTTTTCTTTATTTATCTGAACAAATTGTTTTCTATTTGTTAGGTAACTTTCAAATAGATCCAGTTCACGATTACGAACTCCATATTGACTTAACTTTTCAAGTAGAATGCTATGGTCAACAATATCAAATGCCTTCGTAAGATCAAAAAATAATCCTGCGACTCCACTGTGTCCATCATCTAAACATTTACATATATAATTAACTACATTTACCACAGCTTCCTCCGTACCGCAACCTTTTCTAAATCCATACTGATAATCATTTAGGAGATTATGCTCCTCCAAGTAATTCGTAAGCTGATTGTGCAACATCCTCTCGATTACATTATCAATAGCAGATAATACAGCAATTGGACGATATAATTCGACCGTAGTAGCTTTGTTCACTTTCGGAATTGGAGTGATTTTATGGATTTTCAATATGTCTGGGTAAATTCCCAAATCAATCATGTTGTTAAATATCCTCATAAGATAAGTCGATATATCATCTTTACAATGTTTTAGGACTACAGGAGAAACTTGATCGTGACCAGAACTTTTCCGAGGATTTAAATTTGATAAGATATTATTTACCTCCGTCAAAGTTGTGTATCTCAGTTTGAATATACCATCATAAAATCGCATTGTTCCGAGAGAATTATACGAACCAACTGGATTCCGTTCAATTATGTACCTTAAATCCTTAACTGATTGTATAAAATACTTATTTAAAGCTTCAGCTTTGTGAAAATCACTAGCAATCAGTTCACCATTATCATCAATTATATTTATACATTTATTAGAATCTCTACCAAGTGATTTATTTATAAAATTCCAACTCTTTCTTGAATCATGCTTTACTTCATCCAAGCGATCGCGATAATAGTTGTTCATGGATACTCTGCAGGCCCTTTTAAAAGGTATAGCTAATTCTTTTCAATCTATTACTTAAGTCCACATTGGTTCTGTTTCTTTTTCTTTGTTTCAAAAGTTTCTGTTTATAGACAATAAGTTTTTGTAAGTTAATATTAATCCAGGGTGTGATTTCATTCTTAAGTATCTTTTTTCTAGTTTTTATAGAACTTGAGTTTGTCATCGCGTCATTAATGCACGATATTAAGTTCACTGTGTCGGTCGATGGATCACCAATTTGACTTATACTAGATATGTGATTTTGAATATATTGTTTAACATGATTATAGTCACATTGGGTGTATGAAACTTGTCGAATATTTTCCTTATAAACGTCAAAAGCAATTCTGCAAGATACAATATTGTGGTCCGGTAAATCGCACTCAACAGAGTCTATATGCAATGACTCTTGTACATTACTATATACATGATCTATTGAAGTTTTACTATCCGGACGAGTAATTAGTGTATGACAATTATTAATATCGTAATGTTGCAAAAGAGACCATAATTCTTCACTTTCCTGTTCTCTCAAGATATCAATATTCGAGTCACCTACGATAATGCATGGAACACGACCATAGCAAGAAAGTAAGTTGTCCATAAAACATAGAAAATTGTTTGTACTACACTTTTGAGATCTATAAAAAGACCCAACGATGAGCGGCTTTCCTTTTATTGTTAAGTCGGATAATGTCAAGACTATGTAATCAACATAATTATTGCTCTCGCAAATATTACATGTATATTTCAATTGATCGCTAATAAAAATCGTGGTTCCACCGTAACTATCCCATCTACAAGAGTGAATACTGTGATATCCATATATATTATATAATTGCGTATGATCCCTATGTAACCATGTTTCCTGAATTGCTATAATATATGGTAGTCGTGGAAGATTAACAATAAGATCTTTAAATTCATTAAATTTATCAATTGAAGCAATACTTCTGATATTTATACTAATAATATCAATATGTGAATTATTATTTTTAAAATGATTTTCAAAAGATTCTAAGTTGCAAAAATAATGATTGTTAAACATAATAATAAAAAATAAAGTGAGAATTATGACATAAAAACAAAAGAAAAAAAGCAGTGACGATTAGAACGAATTGCATCTCAAGACTGCTAATCAATGTTCGCTGCATTTCCAACAGTAGATCCTCGTATTCTTGGTTTGTTAGTAGTTGCCTCTAATAAGAGATTATCCACATCTTCCTCAGATCTAATGATTATAGGCTTAGATAAATCGCTCCTTTTAGCAAAAATTTTTCCATTGGCTGCATAAACTGAGCTATACCCAACATTTCTTAAAGTTGTAGCATGTCTTAACAAGCTGTGTGTTTCTCGGCTTAAATAATCGCGGATAAACACCTTTTGAGTGGCTACATTTTCCTTCAGTTTTGGTTTGACATTCATCAGCTGCTCCTTAGTTTTTTTTGAGGTGAACTTAACAACTAATTTCTGTTTATTTGGGGTATTGTTATGAACATTTCGATTTTTAATAAAAAATGCTTCATCAATATCTTCAGCTTGCAGTTTAATGTCCACATCATTAGTTAATTTAACAACTGAATTAACTGCCGATAAACCAGGTGGAACTTCCAAGCCACTAATTATGCAATCATGCTTTACACGTTGATCATTTAAAATTTTTATGGATTTTTTTAAAGTTTTCACCTCATCCTTCAATATTTTATTTTCCTTCTGCACCATCTCTAGTTTCTCAGTTCAGTTCTAGCGATCACGTTTCGGAGGAAAATGTCTAATGATTGTAGATACAATATGACCTCGATTCCAGCCTGCGGTGTAAGCTTCAAATGCATAAATAGACAAACCTCTATACCGTACCTTGTTCAGCGTAGCAAGATTGAATCTCTTTCGTATAGACTCACACTAATCTAATACCCCGTGAGAGAGTATAGGTCGTAAAATCGTTTTATGCAACCAGAGGATGATATGAGGCTGCAGGCCTCGTCTACAGCCTAACGTCCTTTTACATACGTACAAGACATTCATCTCCATCTTCATCTTTTTCTCTGTACAGTGAACTCGCAAAAACGTGAACACTCGAAAGTGTGATCGTATCAGAAACGTGAACAAATTTATCTTTCCACAGAGTATTCTAAAACGTGAACAAAATCTGAAAGCTCTAAAACGTGAACATTTTTTTAATATTTTGTTTTGGCAAAAGCAATGTGTTGATCCACTTTGTAAAGATCAGCCTTATAATGCTGATGAATCCGATTTATATCGGAATCAGTTGCCATATAAAACATATTTCTTACCACTGGAGAAAAGTGCTCCAGCCGCATAGATGGAGAAACAACGATTAACTTTCATGGGCTGTTCAAATGCGTCGTGAACTCACAAACTTAACTTAATTTACTGGTAATTGAGAAATCTAAAAATCTACGAAGATTCAAGAACTTTACTTGTCCAGTGAATTACAAATTCTCCAAGTCAGCATCGATAACATGTAAAATTTTTTATGACTGGTTTCACCAATATTTTGTTAAAGAGTTAGACTTCAACTGATAAATTTAAAATTGAAAATCTTGTTAAAATTTTTGGCCTTAGGTTACTAAGTTCTTGACATCCGAAAAAATCCCAATTGTTTTCTGATGACATATTCATTTGCGCAACGTTTTTGCCACCCTACGTCACATCGTTTACCGGTAGCCCCGGTAAACGCCCTTCTGTTAGTAGACAATGACCCTTTACGTCCTGAAGGCTGAATCCCAATTTATATCTGATGACAGATTCATTTGTGCAATGTTTTCGCCATTCTAGGTCACATCGTTAATTCAACCTATGGACCAGAATGATTTTAATACAACAAAACTGTATTATAGAAACAATCTCTTGGCATTAGTGGCTGGAAAATAAACAGAATTGCGAAATTCTATTAGGATGTTAACTACAAACGCTGCAATTAATCTTTTGGACTCAATCTGGAGTAGAATTTCGCAACAAATTTAGTTTCGAACAAAGATGATACCGATGATTTTGTTACTTATTAAAATATGTATCATCTTTCATATTAAATATGGTGAACTGCCTTGGTAAAAATTAGTTCACGTTATCGGGATTTCACTGTATTTCTCATACAGGAAGTTTGAAATCCCGAATGATACCCAAGAACTATGTCGGCTCAGAACCGTTCCTTTCATTTTCGGAATGGTGAAGTTTAGAATCTTGTACTTAGCCATCTTATTTAAGTCATTCCTTTATATGTACAGTTTGTCACAAAAATCTTTCCACAGACCAAAAAAATGTAAAATTTGATCTTCATTCAAAAATTCGAACAACAAAATCTTTATCTTTATTTTTTTTTATTTTTGCACACATTCTATAAATGTACTTGTTTATGACCCTAAGGCACCAATAGTTTTCTAATTGTAACACGCATTACAATAATAACAACAACAAAAGAACTTTATTCAATATAAAAAGTGTAAAAAAATATTTGCATATTGAATGAAGATAATTAAAAAAAAATTACAAAAAAATGCCATTATTTCCCAAAAATGTTGCGCATTTTGGGTTTTTTACAAATGAGATGGAATGTGAAAGGGGTAAATAGCGTTTTAGTAATGAAGGGATAGTTTTTTATGTAACAAGTGTCCTTATTTTTGAATACAAAAAAACGAGTGGAAAACGAGTTTCAAAAAATACTATACAATTGGGCTATTTCAACTTCTACAAAAGCAAATCTGCCAAGGAAATCGCCGATATGTTCTCCCAAAACATCAGGACTGTATATAATTTTTTATCCCATGCTGAAAAAGAAGGAGGACTTGACTTTAAGGGATCTACAGACAGGCCAAAAAAGATGTTGCAGCGAGTTGAGAGAAAAATTATTAGAACAGTGTATGATAGTCCGCAATCCAGTGCGAGATGTTTAGCTTTTCAAGTGCAAAAAGACTTTGGGCTACGTGTTTTCCAAGAAACCATTAGAAACTTCTTCAAAAACACAAATATTCTTCAAGAATGACTAGGAAAAAACCCCTGCTGTCAGCGCAAAATGTCGAAAAGAAATTAAGATTTACTAACGAATACATTTCACTTCGGAGTACTGGGACGATGTTATTTTCTCAAATGAGACGAAAATAATGCTTTATTATCATGACGAACTGCAAAGAGTTTGGCGTAAGCCTCTGAAAGCACTAGGAAATTAAAATCTTATTCCTACAGTAAAGTTTGGAAAACTGTAATCATAATAATAATTGGTGTAATCAGGATTTTGGATGAAATAATTACTAAGGAAGTACATTTTGATATTTTAAAAAATTAACTGACCGCCAGCATTAAGAAATTTAGTTTTATTGACCCGGTTAATCCGAATAAATTTAATTACAAGTACTATCTTGATAATGATCCTTAAAATAAATCTTATTTATGTAACTCCAGGCTACTTTACAACTGCACCAAAGTTATTGATGCTCTTCCCAAAGTCCTGATATTAACCCTATCGAAAATTTGTGGGTTCATCTAAAGAAAAATGTAGGGAAAAGATCGCCCACAAATAAAAACGATTTGGTAAAGTTCATCAAAGAAGAGTGGGGAAAACCATTAGATTATGACATTCCGAGGCTTATTCAATCCATGAGAAGGCGTCGGCAAGCGGTAATTGACGCTCAAAGTGAACCCACAAAATATTAGATCATAAAATTTAAAAAAGTTGCATATGTCTTAATATTTTATCAAGTGTGCAAACATTTTTTTGACAGCAGTAAAATTGAATTGTTTTTATTTTTTAATATTTTACATTAGAATATTGTCATTGTTATAAAAGGTTTTTTATTTATTATATTAACAAAATATATGATTGTTTATAAAATCTTATTTGAAAAAATATTAAAATTTGATTATTTATATTGGAAATCAATGAATTTTTCAAGTTTTCTTAATTTTTCTCTATGTCCAAAGATTTTTTTGACAAACTGTATGTACATACGAGAATATTTTTCTTAAAAAATACTATAAAAACTCCCATAAGATATTTTACTTAGTGATTATTTTTTTAATTTTCTTTTTTTTCTATTTACTCAGAGCATTTAATTACTTAACAATAAAGTGTAGAACTGTTTGCAGGTTAGAAAGAAAGGAAAGGAAAAAAAAATTATTTCAATTTGGGGTAGGTTGCCTGCCTGCCATATCTGTGCTGTGAGTGTAATTATACCCCTATTACTGCTAACTTCAGCGTGATTTGACAACAGTTTAAAGTTCACAGCAAATGACTCTCGTATAATAAAAACATCTAATAAAATTTAATTGTTTCTTTTGTTATGCCAGAACGATGTCGGTTTGGGCTCGACTGACTGGTGCTTTCATCAGCAAAGACTCATTATTTGCCATTCCATTCCATTCTGCTTTTCTGCTTCGATTGGGCTCTGCGAACTTCTAGCATTTAATTGTTTTCAATTAAGTTTTGTGTTGTGATTTAATTAAGATCTTTGCTACGGAAGTACTTAACGTTAAGCTGATGGTTATTGATGCTAACGTTTGTGTGCTACAGATATCCTACACCACTGGATGAATATTTCTCAATTTCTCAATTGGCTCTTCATTCGTTGCTTTTATTTTGTATTTGTATTCGTATTTGGAAGTTTAATATTAAACAAATTCTGCTGGTGGGGCAATGGATGATGAATTGAAATTGTAGAAACTGCAATACACTAAATGTATAAATGATTTAACACTAAACATGGCAAAAGACCTATTATAATTATGAATAAATGTGTATATGTATGTGCTATTTCTATATAAATATATAAAAAGGTCCAAAAAAAAATTATTTTTTTGTTTTTCAATGTTTCAGAAATAAGATAGTAAAATTTCAATTGGCTAAATTTACCGGAAGAGGGTGCTCAATCGAGTGCTGTTTTTGAAATTTTTGTGAAAAATGTTTGATTTTTATTTTTAAACTTTATTTTTATTGAACTCTCCTTATCTTTTTGTTTTTATGCTTTTGCCTGATTCTTCTGATCAAATTTTCACTATCATCCCGACTAGGTAGGCAATGACAATGCGTTATACAAGAATTTTTTACACGCTTTGATCTAGCGATCTAGATGATCATGACATCAATTGACAAGAAACTAGAAAAAAAACCAAAGAGCGTTTTCTCAAACGAAAACATAGAGCTAAAGAGTTAAGAAAAAAAAATGCCCCTTAACATAGTGCTTCAACTTCAGTAGTGTCAAGTCAAGAAATTGAACTTGATTTAAGCTTCAGTAGCAGTTCGAATTCAAGTACAAATATGAAGGGTAAGCAAGATGATTTTGTGTTTATTTTACCAAAAAGACACAAGTCGCTACAAGTAAAAGTGTCGTTGCGCCAGAAAAGTAGTGCGACTGATTATTCTATTGTCTGCTGCGCTTGGTTGTAACCCTGCTTCACTCCTAATCTCTCGGACCACAATTCGACGTGCAAGAAAAAAAAACAAGGACAGAATTGAATCCGAATATAAAAGAACTATTCGACCCAAAGTATCCACTTGTCATAAATTAGGATGGGAAAATACTGTCTGATATAATAGGTAAGAAGAAAGTAGAGCGCCTTCCCATTCTTGTCTCCGATAATGGTTGCGAAAAACTGTTAGGCATACCCATACTCACTCCTGAAAAGGGGAAAACACGTCTGATGCTGTTTTTAACACAATGATACAGTGGAATGTCACAAAGAATGTCCGAGGTATGAGTTTTGAAACTACTGCCTCTAACACAGGTGCTAAAGAAGGAGCGTGCACTCTCCTCAAAGCAAAGACTGGGTGTAATCTTTTATGGCTTGCTTGTCGTCATCACGTGTTTGAAATAATGCTTTCAAAAATATTTACCCTATGCTTTGGGCCCTTAAACTCTCCTAAAATTCCATTATTCAAACGATTCGGCGATGTTTGGGACAAAAGATCACTACGATTGTCTTGACTTTAATACATACATACATAATTGGTCATTACAACCCTTCAGTCAGGATTATTGACCTAGTTTCTCACACTACTTATGTTGTGTGTGATAATTTTATACAGATTTTTGAGAAACTTTTCATGGCAATTTTATTTACTCTCAGAGTTTTTGCCAGAAATCTGCTGAGAGGATATCACCGAAAAAATACTTTTTGTATTTTATTTTGATGTCTGGCCTGGGACTCGAACCCTGGCTTTACGTCTTATAAGCCAGCGCACTACCCACTCGACCACAGCGACCGATGACTTTAATACCATCGAGAAACAGTATTCCGAAAATACTCTTGAAAGCCTTACAATTGATATAGCTAGAAAAAAAAAAAAGTTCATGGGGATTACAAAGAACTAATAGAGCTCACAATGCTCGTTCTAAACAAACCACCTGCAAGGATTAGTTGCATACTCCGGGACCAATACATCATGCGAGATGGATGACAAAACTGCTATATGCTATGAAGATTTTTCTCTTTCGAAAAAATTCTCAAGCATTTAAGCTTACCAAAAAAGAAGAAAAACAAATTGTTCGATTTGTTAATTTCGGTGTACTTATTTGGATCGAAGTGCTTTTAGCAGCAGATGCAGCGATTAATGACCTCCAACTTTGGAAGAGATTAAAAGCTTACGAAGCGGTGCAGCGGCAAGGAGCGGCACTTGTAGGACTTATCTGATGAGCTAGTTGCCTTTGCCTTGTTTTCCGATAAGCTGTCTTATGACGAGAAAGTGTCCATTATCCAAAACGATGTTAACAAACTTTGTTTTAAGTTTAAAAAAAGAAATGAGTTAATATTATTTTTAAGTATTTATTTATTTATATTATTTTTAATACTATTGCTGAATAAAAAAAGTATATTTTTGATACATTCTTTACATTTTTTACTTAATCAGAATTTTTTCATATCCTTTGTATATAAGATAGGTTACTGAAATTTTGAATACATAATAATAATGGTACGTGTAACACAACTAGAGGGTGGCGCCACTTCTTCTTCAAAGTTTTGTTTTTTCTATGAAGGCATGGACCACCCTAATGTAGATACATTCGTCAAACTGCGGATATTTACAGATGTTTCTTCCCTAAGAGTATATGGCAAGAGCTCCTGTAACCGGGAAATATCCGTGTTACCTTATGCATATCATTGGCAGGAGAAACACACTTTACAATATAGGAATATATTTGAACTGAACTGAGAAATTCTCCGTTCTCGTTAATGTTTCCACGTGTGCTGAATTTAATATAATGGTCGCCGTAGTTTAGTAGGTAGTGTGTTGGCTCATTAGACGAAAGGCGACTGCTTCTCAGTAGATTTCTGGCAAAAACTCTGAGAATAAATAAAATTGCCATGAAGAGCTTCTCAAAAAATCTATCGTTCGGAGTCGACTATAAGCTTTAGGTCCCACAACATAAGTGGTGAAGGTCGAAATCCTGACTGAAGGGTTGTAATGACCAATTATGTATGAAATCGGAGCATACTTTTAAATTGAAATAGTTAAGAGCAGTGTTGCCATTTTCAAAATTTTCCCTTTTTTCTAAGTTTTTTTGAGATGCGGAAAAGATTTTATTAAATTTGTTTTCTAACAAAACAAGTTTTTTTTTCGATAAAATTCAATTTCAATTTTTTTCTTCAGCAAATTCCATAATTATAAGAAATATTTACATTTTTAAATAAAATATTGAGTATTTTATTAGTCCCTGGCAAAAGTAGCAAAGAAACATCAATAGAGGGCACCGGAGTCCGGTGTTTCCTTTAAAATTTTTTGTACTTTTGAAGGAAACAAGTTTTTTTTTTTTTTAAAATAAAGCTTTTATCCCAGAAATAAAGTTTTTTTTTTTTTAAATTAATGTCAACGCTAGTAAGTGTTTTTCATTGTGGTCACCGGAAGGATATATCGACGCCTCCGTTCTATAAAATTCTATATCGAAAACGGGTGTTTTGAATTATGAGTTCTCAAAGTTATCACGCGACATACGACTACATGTGTATTCTAAGTAGATTCTTCCCTATAACTTCGGAACAGTTCGGTGCATCTTAACCAAATTTTGACAGTATTTAAGTTAGAGAACGTAGAATTCAAGAACATTAAGAGCGTTCTAAGTGTACTTAGAAACGTCAGAACATTATAGAATGGCATTGCTTTGTTTTCGCATACAGAAATTTCAGTGGGATTACTACATTGTTAGTGGACACTAGTATGAAACAGAACGCATATTATTCTACACATAACGGATTTGTATTCTTCTTTTTTAAAAATATGACAGCTGACAATGGACCATAACTTACAGACTGGTATTGGATATTTTTATCCAATCCGTTATGTATTATCCACTCCATTATAATATTAGAGTTATACTTCAAGTGTTTTCTTTTAACGTTCTGTTAAATAAATGCTGTTTATGCAGCTAAAAAAATTAAAAATGTTACAGAGAAAAGGAAATTAATTAATTATCTTTGCGAATAATATAATTTTGAAATGTTAATTGTTGACTCAAGTTACTTAGAAAATGTGTTGTATTTTTATTCTTCTTCTTCTTAATTACCGGCATTTACATTAACTGATACTACTAGTCGGATACGCAGACGACATTGAAGCAGTCATTAGGGGCAGAAACACAGACGAAGTCTAACGCATATTACGACGAGTCATGTTGCGGACAAACAGACCAGCTTCTACTAAGCAGAGCACGCATTCCGATCGAGAACGAAATTAACATAGGCGACTTGGTTATTCCCACGAAGAAATCGATTAAATATCTTGAGGTTAGAGTGGACTCAAAACTGACGTATTCAAAACAAATATAATATGCTACAGCGAGAGCAACCGGAATAACAACTCAACTAAGTAGACTGATGGCAAACATTGGTGGACCCAATGAAAGAGGAAGCTACTCATGGAGGCTGACTCATAAAAGAAATTGAGCGCAAGATAATTTTCAGTGCCAGGCACAGCATGATTCAGCCACAGCACATGGAAGCGATAAAGCAGGAAGTCTTCCTAAGATGGCAACCTCACTGGGAAAATGAACAGCATAGAAGATGGACATACAAACGGATTCCCGAATTGAAAGTGTGGAAAGACAGGAAACATGGTGAAGTAGATTACTATACAACCCAGATGCTGACCGGTCAACGAAATATTTTAGAGAGTACCTGGATCGCATGGAGAAAGAAACACTAGACGATGCTGAACACACATTCTTCAGCTGCTGCCGTTGGGCCGACAACCGCCAACGACTCGAAGCTGAAACTGGCGTCGTTAGCCCAACAAATAACCTAACGAAAATGATGGATAGTAGAAAAAGCTGGAACGCAGTGAAACGAAAGAAAAAAATCTGACTTAGACGCAGCAGAATGACTTTAGAGCGGAACCTGGACGCAGGCTGACGATGGTGTAATTGGATCACATGCCAGAAAAGGGGCCCACCTCGAAATAATTCAACCATGGTTCCCCGGTGGGGAGACAAGGCGGGTTTTTGGTGGGAGAGTCCGACATACCATGTCTGGTGACGACCTTCATGAATGCAGAAAGAATTTTCTTTCATTTCCGCAAAAAAAAAAAAATTGCGTGGAAGCAATACAACTTTTTTAAAATATTGGATTTTTATATGAAAACTATCAACAACAAGCATATACTTTTGTATATTCGTCCAACAATACACTCAATACAACGATACAACGGCTTATGTGAATTGCCCAACTGCTTGTAATTATCGTTTTTGAGTAGGTTACCTTTTAATACATCATAATCTGTATCTGTACGTACTGTACCTTACTGTACTCGCATACATAAATCCATACATATATCTTTTATGATAATGAATGTGTTTGTGACTACTGTCGCACTAATGATGTTTTTATTTTAATTTTTAAAAGAGTGCTCCCGCTTAAATGGAAATTAAATCAAACCAAAAACGGAAATTAAATTGAATGATTCTTTATAACAATAAGAAATGCGGGACTTGAATAATTTCGTAATAGTGATGGTATTAGTAAAGTGGTGCTGATGGTGGTGGTGATGATGTGGTGTGTTGTATAGAAATTGTTATTATCTGCAATGTTTTTGTTTATTAGTGACACTCATTCACGAACAGAAACAAGCATAAAGAAATGAAATGTAAATAAATAAATTATAATCGTTAATATAATTATTTTAAATTTTGAGTGTGGATGTATAAATCACAACATAGCATCATCAGATGGGAGAGTGTAATCAACGGCGGAATTTGATCCAAATTTGCCTTATGAACATGTCAGCCAGTGGAAAAAGAATACTGCCGTTCAATGCATTCTCACAACGCTTTTATTCATAATAAGAATTAACGTGTGTTGTGGTGTGGTGTGTGACGGTTTGGAACTACTCAATATGGCCAGATATGTACGTAATCATGAAGGCATGTAAAAACCTATACAATGCATAAATTCATGCAATTATGTAGTTTAATTTAGATTTAAATTATTATTGAAGGAGATCATTATACCAAACTGAAAAGCATTTCACATTTATTGACATACATATGTATATACATTAGAGCGACTCACCATAAAAGGTGCTCCATGTACCCTCCTTAAAATGAACCTTGGACTTTTCTAAGATGACGTTTAAAATATTTCGGCTCCTGCTTTGACTTCTCTTGAGCTGGATCATTTTGAAAAGCGGTCTATTTTTGAATATTTTGTTAATTTGAGGATCTGTTTCCTTATCTACATATACAATATGTATATCATAAGTAAGGTTTTATACAATTTTCCAAGGACGATCATCCATGTCCTTTTTTAAGGATATTCTGCAAAAACTAACGGTTTTTAAATTTTTTGTTCGCAGTTGTTTGTAATAAAAATGCCAAATTAAGTTATTTTAATCTTTAGTCGATTTAATTAAATACGGGTCTCAGCTTTTTTTGAAATTCGCGCTAGTTTGCGTTTTGTAGTGGTTGTAGTTTGTAGTTTTTTAAATATAAACAATAAAATTTTATAATTTTTTTTTAAATTGCGAAACAAATATGCCGCCAAAAAGTCGTGAAACATTTTTTTCTTTATTTAGTCCTATTTAAATCCATACATGATCTAGAAACTGATTCCGCTATCATATTAGAGTTAACACAAAGATGACGTATTTGGTTAAAGAAAGAATTTGATACCCAATTGCCCTATTTACAACGAAGGGCTAGCACCCCCTATCATTTTTTTCAAAACGGGAACTTGTGCGAATTCCAAAAAAAAGCTGAGATTCCTAAATTAAATCGACTAAAGATTAAAATATATTAATTTGACATTATTACAAACAACCACGAAAAAAAAATTCAAAAACCTTTTTTTACAGAATATCCCTAATAAAAAGGACTTGGATGATCGTCCTTGGACAAATAGTATATACTGTTGGAAGAGGATTAAAAAAACCACTCTTATGATATACATATTGCATATGTTGGTAAGGAAACAGATTCTTAAATTAACAAAACAGTCCAAAATAGACCCTTTTTCAAAATGGTCCAGCTCACGGGAGGTCGAAGCTGGAGCCGAAATATTTTAAATGTTATCTTCAAAAATACCAATGTTCATTTTAAGGGTGGTATACTTTACACGAATTTCGCTTCCACACAACTTGAGTCGCTCTAATATACATACATATTGCATTTATATAAATGTTTAAATAAACAGCGCCTTGCAGCTAATAGCAACCAACACCTTTATAAAGAATTAAGCTCACACAATATCGAAACGAAAAATATTGTATAATACTATGTTCAGACATGCACTATTATTGCGTAAATCCCAATAATCGATATTAATGAGTTTAATATTTCATATAAAATTTCAATTAATTATTGCGCAATAAATACGGAAATATTTGACAACTCAAATGTCAACAACTACAAACTAAAAAACCAAAACAAAAAAACAATGTTGTTGAAACAAGCAGCTGTTTTGTTTGTCAGCTGTCAAATGAATATTGAATAAAGAGCTAAACTGCGTATATTATTATGTCTGAACACTCAAAATATTGTGCTCAATAAACAGTATAATAGTTAATATAAACCGGTTCAAAAAAAATACTTTTTATTTTATTTATTTCAGACACTATAATGAATTTTTATCTACACAAAAAGTGAATTACACTATGCAACAAAATACAAAAAATGAAATACACCCAGCTAATGACATAGTGTAAAATTAATTAAAAAATATTAAATAAGTGATGACTTTCTAAAAGTGTATTATCTTCTGAAGAGATTGACACTTCAGCTGTCAACTGTCAAATGAATAAAGCCTAATCTGTCCCCTTTATTAAAATAAAACTTTGGATTTTAAAAACAGGTTCAATCATATTTGGGTAATCTGTATTATTGGTTCCATTAATGTATGCCCCACTGCTATCCTAATAGATTCGCTTACTGTGTATGATATTTTCGTCAAGTCAAGTCAAATACATCATACTTAAGTACGAGTATGTATTTAATACGTTTAAATATGTGCAAAATTTTAAATTGCAAGTAGTGAACGCTAAGAGAACGATTGATTTAACTAACTACATATGGAACGAAATTATAAATGAAATTTTAAATTCTTTGAAAATTTTCCATTGCAATAAAATTATACACTTAATAAGTTTAGTTATATGGCGAGGATGAGTGTGACGCAAAGAAGTATTTCTTTTTTAAATTTATCACTTTACTTAATAAATAAATTGCTAATTAATAATAATTGAATAACACCACAGCAGTAGTAGCCATTATCGTCGTCGTTTTTTCTGATTTCGTGCGCATTCATAAACAAATCCAATTGAAAACTGGGGGTGACTTAAATTACAATACAATGGTTTCATACAAATGCACGTACTCTATACTATCTCATCATGGTTTGTTGTGTTGTTCGAAACATCTCACTATTGTAATACTAGTATTATGTTCGTGGATGAAATAATGGATGAACGTACATAAATCAGTTATGTTGACAAAATTGAAAAAAAAAAATAAAAAGGAAAATGAGATAATAAATAATTAATTAAATTTTAATCTGAACATTGAACATTTTTATGTGAAATGATTGAAAGATTTACAAGAAATATTTAAGCATTTGGGCCATTCACACAAGCGCTTGTATTGAGTGTATTGCAGTGTATGCTTGTTTTCGAGAATTTTCATATAAAAATCCGATACACTTATACACATTTTTTGCATATGTTTTTAAAAGGTTCTATAGGTTTCCTGCTATCAGTTTTTGTAAATGCCAGTAATCAAGAGTCGCCGTGGTCTAGTAGGTAGTGTGCTGGCTTATTAGACGTAAAGCCAAGGTTCGAGTCCCAGGCCAGACATCAAAAATAAAAAAAAAAAATACAAACTGCGGGCTTCTTGGGGACGATTGCTGTAGATTGTCTAATGGTGAAGGTATAGCAGTGGTCATTTTATAGTCACCAGCAGCAACTCGTTTCCTTACCGTTCGCATCTTCCCTCTTTCTACCTTTCCTAAAAAACCTGCACAATGCACTGCATGAGTAGGGGTCATCCCCTGAGTGCTGGTTTAATAAAAAAAAAAAAATCTTCCAATAGAATCTCGGTGTTAAATCCAATCTAAATAAAATTGTACTACAAAATATGCATGAACTTTCATTGCCCTTATGTACTTTTAATGTATATTTTATTGTAATTAATAGCATTTTGTTAATTTTTGCCAGCTCGCCTCTTTAATGCTTATAGGACGCTGTGGCTCTATTATGTACTTTGTGAAATATATCCGAATTTTAATAAAAAATAATAAAAAGTATAGAGTGTTTCCAAAGAATTTTATCATGTTCTCATGAAACTACATTTATGAATAAAATCATAATCGAAAAGCATTCAGAACTTTGACAACACTTTTACAGTAGCATTCTATTTTTATAGAAAAACTTTTCGATGTGAAAGAAAATGTATGTTTTTTTTGATCTGGTCCACCTTTGATTTGTTTTATAGATTTGACTCGTTCACCGTTGCAGTTGATATAAGTTTAGTTTTTATTTCATAGTGCATATTCTTGAGTCTTGAATGAACGAAAACTAAAAAACTAACAACAAAAACTAAAAGAAAAAAATTATAGTACAATTATAAAACCGTAGTTCGAGATGAGCCTATAATACGACTATAATAACAAATAAAAATTAAATATTTCTATGAAATTTATTTACACATTACAACTCTTTAGTCAGGATTCCGACCTAGCTCCTCACGCCACTTGCATATGTTGTGTGTGTTAATTTTGTACAGGAATGGCGGGACCTACTGTTTAAGGTCGACTCCGAACGCCAGATTTTTGAGAAACTTTTCATAGCAATTTTATTTACTCTCAGTGTTTTTTTTCTTATTTCGTTTAGTTCGTGATGACGGGACCAGGGGCTTGAACCGTGACCTCACTTCTAATAAGCCAATACACTACCTACTTACTACGATGGCCAAATGGTAGATATTATATATTATTTATATGCATATATCCCTCCTTTATTGCAACATAGTCATATCTCAAAAAATTAAACATTTCTAGTTACTTAAGCAAAACTGCTCTTTTAGACATTCTGTACATATTGGAAAAAAAATCAGTTTTATATCCCAAGCTGAACCGAAGTTATAGCAAAAAGTGTTTGCGGCAATTAGATCATAGGACTTATGTCTTGAAAACTTAAATCGCATTTTGCCAAGTTCAAGTTTTTTTGCGATGATGATGACTATGTTGCAATAAAGGAGCGATATGATAAATTGAAACCTTGAAACGATTAAACGATTGAAAACTTTTCCCTAGACCTTAAAAACGTTCACATGATATATGGACGTTTTTTATCCAGGTTGTATTAATGTGTCTTGCAGTTAATGAGCAATTAAAAAAATATATTCAAAAGCACGTGTGGCTTCACTAAAAGTTCGCGAATGCAATTGGCCAATTCACACGCCTTTGTATCGCGTGTGCTGTATTGAAAACACTTTTTGTTTGTGAAACCTCAATGCTATTTTGTAGTGTGTATTTCGTATTTCAAATGTCAAAAAGCGATAAGAAGAAGAATGCCAGTATATATAATTTGATTTTGAAGTATATACATACATCATTGGTCATTATAACTCTTCAGTCAGCATTTCGACCGAGCTTCTCACACCACTCATATTGTGTTCGTTAATTTTTATATAAGAGTGGCGGACCATACAGTTTAAAGTCGACTCCGAACGACAGATTTTTTAAGAAGCTGTTGAATTTTTTTTTATGTTATTTACTCTCCGAGTTTTTGCTAGAAATCTGGTGAGAGGCAACCGCCAAAAAAATATTTTTTTCATATTTCGTCTCGATGCCTAACCTGAGATTCGAACCCAGGTTTTGCGTCTAATAAGCCAGCAAACTGCCTACTAGACCATGGCGACCTTAACCATCAAACTATCAGGCAAGTTATTAAACTTTAGACTACCCCTGTATTCTACTACTGTGCTACTTCTAAATTCATGTTGTTTCTAGTGTTTATTAAAAAAACAATAAATAAAAAAAAATAAAATTTTATTGTACGATATCCTATATTGTACAAGGATTTGAAGACAGAAACTAAAAGTCGAAGTTTGTATGTACCATAAATTCTTAACACCGATTTACATACGTTTTCATCTAAAGATATTCATAGTAGAATACGTTATAGGAAGATCATGTACGACTTTGAGGACTTTATTTTACATGCATTGTAGTGTTGTTAGTAGCTCCATAGTTTCTTTTTCAATCAGTTCTGGTCGCTAAAATATTTAAGTGACTTTGAACTAGTTCATTATAGACACGGTGACCATTATTTCGATAAGAAAAGAAACAAATTTATAAAATTGAAAAACATTTTATTCTTATTTTATAAAAAGATTTTTAAAATACAGACATAAATGGCTACAAATAATATACCCAAACATACCCGGCGAACTACGTGGCGCTCAAAATTGATTTTTTTTATTGTCCAAAACCGGTCTCATTATATATTTGTTATAATACGCTGCATAAAGCGCTGCCGAAGTTGTAGTTGCTGTACTCGCTCCAAAACAAAAACTAACATCCCATACATGTTATATACATATATATATGTAGTTTTATATATATATGTAGATATTGTAGGTATTTGGTATCACCTGTTACCACATTTCTTATATAAAAAATCACTTTTAAACTTGAGGGATTATAAAAAAAGTGTTTTATTTCGTTTCAACTAATTAATTGGTTTAATTTTTAATTTAATTTAATTTTTTGATGGGAGCCTTGAACCTCTCTGGATGACGTGCTGATGAAGAAGGGTGTGGCTGTGCGAAACTATTAACGCTGATACATTGCAGGCGGCTTGGGGCGGTGTTGCTACAGGTATATTTTATCGACTCTACGAACTTACCCACCAAATTGCATTCGTCTACGATCACTATGTCCCTAGATATTCAATTTTAAAGGTTTGCCACGCCTACTTTTTTCAATAACGAAATTATAAACAATCTAACCTAATAAACAATCTAACCTAATAAACAATTTAAACCTAATAAGCTTTCTGACAAAAAAAAGAATGATTAAAATCGGATCAGTAGTGTAAGAGTTATAAGTATCACTTGAAGGGTTGTCACAACCATTTTTGGTGGGATTGTCGATATCGGCATTACGACCCACTAAATTTCATTCGCCTACGATCAATATGTACCTAAATATTCAATTTTAACAATTTGCCACGCTCTCTTAACATTTATGGATATGAAAAATAGATGTTGACCGATTCTCACACCTACCCGATATGCACACAAAATTTCATGAAAATCGGTCACCGTGGCACGAGAATTTTATATATTAGATGTACAGTATGGATGTATGTGTGTAAATTTACTTCTAATACTTCTCTACAGAACGTATTTTTTAAAGTATTGGGCATATTAGGTAAAAATGCTGTAAATCCCGAGCAGTCTATTTCAAAATTGGATTTAATGGTCAAAAGAGATTCTAAAGTCCCATTTGGGATTTTTCGTAAAACCAAATATTGTTAAATATTGAAAACATTATTTTTGTTGGTGCATTGGACACTGGCAAAGCAAATGATAAATTTTCTAATTTCAAGATGTTTTTTTTGTTAAGGAATATTTTTCGTTTCGAAAAGTTTGAATATTTCAACCCACTTTTTATCAGGATTTAATGCTGATTGTTGCCATATTCTTTTTTGTTCAGCATATGCAAAATATTTTACAAAAGTGAATTCAGCAAAAATTTCGTTTTTATTCAAATTTAAATTATTTTTGATTTCTGTTACCATTATTAACGACTTTTGAACTGAAGGCCAAGATGGAATTGAATCTAACAATATCCAAGCAAGACTCATTCCATTGGTTCTGGTCACTAATAGAGTTTCTGTAAAAGTTTTTAACTTTTTCCTTAAATAATTTTGTACAATTTAGTCGTAAAAATACTTCATTGTGACGTTCTATTAGGTTTAGGTTTAGATCGGAGTGGTAGCTCTGATATCACAAAGCTCACTTGAGCACGCATGGCGGCCCGTTCTGATGCCACAGCTGAACGCAGTCCCTGTACTAAACAAGTTCTACCAAATCAGGGAAATGGAAGAAGTCGGTCAGCGCAGGGGCAACGTTCTATTAACTTTGATTTAAATTCTTTTAATATTATGGCCGCTTCAGGCATTGAAATATGTTGACTTTCTAAACGCTGGATATATTTATGGAAGACACTACCTTAACTGTCTACAAGTAATAACCAAGACATAGCAAGAGGATCATTGAAAGAATTAAACAATATTGTTGGGCATTTGTCTTGTTATAGAAAGTACTCTATCTTTTTACCGAATTAGTGAAAAGAGTGAACAAAAGCGGACATTGTGGAAAATAAATACTTTATAGGAGTTACGTGTGGTAAAATAGTGGACAAATAGCGGACGGAAAAAAAAAATAGCGGTCACCGTAATTATAAATAAAAAATTTCGTTATTTTTAAACTCGTACAATATTCCAATTGCTGATCATATTTTTGATTTAATGTATTGAATATGTACGTAGGTCCCAGACTAGGTTCCTTTGTACCATCGACAAAAACGTTAAATATGTTATTTATAAGGCTGAAAATGAATTAACTGCGCTTTGTTAGCGTTTATGAAGAGTTTATTTATTTTTCCAAACTTCATAATTAATGATGCATCTCGTTCCATATACGGATTAACTGTTACCTCATGCTCAAAGAGATAAAAAAACCATAAAGATCAAGGTCTTTGATATCATTCAGATACAGCTGCGTGCAACTAATTAAGGACAGTAGTACTCAATCTTTAAATCGTTATGTTGAAAATAATACTATTGAATAAACCGTTAAAATTTGACACTGTTTATTTAATCCAACTCTGTTTATGGAAACTTCTCAATGGCAACACTATTTCTACCGTTATTTTCTTTTTTGTGGTATTTTTCTTAATTTGTGAAATAAATTACTCGTGCACTTAATAAAGGACAGTGATAAATTTTTTGAGATTTCAAGATTCAAGTAAGTTTGGAAGGTGAGATTTGATGGATTACAAAGAGTATTTTTCAGAATTTGGTAAACCTTTACTACTTGTTAAACATGGGTAAAAATAAATCCTGTGATGTCAGTACTCGAAAGATTATTGTACAAATGCATCAGGATGGAAACTCTTATCGGGAGATCGCAACAGCTTTAAAAGTTTCTTAAGCAATGGTTTTCCAAGCGGAGCAATATTTCAGAAAACATTCGACAGCTGAAAAGGTGCCTTGTACACAAAGAAACCGAATTACGACAGTTCGAAAAGATGTACTGATTGTCCACGAGTCGAAAAAAAATCCGTATAAATCAGCAAACGAAATTCAGATAGCAGTCTTTGGTGAGAATGGACCAAATCCATCTGTAGATACAGTAAAACGTCGATTGCGATTAGCTGGGCTCTTTGGAAGACTTTCCCGGAAGAAACCATTGTTGTCAGAGCGTAACCGGAAGAAGAGAATAGAGTTAGCAAAAAAAATACCGCCACTGGACCGCTGTGGAATGGAAGAAAGTGTTGTATTCGGACGAAACAAAAATTAATAAAGTCTCCCCCGATGGAAAAAAATATGTTCGCCGGCCAAAGTTAAAGGAATTTTATCCAAGATACACCCGGGCCACTTTAAAGCATGGGAGAGGATCTATTATGCTTTGGAGTGCTATGTCGTCACGAGGTGTTGGGCCGCTGCATAAAATTGAGGGAAACATGGATAAGTTTCAATATGCAAGGATCATAAGCGATACAATGATGCCGTATGCTGACGAGAATATGCCAGTAACATGAATATTTCAACAATGGTTTTTAAACAATTCGGTCACTGTACTTGATTGGCCTTCATGCAGTCCAGATCTCAACCCGATTGAGAACTTATGGCAAGTTGTAAAAATCAAAGTAAGCTCAATAAAAATCGGCAATTTTAATGATCTCTTCGCCGAAACAAAGAAAGTTTGGGAGGCCATTCCAACCAGTGTATTTGAAAATCTGGTTGCCTCGAAGCCACGCAGATGTCAAGCAGTTATCGGCAGCAATGGTTTTGTAACAAAATATTAATATTTTTTCTAATAAATACATGTTTTTTATAAAGTTTACGGTGTGTCCTTAATTATATGCACGACCGAAATCAATATTCTTTTTAAATATTCACAACTTTATAAATAATAATTTATTTGATACAATAAGCAGTTATTTTCTACGACTAAGAGTTTAATTAACTAAACTTTGACAACTTTTCACGATATCATACAACAATGTATGTTGTATGTTCACATGTAAGCTTCTTGTCCTTAATTAGTTGCACGTAGCTGTATATGGAAAATAACGGCGAATGATTTGTAACTGCGAAATTGTAAAAATTCATTACGGTAGTTTAGGTTCATGCGCTTAAAAATTGCTCCCCAGGTCCACTAAAGTATGCATTTTTATTGTAATAATTTAAAATTAAAAATTATAATAATAAAAGAAATTTGATTATATAAAAATATATTTACAATACACGTACATACATATGTAATATAAAATTTTTTAGAATAATGTCTTGAAACTCACTCACTCAATTATCAATGAAGGATTTTTAAATAAAATGCAGACTGATGTGATGTATACGGATTTTAGTAAAGCATTGGATAAAGTGAATCATAAGCTTTTATTGCACAAATTATCACTTATGGGCTTTAACTTCGTATCAGTCACAAAGAATTCAACAAGTCATATTTAGAAATGTCACAACTAAAATTTTTAAAGTCCAATCTGGCGTACCTTAGGACAGTAATTTGGGCCCAAACTTATTCACTACTTTGTTTATTAATGACCTTCCCTCAGTTGTTTTGCATTCCAAGGTACTGATGTATGCTGACGACTTTTAGCAATGTTAGTGGAATCGATCTACTTACAGGGTGGCTGATATGCATTGCAACCGCTCATCTGACAGCTGACAGATTTATTCCAGTGACAGTTTATTTTATTATTTACAAGCTTACAAAAGCATTTTGATCTATTGCATTCAGAAAAAAAGTTATTCGTGATGGAATTGAAGCGTGAGAGTGTGATTGCATTATATTTGGCTGGAAAATCACAGGTGGCTATCGTTAGAGCCCTCCAGCATTTAAATGTGAATAAATCTTTTGTTTTTCGTACCATTGCTCGTTACCGTGATACTGGCAGTGTTGCGTTGCACCCGAAAAGTGAAGATTTGATCGAAATCCACGCCGCAGTGGTAGAAAAATTGCTCGTGAGCTGAACATATCGCGAGATCGAATGCAACACATATTGAAAAATGAGCTTGGACTAAAGCCATTGAAGTTCAAGAGCTCACAGATGGACAAAAAAAAATTAGTCTGGAAAGAGTCAAGGAGTTACTTCTTACTTACTTACTTAATTGGCCATAACAACCCGATTAACGGATTTCGGCCTGCCGCAACACATCCTTCCAGGCGCCTCTGCTTCTTGCGCGCCTACGCCAATTGGTCACACCAATCGATGACAGGGCTTCTTCGATTTGGTCCTTCCAACGGATACAAGGTCGTCCTCTTCGCCGACTTCCGCAGATCCCCGCATCAAACACTCGTCTCGCCGGAGCATCCTCCTCCATTCGAACGACATGGCCGAGCCAGCGCAGCCGCTGGATATTAATACGCTGTACAACGTCCATGTCGTTGAGGAGCTCATACAGCTCACTGTTAAATCGGATGCGAAAATCATCGCCAACTCGCACTGGACCGAAGATCTTACGTAGGACTTTTCTCTCGAATACTCTCAAGGCAGCTGCATCAGTTCTTAATAGGGTCCATGCTTCTGCGCCATAGAGAAGCACGGGTAGGATGAGCGTCTTGTAGAGTATTAGTTTCGTCTTGCGAGAGAGGTCTCTGCTACTCAATTGCCTATTGAGACCATAATAGCACCTGTTGGCAAGAGTAATCCTGCGCTTGATCTCCAGACTGACATCATTTTCGGTGGTAACGGCGGAGCCAAGGTAAATGAATTCCTTGACTGTATCAAAAGTATAGTTATCGGCCGTAATATGTGAATCAATACGCCGCAAGGCTCTACTTGTCGATAACATATACTTCGTTTTGCCCTCATTTACTGCCAAACCCATCTTCTTAGACTCCCGTTCAATAGCACTAAAGGCAGCAGTGACATCCCGTTTGGTACGCCCTATGATGTCGATGTCGTCAGCGTACGCAAGCAACTGGACACTTTTTTGAAAAATAGTGCCATTACGATGCACTCCCGCCTTTCGCAGAACACTCTCCATGACGAAGTTGAAGAGGTCGCATGATAAGGGATCGCCTTGTCTGAAACCTCGCACGGTATCAAAAGGTTCGGAGAGGTCCATTCCTACCTTGACGGAGCTGCAGGAATTGCTCAACGTCATTCTGCATAGCCTTATCAGCTTAGCAGGTATACCGAGCTCAGACATTGCGGCAAAAACACGATCCCTTATGGGGCTATCGAAAGCAGCCTTATAATCGACAAAAAGATGGTGTGTGTCGACTTGATTTTCGTGGGTCTTTTCCAGGATTTGGCGTAGTGTGAAGATCTGGTCGATGGTGGACTTGCCAGGTCTGAAGCCGCACTGATAAGGTCCAATCAGTGTTTTGACGAGTGGCTTCAGTCGTTCACACAATACGCCTGTAAGAACCTTATATGCGATAGGGAGAAGGCTTATACCCCTGTAGTTGGCGCATATCGTAGGGTCTCCCTTTTTCAGGACGGGACAGAGGACACTGAGGTTCCAATCGTTGGGCATACTTTCCTCTAGCCATATTTTGTAGATGAGCTGGTGCATGCGCCCTACCAACTCATTACATCCGGTCTTAAACAATTCAGCGGGGAGGCCATCAGGACCTGCCGCTTTGTTGTTTTTAAGTCGCATAATCGCGACTTTAACCTCTTCATGGCTAGGCGGCGGAATCTCCACGCCGTCATCATCGATCGGGTCCGGAACATCATCTCTAGAGGCGGTATTGATGTCGTCATCGCCTTGCAGCAGAGTAGAGAAGTGTTTCCTCCACAACCTCAGCACCCCTTGCGGATCTGTAACCAGGTTTCCATTCTCATCCTTGCAGGAAGACGCTCCGGGCTTATACCCCTCGGTCAGACGCTTAACCTTTTGATAGAATTTTCGAGCGTCATTCCTACATCTGTACATCTCGACTTCCTCACGCTCACGCCTTTCCTGCTCCCTCTTCTTGCGTCTGAAAAGGCGTCTCTCATCCCTTCTCCTCTCTCTATAATTTTCGACAATGGCTCGCGTAGCGGCCGACTGCAACGTTTTTCTGTATGCGGCGTATTTCGCTGCAGCTGCCTCGCGACACTCCTCATCGTACCATTGGTTTCGTTGGGGTGGGGGCTCGAAACCAAGGACTGTTTCCGCAGTATTGCGCAAGGAGTGGGAGATGTTGGCCCACAATCCGCCAATGTCGCTGAGATTGGATGGGGAATGACGGAGCTTATCAGAGAGTTGAGCGGAGCTTCTTAACGTCCAGCTTTCGCAGTGCACTAGAGCGCGCACTCCTCGAGGCGCAAATGCGCACTCGGAACTTGGCTGCGACAAGGTAGTGGTCCGAGTCGATGTTTGGACATCTAAATGTGCGCACATCTAGTACACTGGACACGTGCCTTCCGTCAATCACAATATGATCGATCTGGTTGGATGTTGATCGATCGGGGGACATCCAAGGAGTTACTTCGCATGCACGAAAGTGGCCGAATTTGGTTTTCTCCGATAAGAAGCCATTCCAAATTGAACAGTTTGTGAACAAACAAAATGATCGGGTTTACCTGCCAAAGACGTCAGCTGAAAATTTACACTTGCGATTGGCCACCAGAACTCCAGCGCCTCCGATGGTAATGGTGTGGGCCGCCGTAATGGCTGATGGCGCTTTACTTTGTAGCATTATATATCAGCTACCCTGTAGTACTGACTTTTGCAGTTTTTATAAGCGGTGCAAATTGAATTTATTGGAATTAAATATTAAAAAATGTAAGCACATGACATTATTTAGACACTCAGAGATTGATTCATACCTTCTATTGCATTGATAAGACTGTGTTGGGTAAAGTTAAAACTATTTTGGAACTTGGTATTCTATTGGATCAGAGACTTTCGGGATAACATACCCATGATTGTGAATAAAGCTTATGGCATCCTTGGTTATATGAAACGCTGGTCTAAGGAATATGTTGATCCTTATTTAACTAAAATGTTATTTATATCTCTTGTCCAGCGTATCTTGGAGTATGGTTCTATCATATGGGACCCTTGTTATGCAGTTCATATAAATAGCATTGAGTCAGTGCAAAAATAGCTTTTAATGGGGTTTTCTTTTCTACAAAGAAAATGTCACCCTCTAACAAGGTGCATAAAAAAATTTTTGACCAACCCTGTTGTAATGTCATTTTTTATTTGAAAAGAACATAACACAAATTTTAAAAAAAGGTTATGCCCTGTGTTTGCCACTTATAGAGAAAATGTTGACTACGTTGAAATAAATTCAGTAATTCTTCTTCATCAGATGACAAAGATGAATCTAATAACTGATTTATTTCAATATTCGCAAATAAAATAGATGCAGCAACATCCATATTTAAATTTTTTTTTTTCATAAAAAAGGTTTTAGATCTAAAAATATGTTGTGTTTTTTGATTTCTTTTCAATAAAAAATGTGAATATGAAAAAGGTGTTGCCAGATCGCTAATTTTTCAACTTTATTTTATAACCAAAAAAAAAATTTAACACTGTTCTAACATTGAATGCAATTTTTTATATTACTGACCATGTAGCTTTAATAATATAATGTTCCCTTAAGGTTACTCAACAAAACAATAAAAAAATTTAACTTCAGCTTGGATAACAATACCAGTCGACTTTTTTTAAATTTCATCTGGTAGCCCTATAAATAAAGCCATCTGCTTTACAGGGCATTATCAGCACTCTCGATTTATACAGGGCATAAAATGCAATGCCTTTCACCATTGGCAAGTGCGAATTACTTAGAATAAAACATACCACCCTTTTAGAGGGCGAAACAATTTTAAGAAACTAACGCAAAATTGCATTTTGCGTAAATAAAATGCACATTTTTTGGCAGAAAAGAAAACACCATAATTTTCTGTTTAAGAGGTCTTAGTTGGAACTCCTATGAATTACCGTCATATCGGAGAAGGCTAGCCTTGATTAAACAGCCAATCCTTAAAAGTTGAGATGAGTACTATTTTTTTCAGGGATTAATACGAGGTACTGTTGATTCAGAGTTCCTACTCAGTCGATTGAAATTCGACGTTCCTGTGTGATCTACTCGCAATTGTGAACATCTTTCACTGAATTACTACAAATCAGACTATGAAAATAGTGATTGCTTTAGACGAGCCTGTAAAACTTTTAATGAGTGCTACTAAGTAGTGGATTTCTCAGAGGGTAAAGATGTTGAAAAAAGAAACCCAAACTATATTTTTGCATTGTTAATATTTTCTTGTTCAATTAATGTAGTCAGTAAGGATGTATTGTATCTATTGACATTAAATAAATAAATAAAATAAATATATACAGTGCTGTTCAACACAATAGATTTGTCATGATCTAATAACACAACCAAACCTATACTTGCAAGTAAGTAAAGAAGAGTGACACTTCAAATTTTTGAATTGTAATGGAATTATATTCATAAGAGATTAGTAACCAAAGTGCAGTTACTCTTTTACATGCATATGTACATCTACTCCTTTGCATAAGAGATTTAGATATAGTAACTTATTCGGAAAGCAAGTGAATCTATTTTTATGAACAGCACTGTATATGTTTGTCTGCATACGTATGTATATGCATGCATATAAGCATATAAAATGTTCATAGACTTTACGTTCTACCTGTACTTCGTGGTGGTGTTCATGATTTGTTGTCAACTACCCGAGTGCACTTTCTGCTGTAGCCATATGTATTTCACATTAGAAAGTAAGTTAATCAAGATTTGTCAATTAGAACAAAATATTTACTTTTTAAACAGGTAGACGAAAAATGAATCAGTACGTATTCAACCACCGTTAGATTATATTTTGTTTTGTGTATGTATTGTGTTATTGTAAATCCAGCAATGTTTTCGACGGCTCTACCAAAAACCAGTACAAATAAAAACCATTCTAAACAATGACAGAAACAGAACAATGCAACGCACATGATTGATTTGAATCCATAAAGTTGTGAAAATACGTTTTAGTGATAGAAAATATTCGATTATTCGATGCGTTATTTTTATAATAATTTTGGAAAATTTTTTAAATTTCTTTTCTGCGAAAGAGTGCTATGAGTTGAGACTATGTAAGGTAAACTACAAAGCAATCGAAAACGTAAGTAAAACCTATTTACGTCATTTACGTCCAACTGACAATGGAATTCCAGTTCATATGTGGGTCGTTGCTAAGAAGATTATTTTGAAGCATATTGACTGCGCCACAATATACGCGACCCGTCCTCGGAAGTGAGAATGGAAAAACGCAATCCTACATTATTAACGAGCAGATCTTAAGATGTTATAACCTAACATATATATTCTCTGCGTAGTCGAGATTGTGTTGTTAATTGCCACTAACTGTTTGTGGACATCGTCAGACGAAACGAAAACGAAAAAATTCCGATGAATCCATCAAAATTGTTGATCATAATAATAGATACACTTAACTTATTTATAATTTTTTCCATAATAAAATAAATTTTTGAGTGATTTATCATTGTATTTATGTGAAATGGTAAAAATAATTTCATTTTGATATAAAATTACACAAAAATCAAAAGTGTTATAAAGGAAATTATCATTGAACTGAAGAAAAGGAAAAAGTTGTTGCAACCATGAGAAATCACTGAAAATCATTGAGAGATATCGAAGAATTTAGGAAAGTCTTTAGACTTTGCGCAAATGTCTTATAGCAAAAAAACATGGCAGAATCTCGTGGTAGACCTAAGAAAATCGGCTTAGGAACAAATAGACGGTTACAGTTACCGTTTCTTTAATATTTTAGAATAAGGTGTATCTATTATTTTGTGCAGGTGTGTAAATAAATTATTTACAAATAAGTACATACAGTGCTTGACAAAACAATGGAAACTTTTTCAAACATTTATTTATGTGTTCTAATCGGACAAAATTAGAAATTGGAAAGATAAAAATTGTATTTGCTCTCAGACAGTATGTTTTCATATTTTCCTTTTGATGTCTAACATGGAGTTTGAACCGGGGCCTTTAAGGACCATTATTACAATCTGCCGTTAAGTAAAGGGGAGACTTTAACGGGCACATTTTTTTTTATTTTTATAAAACCAGCACTCAGGGGATGACCCCTATTCATGCAGTGCATTGTGCAGGTTTTAGGAAAGGTGGAAAGAGGGTAGGAAACGAGTTGCTGCTGGTGACTATAAAATGGCCATTAGGCAGTCTACAGCAATCGTCCCCAAGAAGCCCGCAGTTAATTTTACACAGAAGTGGCGGGACCTACAGTTTAAAGTCGACTCCGAACGACAGATTTTTGAGAAACAAGAAGAGAAAGAGAAGAAATCGCCGAAAAATACTTTTTGCATTTTTTTTTTTTTGATGTCTGGCCTGGGACACGAACCCTGGCTTTACGTCTAATAAGCCAGCACACTACCTACTAGACCACGGCGACTCCAATAATATAGATAAATTGTTTTTCATTATGTATTATAAGATAAGCGTTAAGCTAAAGGATGGCTTATCCTTCCGGTAACTTTAAAGTTTAGTTTATGTTTGAACTTGCAGCATTATATATCATTATTAATACGGCAAATTCAAATATAAACAAAATGAGCATATATAAAAAAAAAAAAATGAAGCACATTGTTGTTTAATTGAGCAGTGTTATCGACATTGCTCCGGTACTGCCAAATTTTTGAAAGGGTGAACTTTATTTTATCTGTAATTTCTAATAATGAAAATAAGTTAAAGATAACTTTACAGTTTCCTTTAGAAAGGCCTCTAAGGGCCATTATTACAACTTGCCGTTAACTAAAGGTAGGATTTTAACGCAGAGATAAATTGTTTTTTGAAGTCGCCGTGGTCTAGTGGGTAGTGTGTTGGCTTATTAGACGAAAGGCCCGGGTTCGAATCCCAGGTCAGACATCAAAACGAAAAATATTTCTTCGGCGACTTCCTCTCAGCAGATTTCTGGCAAAGACTCTGAGAGTAAAAATTGCCATGAAAAGCTTCTCAAAAATCTGTCGTTCGGAGTCGACTTTAAACTGTAGGTCCCGCCACTCATGTATAAAATTAACGCACACAACATAAGTGGTGTGAGAAGTTAGGTCGTAATCCTGACTGAAGGGTTGTAATGATCAATTATGTATGTATGTATGTGATAAATTGTTTTTCATTATGATAAGTACCCAATAAGATAGAAATAAGCGTTAAGCTAAAGGGAAGATCACCCTACTTTTAACATTTAAAGTTCACTTTATGTTGGAACTTGCCATATCATATACTATTTTCGATATGGCAATTTCAAATTTAAACAAAATGAACATATACAACAAAAAAAAAATCACTGCGTTAAAAAAAACTTGTTTAATTGAGCAGTTTTATCGACTTTGCTCCGGCACTGCCATATTTTTGAAAAAGTTAATTCTATTTTATCTGTAAGTTGGAATAACAAAAATAAGTTAAAGGTAACTTTGCCGTTCAGTTTAGCTAAAGGTACCTTTAACTAACGCCAACTTTAACGGGAAGTTGTAATAATGGCCCTTAGTCTAATAAGCCAACACACTACCTGTTAGACTATCGCGACATCACAAGAAACGATGAATACTTATTAATATTTCATTTCTCTTTTTTCTCTTAATTATAAGTACGAACGAGTAATTATAAATAAAAAATTTTATTTAGAAGATTGGCTCAATTTGTTTCAATCCCTAAATTCCAATCTTCTGAGAGAGATTTTGTTTTACAATAATATTCTACAAATGATTTCAAATATTTTTTTTTTTTGGGAACTAAATCAGATAGAAGTAAAAGTACGGGAGTTACAATAACGAAACAATTAAATTATAAAAATCTTATCGTTTATTTGTTAATACATATGTATGTATGTACTGCCGTGTAAGACGACTGTCTCGTATGTATGATAATAAGACAAAGCAATCCAATACTATACGTTTAATTATTTGTTAGAACTCGTATTTCTAGATCGAAATGACAAAACATCACTACATCACTGCTTGTTAAGACAGAGTATCCGATGTTTTGTAATAATGGATCTACAGAAATAATGCGAAGGAAAGTTTTTTGTTTTTGTGTTTGTTTTTTAATTCTCTCTATTTTTTACGTTAAATTTGTTTTTCAGAGTTTTTTTTTTGTTTTTTCACGCTATTAGGCTTTGTTTTAGTAGATGTTACCCCTATTTTGGTCAACAAAACACCTTTTCAGACTTCGACAATAATGACGAGCATGTTTGTATGTGCTATACTACTGGCATATGCGTTTGAATAAACACACACACACACACACACACAAAACATGGGAAAAACACTTTCCAGCTCACATTGGAAATATAAAAACAGAAGAACACAGGAAATTAAACAATAGTCGAGATTTGATTTTGCAAACAATTACAATGTATTCTTTAAAGAATGATTTCATTTTTATTTCACTATGTTTGCTTTGTTGTTGTTGTGTTTTTTTTTTTGTTGTTTCTTTTTATTATTTTCGTTTTCGATTCTATTCGATTTCTATTGTGTTATAAAAACAATGACTATCATTTTAGTTCTTTAATATCAAGGGATTTTTATTTTCATTCATTACGCGAGCCTGAAAGAAAATTCTTCATTATTAATAATATAAGTTGTTATGTATTTTGAGTACCCGGTTATTCGACACGTCAAATAATAACCGGAAAAGATATTATTTAGTTTTTGTTATGAATAAAATTTAATATAAATTAAAGAATGAATTTCTTTACAGTGGTCTTACAAATATTTTGAGTTTTTACACCAACTGACATATGTACTACGTATGTATGGATGTATGAATGATACTTTATGAATATGAACGAAATCACAGTAGAAATTCTATTTTCATGTTCATATCAATTTAATTTTTTGGAAATTGTCGTAACGCTTTACTTTGTCCATTCGATAAAAATTTTATTGTAACCTTTTTGTACATATAATAGCCTTAAATATTAATACAGTGAACTCGCGAAAACATGAACTAATTTTTACCAAGGCAGTTCACATTTTCGAGTATGTTCATGTTATCGAGTACCCAAATTTAAAACAAAAAATTACCCTATTTAATACGAAAGATGATATTTTAATAAGTATCATCTTTGTCCCAAACTAGGGTCCCGATTATGGTTGTACCAGAGACAACACAACATTTATTTTCTTTCTTGATTATGGTTTGCAACATCTAGATGTTGTATATGTCACAGGATTGTTCTTCAATGTGAATATGCTTTTCCTTTGAAATATATCCCGGAGTGTATTATTACTTTAAAAAAATGTATGCGCATAGTAAAGTTTAAAAGAGCAGTAAAAAGAACAAAAAGCCTATTTAAACACAAATTTTAACTTTTATTAAAACATGAAAATTAAAAATAAAGACTAATTTTATTACCATTTATAATTTTAAATAAAATTTGTGTTTTGCTTGATTATATTTTCTTTTGTATTGCAATAAATTCATTTCATCCTCTATCTAGTTTTTTGTGAATTTTGTGGCTTTTCGGCAACTTCTGTTTCTATCGTTAAATGCTAGTTGAAGGCCTTTTAATATCGCATGACGATTCCACCTCTTCTGGATCGTCTTGAATTTGCAATCTCATTGCAGCTCCATTTGGATTTATTTGCAATTGTATAGACACCAACTCTACGCTGCTCTGCTCCAATGGTTTCAAGCTAATTTCCGTAGATGGACCTGTAGTTTGAATTTTTTTTTTAATGGCAGCCAATTTTCTTTTCAAATTTGCTTTATAATTAATTCATACCTGTAATCAAATCAAACAATTTTTGTGTTATACTTAAAAAAAATTAAATTTTATATACTAACCTTTTACCATTCTTTTGCAACTCTAATGGGTGAACCGAAGCCATTTAGCTCCAATGAAAATTTCTCCCATGTCTCTTTGTGCTGAGTCGTTTTCTCTCCATAATCTCATCTGCTTCTTGTTGGTTATATTTCTATAAAATATTTCCAGTTATTCATAATTTTTAAAATTTCCCACAAAAAATTATATGCACTGTTATATATACACCCAAACCTTTTTTTACACGGTAGATACGTTCCAGTGGATACCGTGTATAAAAAATAAACGCGTAAAAAAAGACAAATATTATGTAAATGTATAAACAAACTGAAAAGATATATGGACATACCTAGGATTGAATAATTTTAAAAAAACCCACAGATTCAATTCAATAGTATACACAGAGTTTTTATTTTATTTCATTTTATGATTATAAAAAAATAAAGAAAAAACTTAAAAATTCTCTTACAATTATACAAATAAAATTAGTTATCAAACTCTTAAGACAATTAGGAACGGAATTATTTTCAATAAAAAATTTTTTGATTTTATTCGGAGCCAGTTTCTGATAGCAAGCGCATTCTCTTTTGCTGGGGTGGCTCAATATCAGTCTTGTCAGTAGAAATACTTATTACTTCTACATCTTCAGAAGCTGCTTCTGGCGCTGGTTTATTTCTTTTAACAGCAAATTCTGTTGTAGTGCGTTGTGATCCAACTTTGGAAAGCTCTTTATAGAGCTCTCTGTATCTATTTCAATTATGTTATCACATGTCAAAAAGTGTTCTGCCAGTGTTCTATTTGCCATTTGAAGGCCGTCAAGTATCAACTTGGCAGTTATTGGACTTTGAATTTCACTCTCATCAGTTTGACATTTTGATCTTCATTTCCCAGCGCAATCATCAATATCTCTTCTTCATCTAGAGCTTTATCAACAATTATTTCGTTTATATCTTCAATGATAGGATTATCAAACTCTTCACCACCTGAATTATCATTCGCACAAGTGTCTTTGTCTTTGACGCGTTCTGGCTAAATTCTCTTCCAACAGGGATTTAAAGTTGATGGTTTTATTTGCATGTTTTATGCAATCTATAATCGAAAAAAATTATGCCACATTATTTTTTATGCACAAACTGGGAGTTAAACGGGATTAAACAATTTTATCCGTATAAAAAGGAGCGAACAAAAAAAAAACGGTAAATTTGTCAAAAAAAAAAACCGTGTTATTTCAAATTCCCGTAAAAAAAACCGTGTAAAAACAGGTTTGGGTGTACTCACAAATTTTTCTATATTTGCCTTTTAAAACTTACCGCGAAAAAAATACAACAGCTAGTGAGCTGTTGTAAGTTTTTGACAGTTGTGACAACACATAAAAACAACTGTTGCAAATCATAATCGCAATTTAAAAAGTACAACATTTAGTTTACAACTGTTGTAAACCATAATCGGGGCCTAAATTTAAAATACTTTTCGAGCAATTGTTTAAAATTTGTTGCGAAATTCTACTCCATGTCCAAGTCCAAAAGATGAAATGCATCTTTTATAGTTAACATCTTAATAGAATTTAGAAATTCTGTTCGTTTTCTAGCCACTAATGCCAAGAGACTGTATATATAATAAATTTGTTATTTTAAAAACATTCTGCTCCATGGGCTGAATTAACGATGTGTGACGTAGGGTGGCAAAAACATTGCACAAATGAATCCGTCATCAGAAATTTATCAATATAAACAGGATTCATCGGCATTATAAGGCTGATGTTCACAAGGAGAGATTTCTTTCTTTTTTGCTTTTAACTTTTCTTTAAGTGGGTTAACATGTTGAGGCTGCGCAGAAAGCTTTTCTCCGGAAATTTTAAGAAGGCGAACACCAAGTCTTTGTTTAAATTTTTGAAGCCATCGGTCACTGAATTTAAAACCACGATCATTTCTTTTAATTTAATCGAGAGTTTCTAAAGATTTCACAGTTTAAAAACAGATTAAAAAAAAAATATATACCCTGTGGAAAAATAAATTTGTTCACGTTTCTGAGACGTTCACACTTTCGAGTGCTCAAGTTTTCGCGAGTTCACTGTATTAAAATCTCTAGAAATTTGGAGTAGCCTTCCCAAGGCGAAGTTGAAATAGTTGTTGGCAAGAAGTAAAATATCGGGTGGGCAATCTATCGCTTATTTCGAATCTGGCAATATTTTTGTCACAAAATTCAGTAATTTCACATGGGTCGCGATGTGGGGGCTTAACCTGTTTGGGCTTGTGGTGCATAACTAAGAGTTACCCTAAATCGTGAGAGGACTGTTTTTGATGTTGCCGCAATCTAGTAGGTAGTGTGTTTTCTTATTAGACTGAACTCTCGAGTTCAAACCCCAGGTCAGAGATCAAAACGAAAATATGAAAATACTTCTCGGCGACAAAAACTCTGAGAGTAAATAAAATTGCAATGAACAGCTTCTCGAAAATCTGTAGTTCGGAGTTGTCCTTAGACTGTAGGTACCGCCACTACCAATTATGTATGTATGTATTGTTTCCGAACTGATGTATTTTAGGTGATGCTCTCACTATCACGTATAACTTCTCTACCCCTAATCTGGAGTACTAAGCGATCCATACTCATCAGATGATTTGCAGTCAGGGATCTAATCCGACTATATTATAACGGAATTAAATTCAGAAATATCTCACAAATTTCAGGTTCTGTGGCCCTAGTGCCTTATACGCATTAAAGAGGCGAGCTGACAAAAATTAACAAAATGCTATTAATTACAATGAAATATAAATTAAAAGTACATAAGGGCAATGAAAGTTATTCCATATTTTCTAGTAAAATTTTGTTTCAATTGGAGATTGGATTAAATCGAGATTCTATTGAAAGATTTGAAACTATCAGGAAAAGTTATTAAATTCTAGGCTACCCATATATTCTATGCGCTGTTTTGTCTCTTCCAGCCTTCAGCATGCTACTGCTAAATTCATGTTGTTTCTAGTGTTTATTACGAGTATATTTTGATTCCGTGAAAATTTTATTGTGTGATATCCTAAAAGTTGAAGTTTGTATGTATCATAAATTGGTAACACCGATTTACATACGTTTTCATCTAAAGATATTCATAGTAGAATACGTTAAAGGAAGATCATGTACGACTTTCAGGCCTTTATTTTGCATGCGTTGTAGTGTTTTTAGTAGCTCCGTAGTTTCTTTTTACAATCATATACACCCTTGCTCAAAATAATAGATACACCTTATTCTAAATATTATAAAGAAACGTTAACTATAAAAATTCCCTCAAAAAAGCAGCGAAAACTATTTTTTTTATTGTAGTTCCATCCGACTACATCTTAAATACGAAAAATTTTATAGGTACACGCATTTATTTAACCCTTTGACGGACACCAAAATTTTAGGAGGCCTTCCCGTGGGACACTTGCTGTATCTCCGTTATTCGGCAAGATACAATTTATGACGTGTATACACGTCATGTCCCCCCAGAAACCCTTGTTATGACGTCTATAGGCGTCAATGTCCGTCAAAGGGTTAAATATAAAAAGCGAAATTTCGATGAAACCATAAAAATTGTTGATCATAATAATAGATACACTTCAACTTATTTATAATTTTTTCCATAATAAAATAAATTTTTGAGTGATTTATCATTGTGTTTATGTGAAACGGTATGAATAATTTCATTTTGATATAAAATTACATAAAAATCGAAAAATATTATAAAGGAAATGGAAGGAAATTATCATTGCACTGAAAAAGAGAAAAAAGTTGTTAAAACCATGAGAAATCGCGGCAAATCATTGCGAGAAATTGCGAAGACCTTAGGAAGAACTTTACAGTTTGTGCAAAATGCTTTAAATGACTTTGCCATCGTTTCCAAGCGAATTTTTTTTTGTTTCATCGCTTGAGATTATCTTTTGTTACTTTTTCCGCTATGTTCTGTTTGTTCTGTTCTATTATTGTATTCCCTCTTCCGTTTTCTCATTAGTAAAAATTTTCCAGCAATGTTTTCCTGAAAGATTAGCTTGTACAAATCGACGACGAATTGTCTTGGACTAATTCGAATAAAAATCCCAGCAGAAATAGCATCAGAGGAAGTAATGTTTTGCCAATACGAGTATCCGAGCTGATTTTCTTAGGTCTGCCTCGAGATTCTTTCATTTGTTTTTTGGTTAAAGCATTTTGCACAAAGTGTATAGTTCTTCCTAAGGTCTTCGCTATTTCTCGCAATGATTTGCCGCGATTTCTCCATTTCGTTTATAATATTTGCCGCGATTTCTCTTGGTTTTAACAACTTTTTTCTCTTCTTCAGTGCAATGATAATTTCCTTCTATTCCCTTTATAATATTTTTTGATTTTTATGTAATTTTATATCAAAATGAAATTATTCTTACCGTTTCACATAAATCACTCAAAAATTTGATTTAGTATGGAAAAAATTATAAATATGTCAAGTGTATCTATTATTATGATCAACAATTTTATGATTCATCGAAATTTCACTTTTTATATTTAAATAAATGCATGTACCTGTCAAATTTTTCGTATTTAAGATGTATTCAGATGGAACTACAATAACAAATAGTTTTGGTTGTTTTTTTCGAGGGTATTCTTACAGTTACCGTTTCTTTAATATTTGAGAATAAGGTGTATCTATTATTTTAAGCAGATGTGTATGATTGCTAAATACTTTAAGTGACTTTGATCTAGTGCATTATAGATCAAAAATTTCATATTTACATCGAATTTGTTTATAAACCTGTACAATTTTTACATATTTTTGACTTAAGATATTGAATATGTAGGTCCGAGACATAGCTGCCAGATAAATGAGTCATCAAATCGCCAAATATTTGAGAAAAAAATCATCAAAATCGTCAAAGACATTCATGGCAATTGTAAACAAATCGTCAGAAAAAATAAATAAATAAATTGAAAGGTTTTATAAACAAAAACATAAAAAGTTAATGTTAAGCAGTAATAATATTGCATTATCTATACCCATGTGTGGTGTAAATATTAGGGATTCAGAAGATCTTTAACTTTATGGGCAGGACACATTTTTCAGTGCCTTGATTTCTTAAGACGTTGCAATAAATACTTTACTTCATCTGATCTACTTGGCAATTATACCATTTATAACCGACCGAAAATGGAATACAAATCTCATGTAAGAGTTGGCCATTAACGTTTATTTTGAGGCTTCATAGACCGTGTACAGGAGAGGCCGTAATAGCTCGTCAATTACAATAGTGTTCCAACTACATTGATTCATTGGAGCATCGTTGCGATGTGGCTTGCGTTTCAATGTTCTATCGCTATTACAATGGATATTTATCTCGCCAAATAAGGGGATTTGTTTAAGAAAATCATGTATTCCTACATAACACTCGTCTGTCTCGGTCAACACATCAATAAGTTGTCGATTGACCAGTGGATCGCGTACTTTGTTTGTTAGACGGAATCTTCGAATGTGGAACTTCCTTCCTGCAGAGATCTTTCCTGTTACTTATGGTACCAAAATATTCATATTTGGTGTCCATAAACACTGCTCCCTCTTTCTTCATTCCTATAATATATTTTCCGAGTTCCAAAAATAATGCCATTTCCTGTTGTGTTGGTCGTATGAAAAACAACAAAAGAAAATAATGGCATTTGCCTTTGTTCTTCCTATGGCTATAATCAAATTTTTAAAATTGCCTGCAACGTCATATGATAATTTTTGTTATCAACTACGATGTTATTTAGGAGTTGAAATTTTTTAGCTTTTCGGGAATTCAAACGGCATAAAATACAGAAAAATCATGACAGGTATTCGAAAATGACTTAAAAATATAATACTTTACACCTTTTTATACAAAGCATAAGGAAGCCTTTAATTTATCAAAGTAAAATGAACGTGAAAGTAGAAAATGAACATTTTTAATTGCTAAAAATAGTCAAAATAAGGGCATAATCGTCAAATCTGGCAGCTATGGTCCTAGACTAGGTTGCTTTGCAATTCAGCATATTTTTTTAATATTCTCAATAATAAGCAAACATGGGTAATTAGCATTCCATTACTTTTTGTTTGGACTCAATATTAGCCATACCATCCCAGATCTGCTACGAAACTTTAAAGTTGTTCTGATCGATTTTGCTTTTGTACCTAAATTTGTAAACGGTAGATAGACAGTTGTTTAAGTGTCTGCACGAGTATATACTTATTTACTTACTTACTTAAATGGCCATTAACAACTCGATTGACGGATTTCGGCCTGCCGCAACAAATCCTTCCAGGCGCTTCTGTTTCTTGCGCGTCTACGCCAGTTGGTCTCTCCAATCGATGACAGGTCTTCCACGATTTGGTCGTTCCAACGGATTCTTTGCCGACTTCCGCATATCCTCGCATCAAATACTCGTCTCCCCGACGGAGCATCCTCCCCCATTCGAACGATATGGCCGAGCCAGCGCAGTCGCTGGATACTAATACGCTGCACAACGTCTATGTCGTTGAAAAGCTCATACAGCTTACAGTTGGATCGGATACATTAATTAAGTATTAGTTTTGTCTTACGAGAGTGGTCTCTGCTAATCAATTGCCTAGTGATCTGTAGTGCCTGTATATAGGATATATAAATATCGCCATAAAATATTTTCTTGATGAACTCAATTCGGAGATTTGATATACTTTAGACCATTTGTCCATGTGTTTAACATTAAAACACTATTTGTCAGGGTAGTAATCAGGGTAGGGTCTGTCTCATTCAAATGCCTGTTGAATGTGCAAAAACACTGCACAGTAATGTTTTTTCTTTATCGATTAATACATGTCCGATGTATTTAATGGTCTAGTGACATTGCTCGATGTCATGTGCATATGGAATGCCAATAGGAATGGAAAAAATAAAAAAAAGAACAAAGAAAACAATCACAGTCTACAGTAATTTACGGGGTGTCACCATCGAATCGCTTGATCAGTGTCGTATCGGTTTGTAATGATATTGCGCATAAAGTTTGAAAAATTTATAATTTTTTTTTATAATTTAAGGCTACTGCAAACTTCATTTTTGTTAAGAAATTAACAAACCGATATCAATACTTTTAATCGCTTTATAAAGGACTGATTAGGTAATTCAAGATTAAAATTCAAATTCAATTAGAATTTTTAAATTTATTCTGAATGTATTGACTACGATCTAAAGATAAATAACAGACTGCCAAAGATTTTTTAAGATAGATTTTAATATTAGATCAGCAGCAGATTTATAATTTGTGAAATTGGAATTGTATGAGTATGTATATGTACATATGCATCAAATATATGATATGAATATCGAAAAACTAATTCCATATTTCTAATTCGCTGGACTGGATTATAAAAACACCCACGGAATGCATAAAAACGATACGAAAGACTGTCTATTGATTTTGAAAATATTTGTCTCATTCACTTCAATATTGTATTTTGTATTTGGTATTGTACAAGCATAAGCTAACCACATTAAATACATACATATGTATATACATATATATATATATATATATATTTATACAATACGATAATAAAGAATACCAACAAGTATGTATGCATGTATGTATGTATGTAAGTTTTCGATTGTGTGTTAAGACGGCATATCATAAGAAGTAAAGCGCTGGTAAACTATTAAAAAGGCACGCATAAACAATGGATGTATAAATGATAACTTTTATCCTAAGACAATCCTTTACATACAATGGTAAATATCAGCAAGCAAGTAAGCAGGCAATCTTCGCATATGTGAAGAAGACTGCTTAGCAGTACGTTAAAATTTAAGACAGGATTCTGAACGCGCAACTTCTGAACTTCTGATGTTGAAATGGTTACGAATACGTTGTGTTACCCTTTATGTGTTACTGCTGTTGATGATGATGATGAGGACAATGATTCCTTTATTGTTCATATTGTTCTCAATATTTTTACGAGTACTGCTGATGGTGCTGCTCTTGATTTTGATGTTGACGTTGACGACAACGACAACGACGACGTTGGTGATGGCGGTGGTATAAACAGAGCATACCATCCGTACATGCAAGTTCTTTATGTTGCGAGTATAAACATTGTCACTGTCAAAAGATGAATTTACGTTTAAACTTTTAGGCAAAGGAAACAACAAGAATACAAAAACAAAACGAAATATAATAATAAATAAAAGAATTGTATTAAAGAAAACCTTGAATTTCAATGAGGCTTTATGAATCATAATGAACCCTTCAAAATTAAACCTTTTTTTCTTTATATTTTTTTTGTTTGTTTGTTTGTTTCGACAAAAAGAAACAAAAACCAAAACGGCAACAACAAATGGAAATAAAACAATATGGTGACTGCAGTGAATTGAAATTGTAAATTATAAATAAAAACGTCTGAAAATCTCGCTATTGATTGTATTATATTTATGTGCTTCATTTAGGTCTTGCTCTTCTTTTTCCTCTTCTCATTGTTAGGGATTAAAACAAGAAAGTACACACGATCTTTAAGTATTCTAAGAAAAATGTTTTCGCGGTATAATTGTAGATTAGTTTGAAACAAATGATTGGAAGAACAGAAATCCAAAACTAAAAAACAACAACTACAAGAAAAGCGATCGAAAAATAAGTAAAAAAAAGAAAAATTAAATAAATTTATGCATTTGTATTTCCTTTTTTTTTGTTTTTTTTTTATTACACATTTCATTAAAAAATTAATATATTTATGTATGTATGTACCTTTTTATGTACATATATCACCAATTTTCATACAAACATACATATGCTGTAAAATATCGCTCCTTTATTGCAACATAGTCATATCTCAAAAAATTAAAAATTTTTAGTTACTTAAAACTGCTCTTTTAGACCATCTGTATATGTTGAAAAAAAAAATCAGTTTTATATCCCAAGCTGAACCGCAGTTATAGCAAAAAGTTTTTGCGGCAATTAGATCATAGGACTTATTTCTTGAAAACTTAAATCGCATTTTGCCAAGTTCAAGTTTTGTTGAGATATGACAATGCTGCAATAAAGTAGCGATATGTATGTATGTATATAGCTGACAAGAAAAATATTTTTAACTACCAAGTCCTACAGACATTGATAACATCTTTAGTAGGTCTCTTGCATATATCGAATCTTATAAATTTATCTGTTTCCTTTACAATACACGCTACAGCACTGAGTCGCCTGTAAATTGACTCCAAATCAGTGTTTCAAAATTAAAATTTTAAAATGGCCCTCAACTGTAAAATTGGATCGTGTAGGCTACTGCATGGCCAGCCGATGCAGCCTTTTGAATGCAATTTTTTTCCATTATTAACCGGATGAATTGTATTTTCAAATAAAAAAAGAAATTTGAGAAAATATTCAGTAGTTTTTTTAAAGCATTTTCCAAAAAAAAAGTTAATAGGCAGACCCTTTAGTTAATTCAAATATAGAAATAGCCGGACTCTGTTATTTCGACACAAACTTATATACAATCGACAGCCACCTTATTTGTTTGAGAGATTAATATTTTCTAGGTTGAATAGAGGGAACAGAATAAACTCTATGAAATATAACAAGGCCATCTATCAACAACATTTTTTTTTCATACCATTCGTCTCTGGAACCAACTTCCCCCTCAAATACAAATGATCAGCAATGCAAAGCATTTCAAAACAGCCATTTTCAAGCAGTTTATTTAGTTAATATTCTCTAAATGTGTTTCCCTTTAGTTTTATTATACATACTTGTGATACTCTTCTTTTAATTCTTTTGCAATAAGAATATTTCTTTTTCCTGTTCTTTACTTAAATTTCCTTTTTGTTTTCTTACATTTTTTAATTTTTTGATTTTTCTGTTAAATTTTGTCAATTTAGTTAAAATAAATTGTTTACAATAAATGTTAGTAACAATTCCTAAGCAATACTGAAATATAAGATTTAATCGTGTTGTATTGTTTTGAACAAATAAATAATTAAAGGAAATATTTTTATGGTACAAAATAAGAAAAAAAAATCATTACTTCCATTTAACCGCTGTGGCATGGGGTTTATTAATTTTTGTAACTTATCTTGGGGAATTTCGCCACAGCTTTTTATTAAAGCTTATTTCAGCTCTTTTAAGGAGTTATAAGTCATTTCACTTTTGTGTATTTCGGCACTTAAAATTCCCCAGAGGTTTTCGACAGGATTTAGATCGGGACTAAGTCCTGGCCAGCCCAAAACAGCTATATCTTTTTCTTCAAAAAATGCTTTGATCCTTTTGGCTACATGTATAGAGGCGTTGTCTTGCTGAAAAGTAAAATTATTTCCATAATTTTCTTCAGCAAATGCAACGAAAACATTGTCCAGTAATTCCACATACATAGTTCTCCGCATTTATTTTATGAGAAATAAAACAGATTAGAGAACATGCTTTATATCCAAAAGCAATCCATGTCATTACAGATCCTTCCTGAAAATTACGTGCTATTCTGGTCCGCGTATCACCTCCTTTTTCCCTCTAATAATATTTGTATCCATCTGGTTCAACAAGGTTGAATTTATTTTTCATCACTGAATATAATACTCCGCCACTCTTTTTCCTAAAATTTGTATTTAGTGATCAAATAATTTTGTACGGTCGTCTTAGATATCTCAATTCTGTTTGCTATAAACCTTATTGAATGCCGATTTTCCCTCAACAATTCAATCTGGGTAAGTTCTACTAACGAAAGTTGGGTTCCAGGGTGTATTTCTACCTAAAATTCAATAATTTTCACACAAAAAAAAAATTATTTAACTGTTTAAATAATAATATTCTTTTATACTTACGCCAAATAATATATTTTCCACAAAAAATTTTGTTTCAGTTGTAATTTATTGGATAAAGATCTGTTAAAAATTTAATCTAATGCCACATAGTAATTAGATATTTCATGTGAAAACATGAGAAAAAAGAGAATGTAAAAAATAACGGTAAGTTCATGATGTCGATATCAGAGAAGTTATTATTTTTGAGAAGAGAATTCATGCAGCGTTGTAATAAGTAGTATTAAAAATTAAAGTTCAAAACATGTAAAATAAATTTGTACCAAATATTTTCTTCCTTGGCTGTAATCACTACAACCTTTCAATCGATATTACGACCTAGCTTCTCACACGACTTATGTTATGTGCATTAATATATACATGAGTGGCGGGACCTAAAGTCGGCTCCGAACGACAATTTTGGTTGAGAAGCTCTTCGTGGCAATTTTATTTACTCGCAGAGTTTTTGCCGGAAACCTGCAGAGAGTCAGTCGTCGAAGAAATATCTTTTTTCATACAGTGAGCAAAAAAACAACTTGTACATCTTTTAAAATAAATAAAAGTTTTTTTAAATTGAAATTATTTTAACAATATGGGACATATTGTATATAAAAATTAAAGGAAATATTCTCTCTTTCTAAATGCATATTTGATCTTTTAGTTTTTATTAAACGCACAGAAGATTTCTCTTATGATAAGAGAAATTACTTTATTTCACGGCAAAAAAAATAGTTGTACACTCATTATGTTGTTGAAAAAAAAGCACCGTTATAATTTCTTTGTACAAAAAATGATACATTTGAGTCTAAAATCAGTGAACGTGTTTATTTAAGCCAATCTGTTGTTTATTAATTCGTGGTAATAAATGAAAACATGGCGAAAAAACAAATGTCGAAAGATTTAAAAGAAATTATCATAAAACTACATAAGGAAACTAAATCAATTCGTGAAATCGGTAAAATAGTGAATAAACCGCATAGTACGGTCCATTATGTTATAAAAACATTCCAAACAAATGGATCTTTGGAAAGACCTAGTGGGGGTGGCCGCCCCAAAAAAATTAACACTGCTCAAGTTGAAAGGAAAATACTTAATTTTGTGAAAAAAGACCCGAAAATTTCCGCTGTTAAAATAGCAAATGAGTTAAATCCGAAATAGTCGATGTGACTCCACAAACTATAAGGAACTTCCTGCACACCCAAAATTTAAAGGCATACGCAGTTCGTAAGAAGCCTCTTCTTTCTAAAACAAATATAAAAAAACGACTTGCATATGCCAATGACTATGTAAACAAAAGTAATGATTTTTGGGAACAAGTAATTTTCACTGACGAGTCCAAATTTAATATTTTTGGTAGTGACGGCCGAAAAAACGTGTGGAGAAAGGAAGGAGAAGCGTTAAATCCACGTAATATTATACATACCATTAAACACGGAGGTGGAAATGTAATGGTTTGGGGTTCTATGAGTGCAAATGGAGTAGGAAACCTTGTATTTGTAGAAGGAAAAATGAACAAAATAGACTATTTAAATATTTTAAAAAATAATTTGGTCCAATCTGCCGAAAAGATGGGTTTGAAAGATGGTTTTGTATTCGTACAAGACAATGATCCAAAGCAATCGGCCGCTTTAGTAAAGGAATGGTTGCTTTACAACACAAAAAAAGTTCTTCTTCACCCTCCCCAAAGCCCCGACTTAAATCCGATCGAGCATTTGTGGGCTCACATGAAAACCAAATTGAAGGATTACCATATTTCCGGGAAAGAAACCCTCAAAAATGCTCTAAAGGATATATGGAACTCTATTCCCGCCGAAGTAACAAGGAATCTGGTGCATTCAATGCCAAGAAGACTTCAGGCTCTTAAAGATGCCAAAGGTCATCATACAAGATACTAAAAAGCTTTTTATTTGTTTATTTTTTATATTTATAACTCTTTTTTCCTGTCTGTACAAGTTTTTTTTTGCCGGCGAATATTGGCATACTCTTGCTTTTGTTTTTGGTTTTCCTTTATATGTGATAATTATGAAAATTAATTTAATGTACAATTAAATATGGATCTCAAACTATATTTTTTATTCAATAAATATAAAACTATCATCATACTTTTTACATTATATTTAAATTTGTTTTAATTTTTCAAGTGTACAAGTTGTTTTTTTGCTCACTGTATCTCGTTTTGATGCCTGACGTGGGTTACGAACCCAGGCTTTGACGTCTAATAAGCCAACACACTACCTACGAGACTACGGCGACTACAACAAACTTATGTTTGTGTTTATTTATCTAAAATAATTAATTCCTTAATTTTTCACAACCTTAAAATCACATTACTTACATTTTTATATTAAAAAAAAACTCCGATATATGCGAGTAATTCATTAGGAAGGGAACCATTTAAGCACAATGTCTTGCCAAAGTAGCCCTAAATAGTCTTTTCTCCTTTTGTTATACTTAACAAATTATATTCGTTTGTTTAGAATACAGAGTGGAAGCCAAATATCCTCATTGATGTCTTTTGAATCCATTATTGCGAAATTGATTTGCTTAGTGCGAATGCCTGAATCTAATATTGGTTACTACAACTCTACGGATATTGGCATTGCTTCTGATCTCAATGACAATGGCTTTGAATTTGCGAACATCACCCTTTTGGAGTTTGCGTTGGAGTCCAAAATTTCTAAAGATTATCCTTGACTACATTGTAATATATACGATTATATTACATATGTGGCACCCTGTCATTCTATTCCTTTTAGTTTTTGAATTCTCTATGTCATTGCTATACTACAATATTCATTTTTTAACAGTTAGAATTGCATTCCTAACTTTCCTTTATTTTACGTCGTTCAACCGTTTAGACAGTCACTATTCGACACGCGTTTTTTTAAATAATTAAACATAACTTTTTATAATAAATTTAAATTTTATTTTTAAGAATATTTTTGAATTTGTAAACGCCAAGATTCATTTATTTGGTAATTAACAAAATTACTTAAAATTGGTGACTCCGACGTGATCTTGGCTCAAAAATATTTTTTTGTTAATCATAAACGAAATTTCGTTCGCACGTATTCAAGGGCATTGACTAACGGTCATAACGGTACTCACCACATTTTTTTGGAAAAATGACTGTGGCGAACGACAACGAAAAGCCAACATTTTTCAACACAGCAACGGCAATTGAAACGCCTCATCAACGACCCGATTTTCCTGTTACCGCCAACGTATCAGCAGTGTACGCGCGTCTTCCATTGCCACAAATGGTCAGTTCAAACATTGAATCATGGTTTACGACCATGGATTTTTGGTTCATGGCATCTGGAATCTCGAGTGACAAGCAAAGGACGGCGACTTTTTGGCTGCCCTAGATCCAAGCGTTATTTCGCAATTGTCAGAGGTTATTGCAGAAATGCCTCAAAATGACAGGTATAAACATATTCGCGAGAAAATAATTTATCACTTCGCAGACAGTGAACAACGGTTACTCTCAGAGCTGCCCCTAGGTGACAAGAAGCCGTCAGAGCTTTTTTATGAAATGCGACGAGTGGCTAGAAATGCGCTGGGAGAGACCGTTATTAAAGGGTTGTGCATAAAACGGCTTCCCGATATTGTGCAACCTGTCGTAGCCGCGTCGAGTGGTACCGTTGCTGAGTTTACTAGAATTGCGGATTCAATCGTCGATGCCATGTCCACCAGCCAGATTAATACCGTCACAAAAAAGGTCCCTAACGAAATCGACGAATTGCGCGCAGCTGTTCATAACCTCACAAAACAATTTGAAAAGTTTACAGCCCGATCACGTTTGCGTAGCCGAGTTCACTCTCAACCACGTGCACGACTACAAAATTTTCCTACAAGCAGTTCAAGTAACAATGACTACCCTCTTGCAACAATAGACGAATGCTGGTATCGTAAAAAATATGGCCGAAGTGCACAAAAGTGTAGAAGTCCATGCCGACACAAACGCAGTTCAGTTAAGACTGTAACAACCAACGCACTAAAAAAATCTGATTGAAGCCAGGCGCACGTGGCACAGTACAGCGGAAACCATGCCACGAAAAGCTTAATTTTCCGCCTACAGGTAAGAGACTCAATTACAAAGCAAACATTTCTAATAGACACAGGTGCTGACGTGTCCGTTTTACCTCTTACCTTTACAACCGTCGGCATTGAACCCACCGCAACGAAATTATATACAGCAAATGGTTTACCAATAAAAGTTGTGGGTCAGAAACGAATTCGTTTAAGTCTTGACCTGAATCGTAAATTCGAGTGGTGTTTTCTTATAGCAGACGTCACAAGCCCAATCATCGGTACTGACTTTTTACGATTTTACAACTTATTGATTGACTTGCGCCGCAATCGCCTCATCGACCCTACGACTGGCAACCATCAGCCTTCGACGACATTTTCTCATCTGAGCGCCTATGAAATAAAAACATTTAACCCATTTTATGATATATTGCGTGATTTTGCCGATATTTTAAAAATTAAACCATATGGTACGACTACAAAGTCAACAATTTTCCATCGAATTGAAACAACTGGCCAACCAGTGCACTCTCGAGCCCGACGCCTATCACCCGAGAAATTAGCTGCAGCACGAGCTGAATTTAACGTTTTATTAAAAGCTGGCATTTGCCAGCCTTCAAGTAGTAATTGGTCTAGCCCACAGCACATGGTGCAAAAACCCAATGGCTCGTGGAGACCATTGGTGACTACCGCTCGTTAAACGCCCAGACCGTCCGTGACCGATATCCGCTTCCGTACTTATCCGCCTTCACAAATAACCTCTACGGTAAGAAAATATTCTCGAAGATTGACCTTCAAAAGGCCTTCCATCAGGTGCCCGTTTCTCCCGAGGATGTCGCTAAAACAGCCATTATAACACCTTTTGGCCTCTATGAGTTTAAATTTATGACCTTTGGACTCTGCAACGCAGCGCAGACTTTCCAAAGGCTAATTAACGAGGTACTACGAGGTTTAGATTGCGCCTTTGCATATGTAGACGACATATGTGTGGCTTCAACGTCAGTCGAACAGAACCGAAAAGACCTGATAGACGTTTTTAAAAGGCTACGGGACAATAATTTAGCTATAAATGTGGATAAGTGTGAATTTGGAAATACAGAACTAAAATTTCTTGGCCATTTTGTAAATGGTGAAGGCATACGACCCCTACCCGAGCGAGTTGCTGCGATACGTGACTTTCCTAAGCCCACACTCGCTAAGGAGTTGAAAAGGTTTCTAGCAACAATTAATTTTTATAAAAGGTTTTTACCAAGTTCTTCGATAAATCAAGCGAAACTGCAAAGGTTAATAAAGGGCAATATAAAAAACGATTGCACGGTGTTAGAGTGGACTCATGAAACTGAGGAGGTGTTCGTTAAATGCAAGAACGAATTAAGTGATGCCGCTTTATTTGCACATCCAGTTAAAAACGCAGAATTAGCGCTGTTTGTTGATGCCTCCGATATTGCAGTCGGTGCTGCTCTTCATCAATGCGTGAACGGTTGTCTTCGGCCTCTAGGATTTTACTCATAGAGATTATCGACCGCGCAACAAAAATACAGCACGTACGATCGTGAGTTAACAGTCATATATCAAGGTATTTGTCATTTTCGTTACATGTTGGAAGGCAGAAGCTGTTATATTGTAACCGACACCGACAGTTTGAATCTTCAATTTTTACCGAACTTACATGGCTGATTGGCGCCTCCCATCTTCGTACAACGCCTTATCACCCCGAATTCAACGGTTTAATAGAGAGATGGCATCGTGTGTTTAAAGCTCCTATCCGTTGCAACGATCCTGCAAAATGGGTTCACAGCCTCCCATCTATTTTGCTTGGACTACATGTCGTTTTTAAACCAGATATCAACGCAACTCCCGCAGAGCTTGTGTATGGTACAAATTTAAGAATTCCCGGAGAATTTTTCAATACCAAGGCAACAGTACCAACCAGTGAGGTTGTTTCACAATTTCGATTGGCAAACCAGAAGCTCAGACCAACAAACACATCGCATCATACAACACCAAAAGCCTTCGTCAGTCCTTCTTTAAATTCATCATCTCACGTTTTTGTAAGAAGTGATACTATACGGCCATCACTCACTCACCCATATGATGGCCCATTTAGAATTATTCGAAAGAGTACTAAATATTTTACGATTCAAAATGGCAACCGATACGTAAAAATAAACATCGACAGACTCTAGCCAGCCTTTATCGAGTTTCCAGATGAAAACATCTTCCTACAAGAAAATCAACGCCAGGGAAAATTACAAGTTACACAACCTGATCATAACGACGTCGACACCGATGACCAAGTACCTCAACCCAACCATGACCCAATAACAACTCAAGCTTTTCCTTTGCAAAAAGATGAGCATACTACAACGCAGCATAATTCTTCAAGTTAATCGCCGAAATCTACCAGCAACGGCAGACGTGTTAATCTTCCAGTAAGATTCCGGTAGCTTTCATCTAGCCGGGGAGTAATATGGCACCCTGTCATTCTATTCCTTTTAGTTTTTGAATTTTCTATGTCATTGCTACATTACAATATTAATTTTTTAACAGTTAGAATTGCATTCCTAACTTTCCTTTTTTTACGTCGTTCAACCGTTTAGGCAGTCACTATTCGACACGCGTTTTTTTAATATAATTAAACATAACTTTTTTTAATAAATTTAAATTTTATTTTTAAATAAAGAATATTTTTGAATTTGTAAACGCCAAGATTCATTCATTTGGTAATTAACAAAATTACCTAAACATATATTTGACGACATCACAATTTCCTTCAATGTGGAAACATGCGAAGATTATCCCCATACCAAAACATGACAAAAGTTACAGACCAATTGCGATTCTTCCATACTTGTTCAAGATTTTTGAACGTATAGTCCATGGTCAGATCAGTAAATACTTATGTGATAACTCACTACTAAATAGCAGACAATCTGATTTCAGACCTAAACATAGCTGCGTTACAACTTTAGTGGATGTTGTAGAGGAGTTGAGGTCAAAACTTCTAGATCACTCGAAACTTTTCGATACTGTTGGTCATGACATTCTTTGTCACAAGTTGAAAACTACATTTAAATTTTCAACTATTACGTACATGGATAATATAAGTTAGACAGTATACGATGGTGATGTAAAATCACTTCGGTGCGGAGGACTCACTGCGGAATACAAATGTCTGCCGATGACGTCCAACTCTACATTAGCTGTATTAAATCTGACATAGACAATTGTATACTGAAACTGAACCAGGACCTCGGCAATATATTTAAATGGGCTACTGCAAATGGTCTTTGCTTAAATGCGAGTAAATCTAAGGATACCATAATTGGTAAAGTAGACCTCTTGTCAGACCTACTGCCACCATTAGTTGTTGGAGACCCGCCCATAGCATTGAAACAATGTGCCAAGAACTTAGGTATTATTTTTAATAGTCAACTTTCCTGGACTAATCACGTTAATACTATTTGTGAGAAGGCGTACACTATGTTGAGGAATCTCTGTATGACTCAATCTTTTACACCGTTTAATATACGTTTGCTCTTGGCGAAAACATATCTGATTCCTACTCTCTTGTATGGGTGTGAGCTCTTTGCGGGTTTGGACTCTGTTAGCAAAAACAATCTTAATGTAACTTAGAACAACATAGCAATATAGAATATCGAATATGACACTGGAAAACCTTTTTTAAATGTCGTATGCTGATTTCCCTACACAAGATTATCTATGCATTTAAGGGAACCAAATTATCTATTTAGAAAGCTTCAATTTTCAAGACCTAACAGAGGCTACAGGATAAACTCCATAAGATATCGGAAACAAGTGTCTGAAAGGCACCTTTTTATTAATGCGATTCGTTCGTGGAACAAACTTCCCCCTGAAATTCAATTGTAAAGCAATGTAATGCAGTTTAAGAAAGCAATTTCAACACACTTTTCTCATATTTAAATTACTTCACATGCTCGGCTAATTTAAATTTAATTAATATAATTTTGCTTTCTTATGAAATTTTATATATGTATGTACACCTATCCCGCGCTATGCACGGAAGATTGGTTCAATAAAAAACCGTGTAACCCGAAAAATTCAGTTTTATATGGAAAAACCGTGCTAAACGAAAATCACTCTAAAAAGTCCTTTTTGTCAGTTTTTAATATGATGTATAACAAACAAATTGAACGAAAAATAAATATTAATATATTTGCATATATTTATGTTGGCATATACGAGAGGTGTGCACAAGACATTCTGCTAGCTTACCCTTCACCGAATGCAATACTGTAGTGTACTCTTTTCTGTTGCTCTTGATTTTACGAGTGCACTGAAATGTGTATTTCTCATTTATTCAATGCATACAACAGCTCTAGTTTGCCTGTGAATTAACGGAACTATACTTTGTGTTGTAAGAGCATATTTTACTACTGAATCTACATTTTCAGTATTGCCATACGAATATCAGTAGTGTAAAAAAAGTAGTAGTTAAAAAAAAGGTTTTTCCCAAGAAATAAAAAGTTTAGATGGCAATGCTGGCGAGCAAACAAAGAGCAAACCATTCGGACCTTTCTTATTCATTGTTGTGAGTAGGTTACGATTTTACGTGCGCGGGTGATTTAAATATAATAATTTAAAAACAATTTTGCGGTGGCAAAACAAAAAATAAAAAAAAATTTATTATGGAAAATGAAAATAAAATTGCGTTAAAAACAAAAACATTATAGTATACATCCTTTGCTTTCGCCATAAACTCAAAAAAAAAATTTCCCCAGAAATAATAAGATTAAAAAAGTTACTGGCAATGCTGACGTCGACGAAGATGTTCGGTTGCCGAGCGCAAAAAAAGAAATGCACGTCGTGACTCTATGAAGAGTGCAATATTTTTGTTGTGCTCTTTATACAACTCTCTTTTATACTGTTGTACAATGGTTTACGAGTGCAGTTGTTTTTTTGTACACTGTCTTTACTTCACACTTATTTATATTTGCAGCTACAATTAATATTCGGTCTTGAGAAAAATGCAATAGCGTGCAATTTTATACGTCTTGTGCACACCTCTAGTATATACACACATAAAATTTAGTTTTGATTATAAAACGGGGAGTTCCCATCTTATCTATTTCCATCATAGACTACTATGAATTCGTAACTGTAACATACATACATTTTGTTGCTTGTATTTTGACAGTAAAACAATTGGGCAATTTACACAAGCCGTTGTATCATTGTATTGTTGAACGATTATACAACAGAGGATGGTTGCTGTTGATAATTTTCATGTAAAAATCCGATACACTTATACACATTTTTTGCATGTGTTTTTAAAAGTTGTATTGGTTTCGTGCTATCAAATTATGTGAATGCCAAAAAAAAAATTAAATTTGGAATACGAAATACACAATACAGCATAGCATTAAGCGTTCACAAACGACCAAATGTATTCAGTAGAACATAAACGATAGAAAGTCGTGTGCATTGCCCAAATGAAAATGTTATTGTGGATATAAACAAATTATAATTTAGTGTTTATAATTTCGTGTAAATGCAAAATTAATAAATTTCGTTAAAAAAATTTTTATTTTCAAAAACCGTGTAATATCGAAAACCTGTAAAACGAATACCGTGCAAAACGGGGAATAGGTGTATATATAATTAACTTAACAACAATATTATAATAAAAACAGTCTAAAAACAGTATGTACTATTAAATAAGATTATATACAGGTATCCCTCGTATAACGCGGTACATCTACAACGCGAAATTTCGACTTGTATAACGCGCCTTACTACTACGAAAACGAAAAACAGTTAAAAAAAGCAAACAAAGGCTAATAACTGATTTCACAATCGTACAATCACTGGAAGAACGTTCAACAAAAGGTTTTTATCAAATGACGAAAACTTTTCCGATTAAATTTCTTCTGATGAAGTTAAACGCTCACTATTTCGACGTAATACGATGTTCGAAGTAAATGACACAGGTTAGTGAATATTTATGTTTTCCGATTGTGTTTTTTCCATTATGTTTTTAATTTATTTTTTTATAAAGTATCAATATTGATTTTGAATTGTAAACGTACAGTAGCGAGCACAAAAAATGCAACGTTGGGTAAAATTATCTTTAAGTGCGATAATTTTAAAAAAATGGTGACCAGTTCAAAATATTTCTTTGGGTTATTAATCCCTACAGTTATAGATACCTATTATCAATAACATTATGTAAATATTTTTAATTAATGATATATTATTTTGTCATTTATTAAAAAGAGTGCGAATTTCATGTGAGCAATAAAAATGCAACAGCATAAATTTTAATGTGTTTATTTAAATTAAATAGTAATTCTTACAAAAAAAATCTTAAAATTAATATTTAGTGGCGTAGCCCTTATTTTTTATGACTTCTTGCAACCTAGAAGGCATAGAGTCGACTAAAGCTATTAATGTGTTAATGGATATTTTCTCCCATTCACTTTTCAAAATTTCTTCTAATTGCCTCTTATTTGACGGATGTTTCCTCTTAACTTCCCGATCTAATAGCTCCCATAGATTTTCTATGGGGTTTAGATCAGGAGACTGTGATGGCCAATCCAAAACATTGACATCATTGTAGCTTAAAAAGTTTCGAGCTAAGCGACTTGAGTGCTTTGGATCGTTATCCTGTTGGAATATGGTACCAGGAGGCATTTTTTCCCGCAGATGAGGAAGCATGTGTTCTCCAAGGATTTCACAGTACTTCTTGGCGTCCATTTTTCCTTCGATTTGAGTTAAGGGATCTACCCCATCACGGGAAAACGCACCTGTAAATACGTGACGTAAAATCAATAATTTTTTTTAAACATATCGTTCCTTACCCCACACCATTATTGATCCACCGCCATGTTTTACGGTTGGAAGTTGATATCTTGCAGAATATCTCTGTCCAGGCGGTCTTCGAACAAAATTTATCCCATCGGAGCCAAACAAATTAAATTTGCTTTCATCGCTCCACAAGACTTAAGCCCATTGTTCATTTGACCAATCCTTGCAACGTTTTACAAATTCCAGGCGCTTCTTTTTATTGATTGCACTGATGAGAGGTTTCTTTGCGGGTCGTCTCGCATGCAAATTAGCCTCTTTCAACCTACGGCGAACAGTGTGAACGCCTATAGAGACTCCCATTTGCTCATTTGCGAAATTAGCAACGTCCACTGCGGTCTTTCGTGGATCTTTTTTAACCAGTGCAATCATCTGGCGGTCTTGGCGAGAGGTAGTTTTTCGAGGATTACCACTACCTGGTTTCCTTTCCACACTATTTCTCAAGGAAAATCGAGATTTAATTCGACATACGGTTGATTGATTTACACCAAAGAGGTGTCCAACTTCACGCATGGATTTTCCTTCTTCTAAGGCTTTAATGATTGCAGTTTTGCTGTCAGCTGAGAGCTGCTTCTATTACAAAACACATGTTGTATAACTTATTTAAAAAATTTTCAGTTATAATTAAATAAATAACTTACTTTAACTATTTTTTATTATGCTGCATTTTTTTTGCTCGCTAAAAATTTGCACTTTTTTCACTAATTCAAAAATATTTAACTTTTTCAAGCAGAATTTGGAATAAACTGTGGTTACTTTGAAAACTTATAATTGAAAGAATTAACAGCAAAAGAAAATAGATAAATTAGTTACCGTTATTTTGAAACAGATCTTATTAAAGATCATACGGCACAGTGTTGCATTTTTTGTGCTCGCTACTGTACATTCATCTTTAATTTAGTACCGATTTTATTTTGAAAAAAGTTTATTGGAACATAACCCTTAAATTTATATGAAAGCTAAGTCTTCTATAACCTGAATTACATAACGCGGAATTTTCCTGGAACGTTATGCGAGGGATACCTGTACTTGTACTGGAATTAACAAATAAATAAATAATTGTTTGGCCTTAAAGATTGCCAATTTCCACAGGAAAAATGACGCAAAAAGTAAATAAAATGAAACGAACTTACCATTAATGATGTTTGTAATCAATTGAACATCTTTTAATATATAGGGATGGATAATATGTAGTACATTCATTAATAATTAATAAATCTGAATGGGGAGGGGGGAAGATGGTGAAGTACAAAATTAAATATTCCATGTTGTTAAACATTAATGTCGAAGACAAGAAATTAACCATCAATGCGTGCCCTTTATGCATTTCCTCATTTATGACCGCGTTCACATCATACACACATACACACACACATATTGCAAATAGTATAACGTAAAATGTGACTATAAAATTAATCTCGAATTTTCATTTGAGCCTTAAGACTTTGGCTCCTTGAGAAAATTACGACAAGTAAATTCGTAAAAATATTACAAAATTATTCATCTATGTATGTATGTACATACAGAAATAAGTAAATCGGTAAATAAATAATAAATCTAAATGAAATAATTATATTAGAAACGGACTAATTTAATATCCTATTCCTACAGAGACAATTTTTCCTAATTGCGTATTATTGTGCTACTAACTTAAAAATGAATAGAATATCGCCTATCGCCGAGATTCGGTAACATTTGTCTACACTGTAAACCTTTTTGCTGAAAGTATTCGGTTGAATACGTGCATATTGTGTGTACAAAGAAATAATGCCGTACATGACATCACGTACATACATATATTGAGAGAAGTTTGCTGTGTAAATAAAAATTTATGATGGTTTGCCCTCAACAAATTAATTTGGTTTAGACAAAAATATCTTATTAACGTACATTTTAATAATATTTTCTAGCTTTTAGTTTCATTATAACAATAACGGAATTAATACACAGTTGCCAACTGAACCAAAACGAACGAAATTGTTTTACTCGTGTTTACATACAGTGCTGGTTCTATAATTAGCACACCCAGAGATGGAATATTTTTTTTAAGTTTATTTAAGGACAGTTAAATATTTTGGGGGGTATAGTTAAGTTTTTTCCCACTTTTAGATTTGACAAATTAAGGAGTTACCGTAGTGCTAGTAGGTAGTGTGTAAGGCTAAGGTTCAAACCCCAGGTCAGGGATCAAAACGAAATATGAAAAATATTTCATCGGTGACTTCCTTTCAGCAACAGCATTCTAGCAAAAACTTTGAGAGTAAATAAAATTGCCATGAAGAATTTCTCAAAAATTTGTCGTTCGAAGTCGAATTTAAACTGTAGGTTCCGCTACTCATGCATAAATTAACACACACAACAGAAGTGGTGTGAGAATCTAGGTCGAAATTCTGATTGAAGGGTTGTAATGACCAATTATGTTTGTATACTTAAGTACTTTATGAAATAAAGGAAACTTCAATAATAGAATTTAAATTATAATAGTAAAAATTCTTTGGTCACGTAATTAGCACAATTCCATTAAAAGTGGAAAAAATCATCACATGGTTTAAATTCTTTTTAATAGTTCCCTTCTCTTAAATAACCATTTTTTAAATAAGAAAAAACCCTTCTGCATATTGTATGTAAACTTTCTACAAGTCTTAAAGATTTTCTAAGATGTTGTACAAAGGGTCAATTCGATCTCCGGGTACTGTACTTGTCCATTCAAAAGTACACGTCCTCCAACCCAAGAATGATAAACTAAAAATTACGCACACAAAATTAAAATTTTCTGCGCATGTTGAATCAATGACGTCACGAAAATTGTTTTCATTGTTTCCTATTGGAAGTCGCCGTGGTCTAGTGGGTAGTGTGTTGGCTTATTAGACAAAAGACCCGGGTTCGTATCCCAGGTCAGACATCAAAATGAAAAATATTTCTTCGGCGACTTCCTCTCAGCAGATTTCTGGCAAAGACTCTGAGAGTAAAAATTGCCATGAAAAGCTTCTCAAAAATCTGTCGTTCGGAGTCGACTTTAAACTGTAGGTCCCGCCACTCATGTATAAAATTAACGCACACAACATAAGTGGTGTGAGAAGCTAGGTCGTAATCCTGACTGAAGGATTGTAATGGCCAATTATGTATGTGTTTCCTATTGGCTAATGATAATGTAAGTATATTGCAGGGATGCCAACTACTTTCGCGTAGATTACACTTTTTAGTTTTTTTGTATCTTAAGACTGTTCCATGAATTGCTTTGGAATAAGCGGTTTATGCTAACTGTTTATAATATCAATTTATTGATTTTCTTAGCACTTTTTATAATCGTACGCTGTGTTATTTTATTTATTTATTTGATGTTCTATACAACAAAACCTTTGGTCTTCTAATGATAGTATAGAGCAGAGATCAGCAATGAATCGTCTTTTCATAAGTACTCATGCAGTTTTGAGTATGAGTGATTCAACAGTATTGAATCAGCTATGTACTCTGATTTTTTTGTACTCAGTACAACGTTGATTTATAAGTAAAAACGTTGGCAATTCTGTTCAATTAAAGTCATAATTTTCAGTGCTCCTAAGATAATATTTTTAAAATTAATTAAATTGATCTTCTATTATCGTTTTTTAATCTCCTGGGTTATACTGTTTAATACAATCGACTGTAAGTTGTTAGTGTAACATCAAATATGTACGGGAAAAGAAACAGAAGTACGAATAATAATAAGAAAATTATTTGTGGCCAATGCAAATTACAAGTGAAAGAAGTTGATGGAAAAATACAGTGCGATAATTACAAAAAAAAAAACAACATTTCATGATATTTGTACAACTCTAGACAAACGTCAATTTGATAATCTAGTACGAAACATGAAAGATGAATACATTTGTCATTTCTGTAGCGAAAGTGGTGGAGACGTCAAATAGGATTTAAATGCAATCAAAACACAACTTGCTAAACTAAATCAGGTGAATGAATTGCAAACAACGATGCAGTTTATGTCAGCGAAGTTTGATGACATACATAATCACAGGTATTAATGATAATAAGAAAAAAAATTGAAGAAGTACAAAAATAAAATAAAAACTTAAAGAAAGAAAAAGAAGATTTAAAAACATCAGTTAAAATACTCAACGATCAAAGAAATGGTTTGGAAAGTGAAGAAGATAAGATGCTGATCCTGTTGAAATCCTAATGAAATTTGTGGGGGATTTTGATTTAAATATAGAAGTAAATAATGTAAATGAAGCTTTCGTCATGAAAAATAAAAAAAAAAAAATAAAACAATACAACAACACTGCAAATACAGAATCGAAGAAGAAGAAAACTTTGATCGTTAAATTTAACAACAAAGAAACAAAACAAGTCGTAATGGCTATAAAGTCAAAACTTATAGAAAAAGGTAATAACTCTGTATTTATTAATGATCTTTCATAATTTACACTACAGCGAAATCTAGTACTAATGAGATTTCGAGCCAAATCTAGTTGATTTTAACTAGATTTCCCATACAATGCATTGACAGCATTATAAGCAATTTATTTGCCAATTTCTTTTCCACAACTTTCCTAGTAACATTTTAATTAATTGCGCCGACGCCATAGCTGTTCCACTATCATACTTATTCAACAAATCGATTAAATGTGGTTATTTTCCTAACGTTTGGAAGGATTCATTCATTATTCCTTTGTTCAAATCAGAAAATAAATCCGATGTTACAAATTATAGTGGTATTGCAAAACGGAGTATAATTCCAATACTATTTGAAAAAATGATTACTGATCATTTATGTTATCAGGTTTCTAACTTGATCACCTTATCAGCACTGTTTCAGGAAGAAGTTTTCAACTACAACAAACCTGCTTCATCTTTCAACAGTTGTTTATCGAGGATTTATTCATCAGCAACGAACAGACGTTATCTACACGGATTTCAGCAATGCTTTTGATAAAGACCATCATGTACTTTTGAAGAGGAAACTTTATTTAATGGGAGTTACTCATATTTAACTAACAGAAAACAAACCATACTTTTCAAAAACTGCTGTTCCAGAAGTGTTGATGTCCTTTCTGGTGTACCTCATGGTAGCCATCTTGGACCGAACTACTTCAAAAGGACCTAAATTCGTTTCATTTATGGTGTAATTTAAATTTAATGCAGCTTAATCCAAAAAAATGTAAATACATGAGATTTGTAAGCAAGAATCCGATTCCTGCAAAATATGCTTTTGATGGATACGATCTTGAGCTTGTAGACAACTTCCTGGATCTAGAAGTTTTACTTGATCCCAAACTAAATTTTACTCCGCACATAGCTATGACAGTAAATAAAGCTAGAAGCATACTTGGTTTTATAAAATGGTGGGCAAAAGAATTTAATGATCCTTATATTGCTAAATCTCTCTTAACATATGTTGTGAGGCCTGTACTCGAGTATGGATCCATAATATGGGATCCTCTATATCCCTGGTCTAGTGGGTAGTGTGTTGGCTTATTAGACGAAAGGCCCGGGTTCGTATCCCAGGTCAGACATCAAAAAACGAAAAATATTTCTTCGGCGACTTCCTCTCAGCAGATTTCTGGCAAAGACTCTGAGAGTAAAAATTGCCATGAAAAGCTTCTCAAAAAATATGTCGTTCGGAGTCGACTTTAAACAGTAGGTCCCGCCACTCATGTATAAAATTAACGCACACAACATAAGTGGCGTGAGAAGCTAGGTCGTAATCCTGACTGAAGGGTTGTAAAGGCCAATTATGTATGTATGTATATAAAAAATATTCCGACGTCATCGAATCTGTAGAAAAGCAATTCCTGATATTTTGTATACGAGGACTGAATTTTAATCCCACTAGTTTACCATCTTATTCTGCCAGACCAGCATTAATCAAACTTCCCACACTTAAAAGCCGCAGAATATCTCGTTCATATTCAATTACTGGTGATATTGGCTCCAGTTTTTTAATCCATGATATCACTTTTAATGTACCTCAACGTCCGTCACGTCATTTTACCCCATTACCAATACAATTTTTTAGAACCAACTAAGCTGGTGCTGATCCTATAAGGAGAAGGTGCAGCGAATTTAATAAATTGTATAATCGGATTGATTTTTCTTTAACGAATAATGTCATAAAAATTAATGTATGTAAGTATTTAAATTCTCAGTTTTTGTTAATTAAATTTAATTGAATTTTTTGTAATATTAGCAAATTGCCTGTAAGCAAATAAAAATAAATAAAAAACAAAAAAACATCTAGTTATTTAGTAGATTTCGGCAAAATCTACTCAAAATCCAGTAAAAATTTGCCAAATAGTACTTGAAAATACAACGCTGCTCAGAAAAGAAATGACATTTGAATTTAAAAACTAACAAAATAAAAACAAATTAAAAATAAACAAAATAAGGAACATCTTCCTCCCAGAATGACCCATGACGAACATGAATTAAATTGCGGATTAATATTTTTATTATTACCTATATTGCATATGCTATTTAAAAATTTTTGATTTTTGTTTGGTATTAAACTATATTTGAAAATATTATTGTTTTCTTTTAAATTTCAGTCAGCTGTTTTTGTTATTAAAATGAAATCTTGCTACTGTCAAATAAATCCAGTGTAAACGATCTAGATTTTGAGGAAGATTTGAAATCTAATCTACTAGATTTCGTTGTAGTGTAAATGGGCTGTTAAACAGAGAAACACTTTCTTTGCTTAATCATGCCAAGAATTTGAAAAAAGTTGGATATCGCCGTATTTATGTATAGTCTAGCTGGTCGAATTTATGTTAAAAGAGGTGAATTTTCAAAACCGCGACTTGTTAAAACTTTTGAAGAAGTGGACAGCTTGCTGGTAAAAGCAACAACAAATAATACTCGAAGGTCATTACGTCGCGGTAATAATATTGAAGAGAATAAAGATATTTATAGTGGCAATGAAGTTCACTCGCCTTCTATGTCACCTGCCTAACAACATTTTTTTTTGTCTTTAATTGTTAAATATATTTAGTATATACATTAAATATAATAAGACCAATGAATTTAACTAAGTACTTTTTTTCAATATCGTCCTATGTTACGTTCTTAAAAGCCCAAGATTATTCTAATTTCTCAACTATTTCTGTAAATGTTAAAAACATTTCCTCCCTCACAAAATTTAATCAATTTAAGTTCAAAATGGCTTTATTACCTAAACTACCAGATATTATTTGTATTCAAGAGACATGGTTTGATAGCAAAGTATTACAACTATACAAAATTCCGGGATACAACGAAGTTCACTGCTACAGATTCGATTGTTATGGTGGGTAGACCAATATATGTTCGCGAGGGCATATTTTTTTCAGTTGTAACCTGTGAAAGTAAAGACTTTATTGCTTCAATTGTTCTTAATGTAGTGAGCTAAAACGTAACTAAAAAACCTTTAAAGTTAAGATCCTTTTATAGATCGCAAAAATGTAAAATTTAAACAGCTTTGGCATATATCGAAAGTTATCTTACAAGTCTAGCTACAAATCCTTGTAAATTTTTTGGGGACACTAATGTTAATACTACGGATAATTCGCAAGCTTAGGATTTAAAAGATAATTTTTCAATGCTGCGATCATACTCAATGCTACTGTCATACTCTTATTACTCAGCCTGGCAGTGGAACTGTAATAAATAATGTATTTTGCAATATTGAAACGAATCTCAAAATTAATTCAGTTGAATGGACGTTATCGGAGCACAACTTACTAAATATAATAATTGACTCTGCTACTAATACAACAGATTTCAGAGATGTTGTTCGCTATCATTGCAATTATGAACTTGTCAAAGAAAATTTAAGTTGGACACTATTTACTGCAAGGTTTATGGATAGTCCCAATGGTGATACTACTTATTGAGTAGAGTCTATAACAAACGCTGTTACCAACTCAACAACTGTTTCTAGAAAAAGAAAAAATTTAAAACTTGCACTAACTCCGTGCGTTTACTCCAATTTACAATCTCTTATGGAATACAAAAATGAATTATTAAAAAAAAAAGAAGAAAAGTGAAAAATAATATTGATATTATATTAGAATAAGCAAAATATTGAAAATAGCATTTAAAAAGTGCATGACAAATTATTATCATTGACAGTTTGAATAAAATCGGTGACAATCCACGCAAATGTTGGCAATTCATAAATAAAACGCTTGGAATAAGTTCCAGATCTGCCATTACTGTAAAGAATGATGTGAATCAGATAATTGAAAATGATTTCGAAAAAGGTGAATTTTTAAATCAACAGTTCTTGAATTCTGTGAAGAGTTTAAGTAACAGAATTTCATATAACTCGACTCGACAACTCATAATCAATTTGTCTTTAGTCATATTAATGAAAATGAAGTTTATGATTTACTTACGCATTTAGATGTTAATAAAAGTCCAGGAAGTGATGAAATAACACCGAAGTGTATTTTTGAATGCAAAGAAATTATAACACTGCTATTAAACAAAATTTTTAATTCTTGTATTAATCACTCAATCAATATATCCGAATGATTTAAAAACTCACAAAATTATCCTATCTCTGAAGAAATTCATGGAAATACACCTGTTCAATTCAGGCCTGTTGCAGTTTTATCCGTTATTGATAAAATATTTGAAAATATTTTGTACAATCAATTGGCAACTTTTTTGTATAACGAAGATTTGATATGTATATCCCAATCGATATAGCTTTCGAAAGGGTTGTGGTACAGATGAAGCAGTGGTGAACCTGATATGTATGTGATGGTTTGGACAGGGGCTTCAATGATGTTGGTGGAATATTTTATGACTTTTCTAAAGCATTTGATCTCGTAAATCATTCAATTCTGATTGAAAAACTAAACTTTTATGGTGTAAGAGGAAGAAAACTGTAATTTTCCAGAAATTATTTGGATAATCGCAAGCGCTATGTGCAGATTAACGAAGATATAAGTTCAATGGTTACTGTTAGACACAGATTTCCACATGGAAGTGTGTTGGGTCCTTTACAATTTATGTTAATGATATCAATAACTTGGAATTGTATAGAAAGATTGTAATTCATACTTTATCCCTATAAAGAAAATTTGGTTTTTAAAACTTTTGGAGAAAGAGACGCATCACTAATAGCTGAATTTTCAATAATAAATTAATTCGTGTTAAATCACAATAAAACAAAACTTGTACGTTTTAAACCTCAACCTAGCCGTATAGATGGTATAGAAATTAAAGAAGAAGTTTCAATAAAATACTAAGGAATTATTTTGCAAAATGACTTAACCTGCCAAAATCGCATCAAATTTGTTCGGTCAAAAATATCTCCTGTACTCGGTGTTTTATTTAAACTAAAATATAAACTTAATGAAAAAACTAAATATTTAATTTATCAGGCTCTCATTCAGAGTCATCTTAATTACCTTACATTTATATATTGATTTAAAAGAAATGCTGATCTTAAAAGTCTACAAGTTATACAAAATAAATCACTGAAACTTACTTACTTAATTGGCCATAACAACCCGATTAACTGTTTTCGGCCTGCCACAACACATCCTTCCAGGCGCCTCTGCTTCTTGCGCGCATACGCCAGTTGGTCACACCAATCAATGACAGGGCTTCCTCGATTTGGTCCTTCCAACGGATACAAAGTCGTCCTCTTCGCCGACTTCCGCAGATCCCCGCATCAAATACTTGTCTCGCCGGAGCATCCTCCTCCATTCGAACGACATGGTCGAGCCGACGCAGCCGCTGGATATTAATACGCTGTACAACGTCCATGTCGTTGAGGAGCTCATCCAGCTCACAGTTGAATCGGATGCGAAAATCATCGCCAACTCCCACTGGACCGAAGATCTTACGTAGGACTTTTCTCTCGAATACTCTCAAGGCAACTGCATCAGTTCTTAATAGGGTCCATGCTTCTGCGCCATAAAGAAGCTCCGTTCTTCAAACCACAACTGTTCTATTCACACGCAACGCGACTTCACACAAGGCTGACAGAATTTTTACTACTGGTTGTCTGCTTTATCTTGCTTTGTTATATGCTAACGTAAACAGTCTGATGAAGGTTTTTTAAGTCGTGGTTTCGTCGTCCTAGGAATTTAATCACAATATAATTCTTTCTTTCTTTTCTATTCCCTTTTCTTTCGTACTAAAGTTTTTTTTTTTGTTTTTGTAGCTTTTGATTATCCTTTTCATGTTAAACTATGTTACACCGTTTCCATTTTCGTAACATGAACATTATCGTCAGAAGCTAAGTCGTAGGAATGTACGTACAAGAGGTGTGCACAAGGCATATAAAATTGCACGCTATTGCATTTTTCTCAAGACCGAATATTGATTGTAGCAGCAAATGTAAATAAGTGTGAAGCAAAGATAGAGTACAAAAAACAACTGCAGTCGTAAACCATTGTACAACAGTACTTAAGAGAGTTGGGTGAAAAGTGCAACAAAAATATTGTACTCTTCATAGAGTCACAACGTACATTTCTTTTTTTGCTTTCGGCAACCGAACATCTTCGTCGACGCCAGCATTGCCAGTAACTTTTTTAATCTTATTATTTCTGGGAAAATTTTTTTTTTTGAGTTTATGGCGAAAGCAAAGGATGTATACTATAATGTTTTTGTTTGTAACGCAATTTTATTTTCATTTTCCATAATAAATTTTTTTTTATTTTTTGTTTTGCCACCGCAAAATTGTTTTTAAATTATTATATTTAAATCACTCGCGCACGTAAAATCGTAACCTACTCACAACAATGAATAAGAAAGGTCCGAATGGTTTGCTCTTTGTTTGCTCGCCAGCATTGCCATCTAAACTTTTTATTTCTTGGGAAAAACCTTTTTTTAAACTACTACTTTTTTTACACTACTGATATTCGAATGGCGATAGTGAAAATGTAGATTCAGTAGTAAAATATGCTCTTACAACACAAAGTATAGTTCCGATAATTCACAGGCAAACTAGTACTGTTGTATGTTTTGAATAAATGAGAAATGCACATTTCAGTGCACGCGTAAAATCAAGATCAACGGAAAAGAGTACATTACAGTATTACGTTCGATGAAGAGTAAGCTAGTAGAATGTCTTGTGCACACCTCTCGTATATACCTACATACATATATGCAAATATATTAATATTTATTTTTCGTTCAATTTGTTTGTTATTCATCATATTAATAACTGACATTTCTGGGGAACAGCGTTGCCAGAAGCTTTGAGAAGAAAATCATCATATGCTGAAAAGAGTACACTACAGTATTGCATTCGGTAAAGGGTAAACTAGCAGAATGTCTTGTGCACACCTCTAGTACGTACATATATATCATTATCGTAATTATATTAAATTATATTAAAAATCTATTTTACATACAAGTTTTCAAGAGCGAAGAATATGCCGCGGAGGAAATACATTGTTTTTCCAATTAGAGTCAATTGAATTTGGGTTAACTACTCCTAAAAACATTTTTCTGGAACAGGAAGCTATCTTTGTATTTAAGCGCATGAGAGACGAGCGACGAATTTGAGTCTTTCTCCTAATAATCTCAGTTGTTTTGTGGTATTTTTAATACGGCAGTATTATTTGACAATTTTTAAGTGTCTGTCACTAGTACTTGCAATTTTTGAAATGTAGTTTTTTTTGTTTTTCATTTTTATGCATATCTGTTATTATTGGATAAAATGTATTTGTTGTAGAGAAACAAGTTTATCTCATAAATGAAAAATACCTTCCTGAAAATATTACAGATAAATGCCAAAATCTACCGAATAGTCTGGGATGTGTAGCGGGCTATTTACAAAAAAATATATTTGTTTAAAGACCAAGTAAAAAGGTAATGTAAAATTATCTCTGTAAAACTAAAATTATTTTGTAATTATGAATTAATATTAAAGGAAATATAAAAAACCAAATTAATTAATTGTCACGTCCGTTGCAAATTGTGTTGTTTACCACCATGTGTTGTAAACACCACTGCATTGTTTACTACTCTATTATGCTCCTATGCATACACGTAAACGACAGCCTTTACAACTCGTTGCTTGTTGTTATTCTACGCATACACACGAGTATAAGCAAATTGAGATCATTTTGCAATCACATAAGTTATGTCGTATAGAAATTTTTGTTTGCCGAAGCCTAACGAAAAGTCTACTTATCAAGTGTCTTTTTGGCAAATGGGATGGTGGTATTCGCCGAGTTAAACAAAATAGTATTAGACGATTATAATTAGAATCCAACTCTTCGCTTCGTACAAATAATGGACAAGAGATTCGAAAAATTAGCTAAACAATTACAGACAAACAATGTTTTGATAGTGATCGTGAAGTTATAGTGAAGATCTTCTCTTCAGTGAAATTATGTAATAAACAGAAAGGTATTACTAATGAAAATGAAGCATTAAAATAAAATTCTCTTTTAAAGAGAGACAGTGTGTCCGCAGCCCTATCCACATCAAAAAGGTTCATTATATTGGGAGCAGTCTCTTCCTAAAAATGGTCCAATTGGTCTCTTCCCTATTGACCGGAAGGATCGTCCTAAGCGGAGACTCTGCCGTGTCCAATATTCAAGCTCCGAAAAGAAGCATTCCCGAGATAAAGGATATTAGAGAAATCAGAACTGACCAGGGTGATGTCCAGCACCTCCTTTCTGTTCGAAGTAAGGAAGGTTGGTTCATCTCTCCGATTAGCTATAACTAGGTTATTACTAATAATAAAAGAGGCACTCACCACTTCCGTTCTGTTGAGAAATGTACGGCAGCACGGGATTCTAACTTCTAGACTCTTAGCTCAACTGACCTAAAATTTATCACGCTCTCTGCGGGCATTGATAAGCGGAAGTAATCACCCCACTGGTCAGCAACTTTTATCACATTCCAGTTGTGTGTGGGCAGGTGAGTGTTGCTGGCCTTGAGAATCCTAAGTATGGCTTTCATCTGACCCAGAAACCTCAGGATTCTCGATTTTAATCTGCGACGGTTAGGAGCACAATGTAACCAGTGACGTCAATTATGACGTTTGAAAAACGCTAAAATCAGCAGTTTTAACCCTCCCCGTAGAGGGAGAAAAAAGATGTTAAAAGTTTTAGCGAAACAAATGTGTTAGAAGCAACGGATATACAAAGTAAAAACTGGCGGATAAAGTGAAAAATTTAAATGTAAACAAACATTTATTTTGAGTTAAAAAGGACAAATTTGGAGTATTTTGTAATTTCTTCAATGAAAATGTTAAAAATATGTAAATAGTTAATTATTAATCGATTTTATGTTGTTTTTGGTCACAATGGATATAGTTCCTTGTGCAAAAGGAAAGTAAGAAGCTAAATATATCAAGATCAAATAAGACATACTGCTTATAAAAATTTTTTCTTGTAGAACTTTGTGTATATTACCAGTATTTATTAATTTCTTGAATGAAAAAGTTAAAATTCCGTAATTTTTTCATTATTAATCGAATTCTTAGCAATTTCCCTTCACATTGAGAAAAGTTCCTTGTGCAGAAAGTTTGTAAAAATAAGATTATAACAAAATATATACTCATAACTTTTTGTGTTAGGAATTTGTGAATATACCTCTAAATTGGTTAAATACTAAGTTAGTGACGACCGATGAAAGGTGTCATAGAAAATGCATTAATTCCGAATTACGTTTTCCTAATAAAACGGTTCATTTCCTTCCAAAATTATTCTAATATTCTACAAAAATATCATAAATTTCTACCAAAATAGAATAATAAAAATCCACCCCGAAATCTAAAAAACATAAACAAAACAGACAGGCAGCCAGAGAAGGACAGAAATACTTTTTGATTATATCTGCTGTCTCTTTCTAAGTGGAGGGTTAAACGTCAAAAGCCCCGTGACGTATCTGTATACCTGTGGTTAGGAGTATGGTCTGGAGCCGCCTTGTAAAGTTCCATAGAATGGAGGTGGAGCGGGGTTAGACTCCATAACCTCGAGGAAGGCGTCCAGAAGCGCGTGTTTCACCATCTTTCACTAGTGGGAGCAAAGGAAACATCAGGGTGGCTCCGGTGGATGGCCGCCCAAGTAAGACCTTGTTTTAACACCTCACTGAGAGACTTGGAAGGTTCACATTATCTTCAAAGAAGTCCAACTGACATTCCACTGGCGTCGTTAAGTCATTCGTAATTCCAATTATTTCTTTATATTTCATGATGGTACTCTTCACCATTTCGTATTTCATATTTTTAAAATTAAAAAAATTTTGCAACATTTTCAGAACACAAAAAAATGCTACAAATAAAAATTCATATTTTAAAATGCAATAAGCTTGTCATAAATAAAAACTTTTCCTATATTGCTGACGAAAATGTTATCTGTCAAGGTGTCACTAATTGAATTAAAATAAATGGGAACAAACGTGCTATCTGCTTAATAATATTCACAAAATATATTCGAATTGACATATGTACACATATTACACTTTCATTATCAGTACGTCGACCATCCGTTAACTATTATAGCGAAGTTGTAGGGGGGGTACCTACATATTTGGGTAATTCACACAAGTCCTTGTATCGTTGTATTCATTGTATTGTTGGTCGTATATACAACAGTGCATGCTTGTTGTTGATAGTTTTCATACACTTATACACACTTTTTTCATATGTTTTCAAAAGTTGTATTGGTTTCGTGCTGTCAAATTGTTTGAATGCCAAAAAAATACATTTGGTATACGGTATACACAATACAGCATAGCACTGAGCGTTCACAAACAACCAAGTGTATTCAATATAACATACACGATACAAAATCGTGTGAATTGCCCAATTGTTTTTCTATTTAAGAATGCGTACTTTTGCTAAGAGAAACTCTTAAAATTTGATGCAAATTATTTTATTTAGTTATACACATTATTTGATTTAGTTAAATATATTATTTACAATCTTATTTATGATACATAAAATATATTATTGTATTTATAATTTCGAAATTTCTACTTTCAGAGCAATAGAATTATGAAAAGTTTCTAAACACTCATTTATAGTCTACTATCTCATATATCTTTAGTACGTAAAAGTTTTGAGAATAACAACTATGTACATATGTATGTAATATGGTTGATGACACCCTTACAAAATAAAGTGGCACAAAATTTGAAAAAGAATTAAGGATTAATATATTTACACAAGTAATAAACATTAAATGCATAAAGAGCACATTTCTTTTAATGACATTGTTGAACATAAGGTATCCCACAGATATATGTATGTATGTACGTACGTACGTATTTATGTATGTTTATTGGACCTATCATACGCATAAACATAACTTCTGATTGCGGAGAAGGAGTCAGCTATGAAACAATAAAATCCCATTTGCTATTTGTTGAATCATACGCATATTCGTATCTGCTAACTTTGCAAAATCAAAAATAGAATAAATAATAAACAATAAAAAATATTACGGGTTGTAATTGCCTTTGTTTTAGTTCTATAAGTAGATACATATCATCTTATGGTTAAAACAAATACTGAATAGATATATCGCCAGGAGATAATAAATTGAGGCAATTATTTCCATTTATTTCTAATCGTTTCTGTGAACTGTTCAAGCAATTTCAGAATACGAGTACGTTTAATATTTTTTGAACGTTTCGATAAAAATCAAAAAACAAAAAAAATTCAATTTAAAATTATTGAAATTATCCATTTTAGTTTACCAAAATGTTGATGCCTGGCATCTTATGCCTTAAGAATTGTATAAATTAACTAAAACAGGCTTTCACTTATGTGTAGGATAAGATTAGAATTAAAAAGTTATTGTAGTAAGCAAAAAAACAAAAAAAAAGAGAAATAATTGCTTATTTCGATAAAATACATCACATGATTGTGTACACTTAGCAAAATTTAATAGGGCAGATATGCACTTTTACTGAGCCAATATTCGGTTAATTGAGTACAACAATTTAAGTGTTCAGGCTTAATAATATACACTATACAACTTACTCAATATTAATTTGGCAGCTGCTAAACAACAACAACATTTTTTTTATTTCGGTTGTGAAAATTAGTGTGATTCGTTAATTTATTAGTTTATTTGCAGTTGTTAACATTTGACTGTCGGCAGAAAGTGTTGGATTAATTGTAATATGCTGTATTTTAAGATTTACTCAATATTATAACAATTTGCGTATTTATTGCGCAATAATTAATTAAAACTTTATATGAAATATTGAGCTTTTATAGCGATTTTCGAAATAAAGGAGCATATCTGAACACCATATTAAGTTTAAATAATTGTTGTGAACACATAACATTTGCGAAAATGTTAAAATTACCACCTGTTTTCTATTTACCGCATCAGTGAGTTAAGATTACCACCTGTTTTCTATTTACCGCATCAGTGAGTTAAGATTTTTAATTTATTTAGCTTCTCACACTACTGATGTTGTGTCTGTTAATTTTACGGTTTAAAGTCGTTTCCGAACGGCAGATGGCAATTTTATTTACTCTCAGAGTTATAGCCAGAAATCTGCCAAGTGCAAGCCACCGAGAATATTATATTAAATATTTTCGTTTTGATCACTGACCTGCTTTGTGAACCGAGGCCTTACGTCTAATAAGCCAACACACTACCCACTAGACCACGGCGACTTTAGTCATTTACAACTTAGAAATAACTATGAATTGATTGCATATTTATACGTAACCATTTAGAAAGTTTGAAAATCGGATTACACAAACATTTATGGCCTCGATTACCAAAATTTAAATCTTGTTGGAAAAAGGAGAGATATGGGCCAGAGATGAGCAATGAATCGTTTTTGCGCTACTCATAAATTTTGTTTTTACTTTAAAGAAGAATATGCTTTTGATGTTTTTATGTTTAAATTTTTTTTTTTGTAAATAGACTTAAAAAATTAGACTGTTTCTGACAAATTTTTGTGCTAATTTAATGTCCATGACTGTATATAATATCAAGAGATTGCAAGAATTTCTTATTCAATTTTTTAGATGAATCGATTAAAGTTTTATTTTGTTTCAAGTAAGTACGTACGAACATATCTAATAAATGTTTTCACAGTGTAGTTGTAGTGAAAGTGTTTTGTATGTGTATGTGTATGGATGTGTTTTTATATTGAAAACAATATATGTACGAACGTACATACATATGTATGTACGTTAAACGTGTACAAATAATTAGTTGTTTCATCGTAATCGTAATGTTTCATCAGCAGCAGTGTTTTGTACTCTCCACTTTGCTGAAGAATGTTCACGTGTCAGTCGGAAGTGTGAACATTTTTCAGATTAAATGTTGCTTGTTAAAATGTCGTTAATGCTGTTACTTTGTTGTTGTAATTATTGGTAATGTCACCAAATGGCCATTAAAAGGGTCGTAGATTAAAACAATGGCTATAGGCGGAGTGGAGCACGCATAATAAAAGAAAAGAAAGAAAAAAGGAGTGAGTCAATTTCAATTAGGTATTTTCTTTATTCTCTATCTCTCTCTCTCTCTCTCTCTCTCTATCTCTCTCTCTCTCTCTCTCTCTCTCTCCCTCTCTTTCCCTCTCTTATGCGTTTCTGCTACCGTTCGATGATCAAAACAATTTCGTATGTTAGTTGTTCGTCTAAATTATAATTCGTACAAAAGTTATGTTCATTAATATTTTAATTAATATGCAAATGATTTTCTTTGGATACCAAGTAAATTATATCCGGTGTGAGAGTATTTTATCCCAGAAGCGTGTAGTTTCCTGTAAAGGGATTTAATCTAAAATGGATATGATCTTAAATGAATGTTATTTCCTTTTTACCATTATTAAACGATAAATAACGAAATGCTTTCACCCTAATGTGAGATACGTACCATCAAACGGATGACTTTTATGTAAGCATACAGAGAATTAATTTTTGGTATTTATTGGTAATAGAAACGAGAATTTAATTTCAGTGAAATTCTAAGAAGTGAATTGAATATTATTCAATACTTAATCACATATGTATGTATGTATGTATGTAGGTAACTTTAATTCAAATTATTGTAACAAGGAGGATGGAATCATCTACATATTAAAAAACGTTCCTAAATAAAAATTTACAAAAATGCGTTTATTTTATAACCATAGAAAAAGGGCATATATATGTGTGTGTCTTGGGCTTGTACTTAGTTAAAATACAAACATTTTAATATAATGACAAAAAAAACAAATATGAATTACTCAAAAAATAAAATACAGGTGTGCCTCATATAACGCGGTGGTTATGTTTTAGGATAATTCCGCGTTATGTAATACGCTTTATAGATGACTTAGCTTTCATATAAATTAAAGGGTTATGTTCTAATAAACTTTTTTCAAAATAAAATAGGTACTAAATTACAGATCTATATACGTTTGCAACTCAAAATCAATATTCATACTTTATTAAAAAAAAAAAAAAAACTAAAAAACATAATGAAACTTACTTGGAATATCATATTACGTCGAAGTAGTGAGCGTATAATATCATCAGAAGAAATTTCGTCGGAAACGTTTTCGCCATTTAATTTTTTTTTTTTATTTTTTTAATTAATTGTATCCTCACTGTAATGTGAGCTAACAATTTGTACTCAAATCTTAAAATCTATACTAATTCTACTATTATGTTAATTTAGTCCAGCCAGCGTGGGAGGAAATGTTAATGGTTTACGGAATTAATTTTACATTGTTCTCATTCTTCTTCTTATGAGGTCAGCGGTGTCTCTTCTTCTCAATCGGGTGTAACCAGATTACACGGGCGAGTGGGTTCGGGTGGACCTCTAGCTTCTTCAAATACGTCTCAGCATACCTCGAGATTTCGTTTTTAACCAATGGCACGTTCAGGTTTTTATGAATGTTCGAATTTCTTATAAACCATGGGGCGTTTGTTATCAATCGCAATATTTTATTTAGTCGCCTTTGAATACGTTCAATGGTAGAAGCTGAGGCAGTGCTCCATAACTGTACTCCGTAGCACCAGATTGGCTTCAAAATTGCATTGGCTTTTCCATGTTAGCCGGCGGTTAAGATATATACCCAAATATTTAACCACAGAACTCTGAGGGATAATTTTGTTGTTTATTGGAACAGGCGGGCAGGATTCCCTACGCAGTGTAAATGAGTACATTTTTGCTCGTTAACCTTTATCCTTCATCGCTTCAACCAGGCCTCCAGCTGTGCTATATGATCTTCCAAATACCTAGTTGCTTCCTGTGGAGCTTTATGGATACTTAAGATAGCTGTATCATCGGCAAATGTTGAGGTTTGGGTACGACTGCATGTTGGCATATCAGAGGTATAGACCAGATATAGCATGGGTCCCAGGATACTTCCTTAGGGTACTCCGGCCTCAATAGTCTGGGACCCACTTAAGAAATCGCCTTCCTTAACTTTAATCTTACGATTAATTAAATACTCTTGTAATAGGTTGGAGCCATTTGGTGGCAAATTTTGTCTCAGCTTTTGTATCAAACCTTCATGCCACACTTTATCGAACGTCTGTGAAACATCGATAAATAGAGCGGAGTAGTATTTTTTTCCTCAAAGGTCCTTCTTATGGCACTCACCAGTCTATGTGTTTGTTCGATTGTGTTATATTTGCTTCTAAATCCAAACTGATGATTTGGAATACACTCACCGTCACTCAATAATGGATGTAACTTTTTGATTAGAGCTTTCTGGAACAGCTTTGATATATTAGACAGCAGGTTTATTGGTCTGTGTGACTCTACCTTTGTGTGGTTCTTTCCAGGTTTCGGGATCATAGAGATAAGCGAAATTTTCCATGTTCGTGGATAATATTCTAGGCGCAAAAAAGCATTGAATATGAAGAGTAGTAATATTTTTGTCAGGCGCGCCATCTCCGCCATTTAATAAAAAATATTTTGTTGGACGTCCTTTCCCGTGATTGTGCGAAAATGTTTTATTTTTTAAATCGCGTTGTAGAAGTACCGCGTTATACGAGGGATACCTGTATTGTCCAAGCCAATTCAGTTCCAAATGCTTTCATGTGGTACATATTGGTGAACTGTGCTGCTTTCTGAAAATGTTCATGAGTAAAATATTGTCCAAAACATTTTATTGCGAGAAACGGTTTTATTGATTTTTGACAATTGTCATGTAATGGTCTAATAAAAGAGTTGAATGTCTCCCTTTTCCATAATAATGGTCTATTTCTTGGTTCTACGAAATTAGTATCGATGATTTTGCATCGACAACATCTGCGTCGATAATACTTTTGTCGACTAATTCTGTATCTGTGCTGCCTTCATTTTCATTGTTGGATTGCGGAGATGGAATACTCAATTCATCTGATAAACTATTGCCTTCAACTTCAGAAAAATCGTTACTTCTTATAAATCTTTTTCATTTTCCAAATTATATTTTTTTGCTGTAATGACGATAAATTGTTCTATTAAAAACCTAACCTAAAAGTACATATGTGCAGGCGAATATTATACTAACAAAAACTTAACAATTCTTGATGCATTTTAAATATTTAAAGCTTGTATTACAGAATAATAACAAAATTTTTAAATATTTGTGTAGGGTGACCCCTTGTTTTGCGTTTGCCTGTTACTTGACATGACATGACAATAGACTAACGGGACTATAGGTAGCGTGATCTTTACGCTCAAGTAACGGTGTTCATTTTGAGTGGCGTGGAATATATAGGAAGATGCTTACTGAAGTTAAAAGTGTAAACCCATTACATTACATTATGGACATTATGGAGTTTCTCACATCACTTATGTTGTGTGTGTTAATTTTATACATAATTGGTGGGACCTACGATTTAAAGTCGACTCCAAACGACAGATTTTTTTGAGAAACTTTTCATGGTAATTTTTATTTCCCCACAAAGCTTTTGCTGAGAGGCAGTTGCCAATAAAAAATTTTTTACGCCTTCCGTTTTGCTGGAGATGTCTGACCTGGAGATTGAACGTCTAATAAGCCAATACACTACCGATTAAGCTGCGGCAAATTTATAAAAAATTTTATTATATTAGCAGAATTTTAAAAGAATGCACATAAAATTCGATGTTACAATTTAATTTAACAGAATAAAAAAGAAGTCGAAGGAATATATCAGTGGCATTAAATAATAATAGCTTAAGTCAAAATTTCGTGTTTAGAGATATTAAGGTTTTTATCTAAAAAAAAATAGTATTTAAATAAAACTAAAATATAAATGCGTATAGTTTTATTAATAATGGCATTTTAAACATAAAATTTAACTGAGAGATAGATCTTGAAGAAATGAATAAGAATTTGTATTAAAATGCAAAAACACTTATGTTGACTTAAGCTATTATCATTTATTGCCACAGATATATATGGCCAAGCGTCTAATAAGCCAACGCATTAACAGCTAGAGTATACTAATGCAACTATTATTGCTATTAGCTGTCTAGCTACAAGTAGAATTAAACCGGTTAGCCAACATAGTTGTATATGCTCATTTTGTTCATATTTGAAATTGCCACATTTCAAATAATATATAATATGGAAAGTTGAAACATAAACTGAATTTTAAAAATTACCGGTAGGATGATCCTCCCTTTACCCTAACGCTCAGTTCTACCATTTTATCTCCCCATTAAAGTCTTCCCTTTAGTTAATGGCCCTAAATATTTATTTATTTATTAATTGTTTACAATACAATTAGAAATTATATTCCAATTCTATACGAGTTGAGTAACTTCGACCATACGCTCGGTGAGACCAGAGCCTCTGGTGGGAATCGAAACTACGACCCTCACGGTAATAGTCTAGCACACTACCCACTACACTACCATGGCGCTCAGGCCCTAAATATATCTGATATTATTAAGAAATATTTAACGATTTTTTGATAAACTCCAATAAAACAGATTGCCAAAGAATTACTTCACGTTTTTTTATGTATCTAACTGTACATCGGAAATAATATCATGAGAGCAGACAAACGGCAGCCTTCAACGTCTGAGCTCGGTATACCTGCGAAGCTGATAAGGCTTTGCAGAATGACGTTGAATAATTCCTTCAAGGTAGGAATGGACCTCTTCGAACCTGTTGATGCCGTGCGAGGTTTCAGACAAGGCGATCCATTATCATACGATCTCTTCAACTTCGTCATGGAGCGTGTTCTGCGAAAGGCAGAACTATATCAAAGGCGTGTTTGATATAGTCAAGGAATTTATCTATCTTGGCTCCGCCGTTACCACCAAAAATTATGTCAGTCAAGAGATGTCAAAAGATCAAGCACAGGATCACTCTTGCCAACAGATGCTACTATGGTCTCAACAGGCAATTGAGTAGCAGAGACCTCTCTCGTAAAACAAAACTAATACTCGACAAGACGCTCATCTTACCCGTGTTTCTTTATGGCGCAGAGACATGGAACGTATTAAGCGCTGATGCGGCGTCCTTGAGAGTATTCGATAGAAAAGTCATACGTAAGATCTTTGGTCCAGTGCGAGTGGGCGATGATGTCCGTATTTGATCCAATAGTGAGCTGAATGAGCTCCTCAAAGGCATAGACGTTGTGCAGCGATTTAATATCCAGCGGCTGCGCTGACTCGGCCATGTCATTAGAATGGAGGAAGATGCTCCGACGAGACGGGTATTTGAAGCGGAGGTCTCCGGTAGACGGCGAAGAGGACGACCTTGCATCCGTTGGAAGGACCAAATCGAGGAAGACATGTCATCGATTGGTGTGACCAGCTGGCGTAGGTGCGCAAGAAGCAGAGGCGTCTGGAAGGATGTGTTGCGGAAGGCCGAAATCCGTTAATCGGGTTATTATTGCCAATTATGTAAGTAAGTAAGATCTTCGGTCCAGTGCGAGTTGGCGATGATTTCCGCATTCGATCTAATAGTGAGATGTATGAGCTCCTCAACGACGTGGGCGTTGTACATGTCGTTCGAATGGAGAAGGATACTCTGCGGAAGTTGGCGACCTTGTAAGTATTGTAACGGCCAAATAGAGGAAGCCATCTCATCGATTGCTGTGACCAACTGCCATAGGAGCGCACGAAGGTGTCTAAAAGGTTGTGTTACGGCAGGCCGAAATCCATTAATCGGGTGGTAGATCACCTGTAATGAGAGGGAATAAAGAAGGCCACTGAACATTTTCTTTTTCATTGTCCGGTGTATAATTGTCCGAGACAAAAGATTTTTGAGGCTTTAAGATATGTATACCTATAGAACTTAACTAGCTTTAAAAATCCTTCATAAAATGATTAAGGATAACTGAGAAATATCAGACAATTATTATAGACATATGATGCAACCTTAACCTGTAGTAGGTTCCAATTCTACTGTAGACTTAATCAAGCCTAATCAAAAATTTTCGCATTTTACATCGTAATTTTTAATTTTTATAACTTTAATTTCTCTCATATTTGCACTTTAAATCGAATATTTACTTTGAATATAAGCATCCTTATTTCAGATATTGGTTTGTTTGTTCAATTGGTTCAATGCACTCTAATAATGGATTCCGTACAAAAAAAAGAAAAAAAATTAAATAAAAGAATATACTTATATGAATACATTTTTTATTTATAAAAATAAAACATAGGAGTAGAAAAGTCCGTATTTCATATTCCCCCAAATAGAACATGTTGATTTTCCGATATCATCAATTACATGCAAAAATCACATTTAATTAAGTCAAATCGTAATACATATTTCCTATTCTATCAAAAAAAAAAAAAAATCATTGTAATGCTTCAAACGACTTTCATACACAACAGTCACTCACTCATTAATACATACATTCGTTCATTAACTCATCCTCAGTCAATCTCATTTATGCACGTTTGTATAGATAAATAATTCAATGGATGAATAAAGAAAGTACACGTTCAGAAATTAGGGTAAGATTCATAAAAATTTGCAAATATGTTTGGATTTAATTTCATATACTAGTTATTATTTTTTTTCTATTCTTTTATATAAATTTTCAATGAAAATAAAATGGTATTGTGTTCATACATACATACTCGTATATAAAACCATACAAATTCTGAAATATTATTTAAAAATAAATACACCCAACTAATTGCATACATACATACATATGTAGTGTATGTTGTGAGTTTTGTTGAGTAGAAGTCGAAAAAAAAAAAATTTTAAATTCTCGAAGCCTCTAATACTATGTTCAGACAGGCACTTTTATTGAGTTAATATTCGTTTATTTGTGTACAATATTTTATGTGTTCAGACACATAATATACGCAATTTTTTTTTTGACAAATGGTAAACAAAACAGCTGATTGTCTCAACAACATTGTTTTTATTTTGGCCGTGAAAATTAGTTCCAAAAAAAGTTTGTGAAAAAATCAAAAACAGCTCTTACTACTGTGTGACAGCTATTGCGGTCAGTTGGAGCAACTTTTAATTCCTAAGTGGCCTCTCTCAGAAGGATGAGAAACAAAAATTTGGGTAATTCTGAAAAGTTTGCAGAACAGAATGCCCGCCATTTTTTGTTTTATTTGTTTGTCGTTGTTGACATTTGATTGTCTAATATCAATTGAAAGTGTTCGGAAAATTCTATTATGCTCACTGAACGTACTTATTTATGACAGTGCTGTATCTCAATATTAAAAAAAAATTTCGTATTTATTGACCAATAATTAATTGAAATTTTATTTGAAATATTGATTTCAATAATGGCGTTTATTGCGATTTACGTAATATAAGTGCCTGTCTGAAGATCGCATAAACTTGTTTTATTTGACAAAAACTGATTTATACACTTTACACACAAATTTATTGATTACACACACATTTCTGAACCGAAGTTCAAATATTAATCCGTATTAGAAAGGAGATGGATGGGCCTTTAAAACGTTCATAGTAGCAAACTTTAATTAAAAAATATGAAATAAGTGATGAGATTCTGAAAGTGCATTATCTTGTGAAGAGATTGACACTTCGTTTCATCAAATCGGACAAAAATTACCGTAGTTATTATTTAATGAGTCTAACAGTCGAGTTATATTTTTTATATATATTTACATATGTTATTTCAAATGAACTTTTAGTTCCAAAAATTTTCAGAAATTTTGATGGATCTTGATTGTTTATCGGAAAATGTGTGAATTTCAGGTTTGAGCGACCATAAGAGATCAGCAATAAGTATTCAAAACAATGGATAGATTCGAGTCATACTTATAATTTTTGATCCTTGTACGCATTCATGGTTATTTTGACATCATACTCATACTCAAAGTTTGAAGTACTCATCGTACTCATACTTAACAATATGAATGATGTTGTTGTCTTCGACTCGAATCGACTTAACATTTACACGAAGCAGAAAATAAGTATGATTCGCGTACGAACACCACAATACTCACAATAAGGTTGTGTGTTTGCTTTGCTTGTTGTTTTTGTCTTTTCTTTTTTTTTCTTTTGCAAATGCAACAAAGACTGTAAATTTTGATGAATGATTCGAGTCGCTGGAATCATTTATAAGTATTATAAGTATTTTTGATGTCAACGTTGTACTCATTCTCATTGCTACTTATACTTATAAATCAACGTTGTACTGATTACGAATGAATCAGAGTAGTTGAATTTCAATACTGTTGATTCACTCATACTCAAAACTGCATGAGTACTTATGAGTAGCGAAAAGACGATTCATTGCTGATCTCTGGTATACATGTTTGCGAGACATCATCGTCATTATTTTAATCGTTGAAAGAGCCATTGATGCCATGATGTGTAAGCATAGTTGCCTATTATCGCTTACATAAGACAAGTTGTGGCCTGTAAAAGAATATGTTCTTGTGAGCGATCCAAAATCAACTCCTTCTACTAATTCTCATTGTCACGGTGAACTGCAATGTTCTCGGCCGATCTTACGTCGATATGCGGGTGATGGTCGATCTTTTATTGAACCAGTGTGTACGAATTTATTCACGACATTACCAATAAAGCTTTCGATACGACGATTATGGCGGTCGTAAATTTGCGGTACATTGCCGGAACAGAAATAGCAGAATGCTATTTCCGTCCATAGTGATTTTTTAATCCAAACTAAATAAATGACAGATGTAGCATCGACAAAATTACCGTTATCAACTGTCAAGTTCACAAGTCCAGGGATGTGTAATTCGTAGAGTTTTGATGGAAAAGAAAGTAAAATTAGAAAATTACCTAAAAAGAATTTTCATTTGTATAACATTTTTTTTATTAAATTAAAATTAACTACGAGTAGAAATTCACCCAGTGAAGTACAATAAGGGCAACCAATATTTTTTGAAAATATGTATGTAATTATAAAAAATTAATGATATAATAATAGATCTGGACTAATATTTAAGTAGTTAAAACATGGTGGCCGTAATATTGCTTTTTGGCGTTTAATCGCCAAAATTCATTAAGGTCACATTAATTCAATTCATAATGAGAATGGAATTAAGTCAGTCATTTTAAATACAATTTTTGTGAGTGTAACCAATTTTTCTCGTATATGGAATGGTTGTAAGATATCTTATCTACTTAACAACGGAGGCAATATGCATAAATGTGATTACTGGTTAGGTTGTTATTTCTAAGCATATTTGAGTCATAAATGAAAAAGATACAGTGACTTAGGTTGACTGTATTTTCTTTTATTCAAAAATAAACATTATTAGATACATTGTACACTATGTATTCGCATAACCCTGAATACCTGTATGTCCCTGCCAGCAATATTGAAATTTTTAATCAAATTCGTGTCTTTTTTGATTCTTCTGCACAATTAAAAACTCGAATATGCGCTCATTTTCTGATCATAAAAGTCTCTTTCGTCGGGAGAAAAAAATGACTACGAGCGACTCTTCTTAAAAAGTCACTTATGAATCATATTCTATATTATTTTAGAGTAATTTTCGACTATTTTTCTAGTGGCTTTATAATTATTTTAGAATCACTTTCTCTGAGCATTTATTAGTCATATTTACCTTCATTATGATTCTTTTTCGAGTCGTCTTTCAGTCATTGTTTAATCGCATATCAGTCTTTTATTAGTCCTTTTATTGTCATTTGTGAGTCATGTTCGTACTAATTTGAACTCGTTTTTATATCATTTATGATTAAAATTTGAGTCATTTATTATTCGTACTTATAATTCTATTTTACACTCTTCAAGTGTTTTTATTAGGTTTACGTTTACACTACAGCGATTTCAAAAATCACGTTCGTATGAACGTAAGTATCAAAGAAAGAATATTAACTTTCCATTCGTCGAGTATGTACATCAGACATCAAAATTTATTTAAAGAAATATTGTTTTCGTTAAAAAACAAAGAAAAATTTTCAATTTAAAAAAAATCGCACTTCATTTCATAGCCATCTTTTAAATAAAATAAAATTTATACAGAAAAGCAATTTTTAATCATTTACTTGCGTAAAATATGATCATAATGATCATATGATCATGGATGATTAATTTCCGAATGCAATACAATTTTTCGTTGTATTTCAATCGAACTTATTTTACTCATTGACACGAATCATATTTGAGTACTTTTTTAATCGTTTTTGATCACAAAAAGTACTCTAAAAAGACTCAGCAAGGTGATTTTTATAAAAACAATCTTCCGAATACTAGCTGGGGTCTTACTTTATAAAATCGGTAATGTGGAGGTGTAAGGGAGCTATATTAGAAGAAAATATTCAAACGAAATGAAAGAGATGAAAGTTCAAACATAATTATTGAATAAATTACACGGTGCGACAGTGAAAATACATCCAAGTATAATTACATAGTCCACGTTGTTCAGTTAGTTGAGTAGAACTCAAAAATACCTTTTTTTATATTTCTCGAGCCCTTCGAACTTGTTTTATTTGACAAAAACAGTTTTTATTTTCTTTGACTTTACGCCCAAAATTCGGAATTACTCAAACATTTCTAACCCGATTTCCCTTTGTTGTTGGAAAGGATTTAAAAATAACTTTGATATCCGAAATCAACATTAAAACCACAGTGCAAGGATGTTTTCTAAATGAGTAAATACTTACATACATACATATATAGACCTATTATATACATACATATACGTACATATAGTATAAATATTCAGAGGAGTTAGTGGTGGTAATAAAATTCATGTAATTTTAGCCATAGAAATTCAAATAAAAGGTTGAATTCAATATTGTACTAGTAAGTAAGGAAGTTTCATTTATACTTTATTACTTTTCATTGTTCTCCTAATACATATTATTTAAATATTATTAAAGTAAATGTTAATCAAATTCTAATCTTCCTCAAATATCATGACTAGATGTTTATTAACGACCAGCAAAAATAACTTTCATATCGTCAAAAAATAAAAAAGCCATCCCAAAATGGATGAATGTGCGATTTTCTGACGAATCTAAGTTTAATTTAAAGGATTCAGATGGCATAAGGCATCCAGACGCAGGCCAAACAGACAACGGTTGAATCTTAATCAGTCGTCGACTGAATAATCGACCTCTACCGCCCTTTTGAGAATCGTTCTTTCGCTATTTTTTTTTTTAAATATAAGCGATTTCGTATGTGACTAGAAGATGCTGTAGAATCATTTTGGATTGTCCTTTTAATTAAGGAGTCTTCATATCGCCAAGTTTCACGTGACCTTCCTCCAGAATGAGTAGGATATGTTCGACTATTTTGTAAAAAGTTATAAATTAGCCTAAAAAAATAATTGATCTGCTGACCGAATATTTTGCACTCAATTGATGCCTTGATAAGCCAGCTCTCCAATCCAATGATTAACTTAAAATTCAACCCAGAAAATTGCAAAACCAAAGAAGACTTATTTGAAGCCGCAAAAATAGTCTGGGAAGCAATATCTCCTGAAATAATTAATAATTTAATAGTCCTTATGCCTAAAAGATGTGCGTGTGTCACCCAGAATAAAGGATTCGCAACGAAATATTGAAAGTTTTTTGTGCACCTTAATTTGGGGGTGCTTTAGTTTTGTCCGCTTATATTTGCGACTTAAAATGTTTTTTTTTTCAATTTTAACTTCTTTTTATTAAATCCTGAATTCCTTAAGTTTGTGTTTTTCAATAATAAGAACATAAATAAATAAAAAAAATAAGAAAAAAATTTTAATATATTTGTTTTCTTAAAAAAAATTTCATTTAAAAAAAATTACTGAGGGGGTGCTTTAGTTTTGACCAATACACCACATTAGTTTAGGAAGTTAATTGTAGAGTAAGAGTTTACAGTTAATTTTTAGACCAGGGTTCGTATCTTTCATTCAAAGTTACGCTAAATATTTTCGAGTTTGCTTAATTTTTCTTGCATGTAAAACTTTTAAGTCAGATTCTTGTTTGCTCAAATTCCTTAATGTGAAGTTCTAAAGCGAAGTCGCCGTAGTCTAGTAGATAGTGTGTTTGCTTATTAGACGTACATAAGGTCAAAGTTCAAACCCCATACGCTTGGAAGAAACAAAAACTTGTGTTCATCAGCAAGGGTAAACGAGACTGAGAATCGCCATCTTCATATAAGCCCCTGTGTTTGCTGGATTCTGCAGGCAAATCTTCGGGAGGTCAACGCGACAATATGGATTTCGACCCGGAAGATCTACAATAGAAGCTCTAAAGAAGATAGTAAGCCTAGTCTGGGAATCATTATTTGAGACCGGTCGAACTCTTAGCGTATCCAGTTTGAGGTCAACGGACGAAAGCTTTAGGGAAGCTGACATATGATGCAAGCTAGGGGACAAGAAGAATGCATGTCACTTCCGAAGTGGCACCGGGATCCATAGTGAGCCCAGAACTCTGGGACGCAACCTATGACGAAAGCCTGAGAAACGAAAACGACATTGCGGCTGTCATTAGAGGTAGAAACACAGAAGTAGTTCAACACAGAAAAAACTACTATCTGCGCAGAGAATAGCAGCTTTACGGGTCACATTCTCGTATCGCACGATATCGACACAAGCTGCCTGAATAATAGCTGGAATGGTTCTCATAGACCTTCAAGCAATTGAGCGCCAGATGATTTACAACGCTAGACAGAGCATAGAAACGATACAGCACGAAGTCTTCTTAAAATGGCAATATCGCTGGGAAAATGAACAGCATGGTAGGTAGACATATAAACTGATCCCAGTATTACAAGTGTGGAAAAACAGAAAAAACGGTGAAGTAGACTACTATATAACCCAGATGCTAACCGGTTATGGATATTTCAGAGAGTATATGCATCGCTCGCCATTCTGCATCTACGAGAAGATGTAAAAGTTAGACGATGCCGAAAACACTTTCTTCGGCTGCTGTTGCTGGGTTGAAGGATGCCAGGTTCCGAGGTTGAAATCGGCATTATTAGTGTCACTAAAGTCGTGCCGAAAATGATAAACAGCAGGGAAAACTGGAATGCATTAAAACAATTTGTGCACTATGTCCTGCGCAGTAGAATAATGAAAGAGCGGAGCCTGGACGCAGGCTGACAATGATGGAACTGGCACAGATGCCAAAAAGGGTTCCACCTCGAAGTAATACTACCGTGGTTCCGAGGTGGAATGATATCCCGGTGAGGAGACAAGGCGGGTTTTTAGTCGCCATGCATGGTGACGATCTTCATGAACGCATAAAAAAAACGAAATATGAAAACAAAAAATATTTCTTCGGCAATTTCCTCTCAACAGATCTCTGACAAAACTCTAAGAGTACTTAAGGGTTGTAATGCGTCGTTAATACGAAAATGTTTGTACAAAGCTAAAACAGATAAAGGGAATTTCCCGTTTAAATCTAATGCAAATTCGAAGTTGTGTGTTTTTAAACTTTCTTTGTTATACTTTTTTGGATTATTCCAATGAATTGTTATATTTTTACAATAATAAAAACTATTTAAAAAAAAAATAAAAATTTTTTTTTGAAAAGTCTATTTTTTCAACTAAAATTATGAATCTCGGAACCAATTAAATGCAAATCAATACAAATGTATGAAAAATCGTGCTTCGTTTTGCGTCGCGTTTCTTCAGGCCCTATTCGCCACGCAAACCGGAGGATTAGTGTAATATAATATTATATCATATTATACTTAACAACTTTAACCTTAAACCTGCAGATATAATCTTTTTTTTTTAGTGTCAAATATTTTAACAATAATATTTTAAAAAAATCTGTAAAAATATGTGCATAATTGTATGTTGTATAATTGTATGTTGTATTCATCGATATCTCCCGCTCCAATTTGACGAAACTTTTTTTATTTCATAAACATTTCAGTATAATTTTAAAAATCTGTGCACAACTAGTTAAAAAATATATAAAGTTTTAATGTTATAACAAATAAAATGAGTCTTGTTTTATCCATTAACACTATTTCTACCAATGGCGTCAAAAGACACCTATTGGTTGTATTTCGATCATTGGTATACACAAAATTCTGGTAGAAATGGTGTTAATTTCCGGCCGCAGTCAATTATCCACTAGACACCAATATGAAAACAAAATATGTCTTTCATCGTGCCGTTTATCGACTATCTGGACAGAAGATGCCATAACAGATATCTTCCTGGAGATGATGGAGGAGAATTCGGGACCTGTAATAAATTTACCAAATGTGTGGCTAGATCCAGGGACACTTTAAACTGGTCACGATAGATATCTTCTCCATTGTTATCTCTAAGATAAGATAAATCTGGTCGAACTGCACGTTAGAAGCGGTATCAAAAGAAATCTATAAAAGTATTGAATTGTATTGAAAATTGGAAAATTGAAGTCTCTGTAGCCGACGTAAGGTCACGGTTCAAATCCCAGATTAGGCATCTTCAACAAAACGAAATATGAACAAATGATTCTTCGGCAGATTTCTGGCAAAAACCGGACGAATATAACGATCTACATTTGTACCAACAAACTCGACACGGATCCATAGTAGCGTTCTTCCATTGGGTCGGATATGGCATCTGTTTTGGAGGATATCATTGTTGTAAGAAAACCTTGAAATTACGAGGAAGAGGAATGAAGAAAGCATGATCAGAGATATCCAGCATCGGCTGTACTACTTTTCAGACTGCCAAGCAGAGAAGACATCGCCCTAATCCAAAACTGCAGCAAAAATTGTAGGTAGGCCCATATCGTGTATACCCATCAAGGATAACTTAAAGGCATATTTGCTTTCAGCAACAAAAACCTAATCACAGTAAGAACAGAGATCACTGGTAGGCAGTCTTGAATTTCTATTGCAGAGGCAAAATTCCGAAATCAAGTACGTTAAAGTAGGCCTGTTAATTGGTTCTGATGCCAACACTTGTGTGTTGTTGAGTGGGGTGCGTCTGTCTTTGATTTTTTTACCTTGATTGAATGATTTAATGGCGTGCAATGCGTGTAACACACACAATTTTGTGGAGGCTCGATCTTTTTCTGATTACAGATTTATTGAATTTTCTTTTATTAAGAAGTAGTGAGTTAGTTAGGAATTGATGGTGTTTTGAGACTTGAAACTACTGAGCTTATTATAAAGGCATTTGAGAATGTGTGTCCAAAATAGATCAGGACTGATGAAAACTTTTCAACGTGCCAAGCAGCCACGATTACACGGAGTATTGGGAGCGCTGCAAACCGCTCCTACATAACTAAAAAAGAATTTTTAAACGCCCCAAGAGGATTTTGTAGAAAAGTTGTGATGGATCAAATTTGAAAAGAAAACTTTGGAACTTCTTGTGGATGCACACTTCCGACCGGGACACGACTCGGTTATACACACAAATGTTCCTGAACACGGGTCACAAGGAGACAATAAATGGCAATAAATGAAATTAAGGTGCTTTAATCTCCGATATGAAACTGAATATATTCAGTCCTCTTACAACATCTGAAACTGGGACACATAGAATTACTAAGGGATGTGCTTGTAGGATCTCATTAACTAGTTGAAAAAGTCTTCCAGTGCCATCTACGCTTGTAACAAATTTTTGGGATAAAAATGAGACCTGGGACCCCCTGAATCTACACAGCAGTGGTCACTTTTTTTTCTGTTACAAGCATATAGGGCAATGGAAGCCTTTTTGATTCTGTTAATGATATTCGATTTCCAAGACAGCTTTCTCTCCAGGATGAGTCATAGAAAGTGTGCCTCTTGTTTGAGTTTCAGTTCCATCCCATTCAGTTTCAATGGACGAAAAGTCGGTGGCTTGTACCTTCTCGTGAGAGTATTACTTCCGTTTTCACTGAGTTAATACTCAATCCACGATCGAATGCCCACACGCAGGCACTCCTTAGAGCCAGTTGCATCCGACAAATCTTCTAGAGATCACCAGAACAAGATCGTCTGTATAGGCAATTGTCTCACATCCATTTTGTTCCACTATCTCTATAAGTCCATTCATCACCATATTCCACAAAAGAGGAAAGAGTACTCCACCTTGTGGAGTTCCCCTCCTTATAACCCTGGACGTTTTTGAGCCCCCAAGTGCGGGATAGATCATCCTTCCACAGAGTAGCTTAGATATCCAGTTCACTATAGTGGTCTGTACACCTTGTACAGCCTTGCCAGCGCCCCGGATACAGCGCAAAGTTCCACATTATTGAAGGCTCAACAGACCATCCCTTATTATATGTGTGCTATCCCCTGAAAAGGAGATTTTCATCCAGGGTTTGACGGAGATTCACGAGTCTCTCCATGGTCTTCAATAAAAAGAAGGACAGACTAATGGGTCTGAAGTCCTTGGATGTAGTATGAGAGTTTCTTCCAGTCTTCGGTATGAAGACTACTCCCACTCTATAGTATTTCGACAATGTATGGTCTATCCGAATACTGGCGACAAGCATCGACCCACGCATTCCGATGTCTACGGCGATTTGAACGTTGCCGGAGATTTAAACGGTTTCAATCCGTCTATCGCCCATTTTATTGCGTTCGCCGACATGGTCGAGCGGTAGTCCCACTGTGATTCCCTACCCGAAACAGTTGCCCGCGTCTCCGAACCCTGTCCTGGAGGAAAGTGGGTGTCCACAAGAAGGTCCAAAGTATCCTTCTCAGAGTTGGTCCATGAGCCATCCTCTCTTTGCAGCACACTAGGTATAAAGGATATTGTCGAGAGAATTCTCCTTAGCCTAGAAGTTTCGTTGATAATTTCCATGTTGCCACAGAAATTTCTCCACGAGTCCCCCTTAGGCCATCTTAGAACTCTCTTGTAATTTCCAAGAGACACTTTATAGTCCCTCCAGTGATCCGCATTTCCGGACTTTCTCGCCACATTGAAAAGTCGCCGTGACTCCTTTCTGAGCATGTCCAGATCCCGGTTCCAGCAGGGTGGTTTTCTTCCACCCCCGTTGACAATTTTCGGACATGCTTTGTCAAACTTACCCTACTATGACTTTTGTGAAACTAGTCACTGTAGTCTCAAGTTCAGAAATACTGTATATTCTACAGCGCGTGAGTGGGTCCAAGCCCAGACTGACAAAGCGATCATAAAGATCCCAGTTCGTGTTCCTAGAATTCCTAATCGCCTTCACAATATTATTCCCCCTATAAAGGGAAAATTCAATAAACCAATGATCAGAAAAGAAGTGCTCTTCCGAGACCCTACAATCTCCGACTCTATCGTAAATATTACCGAAGATAAGGGTTATGTCCAAAATCTCTCTTCTATTCTTCGCTATATCGTTTGTATCGTTTCCATCCCTACTTATAAGTGGTTTCTTGGTTGGTATTCTAGCTAATAACTTTGCCTTTCTTAATCGGTTTCTGGCTGTATGGACGCCAATAGAAACCCCTAATTGGTCGTTTTCATAATTAGTAACATCCACTGCCGATTTCCGAGGGTCAGCTTTTACTACTTTTATCATTTGACAGTCTTGGCGAGCAGTAAATTTTTGAGGTCCACCTCTTCACGGCTTTCTTTCCACGTTATTTGTTTGACGATATGGCAATGAAATCCGACAAACCATTGATTTTTTGATATTAAATTTGTTCACTTTTATAAGTCTATAAAAAAAATTAATCAGCTTTTTTCGTTTCGAAATTATACGAGTCTGGATAAAAAGTTAACTTTCAAGGAGCATATTGAATATGTATGTGACAAAGCTGTAAGATGTGGCAGAGCTTTCTTTCCTCTGCTTAACCGAAAGTCAACATTAAACTTTTGCTATATAAAACGTGCATTCGTCCCATAATGACATTTGAATACCAAGTTTAGTCTACAAACTGTGCTAAAACTTACGTTATAAAATTGCAAATTATTCAAAACAGAACCTTAAGATTATTTATAATTTAAATAGACGTTATTACACAGTCATTACAAACAAGATATGTTGAGGGTCGCCGTGGTCTAGTAGGTAATGTTCTGGCTTATTAGACGTAAAGTCAGGGTTCGAGTCCCAGGCCAGACATCAGAATATAAAATGCAAAAAGTATTTTTTCGGCGACTTCTTCTCTTTCTCTTCTTGAAAAGTTTCTCAAAAATCTGTCGTTCGGAGTCGACTTTAAACTGTAGGTCCCGCCACTTCTGTATAAAATTAACACACACAACATAAGTGGTGTGAGAAACTACGGATTTCTTGGGGACAATTGCTGTAGACTGTCTAATGGTGATGGTATAGCACTGGCCATTTTATAGTCACCAGCAGCAACTCGTTTCCTTACAGTTCGCATCGTCCATTTTTCCACCTTTCCTAAACCTGCACAATGAGTAGCATGAGTAGAGGTCATCCCCTGAGTGCTTGTTTAATAAAAAAAATGTTTAAAACTGTAATTAGAAAACTTGCAGAAATATTTGAAGATCGAAACAGAGCTTCAAGTTATGATATCCTAAGAAATTTGCACAATTAATTCCTTCTGCAACTTCAGAGATGAAGTTGATAGGAGTTGTTAACTTTAAAGTTTCTTAAAGAATATAAATAGGGTTTCTTTGTATTAAATATTTAAATTTGTATGTAATTAATAAAATTAGACCTTTATTTGCTGCACTGCATACTTTTAAGTAAAATCTTAAGTTTTGTAAATATAAAAATTGTAACCAGATTTTTAAGTGTACTGTTGATAGAGAAATAAATAAAAAAAAGAAAAAAATTATACGAGATTAATTATATTAAAATAAGAGGTAATAAATTAAAAAAACTAAGTGTATTGATTGCTGGTTACTTTTTCATTTATGCTAATGCGATGAAACAAGACTTTTGACATTGCACCTTATGTAGAGACTGCAATGATATTGTCAACCGTTGTCATTAAATGTAGAATGGTTTTTACACAGGTTCCTTCGGGACGTTTAAGTTGACCTGTCGACTAAGAAATTTCTTAGGTTTAATTCTTTTTAACACTTTTATCATAAATATTCAATAAGGTTAAAAAACGTGGTGAGGAACTTGTTCTCATCGCAATTAATGGGAATACATATATGTATGAGTAAGATTCGACTCTAATATAAAGAAATAAATTATCGCAAATACCGTACTATATACAAACATACGTGCATATATGCAGATATTATATACAATATATACTTATTATCAGTCGTATCAACCCGTTTTACAATGCTTTTTAAGCATTAAAAACAGAAATACTTTGTACATATGTATGTATGTATAGAAGAAGAAAACAGAACTGGAAAAGAAAATTTATATATTGATAAGGTTTCATAAAAAATGAAAATGAAAATAAATTAAACGAGAAAAATTTGCAACGAATACGAATCTAAAACAAATGATAAAATATAAAAAACCACCCCACATTTTTTTTTTTTTAATGAAAATTTACGCTATCCTGGGTAATGTTATTAAATCGACGACTAGATATACACACACATTTAAATACAGTACATACATTTTTCCCTTTTTCCGTTCTCTTTTTTTTTTGTTTTTTTTTTTCTTAAATTAAAAATCCAACTCTGAAAAAAAGTACCCTTAAAAAACTGAAAATTGTATAAGAACGCTTAATTTATAAAGTCACCCTCTCAGTTTTTTTTTTTGTTTTGTTTCGTCAGTTTTTTCGGTTGTTTTCTCTGAATGTTTGTTGTACACATTTTTTATTACAACTTCACCTCTACCACCGTAAGAAGTTGACAATGTGTCTCCACTTCACCATCAAAAAGCAAAAAAAGATCCACTCAAATAGCAAAACGAAAAAAGAAAAACAGCAGCATAAGGAACGTAAGCATTGAAAATTATTTTCACGAGTTAAAATTCTAAATAAAAAAAATATATGCAACGTTCATACGACAGCAACGACTGACTGACTGTGTTATCAAGAACCACCAAAAATCATTATTTTTAATATATGGATATGTATGTATGTATATATGTATATGTAGATATAATATGTAATGTGTACACGAGTACGCAGACTTTATTGTTTATATGGGTCTAAATGTTTGGTTAGTGTGAGGGAGAGTGTGGGTAGTAAGTTTAAATTTGTGAGTGTATGATGCTGATTGTATTTTCATACTTCACGTCCTTTAAGACCCTTAGGCAGTTTGTTAGAAAATAAATATAAATAAAGTTAAACGGGCAAAGAAATTTGGCTATTTTATGTATTTTCGTCTTTTTTTTCTTTCCATATAATCCACCGATTTTCAATACGTAACAGAAAAACTTGATAAAAAACATGGGTTCAAACTCAAGCACACACAGTATTTGGAACGAATTTGAGTTTGTGAATGATCGGTAAATGTTTCGTAAGAAATCTGCCTTCTTCAATCATAATTGTACAATGAGAATTACGTATGCATATGTATGGAATGCATTAATGGTTTTAGTAATTCGGTAATGCAAATTCAATAAATTTAGGATCCAGACTAGTATTAGAAGAAAAAATCAATTCAATTGCTATATGTATGTAGATGGGACAACTTCTACAAAATACACAATTATAGCAAAAAAATTATAGCAAAAATTTTATAATTCCCTTACTTTATATACCCTTAAGTTGGTTTAAAGTCAATTCTAGTTTAGTTAAGACTTTTTATGTGACCAACGCTCAACCAATGATCATTACTCGTGTAGTTCTATGTGTTAGAATTGCGAATGTGATTATATATGTACGTACGTATATACAGTGGCGAGTAAGTGCATGTTCACGATACTGAGTTTCGTCATGCACAAAAACAAAACCACACAAGCTAATACCAAAAAAAAATTAATTTTAATTTTTTATTTTATTTTTAACAAATAGCAGTAAAAAAAACAATAATTAATGAAATAAACACAACGATTTTCAATCAATCAATTTTGCACGTTTCAAGAAAATTCAAGAATCAAACGCAATTTCAATATTTGGACCCTTATTAGTAATAGCTTGATTTACGCGGAATGATATGCTTTCTATCAAATTTTCAATAACATCATTCGGAATTCGATTCCATTCCGCATTTATACGATCCCAAAGTTTCTCAATGTTTGTTGGGGCTGTTTCGTATTGCTCCAGCAGGCTTTTCCCGAATGACGGTTTGAGGACAGAACTTTGTGCTGACCATTCAATTGAAAATTTTGTTTCCCACTCCATATCTTTAAAATTTTTGCTATGTGCTTCGATTCACCATCCTGTTGAAAAACAATTTCTTATTCGGGATAAGCACATTTGTCCATGAAATTCGGAAGATGGGTTTGCATGTACAATCTTTGTATCTTTTTCGCATTATATCATCTACGAAATATAGAGGGCCAACATGCCACCAAGAAGAGAAGTCGCCGTGGTCTAGTAGGTAGTGTGTTGGCTTATTAGACGTAAAGCTAGGGTCCGAGTCCCAGGCCAGACATCAAAATAAAATACGTAAAGTATTTTTTCGGCCATTTCCTCTCAGCAGACTTCTGGCAAAAACTCTGAAAGTAAATATAATTGCCATGAAAAGTTTTTAAAAAATCTGTCGTTCGGAGTAGACTTTAAACTGTGGGTCCCGCCAATTATGCATAAAATTAACACACACAACATAAGTAGTGTGAGAAACTAGGTCAATAATTCTGACTGAAGAGTTGTAATGACCAATTATGTATATATGTATATGTTACCGTGTTAAGCATCCCCAAACCATCTCTGAACACTTTCACCGGGTCATCGATAGCAGTACTGCTTTCCATCTGATAGGAAACGTGTTATCTGGTGTGATGAGTCCAAATTTAACCACTTTCAGTAAGATGGAAAGCAGTACTGCTAGCGGAGATCCTGGGAACGTATCTCTCGTATCACGACCCTCACGCTCATAGTCTAGCACACTACCCACTAGACTACCAGGGCACGCACGCAAATTTAATTTTTATTAATTATGTTATGAAGAAACATAATTGCTGGTGATTAGAAGAAAATGTAGCAAATGACGCAACGCAAAGTATGTAACATTCACAAAACTATTTCCAATGACAAGAATTTTTCTTGTAATACATTTCACTTTCAACTTAAGCAAGCACTGATATTATGTCTTTAAAAAAATGACTATGAGCAATACTGTCTATTTTATTCATTTGTTTTTTTTTTAATGTTTTCCCAAAACTTTACTTTGTAAATCTATGATGCATATGTATGCTACATACATATATTAGTGTCACAGACCAGAGCCTTTGGTAGGAATCGAACCCACGACCCTCACGCTAATAGTCTAGCACACTACCCACTAGACTGTCAGTTTAAATTGACTTCGGATGAACAAATATTCCCAGTTAAAAAAAAAATTGAATTACAAAATATTGCAGATCTCATAATTACAGAATTTTCTAATTGGTCGATTTTAAAAATTCAACAAAAATACTTACTTACATACATACATACATACATACATAGTTTATCTTAATCGTTTCGTTTTGATCTTTCAGCTATGTCTGCCAACAATTCAAATGCAAAAGTTGACGTTGGAAATCTAGTAAAGTAGTTACGGGTAAAATTTCGCCTAGTTTAAGAATAAAAATGGCAAAAACCAATTACAGTAATATGTATCAAATGCATTATATGTGTACACTTGGTATATATGTATGTATGTATGTATGAAATATTCAATTTATTATGAATATTACAGATGTGTTAGAAAAAGTAGTACGACTATTCGTATTAAAAGATCAGATTTTGAGTAAACGTCCAATATTCATATGTAAGTAGTTTGTATAATACCTGAATTTTCTTTATTTTTTTTCTTTAAGTATTTGTCTAATAATACATATTTTCCGTCAATATTCCGAAGGCAAAGTGTCTACTTGGCATTTACCTTTAACGGCCCAGCTGATTTCTATTTTACATGCCACCCCACATCATTCATCACACGGTACCGTATCTCATCCAAGTATGGTAGACTACCTACGCATACACATCCATTCACACATAAAATTATTTAAGAAAGTATATAAATTCGTTTGATGTATTTGGCTGTGTGTGTGTGTGTCTGTGTGTGTGTCTGTACATATGTAGATATATATTTACCGTTGCTGATTTAAATTTTTTATTTTTGTGTTTTTTTTGTTGTTTTGTTTTATTTTTTTTTTTTTATTATTCCGCTAAAGTTACCGTCACTACCACCAACATCTTGAGAGAGTCAGGGGAGGCCTTCAGTTTAGCATCTAAGAGTTGTGTGACATACAGATTCAGGCTTACAATTGCCGCAAATATACTTAAGTAAAATATTTCAGGGGTGGATTTTTTTTACAATGCTGTCATTGTTGTTAGTTTTTTTATTTCGTTTCGTTTTTTTTTCTGTATCCACATCCACATCCTCATTTTTTATTTTGTTCATATACACAATGCGTCCTTAAAATCTCTTCTTACTGATTTCAACGAATTTAAATATACAGGGATAAAATATTGAATATCGATTTTTATATTCTCACTCTATACTGGTATACATAGGCTTTTAATGGCTTATGTGACATACAATATTAAAAGTACGTTTGACCGTATAATAATTATAAAGTCCGTTTGATATCGTACAAAACAGTAAACTATTTTCTATTATAGAATTATAATTCATAAATTATATTCAAATTAATTATAAAGTATTTATTCATTCAGGCGTAAATACGGTACAACAAGATATTATCTTATTTAATAATACTCCTAAGGATATAGGCATAACAAAAACTTAAAAAGATAATAACCTTAAAAATAAGTTAACATAACAAAAATTAATAAAAACAAAAATTTATAATAATATTAAAAGAATGTGATTGATTAATTACATATTGTTCATTATTGTTCATTCAAAAATTTAATAATTGCAGTCTTGAAATACTTAGCATTGCTTAGTAATTGTATGTTATTCGGGAGTTACAGATATACGTTTATGGTATCTAACGCTATTAATTTTCAAGAGTGCGTCACTTCAACAAATTCTCGAAAGATGTATTATAAATTTGATATGAGAACTCAGATATACTACTGTACCCTGTACCTTGTACGACCATAAACATATTGAGCAATACTGTTATATGTGGCCTTGAGTCTGTTCCTACTTCTTGAGTCACAACTAGAAAACAGTTCACATCCATACAGTAAAGTGGGGATGAGATATGTTTTCACTAGCATCATACGAATATTAAATTGAGTAAAATATTGCGCTGGCCAAAGACTTCGCAACATGGCAACCATTTTACCACAGATAGCATTTATATGGTTGGACCAGTTAAGACTACTCCAAGATTCTTAACACTAAGTACAGTCTCAATAGCGGTATTTTAATCCGTTATTGTGTAAACTGTGCCGTATGGTTTACCTTGCCCATTATCAAGGCTTTTGATTTCCTCGGATTGAAACCCTCGACGCCCATTGAAACACATTATGCAAATCACAATTTGTCATCCGTATACAATTTGTAATATCAGATGGCATGCAACTAATGTACAATTGAACGTCATCTGCGTGCATTTGTACATTGCAAAATCTCAACTTTGTTGGCAGGTCATTAGAATAAATTGAATATAAAAGTGGATCAAATATCAAGACCTGCGATACACCTCCAGATGTTAAAATATTGCCTTATACATTACCATCATGATACACAAATTGACCTCTATCCCGTAGATATGACGACATTTGTTTGACAGCAGTATTCGAGAAATGGAGAATGTGTTTTAACTTTTGGCATTGAATAGTATGATTATTATTGTCAAATTCTCATCCGCACTTAATCGCAACTCTTCCGAAACATCAATGAGCGCAGAAATGCAGCTGTGATTAGGTCTGAAATCAGACTGCCTTTCAGAAAGCACGCCATTACCATACAAGTATTGGGTCATCTGTTTATAAATTAATTTCTCGAAAATTTTCGATAAGTATGACAATATTGCAATTGGGCGGTTAGTTTTATCCTGTTTGGGCACCCCAGATCAGTCTTGGCTACGCAAATTATTTGACTATACTGGTCATACTTCATACATTTTCGTGATCGCTTTTCGATGTGTTGGATGCAGTGTTAAAGGTAAAGAAAATGTTTTTTTTTTTTTTGAGCCAAATTCTAATTTTATTTTACAGCAAATGAATTCCCATACCAAGTATATTCGTTTGTAGAATAATTAACATTAATTTCTTTAATATTGTGTATTAGCATTATTTGTCACCGACATAGTCGGTATGATAAAAGTAGTTACAGTAATCCCTCGATTTACGCAGTTGGTTCTAAAAGACGTTGAAACGACGTAAATCGAATTTCATATTGCTCATACTACAAAGTACAGTCTTCCCTCGATTTACCTCGTAGAATGTTCCGGAAAGAGGTACCTTTAACTAAAGGTAAAGGTGCATTTAACAAAAAGGAACTGAAGAGTTACCTTTAACTTATTTTCGTTATTACAACTTGCGGATAAAATAAGGTTAAATTTATTCAAAAATATGGCAGTGCCGTAACAATGTCGATAAAACTACTCAATTAAACAAATTTTTTTTTAACGCAGTGTGCAACAACGGACTTCTGTTTTTTGTCGTATATCCTCATTTTGTTTATATTTGAAGTTGCCATATTGAAAATAATATATAATATGGCAAGTTCAAAGAAAAAACTTAACTTTAATAGTTACCGGCAGGATGATTCTCACTTTAGCTTAACGCTCACTTCTGTCTTATTAGGTACTCATTATAATGAAAAACAATTTATCGATCCGTTAAAATCCTTCTTTTTGTTAACGACCAAGTTGTATTAATGAGCCTTGGATTATTATCTTTTGCATTTAATAATCATATTCATATATCATTCAAGAACAGGTGAAATTAATAAAATAGTTATGTCCAAATAGGCGTTCGGTGTGGACAACGTAGCACGCGTTTTGGTTATTTTCCAGTCAAACTTGATCTTTTGCAGAGCACCGCTTGGTGAATTTTGAGTCTTAATGTGAGCCCATACAATTATAGAAATCAACTTAACCGGAATCTGAACTGAAGGATACCAACCTACGTGCGATTTAACAGCGTTCAATGCATGCCGAAAAATCATTACATTTTGTATGTAATTTGGTCCATATTTCGTTGAGAACGTCATTGACTAGGCCATCCGTGTCAACGGCTAACGTTATAGGTCGATGATTACTAAAATCTTTTAGTTTGAATTAACTGACCTGAACACCAACGGCAGAACGATGCTACTTGTCTCAACACTCATGTCACAGTAGATATTCTGTACAAGTGATTTGAGGGCATGATCATCTCACCAAGTTAAGTAAGCCGTGCTCGTTCGATCACGATTTTATTTTTAACAACCTCCTCACAACTTTTACACATATTGATATCGGTTTTGAATAATTATTGTATTGACTTGGCCATTTAATGGCCATTTTTTTGTTTGCATATGGAAGCATGACGTTTTGAAAAATATCTCTGTTCATGGAATGGTCTATTGTGCTACTTATTCCAATTAACATTACGAGCAAAATAACATTCCCTATCCCTTACATTACCTTATCTATGTATTAATATATGGATGTACGCTATAAATACTAGTTTAATTCGATCAGGCTCTTTTAAAGGTAAATGGAGAAGTTATAGACAAATCTTACGAATACGAAAGTCGAATTTAAGCTTGACTTACAGTTTGCTTGTTTTATGTGGTTGACAGTAGGTAAGAAGCTCCACGTTTAAAAACAATTAATAATTTCAAATGTTTTTTCTCGCTAAATGCTAAAATAGGAAAACAAAAATTATGTTATTATTGGTTGGTAGTTTGTAAGAATTATCTGACACCGTAAATATTCAAGATTACTTGTTTGAATTTCGTGATTTTTTTTTATTTTTTTTTTTATTATTCTTAGGGCCATTATTACAACTTGCCGTTAAAGTTCGGTTTAGTTAAAGGTAACATTAGCTAAAGTGAACTTTAAAGTCAGCTTTAACTGCTTTTCGTTAATATAACCTACAGACATAGCTTCCAGATTTGACGATTTATCGTCATTTGACGATTTTGTGCTTCCAAAATATCATATTAACGACTTGACGATTTATGCCGCTATTTTGATGATTTTTAGTAATTAAAATTGTACATCATTTTCTTTACTTTAGTACATTAAAAGCCTTTGCTTTGCAGTTGTTACTATTGAAAAAATCTGCTAATAATAGCAAGGAGTAAAGTATTATATTTTTAAGTTATTTTCGAATACCTGTAATGATATTTACTTCTGTTTAATCCCTTAAAATTTAAACAACGTCAACTCCAAACTCCTAAATAACATCGTAGCTGAGCATAAATTATCATATGCCGTTGCAGACAATTTTAGGAATTCGATTATAGCTTGTAATATTGCCATGGGCAACACAAAGGCAATTGCCAATATTTTGTTTTTCATACGACCAATACTCAGGGGATAGCATTGTCTTTGGAACTAGGAAATTATATTATAAGTGGGAGAAGGAAGACAAATATTTTTGTACCATAAGGAACAGGGTAGACCACTGCAGAAAGGGAGTTGCATATACGAATAGTCCGTCTAACAAACGAACTTTGTCTGTAATGTCGTGTGCGATACACTGGCTAATCGAGCACATACGGATGTGCTGGCCGAGAAAGACGAATGTTAAGTAGGAATATATGGTTTTTATAAACAGGTCCCCTTATTTCGCTCGAGCAATATCCGTTGTAATAGCGATAGAATAGTTAAACACAAGCCACATTGCAACGATTTTCGAATGAACCAATGGAGTTGGACACGCTAACGAGCAGCTGCGACCTCTCCTGTAAACGGACGAGAAGCTTCAAAATAGACCATTCTCGATTAGTTATAAATGGTGTAAATGGAAAGTAGATGAGATGATTATTATTATATATTATTGCTGCTTAACATTGACTTTATGTATATGTTTTTATTTTTAGAAACCTTTCAATTTATTTATTTTTTTGACGATTTTTTCTCAAATTTTTTACGATTCGATGCTTCATTTAACTTTAAAAGTTACCGGAAAGATGATCCACCCTTTAGCTTAAAGCTCACTTCAATATTTCTCGCTTTATTTAAAAGTTGAGTGTGCAGCATCCTTACTAAAACCGAAAATATTTATGATGTAAGTAAAGTAAAGTTTTTCATACATAATCTAAGAATCTGTGCTTTAAATTTTTCGGATATTATATACGAAACTCTATGTATGGATGTATTTCAATCATCAGACTAATAATACATTATAAATCTATATTATTAAGAGTATTATTATTATTTCTAAATATGTGTATAATAGCGTGTTTAGTTGAATCGACCAATACCTACGTAATTTGTTTCGAATACTTTTAATAGAATGAGGGTGTATTTTTTCTGTAAACATCATTTCATTTACTTTTTCTTAGTATTACAACTTGGTTTGTTTTTTATTCGTCTAATATTTTTTATACTCGTACTTATAAAAAAAAAATTTCATTTGAAACATAATTTATTTTAGAAAACTTTAATGCTTCCTTAATGCAATAGCCTTATGTTAAAAACAAAGCCTTTTAAAAATTAAATTTTAAGAAAGCGAAGTTATTTTTTTTAGCAAATTATGCATTTCAATTAATTGTTCTTACTTACTTACATACTTAATTGGCCATAACAACCCGATTAACGGATTTCGGCCTGCCGCAATACATCCTTCCAGGCGCCTCTGCTTCTTGCGCGCCTACGCCAGTTGATCACACCAATCGATGACAGGGATTCCTCGACTTGGTCCTTCCAACGGATACAAGGTCGTCCTCTTCGCCGACTTCCGTAGATCCCCGCATCAAATACCCGTTTCGCCGGAGCATCCTCCTCCATTCGAACGACATGGCCGAGCCAGCGCAGCCGCTGGATATTAATTCGCTGAACAACGTCTATGTCGTTGAGGAGCTCATACAGCTCACTGTTAGATCGGATGCGGAAATCATCGCCAACTCGCACAGGACCGAAAATCTTACGTAGGGCTTTCCTCTCGAATACCCTCAAGGCTGCTGCATCTGTTCTTAATAGGGTCCATGCCTCTGCGCCATAAAGAAGCACGGGTAAGATGAGCGTCTTGTAGAGTATTAATTTTGTCGCACGAGAGAGGTCTCTGCTGCTCAATTGCCTATTGAGACCATAATAGCACCTGTTGGCAAGAGTAATCCTGCGTTTGATCTCCAGACTGACATCATTTTTGGTGGTAACGGCGGAGCCAAGATAAATAAATTCCTTGACTATCAAAAGTATAGTTATCGGCCGTAATCTGAGAATCAATACGCCACTCGTCTCTACTTGTCGACAACATATACTTTGTTTTGCCCTCATTTACTGCCAGACCCATCTTCTTAGACTCCCGTTCAATAGCGCTAAAGGCAGCAGTAACATTTCGCTTGGTACGCCCTATGATGTCGATGTCGTCAGCGTACGCAAGCAATTGGACACTTTTTTGAAAGATAGTGCCATTGCGATGCACTCCTGCCTTTCGCAGAACACTCTCCATGACGAAGTTGAAGAGGTCGCATGATAAGGGGTCGCCTTGTCTAAAACCTCGCACGGTATCAAAAGGTTCGGAGAGGTCCATTCCTACCTTGACGGAGCTGCAGGAATTACTCAACGTCATTCTGCATAGCCTTATCAGCTTCGCAGGTATACCGAGCTCAGACATTGTGGCATAAACACGATCCCTTATGGGGCTATCGAAGGCTGCCTTATAGTCGACAAAAAGATGGTGTGTGTCGACTTGTTTTTCGTGGGCCTTTTCCAGGATTTGGCGCAGTGTGAAGATCTGGTCTATGGTGGATTTGCCAGGTCTGAAGCCGCACTGATAAGGTCCAATCAGTGTTTTGACGAGTGGCTTCAGTCGTTCACACAATACGCCTGTAAGAATCATATATGCGATAGGGAGAAGGATAACACCCCTGTACTTGGCGCAAATTGTGGGGTCTCCCTCTTTCAGGACAGGACAGAGGACACTGAGGTTCCAATCGTTGGGCATACTTTCCTCTAGCCATATTTTGTAGATGAGCTGGTGCATGCGCCCTACCAACTCATTACATCCGGTCCTAAACAATTCAGCGGGGAGGCCATCAGGACCTGCCGCTTTATTGTTTTTAAGACGCGTAATCGCGACTTTGACCTCTTCATAGCTAGGCGGCGGAATCTCCACGCCGTCATCATTGATCGGGTTCGGAACATCATCTCTAGAGGCGGTATTGATGTCGTCATCGCCTTGTAGCAGAGTAGAGAAGTGTTTCCTCCACAACCTCAGCACCCCCTGCGGATCTGTAACCAGGTTTCCGTTCTCGTCCTTGCAAGAAGACGCTCCGGTTCTATAACCCTCGGTTAGACGCTTAACCTTCTGATAAAATTTTCTAGCGTCATTCCTACGTCTATGCATCTCGACTTCCTCACGCTCACGCCTTTCCTGGTCCCTTTTCTAGCGTCTGAAAAGGCGTTCCTCTTCCCTTCTCTTCTCTCTGTAGTTCTCGACAATGGCTCGCGTAGCAGCAGACTGCAATGTCCTCTTGTATGCGGCGTTTTTCGCTGCAGCTGCCTCGCGACACTCCTCATCGTACCATTGATTTCGTTGTGGTGGGCGCTCGAAACCAAGGACTGTTTCCGCAGTAGTGCGCAAGGAGTGGGAGATGTTGGCCCACAGTCCTTCAATGTCGTTGAGATTAGATGGGGATCGACGGAGCTTATCCGAGAGTTGAGCGGAGAACGCCTCAACTGTCCCTTGTGATCGCAGCTTCTTGACGCCATCCTCGAGGCGCTAATGCGCAATCGAAACTTGGCTGCGACAAGGTAGTGGTCCGAGTCAATGTTCGGACCTCTAAATATGCGCACATCTAGTACACTGGATACATGCCTTCCGTCAATCACAATATGATCGATCTGGCTGGAAGTTGATCGATCGGAGGACATCCAAGTGGCCTTGTGGATGTCGAGATGTTGAAACCTGGTGCTACATACTACCATGTTACGCGCCGCGGCGAAATCGATCAGCCTCATACCATTGGAGGTAGTGTTCGCATGGAGGCTGAACTGTCCGACAGTGGGGCAAAGATACCTTCCCGCCCGAACTTTGCATTAAAATCCCCGAGGACAATTTTTGCGTCATGGGCCGGGCACTTATCATATATGTCCTCGAGTTTAGCGTAGAAGGCATCCTTAACCACATCGTCCTTATCTTCCGTCGGGGCGTGAGCACAAATCAGGCTGATGTTGTAGAATTGTGCCCTGAAGCGAATTGTGGCTATTCTTTCGTTCACAGGTGTGAACCCAGAGACAAGGTGGCGGAGTCTCTTATTAACCACAAATCCGCATCCAAATTCGTGCTTATCAACATGGCAGCTGTAATATATATCGCAAGATGCTAGCCTTTTGCATGCTTGCCCTATCCATCGCATTTCCTGTATGGCAGTGATGTCAGTCCTACATTTCTTGAGGGCATCCGCCAGCTGGGCGGAAGCGCCCACCCTGTGAAGGGTGCGGACGTTCCAAGTGGCTATTCTCAAATCGTTGTCCTTTGAACGTTTGCCGTGGTCGTCAACTTTAAAGGGGATCTTTGTGAAATTCTGTATATTAGTTTTCATTGGAGTAAAATTTTTACGTGGTGGGTTCCAAGCCCTACGCACAACCCAAATTTAACGTCCAGGGGATTGGACTTCGCTGCACGCATTAGTTAACATCTAGCAGGTGCTAGAATGCCATCCAGGAGGGGCCGCGAGGAGGCTGCGTGTCAACTTGAATACAGCAAGACAAGGATCGTCCTGGTGGTCGCCATGTTGACCACAGTCAGAAACTTTACCTTGTTTGCATACATCCCATCCCTCCCAATTAATTGTTCTATTTCTTGCAAACGGATAGTCTTATGCAGGGGCCGTAACTGTTATAACTTTTATCGTAAAAGTCACAAAAGAAGAATTATTTTTTGATTTTTATTTTTTCGAGCATAAATAAAAGTTGAATTTGTTTTATTTCATTATGAATTCATAATATTTATTAACATTTACTGCAAAACTTATTTCTAAAATGTTTTTAACATAATTTACTTTAACAGTTTTAAAGAATTTTTTAATAAATATTATGAAATAACTTTTATTCCCACCCGAAAAAATAAGAGTCTAAAAATAATTCTTATTTTTATTCTAAAAAATAAAAATCAGGTTTATAAAAAGCATACCATTTTATAAAAATTTGGTCCAAGACAATCAAAATGGTATAGTTGGTTCTGTTCTCCGACATTTCCTTGGAGTTGCTTTTTTTAAATCAAAAATTCAAAAATCACAGTTATTTTCGGTCCCTGGTTTTATGTAATTAAAAGAAAATATTTTTACTGTGATATTACTGATATACATACTATATTTTAAAATATACTATTAAAACATGATTTATTAAGAGAATGGATCAGATTGCTAAATGTAAAGAGTAATATACATATGTATGTACATTAGGGTGCTCCATGCCTACAAAAAAAAAAAAAACTTTCAAGAAGTAGTTACGCCACCCCCTAGTTTTGTCACGCGTACCATTCTTATTATGTATTAAAAATTTCAGTAACATATCTTATATACAAAGGAGTGCTCATCGACCTTAAAATATTTGAATTTTATGAAAGAATCCTGATTCAGTAAAAAATGTAAAATAATATAAATAAATACTTAAAAATAATATTAATTCATTGCTTTTTTTTAACTTAAAATAAAGTTTCGTTTTGGAAGTTTCAGTAGAAATGATCTTTCTGTTTTGTTCAACTGATGTATTGTTCAACGACATGAAGCAAAAATTGTTTTTCCACTTCTTTGTTAATGAGTATCGCATTATAATCTTCAAATAGTTTTACACCCCTCTCCGCAGTATCGTTACCGACACGCTAATTTCTTATGCAACTTTTATCTTGAAGGTAATCAGCATTGTCATCCCAAGACACAACAGGTAATTCCAAAGAAGAGTTCTTGATTTCTATAACCGAGAGCGTTTTCACCGTTCTTTGCGATGCAAAGGCTTCTAATGTGGCTTCCGTGTATAATTTGGCAGAGCCACCTCTTACTAAACGAGAACCACCGTCAACATCCATTCTTTGAATAATTACCACTTTCTCGTCATAAGACAGCTTATCGGAAAACAAGGCAAAGGCAACTAGCTCATCAGATAAGTACCACAAGTGCTGCTACACTGATTGCGGGATCAATGACTTCGTAAGCTTTTAATCTCTTCCAAAGTTGGAGGTCATAAATCGCTGCATTTGCTGCCAAAAGCACTTCGATCCAAATGAGTACACGAAAATTAACAAATCGAACAATTTGTTTTTCTTCTTTTTTGGTAAGCTTAAATGCTTGAGAATTTTTTCGAAAGAGAAAAATCTTCATAGCATATAGCAGTTTTGTCATCCATCTCGCATGATGTATTGGTCCCGGAGTACGCCAACTAATCCTTGCAGGTGGTTTGTTCAGAACAAGCATTGTGAGCTCTATTAGCTCTTTGTAATCCCCACGAACTTGTTTTTTTCTAGCTATATCAGTTGTAAGGCTTTCAAGAGTATATTCGGCAAACTGTTTCTCGATGGTATTACAGTCAAGACAATCGTAGTGATCTTTTGTCCCAAACATCGCCGAATCGTTTGAATAATTGAATCTTAGGAGAGTTTGATGGCCCAAAGCACAGTGTAAATATTTTTGAAAGCATTATTTCAAACACGTGATGACGACAAGCAAGCCATAAAAGATCACGCCTTGTCTTTGCTTCGAGGAGAGTGCACGGTCATTATTTGGCATCTGTGTTAGAGAGTAGTATCATCAGTAGTAGTACCTTTCATATTCGCATTGAATCCTGTCCTTGTATTTTTTCTTGCACGTCGAATTGTGCTCCGGGAGATTGGGAGTGAAGTAGGGTTACAACCAACAATGACACTTTTGCTTGTAGCGACCTGTGTCTTTTTGGTAAAATAAACACAAAATCATCTTGCTTACCCTTCATATTTGTACTTAAACTCGAACTGCTACTGAAGTTTAAATCAAGTTCAATTTCTTGACTTGACACTACTGAAGTTGAAGCATTATTTTCAGCCATTTTTTCTTAATTCTTCAGTTCTATATTATGGTTTGAGAGAACGTTCTTTGGTTTTTTCTAGATTCTTGTCAATTGATGTCATGATCATCAAGATCGCTAGTTCAAATCGTGTAAAAAATTACAGAATTACAGAATAATGAAAATTCGATCAGAAGAATCAGGAAAAAGCATAGCATAAGCATAAGGAATAAAAGCATTTAAAAATAAAAATCAAACATTTTTTCCAAAAATTTCAAAAACCGCACTCGATTGAGCACCCACTTCTAGAAAAGTTAGCCAACTCTAATTTTACAATGTTATTACTACTGATACATGTTACAAATTTACGGGGTGACCAATCTGAAAACAAAAAAAATTTTTTTGGATCACTACACTATAGGATATTTTAACCCATTTTTTGGCCAAAATTCAGAATTTAAATTTTTGAAAAAGAAGTTTATTTTGCTTTATTGTATTTTGTTTTTGAAATTTTTTATATTGACTAACTCCCTTATTTTAGGAGTTGTTTTATGTTGTATTTAAAAATAAATTATTAAATAACGATTGAAACGATATAAGATATTACAACTGATTACTAGTTTAATTTATTTTTATGTTTACTAATTTATATTTTTGAGCGTATGAAGAAAGTTAATGTTGTTTTCCTCCCCCTTAAGAGACTTCCTAAAATCAAATACCAAAAAGTTATTGAAATCGGGCCAGCCGTATGGCTATAATTAATTTGGCCAATAAAAGCGGTTAAATTAAATTATAGTGCACTCTAATGTACATACATATATACTTACTTATTTACTTGATAATTAATTCTAGTTATTACATATTTTTATAATTATCTTGGAACTACTTTTATCAAATCTCGTAATCGAAAACAAAACAGATGTTGTCCGATATCAATTAAAATAATTTAAACATTAACTCAATTTTAGTTAGAGCTTTAGACTATATAAACATAAAGTCAGAAATTTAAAAAAATTAAACAACGAAAAGGAAAACAAGTGCCTATGTAATGCGGAAAACATTTTAAAATTTTATCTTTGTCCAAAACACAAATCTAAAAAAAATGTAAAACAGTATGAATAGTTATATCACGCGTTTTATAGTACTACATATCGACGCCTCCATTCTATAACGTTCTAAGAGTACTTGGAACGTTTTAAATGTTCTTGCATTTTTAAATTCTACTTTCTCTAACTTAAATACAGGTATCCCTCGTATAACGCGGTACTTCTACAACTCGTTTTTTATATAACGCGATTTAAAAAAATACAGATTCATTAGGACACGAAATTTCGACTTGCACAACGCGCCTTATTACGAAATCGAAAAACAGTTAGAAAAAAAGCAAACAAAGGCCGATAACTGATTTCACAATCGCACAATCACTGGATGAACGTCCAACAAAATGTTTTTTATCAAATGATGAAAACTTTTTCGATGAAATTTATTTTGATGAAGTTATACGCTCTCTATTTCGACGTAACACGATGTTCGTAGTAAGTGACACAGACTCTTGAATATTTATGTTTTCCGATTGTTTCTTAATAAAGTATGAATATCAATTTTGATTTGTAAACGTACATCCATCTTTGATTTAGTACCGATTTTATTTTGAAAAAAGTTTATTGGAACATAATGCTTAAATTTATAGCTTCTTAGCTTCTATAACGCGAATTACATAACGCGAAAATTTCCTGGAACGTAACCACGCAGAGACCTGCGCCGAGCAAATTTGTCGGCGGCGGCGGCTAAAGTTGAAAAGGTTCGGCGGCGGCTTTTAGCCGGCTGTCAGCCGAAATATGGTAAAGTTTCGGCGGCGCTTTTATTTATTTAAATAATATGCATACAACATTTCCAACATTTATTTAAAGAACAAAGAAGACATGTAAATCCATGTATGAAACATTAGCCTCACATAATTGGTCATTACAACTTTTCAGTCAGGATTTCGACCTAGCTTCTCACACCACGTATGTGTGTGCTTTAATTTTATATATGAGTGTTGGGGCCTACAGTTTCAAAATTGACTCCAAATGATAGATTTTTGAGAATGGCAATTTAATTTATTCTCAAAGGTTTTGTCAAAAATTTCAGTAAATTTACTAAATAATCATTGTTAGCAAATTGATTATTAAAAATTAGCGACTAAAGAAAAATTTAGAACAAAAAGTAAAATTACATACGAAGCTAATTACACACATGCTACACGCAGAATCAAAAATTACACACAATATGTGTAATTACACACAAGGTGGCAACACTGGTCTGCTGTGATGCCCGGTTGCTCCACTATGTTAAAGGGTCTTAGATCTCTGCAGCACATTTGAACAAGCACCCGTGCGTTAGCAAATTTTTCGGAATCTGCATTTTTAGAACTTCCTGACAATAAGGATTTTATTTTGGCATTCGAATTTTAAAATTTTTTGGATTTTACGTCAATACCATAAGCACGTAAATGGTTACAGAGGTTTGATGTCAACGCAGAAACTCCAAACCTGAAATTATTTCGCATTTTATAACACTAATATTCAAAATAAAATTTTCCAAAAAAATTTGGCTAAAAGCTAATTGAAATTGGAGTTTCAATTATTGTTTTGGGAATTTAATACCATTAAAAATAGCAAGGTCGTCATCGGAATCAGATGAATTTAACTCATTTAAATTCTTGAAATTTGTTGTAGTTCTTTGGTTCTCCATTTTAATTTTTTGTCTTTTAAAACATTTAACGTAAAGTTAAAAGTGTTACCACATTCACCAAAAACAAGAAAGGGTGTTCAAAATTTCCATATCAAAAAATTTAAAATTTTTCTGTTAATATATCACAAAATGAACAAAAACTACTTCAATAATGTATTTATGTCAAGTAAAACAAAAATATAAATATCATATTTTATATACATATAATTAAAATTTACTGTATACAATTTTAAAAATATATTTTCATAAATTTTAATTTTCTTACATACATAAAACGGCGGCTGAATTTAAGCCGAATAAATTTTCGGCGGCGGCGGCTTTTAAATTTTGTCGGCGGCTCGGCTTAGCCGGCTGTCAGCCGATCGGCGCAGGTCTCTGTAACCAAGGCGTTATGCGAGGGATACCTGTATTATTATTTCTGTTTGCGCAAACATTGCCCAACTTTTGGTGATCGCACAAACTTGGAATTGGAACATTTTACGATAAACAATCAAGATCCATCAAAAATTCTGAACATTTTTGAACCGAAAGTGCATTTGATAAGAACACATATGTATATAAAAAATATAACTCGACAGTTAGACTCTTTGAATAATAACTACGGTAATTTCTGTTCCGATTTGATTAAACGAAATGTCAATCTCTTCGTACGATAATGCACTTTCAGAATAGTACCACTTATTTTATGTTTTTTAAGTAAAGTTTGTCACTATGAATGGACCAACTTAAAAAAAATATGAAAAAATTCGCGTTTTCCAAGTTTACCTCATCAAATCTCTCAGCATATTAAGCCAAATAATAGATACAGTCAAACTCGTTTATAACGAATTCTTGGTTATTACTAGAGGTGTGCACAAGACATTCTGCTAGCTTACCCTTCACCGAGTGCAATACTGAATTGTACTCTTTTCTGTTGCTCTTGATTTTACGAGTGCACTGAAATGTGTATTTCTCATTTATTCAATGTATACAACAGCACTCGTTTGTCTGTGAAGTAACGGAAATATGCTTTGTGTTGCAAGAGCATATTTTACTACTGAAGCTACATTTTCAATATTGTCATATGAATATCAGTAGTGTATTCGTTGAAAAATATGCGTACATAAGTGTTTCTATACATTCTTTGATTTCGCCATAAACTTTACAACAACAATCTTTTTTCAAACTACTGTGTTAATATTCGTTGTTTTTGTTTGTTTGTTTTGTTTTTTAAAAACAAAAACATTTTTTCTTTTCCATTTACAGAAAAGCACGTTGTGACACTATAAAGAGTACAATATTTTTCTTGAACTCTTCACACAACAATCTTTTACACTGTTGTACAATGGTTTACGTGTGCAGTTGTTTTTTTTTGTACTCTATCTTTGCTTCACACTTATTTATATTTGCTCAGACAGTCAATATACGGTCAGAGACCTGCGCCGATCGGCTGACAGCCGGCTAAGCCGAGCCGCCGACAAAATTTAAAAGCCGCCGCCGCCGAAGATTTATTCGGCTTAAGTCGGCTTAAATTCAGCCGCCGGTTTATGTATGTAAGAAAATTAAAATATATGAAAATATGATTTTAATACTTTATACAATAAATTTTAATTATATATAAAATATGATATTTATATATTATTATTTTACTTGACTTAAACACATTAAACAAGTTTTTTTGTTCATTTTGTGATATGTTAATAGAAAAATTTTTAATTTTTTGATATGGTGATTTTAAACACCCTTTCTTGTTCTTGGTGAATGTGGTAACAGTTTTAACTTTACGTTAAATTTTTGAAAAGACAAAAAATTTCAATGGAGAACCAAAAAATTACAAATTTCTTTCAAAAGTTAAATAATAATTTAAATGAGTTAAATTCATCTGATTCCGATCACGACTTGCTATTTCTAATGGTATTGACAATGACATAAACGAATACGAAAAAATACTAGCCACTAAAACAAAAATTAAAGAAACAACCCAAATTATTTTAAACAAAAAAATCTCCAGCAGGGTCCATAGTTAGGCACTATTTTGGTTAAATAGTTATTGGAAGTAAACCTGTGCTATAAAAGTATAATATGTGTAAAGTTTGCTTTGATAAGTTCCCCATGCGTTTGAAGGGGTAGGTACATACATATATTATTTCTATCCAGGATTTAAATTTAACGAAAATTAAAGAAAACAAAATTGTAACTGCAATTTCAATTAGCTTTCAGCCAAATTTTTTGGGAAATTTTATTTTGAATATTTATTTCTGATAATTATAATGTTATAAAATGCGAAATAATTTCAGGTTTGGAGTTTCTACGTCGACATCAAAACTCTGTAACTATTTACGTGCTCATGGTATTGACGTAATATCAAAAAATTTGTAAAATTCGAATGCCAAAACAAAATCCATATTGTCAGAAAGTTCTAAAAATGCAGATTCCGAAAAATATACTAACGCACGTCGGCTTGTGCAAATGTGCTGCAAAGATCTAAAGGCCCTTTAACATATTTGAGCAACCAGGGCCATTTTATTTATGCCATTTCGGATCACAGCAGACATAATAAAAGGTGCCGCCGAAACTTTACCATATTTCGGCTGACAGCCGACTTAAAGCCGCCGCCGAAACTTTTCACTTTTAGCCGCCACCGCCGTCAAATTTGCTCGGCGCAGGTCTCTGTATACGGTCTTCAGAAAAATACAATTTTATATGTCTTGTTCATACCTCTAGTTATTACGTACATATTTTCAAGTCCCCACGTTTTAATAACAATTTTCGTACAAAAAACATCGTTTATTACGAACGCGTTTATAACGAATTCTCAGTTAAAAGGACCTACTTTATATAAATTATAACTCAACATCTTTAATCAGCTGATAGATAAAAAGAATTAACACCTATTTTTGGTTTTTAATAAAAAAAAATACTTTTTGTTTTTAATAAATGAAAAAAATTATTTTAATTTTATTTTCTTCTATGACTTCACTCTGTTTATTATGAACTTTGTCTATAACGAACTATTTCTTCTAGTCCCACGAAGTTCGTTATAACCGGATTTGACTGTATATGTATACCATTTTAAAGCTCCATCTCTCCCCTTTTCAACAAGATTTATAAATTGGAAATCGGGTCAGAAATGTTTGAGTAATCTGGAAATTTGTGCGTGAAGTCCAAAAAAACAGTTTTTGTCAAATAAAAAAAGGTTGGAGGGTTCGAGAAATTTAAAAAAAAATATTTTTGAGATCTACTCAACAAAACTCACAACCTACACTATGTCATTAGTCGGGTGTATTTAATTTTTTTTTTTTATTTTGTCGCAGAGTGTTATTAAGGAACCTAGACTGTTTATTGCAAATTGTGTCAATTTCACGTGTTTACGACTTCCAGAAGCTAACTAATATTTATGCTTTTTGCAAATAGTATTATTTCACTTTGCGCAAATATTGCTCAATTGACAAATTTTCCTGACAATTTTTGAACTAGAAGTTCATTTGAAAAATATAACTCGACTGTTAGACTCTTTAAATAATAACTACAGTAATTTCTGTTCTGATTTAATCAAACAAAGTGTCAATATCTTCAAAATATAATGCACTTATTTCGTATTTTTTAATTAAAGTTTGTTACTACGAACGGACAAACTTGGAAAAAATTCGTATTTACTTGCCAAGTTTACCTCTTCAAACCTCATAACATATTATGTCAAACAATATTTACATACATATATATCTGTATAGCGTTTTTAAGACCCATCTCGCCTCTCCTCTCTAATAAAGTTTAAATTTTGGACATCGGTTCAGAAATGTTTGTGTATCAAAAAATTTTTCAAGTAAAACAAGTTTGGATGGTTCGAGAAAAATAAAAAAAAAGTATTTTTGAGTTCTACTCAACTAACGGAACAACTTAGACTAGCTAGGTTACTCGGGCGTATTCAATTTTTTGTATTTTGTCACCATGCGACATTCTTGGACAAACAATGAAGTAAGGAAAACTTTTGTATTTGATATTATATTAAGTATTTGATAATTTAATAATTAGTATTAGACTAAAATAAAAACCCAATCAATATATTGCAAGTATGTTATCACGTACATATTTGCTGCTTTTCATAATTTTCCTTTGTAGCAATTATCCTTTGTTGTTCGCTACCCCCACCAAAATGAATGAATAAGTTTAATAAAAAGAAAGTATTTTTAATAAAATTTTTTTGATGTTTGAGTATAATTTCATTTATTCCATCTTCAATTTAATTATTAAACAAGCAAAAACTGATAAAATCTAAAAATAACGTTGTATAATCCAGATCACTTTGAGGAGCAATAATAGGTTTGTATTTCATATATTTAAAGTGAGTATCTGCCTTTTCTAGATCAACGTAGTCGCGAAAGTCCAAAATGTTACACTTCAGATGTTACGTTTGAAAAGCGGGTTTCTCTAAAGTATTCTCGGAATACTATCCAAATTTTATTTCGACTGTTGACAATTCGATACTTAAATATGTTTGAAATTGTGTGATATCAAGGTCCAACTGCCAGTATATATCAAAAAGCTTGAACTTATTTGTGTTAATTTTGCTTCTATATAGAATTTCCTAGTCAGACGTATCTTAAAATGTATTTCAAGAAATTCCAGAGGCAATATTTTCCAAAGTTTCGACTCCCTTTCTAGCTAAGAAATATGATCCTGCAGGTTCCAAGACATTAATCGAATTGAATATTCTCTTGTATGCTGAAAATCAAAGTTACAAATCTAAATCTGACTAATTACTGGCATACACAATGAAACCTGATGTATTTTTCAAATTTTAGCCTATCAATACATTTCAGATTGCTTCTACAATGAAATCGTAGGTGTAATGGCAAATATTTCGACAATAAATTCATTGAAAAAGTTGCCGTAGTCTAGTAGGTTGTGTGTTGGCTTATTAGACGTGAGGCCACGGTTCAAACTCCAGGTCACCAATGTGATTAAACTTCAGTATTTTAGTACTTTTTTAAGTTATTTTCCCTTTTCAAAAATACTGCAGTGCCCCCTCGACGCTTTCGGAATTTTTTTTTTATTATTACATATTTTATGTTTTGCGCTTTTCAGTTATTAATACACTAGCAACAAAATGCTAAAGCTAGAGTTAGTCTTTAGCCCCAGTTAGCCAAACGTACACGGAATATACGTTCGTTTTTAGAATACGAAACGCTATGAAAACGCTTGCTGTACCGTAATGTAATTTCGGTAAGCATTTACATTGCTCTTCATATTGCTAAAAACGAACGTATGTTGTATTATGTTCCATCAACGTTTAACTAAACGGGGTTTTAACGTCTTGTTACGTTCCGAATCAATTGTTTTTGTCTTGTATGTAAGGAATACGAATAAGTCGTTAGTTTTTCTGTTTCGTGCCGTATGTGTATTAATATAAAATTGCAAGGAAAAGTTTCGCATAAAATCAATCGTTCGGAGGCGAGTTTAAACAGTAGGTCCCGCCACTCCTATATAAAATTATCGTACATAAAATAAGTGATTGAAGGGTTATAATGACCAATTATGTATGCATTTTTTTTTTTATAAAAATACCATTTGATGCAAAAAAGTACCCTCAGTTCTCCCCATATTATGTGGGGAAAGAATACATATATAGAACTATTCAAAATGGATTTGTTCCTCCAGAGGACTTTTTATGCCTGGATAAATATAGATATAGCCAGAATGAAAGGGGCCTTTCAGTATTTTACCATATTTACCGCCGGGCAACTGATAAGGCAATTAGTTGCAAACAAATTACAACGGGTAATAAGAGATTTGATGATAGCATGTATCCTAAGAATACAAATATGTTTCCAAACATAAATTTTAAAAAATATTGGTGGCTTGAAATGTAAGGTACCTACATTGCACACTGCTTTTACCTCTTGACTTTGTTTTTATTACTTGTAGTAAATAGGTAATGTTTTTTTACCATTCTTTCATTGCAAAGTAATTTTTTTTATCAAACTATTATTAGATAAAAGAACTAAAATGAGTGTTATTAAAATGTATTAAAATTAAGTCTAATACGTATAGGCTTGACCGCCCAATTGGGGACAATGCATATTAAGTTATTGTATGTTTCCTCTATTTGTTTATATGTAGTTTAACTACAGTCAAACCCGGTTATAACGAACTCCGTGGGACCAGAAAAATTAGTTCGTTATAGGCAAAGTTTGTAATAAACGGAGAAGAAACTAAAATTCAAATAATTTTTATCATTTATTAAAAACAAGAAGTATTTTTTTTCAAAGTTAATTCGGAGGGTTCGTTATAAAAAAGGTAAAATGTATGAGATTTAAATACTGGGACCATTTAAAGTAGTTCCTTTTAATCGAGAATTCGTTATAAACGAGGTCGTAATAAACGAAGTTTTTTTTATGAAAATTGTTATTAAAACGTTGGAACTTGAAAATATGTACGTAATAACCAAGAATTCGTTATAACCGAATTCGTTATAAACGAGTTTGACTGTATAAGTAATTTTTTTTTGGTAAATAAACGGATGAAAAAAGTACCCGCAGTTATAGTTTAGTACCGTTTCAAAATTGCACACTGTCTCCAACACAACGAAATATTAAAAAAATATATATTTCTTCGACGACATCCTCTCAGCAGATTTCTGGCAAAAATTCTAAGAGTAAATAAATTTCTGAGACCATATTTTAGGCATCGCATTAAACATCTTGCGATTCCTACCAGTAATAAGCCGGGCAATGTGATTATAGGGATTTATAAAAATTAACATATGAGGACTGATATAGATATCAGCAAAGAAATGATTTTACAAAATTAAGATACCTACTAACTTACCTAATTTGCGATTAACGAACCGAGTTTTGAATTTTGGCCTGCCTTAAAGCATCGTTCTAGCATCAGTTGGTCCCATTAATCGATGACAGGGTTTCCTCTATTTAGTCCTTTCAAATCAGATGCTAATCTCCGCATCAAATACAAGTCTCATCGGAATATCCTCTTCCATCCGATCGACATGAACGAGCCAGTGCAGCCGCTGAATGTTAAGGAGCTTCTAACGAACATATCGTTGAGAAGCTTTTACAGTCTTCAGCAGAATTGGATGCGGAAATCATCGCGAATGCACCGAAGATCTTACGTAGGACTTTTTTCTCAAGGCTGCTGCAAGGATGTACAGTATGTCCCTCAGGGGAAGATCATCTTCGGCTTTTTACAGACATTGAGCACGAACATCAACACTGTTCGTTAAAAAGAGCGTAAAAATGCATTCAGTTGCTTGTCAGCTTTCAGTGAAGCAGGTTCCCGTCGCTTATTTTTGAAATTTTTTTGTGTATCAATATACAACCAAAGAAAAATTTAATGAAAATGTGAAGAACAACTGCCAAACAGATTTTTTTTCCTTTAAATATATTGCATTTCAGGTACCTGCAATATGTAATGATGACTCTTGCTGTAAATCCATAAAAACTTGTACCAAAAATACCAATGACATTAAAAAGCACAATATTTTTTCGAACACTGCTTGAAACAATAATTACTAATAATTTTCCTCTGGGTTATACATATGCTTCTCACCAACACACTCACATTTTTATCATGTTCTCTTTCTGCCGACGTCTGCTCATAGGCCATATATTTGTTTACAAAGTTATGAAATCTGGTTAAAATTTAGAACAATGTTAAATCCCATGGAAACAAGATACTTTATATTATTTTTAATCAGGGAAATCTTAAGTTTATATACATATGTAGGTACAATCGCACTTCACTTTGCCCTACAGTGTAAATATATATGTAGTGCGTACAACTGCAGTAAAATTCCATTAGTTCGGCATATAACAATCCGAAATTCCCGACAATTCGACATCGATCTGGAAAATTAAAAAAATTTTGGGTTTCTCTAAAAGTGTGTCTTTAAAGCAAATAAAAACGATCGAGAGCTATTCGGAAGTTTTCGGGGTAGTTCGGTATCATCCCGAAGCACTCGGTATTGTTCGGAAACAATTAACGGCCGGTTAGACTCAGTTGTCACATTAGAAGTACTAGCTACACTGCTTCAGAAATGATTGATTGATTTAAATCGAATTGAAATATGGTTTTACAGTACGTGGACATACTTTGTTGTATGTATTTGTAGTTTAATTATTAAAACCTAATTGTTCTTATAATTGCCGTCCGATAGACCAGAATTTTCACCGTCTCGGTACCGGATTGTCAGTCTTTTACTGTATAGCCAATCTACAGTGGCTAACAGCTTATTTCGTGTGCTAAATTGTCAGTTGTGAATATTGTTATACCCACTAAACATTTACATTGTATATCTAAAAATGAACCGCGAAAGTTATTTCAATTCGAAGTATAAGAAATTAATATTGAAAATAAACGTTTAATTCTTATTCTAATACAAATACGAATACGAATAGAAAAATAATGTAGAATTTATAATTTTCTTAGTTTCTTTTGGTTTTTCTTTTTTAAATTGTATATAATTCTGGCATGAGGGCACAGTGAACTGACCCAAAGCGGTTTCTTTTGAAGGGGGTGGTGTTTGCAAAAATAAAAAAAGAAAATTAAAACAGTTGCCATTTTATCCTACTATGTATTACATTTTAATTTTTTTCCCAGGAAAAAAAATCTTATCCGACTGCGAATTTTCAATTTTCTAACAGTGCAGTGCATAAAAGCCAGCCAACATATGGGACACAACCGTAAAAAATTGAAAATGTTTCACCATCTATTCTATCAATTTAATTAATCAAATTTATCTCTTTGTTTTAACACTATAATCCTCCCTGCTCACGCATACACAGTACATGTGTGTATATGAATGTACGTATGTATGTATGTTTTGTTTCTCATTTTTTTTATGCACTTGTACATTTTTTATAATATTTTGACTCTAGTTCACCCTTAACATTTTTTTATGATTTTCATTTTTTTTGTTATGTACCGTTGTTTTTTAGTGGTGGTTTTAATTGTACGGATTTTTTTATTTCATGTAAAAAAAATATTATTTGGTGAACAGTATTTCTAATGGAATAGAAAATTAATGTTCTTTGCATGTAACTGTATGTGTGCAGCTGGTTAGAGGACTTTCGGGGATTATAATAATAGCACTGTACATACATTGTAAATTTTTTTTATTTGCTAACGGGTCTATGCGGGATAACTACCGAACTTCAATTGTGTTGCCAGCTGAAAATCAAAAACTTTGTAGTTGCCGAGGTAGTAATTTTTTAAAAGTGAAATTTTAAAATGTTGACAATCAGGTGTGATCTGTATATCTTTTGTTTAAATCGCATTTGAGCTAAAGATCGGTTGCCATTAATGATAGTCCTTATTTTTAAATTGCAAATTAAAGACCAGACTGCATGATAACTATATACAGTTAAAGCTCGATTAACCGGGCCTTCATTAATCGGTCACATCTAATAATCGGCATGCAGATTTTTTTGAATTCTTACCACTAATATCCGTGCTTTGGTTTTTTACCTCTATTATCCGTGCAGAATTCATATGATTTTTTATTATGTTAATTTTAATCCGGTGGTTCCCCGTTTTAATTTTAAATGTCCGCAGAAAATCTTATGTGCCAACAGTAGAAATGAATCAGTAAAGTCATTAAATAGTTATAAGAACAGCAATATGGACAGCAATTGAAACTCCAACTTTATTACAGTCTATATCGGAAACAGATCAAATTCAGATGCATCGTATTCAAAACCATTTATTTAAAGAACAATTAAAAACAATGAAGCAAACTAATATAACAGAATATTTTAAATAAATGGGTGTCGCCGTAGTCTAGTAGGCTTATTAGACGTAAAGCCAGGGTATAAGTCCCAGGCCAGACATCAAAATAAAAAAATATAAAAAGGTTTTTTTTCGGCGATTTCTTCTCTTTCTCTTCTTGAAAAGTTTCTCAAAAATCTGTCGTTCGAAGTCGACTTTAAACTGTAGGTCCCGCAACTTCTGTATAAAATTAACACAAACAACATAAGTGGTGTGAGAAACTGCGGGCTTCTTGGGGACGATTGCTGTAGATTGTCTAATGGTGAAGCTATAGCACTGGCCATTTTATAGTCACCAGCAGCAACTCGTTTCCTTACCGTTCGCATCTTCCCTCTTTCCACCTTTCCTAAACCTGCACAATGCATTGCATGAGTAGGGGTCTTCGCCTGAGTGCAGGTTTAATAAAAAAATAAAAAAAATGTGGGATACAAATTGAATAAAAATTAATTAAAAGAAATAAAATCTTGTATGTTTTAATATAACCTCTATTAACCGTGTATTTCGGTTAACCGTGCTAAGCCCGGTCCCGAGTGAGCCGGATAATCGAAGTTCAACTGTATATTAACAACACGGTACGACAGTAAAAGTACACCTGAGTAACTTCTAAGTTATTTGCCCGACAATGCTTTCTTTATTTTTCTTGAACCCTCCAAACTTGTTTTATTTGACAAAAACTCTTTTTTTGATCTTTTCGCATAAAATTATTGATTATCCAAAAATGTTTGAACCTATTTTAAAAATTTTTTTAGAGAATGAAGAGATTAGCTTTTAAAACAGTATACATAAACGTTTTGTTCAAACATGTATGGCATTAGTTTTGATGGGGTAAACTTGACAAATAATAAATTTTTTAAATAAGTTAGCTATTCTTAGTTACAAAATCTGATTAAAAAATTTTAAATTAGTGATGACTTTCTAAATCTTATCTAAATCTTTCAGTTCAAAAATTTTCAAAAGTTTTGATGGATCACGTTTGCACGACTACTGGAAGTTGGCTAATATTTGTACTTTTGCAAATATTTCTCTTTGCGCAAACATTGGCCAATGTCTAGTGGTTGCTCAAACCTGAAATCGGCACATTTTGTGATAAAAAATCAAGATCCTTCAAAAATTTTTAAACAAAAAATTCATTTGAAGAAATATACTCGTATATATGAAACATGTAACTCGGTGTTGGACTCTTTAAATAATAACTGCGGTAATTTTTGTCCTATTTGATCAAACGAAGTGTCAATCTCTTCACAATGTAATGTACTTTCAGAATTTTATCACTTATTTTATATTTTATTTAATGCATAATAGCATTCTTTTTTAATCGGAAGTGACTTCGAAGTCGCCGTAATCTAGTAGGATGTATGTAGGGGATATGAATATAAAGTGAGCTTCTTCAAGGATTTATCTAAAAGATTTTAAATATCATTTCTGACTGTTGGGACGTCAAGATCTTTGTACCTTGTCTAGTTTCGGATGATACAATGATCAAACATAAGATCATGTTTTCGCATTTAAGACAATGTTGTATCCAGACCATCATCTTCCTGATCAGCCTCGTCTAGGAGTTCAGATTCCCTCAGGTTATCATCATCCTTTTCTTCTTCGTCTGATAAATCCATGTGTTTGTCAAGTGACTTATCACCCGACTCCATAGGGCGGTTATCCTTTTTTTAAGCCTTTAGGATAATGTGTCCAAATCCAAAGCCCACCACAACATTGGAAATTGCTACATGCTTCAGGGATTCCTGATTGACTATAATGACCGCACAGCCAGATTCATAGCGCTACTCTAGCTTTGCAATTTTCCAATTGAGTGTTGGTAACTTTGGATTGCACATTTTTATAATCCTAACTACTTTCTCTGGCTCCTTTGGATTTAAAAGTATTCAAGAGCGAGTTCTGAGTCTGCTAGGTATGGCATCTTTGGGCACTTCTTCTAATTTAGCACTTGTCCAGGCTTTTTTATCAGCACACGTTACTAATTTCACGTGTTCTTGGTGCCAGCCACACATTTGGTAAACTTGAACATGTCCCGGATTCTCCTCCATTACTTCTAGAAAGACGTCCGCAAAGGCACCTTCTACTAGTCTCCAGTTCGACGGTGCAATACCGTCGTCTGGATCTGAGCGATCTACGCTGTCTTTTAGCATCTCACTGTATACGGTCTTAGTGAGATACGATGTTCGGAATTTTTTTGCACCTGGTGCGTGGCCTTTAGTATATCGCTGTATTTTGACAGCTGCATCCGTGACCGACGTTTTATCTAGTTCATCGAGCTTTTCTTTGGCCAGTGATTCCACCTCACGCAACGTGCCGCTGTCTAGTTGTATCTTGGAGGTCCTGTCCAGAACTTGCTTAGCGCTCAATCGTTATCTGTACCGCTGCTTAGATTATTTTAGTCTTGGAACCATGTCAGCATTTACATTACCAACGCCACTCTTGCTGAACGAACCTCCGGCTTTTAGAACAACCTTGCTTTTGGAAACGCCGACGCTTTTGGCTTGTTGTTGTTTCTTGTCTATTGAGGTACCAGGTTCTTGGTTCAACCGAGTCCTTTGCGTCTTATGTAGAAACGGGCTTCGGTTTAATATCCGTACGCGGATTTTTACGAGTTCCGTTCCCTAGTGGAGGTGTTATTCATTGTTTCATTTCTATTTGTTCCATCATCATTCATATTTGGTCGATAGAGGATTTTTGTCGGCCTAACGAAAGAACAAAGAATGTAATTAAAATACACAAACAACAATGGAACTACGAGTGTTATCGAAAAGACGAAGTCACGAACATTGGAGTTGAAGACCATTCATCATACTGTTTACGTGGGGATATAAGAAGGCAAGACAAGGTAGGCAACGAGTAGTAGTAAGAATTCAGTCAGTCTTGTGTGAAAACGTGTTGCGTGTGAAGAGAACAGTCGTGTTTGTCGTCTAGAAAGATCTAACGAACAAGTGATATTGTTTACGCAAAGGGTATAAGCAAAGAAGAATAACAAACAAGCAAATTATTGTCCTATACTTCATGTTGGACACAGTGCCACTTAAAAATTGTGCGAACAATAAAGAATTTAATTAAAACGAATTCATATTTTATACTTTTTTAAAAAGGTAAAAACCTTACGGTATGTTTACAGTTTTAGGTACATAGCATGTTTAGTTGTGGGAAGCATAAAAAGAACAAGTGTTTTGGGTGCTTGGCGATTTGCTACTATCGAAAAAAATGGATCAGCGAATTTACAAAAAATTTTGTGTAAAAAATGGAATTAATACCAAAGTTCACTTGATCATGCATATCGACCCGTTGTGACGCCATATGCAAGCGCAGTTCCTGTACTGATCTATAATAAATTTGAAAGCAATGGCTGTGCATTAAAGCACGACTCACCGCTGCTGGAAACCACCCTGAAAGTTTAATATACGTACCTACATTCTTGATGACAAAGGCTGACAACTCCATTAAGCCAACAAGGAATAGAGAGCCAAATAACCTAAATCTGCACTAAGCAAGAGATAGGCATTGACATAGAAAGTGGATAACAGTTTCCTCCTATTCAACCGAACCGCAACCTCAGCAAAAGTCGTTCGATTGGAGATCGCGAGCATGGCCACTGTGATCGAGATAACATTGCGATCAAGTTTAAGTTCCTACCCTCGTGGACCAAGGTAAGTCTGATGGTGTAGCAAAATTATTCATTGATGCAGGGTTGGTTGTCGTCCACGAAGATAGTTTGCCTAATAGTCCATTTAACCGGGTTAAGTGGCCTACCTAATTCGGTAATTACCAAGGTTTACCGAAAAAGTGTACCTGTTTTGCCAAGCTCATCGGCTCATCGATATGCAGTTGCTTGAATATCTCTGTGCCCATGGGCCCAGACAAATGAGACACTCAGAGAACGTGGAAACAACGGGTTTGGAGTTAAAAGAGATGCTCGAGAGGAATCCAATACCAACTAGGCTACCGGAAAATATTAACATAAATGTGAAAGATTCTCACCGTTGATGAGGATTCATTGAAATGCTAATACCCCTGCCTGAAACACGCTACAGTTATCCGGTAGTCGGGGAGAAATGTACGAGTTTCTCACAACCGCTACCAACCCTGTCATCCAATTTACAGCCATCGGTGTAAACATGGGAGGATTCCGCCCTATCCCTGCATGGAATCAGAAAATTAAATCACCAAATAATATTCTGTTTGATGGGCTGAATGATTTACCACTAAAGGAATGATTTATAACTCAGAAAGAATGATGCTCCAGCGATTGAAGATATTAAGTTTAGTCGCGAAGGCCAGAAGCTTTCTTGCTAGGCAAGAAGCGCAGTTGGAAGGCAGTTATGCCATGCGAACAATCCTTTTGTATGAGTGTTGCGAGTGTACCGGTAATATGAATACCTGCAGAACTTCAGACCTTTTTAAAAAGTCTGCTATTATATTGTCTATTTAAAACAGACCACCATTTGGACCAAACTTCTCTTCTGCAGTTGAGTTTTTAGTCAAAGGCCTGGCCTAAATATTTAAATAAAAATATATGTTGGTCCCGCATACCAGTAAGGGAGAAGATCGGAATTTTGTAAGCTATAATGTGTTATTGCCACAAGATTCAAACCTTTTCAAGAGCGAGTTGACTGAGAGTTCCCAAAGGAGTGTTGAAAGGACAAAGATGTAATTTTATCAGACTATTAAACTGTTGGGATTAGAGTGAGGCTTGCCGCATTGTTAAATGATTTCAAGGGTTTTTCAAGAAAGTGAGCAAAAACTTCTGCTTGTGATCTATAAGCATGGCCACTGTGATCGAGATAACATTGCGATCAAGTTTAAGTTGTTGGATGGTACGCTTCCTGTGAGTGACCAAAAACTTCTGCTTTTTCCATATCGCTCTTTGCTCACATCATTAGGGTGTACAATAGAAGTGCGATAACCCGACACGTTCCGGACCAGCTCGGTGCCGGACTACCGAAAATTCTGGCCTATTGGGCGGTAATTATAAAAACAATTAGGTTAAGAATTAACATATAATATATATAATAATATAATAATATATATTATATATAATATAATAACTTTTTATTTCCAATGACATGGAAATCAAAAATTTCTGAAGCAGTGCAGCTAGTACTAGCCTCAGCGAAGGAGACAAACTTATTTAGTGATCCTGTAGCTTCTACCCAGCTGATTTTTTCCTTTTCTACCGTTTCGGCATCTGAGTAACTTTCTTCAAGATTTTGAGTAGGCTGAGGGTTTACTACAATGATGATAATATCCTCGTCGGTTAGTTGTTGTTCAACAAGCTCATTCCCGTCGGTTAGAAGATTAGATTAGGTTTTTCACTTCTAACAACATCCAAAGCCAAAAACGAAGGCTTAGGTTTTTAAAACATGGCCACTGTAGAGTTAAAAAGAAAATCAAATTTTTTTGTAAACAGTTTCAAAAGTTACGTTTACTGCGATATTAAAGGACACAAAACAACGCTTCGTGATTGATTAACGGAGCTGCACTGCACCTGAATTTGTTGCCCCAGCTGAGACTAGCCATACGGATGATCCCGAACTACTCCGAAATCTTTCGAATAGCTTTCGTGTGTTTTGATTTGCTTCAAAGACACACTTTTGCAGAAAACCAAAAAACCAAAATTTTTAAAAATTTTCCGGAGCAATGCCTGACTATCGGATATTCCGACTGTTGGATGCCGGACTAATGGACTTCTACTGTAATTTGATTTGATTGGCCGACGTTTTATACATTTGAGTGTTTTCCAAAGAGAATAGCACGAAGTTTTTTTGCAGATCACTTTTACAGTTGGTGAATTCTAATGTTCCTGAATTTTTTCTTTTATCAGTTTCGTCAAGTTTTTAATTGCTTAACAACTCCTTAGAGAATTGCTTTTGAATAAAATTGTGGTTTATTGAAAGGCTTCTGTCATATGACCAAATTTCTGCTTCCGGTTTTTCTAATCATGATCTTCTCTTCCTGAAATATAATATGTCCGTAACTCGTACTGTTGACAGATATATCACTTATCGTGACATTCAAAATATTGACTATGGCTAATGCTAATGATCAATTAACGTTTATTCAGGAAAATGTGCGTCGGCTTTATGACAGATGCGTTCCTGTCAAAACCAAGCTTATCAAAGCTAAACAGAATCCATTTAAATAAAAGCACTAATTGAGAGGAGGGATAGTGCCTACAAGCGGTGGAAGAGGTTCGGAACTGATGACTTGAAAGCTCTTCATAAATCCGCACGGTCGGAGGTTACTAGGCACATAAGAATTGCGAAAACATTGTATTGTGGTAGAAAGTTTTCCAATGCGATGGATAATAAATCCAAATGGAATGTTATCTGTGAAATAGGAATCGGTGGAAAATGTTCTAAAACTGATTTTGATGTAGATGTAAATGAACTTAATGACCAATTTGTACATTCAAGTGTTCCGACGGCAACCGGTGATATGTATGATGACCTTTGTTTTGTCCCTCCACAACACTCCTTTAGTTTTCGTTGCGTGGATCAGTTCGAAGTTTTGGAATGTATTTCAGTGGTGAAGTCGAACGCAGTGGGTTCTGATGATATAAATGTTTTGTGTTTGAAAGTTTTGACACCTATACTTTTGCCATATTATACCCACTTATGCTGACTAAACCTACTTTTCCTGATAAGTGGATTTTAATCCTTCCCATTCCAAAATCAAACAATGAGTTAAGGCAAATTGCTATTCTTCCTTTTTTGTCGAAGGTAATGGAAATCAATATAGATAGACAGATCAATGGTAATATGGAATGTTACAACTATTTAACAGTTAATCAGTCGGGTTTCATGAAAGGTAGGAGTTGTGCTACCACTCTCTTAAATGTAGCTGAGGATGTTATGTGGGTGCTTTTAGTTCTTCTATATCACACCATGGGATCAATACTGGGGTCTCTGTTGTTCTGCAAGTATATTAATGATCTGCAGGATGTTTTGATTTGTGCCAGTACTCGTAAGGAGAATACTGATTCCGTGATTTGAATAGAATTGACAGTTGAGCTTCCCTCAAAGTTCAAATGTATAATGGTTTCGAGACCCAATGTTTCAATCTCCATTCCTGGATTGAATATCAGGGTTAATAAAATTGACTATGTCAAGTTTGCTACCAATCTGGGTATTGTTATTAATGACAGATTATCGTAGTCTAGCCATATAAGTGCCGCAAGCTTCAAAATTTAATGGCGGTTATTGATTGCAATTCGTATGCAACTTGTTAAAACTTTTTTAATTCCGGTGCTATTGTATGGGTGCGAAATTTTCGCAAACTGCGATAGTAATGTGAACCGGAAACTAAACTTGACATACAACAATATAGCAAGATAAGTCTTTCTTAAAGGTCGCCGTAATCATATTTATCATTTAGCGTACCAGATATGTAGTGTGAAATTTGATAATCTTTTGAAAATTAACTGCCTTATTCTATTTCACATAACTACTGTTACGGGCCGAATTAACTTTGCTAAGTCATTCCGGGGCATGCAGATTATTCAACAGCGGTACAGCACTCTTTTGTCACAGCGTCAAGTTTTTAATACACACCACAAGCCTCTGGAATTCCCTACCAAATTCTATATAAAAGTTAGGGAATGCAAATGCTTTCAAAACGAGTGTTATTTCAATTGTTCTCTTAATGATAAGTTTGTTACTTTCTTACAATTGTTTTTATATCGGTGATATAAAGTACTTATCCTTTCTTTCATAAGATTTTCTTTCCTTTTTTTTATATTTTTATCTTTTAACTTTTTTTTTATTTATTTCTGTAGTATTGTTAGTCTTCTAAACTGCTTTAAATTATATTTCTACTTAAATTTAGTATTTTTATTAATTTGTTATTTTTAATTAATTTCTTTTATTTGTTTAATTTTGTTTTCTTTTAATTGTTATTATATTTTTATATCTTATTGATCCTAGATTTAAATCTTGTTTTGGGTTATGTTAATTAAAGCAATAAAATAAAAAATAAAATAAATAAATGTTCGAGTGTGCTTAGGCAAATTACATTTTTAATTCGTTTTCAGTATCCAACACACAGTACAATTGGAGTAAAGTATTTAGAGGACCGATAAGATAACGATAATATATAATTTTCAGAGCAAAGCAATTCATGAAATGATCTTAAGACACTAGTTGAATGGAAATAACTAAAACTTTTCAAGAAGTGATTCAAGTGGCATGGAATAACACACAATATACAAGATGTCAGAGACTTCTTGAACGTCTTCGTGGAAATATATAACGGGTATTAAAGAGTAGAAGTGCCTCCGTAAAATACTAAAAATAATCAAACCCAAATGATGATTTTGCCAACTTTTAATTTGGGGTGTGCTAATTGCGTGAACAATTTTCCTTTACTCTATACATCGCTTAAGTTTACTACATAGAATATTCAACTGTCTTTAAATAAATTTTGGAAAAGTATTTGTTTGTTGCTGGCAAAAGTCGTACAGGTGGGTGTGCCAATTGTTAGACCACCACTGTAGATATTTTATTACTTTATTAAATATATTAATATGCTCCTCTTTCGCATTTACCTTTCACTGTAAATTTATTACCCGTCATAGGCTTATACCGCCAACATATCCGTATTAGTTTGAAATAGCGAAAAGTGCCAGTATTCCACCTTCGTACCCAAAAATACTTATATACATACATACATTCATACATAGATGTATCTGTCAATATACAAATTCTTTAACGAATTTATAACAAATGTTAAGACGTGATAAACTGTACTTTTTTATCACACAGGAATCAAGTTAATTTCTTTCTTTTTTACATAGAATGTTAAATCGTGAATTTGACACGCGCCAAGAGGGATTCAATACACAACCAACCAACTCACCCATTTCAGTTTCAACTTTCTACACGCAGTACATCTTTTTAATGCCAATACAACTAATCAGTACAGTATCAATACATTATTTTTAATACCAGAAAAAAACAAAAAATAAATTTATAAAAAAAAAATAAAAAAAATCGAAAAGGGTTAAAGGAAAAAAAAAGAAGAAGAGGGATTATGTAGTCAGCCTTGCATCAGGGATGTTGTTCCGTAATGAAAAAACCAAATTCTTTCCAAATTTGTATTAGAAACAGCAGGATAATGTGTTTATAAAAGATAAACAGCATCTGTGCGATACTATTTAATGTGTTACAAATCAATATGGAAATCAATATTATAAAATAACCCTCCTCCAGATAGTAATTATAAATGAACTCATATATATATACATATATATATATATATATATATATATATATATATATATATATATACATATGTATGTACGGTTAGAAAGCACCCAACTCCATACATACATACTTCGTAGATGCCAAAGAAAATAGTAGAAGTACATAGAAGTACATTAAAAAATAAAATAAAAAATTTTTAAAATATTTGATCAAAGGACAACGGCTCAGTTTTCCTATTTAATCAACCAACCCTCTTCTTCGAACCAAGAAGGATAGATTAAATGTCTACACATAAATACAAACAAACAAAAAAAAAAACACTTTTTTATTGATGTTCCATAACTAGAAGAACTTAAATTAGAGCAAATTGACACGTTTTAAAATAATTCTCAAAAACCGGAGTAATTTTTCTTTTTTATTTTAATTTTAAACGTTGGAAGAACAAAGAAATTTTACTTATGCTTGGATTACCAACACCAACAACGATTTTGATAAAGTTGAACATGAACAACATGGCCCAAATGAGTATTGAACTAATTGTTGCAGTTGCAATAGAATAAAATACGAAAAAGTAATTAATTACACTATGCAACAAAGGAGAGAAAAATTAAATACACCCATTACTAGAATTCAAAAATACTTTTTTTATATTTCTCGAACTCTCTAAACTTGTTTTATTGAAAAACTAATAGTTAGTAGGTAGTATAAGGCCCGAGTTTGATGTCTGACCTGGGACATCAAAAAGAAAATATGAAAATATTTCTTAGGCGTCTTCCGCTCAGCAGATTTCTGGCAAAAACTCAGAGTAAATAAAATTTCCATTTAAACTTTAGGCCCTGTCACTCATGTATATAATTAACGCACACAAAATGAGTGGTGTGAGAAGCTAGGTCGTAATCCTAACTGTAGGGTTGTAATGACCAATTGGGTATGTATGTTATTGGTTAATAAATTATTTTTGAATTGATTTTTAAAATTCGGAATCTATGTACCACTAAACTGATGAGAGTGAATTTAACATGCATGGATCAGATGCAAAGCAGTAAGTTCTCAGGCTACGTTCAATCATGGGTATGTACTCGAGTGGCGCTAAGTTTCCAGTGCAGGAGTAGGGAACAGAGATCAGCAATGAATCGTCTTTTCGCTACTCATGCAGTTTCGAGAATAATGATTGAACAGTATTGAAATTCAAATACTCTGATATACTCTGATGTTTGATTCATCCGCCTACTCATTCAGATTCATAAATTTGGAAAAATACTTATAATATTTATAAATGATTCGAGTGACTCGAATCATTCATGAACATTTAAAGTCTTAGTTGTTGTTGCATGTACAAACAAGGAAAAAAGGAAAGACAAAGACAACAAGTAAAGCAAACACACAACCTTCTTGTGAGTATTATGATGTTTGTACGCGAATCATGCTTATTTTGTGCTTCGTGTAAATGCCGAAGTTAACAACATCATGCGTACTTCAAACTTTGTGTACGAGTAGTATGAGTATGATATTAAAATAAGTATGAATACGTATAAGTATCAGAAATTAAAAGTATGACTCGAATCTACACATAGTTTTGAATACTTATGTATTGCTGATATTTGACTGTCCAATTGTTCCCTTGACATTAAATTTATTAATTTTGTTTTTCTTTTTTGTTTTAAAAATATTTTTTAATAAATAAATAACTAATAATAATAAGTAAATAAAGAAAAAAGTTAAAGTTGACTTTAAAGTTCACTTTAGCTAAAGTTAGCTTTAACTAAACCCAACTTTAACGGCAGGTTGTAGTAATGGACATATGAAAGATAAGACTAAAAAAATCATTACAAACTTCACGATAACATAAAATAATTGCAGTAAAAATTGGTCACTTTAGTAAAGATTGCGATCTGTAAACATAACATTGCTGTATTTTAAAATAGGACGATGATCTTTCTAAATATAAATAAATAAAGGTCTTAATTAAATAAATAAATAATAAAAAAAGCTAAAGAACTGTATCACATACAAAATATCCATACTACACGTATGTATGTATATATCCTTCGTGAAAAGCAATAGTAGTAAGTGGTATGTATGTATGTATGTATGTATATACTAGAGGTGTACACAAGCCATTCTGCTAGCTTGCCCTTGCTATACTGAATTGGACCATTTTCTGTTGCTTTTGATTTTACGAATGCACTGAAATGTGTATTTCTCATTTATTCAATGTATACAACAGCACTCGTTTGCCTGTGAAGTAACGGAACTATGCTTTGTGTTGTAAGAGCATATTTTACTACTGAAGCTACACTTTCAGTATTGTCATATGAATTTCAGTAGTGTATTCGTCGAAAAATATGCGTACATAAGTATACATTCTTTGATTTCGCCATAAACTTTACAACAACAATCTCTCTTCAAACTGCTATGTTAATATTCGTAGTTTTTGTTTGTTTGTTTTGTTTTTAAAAACAAAAACATTTTTTTCCCCCATTTACTGAAAACAAATATGCACGTTGTGACTCTATGAAGAGTACAATATTTTTGTTGCACTCTCCACACAACTCTCTTTTACACTGTTGTACAATGGTTTACATGTGCAGTTGTTTTTTTTTTGTACTCTATCTTTGCTTCACACTTATTTACATTTGCTGCTACAATCAATATTCGATCTTGAGAAAAATACAATACTGCTGCAATTTTAAGCGTCTTGTGCACACCTCTAGCTCTGTTCTTACACTGTATATACGTTCCAAAAAAAAACCGTGTAAGAAAGGAGATGAAGTACATAAAAAAGAAGGAGATTGGTTCCAGATCCTTCAACTTTGTAAAAAAAGGAAAATCAAAATATTCGTAGAAAAAATCTGATACGAGAAGCTTTATAAAAGGAACATAAATTTAAAATTGTTATAGTTTAGGAAGCCAAAAAATAATATAATTAGGTAAACAAAAAGTACATTCACCAATTTTTAAAGGTAATTTAAATAAACTAAGAATCGTCAAAAGTTCATAAGTAAAAAATTAAAAGCCGTCAATGTGATGATGAAAATAACAGAATTCTATTCGCTATCATCGTCGGATCGCTTACATATGGCTGGTTCAGAATAGCTATCTACTTCAGCAAGATTAACATTTTAATTTTTTGCAAAATTGGTTATTAGCCGTTGTAATTTAGTTTTAGACAGCTATTTGTAGCTCATAGTAACGAGCCATACAAGATTTCAGATCACGTTGAAATTTTCATAAACTCTCCTCAACCGTGCTATATCAAATACATACATACATAATTAGTCATTACAACCTTTCAGTCAGGATTACGACCTAGCTAATCAGACCACTTATGTTGTGTGCGTTAATTTTTATAAATGTGTGGCGGGACCTATAGCTTAAACTCGACTCCGAACGACAGAAGCACTTCATGACAATTTCATTTACTCTCGGAGATTTTACGAGAAATCTGCTGAGGGAAAGTCGCCTTAGAAATATTTTAATATTTTTGATGTTTTGATGTCTAACCTGAGATTCGAACTCGGGCCTTACGTCTAATAACCCAACACACTACCTACTAGACTACGGTGACTTCTGCTATATCAAATATTATTGTGTGAAAACAGAATAATTTTTTTTCTAATTTGGGTGTACAGTGGACCCTCGGTTAACGAACGCCCCGCATAACAAACACTTTTTTATGTAAAAAAAGTTTCGCTTAACGAACGAAGTTTCGCATAACGACAAAAAAAAAAGGAGAAAACCTTAGTTGCATGTAAAATTTCTTTCGGTTTATAGCAACCAAACAGGGAAAGTTCCAAATATAGAATGACGTTACTAAGAGAACACTTGAATCTTCCTGGAAAAAACTTTGGCCGGAACACTTTGGCGAAAGCACATTTGAATAACTCGACGCAGTATCCACTGATCCAGTAACAGACAAAATTATATCTTTAGCTGAAAAGATTGGGTTAGAGGTGGATCGCAACGACATTGCTGAGCTTGTGGCAGAGGACAATGAAGATCTGACTGCTGAAGACCTTGTGAAATTGCAATGTGCTTTGGAACAAGAAGTTGTGCAGCCAACTTTATCGGACGAGGAGATAGCAGAAGAACCGCAATCGTCGAGTGCAATCAGAGAAATGCTGAATTCATGGGAGTCTGTGACATCAAACAGTGACTATGCGTGCAACAGAATTATTGAACGATAATGTTGTATCTCATTTTCAAAAAATTTTGAAGTTACGTCAGAAACAAACGAAACTAGACAGTTTTTTATTAAAAGAAAATTTGGTAAGCAAAAATTTATTTTCTATTTTCCTTTATCTTTAAGGTATACATACATATATCGACGCCTCCATTCGATTTTAATGTTCTTGTATTCTACGTTCTCTAACTTAAATACTGTCAAAATTTGGTTAAGATGCGCCGATCCGTTCTGAAGTTATCTACTTAAAATACACAACGCTCCTTTATTGCAACATAGTCATATCTCAAAAAATTAAAAATGTGTAGTTACTTAAGTAAAACTGCTCTTTTAGACCTTCTGTACATGTTGAAAAAAATCAGTTTTATATCCCAAGCTGAATCGAAGTTATAGCAAAAAGTGTTTGCGGACTTATATATAGGACTTATGTCTTGAAAATTTTAATCGCATTTTGCCAAGTTCAAGTTTTTTTGAGATATGACTATGTTGCAATAAAGGAGCGACAAGTAGTCGTATGTCGCGTGAAAATTTTGAGAGCTCATAAAACTTTTTCGACTTAAAATGTTATAGAACGGAGGCGTCGATATCTTAAATATAAATAATATTGGTTAATATTTTCCGTTTTAAAAGTTTTGAAATATTTTTTGTATTTTTTTTTTAAATAAAAGTTCAAACTGAAATATATTAGTGCGTAGTTTTTTCGATCTGGAACGGATTAATTTTTTTTTTCATGTATTTGTATGGAAATACTGGTTTTGTTTAACGAACTTTTTGTATAACGAACGAGGTGCTGGAACGAATTAAGCTCGTTAACCGAGGGTCCGCTAAATATTTTTTTTTTTTTTGAAATGCTTTAAAAAAAACTACTGAACATTTTCTCAAATTTTAACCTTCCGGTTAATAATGGAAAATAATGTCACTTAAATAGCTGCCTCGGCTGGCCATGTAGTAGCCTACACGATCGGTCAAATTTTTAAGCACATTATCGGTTGTGTGCAGCTGTATTTCACCAATGGCTTCACGAATATTGTCCTTTAAAGCGTCAATTGTCTCTGGCTTGTCGGCATAACACTTATCTTTGACGGCACCCCACAAATAATAGTTCAACGGTGTCAAATCGCAGCTCCGAGTTGGCCAAACGACATTAGCTCTGCGGCTGATAATGCGATCTTCAAAAACATGGCGCAAAACATCGAGTGTAGCTCCGGCTGTGTGGAACCCAGCGCCGTCCAAATGAAACCAAATGTTGCCAATATAATCCTCTTCAAATTTTGTGATCAAAAATTCGTTCAACATGGCCCGATAACGATCGCCATTGAGAGTAACGGCCACTACTTGCTCAGTTTCGAAGAAAAATAGTCCAATTATGCCTCTGGGCTAAAATCCGCATCAAACAGTGACTCGTTTTGGGCGCGTGCGGGTTTTCTGTGCCGCAAATGCGACAATTTTGCTTGTTTACATACCCGCCAAGATCAAAATGGTCTTCATCTGAAAAGATAATTGTTTTTGCCAAAATCGGCACCTTCTGTAAGTCGATCGCAGGCCCTCTTAGCAAAGCGAAAACGCGTATACACAATCGTATTCGTTCAGCGGAAGGATAAAACTAATTATCTGTCAAATCAGATATGAGCACTAGTTGAAATAAGCACTAGTTGAAAAAAAAAATGTTGGATGGCGGACCCGATATATGCTTTGGATGAGTAATGCGCACATACATACAATATATATTCTAAACAATTTTTCGATGACTAAAAGTAAAATATTTTGTTTACAAACAAAAAAAAAAAAAAATAGTTTGACCCCCGATTAGATTCACGTGAGAAATTTTGCTGTAATTGCAACAATTATGAATCGATGTTGATGAATCCAGCTACTGTAGTAAAAACATAGATATCTGAAGCAACTTAAAAAACTTATGGCGCACATACATAATGTTTTACCATCCAAGATTGGTGTTTTGTGGTGGAGGATATTCGACATAAAAAAATGTTGCCATTACCTAGAAAACATCATTTGTTTAGGGTGCGAGGTGGTTTTTTTAGTTTCTGTATGTGTATACACACATTTTTTTTGTTATTTTTCTTTTGTTATTTATTATAAGCGTCATACATACATAAACGTACATAATCTCACACACAAACATAGAAAATTTTATGACGCCGATGCTGTTGTTAATACACATGCATATATACATATGTGTGTATGTATGTAACCCAGAATTGTTTTTTTTTTATTGTATAGGATAAACATTAGAAACAAAAAAAAATGAAAATAAAATATGAAGAAGCAGGAAAACTTGGTATAAAAAATATTTCAAATTAATACACCCGACTCTATTTTTACACGGTTTCTTTTTACACGGATTTGAAGTTACACGGTTGAAAAAAAAAAATTTTGTAAAAAATTTTTAATCTAGTACGGTTTCAAAATCACTGTCCGACAGTTCAAAACTCTATTACCGGACGAAAGTCATTATTGCATAATATGATGGATATCTCCAGTGATGATACCGACTTTAATTCAGTTCGTCGCAAACAATTGCGCTTTTTATCAAGTAGCGACGAATAATTATGGAGCTATGTAAATATTTTTTCTTTTTTTCTATTAAAATTTTTCTGTTCTTAATTCTAGATTAAAAGATTTCTTCTGTATTTTGCTTGCTCTCTCTCAATTTTTCACCTGTATGAATTATGAATTTTAAGTTTTAGTGCTCAATCAAATGCCATATGAACATACAATTTGTATGCATTTCTGAAATTTTATAGTTTTCAACATTTTTTTACACGCTTTTTCCAAGTAAATATAGTTCTTCATTTCATCCTACACGGATTTCAGTTGACATGGAACGTATTCCCCATTTTACTATAGAAAACGCCTCTTTTTTACACGGGTTTTCTTACACGGATTTCTGAGGAACGTATCTACCGTGTAAAAAAGAGTTGAGTGTAGTTTTTATGGAAAGGTATATACAATACATCTTAAATTATGGTATACCCGACACCTTTACCTTTCTGGAATTCAATTTTTTATGCGATATTTTTGCAACAAAATATTGTATGTTGGTTTAATTCATAGCGCTTGAAAAGTATGACGTTATTATACACTGACCGCCAAAAGTGAGTAAACACCACAGAAATAATTCATTTTCTTAGGATAGCGAGAAAAGTAAATGAGAATAGTCGAATAAATTTCCAAAAATAAAAACGTTTATTTATTACTTATAAAATGTTAAAATAAAAAACAAAATTATTGTTGTCCTACAAGTTTGTTTTTTATAATAGAATATTTAAAATTATAGTAGGTGTCGACTCCCTTATGGCGTTGGGTGCATATGGGATAAATCGCTGTCAATTAATCCGCAATGGATTATTATTGAATTTATAATAGTTTTCAAATCTTAAATCTAGTTTTGAAGGTTAATAGTTAGCACCAGCGTGTTAACTATATGTACATTGTATTCAAATCTTATAATAATGCTATACTACATTAGAAATTATGGTCAGTGTAGCCGTCGAACGAGGCTCAGTGTGTCACTGCGTTTTAACCTCTAATGGCCGTCGAATTGAAGCAGGTCTCTTGCGTTGGGGTCAGTGATCAATAATGAATTGTTTTTCCACTACTCATAAGTACTCATGCAAATTTGAGTATAGTGGTTCAACAGAATTGTAACTCAACTACTTTGATTCATTCGTACTCGCTATAACATGAGTATGAGTACAACGTTGACATCAAATTCACAACGTTCGGAAATATGATTGATTCAAACGCCTACTCATTCTGATTCATAAATTTAGAAAAATACTTGTAATACTTATAAATGATTCGAATCATTCATCAAAATTTACAGTCTTAGTTGTTGTTGCATTTATAAACAAAAAAGAAAGAAAAGACAAAGACAACAAGCAAAGCATACACACAATCTTCTTGTGAGTATTGCAGTGCTTGTACGCGAATTATACTTATTTTGTACTTCATATAAATGTTAAGTAGAGACGAGTCGAAGTCAATAATATCCTGCGTATTGTTAAGTATGAGTACGACGAGTACTTCCAATTTTGAGTATTAGTATCATATTAAAACAAGAATGAATGCGTATAAGTATCAAAAATTAAAAGTATGACTCGAATCTACTCATCGTCTAAAATACTCGTTGCTGATCCCTGGTTGGGGTGAATAATCAATTTATCGACGTATTTATGGCGAATTTTTAATTTCTTCCTGAATTGTAAGAATATTGAGATCTGTATGGATATTGTTGTTACGAATACACCATGGAACGCAGACAATTTGGCGTAAAAGCTTGGACTGTCTTCTTTGTAATTTCAAAACGTTAGACGCGCAAGCACTGCTCCAAAGCTGAATGGCATAGGTCCATATTAGCTTCATAATGCATTTGTAAATAAAAAAAAACTTGTATTACAGGTCTAGTGTTAAATTAGGACGAATAATCCAGTGCATTTGAACAGATTTCAGCTTAATAGCAGCTAATTTGGCCTGGATGTAGCGGGACCATGCATTGGGAGCTCTTTAATTTTTAGCTCTTTTTTTATAGTGTATCATCACATCCATCCCCATATACTGTCCACAAATTAACAGATACAGTACTGGTGGTCTTTGAGAAACTTACTTAGGGCTAGTACTGATATTCCCCGAGTACGTTTAGATAACGGTTTGTTAACCGGAAAAAGCGGCTTTTTGCTCGACTGTTCAGTATATGATATATCTTTTAGTAACTCCGAGGTCCTGCTGTGCTATAAGAATTCATAATTTCATTGTTGCCAATGTGAATTATTTTTATTCAAATTCCCCTCATTTCATTATCATTCAGCAAAAAAATAATTGAATTCTAATAGAATATACAGTCAAAGACTTTTATTTTCTTTTTTCCAATAATTTCTTCGTTAGATTTTTCATATAAGTTTTGCTCTTCAAACATTCTTGATTGCGAATGCCTTAAACATCGATTTTAATTTAATAAAAATCAGCGGGAACACACTGGAGTATGTAGACTTTTTTCTTTGACTGCATATAATAATAATAATAATGTACAGTGCACTCGCGATAATATTAACTAATTAAAACAAAGCCTGTTCATATCTCCGAAATTGTTCATATTTACAAATGGCTTCAGTTTTTAACAAAAATGTTATTTTCTTGCAAGGTAAACATTTTTCCTGCTTAAATAAAAGTTTTTTTTTTTATTAAAAAATTTTATTTTTTGTTTTATTTAAAAAAAAGGAACTTCTTTTACCAAATTTCTAAATTTGTTCAAATTCTTATATAAAACAAATCTTAAACTAATCTTTCAAAAAGTTGGCTATCTTTTTTGCCGTTTTTTTTTTTTGTAACGAAAACTTTTAAAACAGCCTTCTTCCGTAACTGTCTCAATACATTAAAGTCTCGTTGTTGAAGCATTTCGTTTCTACCCACTTCAATGGATTATTAAAAATTTGAACAGCTTCCCTGTCCTTCATCGTTCACTTTGGCTTTTCCACACAATAATCTTCGTCCGATATTTCTTCAATTTCATTATCGTCACATTCAATAGCATCCTCATTTCATTCTTTAACATTCAATGCTTTAAATTCAATCTATAGAAAACTGTAAAGTAACATACAACTTTAAATATTTTACAGAGTACATTAGCACATTACAGAGAACACAAACCTTGGGTCTCAGGGTACATAAAATATTGCCTGGACTTTATTTTGAATCAATAAAATTTATTTGTAAGTTTTGTCTAAGATTACTTAAAGGGATTTCATCTTCAGGATCATCTTGACTAACCGTTATATTTAAATATTATTACGAGATTTGGATTTTGGGTTAAAATAAACATAAATAACTCGGGATTTCCCCCATTTCTAATGCTTTTTAACTGAAATTTTAATGCTTTAAAAATAAAGAAAAAACTGTTCATATTTTAAAACCTTTGTACAAAGTTCATATTTTGGTGTGGTCAATAGTAAGTACTCATATTTTTAGGGAGTTCAAATTTTAGAGTGTTCACATTATCGCGAGTGCACTGTAGTATAATAATATTAAACAATATTATATACATATTGGTACGAAAGTGGAAATGGTGTTGTTAAAATAATAAACAAAAGCTCCAAAAACAATACAATGGACTTGTTCACGTAATTAACGAATAAGCAAAAATATAGCACCAAAAACAATGGACTACTTTACATGATCAAAGAATAAACAAAAAAATAGCAGCAATATCAGCATAAAAAATATAAGTGATAAAAGATGTAAACAACCAACAACAAAGTGCAGCGAAAAAAAAAGAAGTAAACAAGCAAAACCAAAATGTATATAACACGCACAAACAACAATAATGAAAAAAAATTTTACATTTTTAGATTGTTCCCGAAGGCCGTTATCCTCCTTCAAGGGCATAGCATTCTTCACACTAATGATCCAGTGATATAAAAGGCAAGACAAAGCGAGCAATGAAAGGTTCGAATTGAGTTAGTCGTGTGTGACGACGTCACGTTGGTTGCAGTGAGAATTTAAACAGTTGTGTGTGAAGACACGAGATCGAGCTATAATGTCCAGACAAGTTGCGTGTGAAAAAACAGTTGTTAGTGTTGTGCTTCTTGTGAGCAAAGAAGAATAACTACAAAATATTGTTACTTACAAAAAGGTTGTAAGTAGAGAAATACAACGAACAAGCAGATATTGTGATAGTTATGGTTGTATACGTGGCATAAGTTCGAACAGTGGCACAAAAATTGTGCATATAACAAAGAATTGATTTAAAATTAAACACATATTTATTTTTATTTTATTTGCAATCCACAAACTCATATTTTGAACATTTTTAAAAGGTAAAATATAAATAAATTGTGTAATTCAATTTACAGATTTTAATGGCCATTATTATAACTTACCTTTAACTAAAGGGAGGATTTTAACGGAGAGATAAATTGTTTTTCATTGTTATGAGTACCCAATAAGATAGAAGTGAGCGTTAAGCTAAAGGGAAGAGCATCCTACCTTTAACATTTAAAGGTCACTTTATGTTTGAACTTGCTATGTCATATACTATTTTCGATATGGCAATTTCAAATTTAAACAAAATGAGCACATACAACATCCACTGCGTTAAAAACATACTTCTTTAATTGAGCAGTTTTATCGACTTTACTCCGACACAGCCATATTTTTGAAAAAGTTAATTTTGTTTTATCTGTAAGTTGTAATAACCAAAATAAGTTAAAGGTAACGTCGCCGTTCACTTTAGCTAAAGGTACCTTTAACTAACGTCAACTTTAACGGTACGTTGTAATAATGGCCCTAAGGGCTATTATTATAACTTTCCTTTAACAAAAGGGAGGATTTTAACGGAGAGATAAATTGTTTTTCATTATTACGAGTACCCAGTAAGATAGAAGTGATCGATAAGCTAAAGGGAAGATCATCCTACCTTTAACATTTAAAGGTCACTTTCTGTTTGAACTTACTATATCATTTTCGAAGTGGCAATTTCAAATTTAAACAAAATTAGCATATACAACAACCAAAACGAAGTTTTCCTTTTGCACTGCGTTAAAAAAAACTTGTTTAATTAAGCAGTTATATCGACTTTGATCCGGCACTGCCATATTTTTGAAAAAGTTAATTTTGTTTTATCGGTAAGTTGTAATAACCAAAATAAGTTAAAGGTAACTTTGCCGTTCACTTCAGCTAAAGGTACCTTTAACTATCGCCAACTTTAAAGGTAAGTTGTAATAATGGCCCTAAGTGTTACAAATGTACCATCTACAAAAAATAAATATTAACTTATGAAAGACACCAACAATAATGTGGCAATGATATAGTCGATTCACAAACAAATTTGACTGCATTAGCAATGATAATAAAGGTTCTCCAATTAAACAAATTTTAATAAAAAGAACTGTCGTGTTAAGTGATTTTTTTGTTCGTTTTCTTTAGTTTTCTCTTCAATAAGTATCTTAAGCTATATTTAATTATTTTTTCTATAGCATCGGCATTACTAATTTGCGTTTCGCTGTTCACAAAAATATAAAGTAGTCTAAGGGCCGTTATTACAACTTCCCGTTAAAGTTCGCGTTGATGAAAGGTACCTTTAGCTAAAGTGAACGGCAAAGTTACCTTTAACTTATTTGGTTACAAAATTACAGATAAACAAACTTAACTTTTTCAAAAATATGGCAGTGCTAGAGAAAAGTCGATAAATCTGCTCAATTAAACTAGTTTTTTTAACGCAGTGGCAACAGTGAACTTCATTTTGGTTGTTGTATATGCTCATTTTGTTTAAATTTGAAGTTGCCATATCGAAAATATCATATGATATGGCAAGTTCAAACATAAAGTGACCTTTAAATGTTAAAGGAGGATGATATTCCCTTTAGCTTAACGCTCACTTCTATCTTATTGGATACTCGTAATAATGGAAAAAAACTTATGTCTCCATTAAAATCCTCCCTTTAGTTAACGGCAAGTTGTAATAATGTCCCTTAGGGCAAAAATAGTTTTTCATTATTACGAGTACCCAATAAGATAGAAGTGATCGTTAAGATAAAGGTTAGAGGACGTGTACTTGTCGGTTAAGACAGAAGGTCGAAATTGACCCATTGTACAAAGGGAAGATCATCCTACCTTTACATTTAAAAGACACTTTATGTTTGAACTTGTCATATCATATACTATTTTCGATATGGCAATTTCAAATTTAAACAAAATGTGCTTAGACAGCAAAAAAAAACGAATTCCGCTGTTGCCACTGCGTTAAAAAAACTTCTTTAATTGAGCAGTTTTATCGACTTTTCGTTGGACTATAACAGTATAGGTTGTTGTCTTGGATATGTGTTCGTCTCTCAATACATGTAATCGTTTTCATTATAAACGCTTGCGTGCTAAACTTGGCAGCTACCAGCCATCTGTCGCCTATGTTTTTATACCCAGAGTGTTAAAAACTTGGTTTGTATCTGTACTGATATGTCTTGTTAGTGTCATCTGTTGTAAATTTGCTACATTTGACTTTTAGTAATCAAAGGACAAAATTACTATAGCGGGGTTATAATATTATTTTATTACCATCTAGCAGAACCTTTTTATAATTATATATGGTAACAATGGGAATAATACAATTCTTGCTCATAAGTTATAAATTTTTTAAGAGACTTAGCTATTATAATATATTATTTTAAGAACATATCGCTCCTTTATTGCAACATAGTCATATCTCAAAAAATCTAGAACTTGGCAAAATGCGATTTAAGTTTTCAAGACATAAGTCCTATGATGTAATTGCCGCAAACATTTTTTGCTATAACTTCGGTTCAGCTTAGGATATAAAACTGATATTTTTTTTCAACACGTACAGAAGGTCTAAAAGAGTAGTTTTGCTTAAGTAACTACAAATTTTTAATTTTTGAGATATGACTATGTTGCAATAAAGGAGCGATATGTATTTATACATTTGCTTGAGAAACATGGCTTGGCAACTTTGACAATCTATTACCACTATAGACAATATTTCATGGTAAAACCATTCAACGTAACGGTTTAGTGTAACATGATTGGTTTATGTCTTAGATAAATACCTTAACCACTGTAATCGTTTAAAAATATGACAGGGTAAGGAACTTTCAATGATGTCCTGGATGCAATAGTCATTTTACAACCAAATAGCTTATGGCTTTGCTAGTTTGTATGATGTGATAAAACGTTTTTACCCAACAAACAAATTTTACATAATACTCATAGGACAATTCCAGTGTTGCAAAATTGAAATTTTAAAATAGTATTGAACTGAAAGAGTACCTTTTTGTATCAAATGGTAGTTTTATAAAATTATATTTATTTATACATTACGTACGGAATGGAATAGAAAAACTAACTCCACAATATTTCTCATATACAAAACAAAAACAGTTGATTCCAAACGTAAAGTTTAGGTCAAAAATATCGACGTAACGGGTTAAGTCAGTTCATTACTTTTCGTAATTTAAAAGCGAACAAAATACATGCGTTAGTTAGCCCCTGGCTAAACGAGGCTACAGACCTTTACAATTATTAGCATAACCCCATTTATAGTTGAAAAGTAAAATAAAAAATTACTGAAATGTTTTGAAATTGAAAAACAAAAAATCTGTAATGTAATGAATTTCATTTTCCTGATGTTTTAAATTTAGATCCGATACCAAAATTTACAAAAGTTCGATCGAACATAGCACAAAAAATATTAATATTTCGACAAAGAATTTCCAATTTGAAAAAGAATTTTGGGAATAAAACATAAAAGAAGGAAATTATTCTAAAATTTATTTACAAAGTTATTTAAATTTAATAAAATAACACAAATAATTATAATATTAGAAATAAAATATTTTGAATTCAGTTTTCTAATTTTAATTTTTTAGAGTTTTAAATAGAATAACACAATAGCAACATAGTCGCCGTAGTCTATTAGGTAGTGTGCTGGTTTATTAGACGTAAAGCCAGGGTTCGAGTCCCAGGCCAGACATCAAAACAAAATACAAAAGTATTTCTTCGGCGATTTCCTCTCAGCAGATTTCTGGCAAAAACTCTGAGGATAAATAAAATTGCCATGAAAAGTTTCTCAACAAAATCTGTCGTTCGGAGTCGACTTTAAACTGTAGGTCCCGGTACTCATGTATAAAATTAACACACACAACATAAGGTTATAATGAACAACTATGTATATATGTATGAAATGGTATTGTTTTAATGCCGTAACCAGAAGGTGAATGCCTGCTTAGTGCTATGTGAAAATTACTTATTCTAGACACGCGCCGTTGAAATCACACATGTATTTATGGGAATACAGTACTCATTTCGAGTAACGGCACTTTGGTGAGTTTCGATTTTATTCACTACACCGGATAAATTTACTACACACTTAGAAACTCATCATACTTCGATTTTATACACCACAGCGGATAAATTCACCACATTTTCATAAACTCACTAAACTAAAAACTCACCACAACTACAAAATTCACCACACACATAAAAAAATTAAATTTTATTTAGCTTTTCTTTCCTTCCAACCGGCAGCGAGCAGCAACCACAACAAATTTTTCTTGTTTATACACATCCCACAAATTATGTTTTTGTTTTCTTCGAATGTTTTATACTGAAAGTTTGCCGCGGGTGCTGCGGTATTTTTGAAATGAGAAAATACAAAAGTACTAATTTCTGTACAGCGAACAATAATGAACCAGATATCAGCAATAAGTATTCAAAACGATGAGTAAATTCGAGTCATACTTATAATTTCTGATACTTATACGCATTCATATTTATATTGATATCATACTCATACTACTTATACTCAAAGTTGGAAGTACCCGTCGTATTCATACTTATCAATACGCACGATGTTATTGACTTCGACTCGTCTGTACTTAACATTTACGCGAAGAACAAAATAAGTATGATTCGCGTACGAACACTACTATACTCACAAGGAGATTGTGTGTATGCTTTGTTTGTGGTCTGCCTTTCCTTTCTTCTTTGTTTGTATATGCAACAACAACAAAGGCTGTAAATTTTGATGAATGATTCGAGTCACATCGGTATCACAGTTCGTGGAAATTCTAGATCTGTATTAAAGAACAGGAATCAAATACATACGTTTTAGCCAGTTGTATACGTATGGCAAAAGAAGTCGAATCTATAACAGCCCATAAGTTTCTAAGCATACAGTTGACTTCACCAACGATGACATTAATGGGGTTAGACCACGTTAGCCGACCATTAGAGATAATTCCCAAATTAGATAGTGATTCAACAAAAACAATTTTATTCCTCCTGATAGTAATATCTGGCACATCAAATGCCCTCTTAGTTCTGGATAACAATAGACATTTAGATATAGAGGGATTTATACAAAGTTCATTAGCCTTAGCCCAGTTGTCAATTTTGTGTAGACTTTTAACCACATTTGAGTTTTTTTACAACATTATTGAAATTAACACAACTGTCTGATAAGGATACGGCTTTAGCAAAACGAACTAGGAGATAAATTCGATTAAATGTATGCTGATGCATGCTGACGATGTAAAAGTTTTTCTCTCCTTCAATAATTTCATCGAGTATATGTAACTTTAAAATGAGCGAGTACAACATGATGAAGCTGAATATTAAAAAATGCAAATGTATGCGGTTCTCAAGAAATAATTTTATCGCGTTTAACTACTTCCTTGGAGGTCGTCAGTTAGAGAATGTTGACTCTTTTATGGATATTGGGATCCTATTAGTTTATAAAATTAAACTGTCACTGTAAATAAGCCAAGGAGTACCCTTGGCTTCATAAAACGTTGGACAAAAGAATTTTCTGATCCATTTATTACGAAACAGCTATATGTATCGCTTGTCAGACCAATTTTGAAATACGGTTCCATTATATGGGATCCTCACTATTTCAAATTTCTACTCTTTGTAACTTACACTGTTATAGTCTTATTTATTTTCAATTCTACAGAACTAATTAATATTGCTGTCAATTTAATTATCCAGTGATTTTTGCAGAACGATGTTTTCAGTGAACGTGACTTGTTAATCACTGTTCTTTAAAACAGTGATTGTAATCACAGTTTTTGATTTTCAATAGAAACACATTAATACCCCATTAACACTAAGGCGAAATCTAGTCCTCATGAGATTTCGAGCTAAATCTTGTTGATTTTAACTAGATTTCCCATACAAAACAAAATCTACTTATTTAGTAGATTTCGGCAAAATCTACTCAAAATTTAGTAAACATAGAAATGAAACTTTGTGTTTTGCCAAATAATACTTAAGAATACAACGCTGCTCAGGAAAAAAATTACATTTGAATTTAAAAACAAACAAATAATAAAAAGAAATTTAAAATAAACAAAATAAGGAACATCTTCCTCCCAGAATGACCCATAACGAATCTGAATTAAAGTGCGGATTAATATTTGTACATTATTACCAGCAGTGGCTCCATCGCATAATCGGACAAGTATTTGTCTGGTATATAAGGGCTTAAAACTTAAAAAATATATTAAAGGCGGCTTTACTGGAAGCGTGAAGCTCCATAGAACCTGCTACAATTTGGCAAAATCAATTCCAAAACGTTTAGAGGTCGTTCTTAAGAACAAAGTATATGCCACAAAGTATTAATTGTTGTCTTTTGTCATTTTAAGCAATGGTGCTCTTATTTGTCCGATTATGCGTTGAGCGCAAAAAATTGAGTTAATTTCCTTTTTCTTTATAAAATTACCGTTATCATGAACAATTTTGCAATTTTTTTTATTAATCTGAAAGTCTGGAATATAGAGTGTAAATATAACCAAAAAAAAACATATATTTAATATATTCTTTTTAAGTTTTAAGCCCATATATATCAGACAAATACTTGTCCGATTATGCGATCGAGCCGTGATCTAGTAGGTAGTGTGTTGGCTTATTAGACGAAAGGCCCGGGTTCGTATCCCAGGTCAGACATCAAAACGAAAAATTTTTCTTCGGCGACTTCCTCTCAGCAGATTTCTGGCAAAGACTCTGAGAGTAAAAATTGCCATGAAAAGCTTCTCAAAAATCTGTCGTTCGGAGTCGACTTTAAACTGTAGGTCCCGCCATTCATGTATAAAATTTACGCACACAACATAAGTGGTGTGAGAAGCTAGGTCGTAATCCTAACTGAAGGATTGTAAAGGCCAATTATGTATGTATGTAGATACCTTCCTTAGAAATCCGTGTAAAAAAAAAGAGGCGTTTTCTTTAGTAAAATGCGGGATACGTTCCATGTCATTTGAAAACTTTGTAAGATGAAATAAAGAACTATATTTACTTAGAAAAACCGCGTCTAACCTAGTAGATTAGATTTCAAATCTACCTCAAAATCTCGATCGTTTACACTGGATTTATTTGACAGTAGCAAGATTTCATTTTATTAACAAAAATAGCTGACTGAAATTTAAAAGAAAACAATAATATTTTGAAATTTAGTTTAATACCAAAAAAAAATTAAAAATATATTAAAAATATAATATAAAAAATATTGCAAATGTATTACCACACGCAATTGTTAAATAGCAGAATGGAATGGGCATATGCAATATAGGTAATGATGAAAATATTAATCCGCAATTTAATTCATGTTCGTCATGGGTCATTCTGGGAGGCAGATGTTCCTTATTTTGTTTATTTTTAATTTGTTTTTGAATTGATATGTCATTTTCTTCCTGCGCAGCGTTGTATTTTTAAGTATTATTTGGCAGAACTCAGAGTTGCATTTCTACTTTTACTAGATTTTGCCAAAATCTACTAAATAAGTAGATTTTGTTTTGTATGGGTTATCTAGTTAAAATCAACTAGATTTATCTCGAAATCTCATAAGTACTAGATTTCGCTGTAGTATAAATGGGCTATTAAGAGGAATAAGTCTAAATACAATAATGACAATAACGTATTTTCTTTAAGTCGTAAGAAAGTAACAACCAGATACGAAAAAAAATCAAAGTGGTATCATGAATGTTATTATTTTTAATGCAATTTTTTTTTTTTATATGAAGTTTGACAATTAGGTTTCACAGAAAGTTCATGTTAAAAGACAAAAATAAATAATCAGCATCATCTAATAGTAATTCTGCCTCTCTCAAAATAAAATGAAATAAATTTGAGTTTGTAACAATTTTGAAAGAAGGACGTTATTAGTAACTGTTATTTGGTAATTTTAATCACTGTAGTTACCATTGGAATTTTCAATCACATACATACATACATAATTGGTCATTACAACCCTTCAGTCTGGATTATTGATCTAATTTCACACACCACTTATGTTGTGACGACATCGACATCATAGGGCGTACCAAACGAGATGTCACTGCTGCCTTTAGTGCTATTGAACGGGAGTCTAAGAAGATGGGTTTGGCAGTAAATGAGGGCAAAACGAAGTATATGTTATCGACAAGTAGAGCCGTGCGGCGTATTGATTCACATATTACGGCCGATAACTGTACTTTTGATACAGTCAAGGAATTCATTTACCTTGGCTCCGCCGTTACCACCGAAAATGATGTCAGTCTGGAGATCAAGCGCAGGATTACTCTTGCCAACAGGTGCTATTATGGTCTCAATAGGCAATTGAGTAGCAGAGACCTCTCTTGCAAGACGAAACTAATACTCTACAAGACGCTCATCCTACCCGTGCTTCTCTATGGCGCAGAAGCATGGACCCTATTAAGAACTGATGCAGCTGCCTTGAGAGTATTCGAGAGAAAAGTCCTACGTAAGATCTTCGATCCAGTGCGAGTTGGCGATGATTTTCGTATCCGATTTAACAGTGAGCTGTATGAGCTCCTCAACGACATGGACGTTGTACAGACTTAATATCCAGCGGCTGCGCTGGCTCGGCCATGTCGTTCGAATGGAGGAGGATACTCCGGCGAGACGAGTGTTTGATGCGGGGATCTGCGGAAGTCGGCGAAGAGGACGACCTTGTATCCGTTGGAAGGACCAAATCGAAGAAGCCCTGTCATCGATTGGTGTGACCAATTGGCTTAGGCGCGCAAGAAGCAGAGGCGTCTGGAAGGATGTGTTGCGGCAGGCCGAAATACGTTAATCGGGCTGTTATGGCCAATTAAGTAAGTAAGTAACTTATGTTGTGTGTGTTTGGCGGGACCTACAGTTTAAAGTCGACTCCGAATGACAGATTTTTTGAGAAACTTTTTCATGGCAGGTTTTTTTTTTACTCTCAGAGTTTTTGCCTGAAATCTGATGAGAGGAAATCGCCGAAGAAATATTTTTTGTAATTTGTTTTGATGTCTGGCCTGGGGCTCGAAACCTGGCTTTTCGTCTAATAAGCAAACACACTACTAACTAAACTACGGCGATTAAATCACAGTTTTGAAATTATCGCTCATCTCTATTTGCCAGACTTTGTTGATTTTTCTTTAAATTCTTGCGTTATAAAACGGAATATTATTGTTTTTCTCAATTCGTAACTATTTATATTTTTATTGTAACAATTACTTGTATTTTTGAAGAACCTGTTTGTAATTGTATTTAATTTTATTCGTACCTATTTTTTTCTTTTATTACTAGTCAGTAAGTCTAAGTCTCAATTGACTTAAATAAATAAAATATAATTAAAAATTACAATTAAATCAACAGATAATTTAAGATAAATAAAATTGCTTAGTACAGAAAAAGAAAACTCTTAAATATCTTTTCGAAAATAAATTCATTTTATTCAATCGTTTCATGGTTTCTTCTGAAAATCGATGCATATGTAATTATAAATGTAAAACACTAAAGATATCCTGGCTGGTATTGTATATTAAAATATTCACATTTTGTCCCGGCGGGACATTTTCTGTTGAAAATTTTCCACAAATTATAGACAGTACATGGATGTACATACGTACATACATACAGTCTGTATGTATGTATGTTAGAGAAGTCGAGTGCATACTTTTCCAAAGTATTATAATTTATCTATTATTATTATTTGCACTCACAGTATTAGAGATAAGGGACATTTTCTTCACTGAATTTATTAAAAAGTGTTCAGACTTTTTACAATAACAATAACAAATATTTTGTTTTAAAACGTAAGGTTCTTCAAAATTTTTAATCACACACAATGCGTTTTCTTTTTGTTTACAAAATTATTGATAACAGTTCAACGAATATTTTTACTTTCAAAGTTATATTCTGAAGTTACTCAATGCAGCATAATGTGGAAACAAACTTCTTTACTTAATGCATGTTTTTTTTACATACTGTGTTACCTAGATTTACGTCGTAGAATGTACCGTAAAAAGGCGACGTAAATCGAATAGCGACGTTAATCGAATTTCAAATAACTCATACTAACAGATGCATTTATTTATGTACATTTTACAAAAAAAAAAAAAAAAAAAAACTATAATAACCTTTTCCCTGTCCTCTACATCACATGTCATGCACAGCAAGTTGGTTTCATACGCTTGTGCATCACATGGACAGCGGAAGGGGAATTAAATTTTTATTCTATGTATTGAATTTTTTTTAAAGAGGGAATTCCACTGATTTAGTTTATAAAAAACAGAGGCGATGTAAATCGAATAACGACGTAAATCGAAGTTGAAGGGAACAAAATTTTTGACGACGTTAATCGAAACAACATAAATCGAGACGACGTAAATCGAGGGAATACTGTACATTCAATATAATGTAATGTATTCCAAGGATAACAAAATAGAATCTACGATAAAATACATGTACGTTCTTATGGAAATCACTTATGATTTTTTCATGTACTGAGCTAAGATCGATAAATGAAAATGTGCATTTGAATTGTCAAATCCCAAAAATAGAAACAAAATTTTAAAAACAGACATGCATACAGCTTGTGATTTAATAATACGGTGCGACAGTGAAAATCAATCCGAGTAACTACATAGACTAAATTATTTTTTTTTTTTTATTAATTTTTAACTTATAATTAAAATTATAAGGTAAAATGTAAAAGAATAGGAGCAAGAGCAGCTTAGGCCTTCAGCTCAACAAGATTAATAAATTAGATGATTATAATACCTCTTAGTTTTATTCTATTGTAGTATTATTGTAAGAAAGTTCAAATATTTATATTTCATAAAGTAATTTAGATTTTTTAAGGAATTTCATTAGTTTGGATATGTTTTCAGCATTAGGATAGGATAAGGAGTCTAAGGAATCTGAGTTTTGGAAAATCGAGTTACGAGCGTCCGATAGCAATGGGCAGTGGCATAAAATATGATTGAGTGTTATTCGTATATTAGCGAGGCAGTTACAGAAAGGAGTGAAATTTCGTTTGAATATGAAACCATGTGAAATCATTGTGTGTCCTACTCTTAGACGAAAAAGTTTTATGCTATGAAGTCTAGAGAAATCATTTGAGTAATCTGTTAAATAGTCATAAATTGTATTTTTGCTTTTGTTAATTATTCGGTACATTGAAGAGGTATGACTGTAGGTGTTATCCCTATCAATTTCAGTGTAGTGTCTATCAATTTGTCTCATTAGATCTTTTCGATTTAAATTATCTGTAAAGTATACGGGTTGATTCCCCGCGTTCTTTGCTGCATTGTCCGCAAACTCATTACCTACAATTCCACAATGACTAGGGACCCAAATTAATTTGAGATTAGGAAATCGATCAATCAAAATGGTTCTAATAGCAGATGTATAAAAATTGGTATTGGAGATGTTAAGAATTGACTTTATAGCTGAGAGAGAATCTGTACAGATAATAAATTTTCCATTTTGTTTTCTCACATTTAAACAAGATTCGTATATCGCTATAATTTCCGCAGAAAAATTCGAACTAAATTCATAAAGTTTTGCAATTTTTATAACTCTGTTTTCTGTTGTGATACTATATGAAACAGATGAGTTAAGTTTTGAACCGTCGGTATAAAGAAATTCGTAGCCCGTAAGGGATTCTTTGATGTTTGCAAATAATTGTCTATATTGAAGCGGGGATGTAATAGATTTCGGAAATTTATTAAGTGAGATGTCGATGGATGAAGAATCTAAAAGCCATGGTGGTTGTTTAGCAATTCGCGAAGTGACATAATTTGGAAAATCATGGGATTTAATATTTTGGATTATTCTATGAAGGGTTGAGGGTACTTTTAGATTTCTTTTAGAATGTCTTATATTTTTGGCTATTTGTATCAGTGGGTTATTTATTCCATAAGTCAATGGATAAAATAATCTAGTAGTGAGTATGTCTCTTTGTGTATCTAAAGATCTTATGTTAGACTCATAACGTAGGTTAGGGATAGGTGTAGATGGCAATACGCCTAAGGCTATTCTTATGCTAGAATTTATAATAATGTCAAATTTATTTAGTTGAGATTTAGGGGCGTAGCCGAAGAATTGCAAACCGTAGTTAATCTTTGAGAGAATTAGTGATCTAACTATTGAAAGAAGTGAAATCGAATTTGTATTCCATTTTGGGTTAGATAGGCATTTTAAAATATTTAATCGTTGGGAAAGAGAGGTCTGTAGGAATTGAATATGGTCATTCCAGTTGTAACGTTCATTTATTAGTATGCCTAACAAACGAAGAGAATTTACTTTCGATATGGATATGAGTGTAGATCGAAGTTCACAGCTGCAGTTTTTAAGACGACAGATATGTATATATTTACATTTTGAAGATGACAGTGAAGCGCCCGATAAGTCGCACCAATTGTTTATATTAGAAAATAAATTATCGACATTAACCACGAGATTTTTTTCTCGATTATGTTTAATAATTAAATTAAAATCGTCTGCGTATGCACAGAAGTCGATTTCTTTATGTAGTGATAATATTGAGCATAAATTATTATATGCTATAAGAAAAATTATTACTGATAAGGGAGAAACCTGTGGGATTCCATTATGTAGGGGAAAAATATTGGAGAATTGGTTGTTGATGCGAATTGTAATCTTTCTATTGGACATAAAATTTGCGATGTACCTGATAATATTTTGACCTACTTTCCATTCCTGTAATTGCTGTAGTACTGAGTGAATGCCTACTTTATCAAATGCACGTTCAAAGTCTAATGATGCGATGGTAATGTGTTTACGTGAAGAGATACTATTAGCAATTTGATAGTCTATGAAAAGCAGGGCGTCAATTGTTGAGCTACCCTTTCTAAAACCGAATTGACGATTATTTAGTAGTTTATTGTTGGTAATAAACCACCATAGCCTATTTGCTACAATTTTATCTAAAGTTTTTGATAAGCAACTATTTAAAGATATGGGTCTGTATGAACTTATTTCGGTTTTATTCTTTCCAGGTTTCAGGATAGGTACTACGATGCTATTTTTAAATTGTTGAGGAATAAAATTATTAAAGATTTTGTTGAACAGGGCTATAATGCGGGTTTTTAGACAATGCGGCAGCATCTTTAACATTATATACGATATTCTGTCCATTCCAGGGGTGTTACCATGTAATACTTTTAAAGTGGAATTAAATTCTATGAAGTTAATTTTTGATTCTATTTTCATAGCTTGGGCACATGGCGTAACCGAGGGGAAGTTGGTCGTGAAATATTGTTTCCGAGATCTAAAATTGTTCGAGAAATTATTGTCATCAGATTTCTCAGACCAATATTTGCCAAATTCGTTGCCTATATCTAAGTAGTCTGTATGAAATGTGTTTTGATTATACAAAGAGGAAATACAATGAATTCCATGAGATGCTTTATAGCCTGTAAAATTCCTAATATTGGACCAAATTTTTTGAATTGGACTGCTTGGTGTGATTTTAGAGGTTAGTTGGAAAATAGATTCCCTTTTAGCCAGTTTAATTTGTCTTTTATATTTCGCATTGGCCTTTTTGTACATGATTAGGTTCGCTTGTAACATGTTTCTCTTGAATGACTGCCAGAGTTTATTTTTTTGTACCTTTAATTTTTCCAGCTCTTTGTTCCACCAGGGGACCGTTTTCCTAGTTGCTCGTGATTGTGGAATAGACAAATTTGCGGCTTGTAAAATCGTCTTACATATATTTGATGTTTCTTTATTTACCATTGGTCTGGACTTACTCAATGTTTCACAGAGTTGTTGAAATTTCGGCCAATCAGCAAACTTTAAATTGAATTTAGGTTTACTGAATACATTACGTACTACGTTGTTAGAAAATAGAGAGATGACTATAGGAAAGTGATCACTTTCAAAAAGATTTTTTTCAGTTTTCCAGCTAATGTGGGGATATAGAATAGGCGAACAAAAGCTAAGATCGATGTGGGACAGAGTACCCAGAGTGTTTAGGTGAGTAGGAGAACCGTCATTTAGAAGTATCAGATTAGACTCGTTCAGAAATTTAAATACTATGGTCCCCTTATGAGAATTGGTAGTGGAACCCCAACTTCTATGGGGACTATTAAAGTTACCAAGTATAAGTGATGGCATGTTAGTACAGAATATATTTTCAAGATTGTTCTGATTGAAATTTGTTGAAGGTGAAAAATATGTACTAATTATGTTTAGTTTAATTTGCGATATAATTTCTATGCCAACAACATCAAAATCATTGGACGAAAAGGATTGTTTCTGTTCTAAGGACTTATGAGCCAGTATAGCTACACCACCATATCTTGTTGTAGACGTGTTAAGCCTGTATATATTGTAGTTAATGGGAATAGGGATGTTAAGGTAGGAGTGTGAGTGGGTTTCTTGGAGACATATAATTTTAGGGGAATATTTCTTAATTAGTACTTGCAATTCTGCGTAATTATTAATATAACCGTTAATATTCCATTGTAGTATTTTTAACATTAGTTTTTAAAAATAAGAATATAACAAATGTTGAAAGAAGTTAAATCTAAGTGATCTACATATTTCGATAGGAATTGACAGATGATAGAAATTAAATATGTTTTGTTTAATTTAGTGTTGTAACTTTTAAAGAGGAGTATAATATAAGGGATAAAGAGATGTAAATATATAGTTCTTTTATAATATCTTACTTGTGCTATAAACGTATTTAATCTCGAAGAATAAAAAATATTTCGAAAGAGAGTTTTTAATGTTAACGTAAGATTACAGAGAGAGTGAGAGGGATCATTGAAATTAAGGTTATTGCAAGAGTAAGTATGTAGATAACTAGAAGAAATATTTAAATAATAAGAGAAGTATAAAAATAACGGGATTGTTGTAATTCTTCTTCGAGAAGAAAGAATAAGTTCATAGAAAGTATATAGAAAAAGAATAAAATATAGATAATATTTGGAGTAGATAAAATTGAAGAGATAATATAGCAATATACATACGTAGAGATAAGAGTAAAATCTAGTTTGATATAGAGAATATAGATAATAAATTTGAAATACTAAATAAACAAATTGAATAAAAGAGTACTTAATTTTAATTTGATCTCTTAGATTTACGAGTTGCTTGCTTAATTTTTTCCCTTAGTTTTTTTGTTGCATTTCTGGGCAAGATTATAGGAGAATTAGCTTTGGTGTCACGGGAAGAGCAGGTTTGCTGTTCTGTTTCCATTTCCGAAAGTGAGTTGTCTATGTCACTAATGACGTCAGAATAGCTTTGTACATGTCGGGATATCTCTGTTGTTGGAGGGGGAGGAGGTAGCAGGTTTTTGGATATGATGATATGATGATTGTTGTTGTTGTTTTTGATTATCGTGGATAATGGGACAGTCTGTTGAGCGTGTCTTTGGTTGTACAGGACGGTGGCTTTCTTTTTTCCAACTTTTTCTAAAGTAGCAATAGCTTGTATTTCCTTTTCTTTAATAAAAATTGGGCAAGATTTGTCAAAGGATGCGTGATTATGGTCATTTATGTTGTTTATTCTGCAGTTTACACATGCAGCTTGCAACGAACATTTTTCTTTTAATTCCTCGTTTAGATGGAAAGTGTTAGAACAATTACTGCAAATTTTTTCATTTTTACAAGCCTTTGCTATATGACCAAATTGATGACAGTTCTTGCACTTTAGGGGTAGGGGGATGTAAGGACGAATCTTAACTTTTTCATAGCCAATTGAAATGTCAGCCGGTAGGGTAGTAGAAGCAAATGTCAGAATGATTAAACCTGTTTCAATAAGCTTTCCTTCTACGTTTTTTAGAATTTTTTTGACAAAAGTTACGTTATGATTTTTTAACTCGAGTAGAATTTCGATTCCTCTTAAATCGTTGGAGTAAATTACTCCTTTTGCAAAGTTTAATCCTGGATGTTCTTTTATAGCAACTTTGATAGTAGAAGATAAAGCAGATAGTTGGATCAACTTGTTCGCTTGTATGAAGTTTTTAGTTTGGATTAGGATGGATCCATTCAATAGTTTTTTGCATTGTAGCACTTCTCCACCAACGACACTATCAATAACTTTTTTTATTAGGAAAGGAGAAACATTTGATAAAGTTTCGGGGCTATCGATTCTTTCCATTACAAGAAACTTTTCGCCAGGTGATAAAATTGTCATTCGTTTTGATTTATCATAACTTATGGTAAGGCTTCGATGCCCACCTCGGTCAGGGGGTTCATCCATTTATTTAGAGTGATAATGTTTTTATTTTATTTATTTTTTTTCAATAGTCTTCACTTTAAACTTTAAGTTTTCTTATTCACTTAAGTTAAGTTTTTTTTTTTCACTATGTATTCACTTGTCTCTCAATTAAACCGGTTTATCAATTTCTAACGACCGTTCAGTTTGAGAGTTAGCACAAGACTGAGACTAAATTATTGATTAGTCAACTTATTTTAAAAATCCAAAACTTTTAAGAAAAGGGACAGATTAGGCTTTAAAACGATATAAATAAACATTTTGCTCAAATTTCTATGTTATGAGTTATGATGGAGTAAACTTGGAAAACATAATTTTTTTCTTATTTTTTATTTTTTTAGTTTGGCCATTCTTAATTGCAAGAACTTAACTAAAAATATGAAATAGGTGGAGACATTCTTAAAGAGAATTCTCTTTTCAAGCGTTTGAAACTTCGTTTGATAAAATAAAACAAAAAATACAGTAGTTATTATTTATAGAGTCGAGTTATATTTTTAATTTATACGAGTATATTCTTTCAAATGAACTTTTAGTTAAAAAATTTTCAGAATTTTTGATGGATCTTGATTGTTTATCGGAAAATGTTACAATTTCACGTTTGAGCAATCACCAGAAGTTGGCTAAAGCTTGCGCAAAGAGAAATAATAATACAGATATCCCTCCTATAACGCGGTACTTCTACAACGCGTTTTCGATATAACGCGATTTAAAAAAAAAAACAGTTTCATTACAACGCGAATTTTCGACTTCTATAACGCACCTTGCTACTAGCGCCTTATTATTGGAAAATAGTTAGATAAAGAAGCAAACAAAGACTGAAAACTGATTTAACCATCGCACAATCACTGGAAGACACTCTTCTGATGAAGTTATACGCTCACTATTTCGACGTAATACAATGTTCGTAGTAAGTGACACAGACTAGTGAATATTTATGTTTTCCGATTGTTTCTTTTTTTTTCATTATATTTCTTAATTTTTTTTTAATAAAGTATCAATATTGATTTTGAATTGTAAACGTACATCCGCTTTTATTTTGAAAAAAGTTTATTGCAACATAACCCTTAAATTTATCTAAAAGCTAAGTCTTCTATAACGCGAATTCCATAACGCGGAATTTTCCTGGAACGTAACCACCGCGTTATACGAGCGATACCTGTATTTGCAAAAAATACAAACATTAGCCGTCGTCCAAACGTGAAATTGACGCATTTTGCAGTAAGCTAAAAGTTCATTTGAAAAAATATAAAGTTCCGTTCAAAATAATAGGAGTGCCATTCATTTAAAAGCAAAGTTTAGAATTAAGAAATATAAAAAAGTAAATATCAAATTTTTTTTTGATTTAAAATTTATTTCTGGTTCATTTTCTAATTTTTCAACACTTAATTATTTATTTAAAACTGCGAAAACGAAAAATATTTCATGTAAATACGGCTTTCTTTCAAAATTAATTGTTCAAAATAAATAGGAGTTTTAGCACACAATCTCATAATTTTTAAACAAAAGGCACAAAAGTTTGATATTATCTTAGAATAGTAAAGGTATTTTAGTATTTGATTGAATAACCTTTGTTTTTAATGACTTCAGTACATTTACGAGGTATTGAGTAAATAAGATCATGGCATCTGTTTAAAGGAATTGTTGCCACGCATCCGCATTTGAAAGTTGTTTCTCTGCAGCATACTTTTTAACATCTCCCCATAGATTTTCTATGGAGACTGAGATGGTCACACTATAACCTTTACCCCATTAACCCGAAACCACACATTTGCCAATTTGTTGCGTGTCATAATCTTGTTGGAATATCCATTTTAGAGGTGTGGGTCTACAGCATTATATGAAAAGCTTTCCCATATCATTAGTTTTGCACCACCATGTTTAACTGTCTTTTGCGTATACTGAGCTTTACATGTGGTGTTGGGCAGAGGTCTAACATACTGCCTAGACCCAGTGCCACCAAATAAAACAATTTTTGCTTTTGTCGGTCCACAATACGTTTCTCCATTTTTCTTTCGGATATTTGATATGTTCTTGGACAAACTTTAAACGTGCTGCTACCTGTTTTTATTTTGTTAGCAGTGGCACCTTTTACGGAATTTTTGATAAATAAATTGTTGTCCATTAGACGCCTAGGAATAGTAGGGCCACTCACTGCAAGATTCAGATCCTTTTGAAGACGCCGAAAGATTTATTTTGCTGCATCGCACAATTCGGCGGTCATCGACAGTTGATGTTTTGCCCTTGTGCCCACGTGTTTTTGGCTTTTTTTGTATTTTAATGCATTTGTGATCATAGTTCTCTCTCTTTTCTTCAGTAGAACGCTTTTGTCGTTCCACTATTACAAAAATTTGTGTGAATCACTGTAGAAAAAGTTTTAATTAAATTTTTTTATACTTACTGCTCAGTTCTTTTAAAAAAATTCTATGCTATTATATTTTTATTTTTAAAAGAACACTCATACTCCTATTTTTTCATCAACTGCACAGAAAAAATTGAAAATGCGCTTCAATTACGAAATTAATCCAGTTGAGTAAAAAAATGTTTAGATTACAGCCTATGAAAATATCAAGAAATATTTCCAATTAAAATAATATTATATTGACAAATAATTTTATTGAAAGTTTGAAAAATATCAAGCAAAAAAATAATTGTTTTAAATAAAATATTGTTTGGAAATAAATTTATAATTTAATAAACTTGTTATTTAATTCAATAATCATTGTTATTAAAACTTCTGTATGTAATCAATTAATATTTTAATTGTTTTAATAAATTATTTAATTACTTTTTTTTATTATAAAAAAATAATACATTAAAATAACAGTGCAAAATATGTACAATTGTATAATTTATATCTAATTTATTTGATTTACATATATGGCACATATAATAAGACAAAACAAATACATTTTTTTTGATTAGATAAAATAAATTAATTATTAGAATTTTCTTTTAGTTTTAAAATTTCATGTTTTAGGGTTGACACCTTTACAATTTTTTTTGAGGTAGGTATGTCATAAAAAAATCTTGAATAAAATTATAAAATATTTCAGATTCTTCAGGAAACTGAAGATTAAACTCAAAGAATATTTTAAAAAGTAAATCAAATGCTTTTATAATACTCAAAAATGGATACCTAATGCCATCGAAATAAACAATTATTGATTTAATATCTTCTAAAGTACCAGAAATTAATAATTTGGGCTGGATATTGCGTCCTTGAAGCACAAGAAGTTTCAATTTTATATCGATTTCTTCTTCGGATTCAGCCAAAATTGCAAAACTCTCCTGGGAATCCAGTACAGAAAACTTTTTGCGTATTTTTGCCCCACTCATGTCCGAGATGACTTTTTGTGTTGGAGGAAATAGATGATGTATATTCCAAAGTGTTGTTAAAATGATTGATTCTGAAAAGATATATTTATATACATATAAACAAATAATTAGAAGGTAGAATTTTTTAACAAAAACAAAAATGTATATTTACCTTCATTAAACGTATGTATTTGTTGCATTTTTTTGGAAATAGCAGGGCTGGTGATTTTACTCTGCAGCATATATATAACTTTTTCTCTATAGCTTGACCACCTTTCATAAAATTGTTTGGCAATTGGAAATTTCAGTTCGAAGTCTATATTAATCTGTAAATGAAGAAATTAAATTTGAATGTTATTATTTATTTTGAATGTTTATATTATTTTATGTATTTTATTTAAAAATAACTTACTAGAATTGAACCAGAAGGTTTTTTGTATTCAGGACACATCTGAAAAATTTCCGCAGTACTTTTGGATTCTGAAATCTGCTTAAAACGGTAACGGGCACATTTGCGCCAGTAAAGGTCAAATTCGTCCGCTGTAATTGTAGGTAGTCTTAAATACTGTAATGCAACGGAAACATTTTCTTCTGGCTCTAATTGAAGGAAGAAAAAACGAGTCTTTAAATTATTATTTTGACTAAATTAAATTAAGTGTATACTAACCGAACGATTTATCTTCTTCCGGCGAAGATTTTTCTTTAAAAATATCTTTGGAAAGCCTTTTTAAATTTGATAATTTATTATAGATTTTTCCGCGTTTACCATTGGAGTAAAAATTCTGAAAATATATATTTTGAATAATTATTTTTATCTTCAAACTATTTGGAAATATTGCAATATACTGTTACGAAAGTGGAAATGGTGTTGTTAAAATAATAAACAAAAGCCCCAAAAACAAAACAGCGCACTGTTCACGTGATCAATGAATGAGTAGAAAAATATACCAACAAGAATAAAGGATAAAAAGACGTAAATAACCAACAACAAAATAAAGGGAACTAAAAAGTAAACAAGAAACAACAATGTGCAGTATAAAATAGGATAGACAAATAAACCAACAACAACTAATCTACCTCCTCGAATGTAAACAAGCAACAACAAAAATAAGAATAGGTTGTTTACATTTTTAGAATATTCCCGAAAGACGTCATCGTCCTTCAAGGGGATTCATCACACTGATGATCCAGTAATATAAAAGGCAAGTTAAAGCGAGCAGGGCAGAGTTTGAATTTGATCGTGTAAGACGACGTCACGTTGGTTGAGAATTAAAATCTATCGAGCTTTAATTCGGTTAGACTTGTGTGTAGACAAGTTGCGTTTGAGAAAACAGTTGTTAGTGTTGTACTTACAAAAAGGTTGTGAGAAAGAAGAATAACTAACAAGTGTTGTTGCTTACAAAAGGGTTGTAAGCAGAGTAGTATAAAGAACAAACACATATTGTGAAGTATCATTGTATACGTGAAACAAGTTCGAACAGTGGCACAAAAATTGTGCAGATAATAAAGAATTTATTAAAATCAAACACATATTTATTTTTACTTTATTTGCAATCTACGAACTCATATTTTTAACGTTTTTAAAAAGGTAAAAACGTAACAATACTTACAAGTTCTTCTGACGGGAAAATTGTACATATCTGGCGTTCTATATCAGCACAATCCGATATGGTGTAAGGTATCCCATTCGCTTCTATATATTTAGCTATAGTTGATATTAGAAGATTTCTTTGTTCCTCGTGTAAAATGTCATTTTTGGAATAAAATTTTAGGATTTTCTTGCCGTTAAATGTATTTGATAAAATTTCTTTTACTGAAACAAACGACGATTTCTGTGATGAATCGGAAGAAAATTCGATTTCATCTCTTTTGTAGGATGGAGTAGACATATTTTTCCACTTCTCCAAACAGTTTTCAAATTTCGCTTGGTCACCAACGGATAAATCGTTAAATAATTTTGAAATGTGGTGTGGTTTTAATATTGTCAATACATCAATCGTAATATCTTTCTCTGTAACTATAAAGTAAAATTAAAAAGTTTTTAAAATTAAAATAATATAAATATTGATTTACCTTTTAATTTATTATACAAGTGTTGGAGGTTCCATTGGTTTAATAAGTTACTTAAGTCCATATCGATAGTAGTTGAGGCTTTAATATATATTTGTATAAAATTCTTTTGCTTTTAGAAATGTTTTTCTATTTTGTGATTCCAGGGCTTCAAATGGAGGTCCCACAATATCAAAGAGGCTGACAATAGTATATCTGTTTGACATTGATTCAAACTCGTAAGCGCCGTAATGATTGTTAAAAACTGTCAAAATTTTTTTACAACAAAATAAAATTTCATTAGTATTTGTTTCAATAATAAAAAAAATTTTAAATATTTCAAAATCGGAGCTAAACTTACACACATTTTTCTGTGTGGTATAATTATATCCCCATATATCCGCCTCTAAATAAAGCGAAAAGTCTTCCATATACATGTTTAATTTTTCACTTACTTTTTGCTTAATATTTATGTCCAGAAATGGTTTTTTAAATTTATTTTGCAATTCGTTTGTTGAAAGTAAAAAATTAGCAAATTTTATTTGTTGTTTATGAGAAAAACTCTTCGCTATATTTTTTCTTGAGGTTATTATATGGGAATAAATTTTGAACTCCTTATGTTTATTTTCAAATTTAAAACTCCACAAGTTCCTTAGTACATACATAACATAATTGGCCATTACAACCCTTCAGTCAGGATTACGACCTAGCTTCTCACACCACTTATGTTGTGTGCGTTAATTTTATACATGAGTGGCGGGACCTACAGTTTAAAGTCGACTCCGAACGACAGATTTTTGAGAAGCTTTTCATGGCAATTTTTACTCTCAGAGTCTTTGCCAGAAATCTGCTGAGAGGAAGTCGCCGAAGAAATATTTTTTTTTTTTTTTGTTTTGATGTCTGACCTGGGATACGAACCCGGGCCTTTCGTCTAATACGCCAACACACTACCCACTAGACGACGGCGACTTCAAGTTCCTTAGTGGTCCACAATATTTCATAGCTGTGGAATAGTGTAAAAGGAAATGAAATTTTGGAGTTAGTTTTCTTTTAAATAATATTAAGAATTTTGTATTTAAATTTTCAATTTTAGTTTTGACTTGGTTTATTAAGGGTTCTGAGATTTGAAAACATAGAAGATCATCTAATAACTCGAAAAAATTTAACAGAAATTCCCACACCTGGTCATCTTTTGGAATGAAATCTCCAATGAGAATAGTAAAATAAAAGCAAAATGCCATCATTTGCTTTGCCGACATTTTTAGCTTGTGATTTTCTAATTCATGATAGCTAACATTAAGTTTTTCACTTCCTTTATCATGAGACTCATACCGAAAACTACTAAGACGATCATTAAACTCTTGAAGGGAAAAATATTTCATTTTTTTTATAAAATATAATATAGATTCACTTAATATATGATGGGAAACGTCTTCATAGAGGTCATGCATAATGTCAACTGCAAAGTTTTCTGTGCAGTGGAAAGTGGGTAAATCGTTGAAAATACAGATTGAGCTAATTCCAGTTTGAGACATTAGACCTCTGTCTATTGATTCTCTATAATTAATGCGGTTTCGAAAAATTTCTTTTCTTTCGGAACATTCTTGTTGCGATTCGCATTTTTTAATCAAACAAAATCTACAAAAATAATGAGAAGAAAATGATTTTTGAAAATCCTAGAGTTACGTTTAATCCTAAGTTATCCCCTAGAAGCAAACCCATTACAAAATATATTTTTTTTATGCCACTATTTGTTTGAATTTCAATTCCTTCGATTTCTGGTTTTTTCAATGTTTCTACTAACTGGGCGAAGCAATCATTTCCATATCGTTTAATATCGGAAGAGTTATATGTACAGGCTAAAAAAACCTCATTCAACTTTGAAGATTTTGTTGGGACGCAACACTACTTTCAATTGTTTCCATATGCTGTAACACATCGTCAAGGTAACTATTTCTTTCAAAGATGTTTTCGAATTGAAATTCAAGTGGCATTATTGTGGCGTTTGATTTAGGATCATTATTAATATTGAATGCCTCAACACTACCAATAAGCCCCTTGTCACTTAAGGTTTTTTGTAATCTGAAGTCTGTTTTTACATTTTCAAATAGCAATTTCATATCTTTAACAATATTGGAAATTGGGGTTTCAATTGAATTGTCTTGATTTAGACATTCTTCCATAAGATCGAGAACTGGGTTTAATATATAGACTTCAACATAGCTTTTTATATTAAAAACATCAGAACGTGAAATATTATTGAACGTATGCATTTTCATTACAAAATTTTCCGCCGAATTACGGAGTTCTTCTAGTTTAATCTGGTAGTTAAACAATTTTGGAACTGATAAGGGTGTGTTTTCTAAAATTGAAATATTTTCCTCAATATTATATTCATAGTTCTCTAAATTTTCACTACTAGATTTTGAAAAAGACTTAAAATGTCTTAAGATGTCTTGTAGGAGTTTTTATCATAAAACTGTTGAAAACAATTTGTATATGTACACTTATGTACCACATTAGAAGGAAGTGAATAACTCTTAATGTGATCAAATAGTTTTAGTGGAGATTCGAAAAACTTTTCACACAAAAAACATTTAATTTCTTTCATTATAAATTATTAATATTAAATATTAATTATAAAATATTAATTTTTTTAAAGTACAGCACTTTCCAAATACACAAAACACTTATTTTATTTTTAATTCGTTATTTTCTTTATACTTACATGTCTTCCTAATACACAACTTGTTTTTTACAGTTATAAAGTTTGTTGTTGTAATTTTTTTTTTTTTTTGCTGTTTAAATTGTTTAACACTTATAAATCCACTTTATTAGCGATGTTTTCACCACGAAAAGATAGGAAGAACTAATCTTGTTTTCTTCTTTTATTTTTTATGCAACCGAAATTAATAGGTGTTGCCGTTTTACATATTTTTAGTTAAAATTCTTATTATATTTTTTTTACATGCAAATTTGAACTTAATGACAATTATTTGCTTGATTCACTGCATTAAAATGACTTCACAACAACACTGACACATACTGATCGTATTTTTATCCATCATGCTGGATCTTGTTTTCCAAAACAGCATAAAAACCTTTTCAAGTCAACAAAAATATTTGTTGAATTGAGTAATAAATTATTTAACTATTTTAATTGGTTACATTTTCCAAAATGTAAATGTTGTTTGGTAGCGCTTTATGCACTTTTAAAAACAGCTTAAACATTAACATGTGTTTAACATTGAAAAATTATTTGGATTTTTTCCGTTTTTATTTTTTTTAACATATTGATAGCACTGTTCGAAAAAATCGACGATATTAATAAAAAAAAATTAATCGAATCAAATAAAAAATTACTCAAAATTAAAATTTTTAACAATTATCCATTTAATAGAAACAAAACTGGCAATAATTTTTTCTGTGTGGTGAAACAATTTCATCTCAAATATTAAAGTTATTACGAGATTCTTTTTTGTATTTAATTTCTTATATATCGTTGCAACTGCCATTAGAATATATCAATTGGTACAATATCCAATTTGGTACAAAAAAAATTTTTAACTTTGAAAATATTACATGGTAGCACTCCTATTATTTTTTTCAACACAGCTATATATACAGTTGCGTTCATAAAAATAGGAGGGAGCCCATTGAAAAAACAAAAAAATTTTTTTGGTGTAATGTAATGTTGACTCAATACTAAATTGTTTAAGTAATTCATTAATTAAATCAAGCTTTCAACAAGTAAGTAACAGGGAAGTTTAAAAAAAATATCTTAAAAAATGCCCTTCAAAATGATAGGAGTATTTCAGTTTTCATAAAGATTTACTATTAAAAAAGTTAAAAATGCTTATGAATATAATTAGAAACTTTAAATAAGATTAGTATTTGGTAGAATAGCCTTTACTTTTTATTACAGCAGCACATCTACGTGGCGTGGAGACAACTATATTCTGACATTGGTTTTAGTGGATGGATCGCCTTTACTAAAGCGCACTACACGGCGGAACACGATAAAATTTTTATAATTTTTCTGTATTTCTTCCTTTCATTTCGAAGATCTTTTTTTAATAAATTTACGCGTCTCTTCGCTACAGTGCTTTCCACGTCGCACTATTTCAAAATAAAAACAAATTATTTTACAAAAAAACAACAACATTTTCGCATATGGTTTTCACTTAACCACACACACTTAACCACTTTAATTTTTTATAAATCACAATTACTCCTATTTTTTTTGATTCACACACTTAATGGCAAAATAAGGAAATCAGTTGAAAAAATTACAGAAATAAAAGCCGTTACTAACAACCGTTAGTTTGTTTACATAGTTTTAAAAACTAACAGACTAATAAAATAACTTCATTTAAATATGGTCAACTAATACTCCTATTATTTTGAACACATCTGTACATAAAAATATAATTCGATTGTCAGACACTTTAAATAATAACTGCGGTAATTTATGTCCGATTTGATCAGGAAAAGTGGCAATCGTCACCTATTTCATATTTTTTAATTAAAGTTCGCTACTATGATAGGACAAACTTTAAAAAATATAAAAATAATTCGCATTTGTCAAGTTTACCTCATCAAACCTAATTGCATGTTACGTCAAAAAACAATCCTGAGAATTTTTAAAGACAGCTTTTTCAAATCCTTGAAGGTTTTTTCAACGTACAAAAGAAAAAATTATTAAAATAAATTTTTTTAGTTCGAAGAAAATAAATTAATTATTAAAATGTCTAAAATTTAGGTGGCAAAACCTAAAGCAACTCCTTTAAAAATTTTTTTTCATACTTTAACAATTAATAAAACATCCGATATTTTGTGAATTAACAACTCTTCTACGAGGCATTACACCTATGAATTCATCAATTTTGCTTACTGAAATCTTTTTCAATGCTTCTTTGCTTTTTGAGCCTTTCTTTAGTAAGTTAAAAAAGCCTCAAAGATTTGAAAAAGGTATCTTTAAAAATTCTCAGGATTGTTTTTTACACGATTCATATGGAAATGTCAAAATATCAGCAATAAGTATTCAAAACGATGAGCATATTCGAGTCATACTTACGTATAATTTCAGATACTTATACGCATTCATATTTATTTTGATATCATACTCATACTCAAAGTTGGAAATAATCGTCGTATTCATACTTAACAATACGCACGATGTTATTGACTTCGACTCGTCTGTACTTAACATTTACACGAAGAATAAAATAAGTATGATTCGCGTATGAACACTACTATACTCACAAGAAGATTGTGTGTATGCTTTGTTTGTTATCTTTGACTTTCCTTTCTTCTTTGTTTGTATATACAACAACAACAAAGGCTGTAAATTTTGATGAATGGTTCGAGCCACTCGAATCATTTAGAAGTATTTTTCTAAATTTATGAATCAGACACATTTCGAATGTTGTGGGTTTGATGTCAACGTTCTACTCATACTCATTGTAACCTGTACTTATAAATCAATGTTGTAGCGATTACGAGTGCATCAGAGTAGTTGAATTTCAATTCTGTTGATTCACTCATACTCAAAATATCCATATATGGATACCGCTTTTAAGGCCCATCCCTCTTCTTTTTATAAAGTTTTAAATTTAGGACATCGGTTCAGTAATGTTCGTGTGATCCATAAATTTGTACGTAAAGTCCGAAAAAATCTATTTTTGTCAAATAAAACAAGTTGGAATCTCTCAATATAATGTGCATAATTGTACATATAATTGATCGAAAATATGACCCTGCAAATGGAAAAAATAAAAATAATGAAAAAATAATGTTTTCGTCTCAATTAATTCGTTTTATATCTTCTAAGGAAAGGGATAGCAGAACGAATCCTAAAGAACGTATTTATTTACACAAAAGTTGGACATTTTCTTGCTACTGTTTCTCAAATTCTAAAATGTTTACCATGTTGTGTTTGCTTTCTTAGATCTCTTTTGTTTACCGTTTCTTTGGAGTGAATAACACTTTTTGTTTTCCTCCATGCTAGGGATGCTAAACGAGATCGATTTTTAAAAATCCCGGGATTCGGGATTTTGTAAATACCGATCCCGAAATCCCGGGATAATTCGGGATCCAAAACTCCCAAAAAATCACGGGAAAAATCGCGATTTTCTCTTAATTTTGTTAACAAAATCATTTATATTCCAATCATGTATATCAGAATTCTATATTATTAAAAATAAAATATAAAAACAGCAAGACAAAAAGCGTAAATTAACAAAAATAAAAATTTTTCATACATATGCAAATGCATTAGTTTTAAGAAAATTATTTGGATTCCAAAAAAAATATTAAATTATCTAACATGTGATCTGATAGGCTTGAACGAATTTTGTTGTCAACATACTCTGCCGTTTAAAAACACTTCTCGCAATCAACATTTGTTGGTAAAATAGCTCCAAGATACAGCTTATAAATAATCACCTCTACCACCTCTTGATGTAAATAAATCTATTTTTTTGGACAGTTGAGTATCTAAATCAGTTACCCTATTAATTCGTTTTATAGGGTGTTTATGTCTGACGATCCACACTTCCCATTCCTGGTGACATAAACAGGATTGTTTGAATAATGGGAAGTTATCAACAGAGGGCGCTATATTATATTTAAGCTTTCTGTTCTTTAACATCGCAATGTAGTTTAATGTATTTTTAGGACTTTTGTCTATATAATTTTGCTGATTTTTCGCTTTCGTTGGTTGGATCCATAAGGATCATTTAATCTTAAGTAAATTAATTAATTTTGGAATCGATGGCTTTTGGCCATTCAATGTGTAATATTATTAAATTAAAAATAATAAAAAAAATAGTGTGTAAAACTGTGTAAAAGAAAAAACGCAATAAATGAATAATAAATAACAAATGAGATATTGAGAACAACAAAAAAATTGTATATAAAAAAAAAGGAAAGTGATTTTGTTGTTTTTTTCTGCTTTATTGTGAAACATTGTTTGACAATTTTCCTCTCGTTTGCCAGAAACAGTGTTGCCAATTTTTTTTCAAAATTTCCCGTCAAATTTGGCTTTAAAAGTCGCCCAAAATCGCTAAATTAAGTTTTTAAACCGTCAAAAACCCGTCAAATAAATAGTTTAAACATTTTAAATTAACGTTAAATAAAATAAAATGTGAATCATTACACATATTTTTTATTGAATTATTTTTTCAATTATGTTTAATGATTTACACACAAAATTTGGTATTTTCAAAAATATAGTGTAAGTCTTCAGGATTTTCGTTTTGAATCTTTTGTGGGTACTGAGATGCCATAACTTTTTAAAAAGAAAATTCAATTTAAATGTACATTTTGAAATTATATTCATATAATTTATGTTCTAACAATTTCATCTTTTCTTGTCATGTATACATAATTCCGTTTTTACACGGTATATACGTTCCAGAAAAAACCGTGTAATATAAGACATGAAGTACATAGAAAAGAAGGGGATTGGTTCCATATCCTTCAAAAAAATGTAACAACAAAATAATTCGTAGGAAAAAACTGATCCGAGAGTCTTTATAAAAAACTAAAAGAATTTTTTATAAGCATTAATGCATATTTAATTTCATAAAATTGAAAGCGATTCTAACTTTATAAAAAAGTAACATAAATTTAAAATTATTGTAGTTCAGGAACTCAAAAAAATAATATAAGTTGATAAACAAATGGTACATTCACCAATCCTTAAAGGTAATTTAAACAAACTAAAAATCATCAAAAGTTCATAAATAAAAAATTAAAAGCAGTCAATGTGATGATGAAAATAACAGAATTCTATTTGCTATTATCATCGGATTTCATACGTATTCGCTTATGAAATGTTGGTTCAGAATAGCTATCAACTCAAACAAGGTTATCATTTTCAGTTTCCGAATGGACAGTCCTGCGTTTAATAACAAAATCGGTTATTAGCCGTTGGGATTTAGTTTGAAGGCGCCGTAGGTAGTGTGTTGCCTTATCAGACTGAAGTCCTGAGTTCAAACCCCAGGTCAGACAGCAAAACGAAAATATTTCTTCGGCGACTTCCTCTCAGCAGCTTTCTGGCAATAACTCTGAGAGTAAATTCTTAAAAACTGTAGTTCGGAGTCACGTCACTCATGCAAAAAATTAACGCACACTACATAAGTGGTGTGAAAAGCTAGGTCGTAATCCTGATTGAAGGGTTGTAATGACCAATTATGTAAATGTATGTCTTTGTATAACTCATAGTAATGAGCCATACAAGATTTTGGATTACGTTGATATTTCCATAAACTTTTCTTAACTGTGCTATACCAAATATTACCGTGTAAAAACAGACTTAATTTTATTTTCTAGACCGTGCTATTACGGAATTAGGTGTACTTACTTTTTTTGGTATTTTTTCTTTTTTCAGCCTTCTTATTTTAAGCACAACACTTTAAGCTTTACGTTCAGTTGAAATAGATTTCAACTTTACGTTTTCTATTTTTGCTTTGTACTCTTTTTGCTAACCGTTATTCGACTCTCGAATTGCATTTTTTCTAACTTGTATCATATAATTTAACCTTGGAGAAAAAACGCTAAAAATCGCTAAAGCGCTGTAAAAAACTCCAGATTTCCCGCTAACCGCTAAAAGGCATTTTTTCCCGTAATTGGCATTGCAAAAACGTCAGATTTGACGGGAAAAACGTCAAATTGGCAACAGTGGCCAGAAACCTTATCTCGAGCTGAGTTTCAAGCGGTCGTCACCACAGATCCATCCACAAAGAAAAAAAATACAGTCCACAATCGAACATTTGGTCCAAACGACCCGGATTTTGGAACCTTTTGATTTTATTATGCCACCACTTTAAACAAGGTAAAGTTGTTTTTGTTTTCCTTTTTATAATTTTCTGTTTGGTGGTGACTCATATATTTGTAAAGTTTTGTTGTCTATCCTAACAGAACTTTACTTGTATATATAGTATAACAGTGTATAAATTTATAAAGTATTGGTGTTATAATTTCAATAGCACGGACATACTTTAAGAATTTATCGGATATTAAAACCGAAGTTGTTTTATCATACACTGGTAATCTCTCTTGGATTAAAGGTAATTAATTATTGAATCGAAGGGTCAGTAGAAAATCGAGTTCAACAACCCAGATTGGTAATTGTCTACATATAGTTGCCCGATATAATGGTGATAATTGGTAATAGTGTGCTGGCAGAATAGCAAAGTCTATCACCATTAATGACGATCCTTGAAATCCACCTTCTGGATGATAGCGACACCCATAAATTAATGTTATTTATTTTTATTATTGGTAAATCTAAATTTTAATAGATTTTTGATCGAATGGAAGTTTTAATTTTTTTATTCAATTTTTGAATTGAAGAACCAATAGGAAATTTATTTCTGGCATTTGTTTCTTGTTTTTTAATATTTTGATTTATTTGCTTTACATTTTGTTTGGGAATTTTTGGATCCATTTTGAAGCTGAATGTAATAAAGTTTCGGATTGCTACTACAATCTTTGTTGATATTTTGAAACAAAAGTGATTATCGGAGCTTTGCCATTGGAAATCTGTCGTTTTAGTTCAATTCCGAATAGTGCGTAACATTGGAGATAAACGTCCGTATGTTATTGGACCTTTCTATATTGATTTGTTGTTAAAGGATCTATTTACATTGCGGAGTACCTTTTATTTGATTTCGCTGAGGTAGTGCTTCTATATTTAGGACATAATCTATTATTTCGATTATATGTTATTGTTATTTGATAATTTCATTGGAATATTTATCGGTGGTTCTGTTGTCCTCCTGTTTAGTTTCCTTATATTATTTTTTCCATTTAATTGTGAATTTAGTCGTTTTTGAAATTTGGAATCAATATGCCCAAGTTAAGAAAATTATTGACTTTTGAAACATTTGCCCAAATGTTTATAGATTTTGAAAGAGAATTTAATACGACTCAGGAAGGTAATACGGCCTTCTCTATCGAAATTCATAGAGAAGAATGGGGGTTGTTATGGGCAAAAGTCGAGGACGCTTATGAAGATTTTGCCACAGGAGATGAGGAAGACTTAGAAGATGATCGAGAGGCAGCACGGGAACTTTTCAGGCATTGTCGTTTGAGATATATTTCAGTAGCTGCCCTGATGAGTGAGCTCTCTCAGAATTTCAATCATTCTGAGATGTCCTCGACCCAGTGCCAAAATCTCTTTCGGAACCACATACAGTTACCACCATGTACCATGGAGGTTTTTCATGGTGACTACAAATCCTGGCCTTCTTTCCGGGATATGTTCATAGCGGTGTATGTGAATGGTGTTAATATTTCACCAGTCGAGCAGTTATTTTATTTGCGGCAGTTTACGCGAGGTGAGGCATTGGAAATTGTCAAAAAATCATCTTTGACGACCCATGGGTTTCAGGAGGCGTGGAATAACTTGAAGGACAGGTACGAGAATAAGAGGATTTTGGTGAATTCTCAGCTGAAGGTTTTGTTTACCCTCGCACCGGTCAAATCCGAAGCAGCCCAGGACATCAAGAGGTTGCAGCGGCACTTCGGATGCACGATATTAATATCTCTAATTGGGATCCGATTTTTATTTATTTATGTTCCACCAAGTTGCCAGTGTTGACTTTGTCTCTCTGGGAACAGACGATCCAAAACAAGGTGGAGATCCCTAAATGGAAGGATTTGGAAAATTTTTTGACTTCTCGGTTTCAATCTCTAGAAACTGTGTCTGAAATTCGGAATTTTGAACCAGTTGGTAACGATTCTAGGTCTGCCCCTGAGACTCTTTCCAACTCGAAAAGGGGAGTTCGATCTTTTTCCACGAGATTAAATAGGAGAAATTGTAGATATTGTTCAGGAGATCATTTGTTAAATATTTGTCAGAAATTTTTGGATTTATCTCCTGAGGTTTGCGATGGTGAAAAGGTACAATCTTTGTATCAATTGTCTGACAGGTGGTCATAGAATCAATAAGTGTAGGAGTTCTCTTGGTTGTTCGGTGTGCAAGTTGAAACACCACACTCTACTGCATCGAGAGTTGTATGGATTCTCTTCGGGCGTTTTGGATGGTCTAGTTTTAGCGGGGCAGTCAAGTCAAATGGTGAGTTTCGAAATTGTTTTGCTGCTACATCGAGGCAGATTCTTTTGGGAACGGCCATAGTTGGTATTCGCCATCGAGGGCAAATATTTAGAGCTAGGGTCCTGATAGATTCTGGATCTCAGGCAACTTTTATTTCGGAAAAGTTGCAGAGAAAATTAGGACTGCCATCAATTCGGATGAATGTCAAAGTTTCAGGTTTAAACGGAACCTCTACGGGTACAGTTCAAAGACAATGTTCGTTTGTCCTGACTTCGCCTTTGGACGATAGGTTTAAGGTAAAGGCAACGGGTTTAGTATTACCCAAATTGACTGGGATGTTGCCTAATTCAAACGTTGAAATTTCGAAATCAGCAGCCTTTTCGGGGATTTCTTTGGCTGATCCGAAATTCGAGAAAATCGGTCACATTGACATTCTTATTGGTGGTGACATATACCCTGACATCTTGCTGGAGGGTGTCAAGAAGAATATTTGTGGGGACCTAATTGCACAGGAAAGTATATTTGGCTGGATTGTAACTGGACCATTACCAGAGCGGAATTCGGAAGAGCGCTATACTTTTGAATCAGGTTACGCAAAAATGGAAGTTAGAAGGAAATCCGGAAAAATTTTTAAGCCGACTAATCGATGCCCTCAGGTGCTGCCAAATAGGCCCAAGTCCCACTCAAATGGAATAGATAAAACTTTCCGTAGAAGGACTTACTGTCAAAATTCGAAGAAGAATGTTAAAGTTGGTGACGCAGCAGTAGTAAAGGAAGGTATAGGACCTACCACTGAATGGCGTTTAGGTCGCATTCGAGAGTTACGTTTGGGTAACAATGGTTATGTGAAAGCTGTGGATTTGGTAATTGACCGTAGGACAATTACAAGGCCGATTGGGAGTCTTGTATTTCTTCCAACGAACTAAATATTTTGAAAAACAACTTGGCTAATAGTGTCATGTTACCCCGAGGAAATCCAAGACATGGGTAGATGTCGAGAATGATAAATTGATTGGGCCACGACCATACTTGGTGGACTAGTGAGAATACGGGCCGCTGAAGTTAAACCTTCCATTTACCGGGCAATAGACCTAGTTCGTCTGTCCCTAGGAAGGTTATATTAGAAAACTGACGTATTGAAGAGGATAACCCGACCACTAGCCCAGGAAAATAACGGACCTCGTTCGTCCTAATAAACCACATAGTTCGTCCCATAGTCGTGAGAGCTGAAGACCTAGTTCGTCGGAAGCTCTAGTTCCGATTTAGTGGAGGGACAATAAGACTCAAGATTCGATACCCAATCTTAGACCATAACACTTATCTCGGATTAATTCGTATTCCATTTTTTCTGACGGATCAGAGTTGGAACAACTGCAAGATGTCAAGTTTTTGGTTTCCTATTATTAAAATATGAAACTAATATGAAAGTTTTTTCTTTTATTTTTTTTTTCTTTTTATTAGGTGGAGGACATCATTTTGGTTGCAGTACTGCAAGGGGGCCAGCATGTTTATGTCTGACGATCCACACTTCCCATTCCTGGTGACATAAACAGGATTGTTTGAATAATGGGAAGTTATCAACAGAGGGTGCTATATTATATTTAAGCTTTCTGTTCTTTAACATCGCAATGTAGTTTAATGTATTTTTAGGACTTTTGTCTATATAATTTTGCTGATTTTTCGCTTTCGTTGGTTGGATCCATAAGGATCATTTAATCTTAAGTAAATTAATTAATTTTGGAATCGATGGCTTTTGGCCATTCAGTGTGTAATATTATTAAATTAAAAATAATAAAAAAATAGTGTGTAAAACTGTGTAAAAGAAAAAACGCAATAAATGAATAATAAATAACAAATGAGATATTGTGAACAACAAAAAAATTGTATATAAAAAAAAGGAAAGTGATTTTGTTGTTTTTTTTCTGCTTTATTGTGAAACATTGTTTGACAATCTTCCTCTCGTTTGCCAGAAACCTTATCTCGAGCTGAGTTTCAAGCGGTCGTCACCACAGATCCATCCACAAAGAAAAAAAATACTGTCCACAATCGAAGATAGGGCGTGCCACCATATAATATTTTATCAATAGGAAGTAGGGTTTTCCTCATCTGAGATGCTATTATCGAAGTTAAATGATATAGATTTTTCTTTTTAAGACCTTTTGTAGGGTTAAAATAAATATGATTTCACAATCCCGAAAAATCCCTGGACAAGTTTTAAAAATCCCGGGATTCGATTCGATTCATCCCTACTCCATACTAAAGTAAGTATACTTTGATTCTTTTGAAAATAGTCATCTTATTGCAAAACTTATTCGACATGCTTATTATTACGTTGGAAGAAAAATAAAGAATTCAATCTAAAAAACTTGCGTGAAATAGTTGAGCACAGTAGTACAATGCTGGGGAGGGGATGTGTATCGGTACTAGGTGTGGGCAGTTATTGAATTTATTGAGGGAATAATGAATAAGAGAGCGTATTTAAATGTTCGGAAGAGGAAATCCAACTTAAGCGCGGAAGAATTCATAATGATTATTTCTTTCAACAGAGCAATGAGCATAAGCATACTGCTGGTAATGTGAAGATATGAAATGCCGATCAAAGTCTTCTCAGGCTTAATACTCCCTCACAAAGCTCAGATATGACCCCAAGGGAATATTTTGGGAATCATTTGGAAAAATATCAAAACAGAAAATTCAAAAAATACTGATATTATCGATGACACATATTATAAATACAGGTATCCCTCCAACAACACGGTAGATAGGTTCGTGTTATGTGAAACCGTGCTATAGGAGACTAGAAATTCGTACAAAAACAGGGGTTAAGTTCCAAAAAACAAATATTTTAATGCAACAGAAGAAACTTTATTTCTATTGAAAATAACAAAATAAATAAAAATTCAATTAAAAATATAACAAGACAAATATAAATCCGCATAAATACATAAAAAAAACAAAAATCGGCATAAATATTTTATATGAAGGTATATTATGAATTTAGTTTAGCAATTTTCTTGATCGTTGCTGCTCTAATCAATTAAATGGGAACGTTTTTTCGGCTGTATAATATCATCTTCACTTTGTCAATTTGTATTTATATTTTGTTCACCTGCTTTAAAAAATCTTTAATCTTGCTTTGTTTCCTCGTCCGTCCAAGGTTGATATGGTGATAGGCAATTTTGTAATTCCCTTTTGAATTTTGGTCTTCTTTCAGCGCAAGGGTCTGCATCCAAGAACAACAATTCTAATTTTTGGCCAAGTCTAATGCTTCCTGTAATTTTTTTAGTGTCAAATTTAATTTCATTATCATCATCAGAGCTAGAATCGATTTCATTAACTTGGGGTTTGGATGCGATTTCTACCAAATCTGCTTCCCTAATTTCTTGCTCCACTAATAAGTCTTGCACATCTTCAACAGCCATATCCACAAACCCTTCTCCTCCGATCGACCTAGCAAGTTCTAATATGTCACCAAATTCCTTTGCTCCTGATGCACGTTTTCTATCTCAACTACTGGTGGCCATATTTTTTCCATCGATTAATTGTTGTAATTTTCAATTCTTTCAGCGTTAAGGAATGATATGATATCGATGTAGTCTTTAATTGAAAATTGCTTCTAATCTTTCTTTACATCAATAGATTTTGGATCAGTTATGTCTAAAATCTATTGAAATAATCTTCTTATGTTAATAACTCTTTAAAAAAATTGTGCTGTAGAAGTACCGTGTTATTAGAGGTTTTCGGAAATTTTTTTAATAGTATTAAAGTGAAATTGTGTTGTGGTATACCGCATTGTAGGAGGGATACCTGTATTGTGTTTGGCCTTAATGGATATTCCACTAAATACTAAGTACAATATTTGAAAGCATTGCGATTTTGAATTTTAAATTTATACTCTTTTCTTCTTAGTAGTACCTAGACTTTTGCAACGCAAAAATATAGAGTCATTATCAGGAAGTTTTCCTTATTCCTACTTTGTTTATTATAAAATATAAATGAATTAATACAATAAATACAAAAAAAAAAATAAAATCCAATTATTTTTACGATTTTTTGCTTAAAATTCATAAAATTGTTTGTATAAACTGGGGTCCTCTGTGTGTTTACACAAATGTGTATGTATAACGGTGTTGAACAGCGTTAGTTTATTTTTTTCCTAAAAACAAGTCACACACAATGGAAAATGGAAATTTTTCAAATTATATATTAAAAAGACTGTATTTTTATAGGCATATATAAAGGGATAATGGCGTCCGTATAATGGAAATTAAATGAATCAAATATAATTTCGAAAAGAAAGGGTTTATCTAAGAATAAGGGTCCAAAAGTAAACACTGTCCTCCTGTTTTAAATGGTATAATAAGAAAAAGATTTGAGATTTAGATTTGCTTGTTTGAGCAATTCCTTTGTTTAGGTAAAAATGACCGCTATTGAATGTCAGGGTATTCTGATTAGGACGAAATCCGTTGAGCTTGCAATTACTGCAGACAACGCGTCTGAATCTTATCAAACCCTTCTGTGGAGTCTGAGCTAATAAAATAATTCTTATCAGCCTCAATAAATATGAATTAAAATCAAAACTGCTGGCCAACCAGCCCTCGAACGTTACAGTTTGTCGTACAATAAATCACAACGTGTATGAGCCGCATTAAACTGAGCAAAAGACCAAAAAATTCACGAATGTTGTGTTTTCATTCAATTCAAAGTTGCAATTGCAATAACAAACCTGAATGGGAATTTTTTGAGTGACACTTATTTACTTAATTGGTCATTTGAAGCCTTCGGGCAGGATTACGCCCTAGTTTTATGTAGAGTGTGTTAACCGTATCTACACTCTACTACGGGTCCTACAGTTTAAAGTCGACTCTGAACAACAGATTTTTTGACAAACTTTTCATGGCAATTTCAGGCAGATAAATTGTTTCTCATTGTAATAAGTAGACAATATGACAGAAGTGAGCGTTAAGCTAAATAGGATGATCCTCTATAGATAGACCTTTAACTTTTAAAGTTTTTGCCAAAAATTGGCTAAGAAGAGAAATCTTCTAAGGTATGAAGATATTTTCTCCAGAAGGATAAAAATAATAATAAAATAATTTTAAAATGTACCTGGGCCGCAGCGCATTTTCATTCACAACTACCTAAAGGCCAAATTACGTAGAATCCGTCATATGTCAAACTGATAGCAAAGTTGAAATACAAGTTTTCTTATGTGATTTGTTTTATTCGGTACTTCTCCATTAACCCAACCCATAGAGCTTATCAACTCTTAACTTTTGAGTAGCGTCGAATATTTTGACAGTTATCAGCTGGCTTGTTTTCATTTTTCATTAGATTTATGAATGATGAAGCTGAATATTAAAAAATGCAAATGTATGCGGTTCTCAAGAAATAATTTTATCGCGTTTAACTACTTCCTTGGAGGTCGTCAGTTGGAGAATGTTGACTCTTTTATGGATATTGGGATCCTATTAGTTTATAAAATTAAACTGTCACTGTAAATAAGCCAAGGAGTACCCTTGGCTTCATAAAACGTTGGGCAAAAGAATTTTCTGATCCATTTATTACGAAACAGCTATATGTATCGCTTGTCAGACCAATTTTGAAATACGGATCCATTATATGGGATCCTCACTATTTCAAATTTCTACTCTTTGTAACTTACACTGTTATAATCTTATTTATTTTCAATTCTACAGAACTAATTAATATTGCTGTCAATTTAATTATTTGCCAGTAGAGATGGCGATCCAGTGATTTTTGCAGAACGATGTTTTCAGTGAACGTGACTTGTTAATCACTGTTCTTTAAAACAGTGATTGTAATTACAGTTTTTGATTTTCAATAGAAACACATTAATACCCCATTAACACTAAGGCGAAATCTAGTCCTCATGAGATTTCGAGCTAAATCTTGTTGATTTTAACTAGATTTCCCATACAAAACAAAATCTACTTATTTAGTAGATTTCGGCAAAATCTACTCAAAATTTAGTAAACATAGAAATGAAACTTTGTGTTTTGCCAAATAATACTTAAGAATACAACGCTGCTCAGGAAAAAAATTACATTTGAATTTAAAAACAAATAAATAATAAAAAGAAATTTAAAATAAACAAAATAAGGAACATCTTCCTCCCAGAATGACCCATAACGAATCTGAATTAAAGTGCGGATTAATATTTGTACATTATTACCAGCAGTGGCTCCATCGCATAATCGGACAAGTATTTGTCTGGTATATAAGGGCTTAAAACTTAAAAAATATATTAAAGGCGGCTTTACTGGAAGCGTGAAGCTCCATAGAACCTGCTACAATTTGGCAAAATCAATTCCAAAACGTTTAGAGGTCGTTCTTAAGAACAAAGTATATGCCACAAAGTATTAATTGTTGTCTTTTGTCATTTTAAGCAATGGTGCTCTTATTTGTCCGATTATGCGTTGAGCGCAAAAAATTGAGTTAATTTCCTTTTTCTTTATAAAATTACCGTTATCATGAAAAATTTTGCAAATTTTTTTATTAATCTGAAAGTCTGGAATATAGAGTGTAAATATAACCAAAAAAAAACATATATTTAATATATTCTTTTTAAGTTTTAAGCCCATATATATCAGACAAATACTTGTCCGATTATGCGATCGAGCCGTGATCTAGTAGGTAGTGTGTTGGCTTATTAGACGAAAGGCCCGGGTTCGTATCCCAGGTCAGACATCAAAACGAAAAATTTTTCTTCGGCGACTTCCTCTCAGCAGATTTCTGGCAAAGACTCTGAGAGTAAAAATTGCCATGAAAAGCTTCTCAAAAATCTGTCGTTCGGAGTCGACTTTAAACTGTGGGTCCCGCCATTCATGTATAAAATTTACGCACACAACATAAGTGGTGTAAGAAGCTAGGTCGTAATCCTAACTGAAGGATTGTAAAGGCCAATTATGTATGTATGTAGATACCTTCCTTAGAAATCCGAGTAAAAAAAAGAGGCGTTTTCTTTAGTAAAATGCGGGATACGTTCCATGTCATTTGAAAACTTTGTAAGATGAAATAAAGAACTATATTTACTTAGAAAAACCGCGTCTAACCTAGTAGATTAGATTTCAAATCTAGATCGTTTACACTGGATTTATTTGACAGTAGCAAGATTTCATTTTATTAACAAAAATAGCTGACTGAAACTTAAAAGAAAACAATAATATTTTGAAATTTAGTTTAATACCAAAAAAAAATTAAAAATATAGGGCATAGACTTCAAAAAATATTGCAAATGTATTACCACACGCAATTGTTAAATAGCAGAATGGAATGGGCATATGCAATATAGGTAATGATGAAAATATTAATCCGTAATTTAATTCATGTTCGTCATGGGTCATTCTGGGAGGCAGATGTTCCTTATTTTGTTTATTTTTAATTTGTTTTTGAATTGATATGTCATTTTCTTCCTGCGCAGCGTTGTATTTTTAAGTATTATTTGGCAAAACTCAGAGTTGCATTTCTACTTTTACTAGATTTTGCCAAAATCTACTAAATAAGTAGATTTTGTTTTGTATGGGTTATCTAGTTAAAATCAACTAGATTTATCTCGAAATCTCATAAGTACTAGATTTCGCTGTAGTGTAAATGGGCTATTAAGAGGAATAAGTGTAAATACAATAATGACAATAACGTATTTTCTTTAAGTCGTAAGAAAGTAACAACCAGATAGATACTACGAAAAAAAATCAAAGTGGTATCATGAATGTTATTATTTTTAATGTAATTTTTTTTTTTATATGAAGTTTGACAATTAGGTTTCACAGAAAGTTCATGTTAAAAGACAAAAATAAATAATCAGCATCATCTAATAGTAATTCTGCCTCTCTCAAAATAAAATGAAATAAATTTGAGTTTGTAACAATTTTGAAAGAAGGACGTTATTAGTAACTGTTATTTGGTAATTTTAATCACTGTAGTTACCATTGGAATTATCAATCACATACATACATACATAATTGGTCATTACAACCCTTCAGTCTGGATTATTGATCTAATTTCACACACCACTTATGTTGTGACGACATCGACATCATAGGGCGTACCAAACGAGATGTCACTGCTGCCTTTAGTGCTATTGAACGGGAGTCTAAGAAGATGGGTTTGGCAGTAAATGAGGGCAAAACGAAGTATATGTTATCGACAAGTAGAGCCGTGCGGCGTATTGATTCACATATTACGGCCGATAACTGTACTTTTGATACAGTCAAGGAATTCATTTACCTTGGCTCCGCCGTTATCACCGAAAATGATGTCAGTCTGGAGATTAAGCGCAGGATTACTCTTGCCAACAGGTGCTATTATGGTCTCAATAGGCAATTGAGTAGCAGAGACCTCTCTTGCAAGACGAAACTAATACTCTACAAGACGCTCATCCTACCCGTGCTTCTCTATGGCGCAGAAGCATGGACCCTATTAAGAACTGATGCAGCTGCCTTGAGAGTATTCGAGAGAAAAGTCCTACGTAAGATCTTCGATCCAGTGCGAGTTGGCGATGATTTTCGTATCCGATTTAACAGTGAGCTGTATGAGCTCCTCAACGACATGGACGTTGTACAGACTTAATATCCAGCGGCTGCGCTGGCTCGGCCATGTCGTTCGAATGGAGGAGGATACTCCGGCGAGACGAGTGTTTGATGCGGGGATCTGCGGAAGTCGGCGAAGAGGACGACCTTGTATCCGTTGGAAGGACCAAATCGAAGAAGCCCTGTCATCGATTGGTGTGACCAATTGGCTTAGGCGCGCAAGAAGCAGAGGCGTCTGGAAGGATGTGTTGCGGCAGGCCGAAATACGTTAATCGGGCTGTTATGGCCAATTAAGTAAGTAAGTAACTTATGTTGTGTGTGTTTGGCGGGACCTACAGTTTAAAGTCGACTCCGAATGACAGATTTTTTGAGAAACTTTTTCATGGCAGGTTTTTTTTTTACTCTCAGAGTTTTTGCCTGAAATCTGATGAGAGGAAATCGCCGAAGAAATATTTTTTGTAATTTGTTTTGATGTCTGGCCTGGGGCTCGAAACCTGGCTTTTCGTCTAATAAGCAAACACACTACTAACTAGACTACGGCGATTAAATCACAGTTTTGAAATTATCGCTCATCTCTATTTGCCAGACTTTGTTGATTTTTCTTTAAATTCTTGCGTTATAAAACGGAATATTATTGTTTTTCTCAATTCGTAACTATTTATATTTTTATTGTAACAATTACTTGTATTTTTGAAGAACCTGTTTGTAATTGTATTTAATTTTATTCGTACCTATTTTTTTTCTTTTATTACTAGTCAGTAAGTCTAAGTCTCAATTGACTTAAATAAATAAAATATAATTAAAAATTACAATTAAATCAACAGATAATTTAAGATAAATAAAATTGCATAGTACAGAAAAAGAAAACTCTTAAATATCTTTTCGAAAATAAATTCATTTTATTCAATCGTTTCATGGTTTCTTCTGAAAATCGATGCATATGTAATTATAAATGTAAAACACTAAAGATATCCTGGCTGGTATTGTATATTAAAATATTCACATTTTGTCCCGGCGGGACATTTTCTGTTGAAAATTTTCCACAAATTATAGACAGTACATGGATGTACATACGTACATACATACAGTCTGTATGTATGTATGTTAGAGAAGTCGAGTGCATACTTTTCCAAAGTATTATAATTTATCTATTATTATTATTTGCACTCACAGTATTAGAGATAAGGGACATTTTCTTCACTGAATTTATTAAAAAGTGTTCAGACTTTTTACAATAACAATAACAAATATTTTGTTTTAAAACGTAAGGTTCTTCAAAATTTTTAATCACACACAATGCGTTTTCTTTTTGTTTACAAAATTATTGATAACAGTTCAACGAATAATTTACTTTCAAAGTTATATTCTGAAGTTACTCAATGCAGCATAATGTGGAAACAAACTTGTTTACTTAATGCATGTTTTTTTACATACTGTGTTCCCTAGATTTACGTCGTAGAATGTACCGTAAAAAGGCGACGTAAATCGAATAGCGACGTTAATCGAATTTCAAATAACTCATACTAACAGATGCATTTATTTATGTACATTTTACAAAAAAAAAAAAAAAAACTAAGATAACCCTTTCCCTGTCCTCTACATCACATGTGATGCACAGCAAGTTGGTTTCATACGCTTGTGCATCACATGGACAGCGAAAGGGGAATTAAATTTTTATTCTATGTATTGAAATTTTTTAAAGAGGGAATTCCACTGATTTAGTTTATAAAAAACAGAGGCGACGTAAATCGAATAACGACGTAAATCGAAGTTGAAGGGAACAAAATTTTTGACGACGTTAATCGAAACAACATAAATCGAGACGACGTAAATCGAGGGAATACTGTACATTCAATATAATGTAATGTATCCCAAGGATAACAAAATAGAATCTACGATAAAATACATGTACGTTCTTATGTAAATCACTTGTGATTTTTTCATGTACTGAGCTAAGATCGATAAATGAAAATGTGCATTTGAATTGTCAAATCCCAAAAATAGAAACAAAATTTTATAAACAGACATGCATACAGCTTGTGATTTAATAATACGGTGTGACAGTGAAAATCAATCCGAGTAACTACATAAACTAAATTATTGATTAGTCAACTTATTTTAAAAATCCAAAACTTTTAAGAAAAGGGACAGATTAGGCTTTAAAACGATATAAATAAACATTTTGCTCAAATTTCTATGTTATGAGTTATGATGGAGTAAACTTGGAAAACATAATTTTTTTCTTATTTTTTATTTTTTTAGTTTGGCCATTCTTAATTGCAAGAACTTAACTAAAAATATGAAATAGGTGGAGACATTCTTAAAGAGAATTCTCTTTTCAAGCGTTTGAAACTTCGTTTGATAAAATAAAACAAAAAATACAGTAGTTATTATTTATAGAGTCGAGTTATATTTTTAATTTATACGAGTATATTCTTTCAAATGAACTTTTAGTTAAAAAATTTTCAGAATTTTTGATGGATCTTGATTGTTTATCGGAAAATGTTACAATATCACGTTTGAGCAATCACCAGAAGTTGGCTAAAGCTTGCGCAAAGAGAAATAATAATACAGATATCCCTCCTATAACGCGGTACTTCTACAACGCGTTTTCGATATAACGCGATTTAAAAAAAAAAACAGTTTCATTACAACGCGAATTTTCGACTTCTTTAACGCACCTTGCTACTAGCGCCTTATTATTGGAAAATAGTTAGATAAAGAAGCAAACAAAGACTGAAAACTGATTTAACCATCGCACAATCACTGGAAGACACTCCTTCTGATGAAGTTATACGCTCACTATTTCGACGTAATACAATGTTCGTAGTAAGTGACACAGACTAGTGAATATTTATGTTTTCCGATTGTTTTTTTTTTCATTATATTTCTTAATTTTTTTTTAATAAATTATCAATATTGATTTTGAATTGTAAACGTACATCCGCTTTTATTTTGAAAAAAGTTTATTGCAACATAACCCTTAAATTTATCTAAAAGCTAAGTCTTCTATAACGCGAATTGCATAACATTAGTCAACTTATTCTAAAAATCCAAAACTTTTAAGAAAAGGGACAGATTAGGCTTTAAAACGATATAAATAAACATTTTGCTCAAATTTCTATGTTATGAGTTATGATGGAGTAAACTTGGAAAACATAATTTTTTTCTTATTTTTTATTTTTTTAGTTTGGCCATTCTTAATTGCAAGAACTTAACTAAAAATATGAAATAGGTGGAGACATTCTTAAAGAGAATTCTCTTTTCAAGCGTTTGAAACTTCGTTTGATAAAATAAAACAAAAAATACAGTAGTTATTATTTATAGAGTCGAGTTATATTTTTAATTTATACGAGTATATTCTTTCAAATGAACTTTTAGTTAAAAAATTTTCAGAATTTTTGATGGATCTTGATTGTTTATCGGAAAATGTTACAATTTCACGTTTGAGCAATCACCAGAAGTTGGCTAAAGCTTGCGCAAAGAGAAATAATAATACAGATATCCCTCCTATAACGCGGTACTTCTACAACGCGTTGTCGATATAACGCGATTTAAAAAAAAAAACAGTTTCATTACAACGCGAATTTTCGACTTCTATAACGCACCTTTCTACTAGCGCCTTATTATTGGAAAATAGTTAGATAAAGAAGCAAACAAAGACTGAAAACTGATTTAACCATCGCACAATCACTGGAAGACACTCCTTCTGATGAAGTTATACGCTCACTATTTCGACGTAATACAATGTTCGTAGTAAGTGACACAGACTAGTGAATATTTATGTTTTCCGATTGTTTTTTTTTTTCATTATATTTCTTAATTTTTTTTTAATAAAGTATCAATATTGATTTTGAATTGTAAACGTACATCCGCTTTTATTTTGAAAAAAATTTATTGCAACATAACCCTTAAATTTATCTAAAAGCTAAGTCTTCTATAACGCGAATTGCATAACGCGGAATTTTCCTGGAACGTAACCACCGCGTTATACGAGCGATACCTGTATTTGCAAAAAATACAAACATTAGCCGTCATTTGAAAAAACATACAGTTGTGTTCAAAATAATAGGAGTGCCATTTATTTTAAAGCAAAGTTTAGAATTAAGAAATATAGAAAAGTAAATATCAAATTTTTTTTGATTTAAAATTTATTTCTGGTCCATTTTCTAATTTTTCAACACTTAATTATTTATTTAAAACTGCGAAAACGAAAAATATTTCATGTAAATACGGCTTTCTTTCAAAATTAATTGTTCAAAATAAATAGGAGTTTTAGCACACAATCTCATAATTTTTAAACAAAAGGCATAAAAGTTTGATATTATCTTAGAATAGTAAAGCTATTTTAGTATTTGATTGAATAACCTTTGTTTTTAATGACTTCAGTACATTTACGAGGTATTGAGTAAATAAGATCATGGCATCTGTTTAAAGGAATTGTTGCCACGCATCCGCGCACTGTGGTTCATGTTTCTTCTGCATTTGAAAGTTGTTTCTCTGCAGCATACTTTTTAACATCTCCCCATAGATTTTCTATGGAGACTGAGATGGTCACACTATAACCTTTACCCCATTAACCCGAAACCACACATTTGCCAATTTACTGGTGTGTTGCGTGTCATAATCTTGTTGGAATATCCACTTTAGACGCGTGGGTCTACAGCATTATATGAAAAGCTTTCCCATATCATTAGTTTTGCACCACCATGTTTAACTGTCTTTTGCGTATACTGAGCTTTACATGTGGTGTTGGGCAGGGGTCTAACATACTGCCTAGACCCAGTGCCACCAAATAAAACAGTTTTTGCTTTCGTCGGTCCACAATACGTTTCTCCATTTTTCTTTCGGATATTTGATATGTTCTTGGACAAACTTTAAACGTGCTGCTACCTGTTTTTTTTTTTTTTTTGTTAGCAGTGGCACCTTTTACGGAATTTTTGATAAATAAATTGTTGTCCATTAAACGCCTACGAATAGTAGGGCCACTCACGGCAAGATTCAGGTCCTTTTGAATTTTTTTGAAGACGCCGAAAGATTTATTTTGCTGTATCGCACAATTCGGCGGTCATCGACAGTTGATGTTTTGCCCTTGTACCCACGTGTTTTTGGCTTTTTTTTGTATTTTAATGCATTTGTGATCATAGTTCTCTCTCTTTTTTTCAGTAGAACGCTTTTGTCGTTCCACTATTACAAAAATTTGTGTGAATCACTGTAGAAAAAGTTTTAATTAAATTTTTTTATACTTACTGCTCACTTCTTTTAAAAAAATTCTATGCTATTATATTTTTATTTTTAAAAGAACACTCATACTCCTATTTTTTCATCAACTGGTGAAACAATTTCATCTCAAATATTAAAGTTATTACGAGATTCTTTTTTGTATTTAATTTCTTATATATCGTTGCAACTGCCATTAGAATATATCATGTTTTCCAATTTGGTACAATAAAAATATTTAACTTTGAAAATATTACATGGTAGCACTCCTATTATTTTTTTCAACACAGCTATATATACAGTTGCGTTCATAAAAATAGGTGTAATGTAATGTTGACTCAATACTAAATTGTTTAAGTAATTCATTAATTAAATCAAGCTTTCCACAAGTAAGTAACAGGGAAGTTTAAAAAAAATATCTTAAAAATGCCCTTTAAAATGATAGGAGTATTTCAGTTTTCATAAAGATTTACTATTAAAAAAGTTAAAAATGCTTATGAATATAATTAGAAACTTTAAATAAGATTAGTATTTGCTAGAATAGCCTTTACTTTTTATTACAGCAGCACATCTACGAGGCGTGGAGACAACTAAATTCTGACATTGGTTTTAGTGGATGCATCGCCTTTACTAAAGCGCACTATACGGCGGAACACGATAAAATTTTTATAATTTCTCTGTATTTCTTCCTTTCATTTCGAAGATCTTTTTTTAATAAATTTACGCGTGTCTTCGCTACAGTGCTTTCCACGTCGCACTATATCAAAATAAAAACAAATTATTTTACAAAAAAACAACAACATTTTCGCATATGGTTTTCATATTTACTTTTCATTTCACTCACAATTTAAACACTTAACCACTTTAATTTTTTATAAATCCCAATTACTCCTATTTTTTTTTTTGATTCACGCACTTAATGGCAAAATAAGGAAATCAGTTGAAAAATTTACAGAAATAGGAGCTATCGCGATCATTTTTTTAATTTTAGTTTTTACATTCCATTGTAACGACCGTTAGTTTCTTTACATAGTTTTAAAAACTAACAGACTAATAAAATAACTTCATTTAAATATGGTCAACTAATACTCCAATTATTTTGAACACATCTGTACATAAAAATATAATTCGACTGTCAGACACTTTAAATAATAGACACTTTTAATAATTTAGGTGGCAAAACCTAAAGCAACTCCTTTAAAAATTTTTTTTCATAATTTAACAATTAATAAAACATCCGATATTTTGTGAATTAACAACTCTTCTACGAGGCATTACACCTATGAATTCATCAATTTTGCTTACTGAAATCTTTTTCAAGCTTTTAGCCTTTCTTTAGTAAGTTAAAAAAGCCTCAAAGATTTGAAAAAGGTATCTTTAAAAATTCTCAGGATTGTTTTTTACACGATTCATATGGAAATGTCAAAATATCAGCAATAAGTATTCAAAACGATGAGCATATTCGAGTCATACTTACGTATAATTTCAGATACTTATACGCATTCATATTTATTTTGATATCATACTCATACTCAAAGTTGGAAATAATCGTCGTATTCATACTTAACAATACGCACGATGTTATTGACTTCGACTCGTCTGTACTTAACATTTACACGAAGAATAAAATAAGTATGATTCGCGTATGAACACTACTATACTCACAAGAAGATTGTGTGTATGCTTTGTTTGTTGTCTTTGACTTTCCTTTCTTCTTTGTTTGTATATACAACAACAACAAAGGCTGTAAATTTCGATGAATGGTTCGAGCCACTCGAATCATTTAGAAGTATTTTTCTAAATTTATGAATCAGACACATTTCGAATGTTGTGGGTTTTATGTCAACGTTCTACTCATACTCATTGTAACCTGTACTTATAAATCAATGTTGTAGCGATTACGAGTGCATCAGAGTAGTTGAATTTCAATTCTGTTGATTCACTCATACTCAAAATATCCATATATGGATACCGCTTTTAAGACCCATCCCTCTTCTTTTTATAAAGTTTTAAATTTAGGACATCGGTTCAGTAATGTTCGTGTGATCCATAAATTTGTACGTAAAGTCCGAAAAAATCTATTTTTGTCAAATAAAACAAGTTGGAATCTCTCAATCTAATGTGCATAATTGTACATATAATTGATCGAAAATATGACCCTGCAAATGGAAAAAATAAAAATAATGAAAAAATAATGTTTTCGTCTCAATTAATTCGTTTTATATCTTCTAAGGAAAGGGATAGCAGAACGAAAGAACACAAAGTTGGACATTTTCTTGCTACTGTTTCTCAAATTCTAAAATGTTTACCATGTTGTGTTTGCTTTCTTAGATCTCTTTTGTTTACCGTTTCTTTGGAGTGAATAACACTTTTTGTTTTCCTCCATGCCAGGGATGCTAAACGAGATCGAAATCCCGGGATAATTCGGGATCCAAAACTCCCAAATACTCACGGGAAAAATCGCGATTTTCTCTTAATTTTGTTAACAAAATCATTTATATTCCAATCATGTATATCAGAATTCTATATTATTAAAAATAAAATATAAAAACAGCAAGACAAAAAGCGTAAATTAACAAAAATAAAAATTTTTCATACATATGCAAATGCATTAGTTTTAAGAAAATTATTTGGATTCCAAAAAAATTATTAAATTATCTAACATGTGATCTGATAGGCTTGAACGAATTTTGTTGTCAACATACTCTGCCGTTTAAAAACACTTCTCGCAATCAACATTTGTTGGTAAAATAGCTCCAAGATAGCTGTATACAGCTTATAAATAATCACCTCTACCACCTCTTGATGTAAATAAATCTATTTTTTTGGACAGTTGAGTATCTAAATCAGTTACCCTATTAATTCGTTTTATAGGGTGTTTATGTCTGACGATCCACACTTCCCATTCCTGGTGACATAAACAGGATTGTTTGAATAATGGGAAGTTATCAACAGAGGGCGCTATATTATATTTAAGCTTTCTGTTCTTTAACATCGCAATGTAGTTTAATGTATTTTTAGGACTTTTGTCTATATAATTTTGCTGATTTTTCGCTTTCGTTGGTTGGATCCATAAGGATCATTTAATCTTAAGTAAATTAATTAATTTTGGAATCGATGGCTTTTGGCCATTCAGTGTGTAATATTATTAAATTAAAAATAATAAAAAAATAGTGTGTAAAACTGTGTAAAAGAAAAAACGCAATAAATGAATAATAAATAACAAATGAGATATTGTGAACAACAAAAAAATTGTATATAAAAAAAAAGGAAAGTGATTTTGTTGTTTTTTTTCTGCTTTATTGTGAAACATTGTTTGACAATTTTCCTCTCGTTTGCCAGAAACCTTATCTCGAGCTGAGTTTCAAGCGGTCGTCACCACAGATCCATCCACAAAGAAAAAAAATACTGTCCACAATCGAACATAGGGCGTGCCATCATATAATTTTTTATCAATAGGAAGTAGGGTTTTCCTCATCTGAGATGCTATTATCGAAGTTAAATGATATAGATTTTTCTTTTTAAGACCTTTTGTAGGGTTAAAATAAATATGATTTCACAATCCCGAAAAATCCCTGGACAAGTTTTAAAAATCCCGGGATTCGATTCGATTCATCCCTACTCCATACTAAAGTAAGTATACTTTGATTCTTTTGAAAATAGTCATCTTATTGCAAAACTTATTCGACATGCTTATTATTACGTAGGAAGAATTCAATCTAAAAAACTTGCGTGAAATAGTTGAGCACAGTAGTACAATGCTGGGGAGGGGATGTGTATCGGTACTAGGTGTGGGCAGTTATTGAATTTATTGAGGGAATAATGAATAAGAGAGCGTATTTAAATGTTCGGAAAAGGAAATCCAACTTAAGCGCGGAAGAATTCATAATGATTATTACTTTCAACAGAGCAATGACCATAAGCATACTGCTGGTAATGTGAAGATATGAAATGCCGATCAAAGTCTTCTCAGGCTTAATACTCCCTCACAAAGCTCAGATATGAGCCCAAGGGAATATTTTGGGAATCATTTGGAAAAATATCAAAACAGAAAACTCAAAAAATACTGATATTATCGATGACACATATTATAAATACAAGTATCCCTCCAACAACACGGTAGATAGGTTCGTGTTATGTGAAACCGTGCTATAGGAGACTAGAAATTCGTACAAAAACAGGGGTTAAGTTCCAAAAAACAAATATTTTAATGCAACAGAAGAAACTTTATTTCTATTGAAAATAACAAAATAAATAAAAATTCAATTAAAAATATAACAAGACAAATATAAATCCGCATAAATACATAAAAAAAACAAAAATCGGCATAAATATTTTATATGAAGGTATATTATGAATTTAGTTTAGCAATTTTCTTGATCGTTGCTGCTCTAATCAATTAAATGGGAACGTTTTTTCGGCTGTATAATATCATCTACACTTTGTCAATTTGTATTTATATTTTGTTCACCTGCTTTAAAAAATCTTTAATCTTGCTTTGTTTCCTCGTCCGTCCAAGGTTGATATGGTGATAGGCAATTTTGTAATTCCCTTTTGAATTTTGGTCTTCTTTCAGCGCAAGGGTCTGCATCCAAGAACAACAATTCTAATTTTTGGCCAAGTCTAATGCTTCCTGTAATTTTTTTAGTGTCAAATTTAATTTCATTATCATCATCAGAGCTAGAATCGATTTCATTAACTTGGGGTTTGGATGCGATTTCTACCAAATCTGCTTCCCTAATTTCTTGCTCCACTAATAAGTCTTGCACATCTTCAACAGCCATATCCACAAACCCTTCTCCTCCGATCGACCTAGCAAGTTCTAATATGTCACCAAATTCCTTTGCTCCTGATGCACGTTTTCTATCTCAACTACTGGTGGACATATTTTTTCCATCGATTAATTGTTGTAATTTTCAATTCTTTCAGCGTTAAGGAATGATATGATATCGATGTAGTCTTTAATTGAAAATTGCTTCTAATCTTCCTTTACATCAATAGATTTTGGATCAGTTATGTCTAAAATCTATTGAAATAATCTTCTTATGTTAATAACTCTTTAAAAAAAATTGTGCTGTAGAAGTACCGTGTTATTAGAGGTTTTCGGAAATTTTTTTAATAGTATTAAAGTGAAATTGTGTTGTGGTATACCGCATTGTAGGAGGGATACCTCTAGTGTGTTTGACCCATGAATGGATATTCCACTAAATACTAAGTACAATATTTGAAAGCATTGCGATTTTGAATTTTAAATTTATACTCTTTTCTTCTTAGTAGTACCTAGACTTTTGCAACGCAAAAATATAGAGTCATTATCAGGAAGTTTTCCTTATTTCTACTTTGTTTATTATAAAATATAAATGAATTAATACAATAAATACAAAAAAAAAAAATAAAATCCAATTATTTTTACGATTTTTTGCTTAAAATTCATAAAATTGTTTGTATAAATTGGGGTCCTTTGTGTGTTTACATAAATGTGTATGTATAACAGTGTTGAACAGCGTTAGTTTATTTTTTTCCTAAAAACAAGTCACACACAATGGAAAATGGAAATTTTTCAAATTATATATTAAAAAGACTGTATTTTTATAGGCATATATAAAGGGGTAATGGCGTCCGTATAATGGAAATTAAATGAATCAAATATAATTTCGAAAAGAAAGGGTTTATCTAAGAATAAGGGTCCAAAAGTAAACACTGCCCTCCTGTTTTAAATGGTATAATAAGAAAAAGATTTGAGATTTAGATTTGCTTGTTTGAGCAATTCCTTTGTTAAGGTAAAAATGACCGCTATTGAATGTCAGGGTATTCTGATTAGGACGAAATCCGTTGAGCTTGCAATTACTGCAGACAACGCGTCTGAACCTTATCAAACCCTTCTGTGGAGTCTGAGCTAATAAAATAATTATTATCAGCCTCAATAAATATGAATTAAAATCAAAACTGCTGGCCAACCAGCCCTCGAACTTTACAGTTTGTCGTACAATAAATCGCAACGTGTATGAGCCGCATTAAACTGAGCAAAAGACCAAAAAAATTCACGAACCTTAGCATTCTATTTCCTCAGAATGTTGTGTTTTCATTCAATTCAAAGTTGCAATTGCAATAACAAACCTGAATGGGAATTTTTTGAGTGACACTTATTTACTTAATTGGTCATTTGAAGCCTTCGGGCAGAATTACGCCCTAGTTTTATGTAGAGTGTGTTAACCATATCTAAAAATAGCGGGTTCTACAGTTTAAAGTAGACTCTGAACAACAGATTTTTTGACAAACTTTTCATGGCAATTTCAGGCAGATAAATTGTTTCTCATTGTAATAAGTAGACAATATGACAGAAGTGAGCGTTAAGCTAAATAGAGGATCATCCGACCTTTAACTTTTAAAATTTGAATATTTTGACAGTTATTAGCTGGCTTGTTTTCATTTTTCATTAGATTTATTGTTGTGTGCACGTAAATTCAATGTACGTCAAAGTCCTATCAGGTTGACACTTTGCTGTCAGTTACAAATGGCAAAGCAAGCAAGAAGGCCAACGTGTTAGAAAAACTCATTTTGCTTACGTTTTCGTTTGTCTACCAACCTTTATATGCATAAATCTAGCCTTTACATATTTTCTCCATATATGTACATTTTACTGAAAGTGGTTAAATTTGGACTCATCAGATCAGATAACCCGTTTCCAATCAGATGGAAAGCCAGAAGAAGACCCAGGGAACGTGTTCAAAGATACTATGTGAAGCAAACTGTTAAACACGGCGGCGAAAACATAATGGCTTGGGAATACTTAACATGGTGGCATGTTGGCCCTCTATCAACAGATTCTGCAAAAGCCCATCTACCGAATGTTATGAAGAAATGTGCTTTCCCGAATATGTTTTCCAACAGGATAAACAATTTCATATTCGGGATAAGCTGACCCAAACCACACTGCAAAAATTGTTCAGATATGGAGTGGGAAACAAAATTTTCAATTGATGGAATGGCCAGCACAAAGTCCCGACCTCAATTCGATTGAAAATCTTTGTTCATTCGTGAAAAGCCGGCTCGGGCAGTACGAAACAGGCCCAACAAACATAGACAAATTTTTGTTATTGAAAATTTGATAGAAAGCATGTCAAACCGCGTAAATCAAGCGGAAATCAATCTATGGACCAAATATTGAAATCGGGTTAGTTTCTTGAATTTTTTTGAAACGTGAAAATTCAGTTTATGTGGGTTATTTTGGTTTTTTCATTCAAACTCATTGAATTCATTTCATTAATTATTGTTTTCTTACTGGTATTTGTTAAAAATAAATTAAAAAATTAATTTTTTTGTTTGTATGACGTGGATGACGAAACTCAGTACCGTGAACATGCACTCACTTCTGCTCGCTACAGTATATAATTGGTCATTACAACCCTTCAGTCAGGATTTCGACCTACTTATGTTGTCTACGTCAATTTTACATATGAGTCGTGGGACCAACAGTTTAAAATCTACTCCGACCGACAGATTGTTGAGAAGTTCTTGAAGGTAATTTTCTTTACTCTCAGGGTTTTTGCCAGAAATCTGCTGAAAGGCATTCGCCGAAGAAATATTTTTTTTTTGTTGTTTCATAATTTATTTTTATTTTTTTTTTTTATTTATTTATATATTCATTAACTCCTGTACAACAAGCATTGAATCTTATTTAATAGTACTGTTTATGATTAAGTTAATAGTTAGTTAGTTAGTGTTCGTCTACTAGAAGGCAAAAGTTATATTAATTTGGTTTGAGTTAAATTTAAGTTTAAGTTAGCCTTAGATTTGATTAAATCAAATGTTGAATTCTAAAGAAAAGAAAAGTGTGTGTTGAAATTGCTTTTTTTAATTGAATTCCTGGCGGAATTGAATTCCGACATACTGTATACTAGACTACGACAACGAATGTATACAGGTGTCCCTCGAATAACGCGATGGTTACGTTCCAGGAACGTTTTATAATTCGCGTTATAGAAGACTTAGCCTTCATATAAATTTAAGGGTTATGTTCCAATAAACTTTTCCATAACAAAATAGGTACTAAATTAAAGATGGATGTACGTTTACAACTCAAAACTCATTTTACGCCGTAATAATGAGCGCTTACTTCATCAAAAGAAATTTCGTGCGATTGTGAAATCAGTTATCAGCCTTTGTCGGCTTTTTTTTTCTAACTGTTTTTCGATTTCTATTTGCCTCTTGAATTTGCTTGATCTCTTCATTGACGGATCATTATCAGTTTCAGTCTCTCATTTCAGTCTATCAGTCAAATTAAAGCCCTCTCGTATACGTTTTAGGGTGCAATCTGGAATTGTTTCACAGATATCTGCCTCAAGATCAATGTTTTCATTTTCATGTACATGAATAAAAAGCATTGCCATTTTAAATTTTCCCTTATACAAGTCGAAATTTCGCGTTGACAAGATTTTGCGATATTGATGATTTTGGGATATCTCTCGATTAACATGTTAAATTTCTAACTTAATGACTGTTTTAAGAACACCATATAAAATTCTATACTAATGGATAAGAAGCACGCACCGACAGTGAAAAACGACTAATTTACTACGCCTATATAGTATATGTAAGTATATGATATGGATGCTGTATACATAGAAATACATATTCTTATATACGTCTGTTAGTTAATATGCATATACATACATACATATATATATATACATATATGTATGTATTTAATATATGTATATATAATATATATGTATGTATGTGTACTTATATAAAATAATTAAAATTGAGATCTAAAGGCTCAAACACTCACCAACATGAAAAACGGTAACAAAATTTTCATTTGCAACTACCTGAGTGAAGTTGCCTTTTATTTTTGTTTCGTCTGTTTTTTTTTTTTGTTGGTAACCTGTGGATTCGTTAATTTACAATACAATAATATAAAAAAAAACACATGTAGCCTGGTGTGAGAAATAACCCAACAAACAAAAATGCAAGAAAATCTATTCGTCAGAATAACTTTTGTACCGTCTGGCAATAATTTACTTGTGCGATAATAATAAATTGAAATTTTATGCTCCGTAGTAGATTTCTTCATTTTATTTTGAAAAAGATTTTTTAGTGTTGACTTTATTTAAAAAGACGGAAATACCCGCTCTTATCTTTTGCTTGAAAAAAAGTGATTCTCTTGGTAGCAACAGTTAAATTTAAATGCGGCCAAAAAGGTTAATGAAAAGACACCCGTTATTTACACCGAAATTACTAAAATCTAATATATCTATTTCTAGTATTGTACAGTTTATCTATCTAAATAACGTATCAAATCGTCAAATTTTAGAAAAAAAAAAATATCGTCAAAATCGTCAAAGACGTTCGTGGAAATCGTAAAAATTATCGTCACAAAATCGGTATGAAAATTCAATGTGATGTACTTCTTAAGAGAGTCCGAGGAAAACTTCACTTCATCTGATCTTCTTACTATTTACACTACTTATATCGGAAAGAGAATCGAATACAATTCTCATGTCTCAATATCTATTTTGAGGCTCTTCGACCGCGTACTAGAGGGGGCGACGTTGCCCGTTAACGACGGTAGGGTAGCGAACTCGATTGATTCACTAGAGCATCGTTGCAGTCTGGTTTGTGTTTCACTGTTCTATCGCTATTATAACGAATTTTTCTCAAGCGAAATAAGGGCCTTGTTCCCAAGTATCATGTATTCCTATGTAACACTCGCATTTCTTGGCGAGCACATACATACGTATGTGGTCGATTGGCAGGGGATCGGACATTTCATTACACACAAAATTCATTCTTCGGTCAGACTATTCGTATTGTGGAAGACGTTGTAATATTTTTTGGTTCTTCTGCGACGAAAAAGATATAAAATACTGAAAAATCATCACAGGTGTTCGGGAATACCTTCACTCCTCGTTATTACTAACCCAAATTTATTTATTACTAAGCTTAAAGTGACTTTTAATGTACGAAAGTAAAGAATATGTTGTAAATTTTTAATTTCTAAAAATCGTCAAGATGATATTTTTGGAGCACACAATCGTCAAAATGACGATAAATCGTCAAATTTGGCTGTTGTGTCAACATTAAGATCTTGGCAAACTTTACGGAAAACAACAACATAATAACAGCTGATTTTGTTTGTATTTGTATTTTAAAAATTGAAAAAAGCAAAGGAAGGGAAATTTCCATAAAAATAAAAAATTAATCTGTGCTTCAATTCGAATCGGAATTTCTTTCGATTGTATGCAGAAATGTACAGGTACTCCAGTACCCAGCATATTTCAACCAGAACCTTTAAAAAAATTAAGCTTGTATAATTTCGAAATGGAATAAGATATTAAAAAAATTTGAATAAGAGTTAATAGAATATTTTCTAAAATTAAGAAAAAAAAAAGTTTTATTCAGTCTCAGATGTAAACTTACAGCTTATTTCAACCACGGTGTAATCAGTGACGAAACGGATTTGACAGGAGCACTATCCAAAAATGAAAGAGACACCTAATATTACCAAAAAGTATTTCTGTCTCTGTCTAATTCTTTCAGTTTCGTTTATTTATGTTAGTTAATTTTTAGGGTGGATTTTTATTTTTTATTTTGGTAGAAATTAATGATATTTTTGTAGAATAATAGAATAGTTTTGAAAGGAAATGCACTTTTTTATTGGGGAAACGTAGTACGGAACTAAAGTATTTGGTGACACCTTGCATCGATTGTTAATAACTTAGTATTTAACCAATTGAGAGGTATATTCACAAACTCCTGAAACAAAAAGTTATGAGAATATATTTTGTTATATTTTTCTTTTTACTTATCTTTTACACACGGAACTAATTTCATTGTGAAGAGAAATTGCTAAGAGTTCGATTAATAATGAAAAAATTACAGAATTTAAACTTTTTCATTCAAGAAATTAATAAATACTGGTAATATACACAAATTTCTGCAAGAAAAAAATTTTATATGCAATATGTCTTATTTGATCTTCATATAGTTAGCTTCTTACTTACCTTTTGCACAAAAAACTATATTCATTGTGACCAGAAACTAGTCACTTTTCGATTAATATTTAAATATTTACGAATTTTTAAAATTTTCATTGAAGAAATTAAAAAATATTCTAAATTTTCCCTTTTTAACACAAAATAAATGTTTGTTTACATTTAATTTTTCTGCTTTTTTCCTTCTGTATATCTGTTGCTTCTAACACATTTGGTTCGTAATACTCAAAACAATTTTTTTTTTCCCTCTAGTCGGGCCAGTGTTTTTATGTTATGAGCACTTTTCAAATGTCATAGCTTTCGTCACTGATTAATTGTGATTTCAACCACTTACTATAAACAATCAATTAAATGATAAATTAACTACAAATAGTTTTAATTTCAAAATTTAGTATGACCTCCTAGTTGCTTAATTACAGCTTTCAGTCTCTTTTCCTTTGATTCTACTTCCCAGTGGTTTAAAGAGTTATTTTTGCCCATTCCATTTTCAGAGCTGCTATGAGGTCATTCTTGTTCGAAATCTTGGTGTTGGTGGACATTTAGATCACAAATTGCCTATAAATTTGGGACTATTCTATAAACTCTTATTCAAATTTTTTTTAAAGGCGCTGGTTGAAATAAGCGGTGAGCCACTCTATATGGTCTTAAGATCGTAGCTAGTTCTGGCATTTCTTTATTTACTCTAATCGGAAAGAAGTATGCATTTGATTAATATTGGCAGTATTTGTATTTATTAAAATACCGTTTTATTTACAGTTAGATAAACATTTTATTAACATTTTAAAAAAAGTACAAATTTGATTTCATATGATTCACAGTAGACAAGATTATGTTTTGGTGGAGACATGATTTTCACGAAGAATGGAGGTGAAAACAAGAACTTCACATATGTATGTAATACCTATGTATGTGAGAAAAATTTTAATTTGATTTTGACAACTATTTTTGGGCTTAAACAAATCCGAAATGTCAGTAGATAGAATATAATGAAATTTGTTTTAATTAAGTATCATAGTAGGACCTTGATTATCCGTGATTCGATTATACTGCAACATCAATTTTCCGGGATGAAAAAAGAAAAACAATTTTGCATCGACTTAATTTTATTTTGATTTAATTTTATATCGACCGTGATTATCTCTATTATCTGTTGTTATAAGCAAAAATGTATTTCAATTATTTTGAACAAACAAGCGAAAAAGGGAAATTCCCTTACATAACATAAAGTCCTTATCTACTCTTCACTGTTTTCTAACAAAATTATTTTTTTTATATAAAATCCTTGAATTATTTAGTTTTTATTTAAATACTAGTTCGTTCCGCTCAACATTAATTTTTTTTATTGCCCAAAACAAGTCATATTTATTGTAATACGCTGTACCACCCCCCTCTGAGTACTTCTTAAAAAGGAAAACGTAAACCATATGTATTCTACGGTATGCAGGTCTATTTAGTTCAAAATTTAATCGAAGTCGGTATGTTATTTAGGTGAGGCATACAAACAATAACAATAAGAGGTCCGAATCATGGGTAGCGCTGACGAAGTTGCAGTTATTGTAACTCGTTCCAAAACAAAAACTAACACATGCATACATACATATGTAGTTATAAACCATCGAATTAGCCGACTTATAGGTATCTCGTAAAGGGGAAGAGTTGCCACGCCCATGTTTAGTGAGTTTGTCGATACCGACTCGACGAACTTACCCATCAAATTGCATTCGCCTACGATCACTATGTCCCTAAATATTAAATTTTAAAGGTTTGCCACGCCTACTTTTTCCTATAGTGAATTTTTTTAAACCATCTAAACCAGCTGGCCCATTTTGAAAAAGGGTCTATTTTTGAATGTTTTGTTAATTTGAAAATCGTTTTCCTTATCAACACATACAATATCTGTATCATAAGAAAGGTTTTTTAAGGCGCGTCGAACAGAATATACAATTTGTCCAAGGACGATCATCCATGTCCTTTTTTAAGGATATTCTGCAAAAAAATAACTAAATATTTTAATATTTAGTCGATTTAATTAAATACGGATCTCAGCTTTTTTTGAAATCCGCACAAGTTCGCGTTTTGTAGTTTGTAGTTTTGTAAATATAAACAATAAAATTTTATAATTTTTTTTTTTTAATTTGGTAAATCAATATGCCGCCACAAAGTCGTGGATCATTTCTTTTTTTCTTTATTTAGTCCAATTTAAATCCATACATGATCTAGAAACTAAATCCGCTATCAAATTAGAGTTGTCACAAAATTGGATTTCTATATATTCCAGAGCACCGTGTAAAATGCATCTAATTTGCAAAAATCTAAATTATTTACATACAAAAATGATGTACCTGGCAACAGAAAAAATTTCCTACCCAAGTGCCCTATTTGCGCGAATTTCAAAAAAAGCTAAGACCCGTATTTAATTAAATCCTTCTTCGCTTTATAATAGTAATTCTGATTTTGAATTTGATGTAATTGCTTTTACTGAGACTTGGCTGAATTGTGATATTTTTGATTCTGAGATTTTGTCTAGTAATTTTAATTTTTATAGACGGGATAGGAAGTTAAGAAATGGTGGTGGTGTTTGTTTATTTCAATTTGTTCTAAATACTCATCTGAATTAATTGACTTTTGTTCTTCAGAGAATATTGAGTTTATTTGCGTTAGGGTCAATAATCGTGGGAAGTCTATTTACATTACTTATTCATATATTCCTCCCTGTGCTGACATTCATATCTATAGGGCTCACTTTGATTTGATTTCTAAAGTAATGGATTCAATGGGGCAAGAGGGGATTACTGTAGTTCTTGGTGATTTTAATCTTCCTCATATATCTTGGAATTTTTCACCTGAGTCTCGGTCAGTGGTCCCATGTTCTTCAGTTCCATTCTATGATGAAATCCTGTCCGCTATTGCCAAGCTCAGTGCTATTCCCAAGTTGATGGAGAAACTAGTGACGGATTATCTCTTTTTTAATACGAGATCTTTAATATCTCCTTTCCAGCATGGTTTTTTTGAAAGGCAGGTCGACTGTCACAAATCTTCTTGAATTTACTACACATGTTTTCAGGGGCTTTCTTGTCGGTGCTCGGACTGATGTAATTTATACTGATTTCAGTAAAGCTTTTGATAGGGTTGATCATAGAATTTTGCTTCTTAAACTTTCACTATATTACACTACAACTTTCCTGATATTATTCTTCGTTGGCTAGACTCTTACCTCTCCCTTAGGACACAGAAGGTATTGTTTAGGAATGTACTGTCTAAGACTGTATATGTTACTTCTGGTGTTCCGCAGGGTAGCCATTTGGGTCCTTTACTGTTTTTATTGTTTCTGAATGATCTTCCTTCTGCTCTTTCTGATTGTAATATTCTGATGTATGCTGACGACGTTAAATTATTTTATACTTTTGATGCTGATCATGGCCAGGGTGTTCTTCAGCGAAATATTGATTTGTTTGTTACTTGGTGCAGGATAAATTTAATGGATCTTAATTTAAGAAAATGTAAATGCATGGTTTTCTCTCGCCTTGGTGGAATTCATTGATCCTTATATAACAAAACTACTGTACAACTACTGTAATATTCTGATGTATGCTGACGACGTTAAATTATTTTATACTTTTGATGCTGATCATGGCCAGGGTGTTCTTCAGCGAAATATTGATTTGTTTGTTACTTGGTGCAGGATAAATTTAATGGATCTTAATTTAAGAAAATGTAAATGCATGGTTTTCTCTCGCCTTGGTGGAATTCATTGATCCTTATATAACAAAACTACTGTACATTTCACTTGTTAGGCCTATTTTGGAGTCTGCGTCTGTTATTTGGAATCCATACTATCGTTGTCATAGTGATTCAATCGAGTCTGTGTAGAGACAGTTTTTATTATTCTGTTTACGTGGCTTAGGATGGGATTATACCAATGGGCTTCCGCCGTATGAGGATAGATTAGCTTTGGTAAAACTTCCAACTTTGGAACGTAGAAGGTCTGTTTTAGGTGTTTTATTTTTAATCTGGTTAAAGGTGATATCGGTTCTGAGTTTTTGTTTTCTAACCTGAATTTCAGCACTCCTGCAAGATTTACACGGCACTATCGTCCTCTTTCCTTAGATTTCTATAGATCGAATTATGCACGTAATTTTCCTTTTCGTAGATTATGTAATGATTTTAATTCGCATTATGACTTTATAGATTTTAATTGTAGTGTTTGTAATATAAAACGTAGCTTGTATTCTGGATTAATTTATAAATTATTGTATAAAAAGGTATTTTTGTTCTTGTCTTAGATAGTTTTGTTTTTTTGTTTTTGTTACCTTGTTCAGCTTGTGTGTAAGTTCTGTAGCTGTTTTATGTTCTCGTTACCATAGCTTTTCCCTTTCCCGCCACAGTCCGGACTGTGGTGTGTACGTGTCCCTGCGTAATGGGGACGAGCCCTCCGCGGTCGGGTGAGGGTGGGTTAGTGTGAGGCCGGGACGTTCGTAAAACAAAATCGACTAAAGATTAAAATATGTTAATTTGGCATTATTATTATAAACAACCCCGAACAAAAAATTCAAAAACTATTTCTTTTTGCAGAATATCCTTAAAAGAAGGGCATGGATGAACGTCTTTGGGCAAATTGTATACACTGTTGGACGGGCCTTAAAAACCCTTTCTTATGATATAGATATTGTATATGTATGTTGCTCAAATTACAAAACATTCCAAAATAGACCCTTTTTCAAAATGGTCCAGTTCACGAGAGGTCAAAGCTGAAGCCGAAATATTTGAAATGTAATTTTAAAAAAGTCCAATGTTCATTTTAAGGGGGGTACACTTTGCACGAATTGCGTTTCCATACAACTTGAGTCGCTCTAATGTATATTTTCTTTAAATACATGTAAGTATGTATGTATGTGTGTATGTATGTATGTTAATTGATTATGATTTTATATTTGAAAAGTAATAAATTTACTAACATCGTAATTAAAACAGCGTACGTCTAAAATAATGGTAAAAATTTCGCTCCATAAAGTAAACCAAACAGAATATGAAATATGCACCATACAAACCCAAACCAAATACATATTCGGGACTATTTTTAATATTCGGCCAGGGATCGAAACTAGTTCTAACTTTTTAACCGAACCTATATAAAAAATGTAAAATTTTGTTGCCTCAGAAAAAAAAACGAAAACAAAAACAACACAATTAAACAGAAAGAAAATAATCGCCAACGTTGCTAATTGTCTACAAACACACACACGTACATATATATACACATGAACATAAAATCGGTTCAATACAACAATATGAAAATTAAGAAGAACAATCAAGTCCCTTAACTTATACAATTATAATGTCTTCATCAACGACGAACGAAATCAGAGAACAAGTTCTACTCAATTTTGTTCTTCATATTTTATGTTTTTGTTTTTATTGTTGTTTTTTTTTCTTCTTCTTCATGAAATGCATTTATACGCTTCTTTTTTAACGTTGTTGCTATTGTTATTGTTTTATATTGTTGTTGCCATGGTTGTTGAAGTTTTAGATTTTTTTCTGAAGACAACATAAAGATCGTTTTATTAAAAAGAAACAAAAAACAAAAAAAAGAAGAGAAGAACGACAAGAGGAGAAAATATAAAAACACATTTTCAAGTTAAACTGGATTGTTTGTTTTGTTTTCGTGGCAACGAAAGTACAGGGATCACAATTTTTTATTTACTTATGTCAGGGTATCTTAATCGTTTTTTTGGGTTTCCATTTAATAAAATGTATCTTTGATTTTATACATATACACACTAAAACACAAGATATACGAGTATTTGCGCTGTGGCCATAAAACATCGTACGCAGTCTGAAACGTACTGATTGAGTTGAAAACGAAAATGAAAAATTTTTTAGTTTTAATGACGTGGTCACTGATCAGTAAAAAGGACTCGCCTATCACATGTCGTCTTGAGCCGTACTCAGTAAAATCCTCATCTTTAAAAGTCTAATGAAATTCGTTTCCTGAATTATTCTTCTATTAGAATTAAAATTTTGTCCAATGCGTATTCGGCCAACAGCATCATTGTTGGATATACTTCATAATAATGCTTAATAATTAGAAAATTAAAAAATTTTAAATATTTATTACGCATAATTGGACAGTCAAATAAAAGGCGCTGTTTTAACACTTGCAACTAGAACCTTTTGCCTTTTTTACTGTTTGTTTACAAACGTAGAGGCATCGACTGCACGAGTTGGACATAAAATTCTGGGATTATGTTGTTCCATTCTATCTCTAATACCTTGTTTCAACTGCTCTATTGTGCTGATAATAGATTTATAGTGCTTACGGTCAAGTTTTCCCCAATATGCTAATGATGTTTGGAGTAGTTTTGGATAGTTACGCGCAAGCTACAGTTTCACATCGTTATTCGGATCGTTGTGCTTGTAGAAACAGTTGTGTCGAATATATTAAATTTAGTGCCTTTCATACATTTTTAACATACCCAAATATTGGAATGAATCTATTTTACTATTTATATAATGAGTACCGATATAATTCGGTACAGAATCCCCCTCCAATGCTTGCAAATATTTTAAGTATAGTTAGGTAAAAAGTCAATATTAGCCTTACGCCAAATGCGCTGCCTTCTTTGTATTCTATGTAGGTTAATGTTACTCTCATAAGTAAAGAGACCCCATGTAGGCACTATACTATTTTGAAATATTTCCGTTGAAGTTGAAAATTTCGGCATTTGAATAATCTAATCTCATACCTTGTGTCCAATTATAGGTTTGAGCCACTGGTTTCTCTAGGTTTTTATAAGTGTTAAAATGCTTTGGGTTTTATAGTAATTAGTGATCTTTTCACCGATGTTTTTTTAATATATTTGCCATCACTCACAAGAACCAATACGAATTGTTATCAATAGACAGTGGCGATATTAAAAATTTATATTTTATTTTTATTTATAAATTTTATATAAAAAGTTTAAAGTATGTATAAATAAATTTCATTTATTTATTTATCATAAGCCTGTAGGAAATGCCATTAGTGAAACTCTACTGACTTACTATTGACACAGTCACCAGTACTAGTGACATTTTGTACCCCAGCCAATGTTATTTACAATAGACATTTAACATGTGCATGTCATTGAAAATCTACTACTGACGTTAGTATAATGAATAGGTACTCCTTTTGTGACCATATGCAGACATTGGAACCAGTGAATCAATAGTACAATTTACCATTTCTAGTCTACACTTTTGGTACTTTTCTATAGTAATAGGCGACAATAAAAATTAAATTTTTTAAAATATTTGATATTTTATTAAAAAAAAAAAGTACGATTTCATTGTTACATACTTTTTTTAAATTTAAATATGAAAACTAAAAAGATATTATTAATTCAGTTTCTCTTATTTATATAGGAACATCAAAATTACGTTTTTGTTTTATTAAAATTAAGTAAAATTATTAATCCTCTTTGAGAGAGTCGTCTTCTTCACGATCTATATCATTTTTGGTATTGTTGCGACCCATTTCTTTGAAATATTTTTCGTTTTGGCTCTGAAATGCTGCTCTTAGTTAATATTACATCTGGATATTAAAAAGACGAAACAAATTGTTAAAATATTACAAATATTTATGAGAATACAAAAAAACATTTATTACCTATTAGGGCTTTAAAAACATTTGATTATTCGCGAAACTTCTTTTTGCCTAAAGAGCCATCAACATTAAAATTCATAATAATAATAATAATATTCGAATCTATTGAATATAAACAAAAATGCAATTTTATTCGTTGAAGTAGTTCCACAATAAAAGTAAATACTTAAGTATGGGTCTGAATGACTTTTCAAAATGGCATGAAGTTCTCGCTGTTTTTCTTTAGAGTCGATTCCGAAAAATTTCATAAGATTTGAAAATGAAATTTTGTTTAAAAATTGTGTCCAACATACCAATTTTTTATCTTCTCAAGCAAACTATATTTCGGAAAATCAATTTTAGATGACACAGAATATTTTAGCTCTACAAAATTTTCACAATTCACACTTGGGCTTATAATTGTCTCATTTTCACTACTTTTATTTTTATATAGCATTGATTGTTTTTTTTTTATTAATCGTTTATAATTTCTTGACAATTTGGCGATTGACAATTTTTTTTGTAATCAAAATAAAATAATTGTTGACGCTTCGATCACAATGTCACCACAAAGTCGACAAAACTGGTAAATTGGAGACACTTGTCCACATGTTTCCTTCAGGGAACTGACAACACAACAATATATAAATCTTATAAGTGACAGTGCTATGTTTAGAAACAATAAGATATAAAAAATTAACATTGATTGAATTCAGCAAATTAAACTTAAAAAATACAAAATTAATATTACACGGTTGAAAAAAAAATTTTTTTGTAAAAAAATTTTAATTTAGTACGTTTTCAAAATCCCGATTACTAACTGCTAGTTTAATTGATGACGCTGTAACATTTGGTAAAAGTATGGTGAATCATTTCTTAAAAAATGATCCCAATATGGACCGTACCCTAAAATTCGAACGAGATATTAATAATTGTATTGCTGGGTATAAAGAGTTGTATAAAGAACTTAAAAAACCAAAAGTTCAACTTTCCATAAAAGATTTTTTAATAAAAAGTCGACGGAGCGAGACCTTTCGGAAAGTAGTCCGACATTTCAAAACTCTATTACCGGACGAAAGTTACCATTGGATAATTTGATGGATATCTCCAGTGATGATACCGACTTTAGTCCAGTTCGTCGCAAACAATTGCCCTTGTTATCAAGTAGCGACGAATAATTATGTAGCACGAGTATGTAAATATTTTTTCTTTATTTCAATTCCAATTTTTCTGTTTTTAATTCTGGATAGACAGATTTCTTTTGTTTTTTGCTTGCTCTACCAATTTTTCACGATATGAATTATATATTTTAAGTTTTAATGCTCAATAAAATACCATATGAACTTTCAATTTATATACATTTCTGAAATTTCATAGTTTTCGACATTTTTTACACGGTTTTTCGAAGAAGACATAGTCCTTTTTTCATCTTACACGGTTTTCAGATAACATGGAACGTATCCCCTATTTTACTATAGTAAACGCCTCTTTTTTTTTACATGGATTTCTGAGGAACGTATCTACCGTGTAAAAAAAGAGATGGGTGTCATTAATATTAAGTCAAAATATAAAGAAAATACATACTATATATGTAATATAAAACAGTTCTAAAAACTAACAATATCATAGAAGTAAATAAAAGAGTTGAAAAATAATTAATTATAAAAATACAAGAAAATGGTGTCATTTAGAATAAAAATAAAATAAAATTATTTAAATAAGTCCTTTTTGAACGCATTTGCATTGCCCAGAATGCATTGGATGCAGTTTGGTAGGAAATTCCAAAGACTTGTGTAAAAAAAAACATAAACATAAAAACTTGACTTTGTATAAAAAAAAAAACTGTCGCTGAGACAGAAGAGTCTTGAATCGTTGCTGAATAATCTTCATAAACCGGTAGGATCTAGCAAACTTAATTCGACAAAATAAATAAGTCATTTAATTTTCAAAAGATTTTCATAATTTTGTTCTAAGTATGTAGCAAGCTAAACGAGAAATTTGATCACAACACCACTGTTGCCGGATTTGCCGATTTTTTACTTTAAAAATGACACAGTGCGATTTGCCGATTTTTGCTCTCTAAATGCCGATTTAATAAAACTATATGTTTCCACCACTGTTTTCATATAATCTGTCAAAAAAACTACTAAAATGTGAATTAAATTTAATTGATTACAAAAATAAAATAAATTTTTTAGATATTGATTCTTAATTAATTACGAATAATTTTTTAGATAGGTTTACACATGGACAGTAACTGTTATAACTTTTATCGTAAAAGTCACAAAATATGAATTATTTTTTGACTTTTATATTTTCGAGCAGAAATAAAAGTCATTTCTATTTTAATTCATGATGAATTTCTGCTCGAAAAAATAAAAATCAAAAAATAATTCTTATTTTTATTCTAAAAAATAAAAATCAGGTTTTTAAAAAGCATCCCATTTGATAAAAATTTGCTCCAAGACAATCAAAATGGTATACTTGATTCTATTCTCCGACATTTCCTTGAGGTTGTTTTTTTTATTAAAAAATTCAAAAATAACAGTTATTATCGGACCCTGGGTATACAGGTATGTACAGTAGCGAGCACAAAAATTGCAACGTTGGGTAAAATTATCTTTAAGTGCGATAATTTTAAAAAAATGGTGACCAGTTCAAAATATTTCTTTGGGTTATTAATCCCTACAGTTATAGATACCTATTATCAATAACATTATGTAAATATTTTTATTAATGATATATTATTTTGTCATTTATTAAAAAGAGTGCAAATTTCATGGGAGCAATAAAAATGCAACAGCATAAATTTTAATGTGTTTATTTAAATTAAATAGTAATTCTTACAAAAAAAATCTTAAAATTAATATTTAGTAATAATAATTGCCTCTTATTTGACGGATGTTTCCTCTTAACTTCCCGATCTAATAGCTCCCACAGATTTTCTATGGGGTTTAGATCGGGAGACTGTGATGGCAAATCCAAAACATTGACATCATTGTCGCTTAAAAAGTTTCGAGCTAAGCGACTTGAGTGCTTTGGATCGTTATCCTGTTGGAATATGCTACCAGGAGGCGTTTTTTCCCGCATACGAGGAAGCATGTGTTCTCCAAGGATTTCACAGTACTTCTTGGCGTCCATTTTTCCTTCGATTTGAGTTAAGGGACCTTCCCCATCACGGGAAAACGCACCTGTAAATACGTGACGTAAAATCAATAATTTTTTTTAAACATATCGTTCCTTACCCCACACCATTATTGATCCACCGCCATGTTTTACGGTTGGAAGTTGATATCTTGGAGAATATCTCTGTCCAGGCGGTCTTCGAACAAAATTTATCCCATCGAAGCCAAACAAATTAAATTTGCTTTCATCGCTCCACAAGACTTTAGCCCATTGTTCATTTGACCATGCAAATTCCAGGCGCTTCTTTTTATTGATTGCACTGATGAGAGGTTTCTTTGGTCTCGCATGCAAATTAGCCTCTTTCAACCTACGGCGAACAGTGTGAACGCCTATAGAGACTCCCATTTTCTCATTTGCGAAATTAGCAACGTCCACTGCGGTCTTTCGTGGATCTTTTTTAACCAGTGCAATCATCTGGCGGTCTTGGCGAGAGGTAGTTTTTCGAGGATTACCACTACCTGGTTTCCTTTCCACACTATTTCTCAAGGAAAATCGAGATTTAATCCGACATACGGTTGATTGATTTACACCAAAGAGGTGTCCAACTTCACGCATGGATTTTCCTTCTTCTAAGGCTTTAATGATTGCAGTTTTGCTGTCAGCTGAGAGCTGCTTCTATTACAAAACACATGTTGTATAACTTATTTAAGAAATTTTCAATTATAAGTAAATAAATAACTTTCTTTAACTACTTTTTTATTATGTTGCATTTTTTTTTGCTCGCTAAAAATTTGCACTTTTTTCACTAATTCAAAAATATTTAACTTTTTAAAGCAGAATTTGGAATAAACTGTGGTTACTTTGAAAACTTATAATTGAAAGAATTAACAGCAAAAGAAAATAGATAAATTAGTTACCGTTATTTTAAAACAGATCTTATTAAAGATCATATGGCACAGTGTTGCATTTTTTGTGCTCGCTACTGTATATGCTAAAAATTTAATAAAAACGGAATGAATGAAATTGTAAATAATTGCATACATTTTTATATTGAACTTTGAGATCAAATTTTTAAAAAGTTTAATTTTGGAGATCAATATAAATTTTTAAGAGCAATAAATCCAAATTTGATGATAAATGGAGAATTATATTCAATATTTGAAATAACAAAACATTTTCCAAATTTCGTATCTGAAGAAGATATGGAGAATATTGATACAGATTTTCGAGAACTTAAATTATTAGATTTCAATAGTATAATCAAAAAGAGTGAAATGGGAAAAAAATTAAGTTTTGGGAAAAAAATTTATGGAATAAAAACTATCGACACAAACTTTTTATTGAAGTCGCCGTGGTCTAGAAGGTGGTGCGTTGGCTTATTAGACGAAAGGCCCGAGTTCGAATCCCAGGTCAAATATTAAAACGAAAATATGAAAATGCTTTTTCGGCGACTAGCTCACAGCAGATTTCTCGCAAAAACTCTGAGAGTAAAAATTCCCATGAAATGGTTCTCAAAAAAGCTGTCGTTCGGAGTCGGCTTTAAACTGTAGGTCCCGCCGCTCATGTATAAAATTAACGCACACACTTACATTTACGTACTTGTCAGAATTGACACGTACACACGTCCTCTAACCCAACCTAACTTTTTATTTCCAAAATTGTCAATTTTTATCCAAACAATTTTAACTCTACCACATTCACTCGCTCACCAATGTGGAAAGGATATTTAGTCAGATAAATATCAAAAAAAAAATTAAACAAAGAAATCGTTTAGACAATATCATAATTGAAGGAATTTCTTGTATACCAAAGACTATTTAAAATTAAATAAATCAAATTGTTTAGATCTAGGTGTAAACATAATCAATGCACATAAAAATTTATATTTAACTTTTGCACAAAAATTATTAAATGATATGAATTATTTACTTATATACATACGTATATGTACATGTGTAGATAAATACATATGTAACCTAGTATAAATTTCTTCGAATTAAAACAGACATTTTACCATAAAGAAAGTATTTTTATTTTTCCAATTTTTTGACGATTTCGAAAATATTTTGTCGATTTTTCATCAAGTTTTGACGATTTTATACCAAATTTATCTGGCAACAGTGCACGACACCCTTTACAAAAGACATACCTAGCTTAATTAAGTTTACGATTGTCGTCATAATCGCAGTTTGCGGTATAAAAGTACCGGAATTAAATATGTAAATACGTTTTAGTAAGGTAGATACGAATGGCAAAAGGAATTGAATCTATGACAGTTCACAAATTTCGAAGCATGCTATAAATTCTGACAACAACGACAACGTCGATAGACCACGATAATTTGTTATTAAAGACAATATTCAGACATAGCTGCCAGATTTGACGATTTTCTGCTCCAAAAATATCATATTGACGACATGACAATTTATGCCCTTATTTTGACGATTTTTAACAATTAAAAATTTATTTGTATTCTATTTTAAGCCAAAAAATTTCAACTCCTAAATAACATCGTAGTCGAGCATAAACTATCATAAGCCGTTTCAGTGCCATTATTTTTTTTAATACGACGAACACTCAGGTGATGACATTGTGTTTGGAATAGGGATGCCAAACGGGAATTCCCGATTCCCGAAATTCCCGGGATTTTCGGGATTTAAAAAACCCGAAACCCGGGATTTTTTAATTTTAAATCCCGGGATTTTCGGGATTTGATAATCCCGTCTTCGTTCTATTTATTTTGTCATACTACTATTTTGTATGTACTTTTCTAATGTAGACTAACAAATATTAATATATTGTTACGTTTTTACATTTTAAAAACGTTAAAAATATGAGTTCGTAGATTGCAAATAAAAAAAAATAAATTTGTGTTTAATTTAAATCAATTCTTTATTTTCTGCACAACTTTTGTGCCACTGTTCGAACTTATTCCACGTATACAACGATAATTTTCGCAATATGTGTTTGTTCGTGATAATTCTCTGCATACAACCTTTTTGTAAGCAACAACACTTGTTAGTTATTCTTCGCTCACAACTTTTTTGTAAGCACAACACTAACAACTGTTTCCATCAGACGAAACTTGTCTCCACACAAGTCTAACCGAATAATAGCTCGATCTCGTAGACACAATTGATTGATTTATCACTTCAACCAACTTAACGTCGTTATACACGACTAGCTTAATTCAAACTCCGAATACAACGTGCCGTCTGCACACACGACTGATTCAACTTAAACTCTGAATTCTGAATCCTCCTTGCTCGCTTTGTCTTGCCTTTTATATCACTGAATCATTAGTGTGATGAATGCCCTCGAAGGATGATGACGGCCTTCGGGAACATTCTAAAAATGTAAACAACTTCTTTTCATTTTTGTTGTTTCTTTTTTACATTCGTCCAGGCAGATTATTTATTGTTGGTTTATTTGTCTATCCGCTATTTTATACGGCACATTGTTGTTGCTTGTTTACTTCTTTGTTTTCTTCATTTTGTTGTTGGTTATTTACGACTTTTATCCCTTATTCTTGTTTATTCATCGATCTTTTAAACAAGCGCTTTATTTTTGTTGCTATATTTTTTTTACTTATGCATTGATCAAGTATATAGTGTTGGTTTTGGAGCTTTTATTTATTATTTTAACAACACCATTTCCACTTTCGTAACAATATGTATTTGCTTTATATTTTACATTATATGTATGTAGACCTCCAAATGTGATTTATGAATTTTTTATTTTACTTGAAAATTAATTTCTGTTAATTCTAATGTACACTGATAAATATTGTTAATATTACATTATTTGTCTTTATTTTTTACATAATATTTATGTAGGTCCCCAAATATGAAATTACTTATAAATAACTAATTTTTGTTAATAAAAGTGAAATATGTTATTTGTTTTAAGTATTTTTCAATTTAGAAACTTTTAAATAAACATTATATAAGAAAAAAATGCGTTTTTGTGTTAAAAGTGAGAAATTTCGGGAATTTTGTTCGGGATTCAAAATTCCCGAAAATTCCGGGATCCCGAAATAGGGATTCCGGGATTTTTTGAAAAATTCCGAATCCCGGGATTTTTAAAAACCATTCCCGATTGGCATCCCTAGTTTGGAACTAGCAAAATATTTTATAGGAAGGAGGTAATATGGATCAGTGTTTATTGGCACTAGGTTTGATATGTTATATGAAAGGAAGTTCCGCATATAAATAGTCCGTCTAACAAACGAACTTTATCCAATCGACCGCATACGGATGTACTGACCGAGGTAGACAAGTGTTACGTAGGAAGACAGGATTTTCATAAACAAGTTCTCTTAATTCTCTCCAGCAATATCCGTTGTAGTAGCGATAGAACACAGCCCACATTGCAACGATGCTACATTGAATCAATGGATTTGGACACACTATCGTGATTAATGAGCTACTACGGCCTCTCCTCTCAACGATCGAGAAGCCTCCAAATAGACATTATGGGCCAAACCATACATAAGAGTTATATTCCATTATCGGTCCATTATAAATGGTGAAAATGGTAAAATGATTAGATGAAGCAAAGCATTTATTACACTGTCTTAAGAAATTAAGTTCTAGCGAATATTACACTGAAATTTCATGCCCATAACGTCAAGATCTTCTAACTTTCTAATATTTACTCCACACATGGGTATAGATGATGCAATATTATTGCTGCTTAAGATTGATTTTATATGTTTTTGTTTTTGTAAACCTTTCAATTTATTTAATCATTTTTTCTGGCGATTTTTTTACGATTCGAATGAACGTCTCTGATGGTTTTAACAATTTTTTCTCAAATATTTGACAATTTGATGTTTCATTTAGCTGGCAGCTATGAGCTCAAATTGGGTGCAGACTTGACAAAGTCAATTTTATTTCCCTTAATACTCAATTCAGCTATGAAAAATGATCTATTGGTTCTGTTCTGTATTATACTTTACATTCACACTTAGAAGTACTTATGCATAGGCCATTAGCTGAAGCCCAGCTATCAATCTTTACTAAATCACGATTAACATAATCGAGTATAAAGTATAAGTATAAAGCTGCACATTATCAGCATACATATCGATGTCTCCGTTCTATAATATTCTAAGTCGAAAAAATGTGTTTTGAGTTATGAGCTCTTAAAGTTTTCACGCGACAGACATATTCTAAGTAGATTTTTAACAATAATTTCGGAACAGATCGGCACATCATAACACCAAAGTTAGAGAACGTAGAATTTAAAAATGAAGAAGAATATTAAGTGTACTTAGAACGTTACAGAATGAAGGCGTCGATATGAACATTACAATTAACCAAAACATCCGGTAAATCACTTATATACATAGAAAACAACAGAGAGTATTGACCCCTGGGGAACACATCTACGATTATTAACTGGATCTGAAATATTGCCATTAAAATGAACTTTTTGAAATCTGTTCTGTTTAATAAATAAGAATAAATTGGATAACAGGCAGAATTAGAAAAATAAAACAATTTCTGGAGCTTTTTCAATAGAACCTTGTAACCGGCTGTATCAAAAGTCTTGATGTGATCAAAATATAAATACAGTGAACTCGCGAAAACGTGAAACTTGAACAAATTTATTTTTCCACAGAGTATTCTAAAACGTGAACACTTTTTTATTTTTTAATCTGTTTTTAAATTGGGAAATCCCCGAACTACAGTTTATTTGATTATTTACTTATGTTTGAACTTATTTTTCATTGTACTCCTTTATGTTTGGTGATGTTAAAAGCCAAAGGTTTAGAAATTCGCGATCAAGTTAAAGAAAATAGTCATAGCTTCAACACCAGTGATGGATGGCTTCAAAAATTTGAATAAAGGTTTGGTTTCCTAAAATTTCCGGAGAAAAGCTTTCCGGGAAATCTAAATCCACAAAGTTTCAAAAACCTTACTTGTCCAGTGAATCACAAATTCTTCAAGTCAGCATGGATGTTAGGTTAGGTTAAGTTAGAGGACGTGTACTAGTCAATTCTGCCAAGTACAGTACCCGGTGATCGATTTAACCCATTGTACAACGTCTTAGCTTCTCACACCACTTATGTTGTATGCGTTAATTTTATACATGAGAGGTGGGACCTACAGTTTAAAGTCGACTCCGAACGACACATTTTTTGAGAAGGATTTCATGGCAATTTTTACTCTCAGAGTTTTTGCCAGAAATCTGCTGCTCGTCTCGGGCCTTTTGTCTAATAAGCTAACATACTGCCGACTAGACCACGGCGACTTCAAAATGACATGTAAAATTTTTTATGACTATGAAACCAGTCATAAATGTTTTGTTTAAGAGGTAGACTTCAACTGACAAATTTAAAACTGAAAACTTTGTTATAATTTTTGGCCTTAGGTTACTGGGTTCTTGACATCCGAATGAATTGATTTCTGATGACGCATTCATTTACGCAATGTTTTTCCCACCCTACGTCACATCGTTAATTCAGACCATGGACTAAAATGTTTTTAAAATAACAAAACTGTGTTATAGAAACAGTCTCTTGGCATTAGTGGCTGGAAAACAAACAGAATTGGACCATTGTTTTTTATTGAATTCCGCAATAAATTTTAAACAATAGCTGGAAAAGTATTTTAAATTTAGTTTCAGACAATGATGACACCAATGATATTTTTTCTTATTAATATATGTATCAGAATTCATATTAAATAAGGTAATTTTTTGTTTTAAATTTGGGTACTCCATAACGTGAACAAACTCGAAAATGTGAACTGCCTTGGTAAAAATTAGTCCACATTATCGCTGGTTCGCTGTATGTATTTCGATTTCTTAGATGAAAGATTTTCTATTAAAAGAACTAGTTTAACTTTTAATTTCTTTTCGATCTGATGTACTTGGAAACAATAAATGTTTGTATTTAATATTAAAATTCATTCAATGAAAAAAGATAAAGAATTTATTCGAAATTCCATTTCTCGCTGTATACGAGCTGCCCTCCATAATCTGCTGGAAACAAAACAAATATTTCGCAGTCTATGACGAAAGTATGTAGGTTAAAGTATTTTCTTTCATTCAGATTTCTTAGAATTCAGTATTGCAATGTTCAAAAATAATGCCAAGTCAGCAAGACTTTCAGACAACCTATAACCAACCCAACAAGCACCAAATGCAGCATTTCATTTTATACGGTGAATTTTATACATTGTTTCTGTGAGTATTGATTTAATTCAGTTGCAGATTGTGTTAAGTAAGTCATCATCTTAATTAATACATAAAAGAAGAAAAATAAAAAAAAATCAAAAGAAAAAGAAACCTGATATCTAAATACAGCTCTAAACAGCCACATGTAGTAAAAAACATGTAGTAATATGTAGAGAGTGATTATTTTTATTTTTTTTTATTTGTTCTTCTTAATAATTTCGCAGTTAGTGTGAACGGCGTTGGCGGAGATGAACGAAATTATGTATTGTGAAATTTTTTTTACAAAGATTTATAAACCAAAATAATTAAGTATGTATTAAAAAGTAATACAATACAATAAAATACAATAATATTGTAATATATTTTCAACATAAGGGACTACTAGGCCAAAGAAATGCTTCAGTTTGGTTTCTATATGTTCTAAAATCCCTAATAAGTCAGGGTGGCTTAATAATCTTCTAGATAGTGACTTATTTTGTAAGCATAAATGACGCGGGTTCAATTCCCTTTAGATCCTTTATTACACTGATACACTTCAGGCATCTGATGCCTTCCCTACTACTAACCACTTGATTCAACCAAATTTTGAATTTAGTAATTCTACACAGGATGACGTTGTTGAGAGCATTCTAGCTGTTAGGTCTAATTCACACATTCGAAGTGATGGAAATAATCCCTAATTTAGAAAATTAATTTTACTTTATGTTCTACTGTACATGACCCATTTAATTAAAACGATAATTACATCATCTACTTTTCCTGCAATGTGGAAAGGTCTTTCTTATCGAAAATTTTGCGAGAAATTAATTTATAAGCAGATGACACAAGTATTGCTTGTATTGCAATGGCGTGCTTTCTGAGAGGCTGTCTGGTTTTAGACCTAATCACAACTGCCATTCTGCGCTCATTGATGTATCGGAAAAGTTGCGACATTTTTAGACTCGATCATTCTAAGGCATTTGAAACCATTAATCATACTATTCACTGCCAAAAGTTAAAACCCATGTGCCATTCTTCGAATACAGCTGTAATGCTAATGTCGTCGTGCTAAATCAAACCACTTCTTTAATATCTAGAGGTATACCACAGGGCTCGATTCTTGGTCCACTTTTATATTCAATTTAGTCTAATGGCCTCCCAACAAAGTTGAGGTTTTGCAATGTGCAAATGTACGCAGATGACGTTCAATTGTACATTAATTGCATGTCGTCTGATATTACAAATTGTATACGGAAAATAAATTGGGATTTGCATAATGTGTCTGAATGGGTGTCGATTAATGGTCTTTGCCTCAATCCGAGGAAATCGTAAGCTTTGATAATAGGCAAGGTAAACTATACGGCACAGCTTACACCATTACAGATTAATAATATTGAGACTGTACTCTGCAGGAGATTGAACTAGTACCTAACTAGTACAAAAATCACCAGTAGTAGTACTCAACTGTCAACTTTTCTATACCATCTTAATGCTCAAATTAGCATTGAGTGTGTTTGAAAAATTACTAGTACCATTGGTACTAGTTTCGTATTGGTATATTTGGATATAATTGCGAGATTTCGAACCACTTTATTACTAGTTCTTTTGTATGGAAAAAATTATCAAAATTTGGTAGGTTCCTTTGTTAGTTAAGTGAAATATAATGGTTAAAAAATTAGTTTTTGTTTTGCCATATGGCAAGTTTTCAAAAAACAATTCAAATAAAAAATTAGCATTTTTTTAAAAAAATTTTATTTTTTACACTAAAATGCCATGAATGTAAGATTCACAATTGTGAAAAATTAATAAATACATAATAATAATAAATATAAATAAATAAAAATAAATAAATAATAAAACTAAATAAATTAATTTATTTCTAAAAACAGTATCTGAATTTTTGTTGTGTTACACAAAAAATTCTATCAGTCTGGTATATTTAAACTACTTCTACTACTACTAGTACTTTCCTATAAAAACTTAAACCCTGTGTAAACTAGTGCCTGCTGTACCAGTACTAGTACTAGTAGCTTTTAGACAATTGACGCTTAATCTCCAGCAGGGTACATAGTGCTAAGAATCTAGGAGCTGTCTTTAACAGCCTTAGCTGGTCCAACCATATAAATGCTATCTGTGATAAAACGATTGCCATGTTTAATATTCGTATGCTGCTTGCGAAAACACATCTCATCCCCATTTTACTGTATGGATGTAAACTGTTTTCTAGTTGTGCCTCAATGTGTAGGAACAGGCTCAAAGCCACATATAACAGTATTGCTTAATATGTTTATGGTCGTACAAGAAACAGGGTACAGTAGAATATCTGAGTTCTCATATAAAATCTATAATACATCTTTTGAGAATTTGCTGAAGTGCCGTACTCTGGTATACCTACATTAAATCATTTACATATATTAGGAAACCCCATTATTTGTTTAATAGATTAGTTTTGTTCAAGATCTAATAGAGGCTTGAAAATTAATAGCGTCAGATACCATAAACTGATATCTTAGAGACACTTTTACATCAATGCAATTCATCTCTGCAATGAACTCCCGAACAACATACAATTACTAAGCAATGCTAAGTTTTTCAAGACTGCAATTATTAAATTTTTGAATCAACAAAATGTAATTAATCAATCGTATTTGTTTGTTTTTATTAATTTTTGTTATTTTAATTTATTTTTAAGATTATTATTTTTGTAATTTCTTATATTTCGTTAGAGGACATAGGCACTCTTAGGAGTACTATTAAATAAGATAATATCCTGTTGTATTGTATTTACCACTGAATGAATAAATGAATAAATAAATAATAAAATAATGAACGTAGGTTTTAAAATTAATTAATTTATTAAAATACATAAATTTGACCGATTCATCCATTTTAAATAATTATAAAAATATGTACGTATTATTTAAAATTGTTCATTTTTAGCAAAATCGGTTAAAAATATTAGGAAAACTGAAAATAATGCTCTTTTCATTTGAAAGAGAAAGTTCATAATATTGTCGCCGTAGTCTAGTAGATAGTGTGTTGATTATTAAAATAATATAAAATATTTAATTTAATAAAAAAAAAATAAAAAAATTAATATTTTATTTAATAATAATAAAATATTTCTTCGGCGTCTGTCTATAAACTGTAGATTCCGCTACTCATGTGTTAAAAAAATTAACGCACACAACATGGGTGGTATGAGAAGCTAGGTCGTAAACCTGACTGGAATGTTGCAATAACCAATTATGTCTGTATGTATGTATATATGTTTATACATAATAATGTTATTTCTCCTAACAACAAATGGTTGATCATTACAATTATGGTCTATTTTTGAAAAGTCAATCAACTTTGTTTTAAACCTCACACTCTAGAACAACCTTAGAACTTAAATAAAAGCGAAAGTATTATTATATTATTATGTATTTTTTATTTTTTATAACTATACTGCAAAGAATTGAACGTCCTAATTTTTCTTATACGACAATTTTAATTCAAGATAAATTAAAAAAAAAACAATAACACGGTGCGACAGTGAAAATCGAATGACATAGTTTAGGTTGTTAGTTTTGTTGAGTAGAACTCAGAAATACTTTTTTTTAAATTTCTCGAACCCTCCAAACTTGTTTTGTTTAACAAAAACTGTTTTTTTTCACATTACCCACAAATTTATTGATTAAACCTTATTAATAAGGAGAGGGATGGGCTTTTAAAACAATTAACATATATGCAGTAGAAGTGTGCACAAGACATAAAAAATTGCAAACTCTTGCATTTTTCTTAAGACCGGATATTGATTGTAGCAGCAAATATAAATGAGTGTGAAGCAAAGATAGAGTACAAAAAAACAACTGCACTTGTAAACTATTGTACAACAGTATAAAAGAGAGTTGTGTGAAGAGTGCAACAAAAAATATTGTACTCTTCATAGAGTCACAATATGCATTTCTTTTTTTGCTCTCGGGAACCGAACATCTTCGTCGACGCCAGCATTGCCACTAACTTTTTATTTCTGGGGATAAGCCTTTTTAAACTACTACTTTTTTTACACTACTTATATTCATATGGCAATACTGAAAAAGTAGCTTCAGTAGTAAAATATGGTCTTACAACACAAAGCATACAGTAGCGAGCACAAAAATTGCAACGTTGGGTAAAATTATCTTTAAGTGCGATAATTTTAAAAAAAATGGTGACCAGTTCAAAATATTTCTTTGGGTTATTAATCCCTACAGTTATGGATACCTATTATCAATAACATTATGGAAATATTTTTAATTAATGATATATTATTTTGTCATTTATTAAAAAGAGTGCGAATTTCATGGGAGCTATAAAAATGCAACAGCATAAATTTTAATGTGTTTATTTAAATTAAATAGTAATTCTTACAAAAAAATCTTAAAATTAATATTTAGTGGCGTAGCCCTTATTTTTTATGACTTCTTGCAACCTAGAAGGGGCATAGAGTCGACTAAAGCTATTAATGTGTTAATGGATATTTTCTCCCATTCACTTTTCAAAATTTCTTCTAATTGCCTCTTATTTGACGGATGTTTCCCCTTAACTTCCCGATCTAATAGCCCCCATAGATTTTCTTTGGGGTTTAGATCGGGAGACTGTGATGGCCAATCCAAAACATTGACATCATTGTCGCTTAAAAAGTTTCGTGCTAAGCGACTTGAGTGCTTTGGATCGTTATCCTGTTGGAATATGCTACCAGGAGGCATTTTTTCCCGCAGATGAGGAAGCACGTGTTCTCCAAGGATTTCATAGTACTTCTTGGCGTCCATTTTTCCTTCGATTTGAGTTAAGGGACCTACCCCATCACGGGAAAACGCACCTGTAAATACGTGACGTAAAATCAATAATTTTTTTTAAACAAATCGTTCCTTACCCCACACCATTATTGATCCACCGCCATGTTTTACGGTTGGAAGTTGATATCTTGGAGAATATCTCTATCCAGGCGGTCTTCGAACAAAATTTATCCCATCGGAGCCAAACAAATTAAATTTGCTTTCATCGCTCCACAAGACTTTAGCCCATTGTTCATTTGACCAATCCTTGTAACGTTTTGCAAATTCCAGGCGCTTCTTTTTATTGATTGCACTGATGAGAGGTTTCTTTGCGGGTCGTCTCGCATGCAAATTAGCCTCTTTCAACCTACGGCGAACAGTGTGAACGCCTATAGAGACTCCCATCGTGGATCTTTTTAACCAGTGCAATCATCTGGCGGTCTTGGTGAGAGGTAGTTTTTCGAGGATTACCACTACCTGGTTTCCTTTCCACACTATTTCTCAAGGAAAATCGAGATTTAATCCGACATACGGTTGATTGATTTACACCAAAGAGGTGTCCAACTTCACGCATGGATTTTCCTTCTTCTAAGGCTTTAATGATTGCAGTTTTGCTGTCAGCTGAGAGCTGCTTCTATTACAAAACACATGTTGTATAACTTATTTAAGAAATTTTTAATTATAATTAAATAAATAACTTACTTTAACTATTTTTTTATTATGTTGCATTTTTTTGTTCGCTAAAAATTTCCACTTTTTTCACTAATTCAAAAATATTTAACTTTTTAAAGCAGAATTTGGAATAAACTGTGGTTACTTTGAAAACTTATAATTGAAAGAATTAACAACAAAAGAAAATAGATAAATTAGTTACCGTTATTTTGAAACAGATCTTATTAAAGATCATATGGCACAGTGTTGCATTTTTTGTGCTCGCTACTGTAGTTTCGTTACTTCACAGGCAAACGAGTGCTGTTGTATACATTGAATAAATGAGAAATACACATTTCAGTGCACTCGTAAAATCAAGAGCAACAGAAAAGAGTACACTACAGTATTGCATTCGGTGAAGGGTAAGCTAGCAGAAAGTCTTGTGCACACCTGTAGTATGTAGTATAATTTTACATAATATGGCATTAGGTTTGATGAGGTAAACTTGGAAAATGCGATTTTTTTTATATTTTTTGAAGTTTGTACGTTCATATTAACAAACTTTAATTAAAAAATATAAATTAAGTACTAACATTCTAAAAGTGCGTTATCTTGTGAAGAGATTGGCACTTCGTTCGATCGGACAAAAATTATCATAGTTACTATTTAATGAGTATAAAGTCTAATGGTGTTTTCTTTTCTACAAAGAAAATGTCACCCTCTTACAAGGTGCATTAAAAAAATTTTTGACCAAACACTGTCGTAATGTCATTTTTTATTTGAGAAGAACATAACACAAATTTTAAAAAAGGGTATACCCTGTGTTTACCATTTATAAAGAAAATGTTGACTACGCTGAAATAAATTCAGTGATTCTCCTTCATCAGATGACGAAGATGAATCTAATAACTGATTTATTTCAATTTGCCACATTTAAATTTTTTTTTTTTCAAAAAAAATGTAAATATTAAAAAAAGGTGTTGCCAGATAGCTAATTTTTCAACTTAATTTTTTAGAGCTTTTTTTATAATCAAACCAAAAAATGTTTTAACACTGTTCTAACATTAAAAGCAATTTTTCATATTACTGACCATGTTAATAATGTAATGTTTCCTTAAGGTTACTCAACAAAACAATGAAAAAATTAACTTCAAATTGGATAACAATACCAGCCAACTCCTTTTAAATTTCATATGGTAGCCCTATAAATAAACAAAAGTCACCTGCTTTACAGGGCATTATCAGCACTCTCGATTTATTCAGGGCGTAAGTGCGAATTATTTACAGTAAAACATACACTTTTAGAGGGCGATACATTTTTAAGAAACAAATGCAAAATTGCATTTTGCCGTAATAAAATGCACATTTTTTTGGTAGAAAAGAAAACACCATAAGTGTCACCTAAGCGACTATTACTATTTTTCGCGTCACATATTTTCTAAAGAGAATAGATTTTATAAAAGTTTTCTTTATGCTTTGTCTTTTTCTGAACTATTATTATTAATAGTAATAAAGGTGTTTTTATAAATTTAAGTTCAATAATTTGCAGTAGGTCTGGTCAAGCGTGATTGTGGTAATTTGTTTAATAAGAGTTTTTACAGCGTTTTAATACTCTATAAGACGTTCATCCTACTCGTGATTCTTTATGACGTAGAGGCATGGCCCTCTTAAACACTGATGCAGCAGCCTTGAGAGTATTCGATTCCGCATCCGATTCAACAGTGGACTGTATGGGCTCCTCAACGTCATAGACATTGAGCAGCGTATTAATATTTAGCGGCTGCGCTGGCTCGGCCATGTCGTTCGAATGGTGGAGGATGCTCCGGCGAAACGGGTATTTGATGCGGGGATCTGCGGAAGTCGGCGAAGAGGATGACCTAGTATCCATTGGAAGGACCAAATCGAGGAAGCCCTGTCATCGATTGGTGTGACCAACTGGCGTAGGCGCCTAGAAGAATGTGTTGGGGCAGGCCGAAATTCGTTAATCGGGTTGTTATGGCCAATTAAGTAAGTAAGTTTTATAGTGTTTCTCAAAACAAAGTTAGTATTTAATCGATTATTTAAGAAGTAACCTAAAAGTATAGAGGCTCAGCGCTTATCTAAAGCAAATTTTTAAAAGTGTTAATAACTTTCTTTTTTTAATATAACAATAACTATTTTAAAAATTAAAAAAAATTATTTCATATTTCTCATTATAAAACAAATATGTCGTAGGAAATAAGATGTTTGCCATTGTAAATATTTAGAGTTTTACAATACAGTGGCAGACGAACTAGAGTAAGACGTCTTTTGCACGTTGAAATTTGTTTCGAAAGAGATGACTCGTAGTTAGTCAACGGTTTTAATATAAAGCTCCCTTATTTAAAATATCATTAGTCTTTGTTGATTTTGTGTTTGAAATCAAAACATTAGCAAAAGAAAAATTTTAGCGCCAAACAATGAATTAAAAAGGGTTGAAAAAATAAAAATAAAAAATATTAAAAAGAATATAATTTAAATAAGGTAAATATATTAAAAAATAATATGTAACACATAAATATATAATATATTATAATGTAATAACAAATATAATATTCATGTCTTGTGTTTGAACCTAAATCACAATGTCAAACAAAGTTACAACTGTTAAAAACAGCAGAACGACGCGATAAAAGAAAACGAAATTTCTGAAACAAATTTTTACGTCCAAAAGCGAAAGAAATTTTAAAAGACAATACAAAAAAGTTTCTCATATTTGTTTCGAAAGAAATTTCAACGTGCAAAAGGCGTCTTAGTATTTTAAAGTGTAACAAACATCACTATCTACGGTGGTCGAGAGTTTCTTTATTTGGCTCTATAAATTTTATGAAGACAATCAAATCAGTCCCCAAGAGAAAAAATGAAATATTTGCAAATTTTTTATAAATTTCATATACTATATACGGATGTAGATTATCTAACTATTAGAAGGATATTGTTTCCGATAGTTTTCAAAGTGTGTTTCGAAAATAAATATGTTAAGATATTTTATTATTATTTACAGCTTTTTGTTCCTTAAAGGAATAAAGAAATGTAAAAAATCAACTACGCACGTTCTTGATATTTTTCACTCAAATTTTTTCAATAAACAGGTGGTTGGTCAACCGGATGACAGCATTTCTTAGGATGACAGCAGGGCCATTTGTAATTAGCAACAAAAACCGACCTCTGTCGTCATGTATAAATTTCAAAATTTTTGATGGATCTTGATTGTTTATCGAAAATTATACCAATTTGAGGAGTTTGAGAAGTTAGCTTATATTTCCGTTTTTTGCAAATATTATTATTTCTCTTTGCGGAAACATTGGCCAATTTCTAGTGGTCGCTCAAAGGTGAAATTGATTCATTATGTGATAAACAATCAAGATCTATCAAAAATTCTGAAAATTTTTAAACTAAAAGTTCATTTGATGAAATGGCATACAATATAAAAAATATAACACAACTGTTAGAGATATTTAAATAATAACTACGCTAACTTTTATACAATTTCATCAAATGATGAGTCAATCTCTTCATAAGAGAACAGACTTTAAGAATATTATCACTTATCCTATATTTTTTTTAATAAAGTTTGCTACTATGAATAGACAAACTTGAAAGAATATAAAAAAATCTGAATTTTCCAAGTTTACCTCATCATATTAAGTCGAATAATAGATATATGTAAACCGTTTTAAAGGTCCATCTCTCCCCTTTCCAACAAGATTTAAATTTTGTAAATCGGGTCAGAAATGTTTGAGTAATCCAGAAAAAAAACAGGTTTTGTCAAACAAAACAATTTTGGAGGATTTGAGAAATATAAAAAAAAATTGTTTTTGAGTTCTACTCAACTAACCGAATAACGTGAACTATGTAGTTACTCAGGTGTATTTTTACTGTCGCACCGTGGTCATTGTAATTATAAAAAAATAATACATAATCGGAATTAGTTTCCTATAGAGAATTGGGCACACGAATAATGCTGTGAGTCACTGTATATGCGAACAGATATTCAAATAAATGTTCGATCATTTTTTACGACTATAATGTGAAACATTAAAAGGCAATTTAATGGAAGCGCATAAGAATAAAAAAAAATACATAACCAGGAATCAAAATATTAAATTTTATATGCACATATTAATTTCATAAAATTTTTTTTCCACAATACCATGTGATAATGCTTGCTAACTATTTCAGAACCGCAACCACAATCAACCACGATCATTTAAATTAGGGTTTCACCTGCATATTAAAAATTTTGGGTTGAAAATTAAGTATCATTTAGGTTTGGTAGCAGCAAAGAGTAGAGGTATGTATTGATACTAATCTTTGTGAAGTGACTTACTTATTTATTTATTTCATTATAAAAAGTTTTATTAAGCGATGACTATTTTTAAATTTAAATGAAACGAAATGAGTTAGATATGACTGAAATTTTTTATATGTTTGAAAGACCTATTGGTGTCAATATGTGTGGATTATAACATCGGTCAAATATACATCCCGGCTTCTCTTTGTAGAGCTCATCCGAAATGTTCAATTCTCCTTGACTCTGTCTTAATCGCACAGTAAACCTCACAAGAATAAGTCGAACTGTTTCAAATCGTTAGATCTCGGTGGTCACTTCACATCAATTGCATGCAAATAACTCCTTCTGAATATCTTATATAGCACAAGCTCTGAGTAATCCTCATTTCGCTTCTTCTGTTCAACATCCAATTCAGACCAATAGAAGTTGGTGAACATCGATAGTCTAGTTAACGTTGTTCTCAAAGAAATATGGACTGATAAGACTGCCAGCCCAAAACCCACACCAAATAGTGATTTTTTCAGGATGCTTTGGACATTTTTACATACATCTCATGTGTATTGGCATCGTCTCGAATTATATAATTTTATTTGTTTACGGTCCTATTCACTAAGAAATGAGCGAATTCGCTGGAGATAATTTTGAGAAATTTGCCAACTGCTGCAGAGCCCATTCATTCATGGTTGTCCATGATGATGATGATGACAAAACAGACTGAATAAATGACAGATATGTATACGTATGTAGCTTCAAGAAGGTGGCCATTATCTATTGTCGAAGTTTTAAAAAGCCAAGGTTTAAATATCTAAAATATAAAATTCTCTTGCCACGGTGTTAGTTGTTAAACTCCTCCGAAATGGATCAACCGATTTTCATGAAATTTGGTTTGGACAACTCGATATGGTTTGGACAACATCTATTTTTCATATCCCTAAATGTTAAGAGTGGCGTGGCAAATGGTTAAATTGAATATTTGGGTATATATTGATCGTAGACAAATAAAATTTGGTGGGTAAAGTCGATATCGACAATCCCACCAAAAATGGGCGTGACACCCCTTCCCCTATAACTCTTAAACTACTGAACTGATTTTAACCATACTTTTTTTGTTCGAAAGCTAATCAGGTTTAGATGGTTTAAAAAATAACTCCATATACCAAAAAGTAGGTGTGGTCGTGGCTATCCTCCCCCTTTAAGAGATACCTGTAAGTCGGTATAGGAAAAAGTAGGTGTGGCAAACCTTTAAAATTGAATATTTAGGGACATGTGATCGTAGACGAATGCAATTTGGTGGGTAAGTTCGTAGAGTCGATATCGACAAACTCACTAAATATGGGCATGGCAACTCTTCCCCTTTAAGAGATACCTATAAGTCGGCTAATTCGATGGTTTATAACTACATATCTACATACTTATATAACATGTATGTCTGTTAGTTTTTGTTTTGCAGCGAGTTACAATAACTTCAAATTTATCAGCATATTACATTAAATATATAATGGACCTGTTTAGAGCAATAAAAAAATCAATTTTGGACGTGACAAAGTTCGACGGGTCAGCTAGTATTATTATAATGTATAGAAGAGATTTTATTTGAATAAAATTCTATTTCTTTTCATTGCTTTAAGTACGTATGCTGCTCTCCGTGAAAATGTATTTGTTTCCTGTATTGGGGAAGAACGGAACTTCGTCTATAAAACTTAGATATTTAAGAAACAAATTCCAAGAAAACCTTTAAAAGATTCTAACCGACCTATAGTCAGCAGTGGTATTATTATTGTTTCAAATATTTTATTTTATTTATATTTAATTATTAATTCATTTATTTATTTATTAACTTTTTTCAGAATTATTATTCGTATGTAGATCGTTCTTCCTGCAAAGATCTTTCCGACCAGTTACAATGTAAATGGATTTAAATATAACATCCTTAAGCAGTAATCCTTTTTTTCCGCTCTACCACAACATATTTTATTAGTTCCAACTATTGTTAAAAATATGTTGGTTCTCGAATGTGAAATATTGGTCGCTATTAATTGTACGTTGACCTAAAAATTGGTAAACAAGAAAGCAGTAGATAGCGGTTGCGTTTGTTGCTGATCAAGTTTTTGCTTCGATTCGTCGATATAAGCTAGATATGAAAGAATTAGCCGAGTCTTTGAGTCGAATTTTATCTATGAACTTCATTACAGTTAAAGAAGTGATTTGAACCGAGTCCAAAGAAGACGAAAATAGTTTAACTTACAAAGTCATCAGATAATATACAGTGTGTGACATAAATGTGTGAATGAATTTTTAAATATCTATCTTTTTAATTTTTGGCTTAACTGTCATTCATATGGTAACTATTGTTTACTCAATGTAAAGATTAACTCTTGTGAAATATGGCAATAACAAAAATTCTCATATAGAGTAACGGTACTTTGATACCACGAGATCAAACTGTTAAAAACTTATTTACATTATTTTGACTCGCTGGAAAAAGGTTAAGAGATAACACGTTTTTTAAAAAATATTAATTTAAACAATTTCGTTGATGAAAGTATGTTAATGCGTTTTAAGCATTAAATAAGATCATATTTTTAACCATAAACCTAATTATTTATTATTTCACAAGGCCTTTTTAATCATGAAGAAGATTAGCAACGAAGTCGAAAAATGTGTCGTAGATGAGTTAAAGAATTTAAAACTGTAGGAAATATAGAAAAGAGGAGCGGTTTAACTTTTCCAGCACCACGTTTGGGATGCAATTCAATCCTTTTGCTAAGGTATAGACGCACGGTACAAGCATCAAGAGAAGCTAATGGTCCTCGTGAAGTGCAGCAAAAGTTATCTTCATGCTACCAAATTGAAATATCGAAGTGAACAGCTCTTAGAGAAATAAATGAAAGAAAAAGGGTTAAAAACCCACGTTTAACCGAAAGACACGAATCACTTAAGTTAGCATTTGCAAAAAAAAATATCAAAACGGAACTATGGATGACTGGGGAAAAGTAATATGGATAGATGAGTCCAAAATTAATCTTTTTGGTCCCGATGGGCCTAAATATGTTTGTAGGGAGCCAAATGCACCTTTTGACGGACCGCGATGTTATATCAACTATGAAATTTGGTGATGGAATATTTGCTTTCTTGGAGATGTTTTTGTGTGCAAGGAGTAGGAAAACTTCATAAAATAGTTGGATGCCGAAATGTATATAGACATTATAAAGTCATCGTATATGCTTGGTGTCGAATTATTGAAACCTCTGTCATGAAACAAGATAACGACCTTAAGCACAAGGCTAAAAAAAACCCTTGAGTTTTTCGAAACTGCCAAAATTTCTTTATTGGACTGGCCTCCACAGTCAGCGGATTTAAATCCGATTGAAAATTTATGGGGAATACTTAAACGTCGGGTTTATAACTACCACCACGGCTTTAAAAGTACAACTGAGTAGGAATGACGCTAGAAAATTCTATCAAAAGGTTAAGCGTCTCACCGAGGGGTATAAGCCCGGAGCGTCTTCCTGCAAGGATGAGAATGGAAACCTGGTTACAGATCCGTAGGGGGTGCTGAGGTTGTAAAGAAAACACTTCTCTACTCTGCTGCAAGGCGATGACGACATCAATACCGCTTCTAAAGATGATGTTCCGAACCCTATCGATGATAACGGCGTGGAGATCCTGCCGCATAGCCATGAAGAGGTTAAAGTCGCTATTATGCGTCTTAATAACAACGAAGCGGCTGGTCCTGATGGCCTCCCAGCTGAATTGTTTTACACCGAATATAATGAGTTGGTAGGGCGCATGCACCAGCTTATCTACAAAATATGGCTAGAGGAAAGTATGCCCAACGATTGGAACCTCAGTGTCCTCTGTCCTGCCCTAAAAAAAGGAGACCCTACGATATGCGCCAACTACAGGGGTATAAGCCTTCTCCCTATCGCATATAAGGTTCTTACAGGCGTATTGTGTTAACGATTGAAGTCACTCGTCAAAACACTGATTGGACCTTATCAGTGCGGTTTCAGACATGGCAAGTCCACCATCGACCAGATCTTCACACTACGTCAAATCCTGGAAAAGACCCACGAAAATCAAGTCGACACACACCATCTTTTTGTCGACTATAAAGCTGCTTTCGATAGCCCCATAAGGGATCGTGTTCTTGCCGCAATGTCGGACCCTGGTATACTTGCGAAGCTGATAAAACTATGCAGAATGACGTTGAGCAATTACTGCAGCTCCGTCAAGGAGGTATCAGACAAGGCGATCCCCTATCATGCGACCTCTTCAACTTCGTCATGGAGAGTATTCTGCGAAAGGCGGGAGTGCATCGCAATGGCACTATTTTTCAAAAAAGTGTCCAGTTACTTGCGTACGCTGACGACATCGACATAATAGGGCGTACCAACCGAGATGTCACTGCTACCTTTAGTGCTATTGAACGCGAGTCTAAGAAGGTGCGTCTGACAGTAAATGAGGGCAAAACAAAGTATATGTATGCGACGTATTGATTCTCAAACTACGGCCTATAACTATACTTTTGATACGGTCAAGGAATTCATTTATCTCCGCCGTTACCACCGAAAATGATGTCAGTTTGGAGATCCAGCGCAGGATTACTCTTGCCAACAGGTGCCACTATGGTCTCAATAGGCAATCTCACGTAAGACGAAACTAATACTCCACAAGACGTTCATCCTACCCGTGCTTCTTTATGGCACAGAAGCATGGACCCTATTAAGAACTGATGCAGCTGCCTTGAGAGTATTCGAGGAGAAAGTCCTACGTAAGATCTTCGGTCCAGTGCGAGTTGGCGATGATTTCCGAATCCGATCTATCAGTGAGCTGTATGAGCTCCTCAACGACATAGACGTTGTGCAGCGTACTAATATCCAGCGGCTGCGCTGGCTCGGCCATGTCGTTCGAATGGAGAAGGATGCTAAGGGGAGAGAGGTATTTGAAAGTCGGCGAAAAGGACGACCTTGTATCCGATTTGGAAGGATCAAATCGAAGACGCTCTGTCATCGATTAACGCATTACGCCAGATTTAGCTCCAGTTTATCGACACCTTATATATACTATATTTGTTTATATAAGATATATTGCTATATTCAAAAATGAAAAACTGTGAAACGAATTTTATTTTCAATATGATGCCTTAGCCCCTACTCATAAATTGTACTATATTTGAAATACTCAAATTATTTTACGGTCAGGAGGGAACAGGCTGCGTCGAACGACTGTTGGATTATTTTGTTATGATTACTGTTTCATTTTGGTGATCACGTTTAAATAAATCACGTAAATTTAATCAAATGTAATAGATGAGCATTTTTGGCGGGAATCAATCTCTCAATCTACTCACTTTCATATTAGAACACTATCCAGTAGAAAACCCAAACACTCAACATTATTGCACATGTTTTCTTTGTAAAATCAGCTAATTTTGTTATCGCTTTCGCTTTTTTCATTACTACAAGCAGCCAATATGGTAGAAGTGGACGTTAAGCTAAATGGAGGATCATTCCACCGGTAACTTTTAAAGTTAAGTTTATGTTTGAACTTGCCATATTGTTTTCAATATGGGAACTTTACAGTTCTCTTTAGCTAAAGATACCCAAGTTTAACGGCAATTTGTAATAATGGCCCTCAGAGTATCAATTTATTTGTTTTATAAAAATAAAAAATTGTTAAAAAGTTTTTATATTACGCAGCATAATTTCCAACGGAATTAATAACTTTAACCTGAACACAAATTTTAATAATTTTTTTTTTTAATACTTTATTAGACGTTTCTGTTGATCATTGAAACCCCTACCTTCCACATTGTGTATGTGGCGTAAAATCACACCTCCTCAACATCTTCATCATCGACTGAATGATTTTATGCGTTTCTTGTTTCATTTGTTTTTCTCATTTTATTTTCTCCTTATATTTGCTGCATTATATCTTGTATGCATTTGCACGTAATTGCTTGATTTACCACAAACAAATGCGTTTAAATTTGCGGTTGTGACCAATAACTCAGCCAATTATTTAATTTCCATACGTTTGTGCATACATATATGATATGTGTTACACACGAATACAGTTTCGATATAAACTGGATGTTTTGACTTTGATTATTTATTTACAATTTATTTTGTTTTTTTAAGAAATTCTGTAAAAAATCATTTTTTTTTCCTAATTGAGAATGGAATAATTTCTAATGCAAACATACTAAATTGGTCATGACAGCCCTCCTGTGAGGATTATAACCTAGTTTCTCACACCACTTATATTGCGTTCGTTAAATTTTTTTCGACATGAGTACCAGGACCTACAGTATAAAGTTGACTCCGAACGACAAATTTCTGGGAAGCTCTTCATTGCAATTTTATTTGCTTTCAGAGCTTTTGTTAGACATCTGCTGAGAGGTAGTCGCCGTTGAAATATTTTTTTTTATATTTCGTTTTGATGACTGATCTGGGATACGAACCCGTGCGAGCACGTCTACTAGAGTACAGCGAATACATGTATTTGTTATACAGTGAACTCGCGAAAACGTGAACACTCGAAAATGTGAACGTCTCAGAAATTGGGAAATCCCCGAACTACAGTTTATCTGTTTGTTTACTTATATTTGAACTTATTTTTCATTGCTATCCTTTATGTATGCTGATGTTAAAAGCCAAAGGTTCAGAAATTCGCGATCAAATTAAAGAAAATGATCATAGTTTTAACACCAGTGACGGATGGCTTCAAAAATTTAAATAAAGGTTTGTTTTCCTAAAATTTCCTGAGAAAAGCTTTCCGCGCAGCCGCAACTTGTTGTCCCATTTAAGGAAAAGTTAAAAGATGTAGACACAACGATTAACTTTCATGGCCTCTTCAAATGCGTCGTGAACTCACAAACTTAATGTACTGATAATTGGGATATCTAAATTCACGAAGTTTCAAAAACTTTACTTGTCCAGTGAATTACAAATTGTTCAAGTTAGAATGGATGTTAGGTTAGGTTAGAGGACGTGTACTTGTCAATTCTGACAAGTACAGGACCCGGTGATCGAATTGACCCATTGTACAACGTCCTAGCTTCTCACACGGGATCTACAGTTTAAAGTCGACTCCGAACGATATATTTTTTGAGAAACACTTCATGGCAATTTTTACTCTCAGAGTTTTTGCCAGAAATCTGCTGAGAGGAAGTCGCCGAAAAAGTATTTTCATATTTTCGTTTTTATGTCTGAAGTGGGATTCGAACTCGGGGCTTTCGACTAATAAGCTAACACACTGCCGACTAGACCACGGCGACATGTAAAATTTAGTCCAAAAATTCGTCCACGTTATCGCGAGTTCACTGTACATACATATATTTATTTATATTACGTCAATAGATAAATTTTACTGACTACATATGAATGTATATCCAATACATACAATGGGGGCACAAATGAGTACAAATGAGTACATGTGCGTGCTTTGGACGCTTTGAATATTAAATAAAACTAAGGGCCATTATTAACTTACCTTTAACAAAAGGGAGGATTTTAACGGAGAGATAAATTGTTTTTCATTATTACGAGTACCCAATAAGATAGAAGTGAGCGTTAAGCTAAAGGGACGATCATCCTACCTTTAACATTTAAAGGTCACTTTCTGTTTAAACTTACTATATCATATACTATTTTCGATGTGGCAATTTCAAATTTAAACAAAATTAGCATATACAACAACCAAAACGAAGTTTTCCTTTTGCACTGCGTTAAAAAAAACTTGTTTAATTAAGCAGTTTTATCGAATTTGCTCCGGCACTGCCATGTTTTTGAAAAAGTTAATTTTGTTTTATCGGTAAGTTGTAATAACCAAAATAAGTTAAAGGTAACTTTGCTGTTCACTTTAGCTAAACGTACCTTTAACTATCGCCAACTTTAAAGGTAAGTTGTAATAATGGCCCTAAAAGTAATAAAGTAAACTTCAAAATTTTATTGTCATTTATTTAGCGTCGAGTGATTAACAAAATAATATTTAAATTTAAAACAGAAAGCATTAAACTCTAAGAATAAAATAAACAAGGCAAAGACAACTCGCATGTACTCAATTTTGCACTTGTGGTTTTTATGATATGTTTGCAGAAACGAAACGAACGATAGTTATTTTTTTCATGTTTTTGCACTATTTTGACTTTTTTAAGAAAATATTTGTGTAATATTAATTACTTAATATCGTTGAGCGAATATTTTTTGCAACTTATAGAACAAAAATGAAGAAACTATCGAAATCAACTGAAAATATTATTGTAGCTTTGACTGGAGGTGGCTATTCTATCAGAGAAATTTCTAAAAAATTCAGTAGTCATCAGAGTCCAAAAACGTTATTCTGTTGTTCTCAACCCTGTAGTCAGAAGCCGTAAAAATCTACTAACTAATGCAGATGCTGTCTAATAGTAATAAAAATGAAAAGGAACACATTTTTAACATCAAAATGAGCCACTTTGGCAATCGGGAAAACTGTTAGTCTATGGACGGCAACTAGGGCTCTTAAACATATTGACTATACCTCAGCAGTCAAAAAGAAAAAAACCTGCAATTTCGGCTCAAAATGTAAAAGCGCTTTAAAAATTTGCCAGAGAACACAGAGATTGGACAATGATGATTGATTTAACGATGCTCTTCGCACAGGGCGAAATACAATGCGTCTACCAACGCCCCCATATGTAACAGACTGTTACACCTGAGTACCAATTCGATGCCATGTATTTGGACATAACTTCCCCCTAACAGAATTTGGATAGTGGATGAGTGGAAACCTGTGATCTGGTCTAACGAATCAGAATTCAATCGCTTTTAGTTTGATGGTAAGCAATATTGCTGGCGCCGCCATGGGGAAAGAATTGAAAGACACCATGTTAAGGAAACGCGGTGAAGGATATGTTATGGTATGGGGTTGCTTTGCCACCATGTTGCTTCGGTATAAATAAGATTATTTGAGAATTTTACAGATCCATCTTCCCGATTTTGTGGACAAGAGCGTCTATTCGCCGCAAGGAGCAGGATGGTGAACCCAAACACACCTCCAAAATCGTTAAAGAACGGCTTAGTAAGCAAAATTTTAAATTAGTGCAGAGGCCAGCACAAAGTCCCAGCCTCAAACCAACTGAGAATTTGTGGTCAATCGTGAAGAGACGGTTGGGACAGTACTGGTCGGCCCCAACCAATTTAGATGAGCTTTGGCAACGAATTCATCAGGAAAAGACAATTATTTCGAAATAAAATTATATAGAATTTGGTGGAGAGTATGCCAAGTCATATAACACAAGGGTCTTTGAACTAAATATTAAAAATACGTGTATGTCATAAAATTTTGGAATGGTGCATAATTGGGTACATCCGAGTTATTTTGCTCTTGATTGTTTTTTCTTAGGATTTGATAATTTTAGTTTTAAATTTTATATTATTTTGTTAAGCACTAAATACTAAATAAAAAACAAAACAATTTTGAATTTCTTTATCACTTTTATTTATTAAAATTGTTCAAAATACAAACAAGTACTTATTTGTGCTCCCCACTGTATATACAATAACAATTCAACAAGAACTTTAATTAACAATTTATGAATATGGTTAGGGTTTCTTTTTTAAGCATCTTTATCCTCTGAGAAATCCACTACTTGGTAGCATTCATTAAATGTTTTACAGGCTCGTCTAAAGCAATGATTATTTTCATAGTCTGATCTGTTGGACTTCAGTGATAGCAGTACAAAATTACGTGTAGGTCGTACAGGAACACTGAATTTTCGTCGTTGGAGCAGGAACTCTGAATCAATATCTTCTCGTATTAATTCCAGAACAAAAAGGGTAATTATCAGGGAACGACGACTTTTAAGAGCTGGCAGTTTAATTAAAGCTAGTCTATTCCAATATGGCGGTAATTCATAGGAGTGCCAACCCAGACCCTAGACCTCGTTAAATTAAAAACTGTTTTTGCATTGACTCATTGCTATTTATATGAATTGCATAACAATGGTCCCATATGATCGATCAAACCATAGTCCAGGATAGGACGGAAGAGAGATGTGCACTTAAGCATTCTACAGCAGAAACACGAAAGCCCATAAGTGATAATTTGTGCAATAAAAGCTTATGATTATACGTCACATCAGCCTGCATTTTATTTGAAAATCCTTCATCCTGACAATTGTGGTGAGTTCTAAGACATTAGTTGTTAATGATTGAAATTTACGAAAGTCGTGTTGACATGGCGATAGAAGAGGTGAAATTTGGTGATGTAATCGTAAGTGCACAAATGTTATACAGTTATCCCTCCTACAACACGGTCGATAGGTTCCTATAATATGACGTGTTAAGTGAAACCGTGCAACTAGAAGCTGGTACAAAAACAGGGGTTAATTTCCAAAAAAGATATTTTAATGTCACAGAAGCAACTTTATTTCTGAAAAAAAAATCGGCATAAATATTGGATATGAATGTATATTATGAATTTAGTTTAGTAATCTTGCTTTATTTCAATGTCCGTCTTTTTGTGTCAAATTATTAACTTCATTATCATCATCAGAGCTAGTATCGATTTAATTTACTTGGGGTACGATTGCGGTTTCTACAAAATCTGCTTCCTCAACTTCTTGTTTCACTAATAAGCTTTGCACATCTTCAATAGCCATATCCACAAATCCTCCGATCGACCTAGCAAGTTCTAATATGTCACCAAATTCCTTTGCTCCTGATTCATACACGTTTTCTACCTCAACTACTGGTGCCCATATCTTCGATTTTCCAACATCGATTAATTGATGTAATTTTCAATTATTTCAGCGTTAAGGAAGGATATGATATCGATGCTGTCTTCAATTGAAAATTGCTTCCAAGGTTCCTTTACATCTGTTATGTCTTAAATCCATTGTAATGATTTTCTTATGTAATAAGTTTTAAAAAAAAATTGTGCTGTAGAAGTAGAGTGTAACACTGTTGCCAGATAAATTTGGTATAAAATCGTCAAAACTAGATGAAAAAATCGGCAAAATCGGCAAAATATTTTCGAAATCGTCAAAAAATCGGAAAAATAAAAATATCTTTCAAACTTTTTAAAAATTTGATCGCAAAGTTCAATATAAAAATTTATGCAATTATTTACAATTTTATTCATTCCGTTTTTATTCAATTTTGTAATTAAATTTTTGAGCATACAGTATGTAAACCTAGGGACCGAAAATAACTGTTATTTTTGAATTTTTGATTAAAAAAAACCAACCGCAAGGAAATGTCGGAGAACAGAACCAATTTTTATCAAATGGGATGCTTTTTAAAAACCTGATTTTTATTTTTTAGAATAAAAATAAGAATTATTTTTTGATTTTTATTTTTTCGAGCAGAAATGAATCAATCATGAATTAAAATAAAATTGACTTTTATTTCTGGTCAAAAAAATAAAAGCCAAAAAATAATTCTTATTTTGTGACTTTTTAAAAAATAATTCTTATTTTGTGACTTTTACGATAAAAGTTATAACAGTTACTGTCCCTGTGTATACCAATCTAAAAAATTATTCGTAATTAATTAATAATCAATATCTAAAAAATTTATTTTATTTTTGTAATCAATTATATTTAATTCACATTTTAGTAGATTTTTTAACACATTATATGAAAACAGTGGTGGAAACATAGTTTTAATTAAATCGGAATTTTGAGAGCAAAAATCGGCAAATCGCACTTTGTCATTTTTAAAGTAAAAAATCGGCAAATCTGGCAACAGTAACAGTGTTATAAGAGATTTTTGGAAAATTTTTAATCATGTTAGAGTGAAATCAAATCGTTACCGTGTTGTAAGAGGGATGCCTGTAGTTGAATATAGTATGTAACAAAAGTAAGTATACATATGGAAGTAAGTTTTCAAATATTAATATTTGTTTGGTATCCTTTTGTTTTTATTATAGCACTAGCTAATACCCGCTGTGCTTCTCTACCTCTATCGAAATTAAATATATAATAATAAAAAACTTTATTTATTTAGTAATTAAATTATGCAATTTTTTTTAAAGGTTTATTCTAATTGAATTTTATGACAATATTATTATTATTTCATTTAAAATCTAAAATAATACATTAATGAGCTATTTATTTCTTACATAGTAAAATTTTAAATATATTTTTTTCTTAAATAAATAAGTCTTATTCTAATGCCTTGGGAAACACAATATTTTTTGCTTTTCCCTCTGGTGCGCATTCATATAAATCTGCGGGTTTTCTTATTCCTATATTTATTTCATTATATTTTAGCCCATACGGAAGGGTCGCCGTAGTCTAACAGGTAGTTTATTGGCTTATTGGATGTAAAGCCCGGGTTCGTATCGCAGATCAGGCATCAAAACGAAATATGAAAAAAATATGTCTTTGGCGACTTCCTCTCAGTAGATTTCAGCAAAAACTGTGAGAGTAAATAACATTGCCATTGTTTAACGTTGCTTTAGATATTCGTACATAATTTGAGCAGTGTAACTGCTCTGGTCTTCTAGATATGCAGATTTTATAATTTACTTTATATGGGAGGAGTCACGCCCGCTTTTGCTAGATCGCCTATTTTTGTCCAAAATATTTATATTTAAACAAAAGTTACTTGTACAAAAATGGGGGACTCTAGCTGTTACAGTTTTTCAGATATACTTTATGTGGGAGGTGCCACACCCGCCCATTTTTGTCCAAAATATTTATATTGAAACTGTAGTTACTTGTACAAAATTTGAGGTATCTTTCTGTTATAGTTTTTCCAATATACCCATTTTATTATCTTACAATAAAATAACATGTGATCTGATAGGCTTGAATGAATTTTGTTGTCAACATACGCTGCCGTTGACAAACACTTCTCGCAATCAATATTTCTTGTAAATACCTCCTCATGTATTAGTATTTCCTTGGACAGTTGTCAATTGTATTATTTGATTATATAGGGCTTTTACATTCTTCGATGGCATCAAATAACTTTTTAGCAATGGAAGTAGTGTTTTCCTTATCTGAGATGCTATTATCGAAGTCAAGTGATAAGATTTTTTTTAAGGACCTTTTGTAGGGTCAAAATACATATGAATTCACAATCGCTAAAATCCCGGGACAAGTTTTTAAAAAACACGGGATTAAAGATTTGTGAATCCCGAAAATCCCGGGATTTCCCCGATTGGCTTCCCTAATAGGTAGCGTGTCGGCTTATTAGGCGTAAAGCCCGGGTTCATATCCCAAGTCAGGCATCAAAATGAAATATGAAAAAAAAAATTTCTTCGGCGATTTCCTATTAGCAGATTTCTGGCAAAAACTCAGGAAGTAAATAAATCTACGTGAAAAAGTAGTTTCTCAAAAATCTGTCGTTCATGAGTAGTGTGAGAAGGTTGGCCGTAATCCTGACTGGAGGGTTGTAATGACCAATAATGTATGTACACATGTGGTCATTAAAATAGGCACAACTTAAAATTTTTCTTACAAATTTGTTTTAAAATTTTTTCCGTTTGCGTGTTTAACTGTTTTTTTTTTTTCTTTTTTTTGTGTAACGTTTCTTTTCCCTTGGTATTCTGCCATTTTTTGACACCTTTTGGCCCACACCATGTCTTGTGATTTTATGCAAAGTGTTTCCTCTTCTTGAATTTTTTTTACTTAGCAATGGAACTTTGCGAGCTATTCTTCCTGGAAGTTTAATGTCACATTGACGATGCGGCGGAGTTCTTATCGATATTTGATTATCTATTTCAGCGGCGGTCGCTTCGAAGACTTCGAAAGATCTCGCTTAGCTAGCATCGCGTTTTTCTCATTGCACCACGAATTTTTACGACTTTTTGAGGCTTGAGGACATTAAAAATGAAATTTTTATATCGCCCGAGCACATCAGCTAAAAATTTATACGAATTGTTCTCGAAGCTTTTGAATGAGCTTTTTCACCTCCAGTGAACAATGTTGCGCTCAAGTCATCTATTGATAATACTAATATAAAATGAAAGTCTAGTTACCTCAATATTGAATTTATTTTTAATAAAAAAAACCTTAAAATATTAATTTTATGACAAAATTTGCAAAAATCTCCACGCGTCCCTATTTAAATGGCCAGAAATTTTTCTTTGTATTTTAAAAAACCTTTCATAAAAAATATCAAACACATTGAAAGTTAACAGAATTTGTTATCTCAAAAGGAAACAGTATTCAGAATTAAAAAAACATAATTTTATTACAAAATATTACGATTGGCAAAAAAAGAAAGACAAGAAATTCGCGTTAGTTAAAGGTCGTCCCTATTTTAATGGCCGTATGTGTATAAACATATGTTAAGAAAATTTTTTAAAGAATTGTAAATTAAAAAATCTTATTTCTCACGTTCATTGCAACTGTTTTTATTATGCTCTTATGAATACACTGCAGTTTCCTCAAGTACAATACGATAGATTTCATTATCTCCTTAAAGGAATTTTATTTCATGAAAAGATAGATAAGAGTGCTACGCCGAGTTACGTCAGTTAATATATGTGTAAACAAAAAATATACATATTTATGACCCTAGCTGTCAAATGCTTTCTCAGGAAACACTTCATTACAAGATGTGTGTTGTACAAAGTAAATCCCTAAACAAAAACGAACGAACATATCCGGATATGTATTGCAAATAAAGTCGCTTGAATCGATTCTCATACAGATGTGATGTGATGTGTTGTAAGAAATAAATCTCTACTCTGATGCTTTATATCCATGATGTTTGCTCAGAATAATGAGTAAATTAATTTGTAATTGTCAAATACAACATACATAGTTAAGTATGTATAAGAAATAAAAAAAATGTTTAAACTTAATTTCCCTAAAAACCACACTTTCAAAACAAAAAAAAAAAAAAATTGAGGTTTAAGATTTTCTTTTTTACAAATTTGGTATGCAAAAAGCAAAAATTTCTATCGAATAATGGTACGTATAGTGTTAAATATCGATCTTGAAATAAAAGATTCGCATTTAAGATTTGTTAGTCGAGTTTGCTGGTTAATGCCGTCATCCTTTTCTAAACACATTATTTGTCTCTACTTTGAATTAGTTTGCTTACATTTGTTTGTTCATTCTTGTTGTATAAGCAGCATCTGCAGATGTGTGTACGCGCAATAGGTGGAAAAGAAGAACTTGTTTAACAAGCAAACAGACAAAACAAACAAAATATTATGGAAAAACAATATGTGTGAGCATTGCCCTCAACAAATGGCGCACCCACAACATGTCTGCCAATGGGCCATGTTGCTGATGACTTTATAACATGTTTTGTATGAAAGAAAGAGAGACCAAGCAGTTGTTTACACGCGGTGAAATTCTTACTCTTCTGTATGATTGTTCGTTCGTTCGTTAGATCAGTCATGTTCCACATTCCACATTCCAAAACATGCCAGCGCAAAACGAACAACCTGAGACCTTGAATAACTTCCTTTCAGCGAAAACGGAATATGCCGAACGAAAATACATACGAAATTACATGAAATCGTATTTTTGAGAATATTTTTTAATTAGAATATAAAAAAACTACTATTGAAATATGCGACCGTCAACAAGATGCGGCCGTCTACAAATCTTTTATTTTACTGGCTCACATTTTAATACATACAAATATGATCAAGCGCGTCATGGGACGGGTTGGTGTAAATTGTACAGATGGCCGTCTATGCAAGAACTCAACGTTCGTTTTCTATAAAAGTCTTCATTAAGACACGCTCGAATTACTGTAAGAAAGAGACAAAAATATTGAACAAGAAGAGATTCGCAACCCCATCGAACATAAACGAGTATAAACAGAAAAGGCAATAATAAAGACAATAGGCAGCAGCAATGCTGTTTGAGGGCTAACTTTGATATCTTAATAGAACTAATGAAACAAAAATTGCTTCTTTAATAGAGTCATATCTTAACGAATAAATAAAAACATAAACATTTTTTATGACTTAATTAAGACAGCATTTTACCAAAAAAAATATTAGTCACCGAAAGTGCTTATATTATTATATTTAGCATTTCATTTTTTATGCATATTTTGAATATTTTGAAACTTAACAATTAACTAACGATACGAAAACAGTATACCCAGTATTTAGTATTTAGATGCACAGATATCAAATGAATAGTAAATTATTTCTTTAAAATTAATTATTGCTAAATTATTCATTTATCGGATCACTACCTATCTACCTACCTACTATTTGAATGAACTTTAATTTTATACATGAGCGGCGAGACCTACAGTTTAAAGTAGACTCCGAACGACAGATTTTTTTTGCGAAGTTCTTCATGGCAATTTTATTACTTTCCAAGTTATTGCCAGAAATCTGCTGAGAGGCAGTCTCTCAAGAAATAATATTTTTCATATTTCATTTTTGTGATTGACCTGGAATACGAACCCGGACTTTACGTCTAATAAGCCGTCTGGACTAAGGCGACTTCTTGTTGCAATTGGCTTGAGTTCAATATCAAGATATTAGAATAAATTACGTTAAAAAAGTAAAATAGGTAACATGTGCAGTATATTGTCATTGGATAATAGTCTTTAAAGTTATTACCCGAGTGCCCTGGCCCATTAGTGGGCAGTGTGCTTGACTATTAGCATCAGAAGCTAGGTGTGTGAAACTAGGTCGAAATTCTGACTGAAGGGTTGTAATGACCAATTATGTATGCATAAAAAAAGATAGGACAACAGACCGTTACAGATAAATTATTACGAACAGTTTAATACAGAAGGCAGAGAATTTCTGACTTGGAATAACTAAAACTAGTCTAGTGGGTAGTGTGTTGGCTTATTAGACAAAAGGCCCGGGTTCGTATCCCAGGTCAGACATCAAAACGAAAAATATTTCTTCGGCGACTTCCTCTCAGCAGATTTCTGGCAAAGACTCTGAGAGTAAAAATTGCCATGAGAAGCTTCTCAAAAATCTGTCGTTCGGAGTCGACTTTAAACTGTAGGTCCCGCCACACATGTATAAAATTAACGCACACTACATAAGTGGTGTGAAAACCTAGGTCGTAATCCTGACTGAAGGGTTGTAATGGCCAATTATGTATGTAATAAATCGAAATACTTTTTGTATTTTTTTTATTTTTGATGTCTGGCCTGGGACTTGAACCCTGGCTTTACTTTTAATAAGCCAGCAGACTACCTACTTGACCACGGCGACCCCTAAATATCCAATTTATTCTAATGACCTGCCAACAAAGTTGAAGTTTTGCAATGTCCAAATGTACACAGATGACGTTCAGTTGTACATTAGTTGCATGTCGTCTGATATTACAAATTGTAAATTGTGATCTGCATAATGTGCTCCAACGGCCGTTCATTAATGGTCTTTGCCTCAATCCGAGGAAATCATAAGCTTTGATAATAGGCAAGGTAAACTATACGGCACAGGTTACACCATTACGGATTAATAATAATACTATTGAGACTGTACATAGTGCTGAGAATCTAGGAGTTATCTTTAATAACAGCCTTAACTGGTCCAACCATATAAATTGTATCCGTGGTAAAACGGTTGCCATGTGGCGAAGTCTTTGGTTAGCGCAATATTTTACTCCATTTAATATTCATATGTTGCTAGCGAAAACATATCTCATCCCCACTTTACTGTATGGATGTGAACTGTTTTCTTGTTGTGACTCGATAAGTAGGAACAGACTCAGGGCCACATATAACACTCGATATATTTATGGTCGTACAAGGTACAAGGTACGGTAGGATATCTGAGTTCTCAAATAAAACCTATAAAACATCTTTTGAGAATTTGTTGAAGTATCATACTCTGGTATACCTACATTAAATCATTATTTGTTTAATAGATTAGTTTTGTTCAAGATCTAATAGAGGCTTGAAAATTAATAGCGTCAGATACCATGAACGGATATCTGAGAGACACTTTTACATCAATGCAATTCGTCTCTGGAATGAACTCCCGAACAACATACAATTACTAAGCAATTGCTAAGTATTTCAAGACTGCAATTATTAAATTTTTGAATCAACAATATGTAATTAATCAATCAATATTTTTTAATATTCTTATAAATTTTTGTTTTTATTAATTTTTGTTATTTTAAGATTATTATTTTTGTAATGTCTTATATTTTGTTATGTCTATATCCTCTTAGGAGTACTATTAAATAAGATAATATCCTGTTGTACTGTATTTACGACTGAATGAATAAATAAATAAATAAGATGGGCTTGTAATATTGGAAATAAGAAATTAAATTTTTCTTTAATTAACAATAATAATAGTATGAGAATAAATAATTGTAATCGCCGTAGACTAGAAGGCAGTGTTTTTGTGGCAAAAACTCTGAGAGTAAATAAAAATTGGAAAAGTTTCCCACAAAAATCTGTCGTTCGGAGTCGTTGTGAGAAGCTAGGCCGTAATCCTGACTAAAGTTTTGTAATGGCCAAATTATGTATATATACATATGAATTAATAATTAAACTTTTGCCCAATAGGATGCCGAGATAAACAATTATATCCACGCTTATATACTTATGTATATGGGACTGATAGGACTACCGATGTGATTAAGAAATATTTTGAGGGTCTGCATTAGGGATGCCAAACGAAATCGATTTTTAAAAATCCCGGGATTTGGGATAATTCGGGATCCAAAAATCCCGAAAAATCACGGAAAATTAACAAAAATAAAAATTATTCATACATACTCGTATGCATTAGTTTTAAGAAAATTATTTGGATTCCAACAAAAAGATTAAAGCATCTAACATGTGATCTGATAGGCTTGAACATATATTGTTGTCAACATGCCCTGCCGTTGAAAAACACTTCTCGCAATCAACATTTATTGATAAAATAGTTCCAAGATAGCTGTATGCAGCTTGTAAATATTCACCTCTACCACCTCCTGATGTAAATAAATCTATTTCTTTTGACAGTTACCCGTTTAATTCGTTTTATATGGATTTTGCATTCTTCGATGCCATCAAATAATTTTTTATCATTGGAAGTAGGGTTTTCCTCATCTGAGATGCTATTGTTGAAGACAAGTGATTCAGAACCTTTCGTAGGGTCAAAATATATATGAATTCACAATCCCGAAATATCCCGGGACAAGTTTTTAAAAATTCCGGGATTCGGGATTTTGTGAATCTTGAAAATCCCGGGATTTCACGATTGGCATCCCTAGTCTCCATATACAAAGTCTCAAGCCACGCCATGATAATTGATGGATAATATAAAGCCGAACCTCTGCTAAAAACGTTAAAAACTCGATAAAAAAATGTTTGATATACATAAGTTTATATAGCTTTATATTATTATTTTTATTGTAAAGTAAAATAAAATAATTACGTACAGGTATCATTCGTATAAAGCGGTACTTCTACAATGCGTTTTCGATATAACGCGATTTAGAAAAAAAAACAAAAAACAGTTAAATTACAACGCGAAATTTCAACTTGTATAACGCGCCTAATTACTAGCGCCCTATTACGAAATCGAAAAGCTGTTAGAAAAAAAGCAAACAAAGGCTGAGAACTGATTTCACAATCGCACAATCACCGGAAGAACGTCCAACAAAAGGTTTTTTTTTATCAAATGGCGAAAACTCTTCCGATTAAATTTCTTCTGATGAAGTTATACGCTCACTATTTCGACGTAACACGATGTTCGAAGTAAGTGACACAGACTAGTGAATATTTATGTTTTCCGATTGTGATGTTATTTTTTTAATAAAGTATGAATATTGATTTTGAGCTGTAGACGTACATCCATCTTTAATTTAGTATCGCGTTTATTTTGTAAAAAGTTTATTGGAACATAACCCTTAAATATAAATTTAAGCTAAGTCTTCTATAACGCGAATTACATAACGCGGAATTTTCCTGTTACGTAACCATCGCGTTATACGAGGGATATCTATATATAAAAATAAAATAAAATTCTCTCAAAATCAAAATTTTGGTTTTTCAGTTCATCTATTAATGATGATGTCCTCAGATTATCGTATCGTATTTCGTTAACTTTTATTCTGTTATTTACACTTTTCTCTTCGTTCTATTTGACATCTCCGCATTATTTATTTATAAAGAATTGTAGTTTCCAAGTTATTGCGATTATCTATGCCGCGGTTAACGGTCACATACTAAAGTAAACTTAACTTGGACACAGCCTTGCCAGTATTTTTTTTTTGAACTTTTTATTTCTGGGAAAAAAAAAAATTTTTTTACAAAGAAAAAAAAATTGTTTTCTACAAAAGTATCAAAATGTTTATAGGAAACACCGGAACCCGGTGCCCCAATAAAATACACAAGATTTTATTTTAAAATTTAAATATTTCATGTTATTTAGTGTAATTTAGTTCTGGCGTAAAAACTTGTTTTGTTAGAAAACAAATTTAATGAAAACTTTTTCGCATCTCAAAAAACTTGGACAAAAAGGGGAAAGGTGGCAAATGGTAATTCTGCCTGTAATATATTGATTTTCTGAGTTATTTGGGGGACCTCCATAGTTCATTTTATTTTATTTATAATACTGAAAGCAAAATATCAGTTTCAGACCAAGGGCTGAGTGTGGTGTTCTTCAAAAAAATCGTTTTATGCGATAGATGCGTCCCAAAGAAAAAAAAAACGTATAAAAGGGTACTCTAGCTTCATATAAAAATTAATGATTCGTTCCAAAATCCTGAAAAACCGCATGAATTCAAATTTTAATTGAAAAATCAAAGCGAAATCACATTAAAAAAATCAACAAAATTAATTTATTTCATTTCCTTAAACAATAAAAACAAAAACTTAAAAAAAAAAAATAAAATATTAAATCATTATTTACAGAAAAAAACAAAATGATCCAAAAAATAATGACGGAATTCAATTATTATGAATTTATGGTCAATCATTCTGCATCGTTTTGGAATATGTTCGACGCCACTTTTATTATTACATACCTATCAGGTAGTGCATACATAAAAATGTAGGGGACTAGATCAACGAGTTTTTTGAGTGTTTGATTGTTTTTTTTTATTGAAGGATATGTCGTCTGTTATTAAACTTGGTGACTTTGAGATTTAAGTTGCCTATGGAACTCATGATATCCGGAAAACAGATCAGTCAATCCGCGTTAAATCTTCCGTGCTCTTTCGGTGTCTTGGTCCATACTAAGAATAAGAATTTGCAAATCATTAACTTTGCTGAGGTTATCATCAATTTGTTTTGAATTGAATTGTAGAACACTTTCTTCCTCAACTAATAGTTCCTATAAATCATACTGCCTCAGTGAGTCAAACCTATCTCCTTCAATTTGATTACATACATACATAATTGGTCATTACTACCCTACAGTCAGGATTACGACCTAGCTTCTCCCACCACTTATGTTGCGTGCGTTAATTTTATACATGAATGGCGGGACCTACAGTTTAAAGTCGACTCCGAACGACAGATTTTTGAGAAGCTTTTCATGGCAATTTTTACTCTCAGAATCTTTGCCAGAAATCTGCTGAGAGGAAGTCGCCGAAGAAATATTTTTTGTTTTGATGTCTGACCTGGGATTCGAACCCGGGCCTTTTGTCTAATAAGCCAACACACTACCCACTAGACCACGGCGACTTCAATTTGATTAGCTAAGTCAATTATTTCACTGGAGTATCGACAGAATGAAACACATCATAATGATTATATCAGTGGTGCAAACTTGGTTTAATTTAAAAATGATGCTAAAGTTCAGAAAGTTTTATAACATTTTAAAATCTATAAAAAATCGACAAATTTTTTTTTCATTTCGCATAAATTCGAATTCGCATAAAAAAAATCCGCACAAAACGAGACCCGAGTGTATGTGAAACCTAGCTGATTCGGATCTATACGGATAATCTTGCAGCTATGGATAGAGTGTTCGCAACATTTATCTTGATAAGGATATATCTATACATCTAAAGATGATCACATTTTGTATTGTGATCCTATCCAGGACGCATGAACAGACTAGCAAACACATACACCATATTGACTATAGCGAATATCACTCACATGACAATGATCTATCTCACTGTTCTCGTTTATACGAGATGAATCGAAAAGAAGACGTTGCAGACTTTGTTTAGTTATGACCAGAAGAAACAATTTGCTTGTGCTCACTGGTCATTTTCTCGTAAATTTATCGAAAAGTTTTGATTTGGTAAGCAAGAGGGATATGCCAACTTTTGCAGTAATTGTAAAACAGTTGTAGTGGTTTGGATCATGGGTTCGTCAAAACCTCCAAAGGGTTCGATTGGAATAAGGACATCGATTGTGAGGAAACAGTAGATATATAAATAGTTATTTCCTGGTATCTAACTTTAAACAATAAAAGATTTTACCTTTGGGCTTATTAGCTTGTTTGAAGGTATGGCATGGCTTTCAGTTAAACCTCTTGATGCACAAAATTGGGTAAGCAAAGGATGTCACTGGTTAAGTTATCAATCAATCTATCATTCATAAAATTGAATCAATGCTAACATTGTTGTTACATCACATTTCTGACAAGCAAATTTTTGAATCAAGATACATAAAATGATTTGAAGCAAAAGGGCTACAGATAAATCATTTAATACTTACATTATTAATAACAGTGAATTAAGATATGATATGAGTTATGCAGGATTAGACAATAAACAGCAGAATTTACACAAATACTGGTGGATTTCTAACTAAAAAGTTTTATTTTTTTTTTGTTTTTAATAATTTTGACTATTTTATTTTATAATTAACAAAAGAGCAATGTTTTTTCAAACATTTTTCATTGCTAACCTATATATATATATTGTAAATTTTTCTTACTATAAGTTAATTATATACTGTTAATAGTTCGGAAAATGAACGTAAAATGTATTATAAAATGCACTAGAGAGTTCGATTATGGACCTGTGTGTAAAAATAATAGAAATACTAAACGACTTGTTTATTTGTAGCTGGATCTATTTGTATTATTGAATGAATTAATAAATAAACATATTAAAAAAAAAAAAAAAAAAAAAAAAAAAAAAAATGATTTGAAGCAAAAAAATATTTTAGGTTAGAGGACGTGTACTTGTCAGTTAAGACAATTACAGTATTCGGAGGTCGAAATTGACCAATTGTACAAAAAAGAAAGTAAAAAGTAAAAAATATTTTAAGTGATGAAAGAATTAAGAATGCTTTACATGGTGCACAAACGTCGGGGTCGCCGTGGTCTAGTAGGTAGTTTGCTGGCTTATTAGACGTAAAGCCAGGGTTTGAGTCCCAGGCCAGACATCAAAATAAAAAAAAACACAAAAAGTATTTTTTAAAATCTGTCGTTCGGAGTCGACTTTAAACTGTAGGTCCTGCCACTTCTGTATAAAATTAACACACACAACTTAAGTGGTGTGAGAAACTGCGGGCTTCTTGAGGACGATTGCTGTAGACTGTCTAATGGTGAAGGTACAACACTGGCCATTTTATAGTCACCTAGCAGCAACTCTCCCTCTTTCCACCATTCCTAAAAAATCTGCACAATGCACTGCATGAGTAGGGGCCATCCCCTAAGTGCTGTTTTTACAAAAAAAAAAAAAAAGTGACCTATTGGTATAATGGACTAGACTTGAGCTTTCCTTCGAATAACATCGTGTGCCTAATCAACCTAAAAAAAATAAAAACTTAATATTTTTTTCTGGACTACAGTGCACTCGCGATAATCTGAACTAATTAAAAGAAAACCAGTTCATATTTGCGAAATTGTTTATATTTACAAATGGCTTCAGTTCTTAACAAAAATGTTGTTTTTTGGAAGGTAAACACGTTTCCTGCCTAAAAAATTTTTTTCTTTTCATTAAATAATTTTATTTTTTGTTTTATTTAATTAAAGGAACATCCTTCACCAAATTTGTAAATTTGTTCAAATACTTATATAAATACAACGCTTAAACTAATCTTTCCAAAAGTTGGCTATCTTTTTTGCCGTTTTTTTTTTTTTGTAACGAGAACTTTTAAAACAGCCTGCTCCCGTAACTGTCTCAATACATGTAAGTCTCGTTGTTCAAGCATTTCATTTCTACCCATTCCAATGCATTGTTAAAAATTTCAACAGTTTCCTGTCTTTCATCGTTCCTGTCTTTCATCGTTCGCTTTGGCTTCTCCACACAATAGCCTTCGTCCGATATTTCTTCAATTTCATTATCGTCACATTCAATAGCATCCTCATTTTATTCCTTAGCATTCAATGCTTTAAATTCAATCTATAGAAAAATGTAGAATAACATACAACTTCAAATCTTATACAGAGTACATTAGCACATTACAGAGAACACAAACCTCGGGTCTCAGGGTACATAAAATATTGCCTGGATTTTCTTTTGAATCAATTAAATTTATTTGTAAGTTTTGTCTAAGATTACTTAAAGGGATTTCATCTTCAGGATCATCTTGATTAACCGTTATATTTAAATATTATTACAACATTTGGATTTGGTATTAAAATAAACATAAATAACTCGGGATTTCCCCCCATTTCTAATGCTTTGTAACTGAAATTTGTATGCTTTAAAAATAAAATAATAAAAACTCTTCATATTTTGGAGTAGTCAATGGCTAAGAAAAAGCGTTCATATTTTGGGGAGTTCAAATTTTAGGGTATTCATATTATCGAATATTCATTGTTAAAATAAAATAGAACATATTTTGCAATAATAGTTCTTTGTCCCAGAAGGACGTTATTTTATCGGAAAAATTACGATGAAGTTATGTCGTCAAGTGTATAAGTAAGTACCAATATCAGGTATTTATTCAAGAAATGAGAACGTATGGACTAAAAGCGATTAATCTGAATATAAGAATAAAAAAATTTCACATTTTAAAGCGTATAAGATTTCCATCCATTCTTGCGACTTACATACAATATGTATAACAGCCACGGTATAAGATTCGGCCCTCAATATTTTTTCCATAGAAGAAAAATAATCATACTTTAAAGCATATTTTAAAAGCTTAAAATGTACAAAATTTTTTAGAATTTTCAAAATAAATTCAGATTTTGGAAAAAAATTGCCTTGGTCTTCGAAATTCGATTTGTTTCCCTTTTTTAATCTTGGCACAGCACTGCTGTGTTTGGGTGTGCGGTTGAATAGAGATAGTTGGTCACGAATTGTTCAGTGTTGTATGTACGATCGCACGGTTCTGTTTACCTTTTATTATTGGTGTATTAATACGATCATTAAGTTGTTACTTTTTGTTGGATTGCTGGCTGAATAGCTGGTTAGTTGGTTTCTCCCAATTTAATTGAGAGATTAAATGGTTTGAAGAAACGGTTGAAAGGTTCGATGGCAAGTTTGTGTGATTGTATATAGGCATGTAGATGTGTGTTTATGTGTATATGAACAATGTTTGAACAACAAACTAAATGGTTTGACGTTGCCATTGATCGATCAACGAGTCACTGGATGACTCAACGACAGTCGGTCGTACTGTCCGACTAGCGTACTGGCAGTAAGAGTGTGGGTTTTGTTGAGTTAATGTAAATGTTCTTATGTGCATTTGTGTTTGCATGTTTATTGTTAAATGTACGTATGTATCTATCTATGGATGTATGAAGATATGTATATACACAGATATTTATGTTGTTTGTTCTCTGCTCTAGCTACTTTAAGCAAACCATTGCAAGTTGTTTGCTCTTATGCATCCTTGATTAACACTTTAGTACGAAAATAACTTACTTACTAAGCGCACGCGTTTACTGCTCGTTACACTTTCAGCAAAGAAAAAGAAAAACAGAGTTATGTATATGAAAAAACAAAGCAACTAAGAAAAAGTAATCTAAGGAATACGCTTACGTCGCGCATAGATAACAAAAATGTATCTTTTTCTATTGTGAATACGTTCGTTCATATGTTGCCTTTAACCTCATCTCTGTTAATAACAAAATAATTGTTAATAATAAAATTTATAATAAAAAAAAATAAAAAAATCCATATTTCTAATATGAATAAAATGTATTTTCATTAATATATGTACATAGATACACACACATATACATATATATGTGCAAACATACATAAATACATATCTAAATAAGAAGGAATAAATACAAAAAAATTAAAAATCTTATCATTTGCCGACGGTTAGTCAAACGCAAGAGTGATCATAATGATGTGCCAAACAAATGTTTAATTTAAATTTATATCGTATAGGATTTAAAACGAACGAGTATTTCTTTTTTAATAATAATTTTCCAGATATTTAGCTAAAAAAAAACAAAACAAAAAAAATAAAATAAAGACCATGTGTATATGAAAGAAAAACAGTAAAATTGAGAATTAAAACAAATTGCATAAAATTAAATAAATTAAATAAAAATAACAAAAAATAATAAAAAAAAATAAAAAAATAGAACAAAAAATATATGAAATAATATCCATGTACATATGTTCTTTAGTGTATGCATGCATATATGTATGTACATATGGATATACATACATAAGTGAGATTTTGTGATATTTATAAATAACATTTAAGGAATTTTTACATCATCAACTACCAAACATGGATGCCTACGCCCTGCCGCCATATTTTCCTTTAGCGTGAGTGTTAAAGAATTTCTATTTTCTAAAATTTTCAATGGATCAGAAAACAACTGCCGCAAAGCCCTAATCAAAATTATTTCAGAGGCTTTCAACTGTCGTTGACTGATTGATTCAATTACGTATTCATACTAATTAAATATAAACTTTAACACCAAACATTACATACATTACATACACTATTTATGATGGTTTGGTTGGAAGTGGTCTATTTTCTTTTTAACAAATGATTAAACAATGTACACGCATACATACATACCATATACATACACAAATTTTTCCTTTAATTAATGACAATAAGAATTTGTTATCGATATCTTCAGTCCACCACATTAAATGCACATTATACAGCGCTTTCCATGACTACAATTTTTTCTTTTTTTTCTACACACTTTAAATATTTCTCCGAATGAGTTTTTCGAATTTTCAACAACAAAATATTCATCACATGGACGTATGTACAGATGCATACATACAATTGTGTGCATAAAATGATTATCCTCAAAACATAATTATGCATTTAAATTTGAAGTCGCTTATTAGACGTAAAGGCACGGTTCAAACTCCAAGTCAGACTTAAAAACGAAAATATGAAAATATTTCTTGGGCGTACACGACATAAGGAGTGTGAGAAGCTAGGTTGTAATCTCCTGACCAATTATTTAAATTTATTATTTATCCGTCAATTTTTTAATATAAAATTAATGTGTATACTCGTAATTATATTATACAGTATCCTCCTCTTAGTTATTTTTATTTATGTACAACCATACCTCACTTTGCTTCGTGATTACGTGATATAAAGATCGGAGATAGGTCCCAGGGCGACGAAAACACTACTTTTAAAAAGGTGAATTGAACAATGTAAATATGTATTTATAAAACTTTATTTCATACAGTGGTGGCCTTAGAATTAGAAACGATTTAGCAACATGTACATATGTTTGTTAATTTATTTTCAAAACTTTTTTAACTCATTTTAAAACCAAGAGTTGAAAAAGATACTACAACGTGTTAGCTTTAAGTTTAAAATAAAAAAAAATTCACATCATCAATATCATTTTTAAAAAAATTAGCTAAAAACAGAAAATATCCTTACAAACAGCTTAAAAATATTTATTAATCTATTAAAATATTAATAGGGATATTCTTTAGTATTTTGTCGGATAGCCCTTGTTTTGAAGTCTTTTCGGCAAACTTTGTATCAAACGTTGGCACGTATGTACTGGTGTGTTTTGCCAGTTTTGTTGCACCAGCTGAAACAATTCATCGTTATTTCGAGAGTTTATGGCCTTAAGATCTCTTTTCACAATTATTTGAAACCCCAGGCAGGAAGCCTAGAGCAAGAAAAACCACTCCAGCAGAAGACAGAATTAATTGAAGGGCTAGGAAGAGAAACCTTTTCTCGTGGAATAAAGGCTGAAATTGGGCAATTTTAGCGTCAGAAATATCTACACGGAGAACAAGAAGGCATTTACAGGAGTCGGGACTTTGTCTCAAAAAAAAGTGTTAAAAAGCGGTTACAGTTTGGAACAGAAATGCTTAAAAAATATCCGCGTTCCCTGGAGTAGAAGTCACCGTGGTCTAGTAGGTACTGTGTTGGCTTATTAGACGAAAGGCTCGGGTTCGAATCCCAGGTCAGACATCAAAACGAAAAATATTTCTTCGGCGACTTCCTCTCAGCAGATTTCTGGTAAAGACTCTGAGAGTAAAAATTGCCATGAAAAGCTTCTCAAAAATCTGTAGTTCGGAGTCGACTTTACACTGTAGGTCTCCCCACCCATGTATAAAATTAACGCACACAACATAAGTGGTGTGAGAAGTTATGCCGTAATCCTGACTGACGGGTTGTACTGGCCAATTATATATGTATGTATGTTCCCTGGAGTAACGAATCTAAGTTTAATTTGTTCCAAACTGATGGAAAAGGACGTCCTCCTGATGGTGTAAGACGTCCTCCAAACAAAGCCCTTGATTCTAGGTACACAGGTACGCAATTTAAAATGAGTTTCAAAGTTTTAAAAATAAATTAGCAAACATACATGTTGCTAAGTCGTTTCTAATTATAAGGCCACCACTGTACATACATAAAACAAACAAAAAAAAATGTAATATTTTCAGTTAGAAGGGGAATCCCCAAGTCTTTTAAAAAAAATGAAATTGCAAATAATTTAGAAAAAAATTAAAAACTCGAACTCAAAACAGCGCAACTTCGAAAATCTAACAACGAACAGTGCGATGCACATTCGAAAAAATACAAAACGAAATGACGCAAAGCGAGGTATGGATGTACATATATCGATCTAATATTCACTTAATAAATTTGTTTCGAATCCAGGAGAATGGAAATTTGGGAATTCTCCAAATAGTCCAAAGACATTAAAAAAATTCGCAAATTCTATGAATTTGTATATTATAATCAGTGGTGTATATATTTAAAATTATATAAAATCTAATAAAGTAAAGTAAAATTCAGTGAACTCTTAAAAAGTATTGAATTTGATTACGATAGGAATTTATTGGTTTGTAATACACAACTTCCGTCGGAGTCGTTCGTCGACTCACTCTCAACATTTAAGTGAAGTATTTAATGCCAATGACTGTCGTTCGAAGTAGACTTTAAACTGTAGGTCCTGCCACTTTTATACATAAATTAACGCATGCGCCATAAGTGGTGTGAGAAGCTAGGTTGTAACCCTGAATAATGGTTCTAATGACCAATTATGTATGTCATTGTATGTATTATGTAAATAATCCCAATGAAATACGGCATTATAATTGACGTGCCTGTGTCTAAGTTTGTTTAATAGTTAGGATCGAATATAAACTGGTAGTTAGTTTAATACCGATTTACTAACGTTACATTGTAATACATATCTACTTATGTATTCTTAGAGAGATAAATTAAAATTGTAGCCACCCACAGTCTTAGAAAGTCATATTCATGAATCTTTAGGTTATTATTTTTGTTTTTATTTATTACTAGCTAAAACCCAGTGTGCTTCACTACCAGAGGCCTGCGCCGATCGGCTGATAGCCGGCTAAGCCGAGCCGCCGAAAAAATTTAAAAGCCGCCGCCGCCAAAGATTTATTCGGCTTAAGTCGGCTTAAATTCAGCCGCCGTTTTTTGTATTTGAGAATATATGAAAATATGTTTTTAATATTGTATACAATAAATTTTTAATATATATAAAATATGATATTTATATATTTCGTTTTACTTGACTTAAATACATTATTGAATTTTTTCCTTCCTTTTTTTGATATGTTAATAGTAAAAATATTTAATTTCTTGATATGGTAATTTTGAACACCTTTTCTTGTTTTTTTGGTGAAAGTGGCAACACTTTTAACTTAACGTTAAATTTTTTTAAAAGACATGAAAAATTAAAATGGAGAACCAAAAAATTACAAATTTCTTTCAAAATTTAAATAATAATCTAAATGAGTTAAATTCATCTGATTCCGATGACGACCTTGCTGTTTTTAATGGTATTGACAATGATATAAACGAATACGAAAAATTACTAGCCACCAAAACAAAAATTAAAAAGCTCAAATCCATTTAAACAAAAAATCTTCAGCAGGGTCAATATTTGGCACCATTTTTGTCAAATGGCTATTGGAAATAATCCTGTGCTAAAAAGTATCACATGTGTAAAGTTCGCTTTGATGAGCCCCCCATGCGTTTGAAGGGGTTGGTACATATATTATTTCTATCCAGGAATTAAATGTAAAGAAAATTGAGAGGAGATTTTCCCAAAACAATAATTAAACTCCTATTTCAATTAGCTTTTTGCCAAATTTTTTGGGAAATTTTATTTGGAATATTCATTTCTGAAAGTTGTTTTTTGTAAGTGTACGAAATAATTTCAGATTTGAAGTTTCTATATCGACATCAAACTTCTATAACCATTTACGTGCTCATGGTATTGATGTAAAACCGAAAAAATTTGAAAATTCGAATGCCAAATCAAAATTCATATTGCCAAGAAATTCTAAAAATGCAGATACCAAAAAATTTGCTAACGCGCGTCTGCTTGTGCAAATGTTCTGCAGAGATCTAAGGCCCTTTAACTTGGTGGAGCAACCAAGATTTAAGGGATATATGAAAGCCATTTTTCGGATCACAGCCGAAATAAAGGCGCCGCCGAAACTTTACCATATTTCGGCTGACAGCCGACTTAAAGCCGCCGCCGAAGCTTTTCAATTTTAGCCGCCGCCGCCGACAAATTTGCTCGGCGCAGGTCTGTGTTCGCTACTCCAATCGATATCTATATATATATAAAGTAATGTGTGTTTATTTTCTTGGGGGTTTGGTTGTTTGAAATTTTAATAGTACCTTAGTCAGACCTAGATGTTGATGCTCGTAGCCTCTCTCCTTCTAGGCGCGCATCGCGTTGATCCGGCGTCTCGTCAGTTCTTGATCTTGATGATTGAGATCGGTCTTAGAAGACTAAGACATGCATCACGTTAATCAGGTGTCTCAGTAACTCTAGATTTTGATGATCGTTCCTATCTTCTACACGTTCATGACGTGGATCTGGTGTCTCTGCAGCTGTAGATGTTGACATTCGTAGTCTCTCTCCTTCTAGGCGTACATCGTGTTGATCCATTGTCTCATCAGTTCTTGACCTTGATCATTGGGATCGTTTTCGTTTAAGACATGCATCACGTTGATCAGTTGTCTCAGCAGCTCTAGATGTTGATCCACGTAGTCTATCTCTTTCTACACGTACATCTCGCTGATCTGGTGTTTCTGTAGCTACTGCTCTTTGCGAGCAACGTTCATCACGTTGAACTTTAGTCTCGATAGCTCTAGATATGGAGGCTCTAGACCTTTCAACACTCAACACTCAGACGAACATTATGTTCTCCGGGAATTTCGTCAGCCCTTTGTGATTGTAAATTAACTGCATTTTTGGTGAATTTAGAAAACGAAGATTTCTTAGGTGGCATTTTTTTTTTTTTTTTTGGTTTATCACAATACGATCTTTTACTACATTAATGTTTAACTCGTTTAGAATCTGGGATTCAAATGATTTGTGAAAAAAATTGTAAGTACTATTTAAGTACTTCCTCTCAATCCGTAATAGGCAAATATATCATAACAGATAAAATTTTTTTTATTTTTAAGATTAAAAATGTTGTACAATAGAAAATATTTAATATTTTTTTATTAGGATGACCATAAATGAGCCGACCATAAAGGTTGGTCTGTATTATGTAACCAAATGTAGCATGTATCATATGGATTTCAGTGTTGCATGGATATAAGAAGTTTTAAATTTAATTCATATGGGAAACACCACACCCCTTGTCCTAGTCAGCGAATTTTTATCTAAAATATTCATATTCATACTAAAGTGGATTCGACAAAATTTTAGGACTCTAACTGTTATATTTTCTTAGATATATTAATTTAATACTTTTTATATGGGATGTGACACGCCCACATAGTCATATGTATACAGTTGTATAGACTTTTCGCGAAAAACCATTACAAAACGACAAAAACGTTGTTATGTGTTCGATTTTTATAACTGTATGATGTAGAATTTGAAGGTTATTTATAATCCGCAATTATAACGAAGGCTAAGGTGACATTATTTTAGTTTCCATTGGAGATACATCGAAATATAAACTTAAATATGCGGCCAATTCACACGACTTTGTATTGTGTATGTTGTATTGAATACAGTTTTAGTTTATGAGAACGCTCAATGCTATGTTGTATTGTGTTATGCGTATTCTCAACGTCGAAAAACGATTAAAAGAAGAAGACCAGTAGTTATAATTTGATTTTAAAGCAACAAAATGAAAATTATTATGGAATAAAGTAAATTAATTAATTATCTGTATGCATTCACCGTAGTCTAGTAGGCAGTGTGTTAGCTTATTAGACGTAAAGGTTCCTGGGTTCGAGCCCCAGGTCATACATCTAAACAAAATACAAAAAGTATTTCTTCGGCGATTTCCTCTCAGGAGATTTATGGCAAGAAATCTGAAAGTTAATAAAATTCCCAGGAAAAGCTTCTCAAAAATCTATCGTTCGGAGTTGACGTTAAACTGTAGGTCCCGCCACACATGTATAAAATTAATGCACACAACAAGAATGATGTGAGAAACTAGGCCGTAATCCTGACTGAAGGGTTGTAATTGCCAATTATGTACGTATGTATGTTTAACTATCTGTGCGAACAATTATAATTTTGAAATGTTAATTGTTGACTCAAGTTACATAAAAAATATTTTTTATTCTTTATTTATTCTTCTTCTTGATTACATTTACATAAACTGATAGTACAAAACCAATACAACTTCATATAACAACAAGCATACACTGTTGTATATTCGTCCAACAATACAATGAATACAACGATACAAGGGCTTGTGTGAATTGTCCAGTGGTTGAATGAGTAAGAGATAAAACTTATTAAATATTCTTTAAGCAAATAATTCCAAGCTGACAATCGAAGCATATGAGAGATTTTAAAATACTAATTTTATTTGGACGTTTAAAATGTGTTTTCTTAAATTTGATTTGTACCTACAGTTTCTCGAGTACTTGCGGATCTATGGACAGACAGTCTATAAATGGTTAAACTGCTAGAAGTTTACATACATACATACATACATAATTGGTCATTACAACCCTTCAGTCAGGATTATTGACCTAGTTTCTCACACTACTTATGTTGTGTGTGTTAGTTTTATACATTAGTGGCGGGACCTACAGTTTAAAGTCGACTCCGAACGACAGATTTTTGAGAAACTTTTCATGGCAATTTTATTTACTCTCAGAGTTTTTGCCAGAAATCTCCTGAGAGGAAATCGCCGAAAAAATACTTTTTGTATTTTATTTTGATGTCCGGCCTGGGACTCGAACCCTGGCTTTACGTCTAATAAGCCAGCACACTACCCACTAGACCACGGCGACTTCAAGAAGAAGTTTACATACTTTGTAGAAATTGTATCACAATCCATTACTTTGGTATTCACAAATTTTTGTTAATTGCGTCTTATGACTTATCTTATGAGCAGACGTCGGCACAAAGAGCATGTGTAAAACCCAGAGGAAGTTTGATAGTAATATTTTCAAGTGTAACCTAATAATCTGTTTATGTAGTGGAAAATGTACATTGCCAAACTCCTAAAGACTGCGTGCTTAATTTGACAGATTTCAAAAAGAAGCGACGAGAACCTGCTTCACTGAAAGCTGACAACTGAAAGCATTTTTACGCTCTTTTTAAAGAACAATGTTGGTGTTCGTGTCCTATGTGTGTAAAAAGCCCAAGATGATCTTCCCCTGAGGGACATTGGTGCCACTTCTAAACCAATAAAACACGTTGGAGCAAATGTGATGGCGTAGGCAGCTTTTCTGGACATGGCGGTGGTCCCATATGCAAGACCAAAATGTATACAATGATAGCTTATGCAAAGGACAACATACAACTTAGGTGGAGTTTAATGCACGACAATGACCCAAAACACTCCTCACGCTTAGTAAGGAGTTGATTGGATATCAGTCCTATTGAGGACCTTTAGTATAATGTGGAGCAGCCCGTAATGAGAGTAAAACCTAAAAATTTTATCGATTTATGGACAGAAATAGGAAGAGCTTGGTATGGTATTTCATTGGAGCACTGTATGAGACTTGTGGAAAGTATGCCAAGGAGATAATAAAAGATAATGAATACCCAACTAAGTACTAAGTTTATAGTGAAAACAGTTTTTTATTTTGTTACTTTTTTTTAAATGTGAAAATAAATTTTTTATATTTTTTTTGTGCTAAAATACTGTCCAGTGTTTTTTGATGGTTATTCTATTCTGAACAGAAAAACAGAAACGCTATGTATAGGAATGACAATATTGTGGCGTGATCTTAGCAAGATATGTTACACGTTCATAACAGAAATATGAAAAACAATGAAGAAATACAGGAAATATTTGCTTTTAAAGATAGGCAATAGCAAGTGTGCTAACCTCATGGCCACCACTGTATGTATATACATACTACGTATCCTAATAGTTAAAAAAAAGAATATTTTCATAAATTACTAATTTTACGTTTTAACTTTTATAACTTTTACTTTTCTAAAATACAAATTAGTCAAAGCGTCTGTGGGGATAAAGTCAACACTCAATCAATATTACGCCGATATTATAAGTAAAATCAATTAAAAATTTTTTTTTGATAGGTTATTATTATTATTATTTTATTTACCTTTTAATACATCGCTGTGTAGGGAAATAATTAAGCATTTATATTCGAAAGAACTACATCTCTACAGTGTCATATGGTTTTATACGTATGTAAGTAGTTGCATAATGTTTTTGTTCTACAGTTGTGTATAATTGTAGTAGAATTTAAAAAAAAAAGGTAAAAAATTTTTATTTTCTTGATTTGCGGATTTAGAATCTTAATAATTTATACCAGTCGTCCGGAGTGGATGACTCTGCTCAACTTCTTGAAAAGGAGTCAAGGTATATTCAACTAGGTAATAGCATTTGTACAAGAACTCAATTCGCAGTGTTTTTTTCAACAAAAACAACATGTATTTTCTGTTGTTTTTGTGTGACCGGTTATGTCAAATGATATTCGCCGTAAGCCAGAAATGACAAAGGCGAATCCATATAATGACATAAAGTAGTTATTTTATGTCATTATTTCTCTTTTTGTTTATAAAAAAAAATTTTAAAAAACAAATTGTTCAAAAACAAATTTTTTTAAATACGGGCTGATTTGCCCTACCGTTATGCTTCAGAGGGATACCGGGAAGCATAAGAGCGGATTCTACAATAAAAGTTGTGCCAGAACCAAGAATATTTGAATTAGAATTGGAGAATTAGTAAACAAAAGAATGTATATACAGCGAGCAAAAACAAGTGTACACTTACAAATAAATTATTTCACAGAATTTTGTCCAAGATGACTTTCTATAAAATCCAGTCGCCGTAGTTAAAGAATCACAACCCATTGTGCTTAAAAATATTGAATTTCATAGTTTCGATGGTTATTTTCTGTATACGTAACCAATAGAGAACTATTTATAATCAAAATATAATTTTAAAGCTTTTATTTAATCTTAAGGACAATAAATTTCATTTTATAGTAATTGTTTGTACAATTTTTTTTTGCTCACTGTACGTATACAGAACATTTGACATTTTTGAATTTGCCTTGAAAAGGAGTGTAGTACTCAGTCAGAAAAGTTCTTTACAAGTACACTACAGATGGAAACCTACATACATACATAAATGCATAATTGGCCATTACAACCATTCAGTCAGGATTACTATCTAGCTTCTCACACCACTCATATTGTGTCCGTTAATTTATACGAAACACCGGATTTTTGAGAAACCTTTTCATGGCATATGGTCGAAGTTACTCCGCTCGTTTATAATTAGATTATAATTTGTAATTGTATTTTATATTTATAAATAAACAAATAAGTCTAGTAGGTATTGTGACATCAAAGCGAAATATGAAAAAAATAAAAAAATAATATTTCTTCGGCGATTTCCTCTCAGCAGATTTCTGGCAAAACTCTGAGAGTAAATAAAATTGGCGTGAAAAGCTTCTCAAAAATCGATCATTCTGAGTCGACTTTAAACTGTAGGTCCCGCCACTTATGTATAAAAATAAACACACACAACATAAGTGGTGTGAGAAATTAGGTCAATAATTCTAACTGAAGGGTTGTAATCTGCACTTTCTGAATTTACAATTATATTTTGTTCACCAGCTGATATCTTTAAAAAATTCGCAATCTTGCTTTGTTTTCTTGTCCGTCCAAGGTTATTGTAAATTTCTTAATATGGTGATATGATTGCTTCCAAGAACAATAATTCCAATTTTTTGGCCAAGTCTAATACTTCCTGTAATTTTTACAGTGTCAAATTATTAACTTCATTATCTTCATCAGAACTAGAATTGATTTTATTCACTTGGAGTTTGGATGCGGTTTCTACCAATTTTTTGCTTCCCCCCAACTTCTTGTTCCACTCTAAAATGTCTTGCATATCTTCAATAGCCATATCCACAAACCCTTCTCCTCCGATCGACCTTTGCTCCTGATTCATGCACGTTTTCTATCTCGACTACTGTTAGCCATATCATCGATTTTCCAACATCGATTTAATGTAATTTTCAGTTCTTTCAGCGATAAGGATACGATATCGATGCAGTCTGTAATTGAAAATTGCTTCCAAGTTTCTTTTTGTAGTGATCGTCTTTTGTAATTAATCATAAAGAAAAAAAATTAGTTTTTCGGAAATTTTTTAATTGTGTTAGAGTGAAATCGTGTTGTGGGATACCGTGTTGTAGGAGGGATACCTGTACAATAAGAGCTTGTAATGTTAATAAGAATAACAATTAATATTTAATACATGAATGTAGCTCATGTTGTAATTGCAATTGTCGTGTTATGGGAGGAGTTGATAAACGATATGTATATACATATATACATGTATGTATGTATGTATGTGTGTACATTATGTATGTAAGTATTTATATGCATATTTAGAAGAAGTGCATTAACAATTATAATAATTAAGCTTTTGCACTTTAGATGATGAATTGTCCGTCGTCTACATATATTCTTATGAAAAGCTTCCGGCCACTTATTGAATAAGAGAGACTAAAATAAATTTATGCCCCCCCCCTTCTCTTTTGTTCGAAAGCGTATTCGAACATAAACACAAATACTAAAAACACAAAAAAAAGTAATATTTTTAACAGTACATACATACCTAGTTGGATGGTAGTCAACAAAAAAATGTTTTTATTTACATATGTACATATAAACATATGTATGTAGTAGGCATATTTATTTATTTATTTATGCACATGCATACATTCATACACATGTATTTACATATGTATGTACATTGAATTAATACTGTATTAGTAATACAATATTAAACATGTTTGCATACATACATACATACATACGTACATACATATGGACATTCGTTAAATTATTGAGAAGACGAAATGTATGTACGTGCGTACAAATGTCCAAGAAGAGTACATACAATGTGTCAAGTTATTAGCTGACACAATCAACCGTCGCTTCTACAATATCATGCTATAGATAGACTAATTGTCAGTCAAATAGTCTGTTCAACCTTAAGTTGGGCTGTTTGTCAATCTTTACCTTTCTTTGCTTCTTATTTATTTATTTATTTAATATTTTTTTTCTTCTTTTATTTTTTGCTTTTTTTTTTTCTGTTTTTATGTTATTTTTTACTCATCATGCAATAACAGCGTTTACATTATATGCAGAAATGTCTGCCAGTTAATTCGAATCACTACAGTAGTGGATTACCAGTAAAAAAAAAAAAGTCGCATTTATATGGACAGAGATATACACGTGTTAAGTTGTATATGTAAGCAGTACATTGAAGCCTCTCTTTGCAGTAATTTTTAGCAGCATAATTAGATTGATTCCGATTCTGTTTTGAAAAAGTGTGACCATGTTGTTCAAACAAAATATTTGTCTGGACAAATTTTTCTTTAGTAAAAGTGATCTGCAGCACGATTCACTAAAAACTTGTAACAAAACTGTACTCATTAAAAAATTTAAGAATTTTACATGATTTAGGGCCATTATTACAACTTGTCAAGTTACCTTTAACTCATTTTCGTTATTATAACTTATAGATCAGATAAAGTAAACATTTTTCAAAAATATGGCAATGTCGGCGCAAAGTCGATAATTCTGCTCAATTAAACAACGCAATAGCATCAAGGAACTTCGTTTAGTTGTTGTATATCAGAGATCAGCAACGAGTAAACAAAACGATGAGTAGTTTCGAGTCATACTTATAATTTCTAATACTTATACGCATTCATACTTATTTTGACTACTCATAATCAGAGTTGGAAGTAGTCGTCGTATTCATATTTAACAATACGCACGATGTCATTGATTTCGACTCTCCATTACTCAAGATATACACGAAGCTCAAAATAAGTACGATTCGCGTACGAGCAGCACAATACTCAAAAGAAGGTTGTGTGTTTGCTTTGCTTGTTGTCTTTATCTTTTCTTTCTTCCTTGTTTGTAAATGCAACAGCAATCCAACTGGCTCAAGGGTTGTAATGTACATTATGTATGTATGTACATATGTTGTTATACGAATTACATTCTCATGCATTGGTTGGATCAATGGCATTACATCTGGTGGCGTAAATACAGGAAAAATACAACCATCACTTGAAATTAGTTTCTGTTCTAAGGACCTTTGTTTTAAATATATGTATGTACCAGAGATCAGCAATGAATCGTGTTTTTGCTACTCATAAATACTCATGCAGTTTTGAGTATGAGTGATTCCACAGTGTTGAAATTCAACTATTCTGATTCATTCGTACTCAGTACAACGTTCATTTATAAGTATAGGTTGCAATGAGCATGAGTGCAATGTTGACTTCAAACTCACAACATTCGAAATATGTTTGATTCATACGCCTACTCATTCAGATTCATAAATTTAGAAAAATACTTATAATACTTATAAATCGACTCATTCATCAAAATTTACAGTCTTAGTTGTTGTTGCATTTATAAACAAAGAAGAAAGAAAAGACAAAGACAACAAGCAAAGCAAACACACAACCTTCTTGTATACAGTATTGCCTCGATTTACGTTGTAGAATGTTCCGAAAAAAGGCGACATAAATAGAAACGACCTGAATAGAAACGACCTCAATCGAATTTCAAATAACTCATACTATCAGATGCATTTATTTATGTACGTTTTACAAAAAAAAACTAAAATAATAACATTTTTATCCTATGTATTGAATTTTTTTTGTATAAAATTAACGCACACAACATAAGTGGTGTGAGAAGCTAGGTCGTAATCCTGACTGAAGGGTTGTAATGGCCAATTATGTATGTATGTATTGAATTTTTTTTAAAGAGGGAATTCCCCTGATTTTGTTTATAAACAACAGAGGCAACGAAAATCGAATGACGACGCAAATCGGAGTTGAAGGGCACAACATTTTTGACGATGTTAATCGAAACAACGTAAATCGAGGGAATACTGTATTTTGTGTCATGGAGAGTCGAAATCAACAACATCATGCGTATTGTTAAGTATGAGTGTGACGAGTACTTCAAACTTTGAAGTTTGATATTAAAATAAGTATGAATGCGTATACATACATAATTGGCCATTACAACCCTTCAGTCAGGATTACGACCTAGCTTCTCACACCACTTATGTTGTGTGTGTTAATTTTATACATGAGTGGCGGGACCTACAGTTTAAAGTCGACTCCGAACGACAGATTTTTGAGAAGCTTTTCATGGCAATTTTTACTCTCAGAGTCTTTGCCAGAAATCTGCTGAGAGGAAGTCGCGGAAGAAATATTTTTCGTTTTGATGTCTGACCTGGGATACGAACCTGGGCCTTTTGTCTAATAAGCCAACACACTACCCACTAGACCACGGCGACTTCAATGAATGCGTATAAGTATCAGAAATTATAAGTATGACTCGAATCTACTCATCGTTTTGAATACTTATTGCTGATCGCTGGTATGTACCTTGGCGAATTTTCATCAATCGTATTCAAAAAGCAGTGTTCACTCTATAGAGTTTTATGTTGTTCACTATTCAAAGAAACTACACCCAATAGTTCGAACTACAAACAGTTCACTATGTATATCCGCAAGGTTGTGCAAAGAGGATCAGATGTATTTATGCATTTTTATTCACGTTCATACACATTGTTCATAAAAATACGATTTTCATTTCATAGTATTAGATGTGTTTTTTCTTTCGTGTTTTTTGTTTTTTTGTTTTTTCCTTAATAAATTTCATAGAATTGTCAGCAGTATGTCTTTTTTAAAAAATATTTATAAATTACAGCAAAATAAAACAACACAACACAACACTAGAATAACAAAAAAAAAAAAAAAAAAAAAAAAACGAATAAACTAAAGAAAAAACTCTAAACAAATTTTTATGTCGAGAAGCAGGTACCTTTTTCCCAACACGACATCGTCATCTTTATTATCATCCCTACTTCGTCATCATACAGATGAGTTTCATTTAGTTGCATTTTTAAACATTAACACATGCACACACATACACACACTCGTAAATTTTAACGTTAAAAACAGTCTTTTTTTTGAACAACAAAAAATAAAGAATAACAAAATGAATAACACAACACAACAACAACAAAAAATGTAAGTATGTATAGATACAAATATATATATATATGTATCTGTAAATATAGGAAAAGAACAACATTAACACAACCATCAACACATTTCAAAAAAAAGAGAAAAAAACCTCAAGAATTGTATAATTTTGGGGAATGCCGCCTTAGAAGAAAAAGAAAGCAAAATAAGTCGTCAGTCACATTAATTCGTAGTTTAAAAACCTCCCGTTCATTTCTATCTCTAATGACTTCATTTTCACAAACTCTTCATAACATGGCCCAAGTTTCTCCAAGTAAAGTTAACATTTACATGGGCATTGATGAATGCAAATTGTTAACGTTCAATTGAATTACCAATTAGAATAAAAGCTAACAGTATCGGTATTCATGTAGAAGCGAAACTCTCCTAGTTAGGATACCTTCTTTGGTGCGTTTTCAGTTTTACACTTTTCTTTATTAACCTGCAATATAAATACATACAGACATACATATGTACGTATGTATGTATGTATGTATGCATATACGTCAGTTGTCGCCTGCAACGGATAGGCAAACGATTAAACAGACCAAATACAGTCATCTTACGGTTAGCATACATACATACATACATACATAAGAGAAGACACTATGAAACTGATAAAATTATGTTTTTGTATTAATGAAGTTCAAAATTTATCTTTTTACATTGAATGCGGTGTATATTATTTCCGTCAGAGTCTTCTTGTATTTCGTAGAATATTCCAATGAAATTGAAAACATTCTTACATACATACATACGCATTCATATTCAGATTCAGAGAGGAATTTAAAACTATCATTCTCATAAATTTGATCATCAATATGTACATACAGTAAGAACAAACTGAAAGACAAAGAACGACAGACAGACGGCGACCAATGGAGATGTCACTCTTAAATTATTAACACAATTCTCGATTTAAATATCCATGATTTAAAAAAAAAATATTATTTTTCCAAAAAAAAAAAAAAAAAAGAAAAGAAATAAAAAAATATTTATTTTGTAATCGTTCCACAGAATTAATATGTACATAAATATACATACAGTGCTGCTCAATATAATAGCACCAGTTGCAATAATCTGTTTCGAAAGCCGTAAAAATTGTACCAGCTTACTAGTATTTTTTCCCAGTGTAAAAAATAAACAGTTACATATTTTGTGTTCTCTTAAGGCGGGATAAATTCTGATAAATTTCTCGTTAACCGAGAGTTTTCTGCAAAATGATTCACCCATTTCAGAGACTTTGTTCGTAAAAACAGTGCTGCCATATTTAAGTGAAAGTGACGTCAATTGATATGTATGTGCATAAACTTAAGAAAGTTAATTAAATTTGTGTAAAAATAAAGAAATAATATGCAATGGATAAAACGGATATAAATCATTTGCTACACTTGTCTCTACTTCTGACAACTTATCTGAAGGACAAAGGATATGTAGAAATTATATCCATAAATTGCTTTAATATTACAACTTATGTAATATTTGTCAATTTTAACTTTTTCTTTAATTTTTTTTTTATTTTTACCGCCAATACTTCTTTTTTTCCTTAAATGTGCTTTCCTATTTGCTTTTAGTTTAAATTTTTTAGTTTACTGTACTGAATTTATAATGGGACTGCCAAACAATATGGCATGTCTCTTGTATAAATTTCATATGGTGTGGCAACCTTTTCTAAAATGGTGCGAACCAAATTTAAAATTAAATTAATTCGCACTGAGAGTGGTTCGCACAAAATAATTTCTCTCGCTCTCTTAGAGAAACGTCAAACTACATATAAAAAAATTTTGTGCGAATCAAAAATGTTTCGGAAACCTATGGGTGAATCCGCCTTTAATGAGCGTGTATTTTTTCTTAAATTTTGTAAACGTTGGTTAGTAATAACCAATATAGTAGAACCAGTCAATTTATATTAGGTAAAAAATTATCAACGAAAACAAATGACAATTGAAAAGAACATTTTGTGTAGAATTATTCAATACATACATACATAATTGGCCATTACAACCCTTCTGTCAGGATTACGACCTAGCTTCTCACACCACTTATGTTGTGTGCGTTAATTTTATACATGAGTTGCGGGACCTACAGTTTAAAGTCGACTCCGAACGACAGATTATTGAGAAGCTTTTCATGGCAATTTTTTACTCTCAGAGTCTTTGCCAGAAATCTGCTGAGAGGAAGTCGGCGAAGAAATATTTTTCGTTTTGATGTCTGACCTGGGATACGAACCCAGGCCTTTCGTCTAATAAGCCAACACACTACCCACTAGACCACGGCGACACGGCATTGTACGGTAGCAAAACGTGTACTAATAAAAAAAATTATCATTCGAAGGGAAATAGTACTCTGAAATCAGAATGAGTCAGATGTCCCGGCAAGTGTGGAAACTATTCGTCATAGGCTACAAGACAACGATCTTAATGCTTGTAGTCCCCAAAAAGTGCCGCTCCTTTCCTCTAAGCATGTTGCAAGACGGCCGTCGTTTGCAAAAGCACATGCATTATGATATGGGCTGTTTTTCAAGTCAAGGTGTAGGATAAAAACCACCATAGATGGATGCATCGGGATATGTTAAAATCCTTGATGAAATAATGTTACCTATGCTTCCAACGAAATGCCGCTGGTGTGGATCTTTCAGCAAGATAATGACCCAAAATACACCAGCAAAATGGCAAAAATGTAGTTCAGCGAGAACTCAATCAGTATGATGGAGTGCCCTGCACAATCTGTGGACGAATATAAAGAAAGGAGGATCTGCGATAAAACCAAATAGAAAGCCGTGCTGAAAATTTTGGTGTTCCATTACAGTTGAAAGATGTCAACATTTGATCGATTCCGATGGGAAGCGAATAAGGGAGTTTTAATAAATTTACAAGATATCTCAGCGAAATATTTCAATTATTTTTATGTTATTTTTAGTTACACAAGTATTTTTATTTTGACTGATTAAATTTTAAGTTTTTTTTTTTATTAATTAATTACAAAAGTTTAATCTATTGAACGAAGGCAATTTATTTTATGATAATACATAAAGGAATATTTTATTAATTTTTCAATTAAATTGGCCTTAGATTTTAGTAGATGTGATCGGACTTAATAAAAATTTAAACTTGTTACTATTATTTTGACCGCAGCTGTTCATACATATGTACATACATATATATTAATAAATAAATAAAAATGTATAATTTTTTTTTTACTATGTGAACTGTTGTGTAAAACGAAAACAATTTTTATTTTCGTTTGAAATTGTTTAAACCAATAGTTGATCTAATATTCTTTCAACTGGCATGTCTGATTATACTCGTATGTAGCATGCTGTAACTAGTTTTCAATATGTTTCTTTCCCAACTACATATGTATGTATGCGTGTGTTTATGTATGTATTTAAGGATTTTTAAAACTGTCCTTAGGAATTGTCGATGGGCAGTAAGTGCAAAAAATTATTATTCTTGTACATGTGTACGTGCCTACATGCACATACATACGTACATGTATACATATTTTAGAAAAAGAAGTGTGAGAAGCTTTTTAAGAACACGTAATAAAGTTCTGTATATCCATACATACATATGTATGCATGAATGTATGTATGTATGCATGCATTGATGTTACTTTTAATTGTTTCATTTAACAATGTGCCACTATCTGTTTAACATTTTTTTTTTTTTTTTTTTTTTTTTGTGTGTTATAGTAGAGAGCCTTAGCCTTTGAAAGAGATGCATTCTGCTCATTATTTATTTCAATAAATTTCCTCTAAAATAAAAACATCAGCAATTTTACAATACACATCCATTTTACCCATCTATGTACGTACATGCGTGCATACATACATACAGTGACGAGCAGAAGTGAGTGCATGTTCAACATACTGAGTTTCTTTATCCACAAAAACAAAACTATGCAATCAAATACAAAAAAAAAAAATTTATTTTAATTCTTTATTTTATTCTTAACAAAAGCAGTAAAAAAACAATAGTTAATTAAATGAATTCAATGAGTTTGAATGAAAAAACGAAAATAACCCACATAAACTCAATTTTGCACGTTTCAAGAAAATTCAAGAAACTCACCCAATTTCAATATTTTGTCCATAGACCCTTATTAGAAATAGCTTGATTTACGCGGTTTGAGATGCTTTCTACCAAATGATCAATAACATCTTTCGGAATTCGATTCCATTTCGCATTTATACGATCCCAAAGTTTGACCATGTTTGTTGGGGCTGTTTCGTACTGTCCGAGCCGGATTTTCACGAATGACCAAAAATTTTCAATCGGATTGAGGTCGAGACTTTGTGTCGGCCATTCCATCAATTGAAAATTTTATTTCCCACTCCATATCTTTAGAATTTTTGCTGTGTGCTTCGGATCACCATCCTGCTGAAAAATAATTTCTTATTCGGGCTAAGCACATTTGTCTGTAAAATTCGGAAGATGGGTTTGCAGAATCTTTAGATAGTCTTTTTTCGCATGCTACTAAATATAGAGAGCCAACATTTTAATTTTTTTTTTTTGTATTTGCTTGTATGGTTTTGTTTTTGTGGATGACGAAACTCAGTATTGTGAACATGCACTCACTTCTGCTCGTCACTGTACGTATTTTTACATCTTTATGTTTAAAATTCATTTGCTGCTGACGATTGTTGTTCATGCAGGCTTTTTTGTATGTGTTCGTACATTATTGTTCTTTATTTTTTCTGTTATTTTTTGTTTTTGTTCAATTTAATTCTTACTCTTACTTACTTCTTACTTAGCCAGTTTGTTGTGCATGTATGTATGTATTTGTAAAGCACATTGTTTTGGAAGATGGGTTAATAGTTCTTCGTATGCATGTTCGTTTCAATGCTTTGTCTGATTTCACGCGTATTCTCGAAACAACTTCATTAAGCATTAATTCTTTATTATTACTCTTCTTCTTCTTTTTTTTCGTCTTTTTTCCAAGTCTTATAGAAACACGGGCACATACGCACATATGTATGTCTGTTTGTGCACTGAAACATTTCCAGAAGATGCTTTCGAAAATAGTATCGTGATAGCATTTAAAATAGTAAATCAGAACAACGTTTGGACGTTTGCTGCGGTTTTCAACACTTATGAGGAGTGATGAATCCCTAAGACGTGGATCATTAACCAATTTTCGGAAAGCTGATAGGGGTTGAAATATGTTTAACGATATTCTCGTTTTTTCTTTTTTTTGATAAGCGGAAGCTATTACCGTAAGAGTCAGTGTATGTTGGAACTCGTACCGGAAATACTTAAAGCATTGATTATCGTATTTTAATATCACATGTACATACACAAGTGTGTCTGTTTTGTCAAATCACCATGAATGGAAATATCATTCAATAATCTGTGCGCATATAACCAAATTGTTTTTTTTTTCGATCATTCTATATTCACCATAATTGCCCCATCGCGAGGACTATTGGTAATGTTCAGTAAACGATCGACGAACACTTACGTTGTAGAAACAGAAGTCAGTTAATTTCGATTCGCGTCTTGACTTGCACCTGCATAAGTACAAAATTCAACTGAACCAGAAACTAAAGGTAAACGAATATAGGCCACAACGTTCGCTGAATAGGCTCTACATGCAAAACATTAATGCAGAATTTCGAGAACTTAAGTTATTAGATTTCAATAGTATAATCAATAAAAGTGAAATGGATTTCTGAAGTTTTTGAAAACAAATTTGTGGAATGAAAACTATCGATACAAAGTTTTTTTTTTTTTTTTTTTTAAAAAAATTGCCAATTTTTATCCAAACCATTTTAACTCTACCAATAAAACTAAACAAAGAAATCGTTTATGGTGATTTCTTTTCTACCAAAAAATGTGCCTTTTATTAAGGCAAAATGCAATTTTGCGTTTGTTTCTTAAAAATGTTTCGCCCTCTAAAAGGGTGGTATGTTTTATTCTAAATAATTCGCACTTGCAAATGGTTTTGTTTGCTTTTGTTTATTCATAGGGCTACCAGATGATATTTAAAAAAAGTCGGCTGGTATTGTTATCCAATTTGAAATTAAAGCCACATGGTCCGTAATATAAAAAATTGCATTCAATGTTAGAACAGTATTAAAATATTTTTTTTTGTAATAAAAAAACCTCTCAAAAAAATAAAGTTGAAAATTAGCGATCTGCCAACACCTTTTTCATATTTACATTTATTATTGAAAACAAATCAAAAAACACAACATATTTTTAGATCTAAAACCTTTTTTATGAAAAAAAATATAAATACGGATATTACTCCATCTATTTTATTTGCAAAAATTTAAATAAATCAGTTATTAGATTCACCTTCATCATCTGATGAAGAAGATTAATTGAATATATTTCAACATACATAATCAACAGCCGCCCTGGCAAACACAGGGCATACCCTTTTTTAAATATTTGTGTTATGTTCTTCTCAAATAAAAACTGACATTACAACAAGGTTGGTCAAAAATTTTTTAATGCACTTTGTAAGAGAGTGACATTTTCTTTGTAGAAAAGAAAACACCATTAGACACAGCGTTGCCAACTACAGCCAAATTCGTTTATAACGAATTCTTACTTATTACGTACATATTTTCAAGTCCCAACGTTTTAATAACAATTTTCATACAAAAAACTTCGTTTATAACGAATTCTCGGTTAAAAGGAACTACTTTAAATGGTCCCAGCAATTAAATTTTATACATTTTACCTCGTTTATAACGAACGCTCAGAAATAACTTTGAAGTGTGGCAATAGTATTTACTTTTACTTAATATTGGCAGCATTAAATTATAACTCAGTATCTTTAATCAGCTGCTAGATAAAAAGAATTAACACATATTTTTGGTTTTTAATAAATGAAAAAAATTCTTTTTATTTTATATTTTCTTCTTCTATGACTTCACCCCGTTTATTACGAACTTTGCCTATAACGAACTATTTTTTTCTAGTTCCACGGAGTTCGTTTTCTAAAAGCAACAAACTCGAAAAAAAACACGTAATTTTGACAAAAAAGCACTAAAACAATATATTTATTTTAACTTTATCACCATTTTATATACATAATCAGTAACAAAAATTTACAAACCAAAATTAATTTTATTTATTTAACTCCAGAAACAAAAAGAAAAGAGTTTTTGTTTCATTTATTTGTTTATTTATTATATGGTTTTTTAAAAAGTATAAAATAGTATTTGAGTTAATACTTTATATTAATTTATTTTTCAAAACAAATAATTTTTTTTATTTCTTTTATTAGTTTTGAAAACTTTTTTTAGTTTTAACTAGTTTTTTATGTGTTGCAAATATAAAGTATTTCAAACAACTTATAAAGAGTTGCATTTCAAAGTACAGGTATCCCTCGTATACGCGCTTTCGATATAACGCGATTTAAAAAAAAATAAAAAGTTTCATTACAACGCGAAATTTCAACTTGTATAACGCGCCTAATTACTAGCGCCTTATTACGCAAAAATGTTGGAAAAAAAGCAAACAAAGGCTGACGAAAACTTTTTCGATTAAATTTCTTCTGATGAAGTTATACGCTCACTATTTCGACATAATATGATGCTCGAAGTAAGTGACACAAACCAGCGAATATTTATGTTTTCCGATTTTTTTCTTATTATGTTTTTTAATTTTTTTTTTTAAATAAAGTATTAATACTGATCTGAGTTGTAAACGTACATCCATCTTTAATTTAGTACCGATTTTATTTTGTAAAAAGTTTATTGGAACATAACCCTTATATTTATATGAAAGCTAAGTCTTCTATAACGCGAATTACATAATGCGGACTGTTCCTGGAACGTAACCGCCGCGTTATACGAGGGACACCTGTAATACCTTTTTGAAACGTTAAATAATCTACACGTGACAAATTTTTTTTTTTTTTTAAATTTTTGACTTGGTGTCACTGACATGAAAAGAAATGCACTAAAAAAGCGTTAGACGCTAACTCGAAAATTTTCCGCGTTGAAAGTTTTAAAAAACACTAAAAACAGTGCTAAAAGCACTGAGTTGACAACGCTGTTTAGACAATATCACAATTGAAGGAAATTGCTGTATATCAAAGGCTACTTAAAATTAAATAAAACAAATTCTTTTAATACATTAATAAAACCTAATGTGTTGCAGCTATTAAATTCTGATATAGAGTGGAACTTCACCAATCCGGACACATATAGTTTTAGACACGTTCGGATTATTGAGTTGTCCGGACTATAGCAGTGAAAATTATTAAAGTAATCTAAATGAATTTAATACACACATATGTACATTAGAGCGACTCAAGTTGTATGGAAGCAAAATTCGTGCAAAGTGTACCACCCCCCTCAAAATGAATATTGATATTTTTTATAATGGCATCTATAATATTTCGGCTCCAGCTTCGACCTCTCGTGAGCTGGACCATTTTGAAAGAGGGTCTATTTTTGAATGTTTTTTTAATTTGAGAATCTGTTTCCTTACCAACATATACAATATCTATATTATAAGAAAGTTTTTTTTAAGGCGCGTCCAATAGTATATACAATTTGTCCAAGGACGATCATCCATGTCCTTTTTTTAGGATATTCTAACACTATGCGACAAAATAAAAAAAATTAATACACCCGGCTAATGAGATAGTGTAGGTTGTGAGTTTTGTTGAGTAGATCTCAAAAATAGTTTTTTTTTATATTTCTTGAACCCTCCAAACTTTTTTATTTGATAAAAACTGTTTATTTAGACTTTACGCACACATTTTCTTATTTAAAAGGTGAGAGATGGACCCTTAAAACGGTATATGTTTACATATATCGATTATTTGACTTAATATGCTAAGAGAGTTGATGAGGTAAACTTGGAAAAATCGAATTTTTTTCATATTCTTTCCAGTTTGTCCATTCATAGTAGCAAACTTTAATAAAAATAAAAAAAAATATGGGCTAAGTGATAATATTCTTAAAGTCTGTTCTCTTGTGAAGAGATTGAGTCATCATTTCAAATCGAACAAAAATTACCGTAATTATTATTTAAAGGGTCTAACAGTCGAGTGTTATTTTTTATATATGCCATCTCATCAAATGAACCTTTAGTTCAAAAATGTTCAGAATTTTTGATGGAGCTTGATTGTGTATCACAAAATGTGTCAATTTCACGTTTGAGCGACCACTATGTAGTTACTCGGGTGTATTTTCACTGTCGCACCGTGTTATTAAGGATTTTCATAAATGATCATAAAAGTTTGAAAACTTACTCAATGCTCAACTAGTGAAAACAAGTAAGTAAAGCAAAGTAATTTGGTTTCTTTCCGACAGAGGATATAATTGTGTTTTTTACACCCAAGGTTTGTGTGTGACCATTTAAATATGGAGAGCGACATAGCTTACTGTTTTACTACAGAAAGGGTAAAAATGCTGTTCAAACGGGAAAGAAATTGACCGATGTGTATAAAGAAGGTGTGTTGTGGCCAGGGCAAGAATTGATTCGCTAATCTTCGGTCCGCCAATTTTATTGTTGAAGATGCACCACTTTCGGGAAGACCGGTTAAAGCTGATAAAGACGAGATAAAGGCATTAGTTGATGCGAACCGGTGAATAATAACATGTGAGATCAGATTGTGGGTAAATTTATCAAATTTAATACAATTTAATAGAATATTTGTTATCCCCCTACAACACGATTTCATTCTAACATGAAAACCTCTTATAACACGGTACTTCTACAACACAAATTTTTTTTTAAAGACTTATTACATAAGAAGATTATTACAATGGATTTTAGACATAACTGATTCAAAATCTATTGATGTAAGGGAACCTTGGAAGCAATTTTCAATTAAAGACAGCATCGATATCATGTCCTTCCTTAACGCTGAAATAATTGCAAATTACTACATTAAATCGATGTCGGAAAAAAATGTGGCCAGCAGTAGCTGAGATAGAAAACGTGCATGAATCAGGAGAAAATTAAATTGGTGGCATATTAGAACTTGCTATTGAAGATGTGCAAGACTTTTTAGAGTCGAACAAGATATTAGGGAATCAGATTCGGTAGAAAACGCATCCAAACTCCAAGTGAATGAAATCGATTTTAGCTCTGATTATAATAATGAAGTTAATAATTTGTTCTTGAATGCAGACTCTTGCGCTGAAAGAACCTAAAAATTCAAAAGGGAATTACAAACTTTCCTATCGCCATATCAAGAAATTTATAACAATCTTGGATGGATAAGGACGTAAAAACGTTCCCATTTAATTGAATTGAGCAGCTATGATGAAGAGAATTGCTAAACTAATTTCATAATATACATTCGTGTACAATATTTATGCCGATTTTTTTTGTGTTTTGTGTATTTAATTGGATTTTTATTTTTAACAGAAATAAAGTTTCTTTTGTTGCAACTTAAAATATATTTTTGTTGCAACTTAACCCCTGTTTTTGTACCAGCTTCTATTCTCCTATAGCACGGTTTCACATAACACATTATAAGGACCTATCGACCGTGTTGTAGGAGGGAGGGAGGGATACCTGTACTACAAAGCATTTAAATCGTATACTATTTTTAAAAGAATATTTTAAAAGATGCAATTAAAATTTTTATTAAAATGATTTTTATTTTTTATCAAAGACAGATTCATTAGCACAATAAAAGTAAGTAAGCAGAAAAACCATATTCCAACGCTTTGATTTCTTTTTCTAAAACAAATTTTCTATTCATTCGCATAATATGCCGCCAGTGAATTTATTTTTATTATAAGAGTGTGTGAAGTTTTTCTGTCATATGGAGGATGTATGTTTCCATTAATCTTTATAAAATAAAATTGTCTTTTAATCTTTTTTTACGTATTAAGCCGGTTTTTTAAAACCGTTTGAAAAATATGGAATAATCGATCTCCCTGATATTTACCAACTCCTTTTGGCCTGAATTGTATAATATGAACACTGTGATATGGTTTCAACAGTACGGCACTAAGTGCGTTTTGATCCCGTTGAAGTTTTTATTTTGGGAGTTTTCTGAAGTCATAAACGTATGGGAATTAGCCAACCACCACAAACCTAAACGATCTTCAAAACTAACATAATCCATAAGATCGGTCAAATTCAGTATGTTTTGTGCGGCAGAGTCATAGGAAATTGGACATTTTGTATGCTCTCTACCCAGAAAAGTCGTGGGGATGATTTGAACGATTTTATATTTCATATATTATCACATCGATAGGGCTTTCAAAAGAATACAAAATTTCTATGATATTTCACACACTCCGTTTCATATTCCAAATTTAAAGATATATAGAAATCTCCTAATGAAAGAACCTGTATATAGCTTCTTATTAAATTATTAATGTCCTAATATTTTTGTGGTGACCAAAGCAAGCTTAGTTTAAAATCATTGTTTGTCACGAACTACATTAACCGTGGTACATTAGACATTTCGCTGATGCCTAATGCTCTCTTACCACAATGCCGCTTAAGTGCAAGAACATTACGAATTTTTCCAAACAAATATTTTACTTTAACAACGTTTTTTAGTACTGTCTTTAGCGATACTCTCATAATTTTATGACATTTTATGGTTTTTGTAAACAAAATTATGTTTCTTTTTTTATTGATTTGTCGCGACCAAAAAGAAATCATAAATTTTATGCGTCCATATCAACAACGGAAAAGCCGAACATCAAACATCGAAATATCGTAACCTTAAGAACGCCATGGTTTATTACAATGAAAATACAAATGCATAATAGGAATCTAAAAACATTTTTCGTCTAAAATCAGAGCTCTAAAAGGGCTACACGTATTAGACCTGCAATAGTGATTGACGAGCAGAAGTGAGTGCATGTTCACAATACTGAGTTTCGTCATCCACAAAAACAAAACTATGCAAGCAAATACAAAAAACAAATTTATTTTAATTCTTTATTTTATTCTTAACAAATAGCAGTAAAAAAAAACAATAATTAATGAAATGAATTCAATGAGTTTGAATGAAAAAACGAAAATAACCCACTTAAACTCGATTTTGGACGTTTCAAGAAAATTCAAGAAACTAGCCCAATTTCAATATTTGGTCCATAGACCCTTATTAGAAATAGCTTGATTTACGCGGTTTGTGATGTTTTCTATCAAATGATCAATAAGATCTTTCGGAATTCGACCCCATTTCGCATTTATACGATCCCAAAGTTTGACCATGTTTGTTGGGTCTGTTTCGTACTGTCGGAGCCAGATTTTCACGAATGGCCAACAATTTTTAATCGGATTGAGGTCGGGACTTTGTGCGGCCATTCCAGCAATTGAAAATTTTGTTTCCCATCCCATATCTTTACAGTTTTTGCTGTGTGCATCGGATCACCATTCTGTTGGAAAATAATTACTTATTCGGGATAAGCACATTTGTCCATATAATTCGGAAGATGGGTTTGCAGAATCTTTAGATAGTCTTTTTTCACATGATACCATCTACTAAATGTAGAGTGCCAACATGCCACCATATTAAGCATCCGCAAACCACATGCACTCACTTCTGCTCGTCACTGTATATCAGAATTACATTCCATTAAATATAAAATATAAATAAATTAACAAAAAATAAAATAAAATTATTCATACATACTTGTATGCAAATGCATTAGTTTTAAGAAAATTATTTGGATTCCAACAAAAAGATTAAAGCATCTAACATATGATCTGATAGATAGGCTTAAGCGAATTTTGTTGTCAACATACGCTGCCGTTGCAAAATAACACTTCTCGCATTTATTAATAAAATAGTTCCAAGATAGCTTGTAAATATTCAACTCTACCATCTCCTGAAGTAGTTCTTTGGACAGTTGAGTATCTTAATCAGTTACCCTTAATTAATTCGTTTTATAGGGCTTTTGCATTCTTTTTCGTTTTCCTCATCTGAGATGCTATTATCGAAATCGAGTGGTATAGAATTTTTTTACGACCTTTGGAAGGGTCAAAATACATATGAATTCACAGTCCCGAAAATCCCCAGACAAGTTTTTAAAAATCCCGGGATTCGGGATTTCCCGATTGGTATCCCTAATACACATACATACATAATTGGTCATTACAACCCTTCAGTCAGGATTATTGAGCTAGCCTTTCACACCACTTATGTTGTGTGTGTTAATTTTATACATGAGTGGCGGGACCTACAATTTGAAGTCGACTACGAACGACAAATTTTGTTTTGAGAAATTTTTATTTCCTCTCAGAGGTTTTGTCAGAAATCTGCTGAAGAAACACTTTTTGTACTTTACTTTGGTGTCTGGCCTGGGACTCGAACCCTGGCTTTACGTCTAATAAGCCAACACACTGCCTACTAGACTACTGCGACTTCCTAGCAGATACATACCTAAACGAAAAATAATATTATTAATTTGTAAATTGAAAAAAATATAATTTAATAATACTATGCGACAAAATAAAGAAAATTTAAAACACTCGGCTAATGACATGGTGTTTTATTGTATTTTTGAGATCTACTCAACAAAACTCACAATCTACACTATACTATTAGCCGGCTCTAGTTAATTTTTTTTATTTTGTCCCATAGTGTTATTAACCGAGTTGTTCTTATAATTACCGACCGACAGACCGGAATTTTCGATAGTCCAACACCGAGTCGGTCTCGAACGTGTCGGATTATCGGATTTTACTGCAGTGCCATGGTAGGACCTAAGCACTTGCCTGATCTACAAGTGTAAACTGAATTTTGTTAGAAATAAAGCAAACAACGTATTTCTTTATTCCCCAATATAATTTCCATCACTTCCTAACACTTTCAATATTAAATAAAGATCAACACTGGTGCTGTGTTTGTCGAGATGAAGATGTATGTATGTATGTATATATTTGGCCGATCGATGGAGTATATTTTCAAGGACTAGAAAATTGTTTCTTGATACGTTTGTATAGAAAACAGTAGAAAAAAAAAAGAAAAATGACTGACTGTAGTGTGTAGCACTTCTTGTGTTCTTTCCACCGAACTGTTGGTTTGTATTCGAAAGGTATTAAGAAGGTAAGAAGAGATAACAATTCATGCCATTTTAAGTAGTCAATTATAAAATAAAACAGAACATGTGTCTTCAAACAAAAAAAATAAATAACCTCACTAACATGTATGAGAAAGCATCGTATCTTCAAGAAATGAAAAAGAGTGAATAAAAAACAAAATTTTGTATAGCCAGTCAGACAGCCAGCCAAGCAATCGAAGGCAACCATCCAGCCAGCTAGCCAGCCAGCCAGCCAGCCAGCCAGCCATCCAAGTAAAACTATAATATTTCTACCTACCAATCAGGCTGACTAACTGCCATTTGTCGATACCCATTCAATGGGAATCTAAAGATCCAAACAATGTTCACACATATGCATTTGTACATCCTAAATGTTGATGCATTCATATGTACATCCATGCATACATCCATACATATGTATGTATGTGTGTGTTTTGCTTGTGTGTGGTGATGTTTCGATCGTATTGTGGATCCCCAAGACTGATGATGATGATGCTTAAAAACAATTGGTGGTTTTTAAAGCTGTAATGTTAACTCGAACTGCAATTGGCCATCGATCTACCACAGACTTAGTATGTAATTGGAATAAAAAACAATTTATGTTTAGTGAAAATGGGATCCTTTCAAACTGATCTCATGATCTGATGATGATCTGTCTCGCACTCTATTTTCTGTGTATGTATATATGAATGTATGTACAGGCATATACATATAATACTCCCACCTCTGCATGTGTTATAAACTAGCATTTTGCCACTTTAATTAAGTCATAAAACTTTGGAAAACATTAAAACAGTTGCTTAATAATGTATGTATGTATGTATGTGGAGACAAACATCGATATGTATGTATAGACTTATGTTGTATGTAACTGAATAAATGAGATTTTTTTGTTTAAGATATTCGATACATAAAAACATATAAACACATACATACATATATACACACATACATACAGATGTATACATACAATTTATAACAGCATGCGTATGCGTTTGCGTATACATGTGCGTGTACATGTAAAACGGAATGTGTATTTGTACTCATTTGATATTTTACCGTATAATTCACTGATTGAGATCTCAACAATAATCACATTGAATTTTTGAACGTAAACGACTTAATCATCTCTTCTAAATTATCATGAATGTCCAACAATTCAATCAAGCAACAACAACAACAATAGCAGCAGCTAAAACAAACAAACAATAGCCAGGTCTACAAACCACCGACGTACTATAAGAATGTATGTAATAAAAGTACACACATACACAATTACATACATACAAACACATATACAAATATACATACCTCTAATAAGTCAAACATATCCCAATAAACAACACTGAGAAAGAGATTATTTCAGATATTCCTCCTCATAAGAATGATACAGTTGGGGTCATAACTATTTGTACACCATTTACTTTTCAATAATTTTTAAAAAATTAAGCCAAATATTAAACAAAATTTAATGCAGTTTAATTACAAATATTTTGTTTTTTATTTAATTATAATAAAAAATAATAGTAATAATCAACATATTACATGAGAACTAACTAAAAAAAACCAAATTGATTGGGACAAAAGTATTTGTGCTTGAGTGTTGGTAACAAATTTTACGTTTGAAATTTGCAAAGCGTTACATAGACAAGTCGCCGTAGTCTTTGAAGTGACTGTAGTCTACTAGGTAGTGTGTTGGCTTATTAAATATAAAGCCAGGGTTCGAGCCCCAGGCGGTACATCAAAACGAAATACAAAAAGTATTTCTTCGGCGATTTCCTCTCAGCAGATTTCTGGCAAAAAATCTGAGAGTAAAAAAAAAATCTGCCATGAAAAGTTTCTCAAAAAAAATCTGTCGTTCAGAGTCGACTTTAAACTGTAGGTCCCGCCACTCATGTATAAAATTAACGCACACAACATACATAAGTGGTGTGAGAAACTATGTCAATAATTTTGACTGAAGTGTTGTAATAGACAAGGATGAAGAATTTTGGAAACGGTATTATTTGCGGATGAAACAAAAGTAAATATTTTCGGCAAAAACAGCAGAGAAAAGGTATGAAAAAAAAACAAAAATACGGTTTTAAAAGTACAAAATTTAATACCAACAGTCAAGCATGGTGGAGGAAGTGTGATGGTGTGGTTGAAGCCTTCCGTGGATTGTTTGGGTTTTGAATATTTCAACAGGACAAGGACCACAAAGTCAAGAAGTGGTTGCTTTTTTATGCACCAAGGCAATTAAATTCACCCCCTCAGTTACCTGATCCGAACCCAATTGAACACTGTTGGGAAATTTTGAAACGTAAAGTTGGTAAAAAGAACGCCCGCAATAAGAAAAATATTAAAACAGCGTTGGAGGTAGCCTGGAAAGAAATATGCCCAGAAGACTGCAGGTCGTTATCGATGCGAAAGGATGGCCCACAAAGTACTAATTAAAAAAAATATGACACAATTTCAAGGATATTTAAAATGTACAAATACTTTTGTCCCAATAAATTTTGTTTTTTTATTTTTTTTTGTTATTATAATTAAATAAATAAAAAAATATTTATAATTAAACGGCATAATTTTTAAAATTATTGCAAAATAAATGGTGCATAAATAGTTATGTCCCCAACTGTATTTGCTGTCAGAATACCTGAATTTCTTCATCGATTTTTTTTTCCTGCCTTTTGGGTTTCACATTTTTAATACAACTACAAAGATATTATATTTTATATTATATGTACATATGTGTGTGTGTGTAGATTGGTATATTCATTCCTATGTACCACATTTACGTATGTAAACAGTCGAAATCATTTCAGCAATTAACAGCGTCGTCATCAATCTCTTCTTTTTGTTGTAGTTGTTGTTGTAATTTTTATCCCAAAACCTGTTTTATTTTCTCATTCGATCGTTTGTTTTTCGTTTTATGCTGTAGAAGTAGATGTTTTTGTTTTTTCGTTATTTTATTGTTTTTTTTTTTTTGTCCAGGTATAAAAAGGTATCAACATTATCTTCTTGAATACATTTAGCTTCTAAGAGAGTCGGCCGGCCGTATTGCATTGAACTCGAAACGAATGCTATGGGTATAATAGAAGAATGGAAAGAAAGTTAAATAATGTTTACATGCTGTGTTGGAAGAATGGCGAGATTTTATTCAAAGTTTCAGGGAATGACATGTTTACCTGCCTGCGAGCCTACATGGTCCTGGAAAACGGACACAAAACAAAACGATGCCAGACTGTTATTATGCTTTAAAATTTGATTGAAAATCTTTGAATGAAAATATGCAATGATGTTGATGGGCTTAAGCAAAATAAGTCTTTAACTTTTTTTTTTTTTATTAAATTGAAGAATTTGATTTTCTGTGGAACACTCCAATTGAAGTCCATTAATCTGGCATCACTATTCTTTCCTCATTTAGGCAAGTTATTAAGACCTTAAATCTTCTGTGCACATGAAATAGTTGTTATTGTCTCTTATTCAAGCAGCAACAGCATAATGAAGATATTTGTAGTGAGTTTTTTTGTTTTTTTCGATTTTTTTTTCAAATTCGCTGGTAAAAATATATAAGAGGATACAAAACAGCAACAGCAACAGGAACATCAACAACGATAACGACAACTAAATAAAAACGAAAAAAATAATAACGAAAACAGACGTACTCTGCTGTCTACAGAATTCGTAAAGTCATAAAACGCTGAGGAGAGAAGGTTAAACAACTGGTATAACTACTAGGAGGCATATGCACCTCAGCTCCTCAGTTCACTTATACGTACTACAAGTACAAAACTGAACGAACATCAACATTTAAAAGCAACGGTGATTATTAAGGTTTGTGTAGCTGGTGGTGGTTGGCTTGTTTGCCGGCCTGATGATAGTGGAACTTATTGCCTTGAAGTAAAAAACGAAATTTAATATTTCAATAACTTTCTGAACAGAATATAATTAAGTAATTAAGTTTAAAATCTTTATATACATACATATACTCGTATATATGTATATAGGTACACTTTTCTTTAACTATCCACTTATCTACCTACCTACCTTACGTTCTTCGGAATAAAAATACGTACATACATACATATCGGATCCGTTTTAATTGTATTAAATCTCTTGAGCCTTAAATATCGCAATTAATTACCGTACAAAATTTGCACAAAAATCTTTTTACCAAGTAAAAATAATAATTATTTAAAATCTTATATGTATGTACGTATCATATTTCATTGTTTGTTACCAACACCAAAATTTCATTTGTCTGTCTGGCCATTTTTTGGTTTTGCGATCAAACGTTTAAATTAACTTTAACCTGCGACCAATGTTGGTGGTTTAAACAAACTTCCTCAGTTAGGAGTTCAAAGGAGTTGACAAATTTTATTAAAAACAAAAACAGTGAAAATTTAATAGAAATTAATTATGCAAACATTGACGAATACTTAAGTGATATACAGACGTGTTCGAAATAATAAGAACAACCAAAGCGAAACAAAAGATCGTTTTAAAAAATTTTTTTGACAAAGATTTGAAAATATAGATTTCAGTTATTTTTATAGTAGACATCTTTAGCTTTTTAAAAATATTAAAAGTTACATATGTTCTAACTCATCTTATTTTTTTGTACTGGCAATAATGTTTAGCTATGTTGAAAATCCGCTGTTCGAAAAAATAAGAACAAATCATCTTGGACCCACTTACATTTCTCACATGGTGAAAAAATCCTCTAAAATCGGCAGAAGCAAGCATTGCTCTATCGACCAGCGTAAAATAATAAAAAAATTGCTCAGCATAAGGAAAACATTTGCTTTCATAGGAGAACAGCTTGGAATTTCCAACGGAATGATAACAAATGCTAAGAACTGGCCACCGAAGATCGGAAGTCGCGGTAGGCGTAGGAAAACTAGCAAAAGGCACAAAGATATGCAGGAATTTTGACTTGCAGCGAAGAAAACATGGGAAAATATTCCACTCCACAGATGGCACACTTTGATAGCTTCTATGGGGTCCAGATGTGTCGAAGTAATTGCTAATCGTGGATGAGCTACTTCATATTTATTACTTACCAACAAATAATACTAATCTGTAAATTTAATAAACATTAAAACTGAAATTATGACCAATTTTCCAATTGTTCTTATTTTTTCGAACAGCTGATTTTTGACTTAGCTCCACATTACTGCCAGTATAAGAAGTGAGTTAGAGCATAACTTTTAATATTTTTAAAAAGCTAAAGATGTCTACAATAAAAATAACAGAAACCCATATTTACAAATCTTTCTCAAAAATTTTTTAAAACGAAATTTTATTTCGCTTTGGTTGTTCTTATTATTTCGAACACGTCTGTATAAGACCCAAATTGACAATAAACGTTTTTATTTTATTTAATTTATTTCTTAAAAATGATCTTTTTACTTAAAGATAAATCGCGCTCAGTTTCTTCTTTTCTATTGTTTGTTGTGAAAAAACGTTGCCACATTAGATGTGGCATTCTACAGGATTTAAACTCCCACAAAAAAAATGTAAATTTAATTAGCTTAAGATTACTCTACCTTCTAGAAGTCGCAGTAGTCTATTAGGTAGTGTCTTGGCTTATTACGCGTAAGACCCGAGTTCAAATCCCAGGTCAGACATCAAAACGAAAATATGAAATTTTTTTGTGCGACTTCCTATCAGCAGATTTCTAGCAAAAACTCTGAAAGTAAATGAAAAGATTGCCATAATAAATAACTCGTACAAAATAAGTGATGGAAGGGTTGTAATGACCAGTTATCTATGTATGTTAGATTAAATTAAATTGTAGATTAGCTAATTAGAGAGTTTAATCTTGAGTCCAAGAAATGGCCTTAATAGATTTCTTAGTAATTTAGAATCCCTTTATAATTCCGGGTCTAGTAGGTAGTGTGCTGGCTTATTAGACGTAAAGCCAGGGTTCGAGTCCCAGGCCAGACATCAAAATAAAATACAAAAAGTATTTTTTCGGGCAGATTTCTGGCAAAAACTCTGAGAGTAAAAATAAAATTGCTATGAAAAGTTTCTCAAAAATCTGTCGTTCGGAGTCGACTGCAGGTCCCGCCATTTATGTATAAAAGAAACACACACAACATAAGTAGTGTAAGAAACTAGGTAAAAATCCTGACTGAAGGGTTGTAATAACCAATTATGTATATATGTATGTTTATAATTCCCACAATGGTGTTCAATAAATTAATTACGAAGAAATTTTGCATTCGTTTATTATATTTGGCAATAAAATTCGTATTTTTCCCACAGATGTGTGTATGTAATTACACAATTATTGTAAAAATCATCAAAATAGAATGCTAATACAGTTGAAGCACACAAATTAGAACCTCCAGTAATTTGAAATACCAGAAATTAGAATCAGTGCTTGCAATACATTATACGCTCTAAAATTCGAATTTAAAATTCTAATTTCTGAGCATTTTTTTTTGGTTTTTTGCTATTTTAACACAAGAAATCCCCAAATTCTTTTTATTCTGTAAAACTAAACAAGGGAATCACCAAATTATATAAGTTTTTCCGTATTTAATGTTTTTTTTGCCGCATTTATGTATTTTGTGGCTAATATATGAATTGTTACGTTTTGTTTTCTTGTTTTTATCAAATAAAATTGAATAAAAAAAATTTAAATGTGTTTTATTTTTGAAGGAAAATCTTTTAAATTCTTAATTTTTTATTAGAAAAAAAAAAATGTCAAGAATTTAGAATAATTCAGAAATTAGAATTGCTTCAAAAAGAAAGCGGTTATAATTTGTAAGCGATCACTGTAATGGGTCTTCTAACAGTGGCTTCACTGAATGTGTTCTTTAGCGTTGGAGCTCATTTCTGGATTAATGGGCATGTGAACAAACGAACTTTGGCAATTTGAGACTATACCAATCCGCATGGGATTCAACAACTTCCAATCCCAAAACGAAAAAGTAACTATTTGGTTTGGAGTTTTTATTTTTTGGAATGACAATAGGTCGATGATTGCCAACTACTTTTGGCCTGAATTGAATGATCTACATATATGGTCAGTGAACTGGTCAGCCCGTTAGACTTTTTCTGCCGAGGTATTTTTAGGTTACAGGTATGAGCGAAAAGGTTACAAACCATTGCGTCTCTCAAAGACAACTCATAACTCATGTCATAGCAAATTGAACATTTCATTCAGAGAAACAAATGCAAATGCGGACATCTGAAAGCTGTTACATTCCACAAATAATGGCATCAAGTCGCCATAGCCTAAGGTAGTTGGTGTTGGCTTATGAGATGCAAAGGCACGGTTCATAACCCAGGTCAGAAAACTGGCAAAAAAAAAAAACTCTGAGAGTCAAAATAATATAGGAGAGTACATTCAAGCAACTTTGTGTTCTATCTAACACATATACATACATATCGTTGGTCTCATGTAGAAAGGCCCTAACTCGCTTATTTTTTTTTTTTATTACATTTTTGTGAGGAGGTGTATGTATTTATATTAAATATATTGGAATCTCAAAAAAGACCAACTTCGAAAAAAGTATAAGTTAGGGCCTTTCTACATGAGACGGACGATATGTACATATATAATCTTAAGTATCAATCTTTTCTTACGAGTAGTACAATTAAATTTGTTGTATTGAATTCTGTTGATGGTATTTATCAAATCGTTATAATGCATGAATTTATCGAGATACTTAAGGTCAATTATTTATATAAATTTATTATGTCTTGTAATTTTAGAATACTTTTTGGAAAACAAATAATTTTAAAATGAGTATCTTGAAAATATCAACAAATTTGTAAAAGCAATTGCAATCAGATACGTTATACAATACTTCATAGACATTAAGATTAAGATTAACTGGGACACGTTTACCCCTTTTTAATAATTATGATGACAAATATCAATACTAAATGCAGTATGAAAATGTACAATAGATTCAATATACAGGTATCCCTCCTACAATACGGTATCCCACAACACGATTTCACTCTAACATGATTAAAAAAATTTCCGAAAACCTCTTATAACACGGTAGTCCTACAACACAATTTTTTTTTAAGACTTATTACATAAGAAGATCATTACAATGGATTTTAGACATAACTGATTAAAAAGATATGCAAGACTTTTTAGAGTGGAACAAGAAGTTGGGGAAGCAGAAAATTCGTAGAAATCGCACCCGAACTCCAAGTGAATGAAATCAATTCTAGTTCTGATGAAGGTAATGAAATTAATAATTTGATACTGAAAAATTACAGGAAGGATTAGACTTGGCGGAAAAATTGGAATTATTGTTCTTGGACGCAGACCCTTACGCTGAAAAAAATCGAAAATTTAAAAGAGAATAATAAAATTGCCTCTCACCATACCAAGAAATTTACAACAACCTTGGACGGACAAGGAAACAAAGCAAGATTACGGATTTTTTAAAGATATCAGAAGATGAACAAAATCTAATTGCAAGTTCAGAAAGTGAAGATGATATTATTCAGCCGAAAAAACGTTCCCATTTAATTGAATTGAGCAGCTATGATGAAGAGAATTGCTAAACTAAATTCATAATATACATTCATTTACAATATTTTTGCCGATTTATATTTATTTTTTTGTATATTTAATTGGATTTTTATTATTTTTATTAGAAATAAACGTTCTTCTGTTGCATTAAAATATTTTTTTTCTGAACTTAACCCCTGTTTTCGTACCAGATTCTAGTGTCTTATAGCACGGATTTACATAACACGTATCGATCGTGTTATAGGAGGGATACCTGTACATACATAGTGAGAAGCGAAATAAATTCATAGATTCAACTTTATATGTTTTGGAGAAAGAAAAAGGAATTAAAACTCAAGAAAAAAAAACAAAATTGAAAAATTGATGACATGTTTATGTCGTATGTTAAATAGGCACCGTAGTTTAGTAGGTGGTGCGTTGGGTTATTAGACGTAAAGCCCCGGGTTGGTATCACAGGTCAGACATCAAAACGAAATATAAAAAATATTTCTTCGGTGGCTATCTCTCAGCACATTTCTGGCAAAAACTCTGAGAATAAATAAAATTACCGTGAAGAGCTTCTCAAAAATTTGTCGTTTGGAGTCGACTTTAACCTGTATGTCCCGCCGCTTATGTATAAAATTAACACACACAACATATGTGGTGTGAGAAGCTAGGTCGTAATCCTCACTGAAGGGTTGTAATGACCAATTATGCATGTATGGATGTACTTTTAAGCCAAAGTAAGTTTTGTTTACACAGAAGAATATTTTTTTTGTTGCTTGGTATGTTGGGGTAAATTGAATTTTACCAATAGACGTGTTGGAAGTCAGCTACGTAAGTTATATTCCTTTTTACAGTGAATGTTAAGTTAATAGAGACTAGAGATGAGCGATCCAGTGATTTTTGAAGAACTTTGTTCTCAGTGAACGTGATTTGTTAATCACTGTTCTTTAAAAAAGTGATTGTGATCACAGTTTTTGATTTTCAAAAGAAACACATTAAAGAGGAATAAGCGTAAATACAATAATGACAATAACGTATTTTCTTTAAGTCGTAAGAAAGAGCCAACGAGATACATACTACGAAAAAGCTACTAAACAAAATCAAAGTGGTGTCATCAATGCTATTATTTTTAATGTAATTTTTTTTATATGAAATTTGACAATTAAGTTTCACAGAAAGTTCATGTATAAAAGATAAAAGTCAATAATCAGCATCATCTAATAGAAAATCTGCCTCGTTCAAAATAAAATGAAATAAATTTGAGTTTGTAACAATTTTGAAAGAACGACATTATTAGTAACTGTTATTTGGCAATTACAATCACTGTAGTTACCAGTGAATTATCAATAACCGCGATTAAATCACAGTTTTGAAAATATTTCAAGAAAACGTTAGAGAAAAATTGAAAGAAAGGCGAAGGAAGCTATTGAATTTTTCAATGAATTTGAATTTTTTGATTTTATCAAAAACAATCAAGTTGAAAGGTCTGAGTTTTTTTGACAGCTTATTTTGTTGTAAAATTTAAGGATTTTCCTTTATTTTACTTTTAAGTTTTCTCCAAAATCGTCCTATTTTTATGATTTTTAATCGAATTAACTGGTATACTTTTCGAAACAGTCTCTGTTAACTGTTAAGTTAACATTCATTTCAATAAAATTATATAACTTTCTAATCTAATTTCAAACACATTACAAATTGTGTAGTCGCAAAAGGACATATTCATCCATATGCGACAAAATCCAAAATATTTCGAAAATTTTTGAAATCAAAGTTAATTTTTAATAAAAAGTTCTGTTATCATCAAAATTCTGTTATACTCTTTTAATAATAACTATGGTAATTTTTATCCAATTTCATCAAACGAAGTGTCAAATTCTTGGTAAGAGAATGCACTTTAAGAATGCACATGTTGCCACTTATTTCATATTTTTTAATTAATTTTTGCACTTAAGAATTGCCAAACTAGAACAAATAAGAAAAATGTAATATTTTCCGAAGTTTACCCCATCAAATCTCCTAGCAAGTAAGTTTGTTTTCTAAAATACTTTGGATTTTTAAAATATGTTTAAACCCAAATATGGGTACTCAATATTTGTTTCTGAAAAGATCAAGAAACCCGTTTTTCTTTTATCAAATAAAACAAGTTTGGAGGGTTTGAGAAAAATAAAAAAAAAGTATTTTTGAGATCTACTACTATCTAGTTACTCGGATGTATTTTCACTGACGCAGCGTGTTATTTAACACAGTTTGTAGGATACGAATGCAAATCATAGTTTCATGAAAATATTTTGAGATTATAAGATATCGGCAGTACCATGCTCTTTTGCAGCTTCTTATAAAGTAACGAGAGGAATAAAGTTAATTAAGATTTCATGGCAATGTCATACAGTAAGACCTTGATTATCCGTGATTCGTTTATCCGGGATGGAAAAAAGAAATTTTTTTGCATCGACTTAATTTTATTTTGGATCGACTTATATTTTTCTGAATCGTTTAACCGTGATTACCTCTATTATCCGTCATTATAACCAAAAATTTTTTCTATTACATATTTTGAACTGTTCACTGTTTTCTGACAAAATTATTTTTCTTTTACATTTTTGAAACATGTATATACATATATATAAAATCCTGAATTATTTAGTTTTTATATGAATATGTACATATTTATTTATTATTTTATACTTTTGATGATGATCATGGCCAGGCTGTTCTGTGTACTTTCGTCCACTTATGTGATTAATTCTTACCCTTTAGAAACTGTGACTACATTTCTTGATTTGGGAGTATTATTGGATATCAAATTGTCTTTTATTGATCATATTAGTTTGATGATTGCTAAGGCTCGGGCTGTTCTTAGTTTTGTGAAAAGATGGGCTAAGAAGTTCATTGATCCTTATATAACAAGACTACTGCACATTTCACTTGTTAGACCTATTTTGGAGTATGCGTCTGTTATTTGGAATCCATGCTATCGTTGTCATAGTGATTCAATTGAGTCTGTGCAGAAGCAGTTTTTATTATTCTGTTTACGTGGCTTAGGATGGGATTATGCCAATGGGCTTCCGTCATATGAGGATAGATTAGCTTTGATAAAACTTCCAACTTTGGAACGTAGAAGGGCTGTTTTAGGGGTTTGTTTTGTTTTTAATCTGGTTAAAGGTGTTATCGATTCTGAGTTTTTTCTTTGTAACCTGAATTTCAGCATTCCAGCAATATTTTCACGGCACTATCGTCCTCTTTCTTTAGATTTCTATAGAACGAACTATAGATGTAGTTTTCCTTTTCGTAGATTATGTTACGATTTTAACTTCCATTATGATTTTATAGATTTTAATTGTAGTGTTTTTAATATAAAACGTATATTATATACTACCATTAATTTATAAATTATTGTATAAAAATGTATTTTCGTTCTTGTCTTAGGTAGTTCCGTTTTATTGTTACCTTATTCACCTTGTGATTAAGTTCTGTAGCTGTTTTATGTTCTCGTTGCCATAACTTTTCCCTTACCCGCTACAGTCCGGACTGTAGTGTGTACGAGTCCCTACGAAATGGGGATGAGCCCTCCGCGGTCGGGTGAAGGTGGGTTAGTGTGAGGCTGGGGACGTTCGAAAAAAAAAATATGTATATTAAAAACTAGCCAAAATTGGTACTCAACTAATCGGGAAAATCGATTATCCCCGACCATCACGAACAATGTACGAACAAAGTATATGTACGTTGAATTATTTAATACCTACAGAAATGTATACATTATGAAATAATTAGAAAAATTCAATTTCATAATCATTGGTTCTTACAAATGAAGTTTACGTGTAACAGTATTTCTTTGAGCAAATTTAAAATCTTGTACTATTTTTAAATGCCAAACAGTAGCACCAATAGAACGTATTAAAACTGTCTAACCAATAAAATAATGCATTTTTTCGGATCCCATTAGTTTGAAATAAAATAGTTAAAAAAAAACAATTATTGAAAAGAAAATAAAAAGTTCTCTGATGTAAATTCGACAGTCAAAATACACCCATCTAATAGTATAGGTTGAGAATTTTGTTGGGTGGAACAAAAAAAAATATTTTTTTATATTTCTCCAACCCTCCAAATTGTTTTATTGATTACCCAAATATTTTTGGACTTATTTTCAAAATCCAAAGTTTTTTGAAAGGGAGACAGATCTGCCTTCAAAATAGTATACATATGGTTCAAACATAAATGTTATGAGGTTTGATCGTCTAAACTTGAAAAATATTATTCTTTTTTCTAATTTTTGCAAGTTTAGCTTATCTTAATTGCAAAATTTAATTAAAAATATTAAAATAAGTGATGACATTCTGAAAGTGCATTATCTTATGAAAAGATTGGCACTTCGTTTGATCAAATCGGACAAAATGTAGCGTAGTTATTATTAAACAGTATAACAGTAGTGTTATATTTTTCGTATACATACTTCATCAAATTGTAGTGGGAGGTAAAAGGAGAAAATTATGCAAGCAAAATACACAATAAAAACGACTGCAAAAACATCCCACTGAAATAACTTTATTAAATCATTTGCCTTTAGATGATGACGACTTGAATGATTTTTAGAAAAATTCAAATAAAATTATTCACATCTGTATGGTTAGTCACGACAAAAAATACACTACCGTAATTGAAAAGAATACATATTTTGACTGCAAACAGCAAACAGAGATTTAGAGACTTTAATATATGTATGTAGATATATCCCTAATGCAATATAAAAAAATTGCAATAGCACCATACCCCAACAGCGTAATCGAGATAATTTATTAAAAAATTTAATAATGATAACCGTACTACATATACAACCGTATCACATAATGATAGTATAATAACGTATGTAGGGTAAAGGAACAAAAAGGAATACGACAATAATACAATCTGCAATAAAAAGGCAAACACAGAATGCATTAATTTGCGTTTGCCACTAAAAATTCTTATTATTTTAGCCTTTTTCTGGGAAACGAAGACAATAATAAATGAGTATGTTTTGAACATACACCACAATACAGTGCGTTTCATATTTAAAGTGTCACCGATGTGAGTAGACAAATTCTCATTTTAATGAAAACACCAAATATTAATACACATAACATTTCATTCTACGGATGCGAATATTACTTTTTTTTTTAATGAAATCGGTAAAAAATAAAAGTAAAAACAAAAAAAGTGAACCTAGACGTATCTAATTTACTTCAACGGAATTTCTTTAAAACGTGTAAATAATTTGTTTTTCTTCTCTTCATTTAAAAAAGCAACTAATTTTTACGATAGGCAAAAATGCACTAGAAATACAAAAGTTCTCTGAAATTTCATGCGAGAACTGCAATAAGTGAAGGCAATAAAAACAAACTTAAAGCAAATAAGCAAGCAGACGGATGTGTAGTTGGCAAAACGCGATCGTTGTGCCCACTAAAACACACCACGTTCCAACGTTCTGTTGGTAGCTTTATTTGTACAGGCATTTACCGACAGTCAAACAAACCAAACCGACTTATTAACAAACACAAATTCTCTCCAATTGTATGAAATAATACGCACAATGTACGCGGGGGGAAGAGGGGGATTTAGTTACACCAGACTCATACACTGTTTAATTTAATCGTGCATTTTGTTAGATATGTGCACACATTGAAACTGGTGTACGCCCTTTTGTGTTGAATTCAGCGGCATCGAGATTACTTGTTCATTTTTAAAAAGAAGATCCGTATAGTCGTCAGTCTGTCAATCGATGAATTAAAAAAAAAATTTTTTTTTGGTTTGTTTTTCTTTTTTTTTTTGTTTTCTTTTTGCTAAACATAGAACACAACAAACGGGTGAAAATAGCACCTCTCTGAGCGTTGTCATGGTTCATAAAGATATAAAAATATCTCAATTTTCATATATCGAATAAAGGGTTATTATACATTCATGTTCGCCTTAGTTTTTGGTCACGGCATAAAATTCAAAATTATCGCGAAAACGGAACTGTCGCTATAACTGAAAATGAAAACGTATTTAATCGTTTTCTTCGTTTATTTTTGTATAAAATTTACATCTTAGTTTACACAAAATTTAATTTAGTCTGTTATTTTTTCGGGAATTTATTTTAGAGTTTGTATTGAATATCTGAATACTAAAATTAATGCAATGAATTCTGTTCACATCTTATGTTCAATAATCTTATTGCTTTCCGTTATGTACATATCGACGCCTTCGTTCTATAACATTCTAAGTCGAAAAAGTGTGTTTTGAGTTATGAGCTCTCAAAGTTTTCACGCGACATACGACTATATGTGTATTCTAAGTAGATTTTTCCCTATAACTTCAGCACGGATCGGCGCATCTTAACCAAATTTTGACAATATTTAAGTTAGAGTACACTTAGAACGTTATAGAATGGAGGCGTCTATATGTAGACGCTTCATTCCAATTTCTGATAACTTTATTTGCTCATCATTATTTTCGTAGAGGAATTCTTTCGCAATCATACTTTTTATTTTGATTTTTAAAACGTTATTTTCCTCAATAGACGTCATTACATACACAATTGGTCATCACAACCCTTCAGTCAGGATTTCGACCTAGCTTCTCACACCACTTATGTTGTGTGCGTTAATTTTATACATGAGTAGCGGGATCTACAGTTTAAAGTCAACTTCGAACGAAAGATTTTTAAGAAGATCTTCATGTCAATTTTATTTACTCTCAGAGTTTCTGCCAGAAATATGCAGAGATACAAGCGCCGAAGAAATATTTTTTTTTTGTTTCATATTTCGTTTAAATGCTTGACCTGGAATACGAACCCGGGTTTTGCGTCTAATAAGCCAACGCACTACCTACTAGTAAGCTGACCATACGTCCTCGTTTTTAGAGTACAATCATTTATTTTAACTGACTGTCATCTATAAAATTTTATGTCCTCTATCTGTTATCTTTACATACATAATTGGTCATCATTACAACCCTTCAGTCAGGATTATTGACCTAGTTTCTCACACTACTTATGTTGTGTGTGTTAATTTTATACAAAAGTTGTGGACCTACAGTTTAAAGTTGACTCCGAGCGACTGATTTTTGAGAAACTTTTTATGGCAATTTTTTATTTACTCTCAGAGTTTTTGCCAGAAATCTGCTGAGAAGAAATCGCCGAAAAAATACTTTTTTTTATTTTATTTTGAAGTCTGGCCTGGGACTGTCTGTCATCTTTAATCATCTAAATTTTTAAAACCTTGGTCAATATTTATTTTTGTAAACTAAAGCACATTCTATTTTTTCTTTCAAGTCGTATGAATGTAGTGTCGTGCCGAGTAAGTTAGTGCAATAAGTTTTTATACATTTATAAGTAAATTTAAATGTAAGTTTTTATATACATACATACATAAGTATATTATTCTTTTTATTTATTTTACATACATACACAAATTTTTCCGTAAAATATGTGAAAATAAGTTGAATTCAAATAAATTTCTTTATGTCATCTATTTTCATTTCCAAAATCATTACTTTTTTCTTTATGTCATCTATTTTCATTTCCAAAATCTGGTCGCCTTCCTATTAGACTAGGTGTCATTGCTCCTCCATTATTATACAAATGCCAAGCAGCGTCCGTAGTAGAAAAAAAGGCTCCTTATTACTATATTCCATACAACAACCCAATATGTATTCACCAGAGATCAGCAATGGATCGTCTTATCGCTACTCATAAGTACTCATGCAGTTTTGAGTATGAGTGATTCAACAGTATTGAAACTCAACTATTCTGATTCATTCGTACTCAGTACAACGTTGATTTATTAGTATAGGTTGCAATGAGTATGAGTACAACGTGGACATCAAACTCACAACATTCGAAATATGTATGATTCATACGCCTACTCATTCAGATTCATAAATTTAGAAAAATACTTATAAGTGATTCGAATCATATATCAAAATTTACTGTCTTAGCTGTTGTTGCATGTACAAACAAAGAAGTAAGGAAAGACAAAGGCAACCAGCAAAGCATACACACAATATTCTTGTGAGTATTGCAGTGCTCGTACGCGAATCATACTTATTTTGTGCTTCGTGTACATGCTGAGTAAAGGAGACTCGAAATCAACAACATCATGCGTATTGTTAAGTATGAGTATGACGAGTACTTCAAACTTTGAGTATGAGTAATATGAGTATGATATTAAAATAAGTATGAATGCTTATAATTTTTGATAACTATGACTCAAATCTACTCATCGTTTTGAATACTTATTGCTGATCTCTGATACGAACCCGGGCTTTACGTCTAATAAGTCAACACATTACCTACTAGACTAGGAGTCATTGCATCTCCATTATTATACAAATGCCAAGCAGCCTCCCCTAGTAGGAAAAAAGGTGGACCGAATCATACCATACACAACCCAATATGTATTCACAAAGGACATTGTTTCTTGGTACCGACAGACATACCTGCTATCTAACTGGGAGCTGCTGGAATAGAACTTAGTAATCTAGCAGTTCGTTTCTTTAACACGTTGACTGCCGCGACAATTTTCAGAAAACTAGCCAATAGATGACAACTTGATTTTTTCACATTAGTGAGTTCGAGATAACTCGTATTTTGGCTCCTTAGGAGGGAACGTAATTACGAGTTATCTCGTAGTCGGCAGTCAACGTGTTAAATAATGAAGAGAAATATATAAAAATAGAATCTCTTATATAAAACGTTAAAAGCTCAGCGCTTTCATTACAAATTCTGGTTGGTAAAATATTGTAATAACTTATGTATTGTCTTCTTTCATATCTCAAAACGTGGCCACAATTATACGATTTTATTGCTTTTATTGAGTCAAATGGATAATTAAGACGTATCAGAGTAATCAAGTCATTTAAAGTAAATATTAAAATTTTAAACTCAAAATATTGGGTCAAATGCGTAACTAGAAAAAAATTGTTTAAAATTCTACAGCTTGTCTGTTCAAGAATGTTGTAATTGTCGCCTGATGAAGATAGGGATCTTAATATTGCAATAGAAAATATACGATAAAATTAAGGTTTTCCACTGTTTTAATTTTTGTTGTTCTTATTTTGTAGGCATTAGGTATTTAATTTCACTGCTGTTGTGGGAAATCAATGACTAGGAATAATAGAGTGTCTTAATTTCTTTTTGGACTAAACAAAATACAAAAGATTTGATCTAAAACTTAACTGTCTTTACGGTTGTCAATTTATTGCTATTTTTTAAGTTAGTTTCTGTTTGTGATTTTATTATCCACCATTTCGGTATTGGGTTGTTCGGAAAGTGATTTATTTTTCCCGACAGAGGATTTAATTTTATTTTTTTCCATTCAACTTTACACTCAATCCGTATAATTTGATTATGCTTTGAGAGCTTATAGAGCAAGGCTTATGTGTGAAAAAATCCAATTAATTCTACGCAGTAGTCCTTGGTTGGTCCCCTTTAAAAATGTAGAGTGATAAGCAGTATTTTCGACATATATTTCTGTTTTAATATGGAATATGGAGAAAGTGTGTTGATAGTAGGTCAGTGCCAGAACTGGTTAGCTAAATTTCGATCCGTCAGTTTTAATGTCGATGATGCACCATGTTCGGGAAGGCCGGTTGAATCTGATAGAGACGCGATAAAAGCATTAGTTGATGCGAACCGGCGAATGAATGATAGGGAGTTGAGGTTGAGGTGAGATGGGGTTGAGGTTAAATTTATGAAATTCAACAGTTTATGATCGGATTATCCCCAAAACTCGATGTATGGGTTTCCCATCATCTCACAGGGAGAAATCTGCGATTCGCTTCTCAAACTTCAGGAAAATGATCTGTTCTGGAAGCACGTCATCACTGATGACGAAAAATGTTTTGTATACAACAACGTCAAAAGCGAGAGGTCATGGAGCAAAAAAGATGAATCGGTTCAAACCACTTCCAAAGACGATATTCACCAAAAAAAAGGTGATGCTGTCTGCTTGCTGGGATTTTAAAGAAATCGTTTTTTTTTTGTTTTGAGCTTTTAGCGGATAACATACATACATATGCATACGTAATTGGTCATTACAACTCTTCAGTCCGGATTATTGACCTAGTTTCTCACACCACTTATGTTGTGTTTGTTCATTTTATAGATGTGTGGCGGAACCTACAGTTTAAAGTCGATTCCGAACGACAGATTTTTTTTTGAGAAACTTTTCATGGCAATTTTATTTACTCTCAGAGTTTTTGCCAGAAATCTGCTGAGAGGAAATCGCGGAAGAAATACGTTTTGCGTTTTGTTTTGATGTCTGGCCTGGGGCTCGAACCCTGCTTTACTAGACTACGGCGACCAGATAACACAACGATTAATTCGGAAGTCTACTGTCATTAGCTGGAAAAACTAAATAATGCACTTCAACAGAAAAGGCCAGAATTAAATTCTCCAGACTTGGCACCCTAGGAATATTATTTGTTCCGGTCACGACAAAATTTTTTAGACGGTAAAATCTTCACCTTAAACGAGGAGGTCTAAATCCATCTACATGTGTTTTTGCCAGCAAAGACCAAAAATTTTATGAGCGTGTAATTATGCTAATATGAACGACCAATATATAATTTAATAAAGTATTTGTTTGTTATGCGGTAACTGTCTTTCATTTTCCAAAAAAAAAAAAATACGAAATTACTTTCCGAACAAGCAAATACTATACATATGTAATATGATTTAAAGAAAAAAAATGATAAAATGATTTTAGTAATAATAGGTATCATAATGGCTCATCTAATCAATTACGCTCTTTTCTTTCTAGTTATTCAGATTTGCAATACTTAGCTTCTAGAAGAGCAGCAGCAGTTGCTGCCGCAACAGTTTTGCCACCGTCACCTGTACAGACGACTGGTATAAATGGGGTGAGTGGTAACGGTTTGGATAATATGCCCACAGCGCATACATCGGAAATTGATAGTAACACAACACCAGCGCAGCAAAGTAATGGTCAAAGTTCAATGATATCATCTCACAATGCCCATATTGCCCATGCAGTACATCATCATGGAGGACATACGGGTTTGCATGGTCCACCACCGCCACCGCCTCCACATACAGGGCCAACGCAGCCTCACGATTTTCATCCAGCTTATCGAATTCCCGGCTATATAGAACATTTATATTCACTACAACGAGTAAGCCCTACCTCCTCTTTCCACGGTAAGTACTTTAGGAAATTAATGGGATAATTAAATTATGTATTTAACTTGACTCTAAGATGTATGTAGATTAGTGACGCCCACGAATTTACTCTGATTCACGAACACTTAAAAAAAAACAAAATATGCGATATTCGGATAAATCCTTAAATTTTGAATTTTAAAATAAAAAAAAGTTTGCATCATTGCTACTACTTAGGGCCATTATTACAACTTGCCGTTACTATAGGTAGGATTTTAGCGGGCAGATACATAAATTGTTTTTCATCATTATAAGCGGACAATATGGTAGAAGTGAACGTTAAGATGAAAGGAGGATCATCTTACCAGTAATTTTTAAAGTCAATTTAATGTTTGAACTTGCCATATTTTATATTATTTTCAAGTTGGCAACTTCAAATATAAACCAGAGATCAGTAATAAGTATTCAAAACGATGAGTAGATTCGAGTCATAGTTATAATTTCTGATACTTATACGCATTCATACTTATTTTAATATACAAAAAAAGTGCCTTAAAATCATTAATAAAAAACCTTGGTGGTACCCAACGTATCTTATACACGAGGAGACAGGCTACGAAAAGATAGTAGATTTTATAAACAGATTAAAAAATAAATAGTTTGAGAAAAATGAAACATCCTCTTATCTACTAATAAGAGAATGCAATAATGCTATTTAAAATTATATAATCTATAAATTATCAAATGAAAAGATAGTGCTTATATTAGACTATTGGAAACAATAGTCATACTATAACCACTTTTAACTTTTCATATGTTTGGAATATCTATCTATTCATATAAAGGTTTTTTTTAATCCCATTTTTGCCTTTAAAATCCTCAACTATGTAAATAAAACTTATTAACCTCATTATATCAAAACAATCATTTGTTGTAATATCTAGATTTTAAGATAAGATCTCATTGTAAATATTTAGTTTAGTAGAAAATGTAAATAAAGGAAGACTGTAAATAAAAAAAAAAAAAAAAAAAAAAAAAAAAAAAAAAAAAAACTTATTTTAATATCACACTCATATTACTCATACTCAAAGTTTGAAGTACTCGTCATTCTCATACTTAACAATACACATGATGTTGTTGAGTTCGACTCTCCTTTACTCAGCAATTACACGAAGCACAAAATAAGTATGATTCGCGTACGAGCACTGCAATACTCACAAGAATATTATGTGCATGCTTTGCTTGTTGCTTTTATCTTTCCTCACTTCTTTGTTTGTACATGCAACAACAACAAAGACTGTAAATTTTGATGAATGATTCGAATCACTTATAAGAATTTTTCTAAATTTATGAATCTGAATGAGTAGGCGTATGAATTAAACATATTTCGAATGTTGTGACCTCATTCCAATCTATACTTATAAATCAATATTGTAGCGAGTACGAATGAATCAGAGTTTCAATTCTGTTGATTCACTTTAAAAAATATTTGTTTAATTGAGCAGTGTTATCGACATTGCTCCGGCACTGTCATATTTTTTTAAAAACTTAACTTTATTTTATCTTTAAATTGTAATAACGAAAATAATAAGTTAAAATTAACTTTACAGATCCCTTTAGCTAAATCCAAATTTAACAGCAAGTTGTGATAATGGCCGTTAGTATCTTTAAAGTTTGAAAAAAAAAAATAAGAAAATGGTTTTAAGTTAAATTCAATCATAATTTCTGAGTCACAACTAGAATTTATGCCAAATTTAGATAAATTTAAATTTATATTCACATACATAATGTATTATATTTAAAGGTATCAATTAAAAACAAAAATCACTTATAATTATATTAGAGTGGACCTAATTTCTATGTAAACATATATTGATGAAAACACATTTGGTATTATGAATAAATGCAACATATTTTAATACGTTTATAGATCCTTACTCGAATTGTGCTACCGCATTTCACTTAACAGGTCTAGGCTTGAACTCTGGCGACTATTTGGGGGCACGTGGAGTAGGCTCCTTAGGTGATTTGCATACTGCCGCAGCTGCTGCTGCAGCTGCTAATTCTTTAGCGAGCACCGATTTCCATTTTAGTATTGATAATTCGAGACTAAGCACCTCCCGTACTGGCAGTATTAGAGCTAGCATTAGCCGAAAAAGAGCTCTTTCGTCTTCGCCCTATTCTGACTCGTTTGACATAAGTTCAATGATACGTTTCTCACCGAATTCCTTGGCGACTATTATGAATGGATCGCGTGCCAGCAGCGCGGCTAGCGGGTCTTACGGTCACTTATCAGCTGGAGCGATGAGTCCAATGCATAGTGCTATGACACCACATTTGCAACAATTACAAGCCCATCTGCTTAGAGCCAGTGCCGGTCTTCTGCATCCACTTCCCACACATCAAGCAGCTGCAGCTAATATGCTGTCCATGGGGCACGTTCATACGCTTCAATCCGCTGTTGCGGCTGCAGCTGCTTACAATGTCGCTGCAGCGGCTAACGGTGTTCCTGGCAATATTTCAGGAAATAATTCTTCCTTTCATGGACCTCTAAATGGTCACACATCTAACACTCATGCTGCAAACATTAATAACAACAATCAAAATAATGTAGTTAACAGCACTACCAAGCAAATGGTAAGTCGTCTTTAGTTGGTTTCTCGAATACTTGTAATAATATTGTATTATTCCGATGTGTAGCATTATGAAGAAATGTGTACGGAACGTTCAAAAGGAGAGCAGCCGTCATCAACATCGCACAATGATATAACACAACAGGAAGCTGATAGTGCATCCACCCAGTCAGTAACAGCCAGAAGACATCAGCGCAACAAAGTCTCCACTTCAAACAACAGTGCTACGGCCCCGAGTACTACTTCTCCTGCGTCTCAGAGTCAACACAGTAGCAGCAATAACAATCATGTACAGTGTGGTCCACCCACAACAACCACACCACACAGTGACTATGAGTGCACGGTTGTTGATACAACAGATATTAAGGATGAGCCAGGAGATTTCATAGAAACAAATTGTCATTGGCAAAATTGTGGTATTGAATTTATGACCCAGGATGAACTAGTAAAGCATATAAACAATGATCACATACAAAATAACAAGAAAGCTTTTATTTGCCGTTGGGAAGATTGTTCACGTGGTGAGAAACCTTTTAAGGCCCAATATATGCTCGTTGTACATATGCGCCGCCATACTGGAGAAAAACCTCACAAATGCACGGTAAGATTTAAGTTTTCTCGTACAAAATATCCTTATAAAAGACTTTTAACAATGTTTACATACATACATACTTACATACATACATATCATCTTGACAGTTTGAAGGATGTTGTAAAGCGTATTCTCGGCTTGAAAATTTGAAAACTCATTTACGGTCTCATACTGGCGAAAAACCGTACACTTGCGAATATCCAGGTTGTAGCAAAGCTTTCAGCAATGCAAGTGATAGAGCGAAACATCAAAATCGTACCCACAGCAACGAGGTATAAAATTTTATTTCCAATAATTGTTATTTTTTGTTTTTGTTAATTTTTATTTTAAAATTTGAAATTTGAAAACATTTCCGTAAATCTTAATTGTCGCTGTTTTCAGAAACCTTATGTTTGCAAGGCACCTGGTTGCATTAAACGCTATACGGATCCCAGTTCCCTAAGGAAACATGTTAAAACCGTACATGGAGCTGAGTTCTATGCAAATAAAAAACACAAAGGTTCTATCCATGATAACGATAATCCAAATGGTGGTGGAATAAATGCCAGTAATTTGGGCAAAGTTGACTCTCCTGACGAGTATCGTTCTCATAAAGCTGCTGGCTTATCAAGTCCAAGCATTAAATCAGAATCCGATGTTAATTCTCCACCACAACCTTCAGTACACAGTCCGACTATCTCGCAAAAGGGTAGAAGTCAGCAAACAATTCATAATCAAATGCAATTCAAGTCGGCAAATGGAATCCGCTTTGGAAGAGCCGCCGGTGCCGACATTAATGATGGTTCGGGAGCATATAATAATCACGACGATTATAATAATATCTTAGGGAATGATGAAGAAGCTTGGCTATATGACGACGACGTTGATGCTGCCGACTTACCAATTGTTCTTCGAGCTATGGTCAGTCTTAGCAATAGTCCCAATAATAGCATGGTCACAAGTGGAGGCGGGGCTTCATCTATATCTGCGAGTAGTATGCGTCAACGGTTTCGGTCACGTCTTCAAGCTAAAGGCCTTAATCTCAATTCGCCTGTATTATCCAATATACCAGAAGTTAATCGCACATTAGGTATTGGGGAACTAAATCAACGCATAACTGATTTAAAGATGGAACCCGGTACTACCGGAGCTACAGTAAAATTTATTAATGACAGCACAAAAAATGTTACTCCGAGTTCAACAAATTTACAAACAGAATTGCAAACACGTTTGTATACGACTAACAGCAACGGTGGTACAATAGTTGGTAACTATGGAATAAATACAAATAACAATACGCGTCGCGATAGCCAAAATTCGAATGCCAGCACTTACTACTGTAGCATGCAAAGTAGGCGCAGCAGTCAGTGCTCTCAACTGTCTTCAATTTCTACAATGCGTCCGTGTTCGTACAATGCTGGTTCTTTATATGACCCTATATCACCAGGGTGTTCAAGGCGTTCTAGCCAATTGTCCAACATTACAACGGGTTGTGCAAGTTCTGTAGGTTTGGCGAACATAAACGGACCCAACAGAAGTGTTTCAAACATAATATGTGATGGAAACAATTCGTCCTTAAATAGTAATATAAACTCAGCAAATAACAGTAGTTTACCACCACCGCCATCTTCACATTTGATTTCTACACATTTACCACGTTTACAATCCTCATCATCATCTGCATGTCTTAAACATCCACATGAGAGTGGACGATTTTCCATACCAAATGCAATTGCTGCTGCTCAAATTGGTAGCCACATGATGGCATCTAGTGAAGTGAATAACAGTACAATAAACGTCCCTGGTCGACGTCAATCAGAACCTGTTCCGCAATTTTGCGATCGCTTAATTTCTTCACCGAATGCTCTCACAAGCACTTTCCAAAATGTTGCAGTCTCGGCCGGTATAAAAAAAGTTAATAAGCCACCAACTAGTACAGGTCCTCCCGTCACTGCTTACGAAGCGAACTCAAAAGGAACCACTGAAACTTCTTTAGATCACCATCCTAATGAAAAGGTTAACTTGGATGAGGTCGAAGAAGATGAGCTTATTGAAAATAAATTGGTGCTGCCAGATGAAATGTTACAATACCTAAATCAAGTGGCAGATAAAACAGCCAACAACACTAGCAGCCATAATAACAACAGTAATACCTCAGAAAAGGAATCTACACACGCAATGTGTCATCCACCAATCCCATCACCTAATTTATATCCCAATAGTCCAGAAAGTCCCTCTACCATTACTCAGGTTATGTCACCCCAGTCTGGTCATACTATGTCTGCCCTTGGCAGTCCTTACTCTCAACGTAATTATGATCAGCGTTCACAGACTGATGTTCAACGTCGGCAATATCCCATCTACTGTGATTATTATCAGAAGACAGCTGACAATAGCAATTGTACAGCAATGAAGACTAACAGCAACTACTTTTGTACGCAACAGCCAACAGATTCGAAGCCAATACAGGAGCTTATTACAACCTTTCCTCAAAATATTACAGCTGCTGCTGATAGTTCCATGACCAGCTTACCAGATATTAGTATTAAAGAAGCAAAATCAAACTACTACACAAATAATGCCACCGAAACCCAAATACCAACACAATTGAAGATCCAACAACCCGATGCATTGCAAAATGAGATACAATGCCAAGATATTACACAATCACAAATGTCGCCCGCCGTGATTAATTCCCAAACTTGCAACAACAACAATATGGACATCAGTTACAACACACAAAATACCAGAATATATACTACCCACTACATACCTACCTCTGCCACTTGCTTCAATACCAATACCAATACGAACACCAATTGCAATACTATCAATGCCAGTAACACAACTAGCAGCAGCAGTACTACAATGTGCACCGATGCCTATCAACGTACCCTTGAATATGTACAAAACTGCCAAAGCTGGCTTCAAACCAAAAACAATTCAAATCAGACCTCTACGAATGGCGAATTTACAATGCTCCCACCAAACGCAAATCGCTTACCAACCGGCCAACTTCAACCAGATGTAACCAGTTCAACACATCCCTCATCAAATATGGTCATTAACGATATGACGACATCGCTTAGCTCATTACTTGAGGAAAATCGCTATCTTCAAATGATACAGTAAATACTCTTTAACATCCACCACCCCCCTCCCCCCAAATGCATTTTGAATTCCTTTATCAGGAGTACCAAATTTGAAATATATTTTAAGACTAGAACTTGTATACTCGTACAGACAGACAGAATATTTAGTCAAATATGTGGCATAACTTAATTACGAATTTTTTTTTTATTTCCATCAGTTAAATAGTTTTTTTATTTTATTTTATTTTTTTAATGTAGTATTTCCATGTACATTTACTACGCATCTGTTACAATCATTTTATTCGTAAGTACAAACATTGATGAATGATGTATTAAAGGAGTTCATAAACACAATACAAACATACATGCATACATACATACATATATTTATTTTATAAGTTTTACTCGTACTAGTACAAAGTTATCAAAATGAACTCTCTCTCTCCCTCTCTCTCTCTATTCATCTACATACACACGTCGTTAGGAATCATCGTATCTCTTTTAAGAAAAATCTTTCTACTCGTATATGTATTTAAATTAAATCCCTCTACCTCACGTACATAGTAGGTATATACGGAAATTATAGCAAATCGATATTAAATAATTTTTTCTTCTTCTTCTTTCTCTTTTCTACAAAATCCTACAAAATAAATGAATAAAACAAAACAAATGACTTGAAAGGTATAACAACTGATTCACCAGCCAGTGATCGATTTTAAACGAATATTTTTTGTGATATGTGTGATATCCTAATGAGCGATATATGTTTGTATACACTTCAACAATAAAGTCTGCGTTCACTTAATGTATTCTTAGAAAATATACAAATGTACAGTCAAACTCGTTTGTAACGAATTCTTGATTATTACGTACACATTTTCAAGTCCCAACGTTTTAATAACAATAAATCATATAAAAACCTTCGTTTATTACGAACTCGTTCATAACGAATTCTCGGTTAAAAGGTAATTACATTTCATATATTTTACTTCGTTTATAACAAACCCTCAGAAACAACTTTGAAGTGTGGCATAGTATTTACTTTTACTTAATATTGGCAGCATTAAATTATAACTCATTATCTTTAATCAGCTGCTAGATAAAAAGAATTAACACATATTTTTGGTTTTTAATATAAAAAAAATACTTTTTGTTTTTAATAAATGAAAAAAATTCTTTGTATTTTATATTTTCTTCAATAACTTCACCCCCTTTATTACGAACTTTGCCTATAACGAAGTATTTATTCTGGTCCCGCGGAGTTCGTTATAACCGGGTTTGACTGTATATAAAAATCCACATTAAGTATTAAATTTAAATCAAAATTTCTTCATAGATTTTTTTTACATCATTTTTTAAAAATTACTTAGAAACATAAAACAGGAAATTAATTCATTTTTAATTAAAGTATCGTAAATATCACAATAATTAAATAAACATACATTCAATACATACAATACGTGGAAGTTGTCAATAGAAGTGTGCGTAAGACATATAAAACTGCACACCATTGCATTTTGCTCAAGACCGAATATTGATTGTAGCTGCAAAAATATAAATAAGTGTGAAGCAAAGATAGTGTACAAAAAAACAACTGCACTCGTAAACCATTGTACAACAGTATAGAACAACAAAAATATTGTACTCTTCATAGAGTCACAACATGCATTTCTTTTTTTGCTCTTGGCAACCGAACATCTTCGTCGACGCCAGCATTGCCAATAACTTTTTTAAACTTTTTATTTCTGGGGAAAAAACCTTTTTTTACACTACTGATATTCATATGGCAATACTGAAAATGTAGCTTCAGTAGTAAAATATGCTCTTACAACACAAAGCATAGTTCCGTTACTTCCCAGACAAACGAGAGTGCTGTAGTATGCATTGAATAAATGAGAAATACACATATCAGTGCACTCGTAAAATCAAGAGCAACAGAAAAGAGTACACTACAGTATTGCATTCGGTGAAGGGTAAACTAGCAGAATGTCTTGTGCTCGCCTCTACTATACACATAATTGTGGGCAAATTTAATGCGCTTCCATCTGTTAACAATAGATATAAATGGCTTTCGTCTTGCAACTTTGTCATAATAGCGTGCTTTTCATAGAATTTTTCTCGCCGTTTCAGCGCAAATACTCTTTTGGAATGGCTGGCTTACATTTTTCACAATTTTCGAAGATGTAATTTGAGGATTTACCTTCACCATATTAATAATTTTCCGCTTTTCCCGTGCTGATAAAATTTTTAAACGACTAGATCACAGTTTTGATGTAAAACTCCTTTCTTTGAAATTGTTTACCACACGCTGAACAGACGAAAATGTTCTCCCAACAGTTTGGTATATTTTTCGGAAGCTTTCTCCTTCGTTCCACAATTTAATAATTATTTTTCTCTCTGAAACATACATACATACATAATTGGCCATTACAACCCCTCAGTCAGGATTACGACCTAGCTTCTCACACCACTTATGTTGTGAGCGTTAATTTTATACATCAGTGGCGGGACCTACAGTTTAAAGTCGACTCCGAACGACAGATTTTTGAGAAGCTTTTCATGGCAATTTTTACTCTCAGAGTCTTTGCCAGAAATCTGCTGAGAGGAAGTCGCTGAAGAAATATTTTTCGTTTTGATGTCTGACCTGGGATTCGAACCCGGGCCTTTCGTCTAATAAGCCAACACACTACCCACTAGACCACGGCGACTTCTCTCTGAAACACTAATTTCTTTTCCTTTGTTTTCCATGTTTTAAAATTGCTTTCACTTTTAAATAATAATGTTAGAATCAGCTCCCAAAAAAAAAACAAGAGAAAATGAGCAAAAACAAGAAACATATCTTAAAAAATTAACGGTAATGTTAAAACAAGTGAACGTTGACTTTTTGGTTACTATACTCAAGCGTTGCCAGACTCAAGTCTCATTATCAATAGAGACAAGGGAACAATCTGGGATTTGATTCCATTTTTTTTTTAACATAAAAATATTCGTTGTAATCTCATATTTATTGCATTATTTTCCCTGCAGGAGATTGAACTAGTACAAAAACCACCAGTACTAGTACTCAGCTGTCAACTTTTCTGTACCATCTTAATGCTCAAATTAGCATTGAGTGTGTTTGAAAAATTACTAGTACCATTGCTACTAGTTTCGTATTGGTATATTTCGAACTGGTATAATTACTAGTACCATTGGTTCTGGTTTCGTACTGGTATTATTACTAGTATCATTGGTTCTAGTTTCGTACTGGTATATTTGGATATAATTGGAAGATTTCGAACCACTTTATTACTAGTTCTTTTATATGGAAAAAGTTACCAAAATTTGGTAGGTTCCTTTGTTGGTTAAGTGAAAAATAAGGGATAAAAAATTAGTTTTTGTATAATTATTTATAAAAATATTTAAAAAAAAATTTAAAATAAGCATATTTATTTACATCACAGTTGAATACGTATAATTTAATATAATAAAAAACAGGCCTATTTTTTCAAGGCTGGCTAGACCTTATCGCATCGTGAAATTTTAAATATTAAAATATTTTAAAGCACTAAAAAAGACTACGGTTTGTACAAAAATTCATTCATTTAAATAATATTTTAAAACAAAAATAAAAAACAGGCGCATTTCTTCAAGGCTGGCTAGACCTTATATAAAATGTAAAGTTTTTAATACTATAGCTTAAAATTTAGTCATTGTCCAGTGGATGAATCATTTTGATCATTTTTTAACCTTTCCAAGCGGTTGGCTTTAAATAGCTATTTTTTCTGCAGCTGGAAAGCTTTTCTTAAAGCTACATCGGGCTCCTCCGAAAATACGGCAATAGCATCTAAATAATTAAATAAACAAGTTACACAAAGAATTTAACATTTAGTAAATTTATAAATCGGTAATTAGAAAAAGTTTGATAGCTTGTATAGGTAAAAGCTATCAAACTTTTTCCCGTGGGTACCATCAACGTTGAAATTGTGTAAATTATTTGGTCCCAAAATTTCGTTTTAGTAAAGATTTTATTTTATATTTTTATAAAGTGGAATGCCATCAATATTTATTACAAGCTTCACTTTTGAATAATTAGATAAAATATTCTCTACTTTTTGCAGCTGGTTTTGAGTTCCTAAGTAGTGGAAACTGCCTGGTGGAACACTTCTAACTTCAATTTTCTTTTTCTTTCCAAGAAGTCCTTCTACTGTCAGTGGAACATGCAAACCTTCCTCTGATAAAATTGAAAACAGTTCTTCCGCGCAGGCTCTTGTGGGTTTAGTTCTTATTAACCACTTCTTCAACTTTTGCTTCAATGTTATCTTTGTTATTTCTGTTCTGTGATAACTATTTGACACATCGTTTTCTTTATTTTTATATTGTGTCACGCACTGTTGAAGGCTAATGTCATTTAAAATACTATAACTTTCTTTTACGGTTTCTTTGAAATTTTCGCGATGTAACACTCTTTGCTTATATGCACTTGTTTTTTTAATTTCCTTTTAAAATATATTTTTGAATTACTCATTTTTATTGTTTTAGAATTACCTTTTTATTTTCGGTTTTATTTGTATAAATTATTAATTAAATTATTTTTCTCACACTTTCAAACACACAGCACATTGAAATGGGCGCTAAAAATAATAAAATATGGGCTTGTCATATTACTTCGAGAACTTCTTATTTTAAATGAATGGCGATTACAGTGTTGCCATATGGCAAGTCTTTAAAAAACAATTCAAATAGAAATTTAACATTTTGCTTCAAAAATTTTATTTTTCATAATAAAATGCCATGAATGAAAGATTCACAATTGTGAAAAATTAATAAATAAATAACAATAATAATAAATTTAAATAAATAAAAATAATAAAACTAAATAAATTAATTTAATTCTAAAAACAGTAAGTGAATTTTTGTTGTGTTACACAAAAAATTTTATCAGTCTGGTATATTTAAACTAGTTCTACTACTAGTACTTTCTTATAAAAACTTAAACCCTGTGTAAACTAGTGCCAGCTGTACCAGTACTAGTACTAGTAGCTTATAGACAATTGACGCTTAATCTCCTGCAGGGTTGTGTCAATAAGAATTGTTTGTGTTGTGAACGCAGACTTTATTGGCAAAGTGTATGTATAAACTACACTTTATGTACAAACATATGTATACAGTTGCAAGCAAAAAAGCATCTCTTGTTGATCAATATATTCTTAAAATGGTAAAATTTAATTCGTATTTCTTATAAAATTCTGCTCAAAATAATTTGTATATCAATGCGTGCGTATTCATTATCATACATGGGCACACTGCATTATATTTTTAATGCAGTATGTATAGCAGTAAGCAGTAAAATTTTACTTGTTACTGAAAAAAATTGCAGTAAGCAGTAAAATTTTACTCGTTACTGAAAAAAATTGCAGTAAGCAGTAAAATTTTACAATTTTTTTCAGTAACGAGTAAAATTTTACTACTTAATGAAAAAAATTACAGTAAGCAGTAAAATTTTAATCATTACTGCAATTTTTTCAGTAACGAGTAAAATTTTACTGGTTACTGCAATATTTAAGAAACGAGTAAAAGTCATACATGGGCATACTGCATTAAATAAATATTGAATAAAATATTAACAAAAAAAAAATCGGAAGCTAATTTGTAATCAGTATCGCTCTCAAACAATAGCTTTAGTTTACGAAAATTTTCACTTAAATTGCTGGAAATATTTTCAAAATCGTTTCCATTTGCTAGTGGATTTTTACTCGTTTCTTAAATATTGCAGTAAGCAGTAAAATTTTAATCATTACTGCAATTTTTTCAGTAACGAGTAAAATTTGAATGGTTACTGCAACTTTTTTCAGTAATCAGTAAAATTTTACTGCTTACAGCAATTTTTTCAGTAATCAGTAAAATTTTACTGCTTACTGCAATTTTTTTCACTAACGAGTAAAATTTTACTGCTTACTGCAATTTTTTTCAGTAAGAAGTAAATTTCAAATTTTTAATGCAATATTTATTTAATGCAGTATGCCCATGTATGGTCATTATTACGAAATGTGTGCTAATCTAAATTAACTTAACTTCCTCAATGGACGTACTTTTTTAATTTAAATTAAAATTATCAAGTCAATCATTACACATTATCTTCCAACATGCTTATCTGCTAGTAGTTAATATCCGGGCTATATGCTTATTTCGAGGACTGCGTACGAGATGTATTAAGTAAAAGCATAGATGCTGAGTTCTGTGGTTCACTTTTCTGATTAGCAGTTCCCTTGACGATCTTCCAGCAAAAAAAAAATTTAATCATTCACTAGAGACGATAACCAAGGTAGATTTATATACGGTAAATGTAAGTCTACAACAAATACAACAATGCAAAAACAAGAGGGATTTTGTTTTTGTTGAAGAGTATGCGGAATGTCAAAAAAATTAACCCTCAACCTCCATAGGAAATTATGAAAGCTTAAGTATTATTAATCATCTTGCAAAATTTTTTATAAAATTGGCTTTGAAATAGTAATCTTGAACAAATAAGGGTTTATAAATGCGAAAATGATTATCGAAACAAAACACAAAAAAAAACAACAACATTTTGACATTTTAAACCTCATCAGCTGTAGACTTACGGTTACCGTATATAAATCTACCTTGCGAAATACTGTGCAAATTTGGCTAGAAACATCAGTATGCAATTTGGCAATACAATAGAGCCCCGACTTGTGTCTTTAATGGGTACCGAAGAATTGCGACGCAAATCGAATAAACTTTTTCTATACAAATGCATTGAAATTTAGTTTATTGGGTCCAAGAACTCAAAATAAAGGAAAAATAATTAATGTTTCGCATAAAAACGAAGTATAAAAACATTTTTCATTATTTTATTTAGTTTAGTAAATGTTTTTTTTTTTTTAATTTTTGTTTAATTTTTATAAAGAAATAATAAATTAATAATTCACATAAAAAATAAGTTTAAAAAAGAAATCATGCTTAGCATCTTACAAACTAAGGTGCTATATTCAGTAATAAAATGAACAATTGTTGAGTATTTAGAAATTTTTATCTCTGATATACAGTGGTGGCCTTATAATTAGAAACGACTTAGCAATATGTACATTTGTTAATTTATTTTCAAAACTTTAACTCATTTCAAAACCAAGAGTTAAAAAGACAGTACATGTTAGCTTTAATTTTAAAATAAAAAAAAAATTCACATCATCAATATCATTTTTAAAAAAATTTGCTAAAAACAAAAAATATCCTTACAAAAAACAGCTTAAAAATATCTTAATAAATTCACATTTAATGGGTATAGCCTTCAATATTTTGTCGGATAGCCCTTGTTTTGAACCATATCTGCAAGTCTTTTCGGCAAACTGGTTCGTTGTGCCAGCTTTGTTGCACAAGCTGAAACAATTCGTTGTTATTTCTAGGGTTTTTGTTCTTAAGATCTGTTTTAGCAATTGCCCATAAATTTTCAATTGGGTTGAGATCAGGACTTTGGGGTGGCAAGTCCAGAGCATCAATACATATTTTGACCCAAAAGCCAACACTTCACTAACCTTGAAGTGCGCTGTGTGTCATTGTCATACTGAAAAATGTAATTGACGGGTATACTCTCAAAAGGAATACGGTTACATTACATTTTCCAAAATGCGTTTATATTGATATTGGTCCATTATTCCTTCAATTCTTATAATTGGACCCACACCACGCCAAGAAAAAGCACCCCGGACCATAACAGAGCCGCCACAGTGTTTTATAATTTTCACTGTGTACCTGGAATCATAGGGTTTGTTTGGAGGACGTCTTACACAAGTTTTTTCATCAGATTTGAACAAATTAAACTGATCCAGAAACGCGGATCTCTTGTAAGCATTTCCGTTCCAAACTGTAACCACTTTTTAATACTTTTTTTTTTTTGAGACATGCGATTTTATTTGCGCAATGCACCCATAAAGTCCCGACTCCTGTAAACGCTTTCTTATTGTCTGCGTGGATATTTCTGAACTTAATATTGCCCAATTTCAGCCTTTATTCAACGAGAAGACAGGGAAGAGTTATTCTTACTGGGCCTACAAATAATTCCGTCTACAACTAGAGTGGTTTTTCTGGCTTTAGCTTTTTCCTTTTTTATCTTTTAGAGTAGTCCAATGAAACAATAAAAATGTGTTCACATTAAGCGGTGTTCACATTAAGCGGTATTCACATTAGCGTGCATGCACTGTATAACAATTTTGGAAAATCGCTTCATTTTAACTACAATTTCACAAACCTTTAGCCGAACGTTTCTAGTAGGAACACCTTAAGTGGTAGGTGATTACGATATTTATTTAGGCAGCTCATAACTTAGCTTACCAATATTTTAGTCATAAAGAAAAAACTCACACTAGATTTTTCAAATTCGTATTCTATTACATAATTGGGCAATTCACACGACTTTGTAACGTGTATGTTGTATTGAATACACTTGGTTGTTTGTGAACGCTCAATGCTATGTTGTATTGTGTATTTCGTATTCCAAATGTATTTTTTTTCTGGCATTCAAACAATTTGATAGCACGAAACCAACATAACTTTTGAAAAACATATGAAAAAAATGTGTGTAAGTGTATTGGATTTTAACATGAAAATTATCAACAACAAGTATACACAGTTGTAAAATCGTCTAACAATACAATGAATACAACGATACAACGGCTTGTTAGTCAATTTTTCAATTTCACCGAGATCATTTATTTTTCATGGCTAAAAAAACAAAAAAAATCAGAAAAGCATGGATCGTGGAAAATTGAAAAAAAAATACATTTTATTTGATTGCCATTTTCGTTTTTTTCTCATAATAATGTTTATTAACGGCAGACCAAAGTATATTAGAATGGCTGTTGTTTGGACTGATCTTGTGCAAACATGTGTACATAAATATTTATTACTGGCAAACATACATATTCATTATCATCAAATATTAATACTACCCAACATCCAGCAACTCGTTTAATAGGGTTCTAAGAGGTACAAATTTATACATAAAATTTATAATTTCTATTTCTAATAAAATTTAAACGGTACAACAAAAGATAAAACAATTCATATCTTGTGTATTAAATATTATGCTTCCATGGGAGTAAAGTAATATATACTTACAATCTAATATTAAGTTTTTCTTATTTAAGGTACTACTACTGCTACTACTACTCAAAAAACATTAGATATTAAATATTTTTTTATTTATATTTTTATAAATATATGTACATACATACGTTTATATTATAAACTTTATAATGAGAACATATGTATGATTATGGTAACTCTAATTAGTGCTTCCATTAAGGTAATGGCTTTTTAAGTTCCGTCATTTATTTTATTGTATTTTGCATTTACATTTAGTTTTATAAAGATACGGATATACAATATTTTGCTTTTTATTTTGATATTATTTTTTAATACAATATTTTATATATGTCTTCCAATTAATTAATAAATAAATGAAAAATAACTGTATTATCAAAGCTGCTTTTTATTATCCAGTTCACCTTAAGATATTCCTTCTGGACGTAAGCATGTACGTAAAGGTTCAATTACTTGTGACTTAACCATAACCATATAAATCAGCTGTTTTAACCAACTTTATGGACATCACTGTTTTCGATTATAGGTGACTTACCATAATGCCATAGTCATAACGATAACCATATGTACCAATTGAATTTTGGTTTTTTGCCGTAACCATAAACAGCTGTTTGCTGAATTTACTTACATGTATACACATTTTTTTGTTTACTTTTGTATTTTTGAAAAATACATATGTGCAATTAATGTAAACAGCTGTTTATGGCTATGGCAGCACTGATTACTGCTAATAGTAAATTTACGGTTATGGATTATGTTACGATTACAGCGTTATGGTAAAGTCAGGACTAATTGAACCTTAAGTAGTCGTGTATAAGGTTTAAAGGTATGTATTATTCAGTATATTATGTAGAAATGTTTATATACATATATTGTTTTTTTTTTGTATTTTATTTTAAATTTAGCACAACAAGATATTCATATTATAAATTAAAGTGCTAGTGATTTCATACAAAGAAAATAAATTTTAGCATAATGTAATAATTAAATATAAATACATATTAAATTAAGAAAAGAAAATTAAAAAGTTAAAAAAAAAAGATTACAAATAATTTAATGCATTAATTTGGTTTTACACTGTACTTCAACTAGTCATTAACGCAAATACTTCGAAAGTTCAATTTTAAATCTGTTTGCGTTGCTAATTATTTGAATTAACTTCGGTAATTGGTTCCAAAGTGGATTGCAATAAATAAAGAACTGACATTCAGAAAGGGCAGTTTTATATTTTTGCTGAATCAATACCAGTCCCCTAGCCGATCTGTTTATGTTGTTGACACATGCGTTAATTCCATTTAAAAAACCGCTGTTTTATATTTGAACAGCATCCGCATGCATATGTTTTCTACAATGTTCTAAAGTATCTGGTAAATCATTAATATATAAGCAAAATAATAGGGGCCCAAGCACTGAGCCCTGTGGAACACCTCTATTAACATCAAGGCTTTCAGAATATGTTCCATTATAAGATACAATCTGAGATCGACCTGTCAGATATGAACGTAATAATCCACAAGCTGTTTCTGAGAAGCAGAAAAGTTTTTCCAGTTTCTTCAATAATATGGAGTGTTCAGCGGTATCGAAAGCTTTGCTATGATCAAGTAAAACTAAAATGCAAATCATATTATCATCAAGATCAGCCCTTACATTCTCTACTACATCTGTTAAGGCTGTCATACAACTTCTTCCTTTAGTAAATCCCGATTGAACAACACAAAAATATTATGATTCCTTACATATTCATTGATCTGCTCACTCATTATATTCAAAATAACTTTAGATAAGAAGGGAAGAATAGATATTGGCCGAAATTCATTGTTCTGTTTAGGTATTGGTGTAATTTTTGATTTTTTCCATTCACTAGGAAATGTTGATTTAGTTAGTATTGTATTAAATGCATGAGTAACGTAAGGCAAAAGTTTATACAGCAATATTTCAAAAAATCTGGGATTTAATCCATCTATACCAGTAGCTTTAGATTTTATAGAACGAAAACTGCTCAAAACTTCCTATTGGCTAACGTACCGAAATGTAAACGAATCTTCAATGGAAACGCTACAAAGATTGTCATACATGTTACTGGCCTATACATATAATAGGAAGCAGGAATAAGTACATATATATATGTACTAGAGGTGTGCACAAGACCTATAAAATTGCACACCATTGCATTTTTCTCAAGACCGAAAAAGCGCAAGACCGAAAAGCGCAACTAAAATATTGTACTCTTCATAGAGTCACAACATGGATTTTTTTTTTGCTCTCGGCAACCGAGCATCTTCGTCGACGCCAGCATTGCCAGTAACTTTTTTAAACTTTTTATTTCTTGAGAAAAACCTTTATTTACACTACTGATATTCATATGGCAATACTGAAAATGTAGCTTCAGTAGTAAAATATGCTCTTACAACACAAAGCATAGTTCCGTTACTTCACAGGCAAACGAGTACTGTTGTATACATTGAATAAATGAGAAATACACATTTCAGTGCACTCGTAAAATCAAGAGCAGCAGAAATGAGTACACTACTGTATAGCATTCGGTGAAGGGTAAGCTAGCAGAATGTCTTGTGCATACCTCTAGTGTCTACTGTTAATGGTACCTATGTTACACATGTCCCTCTATGGGTATTTTTACATACATATAATATAACAAGTTATAGCACGTGTACTTGTCAACTGTGACAAATACAGTATCTGGAGGTAGAATTGACCCTTTGTACATTTACTTTCTGTCTATGAATTCATATAAAAATAGAGTCCATTTATTTTTCTAAATCCAAAATGTTCATATGTGTGTCAAAATTGTTCAAGCTAGATTCTAGCTCTAATAGTTTTCCATGTAAATGAACTTTTGTGTAATATTAATGGGTCTCGCTCTAATGGTAGTCTGGCACTTTTCACAAATTATTCATATGGATTTCAGTGTTGGCTGTGTAGAATTTGATGATTTTACCTGTAATGATTCCACAGACATAAGAAGTTTTAAATTTAATTCATATGGGAAGTACCATGCCCCCTTTTCCTTGTTAGCCCATTTTTGTCTAAAATATTCGCATTGATACTAAAGTGGATTCGACAAAATTTTAGGACTCTAGCTGTAATATTTTACTTAATGGGTGACACGCCCATTGTCACACTATTTTGCCTTAATTTATTAACTACCTACAGCATACATAACTTTTTTAAGAACCTATTGTTGGTTATATAATACATACCAAACCTTTATGGTCAGCTCATTTATGGTAACCCTAATAAAAAATTTTAAATATTTTCTATAGTCCAAAATTTTTTTTCTTGAAAATAAAAAAAATTGACCTGTTATCGTATATTTGCCTATTACGGATTGAATCGAAAGAACTTAAATAGTACCTATAATTTTTTTCACATATCATTTGCATCCTAGATTTTAAACAAGTTAAACATTTATTTTGTGAGTGATCATATTGTGATTAATTAAAAACAAAAAAATGCGACATAAAAGTCTTCGCTTTCTAAAGGCATCAAAAATGCATTTAATTTACAATCACAAAACGCTGACGAAACTCCGGAAGAACGTTATGTTCGTCTGAGTGTTGAAAGGTCTAAAGCTTCCACATCTAGAGCTGCTGAGACTCCATTTCAAAGAAAGGGAAAGAATATGATCGTAATGAGATTGACTAGATCAACAAGATGTACGTGTAGAAAGAAAGAGACTACGATCATCAACATCAAGAACTGATGAGACAATGGGTCAACGCGATGTGCGCCTAGAAGGAGAAAGACTACGAGCATCAACATCTAGAACCACGAAGACACTAGACCAACGTGATACACGTGTAGAAGGATAGAGGCTACTATAGAGCTGCTGAGTCACTTAATCAACGTGATGCACGTCTTAGAACCACTTTTGCCAATTTGACGTTTTTCCCGTCAAATCTGACGTTTTTGCAATGCCACTTACGGGAAAAAATGTTTTTAGCGGTTAGCGTGAAATCTGGAGTTTTTTACAGGGCTTTAGCGTTTTTTCCAAAGTTGAATTATATGATATAAGTAAGAAAAAATGCAATTCGAGAGTCAAATAACGGTTAGTAGAAAAAGTACAAAGCAAAAAATCGAAAACGTTAAGTTGAAATCTATTTCAAATGAAGGTAAAGCTTAAAGTTTTGGGTTTAAAACAAGAAGGCAGAAAAAAGAAAAACATCAAAAAAGTAAGTACACCTAACTTTGTAATAGCGCAGACTAGAAAATAAAATTAATTCTGTTTTTACACGGTGATATTTGGTATCTAAGATCTTGTATGGCTCGTTACTATGCCTTATACAAAGACATACATATACATAATTGGTCATTACAATCCTTTAATCAGGATTATGACCTAGGTTCTCTTACCACTTATGTTGTATGCGTTAATTTTATACATGAGTGGCCGGACTTTCAGTTTAAAATCGACTCCGAACGACAGTTTTTAAGAAGCTTTTCATGACAATTTTATTTACTCTCATGGTTTTTGTCAGAAATCTGCTGAGAGGAAGCCGCCGAAGGAATATTTTTATTTTGCTATCTGACCTGGAGTTTGAACTCGGGCCTTCAGACTAATAAGGCAACATTCTACCTACTATACTACGGCGACTTTAAACTGAATCGCAACGGCTAATAACTGATTTTGTTATTAAACGCAGCGCTGTCCAATCGGAAACTGAAAATGCTAATCTTGTTTGAGTTGATAGCTATTCTGAACCAACCTTACGTCAGCGATTACTTATGAAATCCGATAATAATAGCAAATAGAACTCTGTTATTTTCATCATCACATTGGCTGCTTTTAATTTTTTTATTTATTTTATTTATTAACTTTTGGTGATCCTTTAAGGATTGGTGAATGTACCATTTGTTCATCAACTTATATTATTTTTTTGACTTCCTGAACTAAAATAATTTTAAATTTATGTTACTTTATTATAAGATTTGAATCGCTTTTAATTTTAGGAAATAGTGCTTATAAAAATTTTATTTAGTTTTTTATAAAGACGCTCGTATTAGTTTTTTCCTACGAATTATATTGTTTTTACATTTTTTGAAGGATAGACGCCTTTTGCACATTGAAATTTGTTTCGAAACAACACTCTTGAGTTTGTAGGAGAGAGGGGAAAAACGAGCGGGGATGATTTTAGAATTTCATGTACTCAGAAATTTGCTTTGTTCTTCATTCGTATATACACAGAGTTTTATTTGATTCCACATTTTCTTTTATTTTTTGTTCCGCATAGAGAAGTTAACATCTTGACTGCCGCGGCAACTTTCAGAAAACTGGCCAATAACGACAATTTGATTTTTCACATTATATTACTAAAAACTATTTTTAGATCGTAGATATCATCAAAAGGCAAAAATTATGTTTTTTAGGAGAAAAAGTGGGTAAGAGATGATTCGTAGTTAGTCAACGGTGTTAATATAAAGCTCCCTTATTTAAAATATCATTAGTCTTTGTTGATTTTGTATTTGAAAACAAAACATTAGCAAAAGAAAAATTTTAACGCCAAACAATTAATTTAAAAAGTTTGAAAAATAAAAAATATTAAAAAAAATATAATTTAAATAAGGTAAATATATTCAAAAATAATAACACATATAATATATTATAATGTAATAACAAATATAATATTCATACAATGTTCATGTCTTGTGTTTGAACCTAAATCACAATGTCAAACAAAGTTACTACTGTTAAAAACAGCAGAACGACGCGATAAAAGAAAACAAAATTTCTGAAATTCATTTTTTACGTCCAAAAGCGAAAGAAATTTTAAAAGAAAATGCAAAAAAGTTTCTCACATTTGTTTCGAAACAAATTTCAACGTGCAAAAGGCGTCATATAGAACCAATCCCCTTCTTTTCTAGGTACTTCATGTCTTTTTTACACGGATTTTCTGGTACGTATCTACCGTGTAATAATAGAATTAAGCGTACATGACAAGAAAAGATGAAATTGTTATAACATAAATTATATAAATATAATTTTAAAATGTACATTTACATTGAATTTTCTTTTTAAAAAGTGATGGCACTTCAGTATCCACAAAAGTTTCGAAGCGAAAATCCTGAAGACTGGCACTATATTTTTGAAAATACCTAATTTTTTTTGTAAATCATTAAACATAATTGAAAGAACAATACAACAAAAAATATGTGTAATTATTTACATTTCATTTTATTTAACTTTCTTTTAACTTCATGTTCAAACTATTTATTTGATGGGTTTCTGAAGGTTTAATAATGTAATTTAGCGATTTCTGGCGATTTTTAAAGCCCAATTTGAAGGGAAATTTTGAAAAAAAAATTGGCAACACTGCTTAGAAGAAAACGATCCCATTCATAAAGATCAATCACTGATGAGACGCCGGATCATCGCGATGTACGCTTAGAAGGGGAGAGACTACGAGCATCAACATCTAGAGCTGCCGAAAGTACTATTAAAATTTAAGGAAAATCGGTCCAGCCGCCTAGCCGTCTATAGACTTCAAACAAACAAATAAACAGACATTCATTTTTACATATATAGATGTCGATAGAAGTAGCGAAGCACACCGGGTTTATGTAGTACACTGTATATGAATACACTTGGGTTTAGTTTTATGCGGATATTTTTAATGCGAATTCGAATTTATGCGATTTTAAATAAAAAATCTTTTTGTCCACTATAAGGCAGCCTTCGATAGCCCCATAATCAGTGTTCCTTTTTCCTTCGCTGTGTTTTACTTTTGCTTTTTTGCTTAACTATAACTAAGAGAAAAGTGAAAAAATAAAAAAATGCTGTTTAGCTGTACAGTGAAAAATTTTCTGCTCAGTCAGCCACAGCAATTAATTACGCAGCGATCCCTACTGCTTACAGCATTTGTGGTTTGTGCTGTGCTCTTTTACTTTGCAATCAGTGCTTAAAATATTATTTATGTATTAACTGTGTGTTTGCACCATTCTCTTTGAAATGCTGAACAATATACGTACATATGTATACGTACGTTTGTACATATATAGTACATTGTGTTTGGGCTTCTTATTCTGTCCGCAACTTTTTTAAGTGTCTTGTGTTTAATTATGAAATATAAAATTTACTTAATAGAAATAGAAATAGAAAAACCGTTTTAGGGAAAAGAAACTGTTGTACAGAGTTTTCTGGTATACGTATGTATGTATAATATATGTACATGTACGTATATGTATGTACTAGAGGTGTGCACAAGCCATATAAAATTGCACACTATTGCATTTTTCTCAAGACCGAATATTGATTGCAGCTGCAAATATAAATAAGTGTGAAGCAAAGATAGAGTACAAAAAACAACTGCACTCGTCAACCATTGTACAACAGTATAAAAGAGAGTTGTGTGAAGAACACAACAAAAATATTGTACTCTTCATAGGTCACAACGTGCATTTCTCTTTTTGCTCTCGGCAACCGAACACCTTCGTCGACGCCAGCATTGCCAATAACTTTTTTAAACTTTTTATTTCTGGGGAAAAACCTTTTTTTACACTACTTATATTCATATGGCAATACTCAAAATGTAGCTTCAGTTCTAAAATATGCTCTTACAACACAATGCATTGATCCGTTACTTCACAGACAAACGAGTGCTGTTGTAGACATTGAATAAATGAGAAATACACATTTCAGTGCACTCGTAAAATCAAGAGCAACAGAAAAGAGTACACTACGGTATTGCATTCGGTGAAGGGTAAGCTAGCAGAATGTCTTGTGCATACCTCTAGTGTCTACTGTTAATGGTACCTATGTTACACATGTCCCTCTATGGGTATTTTTACATACATATAATATAACAAGTTATAGCACGTGTACTTGTCAACTGTGACAAATACAGTATCTGGAGGTAGAATTGACCCTTTGTACATTTACTTTCTGTCTATGAATTCATATAAAAATAGAGTCCATTTATTTTTCTAAATCCAAAATGTTCATATGTGTGTCAAAATTGTTCAAGCTAGATTCTAGCTCTAATAGTTTTCCATGTAAATGAACTTTTGTGTAATATTAATGGGTCTCGCTCTAATGGTAGTCTGGCACTTTTCACAAATTATTCATATGGATTTCAGTGTTGGCTGTGTAGAATTTGATGATTTTACCTGTAATGATTCCACAGACATAAGAAGTTTTAAATTTAATTCATATGGGAAGTACCATGCCCCCTTTTCCTTGTTAGCCCATTTTTGTCTAAAATATTCGCATTGATACTAAAGTGGATTCGACAAAATTTTAGGACTCTAGCTGTAATATTTTACTTAATGGGTGACACGCCCATTGTCACACTATTTTGCCTTAATTTATTAACTACCTACAGCATACATAACTTTTTTAAGAACCTATTGTTGGTTATATAATACATACCAAACCTTTATGGTCAGCTCATTTATGGTAACCCTAATAAAAAATTTTAAATATTTTCTATAGTCCAAAATTTTTTTTCTTGAAAATAAAAAAAATTGACCTGTTATCGTATATTTGCCTATTACGGATTGAATCGAAAGAACTTAAATAGTACCTATAATTTTTTTCACATATCATTTGCATCCTAGATTTTAAACAAGTTAAACATTTATTTTGTGAGTGATCATATTGTGATTAATTAAAAACAAAAAAATGCGACATAAAAGTCTTCGCTTTCTAAAGGCATCAAAAATGCATTTAATTTACAATCACAAAACGCTGACGAAACTCCGGAAGAACGTTATGTTCGTCTGAGTGTTGAAAGGTCTAAAGCTTCCACATCTAGAGCTGCTGAGACTCCATTTCAAAGAAAGGGAAAGAATATGATCGTAATGAGATTGACTAGATCAACAAGATGTACGTGTAGAAAGAAAGAGACTACGATCATCAACATCAAGAACTGATGAGACAATGGGTCAACGCGATGTGCGCCTAGAAGGAGAAAGACTACGAGCATCAACATCTAGAACCACGAAGACACTAGACCAACGTGATACACGTGTAGAAGGATAGAGGCTACTATAGAGCTGCTGAGTCACTTAATCAACGTGATGCACGTCTTAGAACCACTTTTGCCAATTTGACGTTTTTCCCGTCAAATCTGACGTTTTTGCAATGCCACTTACGGGAAAAAATGTTTTTAGCGGTTAGCGTGAAATCTGGAGTTTTTTACAGGGCTTTAGCGTTTTTTCCAAAGTTGAATTATATGATATAAGTAAGAAAAAATGCAATTCGAGAGTCAAATAACGGTTAGTAGAAAAAGTACAAAGCAAAAAATCGAAAACGTTAAGTTGAAATCTATTTCAAATGAAGGTAAAGCTTAAAGTTTTGGGTTTAAAACAAGAAGGCAGAAAAAAGAAAAACATCAAAAAAGTAAGTACACCTAACTTTGTAATAGCGCAGACTAGAAAATAAAATTAATTCTGTTTTTACACGGTGATATTTGGTATCTAAGATCTTGTATGGCTCGTTACTATGCCTTATACAAAGACATACATATACATAATTGGTCATTACAATCCTTTAATCAGGATTATGACCTAGGTTCTCTTACCACTTATGTTGTATGCGTTAATTTTATACATGAGTGGCCGGACTTTCAGTTTAAAATCGACTCCGAACGACAGTTTTTAAGAAGCTTTTCATGACAATTTTATTTACTCTCATGGTTTTTGTCAGAAATCTGCTGAGAGGAAGCCGCCGAAGGAATATTTTTATTTTGCTATCTGACCTGGAGTTTGAACTCGGGCCTTCAGACTAATAAGGCAACATTCTACCTACTATACTACGGCGACTTTAAACTGAATCGCAACGGCTAATAACTGATTTTGTTATTAAACGCAGCGCTGTCCAATCGGAAACTGAAAATGCTAATCTTGTTTGAGTTGATAGCTATTCTGAACCAACCTTACGTCAGCGATTACTTATGAAATCCGATAATAATAGCAAATAGAACTCTGTTATTTTCATCATCACATTGGCTGCTTTTAATTTTTTTATTTATTTTATTTATTAACTTTTGGTGATCCTTTAAGGATTGGTGAATGTACCATTTGTTCATCAACTTATATTATTTTTTTGACTTCCTGAACTAAAATAATTTTAAATTTATGTTACTTTATTATAAGATTTGAATCGCTTTTAATTTTAGGAAATAGTGCTTATAAAAATTTTATTTAGTTTTTTATAAAGACGCTCGTATTAGTTTTTTCCTACGAATTATATTGTTTTTACATTTTTTGAAGGATAGACGCCTTTTGCACATTGAAATTTGTTTCGAAACAACACTCTTGAGTTTGTAGGAGAGAGGGGAAAAACGAGCGGGGATGATTTTAGAATTTCATGTACTCAGAAATTTGCTTTGTTCTTCATTCGTATATACACAGAGTTTTATTTGATTCCACATTTTCTTTTATTTTTTGTTCCGCATAGAGAAGTTAACATCTTGACTGCCGCGGCAACTTTCAGAAAACTGGCCAATAACGACAATTTGATTTTTCACATTATATTACTAAAAACTATTTTTAGATCGTAGATATCATCAAAAGGCAAAAATTATGTTTTTTAGGAGAAAAAGTGGGTAAGAGATGATTCGTAGTTAGTCAACGGTGTTAATATAAAGCTCCCTTATTTAAAATATCATTAGTCTTTGTTGATTTTGTATTTGAAAACAAAACATTAGCAAAAGAAAAATTTTAACGCCAAACAATTAATTTAAAAAGTTTGAAAAATAAAAAATATTAAAAAAAATATAATTTAAATAAGGTAAATATATTCAAAAATAATAACACATATAATATATTATAATGTAATAACAAATATAATATTCATACAATGTTCATGTCTTGTGTTTGAACCTAAATCACAATGTCAAACAAAGTTACTACTGTTAAAAACAGCAGAACGACGCGATAAAAGAAAACAAAATTTCTGAAATTCATTTTTTACGTCCAAAAGCGAAAGAAATTTTAAAAGAAAATGCAAAAAAGTTTCTCACATTTGTTTCGAAACAAATTTCAACGTGCAAAAGGCGTCATATAGAACCAATCCCCTTCTTTTCTAGGTACTTCATGTCTTTTTTACACGGATTTTCTGGTACGTATCTACCGTGTAATAATAGAATTAAGCGTACATGACAAGAAAAGATGAAATTGTTATAACATAAATTATATAAATATAATTTTAAAATGTACATTTACATTGAATTTTCTTTTTAAAAAGTGATGGCACTTCAGTATCCACAAAAGTTTCGAAGCGAAAATCCTGAAGACTGGCACTATATTTTTGAAAATACCTAATTTTTTTTGTAAATCATTAAACATAATTGAAAGAACAATACAACAAAAAATATGTGTAATTATTTACATTTCATTTTATTTAACTTTCTTTTAACTTCATGTTCAAACTATTTATTTGATGGGTTTCTGAAGGTTTAATAATGTAATTTAGCGATTTCTGGCGATTTTTAAAGCCCAATTTGAAGGGAAATTTTGAAAAAAAAATTGGCAACACTGCTTAGAAGAAAACGATCCCATTCATAAAGATCAATCACTGATGAGACGCCGGATCATCGCGATGTACGCTTAGAAGGGGAGAGACTACGAGCATCAACATCTAGAGCTGCCGAAAGTACTATTAAAATTTAAGGAAAATCGGTCCAGCCGCCTAGCCGTCTATAGACTTCAAACAAACAAATAAACACACATTCATTTTTACATATATAGATGTCGATAGAAGTAGCGAAGCACACCGGGTTTATGTAGTACACTGTATATGAATACACTTGGGTTTAGTTTTATGCGGATATTTTTAATGCGAATTCGAATTTATGCGATTTTAAATAAAAAATCTTTTTGTCCACTATAAGGCAGCCTTCGATAGCCCCATAATCAGTGTTCCTTTTTCCTTCGCTGTGTTTTACTTTTGCTTTTTTGCTTAACTATAACTAAGAGAAAAGTGAAAAAATAAAAAAATGCTGTTTAGCTGTACAGTGAAAAATTTTCTGCTCAGTCAGCCACAGCAATTAATTACGCAGCGATCCCTACTGCTTACAGCATTTGTGGTTTGTGCTGTGCTCTTTTACTTTGCAATCAGTGCTTAAAATATTATTTATGTATTAACTGTGTGTTTGCACCATTCTCTTTGAAATGCTGAACAATATACGTACATATGTATACGTACGTTTGTACATATATAGTACATTGTGTTTGGGCTTCTTATTCTGTCCGCAACTTTTTTAAGTGTCTTGTGTTTAATTATGAAATATAAAATTTACTTAATAGAAATAGAAATAGAAAAACCGTTTTAGGGAAAAGAAACTGTTGTACAGAGTTTTCTGGTATACGTATGTATGTATAATATATGTACATGTACGTATATGTATGTACTAGAGGTGTGCACAAGCCATATAAAATTGCACACTATTGCATTTTTCTCAAGACCGAATATTGATTGCAGCTGCAAATATAAATAAGTGTGAAGCAAAGATAGAGTACAAAAAACAACTGCACTCGTCAACCATTGTACAACAGTATAAAAGAGAGTTGTGTGAAGAACACAACAAAAATATTGTACTCTTCATAGGTCACAACGTGCATTTCTCTTTTTGCTCTCGGCAACCGAACACCTTCGTCGACGCCAGCATTGCCAATAACTTTTTTAAACTTTTTATTTCTGGGGAAAAACCTTTTTTTACACTACTTATATTCATATGGCAATACTCAAAATGTAGCTTCAGTTCTAAAATATGCTCTTACAACACAATGCATTGATCCGTTACTTCACAGACAAACGAGTGCTGTTGTAGACATTGAATAAATGAGAAATACACATTTCAGTGCACTCGTAAAATCAAGAGCAACAGAAAAGAGTACACTACGGTATTGCATTCGGTGAAGGGTAAACTAGTAGAATGTCTTGTGCACACCTCTAGTATGTACATTCTACAACATTTCAAAGAGAATGGCGCAAACACACAGTTAATTTCAAACATAAAAAATATTTTAAGCAGTGCTTGCAAAGTAAAAGAGCGCAACACAAAGCACAGGAAAAACCACAAATGCTGAAATGCTGTAAGTAGTAGGGATCGCTACGAAATTAATCGCTGTGCTTGACTGCGTTAGCAGAAAAGTTTTCACTGTACCATTACAGCTTTGCTGTTTGCTTATGTTTTGGGTACAATTGCTGAAAAACTTTAAGCATAGCATAAGGGATCGTGTTTTTGCCGCAATGTCTGAGCTCGGTATACCTGTGAAGCTGATAAGACTATGCAGAATGACTGTTAATTCCGTGGGCTGTATATAAAAGGGGGATGTAGAACGCACAAATACAAGGCTGTTGGACACTAATAAAAAAGTGTACCAAATTAGAAAAAAATGTCAGCAGAACTACACAAAAGACAAACACTTATCTTTTTTTTCATATTTCGTTATTGCCTGACTTGGGATACGAACCCGGGCTTTACATGTAAATAAGCCAATACACTACCGACTAGACTACGGCGGCTTCAAATTGTGTATATTTCTATTTTGTTTTGCATTTGTTTTTTCTACACATTTCTTTATTTTAAATTATATCTTTTATTATTTCTTTTACACATGAGTCACAAGTATCACAATTGAAAATGTTTGCAGAGAAATATTAAAATTCTTTAAAAAACAAATTAACAAAATAGATTCATCCCATCGGAAGTTAATAAAACGAATGATAATTAATTAAAAAAAAAACAAAAATCTAATGTCAAAAATATATATATAAAAGCTTTATTATAACGACAGCGCCCTCTGTTGTTAATTTGTCATCATTTAAACGATCCTGTTTATGTCGCCAAGGATGGGAATTTTGGACTATCAGACATAAACATACCGGCGCCCTTGCAGTACTGCAACCAAGAAAGATGTCATCCATCTAGTGTCTAAAGAAAATAAAAATCAAAAGAAAAAACTTTCATAATAGTTTCATATTTCCACAATAGGAAACCAAAAATTTAACATCTTGCACCAGCTCTGATCCGTCAGAAAGGAATTTAAATTTCCGAAAAAAAAGTATTGAGTCTTATTGTTCCACTACCACATCGGAACTAGAGCTTCCGACGAACTAGGTCTTCTGCTCTCACGACCATTGAACGGACTAGGTTCCCTGGTGGATTATTAGGACGAACGAGGTCCTGTATTTTTCATGTAGAGCGGGCGGGTGGTCCTCTCTTATGCTTCAGTTTTCCAATATAGCCTTCCTAGGGAGAGACGGACTAGGTCTATTGCCCTGTAAGTGGAAGGTTTAACTTCAGCGGCCCACATTCCTACACGTCCACCAGGTATGGCCGTGGCTCAATCAACCTTTCAATTTATCGTCCTCGAGATCTTATTCCAAATATTAGCGATAAGCTATTCTACGAAAAGCCCTGTCCAGGCTCTCTATCTTTTAACCTCAAAATTCCATCAGATTTTCCTATGAGTTATCTCGTAACCATTATCGTCCATGTGTAAAATACGTATACGAATCAAAACGCTATCAGTTGTATCAGTTATAGGTCCTACACATTCTCTTATTGCTGCTGTTAGCAATCCTAATTTTCCTTTGCGACTTTTCGAATAAAATTTGCTTGAGAACCGATGTCTCACCGAGCCCTAGCTCTAAATATTTGCCTTCGATTACAAATATCCTAAAAAATTTGGCCATATATGGTAGCAAAACAGTTCTGCACATCACTACCAAGCTTTGCTACACTATAGGAACTTGTCGCATCGAAAACTCCAAGTTCCCGAGAGGATCGAAACACCTCCCGGTGCGGCAAAGTGTGATGTAGCAGATAGCAGACCGAACAATCCGAACTTCCGGCTGCATTCATCCAACCTATGACCAACATCGAAGCAGTCAATACATAGGTTGTTCTTCTGTTTTACCACCAAGGATGAAAGAACCAACCTGAATAATAGGCGTGCTAGTATAAACGAATATTATACCTACGCACCGACGACCTATTACAGGGAGATTCCCAGCTAACCAGCAATAAAAGTAGGAACCAAAAGGAGTCTACTATTAAGAGACTAATCCAATAAACGAAAGTGAAAATCTGATAAAAAATATCAAAAAATTAAATATATAGCTAATTGGAATGCAACGAAACTTGAAAATGTTCGCGCCCCGATGTAGCTAATTTCGAGATACGCAACTAAAAACGAAAATCTTCAAAAATAAACAAAGGTCACCGTAATCAACCCGGCATCGTACATAGTTTAACAAAGTGATATAGCTCCAATAAAACGGTCATCTATTTCCGAAAAATAAACAAAACAACGTTACCTTATAAATTTGAAGGTTACTTGGTGGGATAAAGATATCGCAAAAAAATTGTTCCAAGGTCGTCATTGATCTCACAAAAATAGTTCCAAGGTTGTCATTGAAAATGAGTTTCAAGATCCGGAAAAATAAAACAAAAAAGGTTCCAAATCCGGTTCGATTGGATCAAATGTTAATTCCGTGGACTTTATATAAAAGGGGGATGTAGAACGCACAAATACAAGGCTGTTGGACACTAATAAAAAAGTGTACCAAATTAGAAAAAAATTTCAGCAGAACCACACAAAAGACAAACACTTATCTTTTTTTTCATATTTCGTTATTGCCTGACTTGGGATACGAACCCGGGCTTTACATGTAAATAAGCCAATACACTACCGACTAGACTACGGCGGCTTCAAATTGTGTATATTTCTATTTTGTTTTGCATTTGTTTTTTCTACACATTTCTTTATTTTAAATTATATCTTTTATTATTTCTTTTACACATGAGTCACAAATATCACAATTGAAAATGTTTGCAGAGAAATATTAAAATTTTTTAAAAAACAAATTAACAAAATAGATTCATCCCATCGGATGTTAACAAAACGAATGATAATTAATTAAAAAAAAAAAAACAAAACAAAAATCTAATGTCAAAAATATATATATAAAAGCTTTATTATATACGACAGCGCCCTCTGTTGTTAATTTGACATCATTTAAACGATCCTGTTTATGTCGCCAAGGATGGGAATTTTGGACTATCAGACATAAACAATGACGTTGAGCAATTCCTGTACCTCCGATAAGGTAGGAATGGATCTTCGTCCCTCAGAAAAGCATCCAACTGCATGCGTACGCTGACGACATTGACATCATAGGGCGTACCAAGCGAGTTTTTACTGCTGCCTTTAGTACTATTGAACGGGAGTCTACTGAGATGGGTCTGGCAGTAAATGAGGGCAAAACAAAGTATATGTTCTCGACAAGTAGAGACGTGAGGCCGATAACTATAATTTTATCTCTCGTGCGACAAAACTAATACTCTACAAGACGCTCATCCTTCCCGTGCTTCCTTATGGCGCAGAGGCGCGGAACCTATTAAGAACTGATGCACCATCGTTGAGAGTATTCGAAAGAAAAGTCCTACGTAAGATCTTCGGTCTAGTGTAAGTTGGCAATGATTTCCTCATCCGATTTAACAGTATACTGTATGAGCTCTTCAACGACATAGACGTTGTGCAGCGTATCAATATCCAGCGAGTGCGCTGGCGTGGCCATGACGTTGAAATGGAGGAGGAAAAGAATATGGGAGGCCGTCTCCTTAACTTTCGATACGCAATCCGGACGCTGATATGGGCACGCAGGGGTCAAAGGACTCCACTCCGCAGTAATACCACTGTAGTTCCGGAGTGGGTACAAAAAGTCCACGAGACGAGGGCGGGATTTAGTGGGTGAGGGGGACACACACGGAGGATGTGACGACTTCCTCTAGGGTGTGGTTAGGTACATTTACCTCTTCTCGGCGTAAAAAAAAATTCGCTACATATGTATGCACTACTTGATAAGTAAGTAATGCCAAAAGTGATCGCACATTCTTAATTACAGACTTCAGTTTATTATTTTTTGGACCATTTATTTTTTTTTTTCTGTGAATAATGAATTGATATTTTATTTTTGTTTACTTTTTTTTAGAAGTTTTTGTTTTTATTGTTTAAGAAAATGAAATAAATATAATTTTCTTAATTTTTTTATGCGATTTTGCTTTGATTAAATGCAATTAAAATTTGAATTTATGCGTTTTTCAGAATTCGTTTTATGTGAATTCAATTTATGCGATTTTTTTTTTTTTTTTTTTTTTGGAACACATCTATCGCATAAAACGAAACCTGAGTGTATATATTGTATACTCCATGGTGTGTACAAATAGTATTAAATATTATTTGTCTTTTCTTCATATCAATTATCTTTAATATGTAGTAATAGTTTGTTTATAGTACTTTTAAGTATTTTATTAACATGGTGTGACAGTCAAAAGACAACCAGCTAATAACATAGTGCAGGTTATTGAGTAGAACTCAAGAAAAATTTTTTTTTTTATATTTCTCGAACCTTCCAAAATTTGACAAAAACAGTTTTTTTGTTCTTTTCACACAAAATTATTAATTACCCAAATATATTTTAATTTGTTTTCAAAATTCAAATGTTATATCATTTTAATACATAAACATACTCGCATGATTCAAACTTACATGTTAGGAAATATGATTTTATCATTGCAAAATTTACATAAAAAAATATAATGGCGTTTTCTTTTCTACCAAAAAATGTGCATTTTATTAAGGCAAAATGCAATATTGCGTTTGTTTCTTAAAAATGTTTCGCCCTCTAAAAGGGTGGTATGTTTTATTCTAAATAATTCGCACTTGGCAATGGTGGAGGGCATTGCATTTTATGCCCTGTATAAATCGAGAGTGCTTATAATGCCCTGTAAAGCAGATGACTTTTGTTTATTTATAGGGCTACCAGATGATATTTAAAAAAGTCACCTGGTATTGTTATCCAATTTGAAGTTAATTTTTTCATTGTTTTATGAAGTAACCTTAAGAAAACATTACATTATTAAAGCTACATGGTCCGTAATATAAAAAATTGCATTCAATGTTAGAACAGTGTTTAAATGTTTTTTTTTTTGTTATAAAAAAACTCTCAAAAAATAAAGTTGAAAAATTGGAGATCTGGCAACACCTTTTCCATATTTACATTTCTTATTGAAAACAAATCAAAAAATATCACATATTTTTAGATCTAAAACCTTTTTTTTGAAAAGAAAAATATAAATATGGACATTGCTGCATCTATTTTATTTGCGAACATTTTAATAAATCAGTTATTAGATTCATCCTCGTCATCTGATGAAGAGGAATTACTGAATTTATTTCAACAAACGTAGTCAGCAGCCGCCGTGGTAAATACAGGTCATACCCTTTTTTAAAAATTTGTGTTATGTTCTTCTCAAATAAAAAATGACATTACGACAGGGTTGATTAAAAATTTTTTATTGCACCTCGTATGAGGGTGACATTTCCTTTGTAGAAAAGAAAACACCATAAGATAAGTATAATGGACCCTCGGTTAATGAACTTAATTCGTTCCAACACCTCGGTCGTTATGCAAAATACATACATAAATAGATGTACAGGTATTCTCCGACCTACGAGCGAGATAGGTTCCTGGTCATTGGTCGGTTAAGTCGTAAGTCGAATTTCATATAAACTAATTTTTATTTAATTTTTGGGATGATATAAAATATTATTCACTTAAAATAATAAATAATTCTGTTGCACGTATAGCCACTGTCTGATTGGGATGATGCTTTTTAATGTATGAACTCCCATGAATTCAACATTTCTCTGACTGCACTAGAAGATTGCGGTTCTTCTGTTATCTCCTAGTCCGATAAAGTTGACTGCTTAACTTCTTGTTCTAAAGCACATTGCAATTTCACAAGGTCTTCAGTAGTCAAATCTTCACTCTACTCTGCCACAAGCTTAGCAATGCCATTGCTATCCACCTCTAATCCAATCTATTCAGCTAAAGATATAATTTCGGCAAAGAGTTCGGGCCAAAGTTTTTGCAGGAAGATTCAAGAGTTCTTTTAGTAACGCCATTCCATATTCGGGACTTCCCCTATTTCCTGGCTATAAACTGAAAGAAATTTTACATTCAATTAAGGTTTTCCCCTTTTATGCGAAACTTTTTTTCATAAAAACGCGTTCGCTATATGTAATGACATTCTGAAACTGCATTATTTTGTAAAGAGATTGATATTTCGTTTGATCAAATTGGACAAAAATTACCCTAGTATTATTTAACAAGTATAACAGTCGTATTATATTTTTTATATATCGACGACTCCATTCTATAACGTTCTAAGTGTACTTAGAACATTTTTAATGTTTTTGCAATTTTAAATTCTACGTTCTCTAACGTTATACAACGGAGGCATCGATATCTCATCTCATCAAATGAACCCTTAACTCAAAAATTTTCAGAATTTTTGATGGATCTTGATTGTTTATCACAAAATGTGTCAACTTCACGTTTGAGCAGCTACCACAAATTGGCTAATGTTTTGTAAAAAATAGAAATATTAGCCGAGTTCTGTCAGTCGTCCAAATGTGAAATTGACTCCTTCTGCAGTAAACGAAAAGATCATTTGAAAAAATATATATATGTATGTATGTATATAAAAATATAACTCGACTGTTAGGCACTTTAAATAATAACTACGGTAATTTTTGTCCGATTTGATCCGGCAAACTGTCAATCTCTTCACAAGATATTGCACGTTTAACACGTCATCACTTATTTCATATTTTTTAAATAAAGTTTGCCACTATGATCGGACAAACATTATTAAAATATTTGGGCAACTCACACGACTTTGTATCGTGTACGTTGTATTGAATACACTTCGTTGTTTGTGAACGCTCAATACTATGCTGTATTGTGTATTTCGTATTCCAAATTTATTATTTTTTTTTTGGCATTCAAACAATTTGATAGCATGAAACCACACAACTTTTGAAAAACATATACACATTTTTTGGCATTCAAACACTATTATTTTTTTTTTGGCATTCAAACAATTTGATAGCATGAAACCAATCCAACTTTTAAAAACATAGGAAAAAAAATTGTATAAGTGAATCAGATTTTTACATGAAAATTATCAGCAACAAGTGTACACTATTGTATATTATATATGTATATACGACTTACCTGATATGAGTCACTATTCCAACATCCTAATGTACGCTGATGACGTAAAAATTTTCCTAAGTTATCGCCAAATTTCCGATCAAAAACTACTTTAAAAGGACCTAAATTCGTTTCATTTATGGTTAATCTAAATACATGAGATTTGTAAGGAAGAATCCGATTCCTGCAAAATATGCTTTCGATGGATACGATCTTGAGCTTGTAGATAACTTCCTGGATCTAGGAATTTCACTTGATTTCAAACTAAATTTTATTCCGCGCATAGCTATGACAGTAAACAAAGCTAGAAGTGTACTTGGTTTTATAAACCGGTGAGCAAAAGAATTTAATGATTCTTGTAAGGCCTATACTCGAGTGTGGATCCATAATATGGGATCCTCTATGTAAAAAATATTCCGACGTCATCGAATCTGTACAAAAGCAATTCCTGATATTTTGTCTACGAGGACTGAATTTTAATCGCACTAGTTTACCATCTTATTCTGCCAGACTAGCATCATCCAACTTCCGACACTTAAAAGCAGCAGAACTATGTTAAATATCTTGTTCATATTCAATGTAATTACTGATGATATTGACTTCAGTTTTTTTAATTCATAATATAACGTTTAATGTTCCTCCACGTCCGCTACGTCATTTCTGACCATTATCAATACAATTTTTTAGATCCAACTACGCTGATGCTGATCCAATAAGGAGAATATGCAGTGAATTTAATAAATTGTTTAAGATGATTGATTTTTCTTTAACGAATAATGTCATAAAACTTAAGTATTTAAATTCTTAGTTTTTGCAAATTAAATTTAATTTCATATTTTGTAATATTAGCCTATTGGCTGTTAGGAATATTTCATAGGCAAATAAAATTAAAAAAAATAAAATAAATATTGTATATTCTATATATGTTTCTGCTTTTGATGTCGATTACCTATACGTTACATTTTCAAGAACACTTACGATGTCTTATTTAGTGGACGCGTTGAAAGGTGGTGCGACCCGACGTAGCAATTTGATAATCCGTGTCCAAGCATGCAACATTTGACCGACGCATCGAATTTCTCAAATAAATGGCAACACTGAAAAACTATTTTAATCAAAAAACTTCTAGCTTTGAAATTTGGATCCAGTTAAACTCCAGTATTTAAATGGCATCATCTGCAGAAGTCCTTGCCTTGCCATTTTAGCCTCTTTAGTGTTAGTTGTTTTAATATTAAATGTTTGCCTTGCCTGAATTCCTCGATAATTGATTTCGTATTCATTTGTGGTAAACCATTAGATTGAACTTGTTCTGGTCTTTCACTAGATGTGTGTAGAAAGTTATTCCTTTTAACTGTTTTATGGCTTCCTAATATATTCGGCATAACTTTAGTGTTTGCAGTTATTTTCAAACGTCTTGATAACATTGAAAAAAATATGATTGAAATTAACAACTATTGGGGGAACTTCACTCTCATCTGCCACTGAGTCTTCCAGGTCAGACAGCTCTTGGAACCTATTTTCATGTTCACTATTAGATATTTTTTTTTTGCTTACAACAAGTTTCTTCAAAGCTATCGTCAAGGACATCTTGATTTTCGCCATTGTGGATCAAAACTCCTACGAGGGAACCTTTGCGGCAGTCAATTGGTCCTTCCCACGTGTCCATGACGCGAGCTGATAAATTAAAAGGTTTTGAGGACCAACTATTAGGGACCTTTACAAGCTCGTCAAAGATAAAATAGCCCCTCCCATGTGTTTATGACGCGGGCTGGTAACAGGGCCAGAATAAATTAAGAGCTTTTGAGGACCAACTATCATGGATCATGCTCTCTATCGAACCATGCATACATAACGTATATATTAATGAAGTCACAGGGACTTTATGGTACAGGCAGATTATAAAAACGCAACACGGAAGGCGAAGAGGAGGTCTTAGAGGTCATTTTCTGAGTAAAAGCAAAAAACCAATTGGCCAAACTTATACTCTTCAATAATGTTCATTAGAAGACAAGACACAATGTTATCAAAGCTATTTACGAACTTTTTTACTGAACTTTTAATAAAGAGAATAATTAATGTATCTCTAGATAAGGTTTATATGACAAAGGAAGTGAATAGAGCCATTCCAAAAGGTGGAATATCGTTGTGGAGGAACTGCAATGACACGGTTTAAGGTCTATTGTTATGCACATGATCTTGCTATTATGGGGTCAAGTTTTGATCCGCACACTCTTTCTCTCTGCGATGGAACGAGGCTCTTAAACTTTTAACTGAATGGTGCTCATTGCAAAACATAATTGATGCTTTTTACCAGGCGATATAGAGAATCTATTTTTAACTTACCGATCTTAAACTGGGTTAAATTTTTTTTATCGAAGACAGTTTTTAAAGTAATTTAAAAATTATTAATCCCTTGAACGATAACATTATTGACAATTTAGGAGACCCACAATAGCGCTCTACACCTACAACAAGACCGTATGATGGTCTTAAGCCAGCCATCACATACTGGCTCTATCGGGCATTAGTGAAGTCAATCTGGCTCTACGGTGTACGTATTTGGAACACAGACACAATCTCACTGCCAACTGATGGGCAGCGTACGCAGGCAGTCAGCTGTACTAATTACCAGTGCGATCTGTTCCACCTTCCGACCTTCAATTGACACACAGGGCTAAGTGGCCAATGCTGCCAAATTTTAACCCAATCTGGACTATGAACAATGCTGCTATTCTAAGACATAGATACACTAGGTCTGATTATACGCGTCCACATAAGTTCCTGGATAGAGCATTCTATCGGAGGAACTGATGATTATACAGATGGTTCAAAGATGAGTGACAAGGTAGACTGTGCTATCATTATTAAGGGTCCTGAAATTAAACTTTCTGCTAGTCTACCTGATTACTACATTTCAAAGCAGAGGCCATGCCAAAGTTGAAGGTGGTGCAATGCTTGTTGAGTTGCGGTATTTTCCATAAAAATCTCTTATTTTAGTCGGATAGATATCTACAGATATCACTTTGCTAGTCTAGTGGATGACAGGTCGATAAAATCCGTGTAAAACTATCATAAAACCACAAAGAAATCTATTTTTATAATATTCATATAAGCTGACAAAACAAAAATTGCAAATACTTATCAACAATCAATTTAACTTGCCGTTAAAGTTGGGTTTAATTAAGGTAATTTTTGCTAAAGTGAACTTTAAAATAACTCTTAACTTCTTTTTCGTTATTACGTCCTACTTTTTCAGAAATATGGAAGTGTCGGAGAAATGTTGATAACATTTCCCAAATTAAACAAGTTTTGTTAAAACGCAGTATCAACAAGGAGCTTCTATTTTTGTTGTATTCCCTTAACGAACGCTTCTACCATATTGACCATTTATAACAATGAAAATTGAATTATCAGCCTCATTCAAATTCAGTCTGAGCGCCCTGGTAGTCTAGTGGGTAGTGTGCTAGACTATTAGCGTGAGGGTCGTGGGTTCGATTCCCACCAGAGGCTCTGGTCTGTGACACTACATCGGGCATATGGTCGAAGTTACTCAGCTCGTACATGATTATAATATAATTTGTAATTGTATTGTAATTCTTAAAATAAATAAATAAAATTCAGTCTTTAGTTAAATTCAAGTTGTAATAATGTCCTTAAGTGTCACATTGGTATTCTTATTATTATTTTTTGCATCTTTTTATAAAGGCTATATTTAAACACTTTTGTCTTCCGCAGTATAATTTTTAAATTATTATAAAATAAAATACATACACGAATTCGTTCGTTCGCTTCATAAATTAGAGTTGCGGTCTGGCGCATTGTTTATTCAAAGCACTAGAAACAACTTTTTACAAATTCAAAATAATCTCAGCCATTTAAACGATTTTAAGTCCTTAGATCGTTTACAATCACCGACACTTAGTCAGTGTTCGGTTTCAAAAGCAGTCTTTCCTATGCCTATAAATTTATACAATACACCTGATACTGACCGAAATAAATTGCTCCCCAAACAATCAGTAACCTTATTGCCTGATCCTGTCAACTCTGCTCGATTAATTACTTTTGATGATACATCTCCAGTTCCCTCTACCTTAATGTCAAATGCTACTGCTTAAAATCATTCAAATGAGTTGCAAACTATTTCCCCTAAAAACGCAGGTCTTACGTTATGATGTAGTATTGCATTGCGCTGTTGTATTGAGTCCAACATTTAATTTCCTGTAATGTAAAGTAGCGAGCACAAAAAATGCAACACTATGTCGTATGATATTCAGTTGAGGCTCAAACCTTATAACGTTATCCAATTCTAATCCATTTTTTTATTCGTTGATTTCTAAATTTTAATAAAAAAACACCATTAAACGTTGTTGCCTTCTCTTCTAGAGTAATTAAAATAAAAGTTTAATGAAAACTTTGCAAATTGTTATTTTAAAATAAAAACAGCTTTCAGCAGATAGCAAACTTGCCATTGTAAGGGTTTTGGAAGAAGGCAAATCAATGAATAAAGTTGCTCATCAATTTAATGTCAACAAATCAACGGTTTGACGGATTTCATCGCGATATCTTCAAACAAATATTGTGGAGAGAAAGCTAGGAAGTAGTCGACTTCGTCAATCTACTGCCCGCCAAAACCGTCAAATGGTAAAAATAGTAAAAGTTGACCATTGGAAAACGGCAGTAGATGTTACTAATTATGCAAACGACCATCTAGGGGTTTTCTATTGGCGTCCACACAACCAGAAACTGATTAAGATTAAGAGGAAAATTTATAAGGTAAAAGACCAACCAAGACGTCACTTATAAGTAAATTTAATAAGAAGACACGGCTTGACTTTGCTAGGCGGTAACTGCATTGGTCAAAAGAGCAGTGGGCCGAAGTTTTGTGGACCAAAGGATCAAAATTTAACTTATTTATATAACGTTTTATAGATATTATTCTCTCCGATAGCCCCTTGGCATAAAGACGGTTGATATTATAAACTTGAACTTGGCAAAATGCGATTAAAGTTTTAAAGTTTCCAATGATCTAATACCGCAAACATTTTGTGCTATAACTTCGGTTCAGGTTGGGATATAACTGATTTTTTTCAACATGTACAGAGGGTCTAAAAGAGAAGTTGAGCGATATAAACTCAATAATATTGCATCATATATACCAATGTGTCGTGTAAATATTAGGGTATGGAAATTCTGTGTGATGTTCGCTAGAACTGACACATGCTTCTTATTGTTTACACCATTTATAACCGACCGAGAATGGAATGCAACTCCCTTAAAGTCTACTTTGTACGTAGATTGATATTTCGTTTGATCAAATTGGACAAAAATTACCCTAGTATTATTTAACAAGTATAACAGTCGTATTATATTTTTTATATATCGACGACTCCATTCTATAACGTTCTAAGTGTACTTAGAACATTTTTAATGTTTTTGCAATTTTAAATTCTACGTTCTCTAACGTTATACAACGGAGGCATCGATATCTCATCTCATCAAATGAACCCTTAACTCAAAAATTTTCAGAATTTTTGATGGATCTTGATTGTTTATCACAAAATGTGTCAACTTCACGTTTGAGCAGCTACCACAAATTGGCTAATGTTTTGTAAAAAATAGAAATATTAGCCGAGTTCTGTCAGTCGTCCAAATGTAAAATTGACTCCTTCTGCAGTAAACGAAAAGATCATTTGAAAAAATATATATATGTATGTATGTATATAAAAATATAACTCGACTGTTAGGCACTTTAAATAATAACTACGGTAATTTTTGTCCGATTTGATCCGGCAAAGTGTCAATCTCTTCACAAGATATTGCACGTTTAACACGTCATCACTTATTTCATATTTTTTAAATAAAGTTTGCCACTATGATCGGACAAACATTATTAAAATATTTGGGCAACTCACACGACTTTGTATCGTGTACGTTGTATTGAATACACTTCGTTGTTTGTCAACGCTCAATACTATGCTGTATTGTGTATTTCGTATTCCAAATTTATTATTTTTTTTTTGGCATTCAAACAATTTGATAGCATGAAACCACACAACTTTTGAAAAACATATACACATTTTTTGGCATTCAAACACTTTGATAGCATGAAACCAATCCAACTTTTAAAAACATAGGAAAAAAAATTGTATAAGTGAATCAGATTTTTACATGAAAATTATCAGCAACAAGTGTACACTATTGTATATTATATATGTATATACGACTTACCTGATATGAGTCACTATTCCAACATCCTAATGTACGCTGATGACGTAAAAATTTTCCTAAGTTATCGCCAAATTTCCGATCAAAAACTACTTTAAAAGGACCTAAATTCGTTTCATTTATGGTTAATCTAAATACATGAGATTTGTAAGGAAGAATCCGATTCCTGCAAAATATGCTTTCGATGGATACGATCTTGAGCTTGTAGATAACTTCCTGGATCTAGGAGTTTCACTTGATTTCAAACTAAATTTTATTCCGCGCATAGCTATGACAGTAAACAAAGCTAGAAGTGTACTTGGTTTTATAAACCGGTGGGCAAAAGAATTTAATGATTCTTGTAAGGCCTATACTCGAGTGTGGATCCATAATATGGGATCCTCTATGTAAAAAATATTCCGACGTCATCGAATCTGTACAAAAGCAATTCCTGATATTTTGTCTACGAGGACTGAATTTTAATCGCACTAGTTTACCATCTTATTCTGCCAGACTAGCATCATCCAACTTCCGACACTTAAAAGCAGCAGAACTATGTTAAATATCTTGTTCATATTCAATGTAATTACTGATGATATTGACTTCAGTTTTTTTAATTCATAATATAACGTTTAATGTTCCTCCACGTCCGTCACGTCATTTCTCCCCATTATCAATACAATTTTTTAGATCCAACTACGCTGATGCTGATCCAATAAGGAGAATATGCAGTGAATTTAATAAATTGTTTAAGATGATTGATTTTTCTTTAACGAATAATGTCATAAAACTTAAGTATTTAAATTCTTAGTTTTTGCAAATTAAATTTAATTTCATATTTTGTAATATTAGCCAATTGGCTGTTAGGAATATTATAGGCAAATAAAATTAAAAAAAATAAAATAAATATTGTATATTTTATATATGTTTCTGCTTTTGATGTCGATTACCTATACGTTACATTTTCAAGAACACTTACGATGTCTTATTTAGTGGACGCGTTGAAAGGTGGTGCGACCCGACGTAGCAATTTGATAATCCGTGTCCAAGCATGCAACATTTGACCGACGCATCGAATTTCTCAAATAAATGGCAACACTGAAAAACTATTTTAATCAAAAAACTTCTAGCTTTGAAATTTGGATCCAGTTAAACTCCAGTATTTAAATGGCATCATCTGCAGAAGTCCTTGCCTTGCCATTTTAGCCTCTTTAGTGTTAGTTGTTTTAATATTAAATGTTTGCCTTGCCTGAATTCCTCGATAATTGATTTCGTATTCATTTGTGGTAAACCATTAGATTGAACTTGTTCTGGTCTTTCACTAGATGTGTGTAGAAAGTTATTCCTTTTAACTGTTTTATGGCTTCCTAATATATTCGGCATAACTTTAGTGTTTGCAGTTATTTTCAAACGTCTTGATAACATTGAAAAAAATATGATTGAAATTAACAACTATTGGGGGAACTTCACTCTCATCTGCCACTGAGTCTTCCAGGTCAGACAGCTCTTGGAACCTATTTTCATGTTCACTATTAGATATTTTTTTTTTGCTTACAACAAGTTTCTTCAAAGCTATCGTCAAGGACATCTTGATTTTCGCCATTGTGGATCAAAACTCCTACGAGGGAACCTTTGCGGCAGTCAATTGGTCCTTCCCACGTGTCCATGACGCGAGCTGATAAATTAAAAGGTTTTGAGGACCAACTATTAGGGACCTTTACAAGCTCGTCAAAGATAAAATAGCCCCTCCCATGTGTTTATGACGCGGGCTGGTAACAGGGCCAGAATAAATTAAGAGCTTTTGAGGACCAACTATCATGGATCATGCTCTCTATCGAACCATGCATACATAACGTATATATTAATGAAGTCACAGGGACTTTATGGTACAGGCAGATTATAAAAACGCAACACGGAAGGCGAAGAGGAGGTCTTAGAGGTCATTTTCTGAGTAAAAGCAAAAAACCAATTGGCCAAACTTATACTCTTCAATAATGTTCATTAGAAGACAAGACACAATGTTATCAAAGCTATTTACGAACTTTTTTACTGAACTTTTAATAAAGAGAATAATTAATGTATCTCTAGATAAGGTTTATATGACAAAGGAAGTGAATAGAGCCATTCCAAAAGGTGGAATATCGTTGTGGAGGAACTGCAATGACACGGTTTAAGGTCTATTGTTATGCACATGATCTTGCTATTATGGGGTCAAGTTTTGATCCGCACACTCTTTCTCTCTGCGATGGAACGAGGCTCTTAAACTTTTAACTGAATGGTGCTCATTGCAAAACATAATTGATGCTTTTTACCAGGCGATATAGAGAATCTATTTTTAACTTACCGATCTTAAACTGGGTTAAATTTTTTTTATCGAAGACAGTTTTTAAAGTAATTTAAAAATTATTAATCCCTTGAACGATAACATTATTGACAATTTAGGAGACCCACAATAGCGCTCTACACCTACAACAAGACCGTATGATGGTCTTAAGCCAGCCATCACATACTGGCTCTATCGGGCATTAGTGAAGTCAATCTGGCTCTACGGTGTACGTATTTGGAACACAGACACAATCTCACTGCCAACTGATGGGCAGCGTACGCAGGCAGTCAGCTGTACTAATTACCAGTGCGATCTGTTCCACCTTCCGACCTTCAATTGACACACAGGGCTAAGTGGCCAATGCTGCCAAATTTTAACCCAATCTGGACTATGAACAATGCTGCTATTCTAAGACATAGATACACTAGGTCTGATTATACGCGTCCACATAAGTTCCTGGATAGAGCATTCTATCGGAGGAACTGATGATTATACAGATGGTTCAAAGATGAGTGACAAGGTAGACTGTGCTATCATTATTAAGGGTCCTGAAATTAAACTTTCTGCTAGTCTACCTGATTACTACATTTCAAAGCAGAGGCCATGCCAAAGTTGAAGGTGGTGCAATGCTTGTTGAGTTGCGGTATTTTCCATAAAAATCTCTTATTTTAGTCGGATAGATATCTACAGATATCACTTTGCTAGTCTAGTGGATGATAGGTCGATAAAATCCGTGTAAAACTATCATAAAACCACAAAGAAATCTATTTTTATAATATTCATATAAGCTGACAAAACAAAAATTGCAAATACTTATCAACAATCAATTTAACTTGCCGTTAAAGTTGGGTTTAATTAAGGTAATTTTTGCTAAAGTGAACTTTAAAATAACTCTTAACTTCTTTTTCGTTATTACGTCCTACTTTTTCAAAAATATGGAAGTGTCGGAGAAATGTTGATAACATTTCCCAAATTAAACAAGTTTTGTTAAAACGCAGTATCAACAAGGAGCTTCTATTTTTGTTGTATTCCCTTAACGAACGCTTCTACCATATTGACCATTTATAACAATGAAAATTGAATTATCAGCCTCATTCAAATTCAGTCTGAGCGCCCTGGTAGTCTAGTGGGTAGTGTGCTAGACTATTAGCGTGAGGGTCGTGGGTTCGATTCCCACCAGAGGCTCTGGTCTGTGACACTACATCGGGCATATGGTCGAAGTTACTCAGCTCGTACATGATTATAATATAATTTGTAATTGTATTGTAATTCTTAAAATAAATAAATAAAATTCAGTCTTTAGTTAAATTCAAGTTGTAATAATGTCCTTAAGTGTCACATTGGTATTCTTATTATTATTTTTTGCATCTTTTTATAAAGGCTATATTTAAACACTTTTGTCTTCCGCAGTATAATTTTTAAATTATTATAAAATAAAATACATACACGAATTCGTTCGTTCGCTTCATAAATTAGAGTTGCGGTCTGGCGCATTGTTTATTCAAAGCACTAGAAACAACTTTTTACAAATTCAAAATAATCTCAGCCATTTAAACGATTTTAAGTCCTTAGATCGTTTACAATCACCGACACTTAGTCAGTGTTCGGTTTCAAAAGCAGTCTTTCCTATGCCTATAAATTTATACAATACACCTGATACTGACCGAAATAAATTGCTCCCCAAACAATCAGTAACCTTATTGCCTGATCCTGTCAACTCTGCTCGATTAATTACTTTTGATGATACATCTCCAGTTCCCTCTACCTTAATGTCAAATGCTACTGCTTAAAATCATTCAAATGAGTTGCAAACTATTTCCCCTAAAAACGCAGGTCTTACGTTATGATGTAGTATTGCATTGCGCTGTTGTATTGAGTCCAACATTTAATTTCCTGTAATGTAAAGTAGCGAGCACAAAAAATGCAACACTATGTCGTATGATATTCAGTTGAGGCTCAAACCTTATAACGTTATCCAATTCTAATCCATTTTTTTATTCGTTGATTTCTAAATTTTAATAAAAAAACACCATTAAACGTTGTTGCCTTCTCTTCTAGAGTAATTAAAATAAAAGTTTAATGAAAACTTTGCAAATTGTTATTTTAAAATAAAAACAGCTTTCAGCAGATAGCAAACTTGCCATTGTAAGGGTTTTGGAAGAAGGCAAATCAATGAATAAAGTTGCTCATCAATTTAATGTCAACAAATCAACGGTTTGACGGATTTCATCGCGATATCTTCAAACAAATATTGTGGAGAGAAAGCTAGGAAGTAGTCGACTTCGTCAATCTACTGCCCGCCAAAACCGTCAAATGGTAAAAATAGTAAAAGTTGACCATTGGAAAACGGCAGTAGATGTTACTAATTATGCAAACGACCATCTAGGGGTTTTCTATTGGCGTCCACACAACCAGAAACTGATTAAGATTAAGAGGAAAATTTATAAGGTAAAAGACCAACCAAGACGTCACTTATAAGTAAATTTAATAAGAAGACACGGCTTGACTTTGCTAGGCGGTAACTGCATTGGTCAAAAGAGCAGTGGGCCGAAGTTTTGTGGACCAAAGGATCAAAATTTAACTTATTTATATAACGTTTTATAGATATTATTCTCTCCGATAGCCCCTTGGCATAAAGACGGTTGATATTATAAACTTGAACTTGGCAAAATGCGATTAAAGTTTTAAAGTTTCCAATGATCTAATACCGCAAACATTTTGTGCTATAACTTCGGTTCAGGTTGGGATATAACTGATTTTTTTCAACATGTACAGAGGGTCTAAAAGAGAAGTTGAGCGATATAAACTCAATAATATTGCATCATATATACCAATGTGTCGTGTAAATATTAGGGTATGGAAATTCTGTGTGATGTTCGCTAGAACTGACACATGCTTCTTATTGTTTACACCATTTATAACCGACCGAGAATGGAATGCAACTCCCTTAAAGTCTACTATTCCACCGTGTACAGGAGAAGCAGTGGTAGCGCGTTAATCAACTCCATTGATTCATTGGAGCATCGTTGCAATGTGGCTTGTATTTCACTGTTCTATCGCTACTGCAACGGATACTGCTTGACCAAAATAAGGGGACTTGTTCTTGAAAATCATGAATTCCTACGTAACACTCGTCTTTGTCGGTCAGCACATCCGTAGACTGGCCAGTGGATCGCACACTGCATTACAGACAAACTTCGTTTGTTAGACGGGCTATTCGTATGTGGAACTCAATTCCTGCTGAGATATTGCCTGTTACTTATGGTATAAAAATATTCAAACCTAGTGTTAGTAAACACTAATCCCTCTTTCCTCCTTCCTAATTCACAGAAACTAACAAAAATAACTTAAAAATATGTTTTACTCTTTTTTTTTTTTTCAAACCACACTCAGGGTATGACCCCTACTCATGCCTTGCTATACCTTCACCATTAGGCAGTCTACAGCATTCGTCCGCAAGAAGCCCGCAGTTTCTCACACCACTTATGTTGTGTGTGTTAATTTTTACTGAAGTGGCGGGACCTACAGTTTAAAGTCGACTACGAATGACAGATTTTTGAGAAACAAGAAGAGAAAGAGAAGAAATCGCTGAAAAAATACTTTTTGTATTTTTGATGTCTGGCCTGGGACTTGAACCCTGGTTTTACGTCTAATAAGACAGCACACTACCTACTAGATCACGCGACCCCTTGTTGTAACTATCATAAATTTGCAACAGTAACAACAGCAAAGCCAATACAAAGTTTAAGTAGGATTTTAATGTACGAAAGTAAAGAAATTGATGTAAAGTTTTAATTGGTAAAAATCTTCAAAATAAATCTTCAAAATAATCGTCATTTTTTTTTGGATTGGATTATTTTTGGATTACAAAATCGTCAAAATGACGATGAATCGTCAAAAATCTGGCAGCTATGGTTGCTATAATGCCTAAAATGCTATACGGCCATGTCCTGGAAAACGCAGCGTTTTCAAATTGCTTACGGTTTGAAAAACGCATGAAGCCTGTTCTGAAAACGAAGCGATTTGCTGGCGTTTTGTATTTTTCGAAGTTGCATTCGAACAATGAAAGCATATGTTTTATCATAACAAAACATAAATAAATGAAAAAATTTAAACTGCCTACAGCGTATTTGCTTGCTATCGCCCATGTTCTGGAAAACGTATAACAACCTGTTCTGAAAACGAAGCGATTTGCTGGCGTTTTGCATTTTTCGAAGTTGCATTCGAACAATGAAAACATATGTGTTCAAACAAGGTTGAACACACCATACCCTATAGGGTATTAGCAGACAATTTCGATCCACAAAAATAGCAAAAAAAAAATAACAAAGCGTCCATCATCTAAAGGAATGCCTCCACCCTTCCAGCAGCATTTATTAAGAGAATGTCTCCACCTTTTCTTTGCACACAATTGGAATGTCTCCAAATGTTCCGTTAACGCGGCTGTTATGCAAAACAGAAGTGTAATAAGAGAAACTAGATCATATAAACTTCACTTCTCTTCTTACTGTCAAGAACCTCATCAACTTGCAGTGCGTGAAAAGGTGTAAAAATACATACAATGCAAATCAAATATAAATAATATTAATAATTAAATCGAAATAAATTAAATTTAAATTAATTTACCTAAAGAAAAAAAGCAAAGTGAATTTAAAATTATACTCACCAAAATGTATACTTACCTAAATTAAATAAAAGAAATCAATTGAAATAAAATTAACTTATCTGAAAATTGTACTTACATAAAAGAATAAAATAACTTGTACTAAAAAATAAAGAAAGTGAATTGTATCCCATAAATTTATATTTATCTACATGAAATTATATCTATTGAAAAGGAAGTCATTATAGTCATCAAACCTACTTACAAATTGTGTAAATATATTGCAAATTTATAATTGAAACAAACCTCAACCAAAAGGATTTAATTCGTAGCTGAAAAAAAAAGAAATAGATTGAATTCTAATTCTTTCTCCGCTTTTCTCTTCCCATATGACGGAACCCAATGATTATAATTACTTGTAAGTGATTATAATCCACATCTCCGATAGATCTCTTCTCTCAAGGGAGATCTAAAAAATCTTTATAAACAAATTAACCAGCCCAATTTGTTTCAATATGTTATATCAAAACAAAACATAAACAAATAAATAAAATTTAAAATGCCTACAGCGTATTTGCTCGATATAATGGCTTTAAAAAAGCAAAAGAAATGTTAATTTAAAAAAAAAAAACACTAAGGGACTATTCCAGATCATGCGTAAGTACTTACATACATACACAGACAATTTTTTGCGCTTAAAGTTTCATAGCTCTGTCCAGTTAAATAAAACTGCATTTTTGATGGTTCTGGAAGATTCTTCTGCACATATGAGCTAAAGTTCAATTCCAGAAATAGTGCGTCTGGCCAGTGTTTTAAGATTTTTGGCAGTCGGGTCATTCCAAGGTGTGATCGCTAATGACATTACTATTAGTATGGGCCGTAGCACTTTTTGTAAAGTTTTAAGCAACGTTATTACTATTTTTGAAGAGTGACTGTGTCCACATTGAAATCAGTTGAAGATGTCCGAATCAGAAGAAAGAGAATCCAAACGACACTTTTATCAAAAATTTAAAATACCCGGCGTCGTTGGATCTGTAGATGGCACACATGTGAGACTTATAAAACCTTCGCATAATTCTGAACTCTACTATTGCCGAAAGGGATACTACAGCTTAAATGTGTTGATTGTAAGTACATATATTATTTAGAATCTCAAAATTTAATTCAAATACATACATCCATATCTTTGATCCTAATTAACACCATGTAGATTTGTGATTATCAAATGAAAGTTCAAGCTGTAGATGCAACTAGGCCTGGTTCATGCCACGATCCTTTTGTCTGGAACTTAAGTAAGGCAAACGCATATTACGAAGAAATATATTCCCGTGGAAACCGAAATTCTTGGCTGTTAGCCGACTCGGCATATGCATTGAAACCCTACGTTTTAGTGCCATACAAGTCTCGGGTGTTTGGTTCAATGCAACACAAATTTAATTTAGTGCTTTCATCGGCAAGAAATGTAGTAGAGAGGACTATAGGGAACTTAAAAAGTCATTTTAGAAGCCTTCAGATGTGTCTTCCCTATTGTCCGTCGAAAGTAGTGAAAATAGTAAATAGTAAATATTTGTTGCGCTCTGCATAACATTTGCAAACATTATAATGTTCCCGTAGAAGAGTCAGACCAAGTAGTTTCCATAACACAAGGAGAAGTGGAAGCAGACTCGGATGAATTGCAAAATAATGTCGCAGGAGCGGAAATTAGAAAATTATTGCGAGGTTTTTAGTTTAATAAAACATGTGTTTAGTTTTTCTAATTTATATGTATTTTAAACAAAAAACAAAAATAAACATTTCAATTGTTAAACAATAAAAAAAATAAAATAATTCAATTATTAGATTAGTGAGATCATTTTATATTAGATTAGTAAGATTAGCATTATAAATTAGGTAGGTACAATTTTTAAATTAATCTTCTTCACAGTCGATCTTCATTTTTTCTAGTTTTAAAAATTCTAACTTCATTTCATTGCGACTAAAGGCAATTTTTTCCATTTCCAAATGATGTCTTTTTATTTCAGTGAGTTCTTTTTCCTTTAAAGAACAAATTTGGTTCATATCTGTACACATATATCTTAAATATCGAGCAATTTCCTTCATGTTATTATCAATTTCATCCATTTTTTCTGCTATACACTTAAAATTCTTATTTTCTTCTTCCATTAAGTGCTGAATGTCACCGATGAATTGGGATTTTTTTCTTCGAGGAGACATTCTGAGCGTAAGTGGAGGAGAGGCTAAATGTTGGTTTTGCACTTTCTGCTTCCGCTGATTCACTTTCAATTTCCTCAAATTCAATCTGTGAACCAAAAGATTTTGCTTTTGGAACACCCTCGACTACGTGAAATATATTGCAGACTATTGCCAATTGCTCCTCAACTGGTGACAAGAAGTGTTGTAAATATTTATTGTCCAATTTGAAGTCAGAAAATTTGCGCCAAATACTTCTTTTCAGTTAGAGATGTTACTTATAATTACTCACGAATAAATTTTAAACACGGGTAGCCAGTTTAAAATAAAATCTTGTATGCTTTTTTGCTCTCATAAAAGTTTTAAAGCACTTTATACAGGTTTTAAATTAATTTTTAACTTTTATTAGAAGTTTATTTTTACGATTTAATATAGATATGTGAACTTATTAAATTGAAAATATAAATATCCAAAGTTTAAAAAATAAAGTAACCAAATAATTAGCGTTAAAATTAACACCACTATCATTACATTTTTTTTCGAAGATCAATCTGATCAGCTGTTTGCATAAATCGCCAGTTGATAAGTAAATTTAATTTAAATTGTCTATAATTTTATTGTTAATTTAAGGTATAGTTTAAATAAAAAAGATCAGATCGCTTCAGTATACCCTAGCGATTTGAAAACGCCAAATTTCTAGCGATTTCGTTTGTCAGAACACCTATTTGGCGTTTTCAAATCGAAAACGCAAACATTAAGCGATCTGCGTTTTCCAGAACAGGGCGATAATATCTTAATAAATAAAAATTTGTGAATAGATGAAATTGACATAAATTACAATTTAAAATTGGAGAGTATAAGCTTCAACAAACCGGGGGCTAACCATTTTAACCAAAAAAAAAAAAAAAAAACGTGTTCAGGGAGGGATGGGATGCATGCAAACAAGGTAAAGTTTCTGACTGTGGCCAACATGGCGACCACCAGGACGATCCTTGTCTTGCTGTATTCAATTTGACACGCAGCCTGCTCGCGGCCCCTCCTGGATGGCATTCTAGCAACCGCTAGATGTTAACTAATGCGTGCAGCGAAGTCCAATACCCTGGACGTTAAATTTGGGTTGTGCGTAGGGCTTGGAACCCACCACGTAAAAATTTTCCTCCAATGAAAACCAATATACTGAACTTCAAAAAGATCCCCTTTAAAGTTGACGAACACGGCAAACGTTCAAAGGACAACGATTTAAGAATAAGCACTTGGAACGTCCGCACCCTTCACAGGATGGGCGCTTCCGCCCAGCTGGCGGATGCCCTCAAGAAATGTAGGACGGACATCACTGCTATACAGGAAATGCGATGGATAGGCCAAGGATGCAAAAGGCTAGCATCTTGCGATGTGTATTACAGCTGCCATGTTGATGGGCACGAATTTGGATGTGTGAATTTGGAAGAATTATAAAAAGAGAGTATATTATAGCATAATTTTACCGCACTTTCTTTATTTCTTAATACTGTTTCTATTAATTGTGTCTCAGATAGACACATTACAGAAACTGCAAAATAGGGCAGTGCGTTTTATTTTACATAAGGATTATTATACCAGTATAAGAGGCATGTTGAATGAATTAAATTGGCTTAATGTCGGACAGACCATAATGTTACATATAATGAAATTTATACATAAGATAAAGTTAGAACATACACTGCGACAGCCTGAAGGATGAACAAAGGATACATTATCATGTGTAGCGATAATTGAAAACCTTCACCCCATGAGAGATAGGAATACCCATTTTATAAATAAATAATCTGTGTTATTATAAAAAAAAAGTTAAGGCTTTTAAATAAAAAATATTCAAATAAAAATAAAATGTGGAATCATCATCATCATCATCATTGCATACTGCAATGGGACAAACGAAAATACCACATCATTTGTCTTCAGCTTTACATATATTAGAATGACCAAAAAGAATCAATCTCTAGCAACAAATTGGAATTAAAGATTTTTATTTTCTATATAAAAATAAAATAGGAAACGAACAGAACAGAATAGACCCAAATACTTATGGAATCCTATAAAATCATCATCATCATCTATTCGTTCAAATGTTCAAACAAAACCTGAGGAGGGCGAAATTTATTTTTGACGTAAGTTTTCTAAAGAACTTGAAATCTAAAATTAATTATTTGTCAAGTAATAATAGTTTTAAGAAGCAATTTTAATTAGTATGCTCATATATCGGTAAATATCATAACTAAGGATTAACAAATTCAATCCCGTATTACAAAATTTCAAACTAATTTAGAAAAGTTTATAAAGTATAAATTTTTCTCATGCATTTTGATAGCTTGAAACAATAAGGAGTAAATAACTAAATCTCGTGTGTAAATGAAATTTTCCAAAGTTTTCTATGTGAAAATCGAGAAGGAAAAAAAAAATATCGATTATAACGCAATATCAAAATCCTCAACCCATAATTACAACATGTGACGTGTATACGTATGAAGGATGGACAAAAGATACTTTACCATGTACCCATAAGAGTTTTCGATGTAGATAGTATTACAAATAAACACCCCCATTTCAAATACAGGCATTTAAACCATGCCTGGAAACTCTATACAGAACCATACCTCTATCCTCCCCCCATTAACCTTCCCTTTTTAGTAAGAGCACTAAGGTCTATCTATTTAGTAGACCATTACCTTTTTTTTTTAAAGGTCTTAGTATGTATACCCGGGGAATTTATCAGACAATCATTAATTGAAAGTCGCAAAGTTGTCAGACTCATGTTACCAGCTATTTTTTCAAGCTTTGGAAAGAATAGATCTAGATCTATTATTCCATTAATAACAAAGTCATCCAACGTAATTTGATAAATGCAACTATGGCATTTTCGGTGCTCTACTTAAGATGTTTCTTTATCTTAATACAAGGGAAAACAAAGAAGGAAGGAAAGAGAAAGAGAAAGAAAAAATAACAACAATGATATTCATTCTCTTGAGGCTCTTCTGCTTTGATGAATGTTATCCGAGAGGATCTCAAGGATCATGCTTTGAAACTCAGCCTCGTCAACGTGGTACACTAAGACAAAGGGCTTGAGCATAACTAATTAAATTATTGCAGTATAAAATTCTAAAACTGCGTTATTTCATGTAAAATTCAAGAATGGGTTTATTGTTAAATTTTTTTTTTTTTTTTTTAAATTCGCAACCGAGAAAAAAAATTCAAAAACGGTGCCATTTTGTAATCAAAAATTTGTCAATCTTGGATTTTAAAAAAAGGAATAGATAGATCAAATGTTATCTATACTAAATCATTCCATGTGTAATGCCGCTAAATGTTCTGCCATAAAATTATTATATTAAATTAACATATTTATTAAAAAAAGTATTGGTAATAAAAAATATTCAAATTAAATCAATAAAAAGTTATTATCTTTTTATCTCTAACCTTAAATTAGAAGAAGTAACTACTACTTCCAACAATCGTATGAAATCAGTTGAATAAGAATGAACAAAAGAAATTTAAATTAAGAACTTAATTAAAATCAAAAGAAATGAAATTCTTTTCTTTCTTTTTTTTTTCACCACTGGAGGGACTCGTAAGTGTCGCAGCAGTTCAAACTAATAAAACACTAAATATAATTTATTTTATATATAGAAATATTTTAATAATCAAGTAAATTAATTATAACCTTCTAAAACTAATCTAACTAAACTAATCTTTATAAAACTAATTTAGAATATTTTTGTTAATAATTAGTTTTAAATTTTATTTCCTGTTATATTTTTTTTTTTTTTTTTATACTAGTCTTATGTATACGTTTGCAAAATTGTAGATTGTGTTTTTAATTCATATAACTTAAATATATATATATTTTTTTTTTTTTTTTTTTTTTATTTAACAATGCATTAATGCCTTTTTAAGACAAGGGAAATTTAAATTAAGAACTTAATGAAGTTCTTTTCTCACTATTTTTTTTTTTTTAAACAATTCCACAAATGTATTAATTAAAACAGAACATTTAAAAATAAATGCAACGCAAAACTAATTAAACTTAAATTTAATAAAGAAATAAATTAAAAATTTAAATTTTAATAAAATACTTGCAAGCAATTAAAAAAATATTAAAAAAAACGTTAAAACTCTAGAAACAAATATTTTTTTTTTCGCCACTGGAGGGACTCGTAAGTATCGCAGCAGTTTACAATTAAAATATATAATACTATTAAAAAAAATTTATATAATGTATGTTAATAATAATATAATATTCCAATAATAATAATAATTAATATTTTAAAATATATAATATTATTAAAAAAAAAATTTATATAATGTATGTTTATAATAATATAATATTCTAATAATAATAATAATTAATACTTTAAAATATATAATATTATTAAAAAAAATTTTATTGCAATTTATTGTTTTTGTTCTTAACATTATTAATATTTTAAAAAATGTTTATGTATATATATTTACCACATAACTTATTATCATTCATATAGAGTACATAAAACTCAAAAAAAAAAATATTTTAAACAACATAAAGAAACACTTACGTTTCGTTAAATTAAAAATTAATTTTTTTTTTAATTTTAATTCCTTTTAACATAATCCACGGCCAATTGCTTAACTCGTTGAACATTAGCATCGTTGCCAAAACGTTCTTCAAATTCCAAATATTTTTGAAAATTGTGCGCATTTTGCGCAATGGTAACTTTTGGACTACAGCACGTTCCAAAATATTTCTTGCTGAATCAATTAAGTCCTCTTTCACCAACATGTCCACATACTGCCACCAAACGTCCACGCGCTTGGGATACGATGTCACCATCTGATACAGTAATGTCTGTGCCATTTCATTATTAACGTGTTTATGATTTAGATTTGCAAACGTTACTATTGTATTGACATGATCTCTATCGGGTAGACAAGCTAGAGCCTTGCTTTAATTTCTTTCTTTAATAATTTTTTTTTTATTTTGTTTTCCATTTGGTTAGTTTTTTTTCTTTTTGCTTTTGTTTTTTTTTTTTTTTTTAAAATAGAATACTAAACAAAACTCAACAATAATTCACATTCCACGCCACATGTCTTAACATTTAATTATTTGTATATTGTATTTCGTTTGAAATCTTCTCTTTTTTTTATTTATTTAAGAAATAAAATAATTCTTTTTTTTTTTTTAAAGAGTTAAAACAGAAAAATTATTAAAGCAATCGATTTAGTTTCAACTTTCATTTTTTGTTCAGAAATTTTAATTGCTTTAATTTTTGTGTGTTATTTATTTTTATTTTATTTATTCTGTATGCATTTAATTCTCACTGTTAAGTTTCCATATTTTAATGTTTTTTTTTTGTTTTTTTTTGTTTTGTTTTAAAGTTTCATTTTTCATTTCATAGAATTGTTTTTTTTCTTTTCTTTTGATTTGTTTATTTTTTTTTTTTGTATTTATTTTGTGATTTGATAAATTTGTATTCTTGTTTCTTCTTTCAATAATTATGTGGAATGACACAATGAAACACTGTTTGTTTCGGTTTTTAATTTGAAACTTATTTGCTGCACCTAGTTTTTATATTCTCTATTTTTTTTTTGTTTTTAGTAATTTTTTTTTTATTTCCTTTACAATGCTTAATTAATTTAATGGATTTGTTGTTGTTGTTATTGTTGTTGTTTCCTCAGATTTTCATCTAACACTTGTATTTCGATTTTTATTTATATTTTTTTTTTTTTTTATTTTGTTTTCCATTTGGTTAGTTTTTTTTCTTTTTGCTTTTGTTTTTTTTTTTTTTTTTTAAAATAGAATACTAAACAAAACTCAACAATAATTCACATTCCACGCCACATGTCTTAACATTTAATTAATTTTGTATATTGTATTTCGTTTGAAATCTTCTCTTTTTTTTTATTTATTTAAGAAATAAAATAATTTCTTTTTTTTTTTTTAAAGAGTTAAAACAGAAAAATTATTAAAGCAATCGATTTAGTTTCAACTTTCATTTTTTGTTCAGAAAATTTTAAATTGCTTTATATTTTTGTGTGTTTATTTATTTTTATTTTATTTATTCTTGTATGCATTTAATTCTCACTGTTAAGTTTCCATATTTTAATGTTTTTTTTTTTTGTTTTTTTTTTGTTTTGTTTTAAAGTTTCATTTTTCATTTCATAGAATTGTTTTTTTTTCTTTTCTTTTGATTTGTTTTATTTTTTTTTTTTTTTGTATTTATTTTGTGATTTGATAAATTTGTATTCTTTTTTCTTTCTTTCAATAATTATGTGGAATGACACAATGAAACACTGTTTGTTTCGGTTTTTAATTTGAAACTTATTTTGCTGCACCTAGTTTTTATATTCTCTATTTTTTTTTTGTTTTTAGTAATTTTTTTTTTTATTTCCTTTACAATGCTTAATTAATTTAATGGATTTGTTGTTGTTGTTATTGTTGTTGTTTCCTCAGATTTTCATCTAACACTTGTATTTCGATTTTTATTTATATTTTTATTTTTTATCGAATGATTGTATTTCTTTTCAAAGACTAAATCATACAATTTATTTTATTTTTGTTATTATTTTTATTATTATTTTATAATATTTTATTTCCATAGTTTTTTTGGGTTTTATTGATTTGGTTTTTTAGTTTTTATTTCTTCACTTTAATTTTTATGAATAATTTTTAAAATAAATTTTTTATTTTTATTTCAGAAAAATTTCCGTTTTTTTAGGTCTTTTCTTCTTTGCTTCTTTTCTTTTCAATACTTTTTCTTTCGTTTTTTTTTGCCATTTTGTAATCAAAAATTTGTCAATCTTGGATTTTAAAAAAAGGAATAGATAGATCAAATGTTATCTATACTAAATCATTCCATGTGTAATGCCGCTAAATGTTCTGCCATAAAATTATTATATTAAATTAACATATTTATTAAAAAAAGTATTGGTAATAAAAAATATTCAAATTAAATCAATAAAAAGTTATTATCTTTTTATCTCTAACCTTAAATTAGAAGAAGTAACTACTACTTCCAACAATCGTATGAAATCAGTTGAATAAGAATGAACAAAAGAAATTTAAATTAAGAACTTAAAATCAAAAGAAATGAAATTCTTTTCTTTCTTTTTTTTTTCACCACTGGAGGGACTCGTAAGTGTCGCAGCAGTTCAAACTAATAAAACACTAAATATAATTTATTTTATATATAGAAATATTTTAATAATCAAGTAAATTAATTATAACCTTCTAAAACTAATCTAACTAAACTAATCTTTATAAAACTAATTTAGAATATTTTTGTTAATAATTAGTTTTAAATTTTATTTCCTGTTATATTTTTTTTTTTTTTTTTTATACTAGTCTTATGTATACGTTTGCAAAATTGTAGATTGTGTTTTTAATTCATATAACTTAAATATATATATATTTTTTTTTTTTTTTTTTTTTTTTATTTAACAATGCATTAATGCCTTTTTAAGACAAGGGAAATTTAAATTAAGAACTTAATGAAGTTCTTTTCTCACTATTTTTTTTTTTTTAAACAATTCCACAAATGTATTAATTAAAACAGAACATTTAAAAATAAATGCAACGCAAAACTAATTAAACTTAAATTTAATAAAGAAATAAATTAAAAATTTAAATTTTAATAAAATACTTGCAAGCAATTAAAAAAATATTAAAAAAAACGTTAAAACTCTAGAAACAAATATTTTTTTTTTCGCCACTGGAGGGACTCGTAAGTATCGCAGCAGTTTACAATTAAAATATATAATACTATTAAAAAAAATTTATATAATGTATGTTAATAATAATATAATATTCCAATAATAATAATAATTAATATTTTAAAATATATAATATTATTAAAAAAAAAATTTATATAATGTATGTTTATAATAATATAATATTCTAATAATAATAATAATTAATACTTTAAAATATATAATATTATTAAAAAAAATTTTATTGCAATTTATTGTTTTTGTTCTTAACATTATTAATATTTTAAAAAATGTTTATGTATATATATTTACCACATAACTTATTATCATTCATATAGAGTACATAAAACTCAAAAAAAAAAATATTTTAAACAACATAAAGAAACACTTACGTTTCGTTAAATTAAAAATTAATTTTTTTTTTAATTTTAATTCCTTTTAACATAATCCACGGCCAATTGCTTAACTCGTTGAACATTAGCATCGTTGCCAAAACGTTCTTCAAATTCCAAATATTTTTGAAAATTGTGCGCATTTTGCGCAATGGTAACTTTTGGACTACAGCACGTTCCAAAATATTTCTTGCTGAATCAATTAAGTCCTCTTTCACCAACATGTCCACATACTGCCACCAAACGTCCACGCGCTTGGGATACGATGTCACCATCTGATACAGTAATGTCTGTGCCATTTCATTATTAACGTGTTTATGATTTAGATTTGCAAACGTTACTATTGTATTGACATGATCTCTATCGGGTAGACAAGCTAGAGCCTTGCTTTAATTTCTTTCTTTAATAATTTTTTTTTATTTTGTTTTCCATTTGGTTAGTTTTTTTTCTTTTTGCTTTTGTTTTTTTTTTTTTTTTTTTAAAATAGAATACTAAACAAAACTCAACAATAATTCACATTCCACGCCACATGTCTTAACATTTAATTAATTTTGTATATTGTATTTCGTTTGAAATCTTCTCTTTTTTTTTATTTATTTAAGAAATAAAATAATTTCTTTTTTTTTTTTTTAAAGAGTTAAAACAGAAAAATTATTAAAGCAATCGATTTAGTTTCAACTTTCATTTTTTGTTCAGAAAATTTTAAATTGCTTTATATTTTTGTGTGTTTATTTATTTTTATTTTATTTATTCTTGTATGCATTTAATTCTCACTGTTAAGTTTCCATATTTTAATGTTTTTTTTTTTTGTTTTTTTTTTGTTTTGTTTTAAAGTTTCATTTTTCATTTCATAGAATTGTTTTTTTTTCTTTTCTTTTGATTTGTTTTATTTTTTTTTTTTTTGTATTTATTTTGTGATTTGATAAATTTGTATTCTTTTTTCTTTCTTTCAATAATTATGTGGAATGACACAATGAAACACTGTTTGTTTCGGTTTTTAATTTGAAACTTATTTTGCTGCACCTAGTTTTTATATTCTCTATTTTTTTTTTGTTTTTAGTAATTTTTTTTTTTATTTCCTTTACAATGCTTAATTAATTTAATGGATTTGTTGTTGTTGTTATTGTTGTTGTTTCCTCAGATTTTCATCTAACACTTGTATTTCGATTTTTATTTATATTTTTATTTTTTATCGAATGATTGTATTTCTTTTCAAAGACTAAATCATACAATTTATTTTATTTTTGTTATTATTTTTATTATTATTTTATAATATTTTATTTCCATAGTTTTTTTGGGTTTTATTGATTTGGTTTTTTAGTTTTTATTTCTTCACTTTAATTTTTATGAATAATTTTTAAAATAAATTTTTTATTTTTATTTCAGAAAAATTTCCGTTTTTTTAGGTCTTTTCTTCTTTGCTTCTTTTCTTTTCAATACTTTTTCTTTCGTTTTTTTTTGCCAAGTTATGTTTTTATTTTATACTTTTTTTTATTAATTAAACAATTAATTAATTAATCACTCACTCGTATTATTTATTTTATTAAAAGTTTTTACTCTGTTGTTGTTGTTTACTTTTACACTGTTATTGTTTATTTTCTTGTAATTAATTTTTATTGTTTTTCGTTTTTTTTTTATAGATTTTTGTTTATATTGGTAAATTTTGTTAAATGGTTTTAAACAATGGTATTTAGAGTTCCTTGTTACCGATAATTCAGGCCAACTAATTAAATGTCAATACAATTTTTTTATAATTTTTGTTTTATTATATGACCATATGTTTGTTTGTTTTTTTTTTTTTTTTTATTATTCTTCGGTAATTTTATCAATTCTGCACATTTAACTAAATAACTTAATTATTCCTTTAGTTTTAATCAACTTTACATTTTATGTCACATTATTGTTTTTATTTATTTGGTTTAGCCTGGTTTTTTTTTTTTTATAGTAATTTTTACAAACTTTTAGAGGTTCTCTTAACCTTTTTTTTTTTTTTTTTTTTTTTTTTTTTGTGTTATGAATTCATACATAAACACATATTACACACACATATTTGGTTTTAAGTATATAATTTATTATACATAGTTGATTTTTTTTTTTTGGTTTAATTAATATAAATTTCATAGTTTCGTAGTTTTTCTATAACTTTTTTTTTTTTTCATTTGCAAATAATATTTTAGTTCCTTTTGATATTTTTATGTTAGTTCATTAACTGTTCACTGCACCACAGGACTTTTTATTCATATATTATTTTGATTAATAATTGCATTTTTGTTCCATTTTTATAGGTTCAGTACCACTTTAAAGTCATTTGTTTAATTCAATGAATTTACATTCATGTTTGTTATCAAAACCTGCACCCTTTTTGGTACGATTATTAAATTTAAAATTTGGATTTATTTATATTTTTGATTCTATTGATTTATTTTGATTTAATTGATTTATTTATATTTGAATTTTTCCTTTGCCAATGTCACTTTTTTCTATTGCAGTTTTGCACTTTTCCTGTTTTTTTTCTTTGCATCGTTAAGACACAATTTTATTGCAGGCTGGCAGGATCGCCATGTAATATTTAATAAAAGGACAAGTTGTTCATTTTATATGTTTCTATTTATTGATAACGGGAACAGCCGCTAATGCGACTGTTCCCTTGTTTTATCTTTATTATAATGAATAAGCTTATCTATATAAAACTTAACTTAAGCTAAACGTCTTAATGTCTAACACTACTAGAGTGTGGGAATATGCTGAGACAGCATAATACATGCTGTCCAGCATTTATGCAGTGTGGACAATATCAACAAGAATGTGTTGATATTAAGTTGCATACAATATCAACAAGAATGTGTTGATATTAAGTTGCATACAGAAGGTATGGCAACTTAGACTTATCAAACACACTACAGTTAATAAGAGACTCCGCCACCTTGTCTCTGGGTTCACACCTGTGAACGAAAGAATAGTCACAATCCTTATCAGGACAAAATTCTACAACATCAGCCTGATTTGTGCTCACGCCCCGATGGAAGATGAGGACGATATGGTTAAGGACGCCTTCTACGCTAAACTTGAGGACATATATGATAAGTACCCGGCCCATGACGCAAAAATTGTCCTCGGAGATTTTAATGCGAAGGTCGGGCGGGAAGGTATCTTTGGCCCCACTGTCGGACAGTTCAGTCTCCACGCGAACTCTACCCGCAATGGTATGAGGCTGATCGATTTCGCCGCGGCGCGTAACATGGTAGTATGTAGCACCAGGTTTCAACATCTCGACATCCACAAGGCCACTTGGATGTCCCCCGATCGATCAACATCCAACCAGATCGATCATATTGTGATTGACGGAAGGCATGTATCCAGTGTACTAGATGTGCGCACATTTAGAGGTCCGAACATTGACACGGACCACTACCTTGTCGCAGCCAAGTTTCGATTGCGCATTAGCGCCTCGAGGAGCTGCGCTCACAAGGGACAGTTGAGGCGTTCTCCGCTCAACTCTCGGATAAGCTCCGTCGATCCCCATCTAATCTCAACAACATTGGAGGACTGTGGGCCAACATCTCCCACTCCTTGCGCACTACTGCGGAAACAGTCCTTGGTTTCGAGCGCCCACCCCAACGAAATCAATGATATGATGAGGAGTGTCGCGAGGCAGCTGCAGCGAAAAACGCCGCATACAAGAAGACGTTGCAGTCTGCTGCTACACGAGCAATTGTCGAGAACTACAGAGAGAAGAGAAGGGAAAAGAGACGCAAGAAAAGGGAGCAGGAAAGGCGTGAGCGTGAGGAAGTCGAGATGCATAGACGTAGGAATGACGCTAAAAAATTTTATCAGAAGGTTAAGCGTCTAACCGAGGGTTATAGACCCGGAGCGTCTTCTTGCAAGGACGAGAACGGAAACCTGGTTACAGATCCGCAGGGGGTGCTGAGGTTTTGGAGGAAACACTTCTCTACTCTGCTACAAGGCGATGACGACACAAATACCGCCTCTAGAGATGATGTTCCGAACCCAATCAAAGATGACGGCGTGGAGATTCCGCCGCCTAGCTATGAAGAGGTCAAAGTCGCGATTGCGCGTCTTAAAAACAATAAAGCGGCAGGTCCTGATGGCCTCCCCGCTGAATTGTTTAGGACCGGATGTAATGAGTTGGTAGGGCGCATACACCAGCTTATTTACAAAATTTGGCTAGAGGAAAGTATGCCTAACGATTGGAACCTCAGTGTCCTCTGTCCTGTCCTGAAAAAGGGAGACCCCACAATATGCGCCAACTACAGGGGTATAAGCCTTCTCCCTATCGCATATAAGGTTCTTACAGGCATATTGTATGAACGACTGAAGCCACTCGTCAAAACACTGATTGGACCTTATCAGTGCAGCTGCAGACCTGGCAAATTTACCATAGACCAGATCATCACACTGCGCCAAATCCTGGAAAAGGCCCACGAAAAACAAGTCGACACACACCATCTTTTTGTCGACTATAAGGCAGCCTTCGATAGCCCCATAAGGGATCGTGTTTATGCCATAATGTCTGAGCTCGGTATACCTGCGAAGCTGATAAGGCTATGCAGAATGACGTTGAGCAATTCCTGCAGCTCCGTCAAGGTAGGAATGGACCTCTCCGAACCTTTTGATACCGTGCGAGGTTTCAGACAAGGCGGCCCCTTATCATGCGACCTCTTCAACTTCGTCATGGAGAGTGTTCTGCGAAAGGCAGGAGTGCATCGTAATGGCACTATCTTTCAAAAAAGTGTCTAATTGCTTGCGTACGCTGACGACATCGACATCATAGAGCGTACCAAGCGAGATGTTACTGCTGCCTTTAGCGCTATTGAACGGGAGTCTTAGAAGATGGGTCTGGCAGTAAATGAGGGCAAAACAAAGTATATGTTGTCGACAAGTAGAGACGTGCGGCGTATTGACTCTCAGATTACGGCCGATAACTATACTTTTGATACAGTCAAGGAATTTATTTACTTTGGCTCCGCCGTTACCACCAAAAATGATGTCAGTCTGGAGATCAAACGCAGGATTACTCTTGCCAACAGGTGCTATTATGGTCTCAATAGGCAATTGAGTAGCAGAGACCTCTCTCGTGCGACAAAATTAATACTCTACAAGACGCTCATCTTACCCGCGCTTCTTTATGGCGCAGAGGCATGAACCCTGTTAAGAACTGATGCAGCAGCCTTGAGGGTATTCGAGAGGAAAGTCCTACGTAAGATCTTCGGTCCTGTGCGAGTTGGCGATGATTTCCGCATCCAAACTAACAGTGAGCTGTATGAGCTCCTCAACGACATAGACGTTGTGCAGCGTATTAAAATCCAGCGGCCGCGCTGGCTCGGCCATGTCGTTCGAATGGAGGAGGATGCTCCGGCGAAACAGGTATTTGATGCGGGGATCTGCGGAAGTCGGCGAAGAGGACGACCTTGTATCCGTTGGAAGGACCAAGTCGAGGAAGCCCTGTTATCGATTGGTGTGACCAACTGGCGTAGGCGCGCAAGAAGCATAGGCGCCTGGGAGGATGTATTGCGGCAGACAATACGAAATCCGTTAATCAGGTTGTTATGGCCAATTAAGTAAGTAAGTAAGTAATAACGTCATCTCAGAAAGATAGATGGATGGGTAGATGGAAAAAGAAAATAATTGAAATAACAATCTTTTTTTTTTATTACATATTTTCTATAAATAATCAATACCTTAAAGAAAAACAAATATTAATATTGCATTTAATTTATTGATTAGCATTAATTTTGTGGGTTGGGGACGTTATTGCCTTTTTATCGATACTGTTTTTTATTTTTATTTTTTTGTTTGTTTGTTTTAGAATGGCTATTAAGTCCTTGTGAATCCGGAACGTGTTGGCCGAAAATGTTTATCTGTTTTTAATAACATAAGTATGTATAATTGAGTTTCATTTACAAGTCACTATTATTTACAATACACATAATTTATATTTGATGAATAATAATTGTTATTTATTATTATTATTATTATTATAGTTATTCTTTTTTTAAGATTTTTGTTTTTGTTTTTATTACAATTGTCATACTTTGATGTTTAGAAGTAATTTTTCTAATAAAGCTTTTTATTTTGGATGTGCTAAATTTAAGCATAAATGATTTTCGAGTGTATGCTTGATTTTTATTTCCTTTCGAGTTTCATTTAATTAATTTATTTTTTATTATTTTTAGAGTAATATTAACGATATATTGAGAATTTATTTCAATTTAGTTCTAATTACATTATTATTAATATTCTAAATATGTATGCATATGTGTATGTCTGACTGTACATACAATACTCATCACTCTACAAATTGTACATATTGTATATACTACTCTCACGATCAAATTAATAGATTTACAAAAAAAAAATTTACAAAAAAACGGACAGAAAAAGAAAAACCAGCAATAATTTTCAATCGAAACAGCACATCATTTTATATTAACGGTCAAATTAATTCTCTGTTGTTAAACTGATATTAATTACTAAGAATAATTCTATTTATTAAAATGAACTCTTTTTTTTTTAGTAATTTTTGTCTTCCCATATGTTTGTTTTGTTTTTGCAATCATTTTTACTATTTGTCCCAAAGGCTAAGTATACCCAACTCTTTTCTACACGGTAGATGCGTTCCTCAGAAATCCGTGTAAAAAAAGAGGCGTTTCTTATATTAAAATGTGGGATACGTTCTATGTCATCTGCAAACCGTGTAAGATGAAATAAAGGACTATGTCTACTTCGGAAATCCGTGTAAAAAATGTTGAAAACTATAAAATTTCAGAAAAGCTTACAAATTGAAAGTTCATAGGGTATTTTACTAAGCATTAAAACTAACATACATACATAATTGGCCATCACAACCCTTCAGTCAGGATTATTGACCTAGTTTCTCACACTACTTATGTTGTGTGTATTAATTTTATACATAAGTGGCGGGACCTACAGTTTGAAGTCGACTACGAACGACAAATTTTTGAGAAACTTTTCATGGCAACTTTATTTACTCTCAGAGTTTTTGGCAGAAGTCTGCTGAGAAGAAATCGCCGAAGAAATATAATTTTTTTTCATATTTCGTTTTAATGCCTGACCTGGCATACGAATCCATGCTTTGCTTCTAATAAGCCAACACAGTACCTACTAGTAAGCTGACCATACGTCCTCATTTTTAGAGTACAATCATTTATTTAACTGACTGGCTTCTATAAAATTTATGTCCTCTATCTGTCATCTTTACATACATAATTGGTCATTACAACCCTTCAGTCAGGATTATTGACCTAGTTTCTCACACCACTTATGTTGTGTGTGTTAATTTCATAAATAAGTGGGGAGGGGACCTACAGTTTAATGTCGACTCCGAACGACAAATTTTTAAGAAACTTTTCATAGCAATTTTATTTACTCTCAGAGTTTTTGCCAGAAATCTGCTGAGAGGAAATCGCCGAAAAAATACTTTTTGTATTTTCATTTTGATGTCTGGCCTGGGATAATTCATAAAGATGAAAAATTGGTAGAGCAAGTAAAAAACAAAAGAAAAATTAGAATAGAAATAAAGAAAAAATATTTACATACTCGTAGCTACATAATTATTCGTCGCTACTACTACGACGAACTGGACTAAAGTCGGTATCATCACTGGAGATATCCATTAAATTATCCAATGGTGACTTTCGTCCGGTAATAGAGTTTTAAACTGTCGGTCTACTTTCCAAAAGGTCTTGCGCCGTCCGTGTAACTTCAAATCCGTGTAAAAAAAGAGTTGGTTGTACTTAATGTTATTAGGACTGTTTTGCTATATGCACTCATACAATTACATTGTGGAAAGCTGTTCTTTTCGAAAGACAGGAACAGTAACAGTAAACTAATGTAATGTAATGCACGGTTAAAGTAACGTTTAACCGTAGATCGAGCCTTAAAAATCTTATGTATCACTTTTGATACATAATTATAGTTCATTGCATTTTTACGATTTTGGATAGATTTTATTAAAAAATGTTAATATTTTCATTTATTTATATTATGTTTTATGAAACTACTTTATAGAATTACATTTTATTATCATTTTTATGAAATTTACGCCAAAATTTTCGAAATTATGTACGTTGCAATAAGGTTTTTTACGTAAAAATCAAAAACTTTTTGTCAGCTTGGTTTTATTTTTTTTTTTTCTAAATGGGAATAATTTGGCATCTAGCACCCTTGCTTTGCTGCGATTATTAACTTTCCAATTGTTTAGATGTGAAAACTTATTTTTATTCGTTAATTCAGTAACAATTGAGGGCTGGCTGAAACGTGATAGCACAAGCCATTGTTATATTTCGTTAGAAAAATTTGTTGTCTACGTCATATGAGGTCAAAAAAATTTTCCGTTGAAATAGAACATCGATTATGTCAATAACAATGCTCTCTCTTTGATTTTTTTCTGATTTCCCGGATACAGGTTTCCCGATTACAGCTACTTGCTACACATATAGCATGCGGTTGAATGTTAAAATGAAAGTTCGATTTCGGAGGACCACGAAATTTATAACGACCATAAAATTTAATTATACTAAATTTCACCTTTTCACTTTCATCCAATACCTTATTTTCAATTTCTTCTCAAATACCATAAACAATGTATTTATTATTTACGATAAAACTTCACAAAATCTTTGAAAACCTTAAAAAATTTCAAACATCACACCAACGATTTGCTTGGAAAGTCGTATGTATCAAAAATGATACATAAGCCAGAATTATGAAGTTTATGATTTTTTTCACCCCTGTTTGAAATTTTGTTTTTTTTTTTATTTGGTATAAAATAATGACGATAACAATTCCTACGAATTCTAAAAATATCAGGCATCTAACGTTGTCTGAATTAAAGTTATATACAGGCATGTTACAAATTCCGATCGGAATGGTTTTGATTTCGTATTTGCAATTCCGATCGATTTTGTTTTCGATTTTTCAAATTCCGACAAAAGAGAAAAAAAACATAATGGTGAATTAAAAGCAGCACCAAAACAAAAGAAGAACAAGGCGCTGATACAAAAATTTCAATTGAAATCCAAACAAATAAAAAATTTTGTATGAAAAATGCCGGGTTTTCAATTATTGCTGTTGTTGAAGCCAAGAGATGACAAATCGTTATTGAAAAGGTACGCCGAAATGCATTTTTGTAAAACCGAATTAAATGTGCAACGTATAAATATTTTTTGTATTTTCTATTGGCCATCGTTTGTGTTGCCACCGCTTAAATTTGTTCAACTTAATAAATTTCTGTTCTCAAAAATAAGTGGTTTGCTCAAAAAAACAAAAAAAAAAAAACGTGGCTATACTTCAATGAAAAATATATCACTTTGTTTTGTTTTTCTCAGCAAATTTATAAAATTTAATTTCTTAAGCATAAATATTAAGTAAATATGAACTTCGAAAACCTTTGTAATAATAAAATATACCATTTCATCTTTCATAATAAATCATCAGAAATATCTAAAACACTTTGAGAATGTGAAGTGAAATTTTTCGTTTTCTAAAGACTCTTCTTTCGGAACTGAAACCACTTTCGATGGGAATTGCGTTCTGTGATATGGCTGATAATTTCAAAAATTTAAATCTATCATGTTTGATACAAAGCTCGTTCTGCGGTTAAAACTGAATCAATTACATTCATAAATCTAGCACATAATCTAATCTTTCAGGTCTGTTCTTACTTTTGCACACAGAAGACACAGAATGGAAAGCAGTGACGTTTGACAAACGCTCTTAGCATAATTTTACATAATTTTTTAAAGGGAGACAAAAAATGTATTACACGTTTTGCAAGGCAAATGTGTTAGAAGCAAGATATACAGAGTGATAACTGGTGGATAAAGTTGAAAAATTAAATGTAAACAAACATTGATTTTGTGTTAAAAAGGGAAAATTTTGAATATTTTTTAATTTCTTCAACTAAAAGTTTAAAGATTCTTAAATATTTAATTATTAATCGAAATATATCTAGGTTTTGGTCGCAATAATTATAGTTTCTTGTGGAAAATGTAAGAAAGAAACTAAATATATCAAGATAAAATAAGTCATATTGCTTATAATTTTTTTTTTTGCAGAGCTTTGTGTATATTACCGGTATTTATTAATTTCTTGAATGAAAAAGTTAAAAATCGGTAATTTTTTATTACTAATCGAACTCTTAGCAATTTCTCTTCACAATGCAAAACGTTTCGTGTTTAAAAGATAAGTAAAAAGGAAAACGTAACAAAATATATACTCATAACTTTTTGTTTCAGGAGTTTGTGAATATACCTCTCAATTGGTGAAATACTAAGTTAGTGACAATTGATGAAAGGTGTCACCAAATACATTAGTTCCGTATTACGTTTCCCCAATAAAACAGTTCATTTCCTTTCAAAACTATTCTATTATTCTTCAAAAATATCATCAATTTCTACCAAAATAGAAAATAAAAACCCACCCTAAAAATTAACAAACATAAATAATCAGACAGAGACAGAAATACTTTTTGGTAATATTTGCTATCCCTTTCACAAAAATTATGTAAACGTCAAACTTTCGTTTCCATTCTGTGCATATTCTGTGCTTTTGCATTTCTTATCCTTTTTTCTTCCAACTTTTTGAAATACTAAAAAAAAAAATTAAATTAATTTAACGACATACAAAAAAATAATAATTTAAATTGAATTTTTATATTTGAATACAGAACAAGAATTAACAATTAATTAATTATTTATTAATTAATTTTTATGTATGTATGTGTGTGGTAGATGTCACCAAGATCACAAAATTTCGTTTTGCCATATCAAGAATAATATTATCAATTAAATACGAAATTTAATGTAAAAAGTATGAAAAAACTGTGTTTCACTTATAATGTTTCTATTATTATGATCATGAGTGTGCATTATAAAGTTAAGCAGTAACGAAAATCCAATACTGTGGGACAATTGGACTCTTAGAACAAAGTTCTGGTAAATAGTTAATCAAAATAGTTTATACTCTAATGAGGTAAACATTTTATATTATTTTTAATTTTCATTAAAAAATAAAAAAAAAAAATAATAAGTTTTTCCATAGCGCATAGCCGTAAAATATTGTAACTATTGAAAGGAAAATAATAAAAGATCCATTGATTACGAATTCAGTAGAACACCGCAAATAAAGATAACACCGTGCGACAGTCCAAATACACCCAGAGAATGACATACTTATAGTGTAGGTTGTGAGTTTTATTGAATAGAACTCAAAAATACTTTCATTATATTTCTCGAACCCTCCAAACTTGTTTTATTTGATAAAAATGGTATTCTTATTCTTTTTACCCAAAATTATTGATTACTTAAAAATTTTTTTCCCGATTTTCAAAATCCAAAGTTTCTTAAAAAGGGGTCATTTAAATGTGGTTCAAACATACATGTTACGAGTGTTGGTTGGATAAAGTAAAGTTTAGCTATTCTTAATTGCAAAATTGAATTAAAAAATATGAAATATATTTTTGAAGTATATTTTTCATATACACTTGTTGACACACAATTAAGTCACTTAAGCAAATTTTACATTTTTGTAAAAATTAAAAAGATTGAAGAAAAATTTAAACAAAAGCAACTAATTTTTATTAATTTCATATGCTTAATAATTAATTAACAACATAAACTTAAATACTTATTCATTATAAAAAATGTTTTGGTACGAAATTGCTTTATTTTTCAGCCAAACTATTTTGAATATTTTGTGAGGTACCCTTTTTGGCGTATTATTTCAGTACATTTTTGTGCGTTTTTACTGCTATCTTTTTGGCTGCAACTGCTCGTTTTACAAACTTTTATTAATTTGCCAAGAAAAAATAACGCTAAACGACTGTTGCTGCATATAGAATCATATGGTGTTTTCTGTTCTTCCAAAAAATGTGAATTTTATTAACGTAAAATGCAATTTTGCGTTTGTTTCTTAAAAATGTTTCGCCCTCTAAGAGGGTGGTATGTTTTATTCTAAATAATTCGCACTTGCCAATGGTGGAGGGCATTGCATTTTATGCCTTGTATAAATCGGGAGTCCTGATAACGCCCTGTAAAACAGATGACTTTTGTTTATTTATAGGGCTACCTGATGAAATTTAAAAAAAGTCGTCCGGTATTGTTATCCAATTTGAAGATAAATGTTTCATTGTTTTGTTGAGTAACCTTAAGGAACCATTACATAATTAAAGCTACATGGTCAGTAATATAAAAAATTGGAATCAATGTTAAAACAGTGTTAAAAAATGTATTTTTTTTTTTTTTGTTATAAAAAAAAGCTCGCAAAAATAAAGTTGAAAAATTAGTGATCTGGAAACGCCTTAAACAAATCAAAAAATACAACATATTTTTAGATCTAGAACCTTTTTATTTTTAGAAAAAAAAGTATGGATATTGGTGCATCTATTTTATTTGCGAAAATTGAAATAAATTCATCTTCGTCATCTGATGAAGAAGAATTACTGAATTTATTACATACATAGGCAAAAGCCGCCGTGGTAAATAAAGGGCATACCCTTTTTTAAATATTTGTGTTATGTTCTTCTCAAATAAAAAATGACATTACAACAGGGTTGGCCAAAAATTTTTTAATGCACTTTGTAAGAGGGTGACATTTTTCTTTGTAGAAAAGAAAACACCGATAGAAAGGATGAGTAAAGCTGACTTATTCCTTACATCTACTCAGATAAGAACGTGCATTGAGTTGGAACACGCTGTTTAGAAACGATGGCAGACCCTATGTAAGACGTCCAATCAATACACAATTAGACCCAAAGTACACCAACAAAAACCTTAAAGCATTGAGGTTCATCAGTAATGTTTTGGTGTTGCTTTACTTCATCCGGCGTTGGTCCACTGGTAAGAATCGATGGGAAAATGACTAGAGAAATGAACAAAAATATCCTACAGAACAATTTGACTAAAGATAATGAGGATAAATTATCACTAGCGTGAATATTTCAGCATGATAACGACCCGAAGAATAGATCTTGTTGATTTCCTGAGGAAAAAATAATAGTTCTTAAATGGCCAGCTCAAAGTCCCGATCTGAACCCTATTGAAAATCTTTGGGGGATCGTAAAATGAGCCAAAGACATAGCAGCAAAAAAGCACTTTGGCAGCTTATCGAGGCATAATGGAATAACATTAGTCCTGAGCAGTGTCGAAATTTAAGCAACTCAGTGCCACAAAGATGTACTAAAATAATTCGCTAAAAAGGGTACCCCACAAAATATTAAAGGTTCAAAATAAATAAAATTTTCAATATTCTTTTTCAGATAACTTAATTAAGTTGTGTCCACTCAAATTTTATGTCTGATATCAATTTCCTACCAAAACATTTTTTATAATGAATAAGTACATATATAAGTTTATGTTGTTAATTAATTATTAAGCAAATGAAATTTATAAATATTAATTGCTTCCATTCTCTTAAACTTTTTTTCATTTTTACAAATATGAAAAATTTGCTTAAGTGACCACAAGTGTATATGAGAAATATACCTCGACTATTAAACTCTTAATATATCTAAATAATAAGTATTTTGTCCGATTGGATCAAACGAAGTGTCAATCTCTTCACAAGATAATGCACTTTTATAATGACATACTATACTATGTGATTAGCTGGGTGTATTTAATTCTGTCGAATAGTGTAATTAATGAAGTTTATTTCCTTAATTAATTTTTATACGTTAAAACGAGTCCTCCATACGAGACAGTCGATTTATTAATTACTACGAATGCAGTTCGTAATTATTAAATAATATTAATATTATTATTAATTATTATTATTAGTGTTTTTACATACATATATATTAACATAGATACTATACTATTCACATATTAAACAGTGAGCATATGCTTAGAACATTTTTGAAAATATTTTCCTTTTTTTTCAAGTATTATTGTAGAATTGATATGATCTATGAAATGAGTATATAACATCATATCAATTGTGAGTTCTTTAATTGATTATACAATATATTATAATATATATATATATATATATAGATATATATAGAGAGATATATATGTATATAAATATATATATATAAATATATATATATATATATATATATATATATATACATATATATATATACATATATATATATATATATATATATATAATTGTTATACTTTTATTTAATATAAAAATATATCAATAGTGTTGATTTAAATAATTACAAGGCAATATAAAAATATGTCACTATTATCTAGTATTTAACTTTGCAAAAAAATTCTAAAAGTTACAGGCAATTAAAGGTAAATTGCCTGACGTTTTCGACTGTATACTTTTATTAAAATTTTATTTCCTTAAAAGGATAATCCGACCATAGTCATACGTAGCAGTGTTTCAATGTGAAAAATTATATTGTCAACTTCATTTTTAAGGAAATTATAGGGCATATTTTGTACCTGCAATTAAAATGGATATAAAATATTAATTTCATCATAAATACATGCTATTGTTCAAGATTAAATAATATATAATTATCATTTAACTAAATAATATATAATTATCATCGAACCCGGGCCTTTTGTCTAATAAGCCAACACACTACCCACTAGACCACGGCGACTTTACTTAATTTACCTTTTATATTACTTTAAGGGACATTATTACAGCTTGCCGTTAAGCTTGAATATAGTTAATGTTGCCTTTAACTTATTTCGTTATTACAACTTACAGATAAAACAAAGTTAACTTTTTCAAAAATATGGCAGTTTTTTTTAACGCAGTGGCAACGACAGCCTTCGTATAAGTCGAAAATATAGCAATAAAAATAATGGGCTTGTTTATAAGGTCGATGAATAAACAAAAATAAGGGATAAAAGATGTAAATAGCCAACAACAAAGTGCAGCGGACAGAGAAGTAAACAACCAAAAAAAAGTGCTGCTTAAAAAAATTAAATAGCGGATAGACAAATACACAAGGAACATCTACACCGTCTGGACGAAAATGTAAACAAGGTACACAGACAAAAATGGAAACAAGTTGTTTACATTTTTGAATCTTTTCCGAAGGCCGCCATTCTCCTTCGAGTAGAACTCCAAAACTATCGATAGTCTGCTATAAAACTATCGATAGTATCGAATTTTTGGAAGTGTGCTAAATTTCCCACTTTTAATTAAAAATTTGACAGGCGTACGTATTATACATATGTATTAAAATAGATGTATATACATATGTATGTATATGTATACTGGCTCACAGCTTATTTCAACCAGCACCTTTAAAACAAATTTGAATAAGAGTTTATAGAATATGTTTAAAAATCAAAAAAAAGGTTTTATTCAACCTCAAATTTATGGAAAATTTTAGATCAAAACAGTCCGCCAACACCAGATAGCATCTTATAGCAGCTCTGAAAAATGCTGAAAGCTGCAATTAAGCAAAGAGAAGGTCATACTAAATTTTGAATACGAAACTAGTCAATTAATCATTAATCAATTAATCATTTAATAATTTGGTTATAGTAAGTGGTTGAAATAAGCTATGACTAATTGGGTTCCTATATTTTTGGCATTTAGTTTGTAAGTTTACATTTGAGACTGAATAAACCCTTTTTTTTAATTTTTAAACATATTCTATAAATTCTTATTAAAATTTTTTTAATATCTCGTTTCGTTTCGAAATTATACGAGCTTAATTTTTTTTAAAGGTGCTGGATGAAATAAGCTGTGAGCCACTGTATATGTGTATATGGTGGTAGCCGTGGTCTAGTATGTAGTGTGCTGGCTTATTAGACGTAAAGCCAAGGTTCGAGTCCCAGGCCAGACATCAAAAATAAAAAAAATACAAAAAGTATTTTTTCGGCGGTTTCTTCTGTTTCTCTTCTTGAAAAGTTTCTCAAAAATCTGTCGTTCGGAGTCGACTTTAAACTGTAGGTCCCGCCACTTCTGTATAAAATTAACACACACAAGGGGGGAACTGCGGGCATCTTGGGGACGATTGCTGTAGACTGTCTAATGGTGAAGGTATAGCACTGGCCATTTTATAGTCAGCAGCAGCATCTCGTTCCTTAAGCTGGAGGTCCACACCACGCGTTTTACGCGTTTTCACATTCTACGCGGCTGTAAAAAAAGTAGAATTAATGTATTTATTTAGTGCAAGTTACACGCACAAAAGCGTAGGATGCCTTGACGCATAGAACGCGAAAAGTAGATCTACTTTCTACTTTTGTAAGCATCACAAGAGGCGCGCGTACAAAACAGCTGATTTTGACAAATTGTTTTGTTTTAGTTTGTTTTAACTTTAGGAAAGTTTCGGCAAAAAATTAGACACATCTCGTTCCAAGTACAAAGCACGCTCCCAAAATCGTCTACTGTTCTTTTGGGGCTTAAACAAAATGTTATATTCACAAACTCAATTTATTCTACAAATTCTTTAAAATTTTTAATTTCATTTACCATTTTTGTACGAAATATTTATTCAAGTAATTTCAATCAAATGTTTTTATGTTGTTAACAGCTGATCAAAACAAACTTTGGCGCGTAAAAAGCGTTGCATGTAACTTGAAGCGTAGAATGCGAAGAAAGTATGAAATGCGTGCAACGCTTTGACGCGAAAACGCGTGGTGTGGACCTCCAGCTTTACTGTTCAGTGCGGTTAAGTGTATGTTATACATTAATTTCAAGAAATATTTCGTTTGATGGTGTTGTTGTTTAAAACTGTAACTGACACCAAACAGACGGACACTACTCAACTATATATTGTAGAAGAAATAATAGAAACAAACAAAAAATTATATAGATATCTACTTTTTCTGGAACAAAATATTCTATTTTGATTGTATATAATAGTTTATTTTACAGGTATTCTATAAATTCAAATTATTTTCTAATAGTTGACGTCCTTATTAAACAATTTTTGAACCTTTTTTTCAATTTTTTTCAATCTTAGCTTTCAAAATGAATACTATTTCCGATGTCATATTTTACACGCCGTTGTTATTCTCTTTTGCGGTGAAGCTGTCGCTAAACTGAAAATAGCCGCTTAAATTTCGATACTATCACTATCTAAAAAAAAAACCACAGATAGTCCATTAAAAATAAAACTATCGATACTATCGTTTGCAGCTCTACCTTCGAGAGCATTATTGCCCACTATTGATCCAGCGATATAAACGGCAAGACAAAGCGAATAATGATAAAGTTCGAATTAACTTAGTCGTGTGTGACGACGTCACGTTAAATTGAGTGAGAATTCATTCAGTCGTCTGTGAAGACACGAGATCGAGCTATATTTCAGTCAGTCTTGCGTGCAGACAAGCTAAGTGAGAAGAAAGCAGTTGTTAGTGTTACGCGAGCGGAAGTTTTATGCTTACAAGAAGATTGTGAGTAGCGTTGCCGTTTTGGTTTTTACTTAAATATGCCACGATTGGTAGTTTGGTTGGTTTGTTCAAGTTTCATTTATTTTTTGGTAGGAAAATATCTGCAAGATTTAAACTTTAAATAATAAATTAACTTTAAAAGTTAAAGGTAGGATAATTCTCCCTTTAGGTTAACGCTCAATTCTACCTTATTGCCCACTTACAATAATGAAAAATAATTTATTTGGCCGTTAAAATCCTTCCTTTAGTTAACGTTAAGTTGTAATAATGCCCCTAAGAGACTAAAAGATATAATATACATATACATACTAGAGGTGTGCACAAGACATATAAAATTGCACACTATTGCATTTTTCTCAAGACCGAATATTGATTGCAGCTGCAAATATAATATAAGTGTGAAGCAAAGATAGAGTACAAAAAAAAACTGCACTCGTAAACCATTGTACAACAGCATAAAAGAGAGTTGGGTGAAGCGTGCACCACAAATTTTGTACTCTTCATAGAGTAACAACGTGCATTTCTATTTTGATCTCGGCAACCGAACATCTTCGTTGACGCCAGCATTGCCAGTAACTTTTTTAAACATATTATTTCTGGGGAAATTTTTTTTGAGTTTATGGCGAAAGCAAAGGATGTCTTTGTTGTTTAACGCAATTTTAATTTAATTTTCCAAAAATATGGTAGTGTAATTATAAAAAAGTAAAAAAAATAATAAAACCAAAAACAATTGGTACAAAACAGACTATTTTTGTAATTATTAATCTTTTCTTATATTTGATTAAGAAATTGTTCATCAATACTTGAATGACGCCAGCATTGCCAGTAACTTTTTGAAACTTATTATTTCTGGGGAAAATATAATTATAATGTTTTTGTTTTTTAACGCAATTTTATTTTCATTTTCCATAATAAATTTTTTTTTATTTTTTGTTTTGCTACTGCAAAATTGTTTTTGAATTATTACATTTAAATCACCCGCGCACGTAAAATCGTAACCTACTCACAACAATGAATAAGAAAGGTCCGAATGCAATACGGTGAAGGGTAAACTAGCAAAATGTCTTGTGCACGCCTCTAGTACATACATTAATTATCAACGTTTTCTATTTTGTTTTGTTTAGAATCTACCAAGTTAAGTAAATGATGTAGTGACGAACTAGTGTATCATTTGTATTTATTATAAATACTTATGTTTACTAGATAGATAAGAAAGTCGAATGTTTCACCTTAAAAATTGTATTTTTCATAATTTTGCTACATTACATATGAATTGTTATTTAAGATTATTACCTTTTTAACCCATAATTTCAGAAAATGGAACCGACTAACTGAACAGACATGCGAACGGTACAACATTTAAGGATATTTCAGTGGTTTGTAGCTGATGTCGTAAAACGTTTACGCAAATTCAAGACTTTAATTTTGCTGACAATATTTTTGGATCCATTTCTGACGCCAACATGCGATAATTGGGATTCATTGGGAATGATATTTGTTGTTGTAGTATTAGCAGTTGAAATTTGTAATTGTTTTTGGTGTAGTATCGGCTTGACATGAATCTTATTGGGTAAGAAAAGTTTTGTTAATGCCTTTCGCTGATCATGTTGTTGATGATGATGATAATCACCTACAGTTTGTTGTTGTTGGTATAGTCCCCGTTGTGCAGAAAGTTCCGAATACACAATATCTGTTTGTAACTGTTGTTGAAGTTGTTGCAACTGTGGCTGATAGTGCTGATGTTCATGTTGTTTTGAGGCTGTTATTGCTGTTGCTGGCAAAGGCACATATGTAGCGGGTGCCTTTAATAGTAAAATGCTATTTTTGTTTTCATCGGGTTGTGTAAGGGATAATGATGTTGGTGATGGGCATGCATATTGGGGTTGTCGATGCTTTTGGTGCACTATTATTGTTTTTACAAACGGTATTTGATTTCTACTCTCATCCACAATATCTGTTTGTGAACATTCGTTCAGTTCAGGCTGACTGCTATCATTGTCGGCATCTGATGTTGTTAATATTGATGTTTGGCATGAATTGTCTTGCATGACGGATTGCAAAAGTGAAGATGGTATCTTACGGACAAATACAATCCCCTTTTTCGCCGGTGCTCGCAACAACTGTTCGGTCTCGTTTGGGTCAGGAACATCTTCCTCCATATCTTCCTGAATGAGGTTGTCTTCTTGAACTGCTGGGTGGCCATCGCCAGAATTATTGGCCATTACGCAGGGAGAAACAAATGAATTATGTGTATTCGAGTCGATTTCAGATGATAAATCTAGTTTAAGTTTTACAGTTGAATCACTAATCTCATGGTTATCATTATTATCTTCTTGAGATGATTTAAGGGCACTTTTGCATTGCAGCTCCTTTGGGGGCTGTGACTCAATCGGTTCAAAATCAAATTCGGTTTTTATAACCTGTTTAAAATCTGTATTATGTCACAACATGTCATCCTTATGATGTTGATTATCATCATCGATATTGTTGTCACTTAACTCAAAGTCATCGTGCACTAAATCTAAGTCCATATCGCCATCATCTTCCAAATCCAATGATGATGAATGATGATGATGCGGATGATGGTGGGAGGAAGTCAGGTGAAGATGCACATTGCCAATGTTATTGCGATTATTATTATTATTGTTCATAAATTGACTACTGTTCTGGGAATTACTCTGGTGATGTCCTGAGTGAATTTGGAGGTTGTGGTTATTTTGGTTGTTGCTATTGTTGTTCGATTGATATGATGAACATTTACTGCTATTATGGCTATTCATATTGGTATTACCATCATCGTCTCGCCATTTGTCCATAGAACGTCGCCGAGCATTCATGAAAAAGTTTCCAACTGTTGTTGGTTCTAAGCCCAGCTGTCTTGCTATGGTCACTTGCATTTCCTTTGAAGGTCGTTTTGTTTCCTAAAAAATAACAAATCAAAATGTTAAAATAATCACAATCTGCGTAATAATCGTATGTACATATTTATCAGATGACACTACATACTTAAATTTCTAAAAGGTCTGTGCAGTTCCTATTTGATCCGGTTATTAAAAATTACTTTCAATTTGCCTTTTTTAAGCTAAAATCTAGTTTTTTGTATCATTTAATGATAATAAATGCATCATTTTCATATGATTATGTCTTTACGCTTTACGCATGAACTGGAGTTATAAAAACCTTAACTTAAACGGATGCCACTAACGCTATTGTGAGTTAACTAACATAACCCTAGCAGATGGTTATGTTGCTAGTACTGGTAAATTCCTGACATAGATAAAAATTGTGAACTTAGACTACAACTTTAACTATTTTACTATTACTTGGTAATACCAAATGGTTAAAAATATAAATCAATTTTGTGATCATAACAAAAAATAACAAATAACCGGTGCAAATTGATAAAAAGTGTTAAATTACCTAGTTTACAATTTAAATTGTATTTATCATTAAAGTGTTATCATCTCAAAGGGTTCCATAATAATCAGTAAATGAATAAAAATACACTTTTGCCATTTTTGCTGTCTGAACATTGCACTCGCACTATGGGCCGTAATCATAGTGAAACACTAAAGTCGGTTCTTTTTAAAAGCAACTTCAATATTTAAACTCGTTACTAACTGTTTCGTAACTATAGAGAAAATTAATAATGGTTTTAATTTGAATCAACTTTAAGTGGGTGATTAGTATAATATTTGAAATTTGTCATTCAAACTGGTATAAATATTGTATAAGTGGCATCTCTGCACAGTTGATAATAAAAACGCAAAAAAAAATAATCAAATGGGCAAAACCTTTCCTTAGACAATTTAGGCTTTCTTCCTTCACACAAATCTTCAATAATACCAAAATCATTTTCAATGTCCTGAATTGTACACATTTTTTCAATTATTTTTAGCACTTTTTCTACAATTTATAAACAATTTAACACAATTCAAATAACTTTTATTTTTGGTTTGTTTTGATTTTGCAACTTTTGACAAATGACAAACAGCTGATAGATTTAAAATGATGTTAACTTCGTTAAAACCACCTTCACCTTGTTTTAAATATAAAATTAACTTAAGTGGAAAAAGTAAGCTTTTTATTATCTATAGTAGCCGAAAAGTAGACTTTCTTATAAATTGGTACTTAACTATACTTTTTTGATGACTATGATTATGGCCCTATGTCTATATGAGAGGTTAAAGAAATCATTTCGTAAATGGCTAGCAGATACAATATTTCCAGATTCGTGGATTTATTTTCTTTAAAATGAGGTTACAATTTTTTTAACTATTCCCCAGGGTATTTTTTTAAAGATAACAATTTAACCCGCGGGCGCATTATTATTTAATTGAAATTGTACTGTGAGTAATCAAACATTTCTGTCTGATAAGATTAAAGATGTGATTTAATTTCTCTTATGAATCTTTGAGGTCGCCGTGGTTTAGTAAGTAGTGTGCTGGCTTATTAGACGTAAAACCAGGGTTCGAGTCCCAGGCCAGAAATCAAAATAAAATACAAAAAGTATTTTTTCGGCGATTTCTTCTCTTTCTCTTCTTGTTTCTCAAAAATCTGTCGTTCGGAGTCGACTTTAAACTGTAGGTCCCGCCACTTATGTATAAAATTAACACACATAACATAAGTGTAGTGTGAGAAACTAGGTCATCCTGACTGAAGGGTTCTAATGACCAATTATGTGTGTAGGTATGTATGAATCTTTATTTAAAAGGAGAAGAATCACTTTATTTCATTTAATTTTTCAATTATTGTTGTGGATTCAAGTTATTATTACTGTAAAATAAAAACCAAATTTGTTTTAGCAAAAAAGAAATTAGAAGACTTGAAAACGTTTATTTTAAGGATGGCTTTTCAAAAAGCCAATGTGATTCAATAAATTTTTCTTGCTGGGTTGAGAAAGCAGTAAAGACGACTCAACCTAAATCTGTAACTTTTAATATTAGACGTAGAGGTATCCCGGTAAAAAAAATTTCCATAATTTCTGAAAACCTCTTATAACACGGTACTTCTACAACACAATTTTTCTTTTTAAAGACTTATTACATAAGAAGATCATTACAATGGATTTTAGACATAATTGATTCAAAATCTATTGATGTAAAATAAGCTTGGAAGCAATATTTAATTAAAGATTGCTTCGATATCATATCCTTCCTTAACGCTGAAAGAACGGCAGTAGTTGAGATAAAAAAAGATTATGAATCAAGAGAAAATGAAATTGATGGCTTATTAGATTGGAGGAGAAGGGTTTGTGGATATGGCTATTGAAGATGTGCAAGACTTATTAATGGAACAAGCAATTGGGGAAGCAGATTTGGTCGAAATCGCATCCGATCTGATGAAGATAATGAAGTTAATAATTTGACACTAAAAAAATTACAGGATGGATTAGACTTGGACAAAAAATTGAAATTATTGTTCATTTATGCAGACCTTTGCGTTGAAAGAAGCCGTAAATTCAAAAGGGAATTACAAAATTGTCTATCACCATATCAAGAAGTTTACAACAACCTTGGACGGATAGGGAAACAAAACAAGATTAGGAATTTTTTAAAGATATCAGCAGGTGAACAAAATATAAATGCAAGTTCAGAAAGTGAAGATTCAAGATTGCGGCCTAGCTTCTCACACCTCTCAAGTTGTGTGCGTTAATTGTATACTTGAGTAGCGGGACCTACAGTTTGAAGTCGAGTCCGAGCGATAGATTTTTGAGAAGCTTTTCGTGGCAATTTTATTTACTCTCAGAGAAATCCGCTGAGAGAAAATTACCGAAGAAATATCCTGACCTGGGATACGAACCCGGATTTTACGTTTAATAAGCCAACACACTACCTACTTGACAACGGCGACTTCAGAGGATGATATAATTCAGTCGAAAAAACGTTCCCATTTAAACTACATAATCTACATTCGTATACAATATTTATGCCGATTTTTGTTTGTTCTTCTGACGTATTTACGTTAAATATAAATAATACTTTTATATTTTTAATTGAATTTTTATTTATTTTGTTATTTTCAATAGAAATAAAGTTTTTATTATAATTCCATCTGACTACATCTTTAATACTAAAAGTTTGACTGCTACATGCATTTATTTAAATATAAAAAGCGAAAGTCCGATGAATCTGTAAAAAGTGTTGATAATAATAATAGGTACACTGGCCTATTTATAATTTTTTCCATAGTAAATTAAATTTTTTAATTGAGTTTTCATTGTGTTATTGTGAAGCGGTAAGAGTAATTTCATTTTGATATAAAATTACATAAAAATCAAAAAATATTATAAAGGAAATGGAATGAAATTATCATTGCACTGAAGAAGAGAAAAAAGTTGTTAAAACCATGAGAAGTGACGAAAAATCATTGAGAGAGATATCGAAGAACTTAGGAAAGTCTTTAGAATTTGTGCAAAGATCTTTTAGCAAAAAAAAACCTGGGAGACCTAAGAAAACCAGCTCAGAAACAAATAGACGGATAATCGTATTGGCAAAAAACCTTGAAGCCGAAGTATTTGAAATGATAATGATGGCTTTAAAATATAAATTCGAATGCATTTAATATTTATTTGAGGGTTTTTGGGATTCAAAACTCTCTCTGTTGGGAATTAAAAATATAAAATTGGGAATGAATTTAAAAAATGTGTAATCTTCGAGTGAATGCCAGTGGGTTAAAAATTAAAAATTATTAAAAGATTTTCTTATTACATATTTTTTAGGTCCTTGATTTGTTTGGAGACGCAGAGGTCTAGATTAATTCATGAGCAGTATAAACAAGTTTCTCCACAGGAAAGGCAACACACTAACAGGTGACAGCACAAAGCCACTGTGGACAATCGAAATGTCAGAAAATAATGAATAAATGTTGAAAGTGTCATCTTAACCTAGTGATCGAGCATGTATTCTCTTCTATCCAGGAAATGTTAGCCAAGTTAATGAAAGTTGTTCTTAGTTTCCAGCTTTATTGTGGCCAAATGGATCCCTATCGGTAAATTGTATAGAGAATTGATAATTCTGATAATTATTCTGACTAGGCTGACAACTGAATTGAATAGTGTTTGATCTTTCGGAACCCCCTCTTAATGTGAATTTAGTGAAAAGAAAAGTAAATGTTTTAGTTTTTTTTTTACAAAGTCATACCTTAAAAATAGCCTGCAAGGTGCGCCTTTGTAAATCGGTAAACACAAGTCGAGGTTTCTTCGGTTGTGGCATATGTTCCATTTGTGGTTCCTCTTTACGGTGACAAGACACACCCGCCGTTACAACTGTTCCAGTTGGTATGTTAACTGCTGAAGCAGCACTAAGTGACGCCGAACCTGTAAAATCCAAATCGAAATCTTCTAAGAGGGGAGTTAGTCTACTCATGCAGTGAGAGTCCTACTTGCTACTTACCATGAGAAGAACTATTATTAACTACGTGATGGTTAATTGAGCTGTTACCACTATTTGTGCAGGAGCTACGTTGCGGTAGCTGTGCTGCTGCCATACGTAAAGCAGACATACGCTGAAATTCTGGCTCCTGTAACCATTTGAACATTCGCCGAAACGTTTCCCGTCCCGACTTAAGTTTTGACCAAGGCTTAGGGTTGCGGAGGAGATCAGATAATGTACCTTGAGAACGACAAAGAACCCGTTGAGCGAAAATTGCTTGCGGTATGCTATACCGCTTTAATTCAGCTGAAATGCGTTGGGCTAGTTCTTTCGTATTAATTTCCTCCATATCGCCACAACTTGAACTTGTAGTGCTGTTGGAATTTGAACTAGCAACCATGGTGTGTTTATTACGTGACGAAATTTCATTTTGCGATTGTTGCTGTTGCGACTGAATAACTATTTGAGTTTGCTGCGATGAGTTAGTAGAACATTCACTAGTTATTGCATGTGCTTTCGAATCTTGATGATGCTGTTGTTGAGTGTTTTGGATTAATAGTTGGGTATCCAAATTACCGTTAATCATTAGTCGTCGACCATTTAACGATGTAGTATCATCATGTTCATGATTCCCACCTACTAACAGAGTTTGAGGTGCATCTGTTAAACAGCCGCCTTGTGGCGGTGGCGACGGTGTGAGTGATACCACATGCTGCTGCTGCCGACTACCTTGAAGCGCGGAAATATCTACTAATCCTTTATTATTAGTCATATGTGGTAAAGTAACAACCGTACCAGGTGAGTTTAATGAACTGGTCGATACTGAGTGTGGACTAAGTGCTCCAGGGCTAGGAGGTTGTAATTGTAAATGTGTGCTATTGCGGACACTAATGTTCGTTGCTGATGCAGTAGATGGTGTGGTTGATACAACTAAGTCTCTTTGTTGGGAACTGTAAGTGGCCTCATAGTCCGTAACTATAACATTTTCTCCCACAATACTTGTGTCATTTATATCCACAGAAGAAAGGCATACTACGTGCCGTTGTGATGCGGATCCTGTTACACCAGTGTTACTGTTACTTGTTATGACATTCGATTTCGTGTTGGAGGTGTTGTCTTTGCAATGTAGCAAATTTGATTGCGAAGGTTTCGGAGATTGCAAATCGGCTGAGTGACTATAGGATGATTGCGGGGACAACGGCCCACAACCACCGGGAGAGGTTGCCGGTAAATCACATGATACCACTAGTCCTGAAAGTGTATGCGATGGAGAACTATCGTAGTTATGTGGTGGTGTCATTGACATTCCCATTGAAGGCAATTTGTCGTATGAGGAATATGGTGAGGGCTCTCCTCCACTCAGACCGCTTAAGCTCAGTGTACTTAACGGATTAGAGTGATGTTGGTGAGTGTGAGAATGCTGAGAATTTTGATGTTGATTGTGACTGTGATGTGAACTTGGCATTACTACGTACGGACCCACAACGCCACTTGATCCATTTGAAGTACTGTTGCCGTTAGCGCCATCATCACTTGTAGCATCGTTATTGTTGGAGGCACTTATAACAGATCCTCCACTAATGTGTCCACCATACGCAAATTTTTCAGACATTGTTGATATAGGTGGTAGTGGTTGTAAAGGTGTTAATGTGGCATATGCGGACGATGGACTAAAACCAGGTGGAGACAGGGGTTCATCATTTACTACAGAAGTTAGGGTCTGATAGGAACTAGTGCCTAATGAATTATCTCCCACACCCACTACGCTTAGCTCGGGAGGACTTAATATCTGTGTAGCAGAGTCCCGTGAGTCTTCATGATTTTGAACTATTACAGTTAATGGCTCTGTTTGAATAGATTGAAGCGGTGAATTATTATGGGTGTTCGTACGACAACGCTGTTGGTGCTGCTGTTGCAGAGAATGGCGATGGTGATGGTGTTGATGTTGCATATGATGAAGCGACGTCGTTTGTTGTGTTTCTGTTTCTCCACAATCATCGTGCTGCTCATAGTTCGGTTGATCCGACGAATCCAGGGCCGTGTGATCGTCAGCTGTCATGTCATCTAAAACTACACCCAAGTCACAATTATTTTTATTGTGATTGCTACTTATGTTATTGTTATTGTTATTGCTGGTGATTCCGTTTTTATGATTATTATTATTGTTATTATTATTATTACTGCTACTACCGTTACTATTGCCATTAACTATTACTAGTTTGTGTTCTTGCTCGACGGCAATGATATGTCCTATCGTATTTGAGCAGTTTGAGCCCACGGATAATGCATCCAAAGTATTATCTCCGGCCACAAAATGCACGGGACTTTCCAGATGTAAACGCTGAGGCAAACAACTTAAATGATGCGGCTGCTGGTGATTATGATGCTGAATATGGTGGCGTTCCTGCTGGTGAGATTGATGTTGATGATGAAGTCTCTGCGCTTGATACGTTGGACTATGATGATCTATTATACTGTGCACCATTGCCATATTGCTATGTTCTCCGGAATCTGAATTCAAAATAACACTGGACGTTGTTGCTACCTCATGTTCATCGATAACGCCATCGTGTGTTGAAAGTACTGTTACCGATGATGCTGGCGACGGTGTACGGCCGACTAATGTGTGCTGTACCATCAGATCACTGGTGTCCTCCACCAGCTGCCGGCTCAAAGTCTGATGGTCAATTATCTCACTAATTGACTCCATGCTCAGCGTCCCATTCGAGTTTGACAAGTGATTGAGCATTAAGTATACGAGTTTTCTTTAATATTTTTTTTAAACAAACAATTTATATGTATATAGACATATATTTTCAAATATATGTATATGTATGCTGTTTTGAAGTGTTATTATTGTTGGTGTAACTATGTCCCAGATTAATAAGAGCACTATGGTTTAAGATAACGATTGCTTGGCGATTTCATAAGAACGGCAATTATTTGCCTTTTTCCAACAACTGCAACACAAAATAAAAAATATTAATACGTAATTATTAACGAAACTATTAAACACAATTTATTAAAAATCTCTAATAACATATATAATCACATATATTGTGTACTAAATGCCTCTTCAATTGTAACGCAAAAACTATTTATGATGTGGTGGAAAGTGTAGTTAGTTATACTCGACAGAAAGGCATTTCATTTTCAACTTTAATTAATGCATTTGTCAACTTGTTTTGTTTTTTGTTAAAAGCTAAACTTTATTTTGTTAGTCTTCTGCCGAGTAAGTCCAGTTTTTTTTCTCCAAATTCTTCCAATTCTTGTTTGTTAGAAATGACTTACTTGTTGTCTTAGAGATTTACAAATTAACTCTATACCATTTGAGGTCTAAAATAAATACATCAAGTAAGGTGTTTTCATTTGTTTCGAGATCGAATTGTAACATTGAAAGGAATACACTAGTTTTTAGTAAACTTAACATTTCGGATTACATTATTTTCTTCTTTTATTTTATTTTTTTAATTTATTTTTTTTCTTTTTTTTTTGTTATTAGTTAATGTACATATATTTATATACATAAGTATATCTACAATATTTTTTTTTTTGTGAATATTCTCACTTTCCTTATTTCTCTAAATAGACAAATAAGTTGGAAATAAATTCATCCGATTGGAAAGATGTTGTTGTAAAAAAAAAAACCAAAAAAAAAATTTGATGTTTTTATTTCGCAAAGTGTTTTCAAAAATTTTAAATAATAAGAATAAAATTTTTTGATTTTGCAGTTCACAGCAGATTCTAATAACCAGCACAAGATATATGTATTTTGATTTGATTAAACCAGAAAAAATGGGTTTTTGTTAATTTGTAAATATTTTTTTTCTTTTTCTTTTTTAATTTTATTTCAAGTTTTCCTTTGTCTTTTAAATTCCTGTTGGAAATTTTTATAAGGGATGAGGAACATGGTATATTAGGCAAGGGTTGTCTTGTGAAACTCAACCACCATTATTAATGAATAAACAACTACGCACGTAAAACGTCACTAATATTTATTCACAAATACACACAACACATGCAAACATATGTATGTACGTAACATATAATTGCTACAGAAACCCAATAAGCAATATAGTAGTGCATTAGTATAACCCCACGAGAAGTATGTTTACCACAATGTTTCTACGGATTGCCAAATAAGCTGAGCTCTTAATACAATCATGATTATGATTAAACCTTATTAAAACCATAATATTATGTAATAAAATTGACCGATCAATCAATACATATCCTAATTCTTTAAGCATTATAAACTATTTCCGTATTAATAATTAACTTTTACAATGTGGCTAGCTCTAATTATAAATATGTGATTATTCGAAATCTTAAAAAACGTTTTGAGAAGTCAAGTGCATATGAATATGTATGTACATATTATTAAATAGAATTTTATTAATATGTATGTAAATTTCAAATTAGTTTACTTCTTTTCTAATCGTTCTATTGTGGGAAATGAAAACTTTTTGTAATACTGGGTTACAGCCACCAATATGACTTAAATATGTATGTATGTATACGTCTGAAAACGGAAAAATTTGTTTGCATTCCATTTAAAAAAAAAGCAATCCAAATGCAGAAATCATGAAAATCTGCAAGTCTTTACCAATTTTTTCTATAAAAATATTCTAACATTTCTTTTACGATTATCTGTCGAAATTTTCAATAATTTTTTACTATTTTGATTTATTTCTTGGTTAAGCACTGGCAATGAATTTACACTTTTTCTCACATTTTCTTTTTTTTTTTTTCTTCTTCTTTTGAATTAATCGGTATTATTTATAACTTATTTGAAATTATATGCTTTAAACGAAACTGCGTTTTATGCTGTTATTTTTCTATAAATTTTAAAATAATTTTTTTTTTTAATTTTTTGTTTAACACTTTTTTTCATTTTGTTGTACTTGGTATTTTCTAATCTTGTTTTGTTTATTAAACATAATAAAATAAATTCCAGTTAGGGTAAATTGAGTACAAAGTTAAAAAAAGAAGGGACATGCGCATATCAATTTTGTAAAGTGCAGGACACTTATCTTTAACTACCAACAAAAAATTTACTCTACGTCAAATATAACACATACACACATATAAGTAGATGAACATACACTACCCAAATATACATACATACATACATATATTGCTATAACATGTACGAACATCTACTAAAATACTTCAAAGCGCATGTTTGTCACTTTGTTGTCGTTATATAACCGTTAATTTCATGAGGGTTGATTTAAGACCTTTCTTCACTTGTTCGTACATAAACACCACTATAGGTTTAATTGAGAATTGCATGGTGTTGCCAAACCCTCTGAAACGTCTTAATGATAGCGGTAATTCTATTGCTGGCATTGCCAGATAGAACAATATCATCTAATACGGTATTTTTATTAAATATGGAAACAAACAAATGAAAATGGTCAAATGGAAAATCTTGATGATAAAAAATGATTGAGAAAAAACATTTCTCAAACAAAGAGCAAGAATACAAGTAGAATTCGATGAGAAGCAGAAAATTTTGAAATATTTTAAGGGCAAAAGTAGATTTCAAGAATAATGTGTAATTAATTAACAAAAATACTTATGGACACACAATTTATATATGTATGTATATGTATTACTTTATAGTATAGAATTTAAACGTTTGCACTGGTTTTTATTATGGTTATTGGTAGACTTTACTTTTATTAATCAAAATATAACATTTTCATCTCTATTAATGTCACTTAGTGATTGTATGAAACATCCCACAATAAAGAAAAATACGTTTCATTATAGGCTTCTATAAATAAGTTAATGTGTAAATTTTAATTTTTATCCATTATTAAATTTTTCAATAAAAATAGCCTACATCCTTAATATAACCTAAATTTTAACCAATATATACATACATATGTACATTCATACATACATATACATTTAGACATGTGTGTGCGTAATTTACCATCGTTGGTTGTGTTACTATTTTTGATACTAACATTAGTACTAAAAACCGTATAAAAATTATTAAAAAGGTCAACTAAGTTGGCAATTCCTTAATATAGTCAACAATGCCAACGGCACTTTCTATAATCTCTTCTCTTTACGTGATGCTATCACTATCCAATTATCATAAAAACTGACATCCGTGTTCTCTCATAACGTTGCAGTGAAATACAGTATTCCCTCTTCAACTTTGATTTGCGTCGTCATTCGATTTACGTCGCCTCTGTTGTTTATAAACAAAATCAGGAGAATTCCCTCTTTAAAAAAAATCAATACATGGAATAGAAATTTAATTATTTTAGTTTTTTTTTTAAATGTACATAAATAAATGCATCTGATAGTATAAGTTATTTGAAATTCGATTTACGTCGCCTTTAATAGCCCTTAGGGCCATTATTATAACTTACCTTTAACAAAAGGGAGGATTTTAACGGAGAGATAAATTGTTATTCCTTATTACGAGTACCCAATAAGATAGAAGTGATCGTTAAGCTAAAGGGAAGATCATCCTACCTTTAACATTTAAAGGTCACTTTCTGTTTGAACTTACTATATCATATACTATTTTCGATGTGGCAATTTCAAATTTAAACAAAATTAGCATATACAACAACCAAAACGAAGTTTTCCTTTTGCGCTGCGTTAAAAAATCTTGTTTAATTAAGCAGTTTTATCGACTTTGCTCCGGCACTGCCATATTTTTGAAAAAGTTAATTTTGTTTTATCGGTAAGTTGTAATAACCGAAATAAGTTAAAGGTAACTTTGCCGTTCACTTCAGCTAAAGGTACCTTTAACTATCGCCAACTTTAAAGGTAAGTTGTAATAATGGCCCTTAGAGTGTTAAATTAACAAACGCGTATATTGTTGACTCTTATTATTATTATCCCACTATTATTCTCGTTCTTTGAATTGTGTTCTTAATTTTTCTTCCTCCATACTGAAGAAGAAAAAAACAAATGAAGGACTCGATCTCCAGAAACGGTTACGCATAGTCGTGGTGGTATAAAGCTGGGGGGAGGTGTGTCACTTGAGTGTGTGAAGTTTGAAATTTATTGAGGAAATAACGAATAAGACAGAATATTTAGCTATTTTAAAGAACAAAGTGGGAAAAAATTAAAATTATTGAAGCGATTCGGGATTTCGTAATCCTGATGCCGAAATCCCGGGATAGTTGCAATTGAATTATTAATTTTTTTTTTTAAATTTCAGGTTACTGCTATTCTACTTTCTTGTGTAATATATCGTCACAGCATTCCAACGATGGGTATATTATTAGTATTATTGTTATTACTAATTATAAATTATGTTCTTTTATAGTAAAAATATATGAAAACAAAAAGCAATTTTCTTTTGCTTTGCATACAGTGGCTCACAGCTAATATCAACCCAGGACCTTAACAACAAGAAGATATTAAAAAAATTAACATGAGTTTATCGAACAATTACCAGATTTGAACGAAGTAATATTGTTCTAAAAGATTAATATTTCTTTTAAGAACTAAGTACAAAAATTTAAAAGACTTTTATTAATATTTTATATAAAAAGCAGTCCGAAATTCTAAGACAATATTCCTACCAGAACATTTAACTAGTCCAACTTGACGAATAAATTGATATTCCTCTTATAAAAGAAAAAGGTTTTTTATTTTGATATACATATTTTTATTATAAAAAATATAACACCCCTGCAGGAGATTAAGCGTCAATTGTCTAAGAGCTACACTAGTACTAGTACTGGTACAACTGGCACTAGTTTACACAGGGTTTAAGTTTTTATAGGAAAGAAGTAGTAGTAGAAGTAGTTTAAAGATATCAAACTGATAGAATTTTTTGTGTAACACAACAAAAATTCACATACTGTTTTTAGAATTAAATTAATTTATTTAGTTTTATTATTTATTTATTTATATTTATTTATTAATTTTTCACAATTGTGAATCTTTCATTCATGGCATTTTTTTCCGAAAAATTAAATTTTGAAGCAAAATGCTAATTTCCAATTTGAATTGTTTTTTTAAAGACTTGGCATATGGCACTAATTTAAAATTTATACAAGTAAAACCAAAAATAAAAACGTAATTTTAAATCATTAAAAATGAGTAGTTCGAAAATATTTTTTGAAAGAAAATTGACAAAAAAACAAATAAGTGCATAATACATAAGTACAATAGTGTTACATCGCGAAAATTTCGAAGAAAATATAAAAGAAAGTGATAATATTGTAAATGACATTGGCCTTCAACAGTGCGTGACAGAATATGACAATAAAGAAAACGATGTGCCAAACAGTTCAGAAATATCAAAGAGAACGTTCAAACAAAAGTTGGAAAAGAAAATAATAACTAAACCCACAAGAGCCTGTTTTTTATTTAAATGAATGAATTTTAGTACAAAACGTAGTCTTTTTTAGTGCTTTAAAATTTTTAATATTTAAAATTTCACATTGTGATAAGGTCTATTCAGCCTTGAAAAAATGGGCCTGTTTTTTTTATTATATTAAATTATACATATTAAACTGTGATGTGTGCGGCGCCCGATACTGTGCGGTAGGCCGAGGCAACTCTTAATGCCGCTGTTCGCTGCAACGCTGCTAATATTTTCCGATTAGATTTAATCTCCAGCGCATCTCGCTTCCGTACAGCAATATTGATTTCGTCGCCGCCATAATCAATTTTCATTTGGCCTGTGTAGGTCCGCCAATATTTGCCATCATTCTGCTTAGCATGCCCGTTAGTTTCGCTGCCTTGGTAGCTGCATGCTGTATTTGGGCCCAATAATTAAGTCTACAGTCGAGTCTAATGCCCAAATATCTAACTGCTCTTTTTGTGACCAGTGACACATCACCTATCTGCATGTTTATCTCGAGTGGCCTTCCCCACTGCATATTTTAATAACATCATACATGTAATGGGGCTTTATTATAGCAACTCCATCTGCCGGTTGAATTCTTTTCATGGAGAATAAATCATTGAGCTTACATATAGGATCTTCTTTACATCTTAGGTTGTACAGTGAACTCGCGATACTTACTTACTTACTTAATTGGCCATAACAACCCGATTAACGGATTTCGGCCTGCCGCAACACATCCTTCCAGGCGCCTCTGCTTCTTGCGAGCCCACGCCAATTGGTCACACCAATCGATGACAGGGCTTCTTCGATTTGGTCCTTCCAACGGATACAAGGTCGTCCTCTTCGCCAACTTCCGCAGATCCCCGCATCAAACACTCGTCTCGCCGGAGCATCCTCCTCCATTCGAACGACATGGCCAAGCCAGCGCAGCCGCTGGATATTAATACGCTGTACAACGTCCATGTCGTTGAGGAGCTCATACAGCTCACTGTTAAATCGGATGCGAAAATCATCGCCAACTCGCACTGGACCGAAGATCTTACGTAGGACTTTTCTCTCGAATACTCTCAAGGCAGCTGCATCAGTTCTTAATAGGGTCCATGCTTCTGCGCCATAGGATGAGCGTCTTGTAGAGTATTAGTTTCGTCTTGCGAGAGAGGTCTCTGCTACTCAATTGCCTATTGAGACCATAATAGCACCTGTTGGCAAGAGTAATCCTGCGCTTGATCTCCAGACTGACATCATTTTCGGTGGTAACGGCGAAGCCAAGGTAAATGAATTCCTTGACTGTATCAAAAGTATAGTTATCGGCCGTAATATGTGAATCAATACGCCGTACGGCTCTACTTGTCGATAACATATACTTCGTTTTGCCCTCATTTACTGCCAAACCCATCTTCTTAGACTCCCGTTCAATAGCACTAAAGGCAGCAGTGACATCTCGTTTGGTACGCCCTATGATGTCGATGTCGTCAGCGTACGCAAGCAACTGGACACTTTTTTGAAAAATAGTGCCATTACGATGCACTCCCGCCTTTCGCAGAACACTCTCCATGACGAAGTTGAAGAGGTCGCATGATAAGGGATCGCCTTGTCTGAAACCTCGCACGGTATCGAAAGGTTTGAAGAGGTCCATTCCTACCTTGACGGAGCTGCAGGAATTGCTCAACGTCATTCTGCATAGCCTTATCAGCTTAGCAGGTATACCGAGGTCAGACATTGCGGCAAAAACACGATCCCTTATGAGGCTATCGAAAGCAGCCTTATAATCGACAAAAAGATGGTGTGTGTCGACTTGATTTTCGTGGGTCTTTTCCAGGATTTGGCGTAGTGTGAAGATCTGGTCGATGGTGGACTTGCCAGGTCTGAAGCCGCACTGATAAGTTCCAATCAGTGTTTTGACGAGTGGCTTTAGTCGTTCACACAATACGCCTGTAAGAACCTTATATGCGATAGGGAGAAGGCTTATACCCCTGTAGTTGGCGCATATTGTAGGGTCTCCCTTTTTCAGGACGGGACAGAGGACACTGAGGTTCCAATCGTTGGGCATACTTTCCTCTAGCCATATTTTGTAGATGAGCTAGTGCATGCGCCCTACCAACTCATTACATCCGGTCTTAAACAATTCAGCGGGGAGGCCATCAGGACCTGCCGCTTTGTTGTTTTTAAGTCGCATAATCGCGACTTTAACCTCTTCATGGCTAGGCGGCGGAATCTCCACGCCGTCATCATCGATCGGGTCCGGAACATCATCTCTAGAGGCGGTATTGATGTCGTCATCGCCTTGCAGCAGAGTAGAGAAGTGTTTCCTCCACAACCTCAGCACCCCTTGCGGATCTGTAACCAGGTTTCCATTCTCATCCTTGCAGGAAGACACTCCGGGCTTATACCCCTCGGTCAGACGCTTAACCTTTTGATAGAATTTTCGAGCGTCATTCTTACATCTGTACATCTCGACTTCCTCACGCTCACGCCTTTCCTGCTCCCTCTTCTTGCGTCTGAAAAGGCGTCTCTCATCCCTTCTCCTCTCTCTGTAATTTTCGACAATGGCTCGCGTAGCGGCCGACTGCAACGTTTTTCTGTATGCGGCGTATTTCGCTGCAGCTGCCTCGCGACACTCCTCATCGTACCATTGGTTTCGTTGGGGTGGGCGCTCGAAACCAAGGACTGTTTCCGCAGTATTGCGCAAGGAGTGGGAGATGTTGGCCCACAATCCGCCAATGTCGCTGAGATTGGATGGGGAATGACGGAGCTTAACTCGCGATAACGTTAACTAATTTTTACCAAGGCAGTTCGAGTTTTTTTCACATACATACTAGGGTAGTCAATTTGGTTTTAAAACCGATTTTTCTGATTTTACAGCTGTCGGTTTTCTTCAAATGTTGATTTTTCGCATACCGGACTATTGGACTATTGTTTTTCCTTATTACGAGTACCCAATAAGATAGAAGTGATCGTTAAGCTAAAGGGAAGATCATTCTACCTTTAGCATTTAAAGGTCACTTTATGTTTGAACTTGCCATATCATATACTATTTTCGATATGCCAATTTCAAATTTAAACAAAATGAGCATATTCAGCAAAAAAAAAAAACGAATTCCGCTGTTGCCACTGCGTTAAAAAAACTTGTTTAATTGAGCAGTTTTATCGACTTTTCTTCGGCTAAAGGTACCTTTAACTAACGTCAACTTTAACGAGAAGTTGTAATAATAGCCCTTAGGGCCATTATTATAACTTACCTTTAACAAAAGGGAGGATTTTAACGGAGAGATAAATTGTTTTTCCTTATTACGAGTACCCAATAAGATAGAAGTGATCGTTAAGCTAAAGGGAAGATCATCCTACCTTTAACATTTAAAGGTCACTTTCTGTTTGAACTTACTATATCATATACTATTTTCGATGTGGCAATTTCAAATTTAAACAAAATTAGCATATACGACAACCAAAACGAAGTTTTCCTTTTGCGCTGCGTTAAAAAAATCTTGTTTAATTAAGCAGTTTTATCGACTTTGCTCCGGCACTGCCATATTTTTGAAAAAGTTAATTTTGTTTTATCGGTAAGTTGTAATAACCGAAATAAGTTAAAGGTAACTTTGCCGTTCACTTCAGCTAAAGGTACCTTTAACTATCGCCAACTTTAAAGGTAAGTTGTAATAATGGCCCTTAGAGTGTTAAATTAACAAACGCGTATATTGTTGACTCTTATTATTATTATCCCACTATTATTCTCGTTCTTTGAATTGTGTTCTTAATTTTTCTTCCTCCATACTGAAGAAGAAAAAAACAAATGAAGGACTCGATCTCCAGAAACGGTTACGCATAGTCGTGGTGGTATAAAGCTGGGGGGAGGTGTGTCACTTGAGTGTGTGAAGTTTGAAATTTATTGAGGAAATAACGAATAAGACAGAATATTTAGCTATTTTAAAGAACAAAGTGGGAAAAAATTAAAATTATTGAAGCGATTCGGGATTTCGTAATCCTGATGCCGAAATCCCGGGATAGTTGCAATTGAATTATTATTTTTTTTTTTTAAATTTCAGGTTACTGCTATTCTACTTTCTTGTGTAATATATCGTCACAGCATTCCAACGATGGGTATATTATTAGTATTATTGTTATTACTAATTATAAATTATAAAATAAATTATGTTCTTTTATAGTAAAAGTATATGAAAACAAAAAGCAATTTTCTTTTGCTTTGCATACAGTGGCTCACAGCTAATATCAACCCAGGACCTTAACAACAAGAAGATATTAAAAAAATTAACATGAGTTTATCGAACAATTACCAGATTTGAACGAAGTAATATTGTTCTAAAAGATTAATATTTCTTTTAAGAACTAAGTACAAAAATTTAAAAGACTTTTATTAATATTTTATATAAAAAGCAGTCCGAAATTCTAAGACAATATTCCTACCAGAACATTTAACTAGTCCAACTTGACGAATAAATTGATATTCCTCTTATAAAAGAAAAAGGTTTTTTATTTTGATATACATATTTTTATTATAAAAAATATAACACCCCTGCAGGAGATTAAGCGTCAATTGTCTAAGAGCTACACTAGTACTAGTACTGGTACAACTGGCACTAGTTTACACAGGGTTTAAGTTTTTATAGGAAAGAAGTAGTAGTAGAAGTAGTTTAAAGATACCAGACTGATAGAATTTTTTGTGTAACACAACAAAAATTCACATACTGTTTTTAGAATTAAATTAATTTATTTAGTTTTATTATTTATTTATTTTTATTTATTTATATTTATTTATTAATTTTTCACAATTGTGAATCTTTCATTCATGGCATTTTTTTCCGAAAAATTAAATTTTGAAGCAAAATGCTAATTTCCAATTTGAATTGTTTTTTTAAAGACTTGGCATATGGCACTAATTTAAAATTTATACAAGTAAAACCAAAAATAAAAACGTAATTTTAAATCATTAAAAATGAGTAGTTCGAAAATATTTTTTGAAAGAAAATTGAAAAAAAAACAAATAAGTGCATAATACATAAGTACAATAGTGTTACATCGCGAAAATTTCGAAGAAAATATAAAAGAAAGTGATAATATTGTAAATGACATTGGCCTTCAACAGTGCGTGACAGAATATGACAATAAAGAAAACGATGTGCCAAACAGTTCAGAAATATCAAAGAGAACGTTCAAACAAAAGTTGGAAAAGAAAATAATAACTAAACCCACAAGAGCCTGTTTTTTATTTAAATGAATGAATTTTAGTACAAAACGTAGTCTTTTTTAGTGCTTTAAAATTTTTAATATTTAAAATTTCACATTGTGATAAGGTCTATTCAGCCTTGAAAAAATGGGCCTGTTTTTTTTATTATATTAAATTATACATATTAAACTGTGATGTGTGCGGCGCCCGATACTGTGCGGTAGGCCGAGGCAACTCTTAATGCCGCTGTTCGCTGCAACGCTGCTAATATTTTCCGATTAGATTTAATCTCCAGCGCATCTCGCTTCCGTACAGCAATATTGATTTCGTCGCCGCCATAATCAATTTTCATTTGGCCTGTGTAGGTCCGCCAATATTTGCCATCATTCTGCTTAGCATGCCCGTTAGTTTCGCTGCCTTGGTAGCTGCATGCTGTATTTGGGCCCAATAATTAAGTCTACAGTCGAGTCTAATGCCCAAATATCTAACTGCTCTTTTTGTGACCAGTGACACATCACCTATCTGCATGTTTATCTCGAGTGGCCTTCCCCACTGCATATTTTAATAACATCATACATGTAATGGGGCTTTATTATAGCAACTCCATCTGCCGGTTGAATTCTTTTCATGGAGAATAAATCATTGAGCTTACATATAGGATCTTCTTTACATCTTAGGTTGTACAGTGAACTCGCGATACTTACTTACTTACTTAATTGGCCATAACAACCCGATTAACGGATTTCGGCCTGCCGCAACACATCCTTCCAGGCGCCTCTGCTTCTTGCGAACCCACGCCAATTGGTCACACCAATCGATGACAGGGCTTCTTCGATTTGGTCCTTCCAACGGATACAAGGTCGTCCTCTTCGCCAACTTCCGCAGATCCCCGCATCAAACACTCGTCTCGCCGGAGCATCCTCCTCCATTCGAACGACATGGCCAAGCCAGCGCAGCCGCTGGATATTAATACGCTGTACAACGTCCATGTCGTTGAGGAGCTCATACAGCTCACTGTTAAATCGGATGCGAAAATCATCGCCAACTCGCACTGGACCGAAGATCTTACGTAGGACTTTTCTCTCGAATACTCTCAAGGCAGCTGCATCAGTTCTTAATAGGGTCCATGCTTCTGCGCCATAGGATGAGCGTCTTGTAGAGTATTAGTTTCGTCTTGCGAGAGAGGTCTCTGCTACTCAATTGCCTATTGAGACCATAATAGCACCTGTTGGCAAGAGTAATCCTGCGCTTGATCTCCAGACTGACATCATTTTCGGTGGTAACGGCGAAGCCAAGGTAAATGAATTCCTTGACTGTATCAAAAGTATAGTTATCGGCCGTAATATGTGAATCAATACGCCGTACGGCTCTACTTGTCGATAACATATACTTCGTTTTGCCCTCATTTACTGCCAAACCCATCTTCTTAGACTCCCGTTCAATAGCACTAAAGGCAGCAGTGACATCTCGTTTGGTACGCCCTATGATGTCGATGTCGTCAGCGTACGCAAGCAACTGGACACTTTTTTGAAAAATAGTGCCATTACGATGCACTCCCGCCTTTCGCAGAACACTCTCCATGACGAAGTTGAAGAGGTCGCATGATAAGGGATCGCCTTGTCTGAAACCTCGCACGGTATCGAAAGGTTTGAAGAGGTCCATTCCTACCTTGACGGAGCTGCAGGAATTGCTCAACGTCATTCTGCATAGCCTTATCAGCTTAGCAGGTATACCGAGGTCAGACATTGCGGCAAAAACACGATCCCTTATGAGGCTATCGAAAGCAGCCTTATAATCGACTTGATTTTCGTGGGTCTTTTCCAGGATTTGGCGTAGTGTGAAGATCTGGTCGATGGTGGACTTGCCAGGTCTGAAGCCGCACTGATAAGTTCCAATCAGTGTTTTGACGAGTGGCTTTAGTCGTTCACACAATACGCCTGTAAGAACCTTATATGCGATAGGGAGAAGGCTTATACCCCTGTAGTTGGCGCATATTGTAGGGTCTCCCTTTTTCAGGACGGGACAGAGGACACTGAGGTTCCAATCGTTGGGCATACTATCCTCTAGCCATATTTTGTAGATGAGCTAGTGCATGCGCCCTACCAACTCATTACATCCGGTCTTAAACAATTCAGCGGGGAGGCCATCAGGACCTGCCGCTTTGTTGTTTTTAAGTCGCATAATCGCGACTTTAACCTCTTCATGGCTAGGCGGCGGAATCTCCACGCCGTCATCATCGATCGGGTCCGGAACATCATCTCTAGAGGCGGTATTGATGTCGTCATCGCCTTGCAGCAGAGTAGAGAAGTGTTTCCTCCACAACCTCAGCACCCCTTGCGGATCTGTAACCAGGTTTCCATTCTCATCCTTGCAGGAAGACACTCCGGGCTTATACCCCTCGGTCAGACGCTTAACCTTTTGATAGAATTTTCGAGCGTCATTCTTACATCTGTACATCTCGACTTCCTCACGCTCACGCCTTTCCTGCTCCCTCTTCTTGCGTCTGAAAAGGCGTCTCTCATCCCTTCTCCTCTCTCTGTAATTTTCGACAATGGCTCGCGTAGCGGCCGACTGCAACGTTTTTCTGTATGCGGCGTATTTCGCTGCAGCTGCCTCGCGACACTCCTCATCGTACCATTGGTTTCGTTGGGGTGGGCGCTCGAAACCAAGGACTGTTTCCGCAGTATTGCGCAAGGAGTGGGAGATGTTGGCCCACAATCCGCCAATGTCGCTGAGATTGGATGGGGAATGACGGAGCTTAACTCGCGATAACGTTAACTAATTTTTACCAAGGCAGTTCGAGTTTTTTCACATACATACTAGGGTAGTCAATTTGGTTTTAAAACCGATTTTTCTGATTTTACAGCTGTCGGTTTTCTTCAAATGTTGATTTTTCGCATACCGGACTATTGGTTTTTTGCTTTTAAAAACCGGTTTTTTAAGTTTACTATTTTTTCACATTTAATACAAAAATTCTAAACTTTTTTTTCTCAATTTTATGTTTAAAGAAATTTTTTCAGTGTATTTTTTATTTTGTTCCATACTTTTCTAATGTGGCAACAAATATATTTATTAAGAATTTCCAATTGAATTTAAGAAATATTTAAAAGCATTTTATAAATTTCTAATTATATTTTAGAATTTTGGAAACATTTAAAAAAAAATGGTAATGTCAAATTGACATTTCTGAAATACAATTACAAATCTCTCAAATTCACTTAAAAATTTCTGACCCAAAAATGAAGTTCATAATTTATAATTATTTTATTCTAAAGTGTAACTAATGGTGAATGTAGGTGTTGAACCCTGTTCAACAAAGATATTTTTATTGTATTATCTTAAAATTTTATAATTTCTTTTTCGTTGTGTAGATTATCTTTTTTTATCTCTTTTCTTATATATCATCTTGGAGAGGTATTTTTGTTGTTCCCCACGAATTTATTAGTATATAAATTCTGCTTATTAGTATATAAATTCTGCTGAATTAACGGTTTTCATGCCAAGTTTATTGTTATTTATATGGTTTTAGTTGAACCCTAAATTAGTTATAAGTTAGTATTAAGAAAACACTCAATAAAGCAAGTAGCTTTTTAATTTGATCTGGTACACAACCGTGTAGTGTTTCATTTCGGAACACACCCTATTCTATGGGGAAGAGGAGGTACCTCGCCCCAATATATGGTCCTTCGATAAGTCCTAGAATAGGCTAGGACAGGAAAGAATTAGTGACTTGGAGTCCACTAAATTCAAAAAAGGTTTTGGCAGCTTGCACCTCCGGCGGCAACTCCAACAACACAAAGACAATAGGTTGTCTTAAAAAGGGTACTTCATCGTGCTTACGGCAGAGGAAGTAAGGTTATACTTCATTGTGCATCCCGTGTCAGTGAAGCAGTCAACAAACAAGAGGTACATCCCATCCTGGAAAAGAGCAACTAACTGTACGGAAATTATACAAGGTATAGGAAGATTGGCAAAAAACAGGAAAAAGAGAGGTATGTACTGTGTTAATTAGTTATTTTGTGCGACATTTTATTTTTTCAAAAAAAAAAAGTGCTAATTAATTTAATGGCGGCCTGAGTTAAAAAATAATAAGAGAAAAGAAAGAAAAGTTAAAATCACATAAAAGAATTAAAATATACAACAACTACAACAAATGTATTTTTAACCTAAAATTATTTGCTTAAAAATACATGGAAAAATATTGCAATTTAGATTTATAATTTAAATGTACCATCTCTAAGAAGAAAAAACAAAACCACTAAAATTTATACCACTAAAATTGTCACCACTCAAAAATTTCTACAAGAAAGAAAAAAAAAGAGACATATTAATAAACAATTAATAAGCAAGATCACACCACCTAACACCGGCAAATGTTTCATTTCACTTTGTTCCTTCGAAACTTACATTGATGTAAAGGAAAAGAACATAAACTTCATTCGTGGTGTTCTTGTGAAGCAGTGAAAAGAAAATAAAATTTTTTGAAATTGTATAAAAACAAAAAACAGACAACATTATAACAGCAAAATAAAAGTGGTGTGCAAAAATAAAATTTAATATATTGTGACAAAATAAGCAAACTTAAAAAACAATAAATTTTGAGAAATATAGAAAAAATAAACAACAAACAAACAAAAAAGTGGTGGTTTCGGCAAAGACAATAACACAAGAAAGAAAAAAGAACCGCTATCAATATTAGAACAAAAAAGCAACAACAACATTGCCTACAAACAACAAAGGTTCTCAACGATAGATATCACAAGAAAATTATTAAGCAGTGGTAAGTTAAGTAGCACAATATAATTATTAATAAATCAGGTGGGTGGTCAATGAAAAAAAAAAAAATAATTAGCGGCATTATTAGAAAATAAATTTGTGAAAAGAAAAAAAAAACAGAAAAGTTCTTCAGGAAATATTTGCTACGCAAATTAAATAAAAAAAAAGGAAATATTATAATTGGCGTTGAATTGAAAATTCTGGTACATTTTTAAAGGCTGAATTTGTGTGAAGTCACTACGTGATTCAACGGTTTACACACTGTGTGAGACAGTCATTAACGGAAATTTGTGGGCTGATTGGAAAATTTGTCATTTCGGTTTGTGTTTTTTTTCGATTTTTTTTTTTGTTTTTGAACAAAACGAGTGTTGACGAAGTGGATTTTTTAAGGAAGTTTAAGGCTCAGGGGGCAGCTACAAGTTTTTCTTCAAGAAAGGTTTCAAATTTAGTCTGAATATTTAGACTAATTATTTTTTTTTTGCGATTGAAGTTAGGAAAATGTCGGCGTCGAAAAGAAGATGCAAGTTTGACTTAGCTCAATTGGTGGCGTTCTGTACGAACTTTGGCAGAACTTGTCCAGCGGATTGTTCGTTTGAATTTCTGGATGTTAAGAAACAAGAGTTGGAACGAAGATGGGCGAAATTAGTCCCATCATACGAGGAGTACATTTTAGAGGGAGAGGAATCTGAAGGTGAAGATCACAAGGACGAAATTTCTTTGAAGTACGAGGAAGCTAGCGAGCTGTATCAAACGCTGAAAGTAAAAATTTTGGAAAAAATTAAAGTAGCTACAGCCGAAAATAAGAAGCCCACGGCCATTAAATCAACGTTAAAATTACCAGCGTGCGAAATACAGAATTTCGAAGGCGGTTACTCGAGATGGCCTGCGTTTCGAGATATCTTCCAGGCAGTCATCGGGAAAGACCCATCTGTGGCTCCAGCCCAAAAACTTTACTACTTGCGGAGCAAAGTGAGGGGGGAGGCCTACCAAGCCATAAAGGATTTTGACTTGGTAGATGAGAACTTTCAACTGGCTTGGGATAAATAAAAGAACAGGTTCGAAAACAGAAGGCTCTTGGTTCAGGATCAAGTTAAGAAGATTCATGCGATCACTCCAGCTCAAAATGAAAACATCAAATCTCTTAGGCAGATTCAGAATACAGTTAACGACTGTTTAGCGATTTTAAAGAGTTATAAAATCGAATTGCCCGATTATGACCCATTTTTAATTAACATAGTTGTTTCAAAACTTTCGGATGAAACAATTAAAGAGTGGGAAGTCTCCTTAAAGAATCACCGTGAATTGCCCACATGGTCCCAATTGAATGGTTTTCTCTCGGAGAGAATAGAAATTTTGGAAACTATGATCGATAGGAAAAAGCCATCGCAGATACCCAGTCTTCAAGGACTCATGCCTTTTACACTCAGAGTGAGCAAACTTCAGGTTGCAGAAAGTGCAAACAAAATCACCCTTTAAGAGCTTGCAAATCTTTTAGGTCCCTCTCACCAAGCGAGCGTGTGAAATTCGTTTTTGCAAACAAATATTGCGTTAAGTGCTTATCGCCTACACACTTCAAATCTAAGTGTCTTAGTACAAATACCTGTTCTGTATGTCACAGAAAACATCACACAATGCTCCATGTAGAAAAATCAGAAAATTCTAATCACAATAGTTTACCAACTGGCCAGTCTAAGCAGACTTCGCAAAACAGTGACAAAGGCTCTACTTCAAGTACTCGAACAGAAACGAATGCTTTTAATACTCATGTCGAAACTTCGTCTATACCTGACGGTCATATCAAGGCATTTTTCGTTCGTCGTGAAGGAACTACAGTGTTACCTACCGCACTGGTTTACATAGAAAATTCTGGAGAATTATTTACCGTAAGAGCTCTTCTAGATGCCGGAGCAGAAAAGAGTTGTCTTACCACTCGAATTCAACAAAAACTTGGAATTCCACTTGAAAAGCACTCATGTCAAATATCAGGTTTCGGTGGAACAATTGTAGGAAATTCTAAAGGCAACTGCGTTGTAACAGTAAAATCTAGAGTTTCGGACTTCAAATTAAAAATATTAGCGGTAGTGGCACCAAAAATAGCAAACCTTTTACCATCTCATCCTATTAAGATCCAGAATTATGACAGAATACGAAATTTAAATCTCGCAGACCCGTATTTTTATCATTTCATTCAGATTCATTTTGTGAAAATTTTTTCCAAACGTCTACTACAAGACGAACAGATGGTCGTTATGTTGTACGTTTACCGTTTAAAGAACAGTTTCCCAACGATATTTTTTTGGGACCTTCAAGGAACAGTGCTTTGGGTCAATATTATAGAATGGAAAAAATCCTCGAAAAAAACCCCGAATTAAAGGAAAATTATCAAAAAGTTCTCCAAGAATACATCGACTTGGATCATATGGAACCAGTATTTCCCCAGGAGAACAATTCTGGAAAACAATTTTCTTATTTCTTGCCACACCATGCGGTTATTCGACCGGAAAGTAAATCGACAAAAGTTAGGGTAGTCTTCAACGCCTCTAAGAAAACGAATAGTGGCTTTTCATTGAATGACGTTCTGCACCAAGGCCCAGCGCTTCAATCCGATTTAATGCAGATAGTGCTTAGTTGGCGCTATTACAAATACGTCTTCACCGGCGACATCGAAAAAATGTATCGCCAAATTGTAATGCATGAAGCTGATCGTCCATATCAGCAGATTTTATTCCGTAATGAGACGGATAGTTTCGTAAAAACATTCCAATTGAAAACAGTGACTTTTGGAGTGAATTGTGCACCATTTCTGGCAATAAGAACGCTACAGCAGTTAAGTGAAGACTGCAAACATACATTCCCGTTAGCATCCATGATTTTAAAAAACGAAATATATGTAGATGATATCTTGTCTGGAGGACATTGTCTAGAGGAAGCGAAGTCAAAACAAATTCAAATAAAACAAGCTTTGAAATCGGCTGGCTTCGCCATGAAGAAAATTACAGCCAATGACAGTTACCTACTGAATAACTTGGCCCGGGAGGATCTTCTTGATGAAGATTTTTTAAAGTTTGAGGATTCTAGCACCATTAAAACATTGGGAATACGCTGGAATGCGAAGTCAGACTTTTTCTATTATGTGGTAGAACCGAACCAAATTTCGCCCTCCCCCACAAAAAGGCAAATTTTATCGGTGATTGCAAAGTTGTTTGACCCTTTAGGTTGGCTCGGTCCAATTGTGATAATAGCAAAGCTCTTGATGCAAGAGTTATGGGAACTTAAGGCAGATTGGGATGAGGGTGTCCCACCACACATACTTGTAAAATGGAACACATTTTTACAAAATTTACCACAAATCTCCTTACTACGAATTCCTAGATGGATATATTTTACACCGACTCATAAAATACAAATTCACGGTTTCTGCGATTCATCAGAAAAGGCGTATTGCTGCGCAATTTACATGCGAACATCAACATCTCATGGAGAAATAAATTGTAATTTGTTAGTGGCTAAAACGAAAATTGCCCCAATAAAAAAGGCTACAATCCCGAAACTTGAACTGTGTGGAGCGGTATTACTCTCAAAGTTAGCAAAGAGGCTAATGGAAAATTCCAATTCTCCCTATGAACTACATTTGTGGACGGACTCCTCTATAGTCCTCGGTTGCCTACAAAAACCGCCACGAACTCTAAAGACATTTGTTGCAAATCGTGTAACAAAAATCAAAAGTATTACCAGTAATAGTCACTGGAAACATGGAGGAACAGAAGACAACCCTGCGGATCTCGGTACCCGTGGTTGTTCCCCCCAGGAACTAATCGAGAGTAAGATGTGGTGGCATGGACCCACCTGGCTTACTCAGCCCTATGAATGTTGGCCGAAACCTCGAGAATTCGATCCAATCGACTTGGAGACAAAAAAGATTTCAACTTTTCATCTGAAAACTGAACTTGTGGATATTGAAATTGATGCTGATATCATATTAAAGAGATTTTCGTCTTTCGCTAGAGCGCTTAGAGTTATTAGTTATTGCTTTCGATTCATTGATTGCATTCGAAAACGTCCATTTGAAACTGAACCGTTCATATCCACAAAGGAAATTCAATTTGTGAAAAATCGTCTGATTCTTATAGCTCAGATGCATTACTTCCCTAGAGAATACGCATGTCTTCAAGATAAACGGCCTATAAACCGAAAGAGCAGACTCCTAACGCTGAATCCGTTTATAGATAAAAATGGTTTACTACGTGTTGGAGGTAGATTAAGTTATTCAGGACTTAGTTACGATGAACGCCATCCTGTAATAATCCCTGAAAAATCATACTTTGCTCTACTATTTATCCAATACACACATATGATTTTACTTCACGCTGAACACTATATTATGCTGAGAGCTATAAGGCAAGGATTTTATATGCCTCGACTTAAAAATTTGGTACGACAATGTATTCGAAATTGTAAAACCTGCACTATTTACAAACACAAAGTTCAACATCAAATTATGGCCGCACTCTCCCCGGAAAGAGTAAATTTTTCGTTGCCGTTTACATATACCGGTGTTGACTTCGCCGGTCCGTTTAATTTAAAATCATCCAATTTACGCAACGCCAAACTAATAAAAGGCTATGCAGCCATATTTGTATGCTTCTCCACGAGAGCAGTGCATTTGGAAGTGTGCTCAGATCTCTCGACAGAGGTATTCTTAGCTTGTTTCGACAGATTCGTTGGACGTAGAGGATTTCCAAAAACCATGTTCTCGGATAATGGCAGAAATTTCCTTGGAGCCAGCTTATTGCTTCTGAAAACTCATAATGAATTCTTAAAAAAGGCTGAGAAAGCACTAGTAGAGAAATATAGTGCTCATGGATTTTCATGGTCATTTCTCCCACCTTATGCACCCCACATGGGCGGCCTCTGGGAGGCTGCAGTAAAAAGCATGAAATCCCATCTCAAAAAAATAGCTGGTAACCTCAATTTTACGTACGAAGAATTTGCAACAATACTAATCAAAATAGAAGCTGTATTAAATTCGCGCCCAATGTCTCCATTGACTGAAAACCCCTCTGAACTACTTCCTTTGACTCCAGGTCATCTCTTGAGAGATGCACCAATTATAGCTCCACCCGAAGCTCCTAAAGAACCTCCGTTAGAAAGCGTGAGTTTTGTTAAACGCTGGGAACGTCTGAAAGCTCTACAACATATATTTGCACGTCGTTGGAAAACCGAATATATAACAGAACTTCAGCGAAGAGTAAAATGGAAAACAGAACAACACAACATTAAGCCAAACGACTTCGTCATAGTAAAAGACGATTTATTACCGCCTACTGAGTGGCGCCTGGGGCGCATAACTAAAGTTATCAGCGGAAAAGACAAAAAAGTACGAGTTGCAGAGATCAAAACCCAAAATGGGATTATAACACGGTCTATAGCAAAGTTGTGTCTTTTACCAACAACCCATACATAAGATAATATTCTACACAAATGTTAAAATTAATCCACCTGATTTAGATTTAAATTTAAATGCCATGTTAAAAAAGAGAAATAAGTCGCAATACAAAATATCTAATAACACAGTATATATACATTTTCTTTTCTTCCTCTCTAGCCAACACTATGCCACGGTGCAATTTATGTCTCAAAAACCATGCACTCCGCCATTGTTCAGTCTTTGTCGCTAAATCAATACAAGCACGACGCGATTACGTCATTAAATGGGACTATTGTCTGAATTGCTTGGCGCACACACATTCCCGTCCTGCCTGCGAATCAACGAACCGTTGTGCAATTTGTGGTGCCAAACATCATTCGATGTTGCATCGTGAGCGTCCCCATGACGTCACTTTCGCCAGTTTCACTGAAGAAACGGCTCATGGAACTGTTGAAGACCCTAAGCCAATAGATAGTGAAGAGCCTTCGCCCGTACAACACGAAGAATTAGAAGACGATCCCCATGATCTCCTATACTCATTAATGCCATTGGCAACCGTGCCATCTTATTGGAGTCACATCATCCCACCCCTCGTAAGAATCAATCTGATACATAGAGGAAATCCAATGTGGGTGAATTTGTTGTTGGATGACAAGAGTGAATCATCGTTTTTATTAAGAAGAGTGGCAAATATGTTCCCAGAGTTTACGCCCGATTACCGTCAAGGAACGAACGAGTATGGCATCTTCGAGGTCACTCCAACATACGAACCACGCAAACATTACGGCCCAATTGCTCGTTGGAACCTATTAGTAAAGGATTCTGACATCATCGTCCCTCCACCAATATCAGATCCGCACTTTGCAGTGTGTCGCGATGTTGACGGGATAATTGGCCGAAAAACGTTGGCAACGATAATGTGTGACACTCCAATCCACCCAGAGGAGAAGCTTCTAAAATTCCAGCGCTCCATTTTCGGCTGGGTCATATCCGGACACTGGCATGGCTGCAGTTGTCATTGATTCGCCCGGGAGTATGTTGAACCCTGTTCAACAAAGATATTTTTATTGTATTATCTTAAAATTTTATAATTTCTTTTTCGTTGTGTAGATTATCTTTTTTTATCTCTTTTCTTATATATCATCTTGGAGAGGTATTTTTGTTGTTCCCCACGAATTTATTAGTATATAAATTCTGCTTATTAGTATATAAATTCTGCTGAATTAACGGTTTTCATGCCAAGTTTATTGTTATTTATATGGTTTTAGTTGAACCCTAAATTAGTTATAAGTTAGTATTAAGAAAACACTCAATAAAGCAAGAAGCTTTTTAATTTGATCTGGTACACAACCGTGTAGTGTTTCATTTCGGAACACACCCTATTCTATTGGGAAGAGGAGGTACCTCGCCCCAATAGTAGGTTTTGATGAAACCAATTTTATTTATTTAGTTTTTAGTGTAACTTTTGTTTATTTTTTAGTTTTTATTGAAACTTTTTATTTTTATTTTGCAAAATATTTAAAAATATTGTATTTTATTTACAAGCAAAATATTTATTGAATTCAAAGAACATTAATATTTAAAGATATTGTATTTTATTTAGAAACAAAATTAACATTTAATGATGTTAGATCAAAAGGAAAAAAAACTATTGTCTTGTTCACGTCCAGATCCAGAATAATTCCCTCGTCCTCAAACCAATATATTCTATACTTTATTCGTCAATCGTTGTTATTTCGTTAGCCTACTATGTTTAGTCGTTATTATTGTCTAAGCCTACTATGTTCAGTTTGTTAGCTGTTACTATTTTCGTTAATCGCTATTATTGTCAAAGTGTACTATATTTAGTCGTTAGTTGTTTTTATTTGGTTAAGGTGCGGTCAGATATGGCAAATGTTTGCCATAATTTTGTTTTCCCTTGTTTGCCAGAAACAACTAATATTTTGTTTTGTGGTCACACTACGCACATTTATTTTCCCATTTTTGTTTCTTCAAATAGCGGCAAACAAAAGTTTGGCAAATATTTTTGCGATGTGGTCACATTTAAAAAATATTTGCCAAAAAACACATGTTTGACCAGAATTTTGGAAAACAAAAATATTTATACACATTTTCACACATAATAGAAAGTGAATATTTTTTCGTTTTGTGTTGCGGAGCTTCTGTGCTATTTTGGGAAGGGAAAAAGAGAAAGACGACTATGGCTTTGGAAATGGGTTCCATGCATAAAATAAGAAAAAAACTGAAAAATTATGTTTTTAATCACAATAAATTTAACATAAACAAATGTTTACATTTTTCCAGTGCAGTCAATCACCATATTTGAAAATCGCTGAAATGATGTACATAACTTAAAATAGATGTTAAATCAAAAAATTGGAAATCGAATATATATAAATTGAAGGAATTCTTTTAGGTCTAATTGAAAATTATTTATCGATATTTTTGAACATGGTTTTCAGTTCACTTTGTTTGAAAATTTATCCTAAAAAATGATTGAATGAATGATTGAATTCCAAAATGTACTCTATGTGTGTAAAGAAAAATTGGAATTGGAATAATAATGAAAAATTTTCTATAACAAAAACATGTACTAAAGAGTTAAGACGTTTCAGGCATCTTTTTCTTTAACGAGATTTAAAAAAATAACCATTATACTGAAAAATCATTAAAACCCCTGAATAGCTTTCATTTAGAAAGGCACACCAATTGATACATATATGTATTAACGTGAATTTATATTTCAGGCTTTGAATGTATCTCTGTATATGCAGGCACCCAAATATTTATATCTATATAATGAATACATTTACAACAAATAAAAAGGTTTCCATAAAATAAATTATTTATTTTCTTCAAATTTGAATTCATTCATTTTTTGCAATTTTAGTGATGTTTTAGTTTTATTAGTATGCAACACAGTCTTAAATAGCTGTTATTTGCCACTGTTTGCCCTTACGAAAAATATGTAAGAGCAAACAAATATTTGCCAAAAAATCATAAAAATATTTGTCACAGGGTGGTCACATTAAAAAAAACTTTTATTTGCCGGCAAACAATTTTATTTGCCAAAAATGGCGGATTTTTCTGTTTGCCACGCAAATTTATTTTGTGGTCACATTACGGCAAACAAATATTTTATGTTTTTTGGCAAATATTTTTTAGATGTGACCACACCTTTAGTCATTATTATTGGACAAGACTACTGTGTTCAGTAGGGTTGGCCACTTCTCGTTCGCTTTATCTCTGGTCCTACATGTATATAGATATGTCTTTGAAAACATGTATCTTATTTTTGTCAACTTTTCTCAGTTTTTATTATAAAAATTTTAAACAAATGTCAATTAAATGAAAAATTTATAAAAATATTTCTGCTTTTTGTTTTAATAATTGTTAACTTTGCTTTATTAAATGAAAAGTAAACACAACTATAAATTAATGAATTTAAATTAAAAATGTAAATATTTTGTAGTATTATTTACACCATGCGACAAAATATAAAAAATTTAATACACCCGGGGTTGTGAGTTTAATAACTACGGTAATTTCTGCCCGATTTGATCAAACAAAGTGTCAATCTCTTCAAAAGTTAATGCACTTTGAGAATATTACCACTTATTTCATATTTCTTAAGTAAAGTTTGCTACTATGAATGAAAAAACTTGAAAAAGTATGAAAAAAAATTCGAATTTTCCATAATTACCTTATCAAATCTCATAGCATATTAAGTCAAATAATAGAATACCGTTTTAAAAATCCCATTTTCAACAAGATTTAAATTTTTTGAAATCAGGTTACAAATGTTTGAATACTCCAGAAAATTCGTAAAACAAAAAAAAAGTTTTTGTCAAATAAGACGAGTTTGATCAAGATATAAAAAAAAGTATTTTTGAGTTCTACTCAACTAACTGAACAACGTGGACTATGTAGTTACTCGGATGTATTTTCACTGCCGCACCGTGTTATTAAAGGTTTTAATAAGTAAAACAGATTAAATACAAAAAAATTACATACATTATCTGTTTTTGTTTTAATATCATTTCTGAATGAATTTTAATAAAAGTGCGTTTATTGTTATCGTTTTTAATAAAATAAATTTTTGGAAATATTTTGAATTATTAAACAAAAAACCGGTTAACCAGTTTTTTTTTTTTTTTTTGAATTTTCAAATTTCATTTGAACTATTCGAAAACCGAATTTTGAAATATGTCGAATGACCGATCTCCCTAGTACATACACACATACATAATTGGTCATTAAAACCCTTCAGTCAGGATTGTTAACCTAGTTTCTCACACCACTTATGTTGTGTGCGTTAATTTTATTCATAAATGGCGGGACCGAACGACAAATTTTTGAGAAACTTTTCATGGCAATTTTATTTAATCCCAGAGTTTTTGCCAGAAATCTGCTCAGAGGAAATAGCCGAAAAAATACATATTGTATTTTGGTTTGATGTCTGGCCTGCAGCTTGAACCCTGGCTTTACGTCTAATAAGCCAACACACTATCTACTAGAATACGGCGACAAAAAATGACGCAATTTAATATGAAAAATTATATTTTAATAAGTAAAAAAAAATTACAATCTTTGTGTGAAACTAAATTTAAAATACTTTTCCAGCAATTGTTTAAAATTTATTGAGAAATTCTACTCCATGTTGAGTCTAAAAGCTTCATGACGTCTTTTATAGTTAACATCTTAATAGAACTTAGCAATTCTATTTGTTTTCCAGCCACTAATGCCAATGTTTCTATAATACAATTTTGTTAATTTAAAAAAATTCTGGTCTATGTGCTGAATTAACGCTGTGACCTAGGGTGGCAAAAACATTACGCAAATGAATCCGTTATCAGAAATCAATTGGTATTCAGCCGGATATGAAGGCACATTTTCTACTAACAGAAGGGCGTTTACCGGTAGCCCCTTTTTAGTCAAGAACTCAGTAACCTAAGGCCAAAAATTATAACAAAGTTTTCAGTTGGAGTCTACCTCTTTAACAAAACATTGATGATACCAGTCATAAAAAATTTTATATGTCATCCATGCTGACTTGAAGAATTTATAATTCACTGGACAAGTAAAATTTCTGAAACTTTGTGGACTTCTAGATTTCCCAATTACCAATAAATTAAGTTTGTGAGTCCCCAACGCATTTGAATAGCCCATGAAAGTTAATCGTTGTTTCTGCAATTTTGCGCCTGGAGCACTTTTCTCCAGTGATGACAAGTATGTTTTATGTGGCAACTGCTTCCAGTATAAGCCGGATTCATCGGCATTATAAGGCTGATTTTCGCAAAGAGCGATTTCTTACACTTTTGCTTTGAACATGTTGCTGGTATTTAAATCACGATAATTTTCTTTAATTTGATCGTGAATTTCTATAGATTTCACAATTCAAAAACAGATTAAAAACAAAATATAAAAAAGTGTTTACATTTTAGAGCTTTCAGATTTTGTTCACGTTTTAAAATACTCTGTGGAAAAATAAATTTGTTCACGTTTCAAAGGTTCGCGTTTTCGCGAGTTCACTCTATGTTTGTTGCTTTCTTTTTGTAATTTTCTAATGCTTCTTAAGCTGCTTTTTAGCGTCGAAATCAGTTATTAATTCTTTTTTGATATATTGACGTCTCCATTCTATAACGTTTTACGTGTACTTAGAGCGATTTTAATGTTCTTGCATTAAATTCTACGTTCTCTCTTAAATACTGTCAAAAGCACCGATCCGTTCCGAAGTTATAGTGAAAAATCTATTTAGAATACACATATAGTTGTATGTCGCGTGAAAACTTTGAGAGCTCATGACTCAAAACACACTTTTTCGACCTAGAATGTTATAGAACAGAAGCGTCGAAAACCTCTCTGGTAGTACGTTGTTTCTCACGTTTGGCATCTTCAAACTTTTGACTTCCACCTTTAAGGAAATGATTTCTTTTTCAATTTCTGAATATTTTTTTGCACACGAATTTTTAAAAAAGATGAGATTATTCCTCCAGCGTTCATTTTAAACAATTCTAATCCGTAATGCAATTGCTTAAATTCATTTTCCAAATCAAGAATTTTTAAATGTTTCCTCATCTTGCTCTATGGCTATTTTCGCCGTTCAATTTTATGAGAAGTGATATGTATTTGAAAAAAGCCCCTAATAAAAACTTTTCATTTTGCTACAAGAGCAATTTACAAGTAAAATTGGTTAAAGAATCAAGATTCGAGTCATACTTATAATTTCTGATACTTATACTTCATACTCAAAGTTGGAAGTATTTTTCGTACGCATGATGGTATTGACTTCGACTCGTCTGTACTTAACATTTACATGAAGCACAATATAAGTACGATTCGCGTACGAGCACTGCAATACTCGCAAGAGTTTCAATTCTGTTCATTCACTCATACTCAAAATTGCATGAATACTTATGCTCCAGAGATCAGCAATGAATCGTTTTTCCGCTACTCATAAGTATTTATGGAGTTTTAAGTATGAGTGACTCAAGATTATTGACATTTAACAACTCTGATTCATTCGTACTCGCTACAATATTTATTTATAAGTACAGGTTGCAACGTGTATGAGTACAACGTTGACATCAAAATCACAACATTCGAAATGTGTCTGATTCATACGCCTACTCATCCTGATTCATATATTTAGAAAAATACTTTTAATACTTATAATTAATTCGAGTTGATCGAATCATTCATCAAAACTTACAGTCTTAGTTGTTGTTGCATATACAAACAAAGAAGAAAGAAAAGACAAGAAGCAAAGCAAACACACAACCTTCTTGTGAGTATTGTGGTGTTCGTACGCGAATCACTCTTATTTTGTGCTTCGCGTGAATATTAAGTCGAGACGAGTCGATGCGTATTGTTAAATATGAGTACAAAGAGTACTTCCAACTTTGAGTATGAGTATGATATCAAAATAAGTATGAATGCGTATAAGTAGCAGAAATTATAAGTATGACTCGAATCTACTCATCGTTTTGAATACTCGTCGCTGATCTCTGATGTAGATACCGAATTATATTTGTGTCTTTAAAAATTTGGAAATCCCCGTGAAAGTAAATCCTTATCGAGTAGTAGAGTTGTAATGCAAAAAATAAATAGTGCATTTAATCGTAAGGTTTCCGTTGTTATTTCAATTTTTAAGGCCAAATTTCTGAGTCATTTAATAATGTAACGCAGTACAGTCAAGCGAGAAAGATTATCATAAAATAACAGCTTTTCAATGGTCAAATAGATTGTCTAAAGATATCGGTTTAACGGAAATAAATGATCAACTTTTCTTTCTTGCCTAATGCGACCATATCCAACTTTATGTAAAGACAATAAGTTCTTAGCGCTTACGATTTACTAAATACTTTTTTGATTTAGGTTCAAGCAAGCGTCTTCGTATCCCGGTGAAGAAATCTGTTATCACCTTTGGAAATCCGCCCTTTATCGGCAGAAAAATATTAAAAGATGCAGTTCTTTTGCATAATTTTGAAGATGATTGATGAAACCTATTGTCGTTCTGATTATGTGGGCCAATATTAAGGATATAATGTAACAAAAGTTTTGTAAAGAAAAGAAATTCCCGCTTATTGAAAGCAACAGATGGGCTAATACGATACGTAGATGTAGATGATAGAAGTAGATTTCTAACCTCATTAAATTAAAACATTAAATTTATTTTTGAATTAATCCTTTAGTGCCCAAGACCGCCTGTAGACGGCTTAAATTCAATGCTAATTTTTTGCTTTCTTTTTGTATTTTGATTAAATGAGCGAAGTCCCAAAATTATTTTTATTATATTTGCAAAATATAAAACCCTGTTTGACCAAAAAAAAAAATTTTTTTTTTAAATGTCCTTTACTTTTAAGACAAATGTAACCGGGAAATAATTTTTATCCAGAAAAATAATTTGGGCACTTGTATGGCAATGGCGTGCTTTATGGGAGGCAGTCTGGTTGCAGACCTAATCACAGCTGTAATTCTGCTGTTATTGATGTTTCAGAGGAGTTGCAATTAAGGGCGAATAACAATGTGACATCATTACTATTCTCTGCCAAAAGTTAAAACACATGTGCCATTTTTCGAATACAGCTGCGATGCTAATCTCGTCCTATTTACGGACAGAAGTCAATTTGTATATCATTATGGTAATAAATCAAACAATTTTTTAATATCTAGAGGTGTCCACAGGGCTCGATTTTTGGTTCACTATTATATTCAAAGTTGAAGTACTGCAATGTAGAAATGTATCCAGATATTACAAATAATATTACAAATTGTATAGCAAAAATAAGTTGTAATGAATAAAAGAATTATGTTGTTCAGTTCAGTGATCAAAATAAGTTGATCGTTTCTTTATTTAAATTTGGTCTTATATACTAATACACTTTCTAATTCTATGAGTGACTTTCTAAACTCACTCAATAATTTAAACTCTACTCAATATACTTGAAATAAAATACATTCAATATAATTTTGTTGCACTTGAATTAAACCTACACCGAAGTGATTCTATATGGCACATGTTCTGCATTCCCATCACTTAACTCATTTTACAATAGGGACACACTTCAGAAACTGAAAGTATTACTATACTTAGGTCAGTTTACAATAGTGACACATTTCATATTTTAAATATTTTACGTAAACAAATATGCGGTAGGTTTAAAATAACACTTTGTAATAATTTGGTGCAACCCAATGCATTAAATCAGAATATGCATTTGTACTCTGCAATATGCAGTTATGTGTGTGAAGTTAAATTCTTTTTTTACAGTGAATGTTATGCTAACAGACTCTGTTAACTTAACATAATTAAAAAATATGGAAAAGGAGGAAAGCAAATCGCTTAAAAATCGCAAAAATGAAGATAAATTAGAGGAAAAATAAAAGGAAGACGAAGCTAAACCTTTGAACTTTACAAAAAAATAACCAAATTGTATGAAAATAACAATTTGCTTATTTGAGATAATAAAGTTGAAAAATCAAGCATTTTTACCAAATATGCCCTCCATAAAGTGGGCCAAAATCGATAAAATTTCAAAAATATGTTTTTAAAATAAAACCTTTTTTAAACTGCATTAAAACTATAAATTAAAACTACAGTGCAACTTCGATAGTCCGATCACTCCAATAATTAGGACGCTTCTACATTTCGGGCAATTTAAATTGCCGATTAAAATCCAGACAAGTTTTTTTTTGTGCAAGAACAAAATTTAAATGTCATTGCTCTAATAATTTTATCTCGAATGTTTTGTTATTCACACTTTGGTCCACATTTTCCACTGTCATACAGTGGCTTAGAAACTTTTATTTTTGGAATTTATTCAGTATCTCATATCCTATTGGAGATATCGTAACGAAAGATAATAAGGTGTTTTCGGGTTGATTTGCTGTTCGGCTTCGTGGGCAGAATGGGGGCGAGTAGGTTGCCCCCCAAATTTATTTCCCTCGGTTTTCAAATTTTTCAATGAATGAGCAGAAATTTAAAATATTAACAGACCTTGAGAAGATCTCTTTCAGTTCAAGAGATATTTAAATTTATATTTTTATATTTCTAGAAATAGTTTGAATAAAATAAAAAAGTGTTACACGTATCCGAAGTTGGAATATGTTAATAGTGTAGTATTTTTTACAGATATTTTCAAAAAGGTATGCGACATTTCTGTTTCAACGCGTATTTCAGTTTAGATCTTCTCAAGGTCCATTTATATTTTAAATATGAGAACCGAATTAGGGGAAGCGCTTTACACGTGGTTTTCGCAACAAAAAAGTATATAATAATTGCATTAGAAATTTAAATAAGGATGATTTTTAAGCTACCTACTATAATCCGGACAAATCCACAATCTCATATGCATAAATTATCGGGGTTGGCATATTATCCAATCGTTATCGGAATCGGTTTTGAAAACGACAAAAAGGTACATTTTACGAAATTCAATGCAAATTTAATCGATAAAGAATTTAATTCTAGATCGAATATAAAAATTTCGATTTTACATCGTTTTCAAAACCGATTCCAACAATAATTGGATAATATGACAACGCCGATAGTTTTATGCATATTAGATTGTGGATTTGAACGGATATGAAAACCCCGTAAATGGGTCCGTATTTTCGAAGTGGTACTACATTTAAAAAGTACACTGTAAACTTTTTACTTCAAAAGTAAATTAAAAAAATTATGCTTACTATAATTTCAGATGATCACCAGTTTTTGATGCCAAAATGTGAAGAATATTATAAGTTGGTTTTGATAAATTTACTAGAAAATTAAAAACAAATTAAAGTACTGGATTTTTAAAAACAAAATTTCTATTGGTTGTACTTACACTGGTTTTACATAAGTAATGCTATATTTTTTAAAAACTGATGAAAATTCAAGAAATAAAATTCACTATAATATAAAATACTTTTATTTTACAGTTTTTAACTTTATACAGGGTCTATGACTTTATGGCTCAACAGTTAAACAACGAATGACGCGTGGTTTATTTTCTGAAAGTTCTGTAAAATTTTCGTGAAAATAATACCGTTATAATAACCGCTTCGATATTTTTTAAAGTACCAAGTAATTATACACATATAAAAATACTTAAGAGTTGCCACTCTTTACTATAAACATAACATAAGATTTTTCTGTTTTTGTCATAAGATTTTTAATTAATATAAATTTGTAAAGTTGTTCCCCTATATTCAAAATCTGTTTATAACCCTTTATAAATTTAAAAATTATTTACGAGTAAGGCCTTTAGTTTTTATTAATTTGTTTTAGCATGGTTAATAACATTTTATATTGTACAATATATGTATAAATGTCAGTGTTTTACATATTCTACATATGTATGTATAATATAAAAGAAAAAGCAAATAATATTTATGCTTTCTGTATAACATATAGGATACATTAAATTCTGGTCTACATTCATGTTTTGTGTTTTAATGCTTTCATTTACGCCGTTTTAAATAGTTTGAAATTAAATTTTGTAAAGGTAATCAAAAATATTTTCCATTTTGGATTACTCACCTTAAAACTGTGCATTTAACTACCTAAAATTCAAATTCCATCAAAAAAAATTATAATTCATAATTTTCAAATTTATAATTGATAATTTTTGAAACAGTTATTGACAAATTTAAGTGCCCCTATTATTTCTTTCAGTCCTTTTTCAAATAAATTATATTATTTTTAAATTTGGCAGAACTTCTTATTTATTTTATTAGTTAAACTATACTTTTAATTTAATGTATATAATTTATATATTTTGTAATATTTATGGAAAAATAAATAAAAATGTAAGAATATATTGAAAAATTTAAGTTTCCCTATTCCGAAAGTGGAAATGGTGTTGTTAAAATAATAAACAAAAGCTCCAAAAATAAAACAATGGAGTTGTTCACGTGATCAAAGAATAAACAAAATATAGCAACAACATTAGTATAAAAAATATAAGAGGTAAAAAATGTAAATAGCCAACAACAAAGTACAGCGATCAGAGAAGTAAACAACCAACAACAAAGCGCAGCAAATAATAAAGTAAGCAAGCAAAAACCAAATGCAAGTTAACTTCCTCTTCGTTACACTTTTAAAAAAAATTAATTATAGTGGACGACCACTGTCCACTCCACAATGAAACACAGTTAGTTCACTTCAAATTTGCAATTTATTTAGTATCGGCCACTATCGTACTCCCCAAAATACTAAGAACTAATTTACAATAGTTAAATATATAATGTGGAAAATTGTGCAGACGAAATATGATCTGGGTATAATTTCCTTTGGCTGGAGTATGTGCAACGTCAGTACAAAGTTGAGGACATGAATTACTTCATGTTAACTTGCTTATAAGACATACATACAACATTCCCGAAGGCCATCATCTTCCCTCGAGAGTATTCATCAGCCTAATGATCCAGCGATATAAAAGGCAAGATAAAGCGAGCAAGGATAAGTTTAAATTAAATCGTATGTGCGAACGTCACGTCGTATTCAGTGAGAATAAAAGCAATTGTGTGCGACTTATAATTCAGTCAGACTTGTGGGCAGACAAGTTGCGTGAAGAAAACAGTTGTTAATATTGTGCTTACAAGAAGGTTGTGAAGCAAAAAATAACTAACAAGTGTTTTTGCAAAAAAAAGGTTGTAAGTCGAGATATCACGAACAAACACATATTGTGAAAGTTATCGCTGTATACATGGAATAAGTTCGAACAGTGGCACAAAAGTTGTGGAGATAATAAAGAATTGATTCAAAATTAAACACATATTTATTTTTATTTATTTTGCAAGCTACGAACTTATATTTTTAACGTTTTTAAAAAGTACAAAAGTATCAATTGAGGTCAAAAGTGGGATTGTAAAATTTAAAAGTAAAAATAAATAAAACAAATAATGCAGGAAGAAAAAAATCTAATTGAAGCCTCTAGAGCCGAAAATCAAAAATTTCTGGCAGAGTCTCGGAAAGATAGTGAGTAAAAGATGGCAGCTATCCAAAAAAAAAATTCCAAGTCGAAATCGAAAACTTCTGGCTGAGTTTCGAAACGAAAGTGAACAAAGGACGGAAAAAATGTAGAGATACCTCTTGACGTGGGGTAAAAGCACCAAGTGCACGCCAGAAAGTTAGTTGCTGTCGAACAACAAAAATTACCACCACAGAGTGAAACGCTAATATGGTCCTGTGTGGAGCGAGATTGTGAGGAAAACAGCTTGTGGGTTGTGGAATCAGAGGAAATTCAGATGGACTTGTTATCACGATAGGCCCTCGTCAAATCCACCGAACAGAAAATAGTCCCGGTGAGAGTACTAAATCTATCAGGCCAAGAAAAAATCAACTCTAAAAACTCCAGGGCGGGTCAATGTGCTCCAGTAAAGGCGGTAATAAACAGTGAACCATCGCCGAAACCTGCCGAAATGACAACCAATTACCAACAGCAATTTGGTAAACTTGTGGAGAAATGATGGGAAGGTCTAGCGGCTTCAGAAGTAAATATCTCCAAAAAACTGCTAAAGAGGCACGCTTGCGCTTTCGTCACCAACAATTAAAGTCAAGGTAAAACAACCATGGCCAAAAACGAGATTGATACTGGCGAAGCAAGAACAATAAAACAGCGAAGCGTAATGAGGTCAAAGAGCTAGTTTCCGAAATGAAGAGGGGGGGTGTAATCGAATCATCATCTGGTCCATGGAGCTCACCTGTAGTCTTAGTTAAGAAGAACAGTTACCCACTACCGAGAATTGACGACAAGCTTGACACGGTAGGCGGAACAAAGTTGTTCTCCACATTGGATCTACAAAGCGGATATCGGCAGGTGGAGATTGCAGACAAGGAAAAAACTGCGCTATAATGGTCCGGCCATGTTCGAGCGGCTTATGGAACGTGTACTAAAGGGACTGGTGTATCTTGATGATACAATAGTGATGGGCAGAACTGTCAACCTGACAGAACTTCTGCGACGAATATTAATGACTGGCCTAAAGTTGAGCGTTAAGAAATGTGCATTCTTCCAAACACAAGTGAAGTATTTGGGGCATCTCGTTACCGCAGATGGCATATCCACGGATGAAGCAGTAAAGGACTGCTTCAGAGTCTTCATGAATTACGCAGTTTTTTGGGACTATGCACATACTATAGACGCTTTGTGCCTATTTTTGCAAGTGTAACGGCAAGCCTACATGAGCTCACCAAAAAGTCAAAGGTGTATCAATAGAGTGAGGCATAGCAAAAGGCATTCCAGAAATTAAAGGGCTTATTATGTGCCGCATCAGGCGTATCCAGTCTCAGGGGAAAAATTTTCCAGGCTTTTATTTTACATTTTTTTTAAGAATTTGGCAGAGCTGGTAAATATTTTTATATCATTAGGTAAACTATTTGAATAGCTTTAATTTAATGTATATACTATATTTATGTAAAAATTATGTATATATAATATTTATGGAAAAATAATTGTTTAATGATTAAACATTAATTAAGGGAACACTCTGTAAAGTAGTGGCGGTTCTTTTCTATATATTTATTCTCTCTTTGCATTTTTTCTACATTCTTTGTTCATTGCTACTTAGTATTAAGATTTCTTTAAACATAAAATCACTCTTGGTTCAGCAGTCAGTAAAACAACATCAACATAAATTGTGCATTCTCTATTAAACCATACAAACAAAAACAAAGGTGTGAACAGACCAATTGAAATTAAACAAAATCAAAAATAAAATACAACAATTTTGTAAAACTAACAACAGAAAAAATACACATAGAACTTTACATTGAATTTAATAAAAGACACAAAAATACAATTACAAAACTAAAAAAATCAAACGCATTAATTTTTTTATGAAACAAATTCAACAAAAACAAAATTAATAGAACAAGAATTAAAAAACGAACCAGCGCAAAAATCAAACATTAAACATTTTTTGGTCACTTCGAACCGGATAAAGTTTATATAGTTCAGTGTAATTTACAATAACAAAAAGTTGCTTAAAAAATTAAAAATATTAAAATCACAAAAAAATATAACGGCATACAAACAGTTAAACTTTTTTGAGAAAAAATAGAATATACAGGCAGTGTGAAAAGAAACAAAAAAAAAAAAAAAGAGACCCAACAACACATCAACAAACAACAAGAAAAGACCCAGAAGAAAAAGTAACAGTTCCAGTGAAGACACAACAACAACAAGTAAGTGAAGTAGTTCTTTTTAAAAAAAAATATTTTTTTGACGTGGTTAAAAAAGAAATACTAAGAAGTGAGCAGAACAAAAAAGGGTTACCACCCACACTTCTATTTATTAACAACAACAAAATAACTCCTTATTAATAATTATTCTTGAAAATTATTATTATTTTGACAATTCTTGTTGTGAAATCGCTAGCAGGGACTTTTTAGACTCAATTTAATCCTTAATTTCTGAAAATTTAACTCATAACAATGGCACTTGACAAATTTGTGAATTGGACAAATGACCTTTTGGATTTTGAAGTAGAGTATACACAAAGTGCGGCCGAAAACAACATTCACTCTTTAGAGGTACTTCGGGTCGAACTTGATTCTTTATGGTCACAAGTCAAAAGGACATATGAAGAGTGTCGCGACATGAAGGATGATTCGAAAGAAAAGCTCATCGATAGAAATAAGCTTCGCGATCGTTACAAAAGGGTTCTTTCTGCCTACAAAACGTGTTTAGGGTCAATTAATGCGGAAATTCAAGCCCTATCGAATACAAGGAAAGAAGAGCGGATTTCTGCTATTGAAAATCAACCACACGAAAATCAGGACATTTCATTTGTCCGGCTACCACCTTGTGACACGGACACATTTTACGGAGATTTCGTGACATGGCCTACTTTCCGCGATCTTTTTACAGCTTTGTACATAAATAATTCTAGACTTAGCAAAATTGAAAAACTTTTTCATTTAATACAAAAGACTGGGGGAGATGCTAGAAAAATAGTTTCAAATGCCCCATTGACCAATCAAGGTTTCGATATAGCCTGGAAAAATCTTGGAGCCCAATACGAAAATAATCGGATCCAGGTAAATGAACAATTAAAAATTTTATTTGACCTTCCGAACGTAGCTGAAGACTCAGGATCATCAATTCAAAAACTTCAGCGAACAGTCAATGGATGTATTCAGGCGTTAAATGCATTTGGGGTAGAAACCGCCACATGGGACCCATTTCTAGTATACCTTTGCTCAACAAAGCTTCTCGGACTCTTCTAAAGAAATTTGAAAATTCACTTAAGGAAATTACAAAAGTTCCAACATGGGAACCATTCAATAGTTTCTTGACATACAATTCAAAAACTCTAGAATCCTTAGAGGCCATTATACAGTCAAATACAAAGACTGAACAAACAAGAAGAGATAATTTAAAGTCTAGGCCGAAAAGAGTTCACACTTTTCACATAAATACGACTCAAAATGGAAATGGGTCGAAAAATATAAGAAATTTGACAACAAATAGGGCACAGAAAATGACTCAAATTACAAATGCCAATATTGTAAGGAGTCTCACCAATTGTGGTCTTGCCGCAAGTTCTTAGAGAAGAACGTCAACGACAGAATTTACATTGTAAAGGTCACAAATTCATGTTTCAATTGCCTCTCTATTGATCACAGTGTTAAGGACTGTAAAAGTAAATTTAGTTGTAGATTATGTAAACAAAGACACAACACTTTGTTACATAAGGGATCAGAAACCCAAAACTTAGTTCAGAATTGTGACGCCACCCAATCTAGTAGGAGCATCGCGGCACAAAACAACAATATACAGTCAACATCAGCATCAAGCTTTTCCATACCACATATCACATCCTTGACACTGCAAGAGAGCAAACATCTCAATCAATCTCCCAATGAGAAAGAGACCTTATTGTTTACTGCAATTGTACTGATTGAAACTAGAGGCGAAAGCAATCATCGACCCTGGCTCACAATCAATTTTTATGTCAGAAAAGTTGAAAAATCGACTAAATTTACCCACCAAGAGAAATTTAGTTCATGTCACAGGGTTTCAGTTTCAGAGACTTCAACCAAAGCATGTTTATTCATTCTTTGCTCCAAGGTGGATTCACAATTTACATTAGAAGTCTGGGCACCAGTCCTGAAGACGCTTCCATCTAATTTACTACCACAGACTTTAGATTTGCAACATTTCAATGAGACTGCTAAACTAGAACTTGCAGATCGTCAATTCAATCAAAGCAGACCCATCGACTTGCTCATAGCCCTCGATTTAGGCCACTCAATATATTGCATGGACACACCGATGCGGTCTATTGGATCCCTTTTGGCACAAAAGACAGTATTTGGCTGGATTGTGGGGGGACCAATTTCAACAACGACACAACTTAGTACATCAGTGTCACTACTCAACACTACGTCCCTTGACCGAATCCTCACACGCTTTTGGGAGGTGAAGGAGACCCCAAAACGGGTTTTGAGGTCAGATGAGGACACATTTTGTGAAAACAATTTCATGTCGACAACACGAAGAAACGACAAAGGAAGGTATATAGTTACCCTACCCTTCAAAAATAGCGAAGAAATAGGAACTTCAAGAAACATTGCGATGGCACAATTCTTAAGAATGGAACGCATGCTTAGCCAGAAACCCGAAATCAAAAAACAATACGACCAAGTAATTGTTGAATACATCGAGTTAGGACATATGAGGAAAATTTCTCCCCTGGAAATCCACACAAACCCAAATTATTACCTGCCGCATCATGCAGTAATAAAACCCGAACGGTTGACAACGAAACTTAGAGTAGTTTTCAACGCTTCGAGTCCATCTTCGAACAAGAAGAGTTTGAACGACATATTATATCCAGGACCAATACTTCAGCAGGATCTAGTACATCTGATACTGAAATGGAGATTCTTCCGTTTTGTGTAAAACGCAGACATCACAAAAATGTATCGACAGATACTCGTTGATCTGACTCAAACCAAATATCAAAGGATATTATTTCGGCAAACAGAAAAAGATCCTATTGAGGATTACGAACTCCTGACAGTGACTTTTGGTGTCAACTGCGCCCGGTTTCTGGCCATTAGAACCCTACTTCAACTAGCAGAAGATGTAAAATCAACTCACCCTCTCCTCAACACATGTATGTGGATATTGTTTTAGCAGGTGGTCACACATTAATCGACGCCATCAAATCAAGAAAAGAACTTACAACAGTTTTGAAATCCGACATCAAAATGACATTAAATGACCCACGAGTCATACAATACTTACCAAATGAGACTCTACTGCCTCTCGATTGGTCAAACTTATCTGAAAACTCTGGAATTAAAACTCTTGGTATCAAATGGAACATTTCGTCAGACTCATTTACATTCACAGCACCAGATGTCAAAATAAAAGAAAACTATACCATAAGAGAAGTTTTATCTACAATTGCCAAATTCTTTGGTCCTTGTGGATGGATAGCCCCAATAATAGTTGAAGCAAAATAAATTATGCAACAGATTTGGTTGGATAAAGTCGACTGGGATGACATACTAAAACCCTTGACTTGTCTACAGTGGCAAAAATTCATAAAAAACTGCCCAGAAATAAATATATTGAAAATTCCCCGTTGGCTCCAACTTAGCCCGAATTGTAATGTGGAAATTCACGGTTTCAATAACGCATCAGAAAAAGCCTATTCAGCGGCTCTTTATGTTCGAATACAATCAGAAAACTCAGTATTCACATTTATTCTGGCTTCAAAGACCCGCGAAGCTCCCATTAAGCAAATATCTTTGCACCGCCTAGAACTGTGTGGATCCGTATTATTGGCGAACCTCGCTAGTGGAATTATACCAAATCTTCAACTTCAAAATATCAAGACATACTATTGGACCGATTCAACAATCGTGCTGTCCTGGTTAAAGAAACCCCCTTGCTCATGGAACACTTTCGTTGGAAATTGTGTTTCTGAAATCCTAGATAAAGTTGGAAATCTAAATTGGCAACACATCGATTCAAAGGATAACCTAGCAGATGTAGCCAGCCGATGATGTTCTCCACAAGAACTGGAACATCACAACCTATGGTGGTTTGGACCCTCCTGGTTAAAATGACCTAAAAATCAATGGCCGATACCTACACAAACAGGTGACACAAACTTAGAAGCTAAAACTGTAAAAACATTTACAACCATAACACGCGAAGACCCATTAAATCGATTTTCAGACTTATCACGAGCTTTTCATGTGCTTGCTTATGTCATACGATTATGGAGAAATACTGGAAGCAACTGATCCCACCTTCGCGTATCTTCAGCAGAAATCTTACGAGAAGAGATAGATTTTGTCAAACATCGACTCATCATGTGGACTCAACAAAATCATTTTCCAGATGAGTACAAACATTTGAAATTTAAGCAGAAAATATCACCAACCAGCAGACTTTTGATCTTAAATCCCTTCATGGATCGCCACGGCATTATTAGAGCCAATGGACGACTCGCTCAATCACCCGCATTGACTTACGATGAGCGTTACTCAATATTACTACCTCATAACTCGAAGCTATTACTACTCCAAGTGGAATTTACACATAAAATTACCCTTCATGGAGAAAACCAACTAATGATTCGAGTCCTACGAACAGAATATTGGATATTCAAATTAAAACCCTTGGTCAAAAGCGTAATTTACAATTGTAAAACGTGTGTTTTATACAAAATACAGACGCAAAATCAAATCATGGCTTCATTGCCACCAGAACGTACAACATTATCAAGACCTTTTGCTACAACTGGATTAAACTACGCAGGATCTTTTGACATCAAAAATTTCACAGGCCGAACGTGTCGTATTACAAAAGGGTATGTTTGCATATTTGTATGCTGCGCCACAAAAGCTGTACATCTTGAAGCAGCTAGTGATTTGTCGACCCAATCGTTCTTAGCAGCATTTTCCCGCTTCATAGGAAGACGTGGATGTCCCGCACTCATTTATTCAGATAATGGGAAAAATTTCGTCGGAGCAGCAGAACTACTCAGAAAGGAACGTCTAGAATTCATAAAAACTCTTCGAAATCAAGTGATCCATCATTTTTGTCATCAAAATCTTAATTGGAAGTTTATTCCCCCAGGAGCCCCACACATGGGCGGCCTTTGGGAAGCCGGTGTAAAATCATTAAAAACACACCTTAAAAAGATGATACCGAACTTGAAATTCACTTTCGAAGAGCTCTCTATAATTCTTACTCGTATAGAATCGTGCCTAAATTCTAGACCCTTAAGTCCTGCTAGCGATGACCCAAATGATTTTAATCCATTGACCCCTGGACACTTCCTTATTGGTAGTGCATTATTGACCCCTGCTGAACCAGATGTAAGCAGTGAAAATCTGATTCACATCAACCGCTGGAAACGGCTGAAGGTCATCTACCACTCATTTTGCCAAAGATGGAAGTCCGATTATTTGGTTGAACTTCAACGCAGATTACAAATGGAAGATTCAGAGGGACAATGTTAAAGTCAACGATCTGGTAGTCATCAAAAACAACAACTTGCCACCCAATGAATGGCAAATGGGTCGAATCATCAAGACATATCTTGGACATGATCAAAACTGTAGAGTTGTAGACATCAAAACCAAAAATGGAGTAATCACCAGACCAATTACAAAAATTGTGGTTTTGTTTGCAAATTAATATTATTCTTAATCATTTACATACACTAATATTGTTCCAATTTTGCACTTACAGGTATGGCATCCCAACAACAGGAAAGACCCGAACATTGGCTATTCTCATGCGGAATTTCTCTTAAAGATCATCCAATCCGCACTTGCAGAAAATTTTTGAGCTACAATCCGACGGAAAGATACGACCTCATGGTAGTTAAAAGATATTGCCTGAATTGTCTGGCACGATCACATAAAACAGAGGAATGCAAAAATGCGAAAGAGTGTCATATCTGCCAAAAAAGCCATAATACATTGCTGCATGATGCAATGCAATTAAAAGACTCGCAGCCCACAAGACGAACTGACCCACTGCATTCAAAAAGAACCGACCCACGGCCTTCAAAACGAGCCGACCCACAACCTTCAAAACAAATCGACCCGGAAACACCATTTTTCAATTGGAGCCTAGTTTTCGTCCCAACCGCCTCCATTAAAGTTCATGTTGGAAATTCTGCTACTTGGATCAGCACACGAGCCATCATCAATCGATCCCTAACAACGTCCAGGGTATCTAGATCATTCGTCGACAAATATAAGATCAAGACAGTCATGAAATATGCTCATGAATTTGCTGTTTTTGAGATTCGATCCCATAATGCAAACAATAAATGGTCGATCCAAGTAACAGCCCTTGTGACGAATCTTCTCCCAAAGAAGCCCTATTCTGGACCCATATCAGTCGACCCAACTGAAGATTTTACGCCCAACTCATTGGCAGACATAGATCCTGAGTGTAGAAGTTGAAATTGATAGAGGCATTTATTTTTCTATACGAAGAGACGGAGCTATCCACACTGAAGTCGGTCAAGTGGTTGCTGAAAAAGATGCCTTGGGGTATTTATTCTCAGGACCCATTCAAAACCTGTGGTAAATTTCACCGAGGCATGGGGGCCGGAATGTTCAACATTTAACATCACATAGGAAAGCACCCTATAAATTATTGAATAGCGGTTCCCTTTATGTATCTATGTGCTCTTTATTTTCCCTTTTGTCGTTACCTACTTAGCAGTAAGAAATTTTTGATTTATATAGACACTCTTGTTTCGGCAGTCAATCGAATAAGATCTTTTGTAAACTCTTGAATCTTTTGTGAATTTGTGACAAACCCATATAAACAGTAAAAACAATATAACAAATGTGAATTTAAATTTAAACAAAACTACAGAAAACAAAAAAAAAAAAACAATTGCATTTAGACACAAAGGAAAGACACAGACATTGTATTAAACAAATTAAAGAAAATTACAAAAACCAATAAAAAAACATAAATTGAATTTAAAATTACAAAAACAATATTGTGTTTTATTTTAACAAAACAAAATTAAAAGAACAATAAAACGAATCAGTGCACATCAAACATTAAACAATAATTAAAAATATAAGAATATATTGACAAATTTAAGTGTCCCTATTATTTTTTCTAGGCCTGAATTTTACATTTTTTTTAAGAATTTGGCAGAGCTGGTCAAATATTTTTATTTCATAAGTTAAACTGTTTGAATAGCTTTAATTGAATGTATAAAATATATATACATACATAATTGGCCATTACAACCCTTCAGTCAGGATTACGACCTAGCTTCTCACACCACTTATGTTGTGTGCGTTAATTTTATACATGAGTGGCGGGACCTACAGTTTAAAGTCGACTCCGAACGAGAGATTTTTGAGAAGCTTTTCATGACAATTTTTTCTCTCAGAGTCTTTGCCAGAAATCTGCTGAGAATAAATATATATGCTTTGCTATATTTATGGAAAAATAATTAAAAATATAAGGATATATTGACAAATTTAAGTGTCCCTATTATTTTTTCCAGGCCTTTATTTTACATTTTTTTAAGAATTTGGCTGAGCTGGTCAAATATTTTGATTTCATTAGTTAAACTATCTGAATAGCTTTAATTTAGTGTATATAATGTATATACTTTGTAATATTTATGGAAAAATAATTACAAATATAAGAATATATTGAAAAATTTAAGTGCCCCTATTATTTTTTTCAGGCCTTTATTTTACATTTTTTTAAGAATTTGGCAGAGCTGGTCTAATATTTTTATTTCATTAGTTAAACTGTTTGAATAGCTTCAATTTAATATATAAAATGTATATACTTTAGTAGTATGTTTGTGTACCTTCTCGTCCGATTTTTCTATACAAATTTGTGATCACGCTCATAGTTTTTTTTGTTTGGGTTGCTCATAGTTTTTTGTATTGGGTATCTCGATCAATATTTTCCATACAAATTTGGGATCACCCCTTTAATTGTTATTTATTTTTTTTCGGGTTCATTTTTGGTTTGTATTGCGAAAGGGTAATGCTTTTTAATATGTGTGTGCGTGTGTGTTAAAATTTGGGGATACATAGCTTTAAAATAATTAAATCGTTGCAGAATTGTGTGTGATCGATCGATACCTATACGCTTTGCGTTTAGGTGTGATTAATGTTGAAATTAAAAGAATGTTTAATAAGTTCTTTTATTTGTTATAAAAGTGCATTTATTAAAAATTAAAAAACATATTTACACAGTTTGTTCAATGAAAAATGCATATCACGTTACATACTGTCTGGCGCGAGTAAACAAAAAAATATTTCATATATATTGCGATGTTTGATCTGCCGAATTCTCTTTTCCATACAATTTTGGGAGCTGCATAGTCTTTATTTTATTTTTTTGTATGATTTTTTTTATTGCAAAAATATAATTTTATAATTCGTTACAGAATTATGTGTAATCGATCACTTATACTAAATACATTTCTTAAACTTATGCTAAATACATTTCTTATAATAATAATTAAATTTTATTAAAAGTACAGTTTTTATAATTCAAATGATTATATTTTTTGAAAATATTATTAGATATTTATTTTTTTCAGTTATTGACAGATTCAAATTTAAAAATACGTTTATAAAGATTAAAAAGCTTAAGTGTTAGCAAGTATTGTGTATAGAATGTCTGACATCGACAAATGTTGAAAGATTGTGAATAAATATTTTTACAGCTCGACCTATGTATTATATTATTAACACATATAAATGGATGATTTACATAATTACAAATTCTAAATTCATTTATAAGTGTCATAATTAAATCTATATGTTCTTTATCAATCTGAATACTATGTTTTATTAATAGTTCTTCCAATTCAGCTGATAACATAATTTTTGAGTTAAAATTTTTATTATACTTTATGCTTACTGTATAAAGAGTAAGGAACAACTAAAAATAAAATTATCAAATTCAGAGGTTTTATTGCCTAACAATGTTTTCTTTTTTTAATAAAATTTCTAAGTAAAATTACATTCTTTTCATCACATGTATGATTAAAATTATTATGATTTTCACAAATTTTTATATTTGAATTATCTTTATCTAAAGTTTTTATGTTTGGACAATCCCAATAATCTAAATTAATTATATATATTTGTATTTCTTTTCCAAGTAGTTCTCTTAACCATCTGACTTTTTCATATCCCTTAACACATACAACAGAATATTCTTCTTCTTCTTCCCTTTATCTTATAGTTAGTATTAGATATTATATTAAATCTTTCATTGTAGACTCTCCAGTATTTCAGTGTAAACCATGTAAGTGATTAAAGAGCCATTTATTTGTAACTCTATCTTTTTTACTTAATTCTGAATATTTTGTTGTTGATTTAATGTGAAAAGTTTTTCTTTCAAAATCGCTGATTGAAACACAAACTTCTTTAGCATAATATTTATTATTGATAAAAATCCTTGTAAATCAATAACTATAAAATTATCGTGTTGTTCCATTATAATCGCTTACAAAAAACTAACATAAGAATATAAAAAACATATTCTATTTATATTTTTTTCTTTTACTTAGAAATTACTTTTCAAAAAATAATTTATAGTGGACTCCATCCATAACGTTTTTTAAATAATAGTTTCCAGTTAATAGATCGTTCATAACTTCCTCTGGTAGGTTCGTGTATCTTTCCGGCAAAAATATTATATGAGTTTCCAAATCTATCATTGTTTTCGAACCAAATACTGTAGACTTCTTTACACAGTTTAGAATTTTAAATTTCTGGTTTGCAGGAAGTTGTTTTAGAGGTAGTACATCCTTTAAATATTTCTTGGTGTTGATATTATTTAAATAATTTAAAGTGTTATACACATTTTATAGAGTTTTTAGTTCTTTGAACGAGGAAAAGAAAATTTACTTATTTAGTTCAAAATTTTTCAAATATCACTGTTTAATTTCTCATTCTACAACGTCTATTTAAATGAAAAATTGGTAGGTGAGGAATGTTTCTGTTAAATAACAACTACCATTATTTACACCAAAATTTTTTTAATATACAAGTTAACGACAGTGTAGTTCTGCCGGTGAAGGTAATTCTGCAGTGTAAGCGTTTTTAAGACACCTGCATCGTCTCCAATTACAAACAATTTGATGGGAAAATAATTTTTCTGAATCAGCGTCTGCATGCTCGAGCATGTTGGTGCAATGTTATATGTGCATCTGCATGGTCTCCAATTACTAACAATTTGATGGGAAAATATTTATGTTGGTTTAGCGTCTTAATTTAGTGAGAAAATAATTATGCTGAATCAACGTCTCCATATTAGCACATGTTGGTGCAACGTGATCTGTGACTTGACCAGCTAATGAGGGTTGATTGAACACAATCAGTCTTGACTACACGGTTGACGCGAAAACACGGTTGAAATAATATTTGATTCAAATTAAATAAAGAAAAAAAGGCCGGCAGTTTTATTTGTGAATTTTGTGGAAAAGTATTCACTCTGAATATAAATTTAAGAAAGCATATTAGATTGTACCATGATGAACCATCCACATCATTTAAATGTCAAAAATGTAGTAAATATTTTTCAAATCAAGCGGAATGGCATCGACACTCACAGTCTCATACAAAAGATAACAAAAACAGTGAAATTAGTGTTTATTGTGAGTATTGTGCAAAATATATTCTAAAAACAAATTGGTGTTATCATAAAAGCACAAATAAACACAAACTTAAATGTATTGAGAAACCAGACAATGGTTTGGATGTTGATGGTGTTAAATGCATAAAATCATCGTTTAATAATAGAATTATCACATATTTAGTTGAAAACAATAACAAAAATAATTTAATACCTGAAAACTTTTTAACGGAAATGAAAGACAAAATAATTAAATTATTAAGTAACGTGATTAAGAAATATGAAAGCATAAAATTTAACATGGAACTGTTTTGTGAATATATGTTAATAAAGGATGATGAAGACAATTGCATGATTGAAGTAAAGTCTCATCAGACTAAAATGAATATCCTTAGTATATATTCAACAAGTGATTACATTCTTAATACTTACAACGAGCAATGTGATGTATTAATTAAAAAGATGAGTGAATTTCAGGAGCGTGACAGCGGTTGGGCAGTAATTGAAATATCACGTCTTGAGATATATGTAGGGAAAATATGATATTTTGTTATTATTTTATTTATTTATTAGCAAATTCAGTTTTTTTTATATAATATACTTATGTGGTAATGATAAGTAAAATTAAGAAAAAATTAAATGAAAGAAAATATTTAATATATAACACTGTCCGGATAATAGTTTCTATAATTTAATATTATTCACTTTAATAATCTGTCTACTTTTAACTGTCCACTTTCAACTTTACTTTTCAATTATCAACATTCGACTGTACTTTTTAACTATCAACTTTCAACTCTTCTTTTCAACTGTTAACTTTCAGATCTACTTTTCAACTGTCCACTTTCGGCTCTACTTTTCAACTTTCAACTCTCTCTTTCTCTCCTTGTCCGTCTGCGTTGTATTATTTAGCCTGAGTTGTATTGTTTAGTACGTCCGTGTTGTCCGTAAAATACTGCCTTATCCCACATTCGGCCATCCGACTACTCAACCGTCTTGGGGGAACTGCTGTCTTCATCTTCAACTTCAGTGTAACGCCATAGCTTCATATAGTCGTTGCTTGTTGTTGTAACATTCGGCCCCTCAACTGATGCTGCTTTCCGAACATCGTACCGCCCATTGCGCTTCAACTTCACGATCTCATATGGTCCAAGATATTCATTTGCAAGCTTTCTACCGCCAACGAATTGCGTTCTTCTGACAGCCACTAAATCACCAACATTATAGCCAAAGTTTTGTTTTTTTTACGGTCGAAATTTAGTTTGTTCTCCAATTGAACCTTTTCAATTTGGCGTTTGGCTTCATTTCTCAAATTTTCTCGTTCTTTGTCAAATTCATGAATCAGTTCTTCTTTTAAAGCTTTGACTACATTACTGCATATATTATCGTTTATTTTTATGCCGAATAATATTTCAAATGGTGATCGACCTATAGATCTGTGATAAGTACTGTTAATTGCTCTTTGTACGCCACTTAAATATTTATACCAATGTTGTGGTTTATCCGATGACAACTTTGAGATGACTGATAGAATTGTTCTATTAATTCGGTCTATCTGACCGTTGCCTCTTGGTACGCCTGCAGTTATTAAAATATGTTCAATGTTGTTTCTTTTACAAAACTCTTCAAAGACATTTGAAACAAAAGCTGGTCCTCTGTCACTAATTATGCGTTGTGGATTTCCAAATATTGATTGCCAGAATTCTAGCTTACTAACGACTTCCTCTGCTCCAGTACTTTTTGTTGAAAAAAGCCATACAAACTTTGTGAAACTATCTACAATAGCTAAAATATGTTTATACATCTTAGAGGTAGCATCCATTGGCCCCAAGTGGTCAACGTGTATTGTATTTAACGGCCTGTCTCCTTTGTCGATACAATGTAGAAATCCTTCATGCTTGCCTTGTTTTTTGTTGAATAATATGCATTTGATGCAATTCTGTATAATATTTTTTACTTTATTTTCTACGTGTGGTATAAAATATTGCTGCTTTATTTGGTGAACTGTTTTAAGGGTACCAAAATGACCATTCTCAATCGCTTTAGTTATAATTTCTTTTTCCATATGACGTGGAACAACAAATACTTCATGTTCATCTATTTCTTTACATAGAACACCTCCGACTAGCTTGCAATTTTCATAGGGTTGAGTTTTCAATATGGTAATAATGCTTTTTAACGATTCGTCTGAGTTTTGTGCTTTCTGCAACCGACATTTTAATACAATGTTTATTGAATACCTGCTTAACCCATCTACGTGGCTCATATTTTTTCCTCTTCTGTGCCTTAAGTTGTAATCAAAATTTTGCATATACATTACATATTTGGATATAGCAGGTAATAAATCATCTTTTTTATATGTCTGCTGAAATGCTAAGCAATCTGTAATAAGGTCCAATTGTAACCCCAACCGGTAATGTCGCAACTTTTTCATGGCTAAAAATGCCGTTTTTATTTCCAAGTGATAACTATGCAATTTTTCTTCTGAATCTGTGGTTTTATATATTTGTATATATTTGCATAATTTCTTCATTTACCAGTGTTCTAAATATGGAGTTTATAAATCGTACAAAAACCGCTGGTGAATTACAAAAACCGAACGGTGCAAAATTGAATTCGAAAATACCTTGTTTGGTTACAAATGCCGTATACTTTTTGCTACTTTCTTCAATTGGTACGTGCAAAAATGCATTTTTGATGTTTAATACGCTAAAAACAGATGAACCCGCTAAACTGTCTATTAAATCTTCCATATGTGGTACAGGAAACCGATCTTTAAAACAAATTTTATTCAATCTTCTGTAATCAATACACACTCGTTTGCTACCATCTTTTTTATTAGCCAACACTACACGGCTGCAATATTGAGATGTTGATTTGCGAATTATGCCTTCTTTTAACCATTGTTCCACTTGTTCTTCTACTATCTTTTGGTTTGGTGGTGATAAACGACTTGGCGACGAATATATTGGGTTTTCCTTCTCCAAAATAATTTTTATTGTGATGGGACTTACCGTGTTGCATTCTGGTTTATAGTTGTCTCTTATAGATTTAATTCTTTCGGCATACTTAACAGGAGAAATTATGTCGAGTTTTTGATCAATATTTATATTCATAAGCTTTTTAAGTTCATTTTTCTTGGTGGGTGGTATTATAGAATGAAAAGTGTAACCGTTTTCATCCGACGTATAACACATTTTACTTAAGACATCGTAGCCGATCACAATATTATAGTTAATAGATTCATCTGGTACGATTACTAAATTATGTTCAATGTCCAGATCATCAAAGTTCGATCTCACCCCGAAAATACCTTTAGGGATCGTTACCGCGCGACCGAAACCAGTTATTTCTTTTTTGTATTCTGTAGTATTTGCATTAAAATATTTTCGAAAAACACTTTCTTTTATAACCGAAATGTCCGCGCCACTATCGATAAAGCATATAAAATTTTTATTATTTATTATTATATCTCTTAATTGTGCTTCGTGCATTATGCAGTTCACAGTATTGGTTGTTTTACAGTCTTTAGATATATGGCCACTTTTGTTACATTTAAAGCATATTGGTATTTTCAAAGTACATTCTGCGCGTTTATGGTCTGTAGACCCACAATTAAAACAATGAAATATTTTGGCGTTGTCTTTGTTGTTATTATTATTGTAGTTTACCATTTTATTTCTGTTTTTATATGTAGATTCATTTATACGTCTATAAATTGTTTCATACACTTCAATCTGTTCTCTTAGTTCTTTATAATTATGCACACAATACAATCCAATTTTGGACTCCCGACTTCCTTTAATACCGTCAACGATATAGCGTATTATTGACCGTTCGTCCACCATACCGAGAGACCCGATCCGACGCATGTGTAACATGTATTCGTGAATATTTTCACTGTCTTTTTTTTCGTTCACGTAGTTGCAATGAATTTCAGCACTTGTATAATCTCTATGGAATTCATCCATTAGTAATTTTTTTAGAGTGTTGTAATCACAAACCGAAACTGATTGTAAAAATAATTCCGCACATTTTTTCATTTTATTTCTCGCGAAAACAAACCAACCATAAGCTACCGCATATTCTTCAAAATTTTTTAGCCACATATCTATTGTCATGCCTGAATCACCTTCAAACACTGGAATAGTTTTTTCAACATTATTCTCTGAAATTATATTAAATATTGTTTGGTTATTTTCAGACATGTTTTTATTAATTTTTGTTTCTTGTATATTTTGATCTTCCCTTGGCTTGTTGTGGTTTTCTATTTCTACTGTTTCTATTTCTTCAATTTTCTTATTTTGTTTTAACTGCACTTCGTTGTTGTTCACTTTATATGTATTTTGACAGATTTGCTTTGATGTTTCTTTAAAATTTTTAGTATCTATTGTTTTGATTTTACTTGATCTTGTTTGCACTTTATCTACTTCTTCGTTTTCCATTACACTTTTAATTATTCTTCTCTGTAACGTTATCTATGTACTCTTCTTGTCTCTTTATATAGTCTTCAGTTCTTTAGAGTTATCTATATAAGTTTTGTTGCTTTCATTATCTTTTACAAAATTAAGCTCTTTTCTCTTTTTAACTAAACATTCTTCTTTCATTTACTCGTTACTTATAAGGAGAAATATTATCTTTATCTTTTTGTTTCTTTTTGAAATGAAATTAACCGTTTTAAATATTAACCTTGAAATATTATTGAGACACAAACTTATGTACTTATGTACAAATGTAACACTTTTTTTTCCAATAAAATGTAAATTAAAACCGGTAATTATTTTGGCTTTGGACGAGCCCCCAAGTGTAGGGAAAATATGATATTTTGTTATTATTTTATTTATTTATTAGCAAATTCAGTTTTTTTTTTTTATATAATATACTTATGTGGTAATGATAAGTAAAATTAAGAAAAAATTAAATGAAAGAAAATATTTAACATATAACACTGTCCGGATAATAGTTTCTATAATTTAATATTATTCACTTTAATAATCTGTCTACTTTTAACTGTCCACTTTCAACTTTACTTTTCAATTATCAACATTCGACTATACTTTTTAACTATCAACTTTCAACTCTTCTTTTCAACTGTTAACTTTCAGATCTACTTTTCAACTGTCCACTTTCGGCTCTACTTTTCAACTGTCAACTTTCAACTCTCTCTTTCTCTCCTTGTCCGTCTGCGTTGTATTATTTAGTCTGAGTTGTATTCTTTAGTACGTCCGTGTTGTCCGTAAAATGCTGCCTTATCCCACATATATATTAATCAATATAAATGTATAAAAGGTTCCCAATACATCCCCCTACCACCGGAAATACAGAGAAAGTACGCATGCATTAATGTGCAAAATAAAGATGAGTATTATTCCAAATATGCAATAATATCAGTATTATATTCAATTGAAGACCATTCATATAGAAGAACTTCCCATGATGTTGATAATATAGAAAATGAAATCATAAGACTGGAAAACAACATCGAATTAATTTTTATGAGCTTGAAGTTTCCACTTCCAGTTAATCAGATAAAAGTATTTGAAACCAACAATCCGGAATTGAGTGTTAATGTGTTTGGATTGGATAATGAGAATAATATAATCGGTCCATATTATTTTTCGCAACAGGAAAAATCGAAACACATAAACTTGCTGCTGTTGGAAGATTGGGAAAAACTCCATTATGTATGGATTAAAAATATTTCAAGGTAAATATAAAAAAAGAAATATATATATATACACATTAAAAACTTGTACTAATTAATTTGTTTCTTTATATTTACAGATTAATTAAAAGTCAACTAACAAAACACCGCCGATGTATTTATATACGTAATACATGTTTAATACATTCCAATATGAGTCATCTCTGGAAAATCATAAGAAAGAATACAATAAGATGGTAACTAAAATGCCTAGTATAGAAAACAGTATGCTTAGTTTTAAAAATTTTAAAAAACGATTGGATGTACCTTTTGTTGTATATGCTGATTTTTAATGTATTCTAGAATCAATTAATATACAAAACTCAACAAATGTTAAATCAGTACAAAACATATTTCATTTGTTTATAGTTATTATATTAAATGTTCATATAATTCAAATTTAAATATTTTTAAAATTTACAATGGTAATAATGCACCGCAACATTTTTTTAAAATCTTAGTTAAAGATGTTTTAGATATATACACTGAACATTTAAATGTTATTAAACCTATGTAAGGAATTCACTTCATCAGATACAACATTATGAAAGCAAGACTTGTCATATTTGTAAAAAAAAAATTATCAAATAAAGATAAGGTAGCTGACTATTGTCATCTAACCGGTGAATATAGAGGTGCTGCTCATAACAAGTGTAATTTAGAATATCAAATTGCGAATTTCATTCCTATATTTTTTCATAATCTTTTAGCATATGATTGTCACTTGTTTGTTAGAGAGCTTTCATCTAATGAAGGTGATATAAATATTATACCTTTAAATAAGGAACTTTATGTATCCATATCAAAAAGAATTACTGTAAATGAAAAACAAACTATTGAGTTACGTTTTCTCGATTCATTTAGATTTATGCCATCTAGTTTAGAGAAATTAGCAACTTATTTAACCGACAATGATTTAACAATAGTAAAATCAAACTATTCAAATGATGAAGAATTCAATTTAATGAAACGTAAAGGTGACTTTCCGTACAACTACTTAGATTCTGAAAATCGTCTCAATGAAACTCAATTGCCTCTCATTGCAGCTTTCTTTAATAAATTAACTAACGAATCGTGTAGTGTAGAGGATTATGAACATTCACAAAAAGTATGGAAGACATTTTGTTTAAGATTGAGGTTTTAATTCAATTTGTTTTATTAATTTTATTATTTAAATTTCATTAAATTTGAACTTATTATTTTAAAACTTATTAGTGTTAATATAAAGCGGCAGCAAGGCAGTAAGATTATAATATTTTTAATGATCTAGCTATTGACACAATTAGCAGCAAGGCCGTGATGTTATAGCTTTAACAATCAGAATTATAATAATTGTTACAAAATTTTGGCAAAGCAAAATAATTCTATATTTTTACAAAATTGTAACAAATAATAAAAAAGGGTTCTTTACACTAACAAGGATGTGTACAAAAACCGGTTAGCTTAGTAGCAGGTAGAAAATCGCCTGACAAAGCTTGTACATATATATGTATGTATGTATGTGTAAAATAGAAAGTAGGAAAGAAAGAATATAGAAAATAGATAAATTATAGCAAGTACAGTGGTACATTAAGAATATTATTAGAAATGATAATATAAAAAACATTAGTACATAATAAAATAAATTTAAATATAATAAATAATAATTATTAGTGTGTTGTTCTCCAACATTCTCCCCCCCTAAGCACGATAGTGTTTAACTTAAGGGAGTGTTACATATTTTCACAGAGAGGATCTGAATTAGGTAGAAAGGCTATTTTAGAAATAGGACGTTTAAAAAGTTTTCCATTCGATAACAGTGTCACTACTCTTACGAATCCATCACTACCAGGATGTACGGCTTGAACTCGAGCCAAAGGCCATTGTCCGGGTAGACAACGTTCATCAAATATAATTACTAAGTCGCCTTCTTTCGCATTTCTCGAGACCTTAAGCCATTTAGGTCTAGCCTGCAACCGACAAAGCCATTGGCGACACCAGCGACGCCAAAAATGTTCCTTTAATTTCTCGACGACTTTCCATCTGGATAAACGATCGATGTTAATTTGAAGTAAATCTTCTTCTGGTACACAGACAGACGGCTCGCCAATTAAAAAATGTGCCGGTGTAAGAGCGTTAACATCAGAAGGATCGTTGTTCAGAGGGCACAATGGTCTAGAGTTCAGGCAACTCTCGATTTGTGTAAGAAGCGTCGTAAGCTCTTCAAATGTAAGAATGCGATTATGCATAACCCTGCGCAAATGGTGTTTCGTAGATTTAACTCCTACCTCCCACAGTCCTCCAAAATTAGGTGATACTGGTGGTATGAAGTGCCTCGTAACTCCATCAGAGCCCAGAAGTTCAGCGAGCTCTTTAGGTAAAGAAGATTTGTTCTTGTAAAGAACTTCCAGTTCTTTCTGAGCACCAACAAAATTCGTACCGCAATCAGAATACAGATCGGTACAGTTTCCACGTCTGGATATAAAGCGTCGAAATGCAGCTAGAAATGAGTCTGTAGATAAACTGGTCACAGCTTCCAGATGTATAGCCTTGGTCACCATACAAATAAATAAGCAAATATAACCTTTTGTGGTGACAGAATTTCGTGCAGTTGATTGTTTTATGGTTATTGGTCCTGCATAGTCTACGCCGCTATGCTTGAAAGGTCGCGCTGGCTTAAGACGAACACTCGGTAAGCTACCCATAACTTGTTGTGCTGCCTTTGCGCTGTATTTAAAACAATCCATACACTGCCGTAAAACTTTTTTCGCTATATTTCTAGCTGACAAAATAAAATATTCTCGGGATACAAATGAATGCATTTCAATTAAACCACCATGTAACGTTCTTTTATGAGCATCTAAAAATATAAGATAAGTTATAGGATTTCTTTTCGAGAGTAAAATTGGATGCTTAGAAGAATAATTTAAATCTGAGTTTTGAATTCTACCGCCAACTCGAATAATTTCTAAAGAATCAAAAAAAGGGCACAGTTTACCAACTGTCCGATTTGTACTAATATGACCATGTTCTCTGAGCTGAAGTATTTCGTTCGAAAAATCAACCTGTTGTGAAATTATGATAAGTTTCATACGGGCGTAATTAAGCTCGCTACTGGTGAGAAAACCTGTCATCTTACTACTACCTGTTGTTTGTGATTGTTTTTTGTATAATGAATTTTTTGTAAACCGAAGTATGTACGCAGTTACGCGTATTAGTCTGCTAAGAGAGGAAAAGCGTGTTAAAATTTCGGAATATTCTAGTTCAGCAATAGTTGAATGTATATTTAAACATGTACGTTCTTCTGGTAAATTAGAATTTTCAAATTTTAAAATTGGATGTTTTGGCCATTTTTCTGGTATCTCACCCAACCATTTGGGGCCATTCCAGCATAGATCATGGTTAACTAGTTCCGTTGCTGAAATTCCTCGAGATGCGCAATCGGCTGGATTATCTCGTGTTGAAACGTAACTCCATTGATTATTCGTTGATCTTCTCTGTATTTCCGCTACTCTGTTTCCAACATAAACTGGCCATCTGGATGACTGGCCTCTAATCCATGAAAGTACTGTGGTGCTATGAGTCCAATAAAATATGTTAGTAATTTCGCTATCAAGTGAAGAGGTTATTTTGCTAACAAGCTTGACTAATAATGATGCTCCACAGAGTTCCATTCGAGGTATAGTTAGTCGTTTTAGTGGTCCTACTTTAGTTTTCGCTTGTAGTAAGTTTACCTTCACGCTAGAATTATTCAAAATGACTTTAGCATAAACAGCAGCAGCAAATGCAAATTTAGAAGAATCACAAAATCCGTGAATTTCAACTTTTCTAGTGGCTGAAAGTCCGATCCATCTAGGAATTTTTATTCTTTCTAGCCCCTTTAAATTGCGTCTATATTCGATCCATCTTCTATTTAAATCTTCTGGAACAAAATCATTCCAATCAATTCCTAACAACCATAGGTTTTGAAATTCTATTTTTGCTAAAATTGTTGTTGGCGAAAGCCAACCTAGAGGATCATATAGCTTTGCTGCATCTGACAGTAGACTTCTCTTAGTGACCTTCTCGTCACTATTTTCAAATTTTATTTTAAAAGAAAAGTAGTCTTCTTTGATATTCCATTCAAGACCAAGAGCTTTTATGAAATTATCATTTTCAATTTCAAAAACTTTAGAATCTGCTCGTAGTTCAGGCAAAATAGATTCCATGAGATCCACAGAGTTAGAAGACCACTTACGAAGATTGAATTTACCTTTATTCAATAACTTGAGTCAAATCATCAGCTCCAGAAATCACATCGTCTACATAAGTGTCCGTATTGAGTACCTTACAGGCGAATGGAAACTGTTCTTTTTCATCCAGTGCTAATTGTTGAAGTACTCTAATTGATAAGAATGGAGCTGGTTTAGTGCCGTAGGTTACGGTTGTAAGATTGTATATGTTGATATCATTAGAATCAGAATCTCTCCACAATATCTGCTGATATATTTGGTGTTCGCTAGCTACGATGATTTGGCGAAACATTTTTTCTATATCCGCTGTAAATCCAATACGATAACGTCTCCATCGTGTTATAATCGTAGGAAGATCATTTTGCAGAGCGGGTCCTGCAGACAGTTCCTCATTTAATGAAGGTTGAAGTATCCTCCTAGAACTTCCGTCAAAAACGACTCTCAACTTTGTTGTAGTACTGCTATCTCGTAGCACACCGTAGTGCGACAAGAAATAACTATTCCCAATTAAGTTATCTGGATATCTGCCTTGTTTGACCATGTGACCAAGCTCTTCGTATTCTTTTATGAAGCTTCCATAGAGTTTACCAAACGTCGGATTCCTTTTACATTTTGCTTCAACATTCTTGAACCGAGAAAGCGCATTATAATCAGTATGATTAAAGATTGGCAAAGGACATCCGTTTAATGCAGCTTTAAAGGGTAAATAAACAGTATAACGACTAGTACAGTCTCGAGTAGTGGTCTTTTGAAAATACTTCTCACAAAGTTCTTCTTCTTCTGTAAGAACTCGTTTTTCTATTATTTCTTCTTGCTCCCAAAATGCACGAAGTTGCTTATCCAAAGCACACACGTTTACATTTATATTGTTTTTCGGAAAAGAGACCTGTGATGTAGGCCCAGAAACTACCCAACCGAAATGAGTAAGTTGTAAAAATAAGCAGTTATTAAACTTTCTTTGCTGAGGTAAAATTATATTACTATAGACATCTCCACCCAAGAGTAAGTCTATTGAACCGCGTTCAGTAAAATTTGGATCAGCCAGATTAAGTTTCCTTAAACTTGAAAACATTTTCGAATCTATCGGTTGAGGCTGATAAGCTGTAATTTTAGGTAAAACAAAGGTTTGGCAGGCCATCTCAAAATTAGGCTCGAAATTTGAAGACAAACTAATTTGAACTAGTTTAGTGGCGGTGTAATCCTTTCCACAAACACCGCTTATTTGAGCATGAGTTTTAATACTTTGTAGTTTTAGAGTTTCAGCAGCATTTTGAGTAATAAATGAAGCCTGAGCGCATTGATCGAGAATTGCTCTTAAATGAAAAAGACCGCTGGGTGTTTTAACTATTATACGCACTGTAGCTAAGAGTACTTGAGGCTAATCTTTTAGAATATTACAGTTGCATACTAAGTTTTCAATGACCTTGTCAGATGAATTATTATCAGACCTATTTACTTTTTCATATTCCTTATGCACAGTGGTGTGGTGCTTCTGCTGGCAAATTTGACAATTTGATTTCAAACGACAGTTGACGCCAAAGTGACCAATATTTTTTAACAATTTCTACAAATCCTCTTTTCGCTTAAAAACTTGCGCTTATTTTCAGAGGACATAGCTGTGAATTTAAAACATTTGAATAAAGGATGTCGCTTGTCACAACAAGGGCAATTTGAATCATTATCAGTTGCAGTCACATGAATAGTATGTTTAGAAACCTTTTTGTTTGTTGTTTGATATAAATTTCTAGATTTAGTGCTGTAATACGAATGAGAATCATTAATTGTTTCTAAAGTTCTGAAGGATGTTTCCAAAAATTCAAAAAGCGTAGTAATGGATGGAACTTCAGTAGAAGCTTTTAAAGATTGCTCCCATTCCTTACGAGTTTGATGATTGAGTTTATTAACGGACATATATATTAGGATTGCAACCATTACAATTGACTCCTAATGTGCGCAACAAAGCAAGACTATTACGCGTCGTATCTAAAAGAATCTGAATGCTTTCAGCTGAGCCATTACAAGAAGGTATTGAAAACAACTTCTTCATTACCATATCGACAATTTTCCTTTTGTTGTGATAACGATTGTTTAAAGCATTCCAAGCCAAGCTATAACTAGCGTCTGAAGCAGGGTATTCATTTACAATATCTAAAGGAATACCTGAACACGAACTCTTCAAAAAGTAGTACTTTTGAACATTACTTAACGACTGATTATTGTGAACTAACGACATAAACATATCTTTGTAAGAAATCCAAGAGAGGCAATCTCCAGAAAATACCGGTAGATCTATTTTAGGCAAACGAGCTTCAACTGCTATGGTTTCGTTTCTACTATGTGTTGAGTTTGCAAGCGTACTTGAGTGGAAAGTTGATACATGAGGATTACTTGCTTCATTTATTGTATCAACTAACTGGCCCTTTAATAATAAAAATTCATTTTGGAAAGTATAATTTACGTCTTCGGAGAAGTAAGGTACGTCATTCATATTAAACGAATTCGCGAGAGTAATTTCCAAAATCTGTTTGTGAATATCTTCAAACTGGTTGGAGGAAGACTCGATTTTTTCCAAAACACCTTGAGCATAACCACGAGTAATATTATTTTTCGACTGGTATGCTTCTGTAGTACGTTGCAAATTTTTAAACAATAACCGTTGTTTCTCGATTAATTTCGATAAATTTTCCATTTCCAGAATTGGCAAAAATGGCGCTCCCAACAATGGGCACGAAGAATAAGCTCCAAAGGCGGTTAAGGGAAGAACTTCGGAATCGTGGCATTGATATCGATACTCACGACTTCGAAGACGAAGAGGAACGTGAGTTACAGGCTCCTGCAACCCCCAGCGGTCTCGACATGAGTTCGGTGCTTGCCGCACTAATGGAACAAATACAAGTAATGCGGGAAGAGAGCAACAAGCAATTTAAATCTTCCAGAGTCGAACATCTGAAAATACAGGAAGAGAACAAAAAGCAATTGGCTGATTTTCAAGAAACTTCCAGAGCCGAAAATCAAAAATTTCTGGCGTCAAAAATCATCATCATCAAAAATTTTTCTCGAAAATTGAAAAGAGACTAGAAGCGAACGCGAAGGAGATGCAAGAAATGCATAGGTGCATATAGCAAAAGAATTACTAATGTCGAGGAAAAGGTATCAAGCTTGGAGAAGAACGTTGACACGAAAGTAATTAATTTCGAAAGGTCCGTTGAGGGAAAACTAGTTATAATGGAGGAAAAGATCAACAATCTCCAGAGTCAGCGTCCCGAACCAGTACGAATTGCATCGGAAGGAACCAGCAGGATTAAAACTCCGTGCTTTGATGGTAGCTCACCCCTGTCTGTATTCAAATTTCAATTCGAGACTGTAGCCACCAGAAACGGATGGGACGATGAGGAGAATGCTTTGGAATTAATACTGGCGTTAAAAGGTGCCGCAGCCGAGGTTCTAGAGGTCATGCCAGCCAGCCGTAGAAGCAACTACAACGATTTAATGGTGGCGTCGCAGCGCAAATTCGGTGACGAGCATAAACGAGAATTGTACCGCATGGAGTTAAGGTGCCGAGCGCAAAAGGCTAACGAGTCACTTCAAGTCTTTGCAATGGAGGTTGAGAGGTTGGTGCAGCTAGCATACCCCGGTGAAAACCACCCGTTGATTGACAACTTCAAGACCGAGGCGTTTGTTAACGGAATACGCGACTCAGACATCAAATTGGCGGTATGTTCTGCACAAAAGGCAACCTTTGCTGAGACCGTGGCCTTTGCACTAGCCCAGGAGACAGCTCGAACGATTTCTAGACCACCAGTAGGCAAAGTTCGAAAGATGGAAGTCGTGGATGAAGAGGAAAGCCTTTTAAAAAAATTTAAAGAAATGATTAAACAAGTTTTGGCAGAAACTGGACAAAAGTCTAAGATTAAATGTTTCAACTGCGGAAGGGGTGGCCATTTCCAATGGAACTGCAAAGAGCCACGAAAAAGGTCACGATCCGTCTCGCCAACAGGTAATGATAAACGGGCGAACCACCAACAGCATACACAAGAGTCCCCGTTAAACAAAAATCGGGCTAGCACTCAGGGGCAAGTGCTGGCTCCCACAAGCAAGGGCCCCACAATCTCCATATCAGTGATGCAGCAAGACAACAATAACCTTACGGCGTGCGGACATAAACGGTAAAAAACACACCTTCACTATAGACACCGGAGCGACGCAGTTTATCATCAGACCAGATGTAGTGAGGGGAAAGTGTGAGGCACTTAGTAATGTAAGACTACGGACAGCTACTGGAGAGTCTGCTACCGTCCACGGGAAAACAGAGGCGAAGGTGACGATAGCCAACATCAGCGTAAGCCACGTCTTTATTGTTGCCGATATTGTGGACGAAGTTATCATTGGTGCCGATTTCATGATAGCCCATGGCATAAATTTAAATATGGGGCAACAGGTAATGAGTTGGCGGAATGTAGAGATACCTCTTGACGTGGGGTACAAGAACCAAATGCACGTCAGAAATTTAGTAGCTGTCAAACAACAAAAATTACCACCACAGAGCGAAACGCTGATATGGGCACGCGTGGTAGGGGATTGTGAGGAAAACCGCTTGTGGGTTGTGGAACCAGAGGAAATTTGGAAGGACTTGTTATCAGGAAAAGCCCTCGTCATATCTACCGAACAGAAAATAGTCCCGGTGAGAGTACTAAATCTGTCAGGCCAAGAAAAAGTCATCTCTAAAAACTCAGAGGTGGGTCAATGTGCTCCAGTAGAGGTGGTAATCAACAATGAACAATCACCGAAGCCTGCCGAAATGACAGCCAATGACCGACAGGAATTTGGTAAAATTGTGGATAAATGGGTAACAGGTCTAGCAGCTTCAGAAAGAAATAAAGCCAAAAAGCTGCTAAGAGGTACGCTTGCGCTTTCGCCACGAACAATAAAAGTCAAGGTAGAACAGCCATGGTCAAACACAAGATTGATACCGGCGAAGCAAGACCGATAAAACAGGCACCCAGAAGTATACCGCTAGCGGAGCGTAATGAGGTTAAAGTTGCTAGTCGGCGAAATGAAGAGGAACGGTGCAATCGAACCATCACCTGGTCCATGGAGTTCACCTGAAGTTTTAGTTAAGAAGAAAGATGGCAGTACAAGATTCTGCGTAGACTACAGGAAGCTCAATGATGTTACTAAAAAGGACAGTTACCCGCTACCGAGAATAGACGACACGCTTGACACGCTAGCCGGAACAAAGTGGTTCTCTACATTGGACCTACAAAGCGGATATTGACAGGTGGAGATTGCAGACAAGGACAAGGAAAAAACTGCATTTAGTGCGAATGGCTTATGGCAATTTAAAGTCATGCCATTTAGGCTCTGCAATGCTCCGGCTACGTTCGAGCGGCTTATGGAACGTGTACTAAAGGGACTGCATTGGAAAACTTGTCTGGTGTATCTCGATGACATAATAGTGATGGGCAGAACTTTCAACGAACACCTTGAGAACCTGGCAGAAGTCCTACGGCGAATAACAATGGCTGGCCTAAAGTTGAGCGTTAAGAAATGTGCATTCTTCCTGAGACAAGTGAAGTATTTGGGGCATCTCGTTACAGCAGATGGCATATCTACGGATGAAGATAAAATAAGAGCAGTAAAGGACTGGCCTCGTCCCCAGAATCTTCATGAATTACGCAGTTTCTTGGGACTATGCACGTATTATAGACGCTTTGTGCCGAATTTTGCCAGTGTGGCGGCAAGCCTGCATGAGCTCACCAAAAAGTCCAAGGTGTATCAATGGGGTGAGGCGCAGGAAAAGGCATTCCAGACATTAAAGGTGTTATTATGTGCCGCACCAATTTTGGCGTATCCAGTCCCAGGGGAAAAATTCATTTTAGACAGCGATGCTAGCGGATACGGTATTGGAGGTGTACTGTCCCAAGTGATCAATGGGACTGAGAAAGTCGTGGGGTATTATAGTCGCACACTATCAAAGCCGGAACGGAACTACTGTGTGACCCGACGTGAGCTACTTGCAGTGCTGGAATGCATAAAACACTACCATAAGTACTTGTATGGCCAACATTTCCTACTAAGGACCGATCATTCCGCACTGTGATGGCTACTACAATTCAAGAACCCTGAGGGACAGTTAGCACGTTGGATTGAGCGCCTCCAGACTTATAACTTCAGTATTGAACATCGAAGAGGTACGAAACATGAAAATGCTGATGCTCTCTCACGTAGACCATGCAACTTAGAATGTAAACATTGCGTGAAGGCTGAGAAGAAGGAATCCATCATGGACATTCGGCTAACGCATATCGATGCCGACGAGGACTGGTCTAAAGCCCAAAGGAGCGACCCAATATTGGCAAAAATCATAGCAGCTAAAGAAGAGGACAAACGACCTACCCGAAACGAAATTGCAGCTGAAGGTCCTCTTACGAAAGCATATTGGGCACAATGGGACAGCTTAAAAATAATAGACGGGTGCTTATACCGACTTTGGGAAAGCGCTGATGGTCAGACCTCATCCAACCTAATAGTGGTGCCCTCCTCTAAAACGAAAGAAGTCTTAAATGAGTTCCATAATGGAGCCAGTGGAGGGCACCTTGGCGTAACAAAGACACTGGAAAAACTAAAACAACGTTTCTATTGGATTGGATGTCAGCAAGCTGTGGCTGATTGGATTGCAAACTGTACCCAGTGTATGGCAGCTAAAGGTCCCGTAAGGAGAAGTAGAGGTCGGCTGCAACAGTATAACTAGGGCGCACCTTTCGAGCGGATAGCGATGGACGTAGCAGGCCCGTTTCCCATCAGCAATGCCGGAAACCGCTATGTTCTCGTCGTGATGGATTACTTCAGTAAATGGCCGGAAGTGTATGCCATACCCAATCAAGAGGCGAACACTGTAGTAAATGTTTTTGTGAACAACTGGGTATGTCGCTATGGTGTTCCAAAAGAACTACATTCCGATCAAGGCAGAAATTTCGAGTCAGCCGTATTCAAGGAAATGTGTGAAGTATATGGCATTAAAAAGACTCGAACGACGCCACTTCACCCACAGTCCGACGGAATGGTAGAACGATTTAATCGAACTCTGGAGGAATACTTGCGAAAAGTAGTGAGCGAGCAACAGAGGGATTGGGATGAACACATGCCGAGGTTTCTACTGGCGTACCGATCTGCAGTCCATGATTCCATATCTAGATCACCCGCCAAGGTTATTTTTGGGACTGAGTTAAAACTGCCCGGTGATTTGGAGTTTGGTTGTAAGTCCGCTACAGAGAGAGATGACGCCTATACTGGAAAACAAGAAAGTTTAAATACACTTCATGAATTTGTGCGCACACGAATAAAAATGGTAAGCGATAGCATGAAAGCCAGATATGATCGTGCAGCAAATACGAAGGGCTTCAATGAGGGACAACTGGTTCTATTTTACAACCCGAATCGGAGAAAAGGATTATGTCCCAAGCTACAAACCAGCTGGGAAGGACCTTATAAAATAATTAAAAGGCTAAATGATGTTGTATACAGGATACAAAAAACCAACAGCCCCCGAGCCAAAATGAAGGTCGTGCACATAGAGCGACTAGCGAAATATGGGAGGAAAGATGATGAGCCTATTCGGGACGAACAGGCTTAAGTGGGCGGCAGTGTTACAAAAGTGGAAATGGTGTTTGTTAAAATAATAAACAAAAGCTCCAAAAACAACACAATGATCATGCATAAAATGATAAACAAAAGCCCCAAAAACAAAACAGCGCACTGTTCACGTGATCAATGAATGAGTAGAAAAATATACCAACAAGAATAAAGGATAAAAAGACGTAAATAACCAACAACAAAATAAAGGGAACCAAGAAGTAAACAAGAAACAACAATGTGCAGTATAAAATAGGATAGACAAATAAACCAACAACAACTAATCTACCTGCTCGAATGTAAACAAGAAACAACAAAAATAAGAATAGGTTGTTTACATTTTTAGAATATTCCCGAAGGACGTCATCGTCCTTCAAGGGCATTCATCACACTGATGATCCAGTAGTATAAAAGGCAGGTTGAAGCGAGCAGGGCTGAGTTTGAATTTAATCGTGTAAGACGACGTCACGTTGGTTGAGAATTAAAATCTATCGAGCTTTAATTCGGTCAGACTTGTGTGCAGACAAGTTGCGTTTGAGAAAACAGTTGTTAATGTTGTACTTACAAAAAGGTTGTGAGAAAGAAGAATAACTAACAAGTGTTGTTGCATACAAAAGGGTTGTAAGCAGAGTAGTATAAAGAACAAACACATATTGCGAAGTATCATTGTATACGTGAAACAAGTTCGAACAGTGGCACAAAAATTGTGCAGATAATAAAGAATTTATTAAAACCAAACACATACAGTTTGTCAAAAAAATCTTTGCAAATAGAGAAAAATTAAGAAAACTTAGAAGAATTCATTGATTTCTAATATAAATAATCAAAATTTTAAATTTTTTCAAACAGAATTTTATAAACATATGTTTTGTTATATAATAAATAAAAAAAACTTTTATAACAATGAAAATATTCTAATGTAAAATATTAAAAAACAAAAACAATTCAATTTTACTGCTGTCAAAAAAATGTTTGCACACTTGATAAAATAAGAAGACTTAAGCAATTTTTTTAAATTTATTGTGCTAATATTTTATGGGTTCAACTTGAGCATCAATTACCGCTTGTCGACGCCTTCTTATGGATTGAATAAGCTTCGGAATGTCATATTCTAATGGTATTTTTTCCCACTCTTTTTTGATGAACTTTACCAAATCGTTTTTATTTGTGGACGATCTTTTCCCTACCTTGTTCTTTAGATGAACCCCCAAATTTTCGATAGGATTAATATCAGGACTTTGGGCAAGAGTATCAATAACTTTTTTCAAGTTGTGGAGTAACCTGGAGTTACATAAATAAGATTTATTTTAAGGATCATTATCTTGATAGTACTTGTAATTAAATTTGTTCGGATTAACCGGGCCAATAAAACCAAATTTCTTAATGCTGGCGGTCAATTAATTTTTTAAAATATCAAGATGTACTTCCTTAGTCATTATTTCATCCAAAATCCTGATTACACCAACTCCCTTGCTGGATATACAGCCGAATACCATTACAGACAGTTTTCCAAATTTTACTGTAGGAATAAGATTTTTATTTTCTAGGGCTTTTAAAGGCTTACGTCAAATTTTTTGCGGTCCGTCATGATAATAAAGCATTATTTTCATTTCATTTGAGAAAATAACATCGTCCCAGTACTCCGGAGTAAGCAAAATGTATTCGGTGGCATATCTTAATCTCTTTTCGACATTTTGTGCTGGCAGCAGGAGTTTTTTCCTAGTCATTCTTGAAGAATATTTGTGTTTTTGAAGAACATTTTCAATTGTTTCTTGGGGAACACGTAACCTAAAGTCTTTTTGCACTTGAAGAGCTAATCATCTCGCATTGGATTGCGGGCTATCATACACGGTTCTAATAAATTTTCTCTCAACTCGCAGCGTCCTCTTTTTTGGACTGTCTGTTGATCCCTTTAAATCTAGTCCTCCTTCTTTTTCAGCACGGGATATAAAATTATATACAGTCCTGATGTTTAGGGAGAACATAAAGACGATTTCCTTGGCAGATTTGCCTTTGTAGTAGTTGAAATATCCCAATTGTATAAAAATTTTTGAAACTCATTTCCCTGGCATTTTTTGTATTCAAAAATAAGGACACTTGTTACATAAAAACGATTCCTTCGTTACTAAAACGTTATTTACCCATTTCACATTCCATCCCATTTGTAAAAAAACCAAAATCCGCAACATTTTTGGGAAATAACGGCATATTTTTGTAATTTTTTTATTATCTTCATTCAATATGCAAAGATTTTTTTGACACTTTTTATATTGAGCAAAGATCTTTTGTTGTTGTTATTATTGTAATGTGTGTTGCTATTAGAAAATTATTGGTGTCTTATGGTCGTAAACAACTGCAGTTATAGAATGTGTGCAAAAATAAAAAAATATATAAAGATTTTGTTGTTGGAATTCTTGAATGAAGATCAAATTTTACATTTTTTTTGGTCTGTGCAAAGATTTTATTGACAAACTGTATTTATTTTTACTTTATTTGCAATCTACGAACTCATATTTTTAACGTTTTTAAAAAGGTAAAAACGTAACAATATATATAAGCTACGTTGAATAATTAGTAATCAGCATGCGTTTAATTAAACAAGCTAAAAAAAATTGTTATTCGAAATGTTGATAATGCAGAGGAAAAAATGTCTAAAACTCGACATAGCACTCTATTGCCAAATTCAATACGAGCATTAATTGTGGGGCCATAAATTGCGGTAAGACTAACGTCATGATTAATCTGATAGAAAGTCCTAATGGTCTTTGCTTTAAAAACATATACATATATTCAAAATCTCTATATCAACCGAAATACTGTTATTTAAGGAAATTAATCGACCCAATTAAGGGGATCAGTTTTCGGAAAATGAACAAATTCTAAGTCCGGCTGAAGCAAAACATCATTCAATAATGATTTTCGATGATGTGATTTGTGGAAAACAAAATTCGATAAGAGATTACTTTTGCATGGGTAGACATAAATACATAGACTGTTTTTACTTGTGTCAAACACATACGAAAATTCCTAAACATTTGATACGTGACAATGCAAATATGATTGTTGTATTTAAGCAAGATGAAATGAATTTACGTCATATCTATAATGATCATGTTATTGGTGATATGTCATTCAATCAATTTGTAGATATACAGTTTGTCAAAAAAATCTTTGCACAGACCAAAAAAATGTAAAATTTGATCTTCGTTCAAGAATTTCAACAACAAAATCTTTATATATTCTTTTATTTTTGCACTCATTCTTTAACTGTACTTGTCTACTACTATATGGCACCAATAGTTTCCTAAAGCTGCGGTCAGATATGGCAAATGTTTGCCATAATTTTGTTTTCCCTTGTTTGCCAGAAATATGACTGAAACAACTAATATTTTGTTTTGTGGTCACACTACGCACATTTATTTTCTCATTTTTGTTTCTTCAAATAGCGGCAAACAAAATTTTGGCAAATATTTTTGCGATGTGGTCACATTTAAAAAATATTTGCCAAAAAACACATGTTTGACCAGAATTTTGGAAAACAAAAATATTTATACACATTTTCACACATAATAGAAAGTGAATATTTTTTCGTTTTGTGTTGCGGAGCTTCTGTGCTATTTTGGGAAGGGAAAAAAAGAAAGACGACTATGGCTTTGGAAATGGGTTCCATGCATAAAATAAGAAAAAACTGAAAAATTATGTTTTTAATCACAATAAATTTAACATAAACAAATGTTTACATTTTTCCAGTGCAGTCAATCACCATATTTGAAAATCGCTGAAATGATGTACATAACTTAAAATAGATGTTAAATCTAAAAATTGGAAATCGAATATATATAAATTGAAGGAATTCTTTTAGGTCTAATTGAAAATTATTTATCGACATTTTTGACAATGGTTTTCAGTTCACTTTGTTTGAAAATTTATCCTAAAAAATTATTGAATTCCAAAATGTACTCTATGTGTGTAAAGAAAAATTGGAATTGGAATAATAATGAAAAATTTTCTATAACAAAAACATGTACTAAAGAGTTAAGACGTTTCAGGCATCTTTTTCTTTAACGAGATTTAAAAAATAACCATTATACTGAAAAATCATTAAAACCCCTGAATAGCTTTCATCTAGAAAGGCACACCAATTGATACATATATGCATTAACGTGAATTTATATTTCAGGCTTTGAATGTATCTCTGTATATGCAGGCACCCAAATATTTATATCTATATAATGAATACATTTACAACAAATAAAAAGGTTTCCATAAAATAAATTATTTATTTTCTTCAAATTTGAATTCATTCATTTTTTTGCAATTTTAGTGATGTTTTAGTTTCATTACTATGCAACACAGTCTTAAACAGCTGTTATTTGCCACTGTTTGCCCTTACGAAAAATATGTAAGAGCAAACAAATATTTGCCAAAAAATCATAAAAATATTTGTCACAGGGTGGTCACATTAAAAAAAATTTTGTTTGCCGGCAAACAATTTTATTTGCCAAAAATGGCGGATTTTTCTGTTTGCCACGCAAATTTATTTTGTGGTCACATTATAGCAAACAAATATTTTATGTTTTTTGGCAAATATTTTTTAGATGTGACCGCACCTTAATAGTAACACACATTACAATAATAACAACAACAAAAGAAGTTTACTCAATCTAAGAAGTGTCAAAAAAATCTTTGCATATTGTATGAAGATAATAAAAAAATTACAAAAATATGCCGTTATTTCCCAAAAATGTTGCGCATTTTGGGTTTTTTACAAATGAGATGGAATGTGAAAGGGGTAAATAACGTTTTAGTAACGAAGGAATCGTTTTAATGTAACAAGTGTCCTTATTTTTGAATACAAAAAACGCCAAGGAAACGAGTTTCAAAAAATATTATACAATTGGGCTATTTCAACTACTACAAAGGCAAATCTGCCAAGGAAATCGTCGTTATGTTCTCCCTAAACATCAGGACTGTATATAATTTTATATCCCGTGCTGAAAAAGAAGGAGGACTAGATTTAAAGGAATCTACAGACAGTCCAAAAAAGATGACGCAGCGAGTTGTGAGAAAAATTATTAGAACCGTGTATGATAGACTACAATCCAGTGCGAGATGATTAGCTCTTCAAGTTTAAAAAGACTTTGGGTTACGTGTTTTCCAAGAAACCATTGGAAATGTTCTTCAAAAACACAAATATCCTTCAAGAATGACTAGGAAAAAACTCTTGCTGTTAGTACAAAATGTCGAAAAGAAATTAAGATTTGCCACCGAATACATTTCACTTCCTCCGGAGTACTGGGTCGATGTTATTTTCTCAAATGAGACGAAAATAATGCTTTATTATCATGACGGACCGCAAAGAGTTTGACGTAAGCCTCTAAAAGTACTAGAAAATAAAAATCTTATTCCTACAGTAAAGTTTGGAAAACTGTCTGTAATGGTATTCGGCTATATATCCAGCAAGGGAGTTGGTGTTTGGATGAAATAATGATTAAGAAAGTACATCTTGATATTTTATAAAATGAACTGACTGCTAGCTTCAGGAAATTTGGTTTTATTGACCCGAATAAATTTAATCACAAGTACTATCAAGATAATGATCCTTAGAATAAATCTTATTTATGTAACTCCAGGTTCCTTTACAACTGCACCAAAGTTATTGATGCTCTTGCCCACAGTCCTGATATTAACCCTATCGAAAATTTGTGGGTTCATCTAAAGAGAAGGGTAGGGAAAAGATCGCCCATAAAAAAACACGATTAGGTAAAGTTCATCAAAGAAGAGTGGGAAAAAGTACCATTAGAATATGACATTCCGAAGATTATTCAATCCATGCGAAGGCATCTGCAAGCTTTAATTGAAGCTCAAGGTGAACCCACAAAATATTAGTACAATACATTTAAAAAAATTGCATAAGTCTTAATATAGTATCAAGTGTGCAAACATTTTTTTGACAGCAGTAAAATTGGATTGTTTTTGTTTTTTAATATTTTACATTAGAATATTGTCATTGTTATAAATTTTTTTTTAAATTATTATCTTAACAAAACATATGTTTATAAAATCCTGTTTGAAAAAATTTAAAATTTTGATTATTTATATTGATTTTTTCTAAGTTTTCTTAATTTTTCTCTATGTGCAAAGATTTTTTTGACAAACTGTATGTAATAGATGTTGGAAAGATAAATATGGATTTCTTGTTGTTAGTAAAGACGATGAATTGAATAAAGGAAGATATCGTAAAGGATTTGATAATTTTATACAGTTATAAGATAGGTTTTAAATAAAAGGAAAAATGAATCATAAGCAGATCGTAATCAGATATAAAGCTGATCGTTACCAGATCGTGAGTAGATCATAAGCAGATAGTAACCAGATCGTGAGCAGATCATTAGCGGATAGTGACCAGATCGTGAGCAGATCATAAGCAGGTAGTGATCAGATCCTGTGCAGATTGTAAACAGATATAAAGCAGATCATAATCAGATCATAAGTAGATTGTAAGCAGGTCATTACAAACAAATCAATATGAATAATAATAACTTATTAAAGGATATTGTAAAAACTATAACAATATTAAAATAAAAATTAAAAAATATTAAATTAAATAATATAGATAGGATAAATATATTAGAAGATACATTTCAACCTATAACGAAACCTCTAAATCATATAATTGAAAAACTTGAGCAAGCAGCAATGAGAATAAATTAAATAAGTATTCACTAATAAATGATGACCATACAGACGAAACATTTCAAAATGATAATATTAGTTTTGAGACTATTAACAATTCAGCTAAAACAATAAAGAATTCTGACAATTATAATAGTGTTGAAGATGATATCAATTATATGTCAACGTCTGATATACCTTATTTTGAATATGAAAATAGTATAGAAAGAGCTAGTACACCGTTTAATGAAAATAAAAGTGCTGTAAAAAGACCCAGCTCACCCTGTTATCATAATAAAAAAAATTTAGGAGTGACAATAACTCTAAAAAGTTATAAAAGATAAGATTAGTGGTCAAATAGGAAAGAAAAAGTTTTATAATAAACAAACTGCAAACAGTAAATCACATTTATTTAATAACGACAACAACAACGAAGTTGAGCAGGAATATGTAGAAGCTAATTCACTCAAACGAAAAAGTAAAACTATACTGACCAATGATCAAAAAAGGAAAAAAGCAACACATTCAATTGAAAAATATTTAAAGAAAGAAAGAAAGAATACATCGACATTAGATGATAATTATGACCACAACGACGAAATTGACCTGGAATATGTACAAGCTAATACACTCAAACGAAAAAGTAAAACTATACTGAATAATGATAGAAAAAGAAATAAAACAACACATTTGTTTGAAAAAAATTTAAAGCGAAAGAATACATCGACATTAGGTGATAATTATGACCAATATAAAAAACGTAAAAAACAACACACTTATTTGCAAAAAGAAAAAGCAGTTTTGATATAAACAATGATAGAAATCGTATAAAATTCGCAAGCAGTAATTTTGATAAATCATCAACATTACTTAAAAATGTTCAACTTCTTATGGATAATAAAAGTTTAGATAAAATTTATGGTTTCAACATTGATGGAAACGGGAGTTGGCGATATGGCAATAACAGACTTGTCTTTAATAATGATAATTCTATTCGAATAGGAAATAAAAAATTGAAAATGACTCCAGGTTTATTTGAATTGATATTTCATACAAAACCCTTACATTATACAAAAACTGATTTAAATAGATATAAAGATTTATTAATAAGCACAAATGTATATATACGTAAATATCAATCAAATGAACAAATAAAGGGTACAAAAGCTTTTAAATATCAACGTATAATAAAAATACTATTTAGTACAAAAACAAATAACTTAACGAAAGGTAGTGGTTTGACACTTAAATCTGTAAATTACAAAAAACCAAATTATGTATATTGGGATAATCCTAATGAGCTAGTCAATAGACTAAGACTTCTTCTATCCTCTGAAAGTGTTGGACATAACAATCATAAAAACAAAATAATCAGCCATGTCACAGAACACAATTCTGATCGAAAGTGGTTTCAATTCCGAAAGTAGAGTCTTTAGAAAACGAAAAATTTCTTCGGAATGAAACCACTTCAAATTTTCAAAGTGGTTTTGATATTTCTGATGATTTATTAAAGAAAAATATTAGTAAAACTTAGTTAAACTGAAAGAAAAAATGGTGTATTTTATCATTACATAGGTTTTCTCTGTATTTACTTAATATTTATGCTTAAGAAATTAAATTTTGTAAACTTGCTGAGAAAAACAAAACAAAGTGATATATTTTTTCATCGAAGTATTGCCACGTTATTTTTTTGAGCAAACCACTTATTTTTGAGAACAAAAATTTAGTAAGTAGAACAAATTTAAGCGGTGGCAACACAAACAATGCACAAAAGAAAATACAAAAAATATTTATACGTTGCGTTTAATTTACAAAAATGCATTTAGGCGTATCGTTTCAATAACGATTTGCTGTCTCCTAGCTTTAACAACAGCAATAATTGAAATTCCCGACATTTTTCATATACAGTTTTATATTTTTTTGGATTTCAATTGAAATTTTGCTTTGTTTTTTTCAATTTTGTCATGCTCGACGTTGCCATACTTTATTTGAAACGCAGAAAGTTAATAATTTTTAGAAATGAACAAAATCGTTCGGAATTTAAAGAACCGAAAACAAAATCGATCGCAATTGCAAATACGGAATCAAAACCATTCCGATCGGATTTTGTGACATGCCTGAATATCTGAAAGAAGCTAATATAATTTATTAGAAAATGAATTCTATAAATAAATTTGGAGAAAGCTTAAAAAGTCATAGCAAGTTTGAATCTAAAGATGCAGTTACAAAAGCATATCTTAATAACAGAACTGATTTCCTTACAAATAGAATTGACGAGGTTGATAAAAAATTTAAAAACTCATTAGTATTATTACAACAAGAAATTAATATTTCGCTTAAAAACATTAATACATCAATATTGAAGAATATTAAAAAAATTGAAAATATACAAACAAATAGTACCATATCGATATCGAAAGAAATACAAAATATAAAAATTGATGTGACAACTCTTAAAGATAATCAAATAAAGGAAAATGGAAATATTTAAATGCAATAAAAAGAATTGCATTTGAAAATGAAAAGAAATTTAAGAACATTGACAAGAAATCTGAAACAAGTCTATTAAAAACAGGATTGAAATTGTTAAAAAAAAACTAATAAAATAGAAATGTTTACATTAATTAATTGTCATATAGAATTTTACATTTGAATAGGAATATGAATGTGAATAAAAGAGATATAGTAAATGCACTACATAAACAAGCACGGAAAAATTTTGATAGAAGATGAGTTATAGTTAAAGGAATTGATGATTTATGGCAAGCGGATTTAGTTGAAATGATTGCATATGAATCGTATAATAGAGGTTATCGATATCTGTTAACTGTTATACAGGCATGTCACAAAATCCGATCGGAATGATTTTGATTCCGTATTTGCAATTTCGATCGATTTTGTTTTCGGTTCTTCAAATTTCGAACGGTTTTGTTCATTTCTAAAAATTATGAATTTGCTGCGTTTCAAATAAAATATGGCAACGTCGAGCATGACAGAAGAGAAAAAAACATAAATGGGGAATGAAAAGCATAAAAAAGCAAAGCAAAATTTCAATTGGAATCCAAGAAAATAAAAAATTGTGTATGAACAATGCTGGGAATTTCAATTATTGCTGTTTTTAAAGCTAGGAGACAACAAATCGTTATTGAAAAGATACGCCTAAATGCAGTTTCGTAAAACTGAATTAAATGCAACGTATAAATATTTTGTGTATTTTCTTTTGTGCATCGTTTGTGTTGCCATCCCTTAAATATGTTCTACTTATAAAATTTTTGTTCTCAAAAATAAGTGGTTTGCTCAAAAAAATAACGTGGGAATACTTCGATAAAAAATTATTTCACTTTGTTTTGTTTTTCTCAGCAAATTTATAAAACTTAATTTCTTAAGCATAAATAATAAGTAAATACAGGGAAAACCAATGCAATGATAAAATACACCATTTTTTCTTTCAGTTTAACTAAGTTTTATTAATATTTTTCTTTAACAAATCATCAGAAATATCAAAACCACTTTAAAAATTTGAAGTGGTTACATTCCGAAGAAATTTTTCGCTTTTCGTTTTCTGAAGACTCTACTTTCGGAATTGAAACTACTTTCGATCGGAATTGTGTTCTGTGACATGGCTGATAGACACATTTTCTAAAAACGCTTGGGCCGCAGCAGTAAAAAATAAAACTGCTTTAAGTGTAACAGAAGCAATGAAAAATATTTTTAATAAAAGCAAAAGAATACCGAAAAATTTACAAACAGATAATGGAAAAGAAATTTTTAATACACATTTTAGTCAACTAATGCAATCACATCAAATTAATCATTATTCCACACATAGTGTTTTGAAAGCATCAATTGTTGAACGATTTAATAGAACATTAAAGGGAATGATGTGGAAAGTGTTTAGTTATCAAGGTACATACAAATGGATTAATATTTATCAAGATCTTTTTGATACATACAACAACACACTTCACAGAACAATAAAAATGACACCAAACGAAGTGAATTCTATAAACGAAAAATATTTACTCGATACTGTCTTCAGCAATTTAAAGATTTTTAGAAAACCTAAATTCAAAGTCGGCGATAATGTACGTATTAGCAAATATAAACATATATTTAAAAAGGGTGATACGCCAAATTGGACAACTGAAATTTTTAAAATTAAACGTGTAAGAAATACAAATCCAAAAACATACATTTTAGAAGACTATCAAGGTCATGATACAAAGGGTGGTTTTTATGAATTCGAATTAACGAAAACTAAATATCCGGAAACATATCTAGTTGAAAAGGTTTTAAAGAAAAAGGGGAATATGTTATATGTTAAATGGTTGGGATTTTCATCAGAACACAATCCTTGAATTAATTCTAACGATCTACTATAAAAGATGGTTAATTAATTTTAAATCGTATTATTCAACAACTATACGCTAAGATGTCAATAACGTTAACATTAAATGGAAACACTTCTGTACTCGTTGCAAACTATTTTCCACCAATTCAACTTAAGGAACCTTATCTTTGTGGATTAATAAGTTTCGATACATATCACTCTAATCCAAATGTTGATGTTAATAATAATATATTTCATATTGGTGATTATAAAATTGAAGTTCTTATTGGATCATATAAAATATCTGACATTTCAGATTTAATTACTAGTAAATATTATAGTCTGAATTCCAAAGGCCAACTGAGAAGTGAAGCTAATTACAATATTTTTCAGACATTGATAAAAAGTTCATTAGATACGACTTATTTCGATAGAGAACGGTCAATTGGATCATTGCTTGGCTTTAGCAATAGAGTACTTAAAAATGATGAAGAGCACTATTCGGATAAACCCATAGATATTACAAAAATAAATTTAATATCTATTGATTGTAATACTGTAAGTGGATCATATATAAACAGCATATCTGCGCATACTCTACATCAGTTTTCATTGAACGTTAGTCCAGGCTATAAAATAACAGAAGCACCAGCTAATGTTATATATTTACCACTTAATACAAGAACAATAAATACATTAGTTTTGAAAATCGTCGATCAGGACGGAAATTTAATAAATTTTCGAGGTGAGAAGATATCAATACGTTTACATTTGAAACCAGCACAATAATGATTATTTTCGATAAAAGGATCTCGAATGTGGATACAACATTCATTTCGCTGTCAACACTCACTACGCAGCAAACAAGGGATAAATTATCTTCTTCTTTTAAAGAACACATAAAATTGAAAAAAAGAAAAGAGGAAACCGAACCTAAAAATCTAAGTAAAAGTAATCAAAAGTTTTTACAAAGTTTAGGATTTCAATTAAAGTTAATCGAAGAAGAAAAAAATGAGTAATATAATAAACGTATTACAAAAACCACAATTTGATATTTCAATTATTATAAAGGAATATCATAGTCATATCAACAATCCTATAAAAGTAATGATGAAATCCGAATTACAATTCAAAACCAGGATTTATATGTTTTACCAAGTAAAAGCTTTCTCTATATTGAAGGGCAAGCAACAAAGGAAGATTCAACAGCCGCCATCTCTCTAAGACTTTTTAACAACTGTATGGGTTATCTCTTTGATGAAATCCGATATGAACTTAACGGTATAGAAATTGATCGTACACGACATTTGGGAATAACTACAGAAATGAAAAACTATGTATCACTAAATGAACTTGAAAGCAATTCGTTAATGAAGCAGGTTGGGCACCAAATCATGCTGACGAACTTTCACTACCTTCCGGTTATTTCACTTTTTGTGTTCCATTAAAAATGATTCTTGGATTTTCTGAAGATTTTAATAAAGTAATACTCAATTCTAAACATGAACTAGTTCTCCTACGCTCTAAAGATGATTCTCAAGTAGGTTTATTCCTGGTGAAAAATTTAAGTTATCTATCCTGAACATTACATGGAAAGTACCACATATTCAATTGGCTGATGCTTACAAGTTGGAAATATTTAAAACAATTAATAGCAACCGACCGCTAAATATGGTCTTTAGAAGCTGGGATACATATTATTATCCTTCACTTCCACAAAGCACAGCTGTTCTATGGAATGTTAAGCTAGCGAATGAAAATGAGAGATCACGATTCCTTCTTTTAGCATTGCGCAATAATCAAAATAAATTTGTTCATTGTGATTTAGCTGATGTAAAAGTTCATTTGAATTCTGATGTACCCATATGATGACTTAAATCTAAAATTCGATCGAAATCGTTTTGCTGTATTGTATGATATGTATTCAAAATTCCAACAAAGCTATTATTTACGTGACTCATAACCATTATTATCAAGCGAAAAATTCAAGACAACAGCACCAATAATTGTAATAGATGTTAGCCATCAGAATGAAACAATTAAACCTGGACCAATAGATGTTCGTATAGAAATAAAATCCTTAACAAATATACCTGGAAGTACATCTGTATATTGTACAATTATACACGATAGAATGTTTGAATGTATTCCTCTTACCAATGAGATAAAAAACTTTTGTAAATATAAAATATATAAAAATATAAATATTTGGGGATTTTATATTTATCCCAATTTCGAATTAAAATAATAAAAACACTTGTTTCTTTAATGTAGTTAAATTTAAATTTATTAGATAGAAAATTTGTATTAACGAAGTCAACGGGTTGAAATGCCAATTAGAAAAGAAAAAGTTTTTTTAACTGCATCAAGTGCAGCTTTTTTATGTAGGAGCCATTTTACAAAAATGTAACCGAATACAGATTACTACACAACTATTGGTTATTGAGGTATTCAGTAATTAGCAGTGACAGGGTGCCACATCACTCCCCTCGCTGGAACAGGGTCACGGAAATATAACTAGGTTTGAGCTATTGGGTTCTCATCTGAACCTTACAGGTACCGTGATCCGTCTACCACTTGTAGTTGTTTTTGGCGACAGTATTTCATGTGACGAGTTAACAGCAGGGCTAGAATCTGTTGAAGCTAAACCAGTACCCCGTTTCTGTAACTATTTGTGAGAAGTTCTCACATCGAGAAGTGTGAAACAAAAAATTCCATCGTTTCTCGATTTGGGAGAAAAAAGTGTTTCTGTAACTTAAAGTGAGAAGAGCCAGCACTAATTACGTTTTTATTGGAAATTTCCAATCAAGCTGTCAAAAATATAAAGAAGAAAATAAAAATAAACAAATCAATTTATATTTAAAAAAAAATTAAAAAGTAAAATTATAATTTTTTAAAAAAATAAATAATTAAATAGTGATCAGAAATGTATACTAATTTATTAATAGAGGCAGAGCAACATGATCGTAGAAATATGTTGCGAATTTATCGCCAAAAATTAAGGGATACAACTGATCCATTTACTATTCCGGAGCAACGTTTTAAAGACCTCTATAGGTTAAGCAAGGAAGCAGCTCATGCTTTACTATTAGAAATTAGTCCGCATATGAGCCAGGGAAAGAGATGTACATTTATTCCACAACCTCTCCGAATGTGTGCAGCACTACATTTTTTTGCGACATGCTCATTTTATAGAGACATTGGACAGGATTTTACGGCTTCAGTAAGCAAAACTGTTGTATGCCGCAGTATACATGAAGTAGCCGGCATATTGGAACAGAAACTAATGCCTAAATGGATTACGTTTCCAACACCTTCCCAATACGAGTCTATAAAACAAAAGTAAGTACATAAGTGGGGAAATTGTTTTCCAGAAATTTTAAGCAGGTACATATATCCACAATTTTACAGATTTTATGAAGAAACAGGATTTCCCGGCGTAATTGGCGCAATAGACTGTACCCATATACGTATTAAAAAGCCAAAGCCAGAAGTAGAAAGCTGCTATTTAAACAGAAAAGGTTGTCATTCAAAAAATGTACAGCTGTTAAGTATATTATTGTTACATTAAATGACAATTTAGTGCATTTACATAAATATGTATATATTTTTTAGATATGCGATTATGATTTGAAAATTCTTGGTGGATTTGCAAGGTTTGGGGGGGCTGCACACGATTCCTATATTTGGGAAGCCTCCAGAATAAATGTATTATTGCAAGAAAGATATGAAGCTGACAAGAATAATCATTCTTGGCTATTAGGTATGTACAAATTCATGTCAGTTTGTATTTTACTCCAAACCACGTTATTTCTTCAGGGGATTCCGGATACCCTTTAAGACCGTGGCTTTTAACACCATATAGATCGGCGACTGAAAATGAAACGCGTTATAACACAGTACATGCACAAGCAAGAAATTGTGTGGAGCGTTTAAATGGAGTGTTAAAGAGTGTATTTAGATCCCTACAAGAGGGATTAAATACATCTCCACAAAATGCTGGCAAGATCATTAATGCCTGTGCAGTGCTTCATAACTTTAGACTGGCACATGGATTGCTTTCAGAAGACTACCTAGTCAATATAGAGGAACACAGTGATACTAGTAATAAAGAAGAATATGAAGAACCATTAAGGGCAGCTTCGCGACAGACTAAAATCTAGATTTAGCAATTTAAATTAAAGTTTGATTTTATTAATTTAGTAGATTTTATCTATAATCTAGTCAACAGTCTAGACTATACTATAGACTATAGACTAGACTATAACCTAGACCATAGACTATACTAGACTATAGACTGTACTATAGAAACCAAATGTTCTTGATTAAATGTTTGATATTTCAATAAAAGAAAAACCATTTATTTATTTTTTTTTATTTATTTATTAATATTTAAGAAATTAATATTTTTATGAAAATTGATTTCATTTAAATATATTTTCTAAAATAGTTTCTAATTTTTCTAGTTTAGTTAAAATTGTTTGGTTTTGATTTTCTATATTATTTAATTTTGCAATCAAGTCTTTATGCATCTCCTTTGCTTCATTTAATGCTTCATTATAATTTGGTATGTTTGAATATAGTGAATTTTTGTTGCTCTTGTTTGGTGGAGTAAAAGTTTTATTGCTTTTGTTTCGGCAAACTTTAGACGTTGATGGGGTTGAAAGTAAGGGAGTTGTTTTCATTTTTTTCCGGGAGATATAAATGTTTCTTCACTTTCCAAAATATCCACAGATGTTAAATCCTTAAAAAAGTTTTATAATATATGTATATATAATGTTTAATGTAATAATTAAGGTTTTATGACGAATTAGACATACCTCAGGACGTTCCTTAAATTCAACACCGGCTTCCGGTGTGGATGCATCCCCGTCTACAGCATCAATCGTTATAATTGCCAGTATTTTCTCTTCTAGAGGATTGAGATCACGGGGTACGTCACTCCAACTACCTCCCCCAGTTTGAGTTATAAATTTTCTTCTAGCATTAACACTTTTCTTTACACCACTTTTCAAATCTATCCAACACTACATATTTGAAGCGCTTTAATATACATATATGTCTGTAGATAATGTACAGAGCCAAAACTTACTTTTTTCCACTGCTCAACAGTTTTTGCACATCCACCCAAAGAATTAAGGGACTCTGTAAGTAATTGCCATTGTTCTTTGTACTTGAAGTTGGAACTGATCCCGCTGAACTGCCCTCTTGCAAATTCCAAGTTTTCGCTCATATAATCCACCAGTTTTTCCTTCTGGTACTTTGAAATTCTTTCAATTTTCTAAAAATAATTAAAATTAATTTAAGTTTTAATTAAAAATAAAATCTTACCTTTTCTTTATTTTTTATATTCATATTATATTTTTTGAAAAAAATTTGTTTTCGCACCGTTTTTAAATGTGAGTTGTTTTGACAGTTCATGTGAGAAACTTTTCACAAAATTTTCTTACAGAAACACTTTGACTCACAAATTTCCAATAAGCTACGTCAAAAAACTTAAATGACAGATAGTTCTCACAAAATGAAATTACAGAAACACTTACATGTGAGATATGAAATCGTGTTTCAATTTACGTTGTTTTTTATTCAATTTCACTGTTTCATGCGAGAAATTACTCGATGCGAGAGTTACAGAAACGAGGTACAGAGTTGAGATCAGTTTCATTAGGAACTTGTTGACTAGTTAAATTATTAGGTAGAATTGTACGAGTATCAGGTATGTTGTGTTGAGGAACTTCGGTAGGTAAATCATCAATATCTGAATTAGACACAAAAGCTGGTTTCAACCGATCAATACTGATGTTGGAGTGACGGCCGCGTATAGAAATCGTAAAAAATTTGTCGAATTTTTTAACTATCAAAAATGGGCCATCATATGGATGTGTAAGTGACGGTCTAATCGAATCATTTCGGACGAAAGCGTGTGAAGACGATTGAAGACCCTTCGAGATAAATGTTCGAGGCAAAGTATGATGAACGGTATCTGTTGATCTGAGCTTATGCATTGTTGTTCGAAACTCGTTGACAAAGTCGCTGGTGCTATTTGTTGATGTTGTCTGATGAAAAAATTCACCAGGAACTCTTAGGGTTGAACCATAAACTAATTCCGCTGGCGACGCATTAATGTCGGGTTTATAAGCAACTCGTAATCCAAGTAAAATTGTTGGTAGATGATGTACCCATTTTGCTGGACTGTGACACAATATTGCACTTTTTAACGTTCGATGCCACCTCTCGATGATACCATTTGCTTGCGGATGGTAAGGAGTGGTACGTAAATGCGTTGCCCCAATTACGCTAATCAATTCTGCAAAAATTGACGATTCAAATTGACGACCACGATCCGATGTTATTCGTGAGGGAACGCCAAATCTAGATATCCATTGGGACAAAAGGGCTTTAACGATGGTATCTGCTGACATATCAGTTATAGGAATGGCTTCCGGCCATCGTGTAAAACGGTCTATAATGGTGAGGCAGTATCGTTGCCCCTTGCATATTGGAAAGGGACCAACGATGTCTATATTAATGTGTTCGAAGCGCTCTTTTGTAGGATCGTATTTGACGGGTGAAGATCGTGTGTGACGTTAAATCTTAGACCGTTGCACTGCAAGCAATTTCGGACAAAACTTGCGGCATCTTTTCGTATCCCGGGCCAACAAAATCTACCGATGAGCAGTTTCGTGGTAGCTCGAACGCCTGGATGCGACAAATTATGGATTGTTGAAAGGATTTGTTGACGAAAATCTTTCGTAATGTAGGGACGAACTCGTGTCGTCGTAGTGTCACAAACTAGTTGCTCGTTGGACCCTGGGATAGAAAAATATTTTAATTTCAGCGAATGCATACCTGAATTTTGTAGGAATTGTTGAAGCTCTTCATCATTTTGCTGTGCAGCTGCTATGCGAGAGTAGTCCACAACGGTGCTTATCGATTCGATACGAGACAGTGCATCGGCTGTTGCATTTTGTAAGCCAGGCGTATGGGGAATGTCGGTTGTGAATTGGCTGATGAAGTCAAGTTGACGTATTCTGCGTGGTGAAGCTTTTTCAAGTTTTTGTTGAAATGCGAAAATAAGCGGACGATGGTCGGTGACGATATAACAGGATCGGCCGTCAATCATATATCGAAAGTGGCAAACAGCTTGGTATATTGCTGCTAGCTCTCGATCATATGTAGAATATTTTTGTTGAGTATTGGTGAATTTTTTGGAGTAAAAACCGAGAGGTTGTAGATTTCCGTTGATTTTTTGGTGGAGGGCTGCCCCCACAGCAGTGTCAGACGCATCGACGTAAATCGCCAATTCAGCTTCGGCAGCTGGATGTGTTAAAAGCGTTGCATTTGCTAGCTCGGTTTTACATCGTTCAAACGCAGCATCTGTTGAAGGAGACCACACAAGTGGTGTGCGATCGTTCTTTTTATTGCCGACGATTAGCTTTTGTTGATAGGAAATAGCATGTGGCAAGAACTTTCTATAAAAGTTTATCATGGCTATAAATCTTTTAAGTTCTTGAGCCACTTTTGGCTTCGGAAAGTCTTGAATAACGGCTATTTTTTCAGGCAAAGGACGAATTCCATCAGCGTTGACCAAATGACCGAGAAACTTGATTTCATTTTTGCCAAATTCGCACTTTTTTAGGTTAATGCCGAGATGATTGTCGCGAAGGCGACAAAAAACTTCGGTCAAATCTCGACGGTGTTGGTCTATAGAAGATGATGCAACACAAATATCGTCAATGTATGGGAAAACGTAATCCAGGCCTCGTAACACCTCATTGATGAGCCTTTGAAACGTTTGGGCGGCGTTGCATAGCCCAAACGTCATGAATTTAAATTCATATAGCCCGAAGGGAGTGCTAATGGCCGTTTTCGGGACATCATCGGGATGAATTGGCACTTGATGGAAAGCCTTTTGCAGATCAATCTTGGAAAAAAATTTCTTACCTCTCAAGTTTGGTGTGAAGTCGGTTAAATATGTCAACGGGTAACGATCCGGCAATTTCTGAGCATTCAGGGCGCGATAATCCCCGCATGACCTCCAAGTACCGTCACTTTTTTTAACTAAGTGCAACGGACTGGACCGATTGCTCTTGGATGGTTGACAAATACCAGCTTTCATTAGAAAATCAAATTCCTTTCTCGCAGCGGCTAGCTTTCCTGGCGAAAGGCGTCGTGGGCGACAGAATACAGGCTGCCCTGTAGTCTCTATTCGATGTGAAATCGTTGATTTTGTCATTGTACCATATGGCGAAAGTCGAGTGACGTCAGCAAAATGGTTTAAAATGTCGACAAAGGGTTCTGTTGAATCAAATGTTCTGATGACTGCTGTGTCCGATAATGCTGAAGATGTAAGCTGGGATATAAGGCCAGTGATGTTGTCGATAAGTCGGTTGCGTCGTAAATCGATAAGTAAGTCGTAAAATTTTATAAAATCTGAACCGATGATCGGTGACGTCACGTCTGCTATTACAAATGACTAGTGAAAATCACGACGCAGGCCGAGGTCAAGTTGTATGCGCTTCTCTCCTATTACCTTAATGGGGGAACCATTTGCGGCATACAGCATTACGGCAGTTGGACGGACATCAAAAGACTTCGAAGTTAGTGGGAAGACAGAAACGTCGGCGCCGCTGTCTACCAAAAAAATTTATTGGAATACTTATCTTTTACTTGCAGTCGAAAAATTTGGCATCGGGTGGAGGACTCATCGCTGGAATCCTTCACCTGCCCATCGAGTCATTGGTTAGACGATGAATCACCAGAAGCAACCACGTTGACGTTACGGTTCTTATGGCGACAGGGGCTGCGGCATTTTTTAGCGTTGCGGCCATAATTTTTGTGGTACCAATATTCATTTCCTGTTGCGTTGGTGGAGTAGGGAGGTCTAGATTGCGAACGATTACGTGTCATCGTTGGTCTACGTGAACGTGAGCGTGAGCGGGTTGAAAGCTGGTCGAATTTTTTACCTAATTCGATTACGGCAGCTCGCAGCTCATTAAGTTCATTCGGTGAATTTGCTTGCACTCGATTTATCTGATTGGGTGCAACTACGTCCATAATAGAATCAGCAATTTTCGTAAATTCTGCCGGAGTACCAGACGAAGCAGCCACGACAGGTTGAGCGAACTCCGGCAACCTTTTTGTCCACAAACCTTTCAGGGCCGCATCCCCTAGTGTGTTGCCAACGACACGTTTCATCTCGAAATATAATTCGGACGGTTTTTTGTCACCGAGAGAGAGGTCGGATAAAAGGCGGTTCAGGCGACGCTGTTCACTATCGGCAAAATGTTCGATAATTTTTGCCGTCACATATTCGTACCTATCGGTTTGTGGAAGCGTTGCGATCATTTCTGCCAATTGTGAAATCACATTTGGGTCCAACGCTGCAAGTATAATGGCGGTTTTTAGCTTGTCTGCCACAATGCCGGATGCCGTGAACCAAAAACTCATTGTTGTAAACCACGCTTCAATGTTCGTATTCGACATCTGTGGCACAGGTAATCTGGCATACACTGCAGAAACATTTCCACTAGGTGGATCGGAAATGCCACTATGCATGCCGGCTACTGTTGAGGCTTCGTAGATGTGTTACTGTCCTCCATTTTGTTGTACAGAAACAATTTTTATTAAAAAATTTTCCAAAAAATTGTTGCGCAATTTGCGGGGTCACCAGTTTGGGGATTTTATATTTATCCCAATTTCGAATTAAAATAATAAAAACACTTGTTTCTTTAATGTAGTTAAATTTAAATTTATTAGATAGAAAATTTGTATTAACACTAGATATACCAACAAATTTACATACCTATTTATACCAAAACCAGTCAATTTGACTGTATATGACAAGTTCTATTCATTTATATTATAATGCTTTATCGTTTGAGAGAATTGATGAGATATATAAAAATTGGTTCTAAGGCGAAGCAAGGGTTGTTTTTCCAATAAGCGGGGGGTGTGAGGGGCAAGGCCCCCCGCATTGATAACATTGAAATTAAAAATTTAGGGATTTAATATCTCGGTTATTTATGAAATATGCCCAAAAAAATATGAAATTATATCCCAAAAATCAATTTATGTCACAGGGCAAATAAGTAATGTCAAAAAAAAAATTGGGGCATAACTTCCGTTTCAGTTTGAGGCATAAGTTCGTACCCCCATAAAAAATAAAAATATAAAAACTCATTAATTATATTCCAGTTTTATTCAGAATGATCATGTTTACATGCTTTACAAATACTAACTTTTTTTCCACGCATTTTCCGCACACATATTTCTTACAGATGTCACAATTGGTAGTTGTCTTGTTGTTATTACAAAGTCCTATTTGGCACCATTTACATACTGGCCGGGGATTCCGGGTTGCTGGACGGAGAATTTCAGCTAATCGAAACAAAAAGTCTTTCCTAGAAATATTCTTTCCTGTTATACTTCTATACAAAGTCCAGGAATTGATGCCGGCCAAATCTAAAATATTGAAAAATACTTGAAGTGGCCACCTTCTGGATCCTGATTTCACACTATACTTTCTTGCCATTTGATCAGTTACATCAACACCGAATTTGGTTTTATTGTAAAAAGATATAGTTTCACGTAGTTTCTTGGAACTGGTATCAATTTTGACGCCTTTGTGTTTAGTACTCAATAAAACAACCTTTTTGTTAGGCTTACTCTTATAAACAGTAAGTGTGCATTCATTTGTTTCATATAGATGCGTTGAAAAACGTTCCATACCATCTTTTTTTCTTTACAAATTTTTGGAAGCTCCCGTTTGTTGCAACGTACTGTACCAACCAATGCAGTATTTTTAGCTAATAATTTTAAGCCAGGGGGAGGCTGGTAAAAAAATTGTCGGTTGTCACACACCTTCCTTTCATGATATAAGGTTCTAGTCGTCTTGTTACAACAAATTCACTGAGAGGAGTTGACGAATTTCGTTTTTCGTCTTTTCCTAAATAGGGAAAGCCATTTATAACATACTTCGTTTCAACATCAGAAGCCAGCCAGAATTTTATCCCAAATTTGTCTGGCATATACTGGGTAAATCGACATCTAGCCTTCGTTGGAAACAGTTGCTCATCTACTGTGATAAATGCTCCTGGTTTGAAAGCGTTTTGACTATTCTCGATAAATTTATCCCAAACAGTTGATACCAGCGCAAATTTATCCGTTTGCAAGCGCTGACTCCTCTCATTTCTTTTATCAAAGCGAATAAAACGTAAAATTTCCGTAAAGTCATTCCTGTTCATATTTTCGGAAAAAAAATCAGGACCCCACTTTTTGTTCCATAAATATGATAATTTCAAACCTTTTGCTTCGTATGCACCACGGCCATACAATATTCCAATAAAAGCCTTCAGTTTTTCCTGCGAAAGGGTCCACTTCTTACCTAAAACTCAGTGCAATTTCTAATATGTTCTAATATATGATGATCAATCAATAGTAAGAAGGCACTGCTTATCTCTTCTTCCATAATATTTCTTCTAGCATGTGCTGTAGGCCCAGGTAAATCTTTGAAAATGCAATGACTTGGTAACCTTCCAACGGCACCCCCTTCTTGTATTTTTTTCCAAATTGTTCCATCAGCAGAAACTTCAATTTGCATATTTTGTGTGTTTTCCTCTTCAGAACTCGAGGAAAGCCGCATACATCTTCGTTTTTGCGTATTATGCTGTTGTCTTATGTTGTCTTCTTCGTCACTCGATTTGCCTCCAACATTTTCATCAAATTCCTCGTTATCACTGCTTTCAATATGAACACTTTGATTACCATCATCATCCGTATCACTGTCGCATCCCAAAAACTCATATTCGCTATCACCACCATCAACGTCTGATAGATCCGAAAGTATATCTTGTATTTCTTCCAATTTCAAAATTTTTCGTTTTTTCATTATGAGCAATTTGTATGTAGCAAAAGTAATAAAATTATTTCTTACTGAACAGAACAGAACTCAATGAATAAATAATGGTTTATAACAGTTTCCTACGAAATTCTTGATAAAAAAAATAAATAGGGAGATCCCCGAAAAATATGAAATTTGAAAAATATGCTGTTATACAATACTATTTTACCAGGGATGTGCAAACATTTTTCTTTACACGCCATTTTCCAAACAAGGGAATTTCCTAAAAGTGAAGAATATAGAGCATTTGCACATAGAACTACAAAAACGTGTACCAGGTCAAAATGACTGGTTTCGGTATAAGTACCAAAAACAAAAAAAAATTTTTTGTTATGAACACAAAATCAAATTAACTTATCAAATTATTTGTATTTAATTGTTGTTATAAAAGTCATTTAATAGTTTCGAAAAAAAATAAATATACATAGTAAATATTTATGAAATAAAAGGTAAAACCAGTCATTTTGACTGGTATGGTAAATCTAGTGTTAACGAAGTCAACGGGTTGAAATGCCAATTAGAAAAGAAAAAGTTTTTTTAACTGCATCAAGTGCAGCTTTTTTATGTAGGAGCCATTTTACAAAAATGTAACCGAATACAGATTACTACACAACTATTGGTTATTGAGGTATTCAGTAATTAGCAGTGACAGGGTGCCACAAATATATAAATTTTTTAATGATAATTGAAATTATATAAATAGAAAAATTAATACTGTTTTAATCAATGTTTCAATCTTTGTTAACTAAATAACAAACAAAGAAATTGATTAGGTGTTATGATGATGAAATAGTAAAATGTATTTAGCATAAGTTTAAGAAATGTATTTAGTATTAGTTTAAGAATAATATTTTTTTTATTTTTCTCTAATAAAAATATTAATATAAAAAATAAGACAAATTAAACATTTTTTTATTTAAACATTAATCACACCTGGCGTGAGAATGCGGCAGATCAGATATTAAAATGGCAAATATATGAAATATTTTTTTGTTTACTCGCGCCAGGCAGTGTGTAACGTGATATGCATTTTGCTTTGAACAAACAGTGTAAATATGTTTTTTAATTTTTAATAAATGCACTTTTATAACAAATAAAAGAACTAATGAAACATTCTTTTAATTTCAACATTAATCACACCTAAATGCAAAGCGTAAATGTATACAATAGATCGATCACACACAATTCTGCAACGATTTAATTATTTTAAAGCTACGCATGCTCCCCAAATTTTAACACACAAGCGCACACATATTAAAAAGCATTACCCTTTCGCAATACAAACCAAAAATGAACCCGAAAAGAAATAAACAACAATTAAAGGGGTGATCCCAAATTTGTATGGAAAATATTGATCGAGATACCCAATATAAAAAACTATGAGCAACTCCATACAAAAAAAAAACTATGAGCGTTATCCCAAATTTGTATGGAAAAATCGGCCGAGAAGGTACACAAACATACTACTTACTTTGTAATATTTATGGAAAAATAATTGAAAATATAAGAATATATTGAAAAATTTAAGAGTCCCTATTATTTTTTCCAGCCCTTTATTTTACATTTTTTTAAGAATTTGTCAGAGCTGGTCAAATATTTTAATTTCACTAGTTAAACTGTTTGAATAGCTTTAATTTAATGTATAAAATGTATATACTTTGTAATATTTATGGAAAAATAATTAAGAATATAAAGAAAAAAATTTAGGTGTCCCTAGTATTTTTTCCAGGTTTTTATTTTACATTTTTTTAAGAATTTGGCAGAGCTGGTCAAATATTTTTATTTCATTAGTTAAACTATTTGAATAACTTTAATTTAATGTATATAACTTGAAAATTTATGGAAAAATAATTAAAAATATAAGAATGTATTGAAAAATTTGAGTCCCCCTTATTTTTTCCAGGCCTTCATTTTACATTTTTTTTAGAATTTGGCACAGCTGGTCAAATATTTTTATTTCATTAGTTAAACTATTTAAATAGCTTTAAATTAATGTATATAATGTATATAATTTGTTATATTTATGGAAAAATAATTAAAAACGTAAGAATATATTGAAAAATTTAAGTGTCCCTATTATTATTTCCAGGCCTGTATTTTAAATTTTTTTTAAGAATTTGACACAGCTGGTCAAATATTTTTAATTTAATTTAAAATGCATAAAATGTATATAATTTGTAATATTTATGGAAAAATAATTGAAAATATAAGAATATATTGAAAAATTTAAGTGTCCCTATTATTTTTTACAGGACTTTATTTTACATTTTTGGCGCAGCTGGTCAAATGTTTGTATTTCATTAGTTAAACTATTTGAATAGCTTTAATTTAATGTATAAAATGTATATACTTTGTAATATTTATGGAAAAATAATTGAAAATATAAGAACATATTGAAAAATTTAAGTGTCCCTTTTATTTTTTCCAGGCTTTTATTTTACATTTTTTAAGAATTTGGCAGAGCTGGTCAAATAATTTTATTTCATTAGTTAAGCTGTCTGAATAGCTTTAATTTAATGTATAAAATGTATACATACATACATACATAATTGGCCATTACAACCCTTCAGTCAGGATTACGGCCTAGCTTCTCACACCACTTATGTTGTGTGCGTTAATTTTTATACATGAGTGGCGGGACCTACAGTTTAAAGTCGACTCCGAACGACAGATTTTTGAGAAGCTTTTCATGGCAATTTTTACTCTCAGAGTCTTTGCCAGAAATCTGCTGAGAGGAAGTCGCCGAAGAAATATTTTTCGTTTTGATGTCTGACCTGGGATACGAACCCGGACCTTTCGTCTAATAAGCCAACACACTACCCACTAGACCACGGTGACTTCATAAAATGTATATACTTTGTAATATTTATGGAGAAATAATTAAAAATTTAAGAATATATTGAAAAATTTAAGTGTCCCTATTATTTTTTCCGGGCCTTTATTTTACATTTTTTTTAAGAATTTGGCAGAGCTGGTCAAATATTTTTAGTTTATTAGTTAAACTATTTGAATTGTAGAATTATTAAAATTGTAAATTGTTTTGTTGTTTCTAGTCGAGTGCACTTTTAATGTGCACAGTTCGACTGGACTTTATTAATTAATTCTTTGAGGGAAAATGTCCCTTCTTTTATACTAAAATTTTGGCTGATTTGACAATTCCAAATCAGCCCCTTACTTCTAATACAATATTTGTTTGGCTTAATACTAGAACACATGTTTGTGTGTACAATTAATACTTAACTATATATATTAAAGGGTTTGTGTGTGTTTATCGTGGGACAAGTGGATGTCATACGACACGCGTCTGCTGTCCATAATAATTCCCACGGTAAAGTGTGAAAAGAGTCACACACAATCACTAGCTATGCAATACAACAACAACACACATAGTTCATACTATGTGCATATCAATACTGCCGGCGATCAAAGTGTCAAATGATCTTCGCGTGTGCGCATTACTATTGTGGCGTAATACGCTGCAGCCACGGTCAGCAACATTGAGTCAAGTGGTCGCTGCTCATATGCAATTGGATATTCTTTTGTTTATGAACATGAAATGTTGTGTTGGTATTGACAACTGTAAAATCGTGCTACACCTCCACCCTTTACAAGAATGAATGTTCATATAACTTTTGTTCTATGGACATTCTTTTACACAACACAACAACAGTACAATGATTTTACTTATATTTATACTTTATTAGTAAACATAAATCGTATGTTTTAAAATGTTTTACATATTAGTCTTAATTTAACGTAATTCAATTTTAATATTATTTCTTTAATTTTAATTTATTTTTGTTTTTAATAAATGTTTAATGATAAGATTACTTAGTTACAAAAAAAAAATTATTTTAAAATTATATAAAAAATTATTATTTCACTTTTCTGGCCAGTTTAGTGTTCTAATTAATACTATTTATTATATGGCTTAAGTCTATTTTTATGAACTACTTGTTCTTTATTATTTTTCTTATCAACTATAGTTACATTATTTCTTAAATCTATATTTTTAATTTTGTATGGACCTTTATATGATTCCTCTAACTTATGTCCTGTATTATTCCTAAGTAAAACTAAATCTCCTATTTTAAAATTGTAATCTAATATATCCTTATCATAGTTATTCTTTTGCTTGATTTTATTTATTTCTAATAAATGTTTTGCTCTCTTAAGTGCAACTTCTAATCTAAATTTTGCCTCTTTGGCATAATCGTCCACATTGTATAAGTTATCGCCTCATTGAAATCTTTGAAATTGTTTGGTACTTTACTAAAAACCAATTCAAAAGGACAATAATTATGTACAGTCGATGGTGTTGTATTAAAACAATATGTAAAATATCTAATCCATTCATCCCAGTCATCTTTTTCTACAGATATGTAGAAACGTACATATTCATTAAAAGTTCTGTGACTTCTTTCTATTGTACCTAAGGTCTGGTGATGATGTGCTGTTGATGTTAGCTTCTCTACTTTCAATAGAGTGCACAATTTGTTTAGTATATAATTTTTATATTCCGTACCCATGAACGCCTTCATCGGTCCATAGGTAAGTATAAAATTTTCAAATATCGCTTTTGCGATCGTCTTAGCCGATTTATTTGATATTGGTATTGTTACTAAGTACTTAGTTAAGTCACATATTAATGTAACTGCATACTCATTTCCATGTATTGATCTTGGAAATGGTCCGATTGTGTCTACATACACCACAGAAACACAGAAACGAATCGAATTTGACAGGAGCATAGGCCAAACTTGAAAGAGACAACAAATATTACTCTCCGCTTTGTTTATTTATGTTTGTTAATTTTTGGGGTGGGATTTTAGTTTCTATTTTGGTAGAAATTTATGATATTTTTGTAGAATAACAGAATAGTTTTCAAAGCAGATGATCTGTTTTATTGGGGAAACGTAATACGGAACTAGCGTATTTGGTGCCACGATTCATTGATCGTCAGTAACTTAGTATTTAACCAATTGAGAGGTATATTCATAAACTCCTGAAACAAAAAGTTATGAGAATATATTTTGTTATATTTTTCTTTTTACTTATCTTTTACACTTGAAATTTGTTTCATTGTGAAGAGAAATTGCTAAGAGTTCGATTAATAATAAAAAAATTACGGAATTTTAACTTTTTCATTCAAGAAATTAATAAATACTTGTAATATACACAAAGATCTACAAGAAAAAAATTTTATGAGCAATATGACGTATTTGATCTTGATATATTTAGTTTCTTACATACCTTTTGCACAAGAAACTATATTCATTGCGACCAAAAACTATACAAATTTCAATTAATAATTAAATATTTAATAATATTTATTTAATATTTATAAAAAATATCCCAAATTTTCCCTTTTTTAACACAAAATAAATGTTTATTTACATTTCATTTTTCCATTTTATCCGCCAGTTTTCAACATGTATATCTGTTGCTTCTAACATACTTGCTTCACCTATGCTTTTATATTAAGAGCCTTTTTCAAATGTCACTGCTTTCTATACTGATTATGCTGTGACATACACTGTATCGAACGGTTTGTTAGGAGTTTCTGTTATTATCATTGGGCCTTTAACGCGTTTGGTAGTTTTCGCTATTTGGCATTTGTGACATGCTTTTACATGTTTAGCTATGTCCTTTGTCATATTTTTCCAGTAGTAGTATTTTTTTATTTTTTCTGCGGTTCTATATATGCCGCATTGTCCTCCTTCGATAGGGTCATCATGATATTTCAGCATGATTTCTAGAATTTCCTTAAAATTCTTTAGATCAAGTATCTTTATTTCATTTAAAAGCGCTATTTTAATTTTACCCTATTGCCCATATTTTTAAATTCAACCTTTGAGATAAATTCGAAAATCTTCTCACTAGGTGCTACTTGTAGTTTATTGATATTCAATTTACTGGCCGCTTTCTCGAGCCTAGAGAAAAATTGTCCTAAGTCAAATTTCTCTTTAGTAAATATATCGTTTATATTTATGCTAGCTAATATTGATTTTCCCTTCTTTATGTAGCATTTATTGGGATAAATCTTTAATTTATAATATTTTCTGACGTCACTATTCATAATTGGTACATATATTTTGGGCTCATTTAATACATCTGTTTCATTTGATCTATGTTGATTATTTGTCCTACTACTCTCTTGTTTCTTAGTCACTGACCTTGTCGTGACACTTAATACGCACGATATCTTTCTATTCATTTCTTTAAAATCATCTATAGTAATTCGCGATAATGCATCGGCGATATAATTGTCTTTCCTATGTATTATGCAAAATTTAGTCCTATTAATTTCATTATTATATGTATATATATATATATATTTTTTTTAAATTATTTCATAAATTTTCAATTTTTATTAAATAACACTATTTATTAATAAAAAATGTTGTTTTTCTCTCTTGTTTTTTGATCTTATTCTCTTTTTATATATATATGTTTTATGTTACTATCATTTTGTTTTTGTTTAAACTGTTTGCCAAGAGCGGTTAACGCTTTCTGGCCTATGGGGGCAGCAGAGATGCCCCACTTTTGAAGCTAAACTAATCAGATAAAACAATTTTTTTTTTTGATGTCCTGGTTGGTCAGGAAATCTATCCGGGAAGCTTCTTCTTCAGTAGTTTTGTGGGAGGATTTGGGTTGTATGGCGAAGTTAAAACTTACGTTTTACATGGAGGATTTATCATTTTGAGTGATAGCTTAACGGATTTTTATTTCTGAGCCTCTTCTTCATTCTTGGGGTACTCGTCCTTGAGCGGCAAAATTTTCTGCAGCAAAATAGTGGTGCTGACGTCTCCTGGGTCAGGCTTCCTTAGACCCACTGTCTATCGGCCAGACAGTTTCTTCCATCACGCAACTAACGGATTTTCGGCTGTCCGTTAGGATAGCAATTTATTTTGGTTGGTTTTGAGCACACCAGTTGTTGTTATACTTTTTTCGGGTCCTTGGGTGCCTTTAATTTAGCACACCAAGACCCAGGCAGGATTGACCTGCTTTTTTTTTTTGGGTGCTTACTGAGTTAGCACTCCAGGATTGGCAGGATTGCCATGTAGAATTATTAAAATTGTAAATTGTTTTGTTGTTTCTAGTCGAGTGCACTTTTAATGTGCACAGTTCGACTGGACTTTATTAATTAATTCTTTGAGGGAAAATGTCCCTTCTTTTATACTAAAATTTTGGCTGATTTGACAATTCCAAATCAGCCCCTTACTTCTAATACAATATTTGTTTGGCTTAATACTAGAACACATGTTTGTGTGTACAATTAATACTTAACTATATATATTAAAGGGTTTGTGTGTGTTTATCGTGGGACAAGTGGATGTCATACGACACGCGTCTGCTGTCCATAATAATTCCCACGGTAAAGTGTGAAAAGAGTCACACACAATCACTAGCTATGCAATACAACAACAACACACATAGTTCATACTATGTGCATATCAATACTGCCGGCGATCACTCAACAAAGTGTCAAATGACCGTCGCGTGTGCGCATTACTATTGTGGCGTAATACGCTGCAGCGACGGTCAGCAACATTGAGTCAAGTGGTCGCTGCTCCTATGCAATTGGATATTCTTTTGTTTATGCACATGAAATGTTGCGTTGGTATTGACAACCGTAAAATCGTGCTACAGAATAGCTTTAATTTAATGTATATAATATATACATAAGAATTTGTCAGATCTGGTCAAATATTTTTACTTCATTATTTAAACTATTTGAATAGCTTTAATTTAATATATAAAATATAAGAATATATTGAAAAATTTAAGTGTCCCTTTTAGTTTTACCAGGCCTTTAATTTACATTTTTTTTTAAGAATTCGACAGTGCTGATAAAATATTTTTATTTCATTAGTTAAGCTGATTAATTAGCTTAAATTTAATGTATAAAATGTATATACTTTATAATATTTATGGAAAAATAATTAAAAATATAAGAATATATTGAAAAATTTTAGTGTGCCTATTATTTTTTCCAGACCTTTAATTTACATTTTTTTTTTAAGAATTTTGCAAGGCTGGTCAAATATTTTATTTATTTTATTTATTTTATTTAATAGCTTTAATTTAATGTATAAAATGTATATACTTTGTAATATTTATGGAGAAATATTAAAAAATATAAGTATATATTGCAAAATATAAGTTTCCCTATTGTTTTTTCCAGGCTTTTATTTAACATTTTTTAAGAATTTGGCGGAGCTAGTCAAATATTTGCATTTCATTGGTTAAACTGTTTGAATAGCTTTAATTTAATGTATAAAATGTAAATACTTTGTAATATTTATGGAAAAATAATTAAAAATATAAGAATATATTGAAAAATTTAAATGTCCCTATTATTTTTTCCAGGCCTTTATTTTACATGTTTTTTTTAAGAATTTGTCAGAGCTGGTCAAATATTTTTACTTTATTAGTTAAACTATTTAAATACCTTTAATTTAATGTATAAAATGTATATACTTTGTAATATTTATTGAAAAATAATTAAAAATATAAGAATATATTGAAAAATCTAAGTGTCCCTATTATTTTTTCCAGGCCTGTATTTTAAATTTTTTTTAAGAATTTGGCAGAACTGGTCAAATATTTGTATTTCATTAGTTAAACTATTTGAATAGCTTTAATTTAATGTATAAAATGTATATACTTTGTAATATTTATGGAAAAGTAAGTAAAAATTTATATTTTTACTTATGTTCTTATGAATATAATGAAAAATTAAAGTGTCCCTATTATTTTTCCAGGCTTTTATTTTAAATTTTTCTTAAGAAATTGCCAGAGATGGTCAAATAATTTTATTTCATTAGTTAAGCTGATTGAATAGCTTTAAGTCAATGTATAAAATGTATATACTTTGTATTATTTATGCAAAAATAATTGAAAATATAAGAATATATTGAAAAATTTAAGCGTCCCTATTATTTTTTCAAGGCCTGTATTTTACATTTTTTTTTTTTAAATTTGGCAGAATTAAAGTGTCCCTATTATTTTTTCCAGGCCTTTATTTTACATTTTTCTTAAGAATTTGGCAGGGAAAAATAATTAAAAATATAAGAATACATTGAAAGATTTAAGAGGCCCTATTATTTTTTCCAGGCCTTTAATTTACATTTTTTTAAGAATTTTGCAGGGCTGGTCAAATATTTGTATTTGTTTAGTTTAACTGTTTGAATAGCTTTAATTTAATGTATAAAATGTAAATACTTTGTAATATTTATGGAAAAGTAATTGAAAATATAAGAATATATTGAAAAATTTAAGTGTCCCTATTATTTTTTCCAGGCCTGAATTTTACATTGTTTAAGAATTTGGCGGAGCTGGTCAAATATTTGTATTTCATTAGTTAAACTATTTGAATAGCTTTAATTTAATGTATAAAATGTATATAATTGAAAATATAAGAATATATTGAAAAATTTAAGTATCCCTTTTATTTTTTCCAGGCCTTTATTTTACATTTTTTTTAAGAATTTGGCATAGATGGTCAAATATTTTTATTTCATTAGTTAAACTATTTGAATAGCTTTAATTTAATGTATAATATGTGTATACTTTGTAATATTTATAGAAAAATAATTGAGAATATAAGAATATATTAAAAGATTTAAGTGTCCCTATTATTTTTTCCAGGCGTTTATTTTACATTTTTTTAAGAATTTGGCATAGATGGTTAAATATTTTTATTTCATTAGTTAAACCGTTTGAATAGCTTTAATTTAGTGTATAATATGTATATACTTTGTAATATTTATGGAAAAATAATTGAAGATATAAGAATATATTGAAAAATTTAAGTGTTCCTATTATTTTTTCCGGGCCTTTATTTTACATTTTTTTAAGAATTTGGCAGGGAAAAATAATTAATAATAATGCAGTGTAATTTACAGCAACAAAAAGTTGCTTAAAAAATTAAAAATATTAAAATCATAAAATACATAAATAGTTAAACTTTTGAAAAAAAAAATAAAAATAAAATATACAGGCAGAGTGAAAACAAAAAAGAGACCCAACAACAAATCAACAGACACAAACAACAAGAAAAGACCCAGAAGAAAAAGTAACGGTTGAAGCAAAGACACAACAACAACAAGTAAGTGAAGTAGTTCTGTTTTATAAAATATTTTTTTTTTGCCGCGGTTAAAAAATACAAAGAAGAGAGGAAAACAAAAAAGGGTTACCACCCATACTTCTTTTTATTTTATTGGGCAAACAGAATAAATTCTTGAAATTTATTATTGTTTTTGACAATTCCTGTTGTGAAATCGCTAGCAGGGACTTTTTAGACTCAATTTAATCCTTAATTTTTGAAAATTTAACTCATAACAATGACACTTGACAAATTTGTGAATTGGACAAATGACCTTTTGGATTTTGAAGTAGAGTATACACAAAGTGCGGCCGAAAACAAAATTCACTCTTTAGAGGTACTTCGGGTCGAACTTGATTCTCTATGGTCACAAGTCAAAAGGACATATGAAGAGTGTCGGGACATGAAGGATGATTCTAAGGAAAAGCCCGTCGATAGAAATAAGCTTCGCGATCGTTACAAAAAGGTTCTTTCTGCCTACAAAACGTGTTTAGGGTCAATTAATGCGGAAATTCAAGCCCTATCGAATACAAGGAAAGAAGAGCGGATTTCTGCTGTTGAAAATCAGCCACAGGAAAATCAGGACATTTCATTTGTGCGGCTATCACCTTGTGAAACGGACACATTTAACGGATATTTCGTGATATGGCCTACTTACCGCGATCTTTTTACAGCTTTGTACATAAATAATTCTAGACTTAGCAAAATTAAGAAACTTTTTCATTTAATACAAAAGACTGGGGGAGATGCTAGGAAAATAGTTGCAAATGCCCCATTGACCAATCAAGATTTCGATATAGCCTGGAAACACCTTGTAGCCCAATACGAAAATAATCGGATCCAGGTAAATGAACAATTAAAAATTTTATTTGACCTTCCAAACGTAGCTAAAAACTCAGGATCATCAATTCAAAAACTTCAGTGAACAGTCAATGGATGTATTCAGGCGTTAAATGCATTAGAGGTAGAAATCGCCATATGGGACCCATTTCTAGTATACCTTTGCTCTACACAAACTCCCTCGGATTCTTCTAAAGGAATTTGAAAATTCACTCAAAAAAATCACAAAAGTTCCAACATGGGCAACAGTTCTAGAATCCATAGAGGCCATTACACAGTCAAATACAAGAACTGAACAATCAAGAAGAGATAATTTAAAATATAGACCAAAACGAGTTCACACTTTTCACATAAATACGACCCAAAATGAAACTGGGTCGAAAAATATAAAATATTTTACAACAAATAGGGCACAGAAAAATTACTTAAATTACAAATGCCAATATTGTAAGGAGTCTCACCAATTGTGGTCTTGCCCCAAGTTCAAGGACAGAATTTACATTGTAAAGGTCACAAATTCATGTTTCAATTGCCTCTCTATTGATTACAGTGTTAAGGACTGTAAAAGTAAAGTTAGTTGTAGATTATGTAAACAAAGACACAACACTTTGTTACATAAGGGATCGGAAACCCAAAACTTAGTTCAGAATTGTGACGCGACCCAATCTAGGAGGAGCATCGCGGCACAAAACAACAATATACAGTCCACATCAGCATCAAGCTTTTCCATACCACATATCACATACTTAACACTGCAAGAGAGCAAAAACCCAATCAATCTCCCAATGAGAAAGAGACCTTGTTGTTTACTGCAATTGTACTGATTGAAACAAGAGGCGAAAAGTACCACGCAAGAGCAATCATCGACCCTGGATCAATATCAACTTTTATGTCAGAAAAGTTGAAAAATCGATTAAATTTACGCACCAAGAGAAATTTAGTTCATGACACAGGGTTGAGTCAAACAGTTTCAGAGACTTCATCCAAAGCATGTTTATTCAATCTTTGCTCCAAGGTGGATTCACAATTTAAATTAGAAGTCTGGGCACCAGTCCTGAAGAGACGCTTCCATCTAATTTACCACCATAGACTTTAGATTTGCAACATTTCAATGATACTGCTAAACTAGAACTTGCAGATCCTCAATTCAATTAAAGCAGACCCATCGACTTGCTTATAGGCCTCGACTTAGGCCACTCAATATATTACATGGATACACCGATGCGGTCTATTGGATCCCTTTTGGAACAAAAGACAGTATTTGGCTGGATTGTGGGGGACCAATTTCAACAACGACACAACCTAGTACTTCAGTGTCATTACTCAACACTACGTCCCTTGATCGAATTCTTACACGCTTCTGGGAAGTGGAGGAGACCCCTAAACTGGTTTTGAGGTCAGATGAGGACACATATTGCGAAAACAATTTCTTGTCGACAACACGAAGAAACGACAAACGCTGTTCAAAAATAGCGAAGAACTAAGAACTTCAAGGAACATTGCGTTGGCACAGTTCTTAAGAATGGAACGCATGCTTAGCCAGAAACCCAAAATCAAAAAACAATACGACCAAGTAATTGTTGAGTACATCGAGTTAGAACATATGAGGAAAATATCTCCCCTGGAAATTCACACAAACCCAAATTATTACCTGCCGCATCATGAAGTAATAAAACCCGAAAGGTTGACAACGAAACTTAGAGTAGTTTTCAACGCCTCGAGTCCGTCTTCGAACAAGAAGAATTTGAATGACATATTATATCCAGGACCAATACTTCAACAGGACCTAGTACATCTGATACTGAAGTGGAGATTCTTCCGTTTTGTGTACAACGCAGACATCACAAAAATGTATCGACAGATATTCATTGATCCGACACAAACCAAATATCAAAGGATATTATTTCGACAAACAGAAAAGGATCCTATTGAGGATTACGAACTACTGACAGTGACTTTTGGTGTCAACTGTGCACCGTTTCTGGCCATTAGAACCCTACTTCAACTAGCAGAAGTTGTAAAATCAACTCACCCTCTCGCATCAAAAACTCTACAACAACACATGTATGTGGATAATGTTTTAGCAGGTGGTTACACATTAATCGACGCCATCAAATCAAGAAAATAACTTTCAACAGTTTTAAAATCCGCTGGATTTGGTCTAATGAGATGGACATCAAATGACCCACGAGTCATACAAGACGTACCAAATGAGACTCTACTGCCTCTCGATTGGGTAAACTTATCAGAAAACACTGGAACTAAAACTCTTGGAATCAAATGGAACATTTCGTCAGACTCATTTACATTCACAGCACCAGATGTCAAAATAAAAGAAAACTACACCAATAGAGATGTTTTATCTACAATTGCCAAATTTTTTGAACCTTATGGATGGATAGCCCCAATAATAGTTGAAGCAAAATTGATTATGCAACAGATTTGGTTGGATAAAGTCGACTGCGAGGACTTGTCTACAAAAACCCTTAACTTGTCTACAGTAGCAAAAATTCATAAAAAACTCCCAGCAATAATTAATATTTTATTTTTATTTTTAATTTATTAAAAGCAAATTAATTTACATTTAATAATAAATTAAGGAACTAGCTGCTAAGGCCTTCGTCCTGTATATAATATATACACACACACATATATATATATATATTCTAGCAGATTGTACCCGGCGTAGCGCGGGTTATAAAAATAACAATAAATAAAAATCCGTTTTCGAAACCGGCTTCTTAAAAAATGCAATTTTTCAAATTATTCGGAAACCGGTTTATCAAACAACTCAGTTTTTTGAATACTCTAAGTCCTAAATATAAATGCATGCAATTTGCCCGTTTTTCGCCCGCTTTCCTCTTTGTCGACCCCTTTTGGTCCAACTTTTTAAACAGAACACCTCCAATAGCTACTTGGGAAACTTAACCAAGCTAAATCGTAAAAAAAGACCTTTAAAACCCATAAAATACCGCATTTATGCATAAAGTACTAACTTTTGCCCTTTTTCCCTTTGGTTTAAATTTTTCAAAAGATTTATAGCCTATTACCTGCACCGACAAAAGATCGATCAATATTCCAAATTTCAAGAAAATTGGTTAAAACGTTCAGGCGTGATTCGGAATGCACTTAATTTACCAGTTTTTATCCCCTTTCCCCCTTTTTGGACCCCTTTCTTTCAACTTTAGAAACGGAACACCTCCAATAGCTATTTGGGAAACTTAACCAAGCTAAATCGTAAAAACATACCTTTAAAACCCATAAATTATAGCATTTATGCATTAAAGTATTAATTTTTGGCCATTTTTTCTCCCTTTGTTCCATTTTGTCTCCTATTGTGGTCATAATTTTGAAAAGATTTGTAGCCTATAACCTGCACGGACAACAGCTCGACCTATATCCCAAATTTGAAGAAAATCGGTCTAGATGTTCAGGCGTGATTAGCTAACAAACAAACAAAAAACAGACATACAGGAAGATTTATAATATATATTACGATTAGGATAACCTCCACTTAATTTGACCGTTTTCAGCCCCTTTTTGGTTCTACTTTAGAAACGGAATACCTCTAAAAGCTATTTGGGAAACTCAACCAAGCTAAATCGTAAAAAATTACCTATTACCATTTTTTCTCCCCTTTTGGTCAAAATTTTAAAAAGATTTATAGCCTATAACCTGCACTGACAAAAGTCCGATCTATATCCCAAATTTGAAGAAAATCGGTCCAGGTGTGATTGGCTAACGAACAAACGAACAAACATTTGGGAAACTTAACCTAGATAAATCGTAAAAAATTACCTATTACCATTTTTTCTCCCCTTTTGGTCAAAATTTTGAAAAGATTAATAGCCTATAACCTCCACGGTCAAAAGTCCGATCTATATCCCAAATTACAAGAAAATCGTTCCAGGCGTAATTGGCTAACAAACGAAAAAACAGACTTACAGAAAGATTTATTATATATATATATATATATAATATTAGGATATACATATGTATGTATGCATACTTATTTACATAAAAATAATATAGTATTATAGTATAATTATAATATTTATTTTATTAAAATATAAAGAGTGGACGTTTATATGGTTATATTTAATCTATTATATCTTCGTAAATTTTTGTAATCGGAGTTCTGTATAGATTCCTTCAGTGTATATGGCACCGTGTTCTTTTCAAAACAAATTAGTAAGTGATAGTAGGTTGTTGCAATTTGGATATAGTGTTGACATTGAATTTTTCCTTACAAGATGCTGGTGTGTGTATTTGGAGAGTCCCAACCTTAATCGGATAAATAATCTCTGTTGGTGCTTAGTAAAGTTACTGGGATATATAGGTTTTGCCTGAACAGGATTTATATTCCTGTAGTAGGCATTAGGTATGCACGTAGTATTATGGGATAGATATTGTCTTGTTAAATTTCGTATGCCATTTTTTGTGTAGTTGTTTATTAGAAATGTCGGAGTTCTCTGAGCATTTTTGACAATTTTATCAGCATATTCGTTTCCCGGAATATTCATATGAGCTGGAGTATATAGTATTTTTACATGTTTACTTCGAAGAAGGCTTTCTTTGACTCGTATTATGAAAGGTTCAGAGTTTTTATATGACTTCAGTGCTTTAATAGAAGAGAGACTATCCGTGCAAAGAACTAGCTTCATTTTCGGCACTTTGAGTTTTATGGCTTCTTCAATAGCGGTCAGTTCTGATGTGAAATCTAGGAGGTAGCCTAATTTAATTATTGTTTTATTTTCGTCAACTATCGCAAACGCGTTTCCACTTTCAGTTTTTGATCCATCGGAATACCATATTTTGTAGTTATCAGTAGTTGTTTAGGTGTTCTAGATGATATTGTTTTACTCGTTTCGAACTAGAATTCTTTTTACTGATATTTGGAGTTTTTACGAAGAAAGAGTTCATGAATGCTTGGGAAATAATTCTTATATCTTGATTGTAATATTTTTTAATTTTTTGCAATTTTGTTTTTGGTGCCTTGCCATATATAATAAAAGCATAATCAATTTTATTTAATATAATAGACTTCAGAACATGAACATGTAAATTCCACATATACTTTTCAATAAATTTATTCTTTTTGAGAGGTCAGCTGTTAGGTATTCCATATGACTATTCCAGTTACATGCTTTGTTAAATATAAGTCCTAAAATCCTGAGTTCTTTTACATCTTTAAATGGAGTATTGTTTATCATAAACTGACCTATCCTACATTTATGTTTGTGACAAATGTGCAGATGTTTGCTTTTTGTTTGCGATATTGAAGCACCGGATGTGTTACACCAGATATTAGATCCCTTATTATGTCATTTAACCTCTCGAGGATTTTTCATTTTTGCGAATAATAAAAATCATCACTTAAAAATCTTTACTTTTATTTGTTTTGATTAAGCCTGAATTAGTTATCGATATGCAATAATAAATACCTCGTCACTTATATCAGATGATACAGTAATCGGATGTTTTCTTTTTTGTTTTATCTGTTTTATCAGTTTTTTCTTTTGGTGTTTTGTCTGCCGTATTTGATAATTTATTATTTGTTGATTTGGAAATTATGTTTAGTATTTTAGTATTTAAAACTTGTTGCTGTTCCAATGAGAGAGGTTTAGTTATATTTGTCGTTGTTGGTGTTTTCTTTAGTAATAATGATTCCTTTATAACTTTAGAAGTGGTGGGTGGGTGTCGTGTTGTTTTATTGATTTATTTTTGTATTTTTTTGATATATCTTGGTTTTCTTTTAAGTTAGTTATACTTGTTGTTTTTTCCAAATTAAGTGAAGTTTTGCATCGTTCATTTTTTGTTTCTTTGTTAATATTCTCTTCATTATTTGATTTCTTTTGAAGTATTACTTCAATAGTTTCATTTGGTACGTTTTTATTGAAATGATCAGCTGGGAAGTTACTGTTTATATACTTAGTGGCTTCAGCAATTGATATCCTATTTATGGTAGAGTGTCTTATTATTTCTTGTCGTTTGGCTAGTTTTGGACAGTTTTTATTTGTTGATTGGTGTTGGAGGCTGCAATTCACGCACTTAACTTGTGTACATTTCTGATCTTGAGGATACATTGATAGTGAACAGATTGGACAGGTCTCAGTGTTTTGGCAACGTTTTTTTGTATGTCCAAGTTTATAGCAAGTTTCAGAAGGTAACTTGTACAAATCAAAATCTAGTATATGAAGAGGAGAATCTTTAAGTTTTCGGTGAATAAGTTTTTTAATTTTTTGAAATTGTATTACATGTTGATCGGAGAGACCCGAAATTATTTCAAGCTCAGATAATTAATTAATTAATTTTATTAATTAATTCTTTGCTATATATAACACCTTTTACCGTGTTAAGATTCTACTGGTATTTACAAGTGATATCGCAGATGTTTACAAGTTTTTTAGCCTTAATAAGGTTTTCAGCCTGTTTTTTGTATTGGTAAGAACGAGAATGTTCCCGTCACGTGTAAATTTTGTAAGTTTTCTATTATTTTCGCTAATTAAGCCATTGAGAGCTTTAGTTATAAGGAAAATATTGAATTTGTTAAGTGGTTTTTCAGTGTCGTTTAATTTTATAACCACAAATTTTGGATTCTCTTGATTATTGTTATTGTACGTTAAGTATGGGAAGTTAGTTTCGTTATCAATAAAAGTCTTTTGTCTTGCTTTATTTCTTGGCGCAGATCCTTTTAAAAGGCCTCCACCCGGAGAAACCCCCTTTCTCATGGAACACTTTCGTTGGAAATCGTGTTTCTGAAATCCTAGATAAAGTTGGAAATCTAAATTGGCAACACATCGATTCAAAGGATAACCCAGCAGATGTAGCCAGCCGAGGATGTTCTCCACAAGAACTGGAACATTACAACCTATGGTGGTTTGGACCCTCCTGGTTAAAATTACCTAAAAATCAATGGCCGATACCTACACAAACAGGTGACACAAACTTAGAAGCTAAAACTGTAAAAGCATTTACAACCATAACACGCGAAGAACCATTAAATCGATTTTCAGACCTATCACGCGCTTTTCGAGTGCTTGCTTATGTTATACGATAATGGAGAAATACTGGAAGCAACAGATCCCACCTTCGCGTATCTTCAGCAGAAATCACACGAGAAGAGATATATTCGGCAAACATCGACTCATCATATGGACTCAACAAAATCATTTTCCAGATAAGTACAAACATTTGAAATTTAAGCAGAAAATATCACCAACCAGCAGTCTTTTGACCTTAAATCCCTTAATGGATCGCCACGGCATTATTAGAGCCAATGGACGACTCGGTCAATCACCCGCATTAACTTACAATGAGCGTCACCCTATACTACTACCTCATAACTCGAAGCTATCACTACTCCTAGTGGAATTTACACAGAAAATTACCCTTCATGGAGAAAACCAACTAATTATTCGAGTCCTACGCACAGTATACTGGATATTCAGATAAAACCATTGGTCAGAAGCGTAATTCACAATTGCAAAACGTGTGTTTCGTACAAAAAACAGAAACAAAATCAAATCATGGATTCATTACCACCAGAACGTACAACATTATCAAGACCCTTTGCTCCAACTGGATTGGACTACGCAGAATCTTTTAGACCCTTAAGTCTTGCTAGCGATGACCCAAATGATCTTAATCCATTGACCCCTGGACACTTCCGGACCGCTGAAAACGGCTGACCAAACATTTTGTCAAAGATGGAAGTCCGAATATTTGGTTGAACTTCAACGCGAATACAAATGGAAGATTCAGAGGGACAACGTTAAAATCAACGATCTGGTAGTCATCAAAAACAACAATTTGCCACCCAATGAATGGCAAATGGGTCGAATCATCAAGACATATCTTGGACATGATCAAAACTGTAGAGTTGTAGACATCAAAACCAAAAATGGAGTAATCACCAGACCAATTACAAAAATTGTGGTTTTGTTTGCAAATTAATATAATTCTTAATCATTTACATACACTAATATTGTTCCAATTTTGCACTTACAGGTATGGCATCCCAACAACAGGAAAGACCCGAACATTGGCTATTCTCATGCGGAATTTGTCTCAAAGATCATCCGATCCGCACTTGCAGAAAATTTTTGAGCTATAACCCGACGGAAAGATACGACCTTATTGTAGTTAAAAGGTATTTCCTGAATTGTCTGGCACGATCACATAAAACAGAGGAGTGCAAAAATGCGAAAAGGTGTCATACCTGCCAGAAAAGACGTAATACATTGCTGCCTGATGCAATGCAATTAAAAGACTCACAGCCATCAAGACGAACTGACCCACTGCATTCAAAAAGAACCGACTCACTGCCTTCAAAACGAGCCGACCCACAGCCTTTAAAACGAATTGACCCAAAAACACCATTTTTCAATTGGAACCTGGTTTTCGTCCCAACCGCCTTCATTAAAGTTCATGTTGGAAATCCTGATACTTGGATGAGTACACGAGCCATCATCAATAGATCCCTAACAACGTCCAGGGTATCTAGATCATTCGTGGACAAATATAATATCAAAACAGTCATGAAATATGCTCATGAATTTGCTGTATTTGAGATTCGATCCCATAATCCAATTGAAGATTTTACGCCCAACTCATTGGCAGACATAGACGCTCAGTCCAACACTATTGTGGAAGTGGAAATTGGTAGTGATATTTATTTTTCTATGCGACGAGACGGAGCTATTAACACTGAAGTCGTTCAAGTGATTGCTGAAAGAAGTGCCTTGGGATATTTATTTTCAGGACCCATTCAAAACCTGAGACAGTGATACTAGCGGATACGGTAGTGGTGGTGTACTTTCCCAAGTGGTCAATGGGACTGAGAAAGTCGTAGGGTATTATAGTCGCACACTGTCAAAGCCTAAACGGAAGTACTGTGTAGCCCGACGTGAGTTACTTGCAGCGCTGGAATGCATAAGACATTACCATAAGTACTTGTATGGCCAACATTTTCTACTAAGGACCGATCATTCCGCACTGCGATGGCTACTACAATTGAAGAACCCTTAAGGACAATTAGCACGTTGGATTGAGCGCCTCCAGACTTATGACTTTAGCATTGAACATCGAAGAGGTACGAAACATGGAAATGCTGATGCTCTCTCACGCAGACCAGACAATTAAGAGTGTAAACATTGCGTGAATGCTGAGAAGAAGAAATCCATCATCGACATCCGGCTAACGCAAATCGACGCCGACGAAGACTGGTCTGAAGCCCAAAGGAAAAAATTATAGCAGCTAAAGAAGAGGACAAACGGCCTACCCGAAATAAAGTAGCAGTACAAAAGCATATTGGGCACAATGGGACAGCTTAAAAGTAATAGACGGGTGCTTATATCGACTTTGAAAAGCGCTGATGGTAAAACCTCATCTATCCTAATAGTGGTGCCTTCCTCCAAAACGATAGAAGTCTTAAATGAGTTCCACAATGGAACCAGTGGAGGGCACCTTGGGACCACCTGAGAAAACTAAAATAACGTTTCTATTGAGTTGAATGTCAGCAACCTGTGGCTGATTGGATTGCAAACTGTACCCAGGTTATTGCAGCTAAAGGTCCCGTCAGCAACGCCGGAAACCGCTATGTTCTCGTCATGATGGATTACTTCAGTAAATGGCCGGAAGTGTATGCCATACCCAATCAAGAGGCGAACACGGTAGTAAATGTTTTTGTGAACAACTGGGTACATCGCTATAGGGTTCCAATAGAACTACATTCCGATCAAAGCAGAAATTTCGAGTCAACTGTTTTCAAGGAAATGTGTGAAGTATACGGCGTTAAAAAGAATCGAACGACCCCACCTCACCCACACTCCGGCGGAATGGTAGAACGATTTAATCGCAACCTTGGAGGAATTCTTGCGAAAAATAGTGAGCGAAAAACGGAGGGTTATTTTTGGGACTGAGTTAAAACTGCCCAGTGACTTGGAGTTTGGTTGTAAGCCCACCACAGAGAGGGATGACACATATACTGGAAAACAAGAAAGTTTAAATGAACTTCATGAATTTGTGCGCACACATTTAAAAATGGAAATCGATAGCATGAAAACCAGATATGATCGTGCAGCAAATACGAAGGGCTTCCATGAGGGACCTCTGGTTCTATTTTACAACTCAAATCGGAAGAAAGGATTATCTCCCAAGCTAAAAACCTGCTGAGAAGAACCTTATAAAATAATTAAAAGGTTAAATGATGTCGTAACAGGATACAAAAAGCCAAAAGTTTTTATTTGCAATCTACGAACGTAACAATATTTTTTTTAAGAATTTGATAGAACTAGTCATTTATTTTTATTTTATTAGTTAAACTCTTTGAATATCTTTAATTTAATGTATATACTTTGTAATATTTATGAAAAATATATCAGTCTACTTATAGGCACTTGGACTCGGGCCCTGATCTGAGTAGCGGCTTTTCGTATATTTATTCAGTGGGAAGTATTTCTTTTTCTAATATATTGGATGAGGAGTCTGTTCTTAAGTGTTTGTCTGGACTGAAACTTACATACTTGCCGGGCCCTGACGTGGTACCGGCCTGCATTTTAAGAAAGTGCGCTGCTGTCTTGAGTGATCCTTTGACCTTTATATACGATGGACTTCTGAGGGCTAGCCATTTTCCATCTCTTTGGAAGAGTTCGTTTATAATTCCTTTGCATAAGTCGGGTAATGGATCCAATATTTCAATTAGAGGGGTATTGCCAAACTCAGTGCTATTCCCAAGTTGAAGGAGAAACTGGTGACGGATTATCTCTTTTTTAATACGAGATCTTTAATATTCCCTTTCCAGCACGGTTTTTTGAAAGGTAGATTGACTGTCACTAATCTTCTTGAATTTACTGTACATGTTTTAAGGGGTTTTCTTGCCAGTTTGCCAGTTTTACCGCCAGTTTAATGTCAGGGTCGCGTATACCATTCACAAACGCCTCGGTTTTAATGTTGTCTATCAACGGGTGGTTTTCTCCTGGGTATGTAAGCTGCACCAACCTCTCAACCTCCATTACAAAGGCTTGTAATTACTCGTTTGCCTTTTGCGCCCGGCATCTAAACTCCATGCGGTACAGCTCACGTTTGTGCTCGTCGTCGAATTTACGCTGCAACGCCACCATTAGGTCTTTGTAGCTGTTTCTATGGATGGCTGGCATGGTTTCTAGGATCCCGATTGCAACTGGTTCCGGTCGCTGGCTCTAGAGGTTGATGATCTTTGCCTCCATCATTACGAGCTTTCCTTTTCCAAATTGTCCACTTTCGCGTCAACGGCAACGAAAGTTTATGATTTTAGACTCTAGAAGCTTCTTGCACATCAGCCAGAAGTTTCTGATTTTCTGCTCTAGAAACATCGAATAGCTTTTGGTTTGCTACTTCCATTCTTTCCATCATTGCGGCTAGCACCGTATTTATGTCGGCACCGCTAGGGGTTGCATGGGCCTGTATATCTCGTTCTTTTTCATCCTCGAACTCGTAGGATACGATGTCAATGCCCTGAAGCTGTAGCTGTTCCCTTAACCGCATTTGCAGTTCATTCTTCGTGCCCGTTCTTGGTTGCTCTACTTTGCCCAACTCTCGTTTAAGCCGCTCCACTCTTAGTTCGGATAGTTTCATTTTTATTTATTTATTATTATTTTTTTTTCTTTTTTTTACTTTTGGTTTTTTACAATACCACTTCCGACACTAATTGTTACGTTTTTACCTTTTTAAAAATGATTATATATGAGTTCGTTGATTGCAAACCAAGTAAAACCATTATTTTAATGAAACTCTTTATTATTCACACTACTTTAATGTCTCACTGTTCAAACTTATACAAAGTACACAACAATAACTATAACAATATGTGCTCATTTGATATTCTTCTCTGCTTATAATCTTTTTATAAGCAACACAGTGTTACCACCAACAGCTTTATGACTTACACACAGTTGTCATCGAAGTTACACATTTGAAAAAAGTTACACACACAATTCTATTTTTACAAATATAGCATACATATATTATGTTAACATTAAAATTATATAGTATATTCATATATCATACATTTCCAACTTTTATTTAAGACACAAAAAAGACGTGGAAATGCATATATGAAACATTAGCCTTACATAATTGGTAATTACAACCCATTAGTCAGGATTACGACCTAGCTTCCCACACCACTTATGAATGTTAATCTTATATATGAGTGTTGGGGTCTGCAGTTTTAAAGTCGACTTCGAACGACAGATTTTTGATAATCTTAGGTTAGGTTGCTAAGAGGAAGTCGCCGAAGCAATTTTTTCATATTTTCGCTTTGATGTCTGGCCTTGAACTCGGGCCTTCAGTCTAATAAGCCAAAACACTACTAACTAGACTATGGCGACTATACATTAGCCTTACATGTATTTAAATTCGAAAGAGAAGTATGCAGATATTTATTTTTGCAACCTGGTGTTAGAAATTGCAGTAACTTTTCAAAACAATCAGTGTTAACAAATTGAATGTTAAAAAATTAGCAACTAAAGAAATAGGCAGAAAAACAGTAAAATTACACACGAAGCTAATTACACACATTGCCATAGTCTCGGTAGCTAAAACGGTACAAGAAATAGGGGAGAAAACTAACACAACGATTTCAAATGTTGGAGCATGGCTGGATGAGGCAGGTTTGATACTTGCTGCACATAAAACGGAAGCCGTCTTGATAAGCGGCCGGAAGATAGTGGAGAAGATGAAAGTGACAGTTGGAGGCACAGAAATCGAATCAAAGAGTGCAATAAAATACCTGGGAGTGAGTATTGACGACAGGTTGAATTTCAAGGAGCACGTAAAATACATCGGCAAAAAAGCATGTGTAACGAAGGGAGCACTGGCGAGGATGATGCCAAATATTGCAGGACCAGATCCATTCAAGAGGAGGATAATTTCAGCGGTAGTAACGTCGATAATGCTGTATGCTTGCTCCATATGGTCGGAGGCACTCTCCGTGGGACCGACAAGAAGAATACTGCCCTCGGTGTATCGTTTAAGCGCAATTAGACCGATAAGTGGCTTCAGGACAGTGTCTGATGAAGCTGTATTGGTATTGGTAAAAGTAATACCAATAGACATATTGGCGGATGAGATGAGGCGGATATACTTTCGCCGTCTCGAGTATACAGGACGGACAGCGGATATAAAAGCGGAGGAAAGAAGGACTTCCATGCACAAATGGTAGTCACGATGGGTGAGTAGTTTAAAGGGAGGATGGACATTTCAGCTTGTCCATTCTATAATCCTTTGGATGGAGAACAAACATTGCGAGCTGAATTACTACGTTTAAAGGGAAGATGGATATTTCACCTTGTCCATTCTATAATCCTTTGGATGGAGAACAAACATTGCGAGCTGAATTACTACGTGACCCAGTTCCTAACTGGTCATGGATGTTTTAGGAAGTACCTGCACAGATTTGGACATGATACTTCCCCTATATGCCCAAACTGTGTAGATGAAGAGGAAGATGAGGAGCATATTCTAACATACTGCCCCAGATTTAGATGGCCCGGAGAAACTACATTAGGACCAAACCGGCTCATGGAGAAGCTGTTGAATTCTAGGACGCTATGGAGCCAATACAGCCAGAAAATGGCCGAAGTAGTGATAGTACTCCGAAGGTTGGAGGAACGAAGGCGAAATTTGAGGTAACATGATAAAGCTTTCGAGCTAACCAGCCCTCCGCGAAGTAATACCTTACGGCAGTCCCGCGAAGTGGGAGTGGTTGAAGTGTGTAGGGGGTGGGTTTAGTACGTAGGCACCCGTAATGGTGAATCGTGCATGCTTTTGTCGAAACAAAAGTACCTCTCGAAGATTTACCACCTCCGGCTCAAGGCAAAAAAAATCACATCCTACACACACAATCAAAAATTACACACAATATGTGTAATTACACACAAGGTGGCAACATTGAAGCAACAACTCTTCGGTAAACTTTACAACGGACGTAACTTGTCTTCACGCCGCGACTGATAAGTTCATACGCAACTAAACACAAGGCTGACTGAATTCACACTGACTCGTTCCCTGTCTTGTCTTGCCCTTTTATATGCGAACGTCTTCAGTCTGATGATGGTTCTCGAAGTAGAAGGTTCGCGTTCTCGCATTCTCGAGAATTCTTTTGCAGCTACATTGTTTGTTATTGATTGCTTGTCCATCCCTTTTACTCTCATTTTTGTTGTTGCTAGTTTACTTACACTAAGTTCGATGTATGGGTTAGTGTGTATTTGTGTCGTGTGTATTGTGTACGCATTGCCTCATTGTCTTTGAATTTGTAGCTTTTGTTTATCGTTAATGTTAACGATATTAGATCGTTTCGATATGCGTAATAGTACGTACTCTAGGCGACAATTGAAAATATAAATTTGTAACCATTAGTCTCATGTGGTTGTACATAAAAAAGTTCTCGAAATATTTTCAAAATTTTTATTGAGAAGCAAAATAGAAATGTATTAAAAGTATAAGAACTAGTTTAAAAATTTTAAATAAGGAATAAATTAAAATTTTATTGTATTAAGGAAAATTAAAAGTATTTCACATACCCCAATTGAAAGTACAAAATTTTGAATATTAATATTTATTTGACTGCACCATAAAATTTAAATATATTATTAATAATCCGTGTTTCCGCACTTATTTTCAATGACAGCACGGAGTCGGTCTGGCATGCTCTGAACCAAATTTGCTAGTGCTTCAGACGGTAGTTTTGTCCATTGTTGCTGTGTTTCTGCCCAAAAAGTCATAGCGTTTATTCTACTATTTACAGGAATTTTTGTGTCCAGAATTGACTAAAGGCAATAGGGGTTAAATCAGGAGATTGGTCCGGTCAATCCAACTTCAAGATGCAATATCTTTCAAAAAATGGGCTTGCAATACGCGAAGTGTGTTTAGGATCGTTGTCCTGCTGAAAGACAAACGATTCTAAACACATTCTCTTTGCAGATTCTTTTAAATTTTTCTGGATATTTTAAACACAATTTTAACTAAATTTCAGACACTATTCTTGGAGAAACTGCCCCAAACCATTACACTACCCCCAACATGTTTCACCGTATTCTGAACGAATCTCGGTTTGGCTAGATCTGATTGTCTGCACCAAACACGTTTTTGCTTGTTAGGATATTTTAATTAAAATTTTGAGTCGTCGGAACAAATTATATGCGCCCAAAACGAAATTGGCATGGTGACGTGTTCCTTGACAAATGTAATAGCAATTTTTCGCTTCATCAACCGGGCTTCATGTACCGAAATTTTTTGCTTCGTCCTCCTCCGTACAATGTCTAACATGTTTTAGTTACTATATATATTGTTACGTTTTTACCTTTTTAAAAACGTTTAAATTTGAGTTCGTTAGTTGCAAACCAAGTAAAAACAAATATATGTTTTATTTCAATGAAACTCTCTTTATTATTCACACTACTTTTCTATCACTGTTTAAACTTAACCGATACAACGTACACAATAGTAACTACAACAATTTATTGCTTGTTCGATATTATTTACACACACACACTATTCGCTGTACTGTTCACAATGGATATCTTCGAACCACGACTTTTGCTTCATACGCAACTGCACGCAAGGCTGACTGAATTCACTCTGCCTACGTTGCCCTTTTATATGCGAAAGTCTTCAGTCTGGTGATGGTTCTCGAAGTAGAAGGTTCGCGCTCTTGCCTTTTCGAGAATTCTTTTGCGACTACATTATTTGTTGTTATGTTTGCTTACTTGTCCATCCTTTTTGCTCTCATGATGTTGTTGCTGGTTTACTTATTCTAAGTTCGATCCATGTATTAGTGTGTATTTGTGTCGTGTGTATTGTGTACGCATTGGCTTTCTATTTACAGCTTTTGTTTATCGTTATTATTGTGAAACGATATTAGGTCGTTTCGACTATTTATGGGTAACACTGCCGCCCACTTAAGCCTGTTCGTTCCGAATAGGCTGATTATCTCTTTTCCCATATTTTGCTAGTCGCTCCATGTGTACGACCTTCATTTTTGTTCGGCCTTAGCTTTTTGTATCCTGTACACGACATCGTTTAACCGTTCGATTACTTTGTACGGGGAATATTCCCTTTTTCCACTTTAGGTTGTATAATAGAACCAGTTGTCCCTCATGAAAGCCCTCAGTGTTTGCTGCACGATCATACCTGGTTTTCATTTTATCACTGACCATTTTTATACGAGTCCGCACAAATTAATGAAGTGCATTCAGGTTATCGTCTTTGTGGCGGCCTTAACTTCAAACTCCAAGTCACCGGGTAGTTTTATCTCAGTCCCAAAAATTACATTGGCGGGTGATCTACATGTTGAGTCGTGGACTGCAGATCGGTACGCAAGCAGAAACTTCGGAATGTGTTCGTCCCAGTCTTTCTGTTGCTCGCTCACTACTTTCCGCAAGTACTCTTCTAGGGTTTGATTAAATCGCTCTACCATTCCGTCTGACTGTGGGTGAAGAGGCGTTGATCGAGTCTTCTTAATTCCGTACATCTCACATATTTCTTTGAATACTGCTGACTCGAAATTTCTGCCTTGATCGGAATGTAGTTCTATTGGGCATACCCAGTTGTTTACAAAACCATTTGCTATTGTGTTCGCCTCTTGATTGGGTATGGCATACACTTCCGGCCATTTACTGAAATAGTCCCCCACTACGAGAACATATCGGTTTCCGCCGTTGCTGACTGGAAAAGGGCCTGCTACGTCCATCGCTATCCACTTGAAAGGTGCGCTCGAGTTATACTGTTGCAGCTGCAATACACTGGGTACAGTTTGCTATCCAATCCGCTCCTGCTTGCTGACATCCAACCCAATAAAAACGTTGTTTTAACCTTTCGAGCGTCTTTGTCATTCCAAGATGTCCTCCGCTGGTTCCATTATGGAACGCCTTTAACACTTCTTTCATTTTGGACGAAGGCACTACTAATACCAAAGTCGATATATGCACCCATTTATAATCTTTAAGCTGTTCCATAATGCACAATATGCTTTTGTAAGAGGACCTTCTGCGGATATCTCATGCTTGTAGGTCGTTTGTCCTCCTCCTTCGCTGCCATTATCTTCGCCGATATTGGGTCACTCCTTTGTACTTGGGACTAGCCTTCGTTGGTTTTAATTCGCGTTAGCCGGATATCGACGATGGATTCCTTTTTCTCTGCTTTCACGCAGTGTTTACGCTCCAAATTACATGGTCGGCGTAATAGAGCATCAGCATTCCCATGTTTTATACCTCTTCTGTGTTCAATTCTTAAATTGCAGCAGCCATCTCAGAGCGGAATGATCAGTCCTTAGCAGAAAATGTTGGCCATACAGGTACTTATGGTAATGTTGGATGCACTCCAGCACTGCAAGTAGCTCCCGCCGAGTCACACAATAGTTTCGTTCAGGCTTTGACAGTGTGCGACTATAGTAGCACACAACTTTCTCTGTCCCATTGATCACTTGGGAAAATACACCACCAATACCATATCCGCTAGCATCACTGTCCAAAATGAATTTTTTGTCCTGGGACTGGATACGCCAAAACTGGTGCAGCACACAATAGATCTTTCAGAGTCTGGAACGCCTTTTCTAGTGACTCACCCTATTGATACGCTTGGTTTCTTGGTGAGCTCATACAAGCTTGCAGCAACGCTAGCAAAGTTAGGCACAAAGCCTCTGTAGTATGTGCATAGTCCCAAAAAGCTGCGAACCTCATGAAAATTCTGTGGACGAGGCCAGTCCTTTACTGCTCGTATTTTATCTTCATCCGTAGATATTCCATCTGCTGTTACAAGATGCCCCATATATTTCACCTGTTTTTGGAACAATGCACATTTCTTCACGCTTAATTTTAACCCAGCTGATGTTAATATCTGCAGAACTTCTCCCAGGTTTTTAAGGTCTTCGTCGAAAGTTCTGCCCATCACTATAATGTCGTCGAGGTATACCAGGCAAGTCTTCCAATGGAGTCCTTTAAGTACACGTTCCATAAGCCGCTAGAATGTGGCCGCAGCATAAGAGCATAACTTTAAACTGCCATAAGCCGCCATTCGCACTGAATGCAGTTTTTCCTTGTCTTTTTCTGCAATCTCCACCTGCCAATAACCGCTTTGTAAATCCAATGTGAAGAACCACTTCCTTCGAGCTAGCGTGTCGAGCGTGTCATCAATTCTCGGTAGCGGGTAACTGTCCTTTTCAGTGACATCATTCAGCTTCCTGTAGTCTACGCAGAATCTTGTACAGCCATCTTTCTTTTTCACTAAGACTACAGGTAAGCTCCACGAACCTGTTGATGGCTCGATTACACCGCTCTTCTACATCTCGTCGACTAGTTCTTTGTCCTCATTACGCAACGCCAGCGGTATGCTTCTGGGTGCCTGCTTTATCGCTCTCACTTCGCCAGTATCAATTTCATGTTTGACCATGCCTGTCTTTTATTATTTGTGGCGAAAGCGCAAGCATACCTTTTTAGCAACTTTTTAGCTTTATTTCTGTCTGGAGCTGCTAAGCCTGCTACCCAGTTATCCACACTTATACTAAATTCCTGTTGGTCCTTGGCTGACATTGCGGCAGTTTGTGGCGATTGTTCGCTGTTTATTACCGCCTCTACTGGAACACATTGACTGACTTCTGAGTTTTTACATATGACTTTTCCATTGCCTGTTAGATTCAGCACTCTCACCGGGACTATTCGCTGTTCTGTAGATTTGATGAGGGTCTTTGCTGTTATTAAATCCGTCTGTATTTCTGCTGATTCCACAACCCACGAGCGGTTTTCCTCACAATCTCCCTCCATTCGCGCCCATATCAATGATTCACTTTGATCTGGTAGTTTTGTTGTTCTGGCGTGCACTTGATGCTTGTATCCAACGTCAAGATGTATCTCCACATTTCGCCAACTCATTATCTGTTGCCCCATATTCAAATTGATACCATGAGCTATCATAAAGTCAGCACCAACGATAACCTCGTCCACAATATCGGCAACAATGAAGACGTGGTTTGCGCTGATGTTGGCTATCGTCACCTTCGCCTCTGTTTTTCCGTGGACGGTGGCAGACTCTTCAGTAGACTTCGGACGTCTTACATTTCTAAGTGCTTCATACTCCCCTTCACTACATGTGGTCTAATAATAGACTGCGTCGCACTGGTGTCTATAGTGAAGGTGTGTTGTCTGCCATTTACATACCCGCACGCCGTAAGGTTGCTGTTGTTTTGCTGCATCACTGATATTGAGATTGTAGGACCCTCGCTTGTGGGAGCCAGCACTTGCCCCTCAGTGCTAGCTCGTTTTAGTTTAACGGGGATTTTTGTGAAGATGGTTGGTAGTTCGCCCCGTTTCTTATCCTTTGATGGTGAGGCGGATCTTCATGTTTTACGTGGCGTTTTGCAGTTTCTTTGAAAAAGACCACCCTTTCTACAGTTGAAGCATTTAACTTTAGCCTTTTGTCCTTTTTCTTCCGAAACTTGCTTCAACATCTCTTTAAGCTTATTTAACAGGCCGTTTTCTTCCTCCACGACTTCCATTCTTCGCACTTTGCTAACTTGTGGTCTAGAAATCGTCGGAGCGGTCTCTTGGGCTAGTGCGAAGATCACGATCTCCGCAAATGTTGTCTTCTGTGTGGAGCATACCGCTTGTTTGATGTCAGGGTCGCGTATGCCATTCACAAACGCATCAGTCTTAATGTTATCAGCGGGCGGTTTTGTCCGGGGTATGTAAGCTGCAGCAACCTCTCAACCTCCATTGCAAAGGCTTGTAATGTTGTCTTCTGTGTGGAGTATACCGCTTGTTTGATGTCAGGGTCGCGTATGCCATTCACAAACGCCTCAGTCTTAATGTTATCAGCGGGCGCTTTTGTCCGGGGTATGTAAGCTGCAGCAACCTCTCAACCTCCATTGCAAAGGCTTGTAATGACTTGTTTGGATTTTGCGCCCGGCATCTCAGCTCCATGCGGTACAGCTCTCGCTTCTGCTCATCGCCGAATTTCTGCTGTAAGGCCAACATTATGTCTTTATAGTTGTTTCTACTGCTGGTTGGAATGGTCTCTAAGATCTCGGCTGCGACTCCTTTTAACGTCAGTATTAGTTCCAAATCTCTCCTCATCGTCCCATCCGTTTCTGCTGGTTACTGTTTCGAATTGGAACTTGAACACCGATAGGTGATTTTATTCCGCAGGTACCTTCTGATACGACTCGCACTGCTTCCGGAGGTTATTGATCTGGCTCTGGAGGTTATTGATCTTTTCCTCCATCATAACGAGTTTTCCGTCAACTGTCTTTTCCAAACCTGACACCTTTTCCTCGACAGTGGTAATTCTTTGAATGATTCGCGTATTTCTAGCAGCTTCTCTGTTGTCGTTTCCAGTTTCTTTTCCATTTTTAACAAAAACTTTTGTTCTCTAGGTTCCATGTGTTCCAAAATTGCTGCTTGCATTCTTTGGTTTTCGACTCTAGAAGCTTCAAATAACTTCTGTTTCCCAGCTCTAGAAGTTTATTGTACTTCAGCCAGAAGTTTCTTGTTATCTGCTCTAAAGGCTACTTGCATTTTGTCCATCATAGCGGCTAGCATTGAATTTATGCCAACACCGCTAGGGGTCGCAGGGGCTTGTATCTCCCGTCTCTCCTCATCCTCCAACTCATAGGATTCGATGTCGATGCCCTGAAGCTGCAGTTGTTCTCTTTACCGCCTCTGCAGTTCATTCTTTGTGCCTGCTGTTGTCAGCTCTAGTTTACCCAACTCTCGTTTAAGCCGGTCCACTCTTAGTTCCGTGAATTTCATATTAATTTATTAATTTTTTTTTTTATTTATTTTTACTTTTGATTTTGCAATCCCACTTCTGACCGCAATTGTTACGTTTTTACCTTTTTAAAAACGTTTAAATATGAGTGCGTTAATTGCAAACCAAGTAAAAATAAATATGTGTTTTATTTCAATGAAACTCTCTTTATTATTCACACTGCTTTTCTGTTACTGTTCAAACTTAACCGATACAGCGTACACAATAGTAACTACAACAATGGATTGCTTGTTCGATATTATTCACATACTATTCGCTATACTGTTCACAACGGATATCTTCGAACCACGACTTTTACTTCATACGTAACTGCACGCAATGCTGACTGAATTCACTCTGACTGCGTTGCTTGTCTTGTCTTGCCCTTTTTATATGCAAAAGTCTTCAGTCTGATGACGATTCTCGAAGTAGAAGGTTCGCGTTCTTCCCTTCTCGAGAATTATTTTGCGACTACATTATTTGTCGTTGCGTTTGCTTTGTATTTATAACTTTTGTTTATCGTTATTATTGTGAAACGATAATATATTGTTTCGCTATGCGTAACAATATTGTTACGCATAAATAGTCGAAACATTAACGATACATAAAAGCTACAAATACTAAGACAATGAGGCAACGCGTACACAATACACACGACACAAATACACACTAACACATACATCGAACTTAGTATAAAGCTATTATCACACGACATGTATTTTACATATGTACTGTAAAATTTTCCATATGCAAAAGTTGTACACATCGTCTGATACGTATGAAACATTGCGTACGTAAAATACATATGGAAATACATATGCAATTTTTTCAATTAGAGCATGCTCTATTTTTCTGTGACAAACATAAACAAAACAGGTGTTTGTTTTTAGAAAATTTTTTCGAACAAAAAATAATTGTGACCAAATTTAAAGAAAATGAGTAAAGAACATGAAAAATAAGTATTGTTCCATATTTTAATGAATTAAATAATGTTTATTGCAGTTAGATTGGCCCAAAGAAGTGGTTTGCCTTGAGGTTAAGGGAGGCACTTTTCCCAACAACTCCGAGAAGGTTTTGTAGGACATCCTCGCAAAATTTTTAAACGATTTTGGGTCTTGAAAACGCAGTTCGTCCTTAGCTATTGATGCGAACCCTAGTCCAGAATCTCTTCGAAGCAGCCACTTATGACCCCATAAAGACCGATTCTTTTTAATTTATTTTTTTCTTTTCAATTTTTAATTTTTATTGCTGATATTATTGTAATAACGGTGGACACAACAATTTTTTTTATCAGCGGTTTTTACATCCATTTCACTTTTTTAATTATTTTTAACAATTTATACACAATAAAAAGTCAGTCTGTTGTTTACATTTTGAGGTTATGTCATACAGAAAACATACACAGGTGTGATAGTAAAAATTATAAAACGACAACTTTGACATACATACGGAATTACATATGGATAAAGAAAGTGACAGTACATGCGTAAAATACATGTCGTGTGATACCCACCTAAGTAAACTAACAACAACAAGCATGAGAGTAAAAGGGATGGACAAGTAAGCAAACGCAACAACACACAATATAGTCGCAATAGAATTATCGAGAAGGCGAAAACGCGAACATTTTACTTCCAGAACCACTGTTGCCAATTTGAGGTTTTTCCCGTCAAATCTGACGTTTTTGCAATGCTAATTACGGGAAATAATGCTTTTTAGCGGTTAACGTGAAATCTGGAGTTTTTTACAGTGCTTTAGCGTTTTTTAGCGTTCTTTCCAGGGTTGAATTATATGATACAAGTAAGAAAAAATACAATTCGACAGTCGAATAACGGTTAGTAAAAAAAGTACGAAGCAAAAATCGAAAACGTAAAGTTGAAATCTATTTCAAATGAAGGTAAAGCTTAAAGTGTTGTGTTTAAAATAAGAAGGCAGACAAATGAAAAAATATCAAAAAAGGAAGTACACTTAATTCCGTAAAAGCACGTTCTAGAAAATAAAATTAATTCTGTTTTTACACGGTGATATTTGGTATAGCACGGTTGAGAAAAGTTTATAAAAATTTCAAAATAATCTGAAATCTTGTATGGCTCGTTACTATAAGTTATTCAAAGGCATACATAGTTGGTCATTACAACCCTTCAGTCAGGATTACGACCGAGCTTCTCACACCACTTATGTTGTGTGCATTAATTTTATACATAAGTGGCGGGGCTTACAGTTTAAAGTTAATTTCGAACGCCAGTTTTTAAGAAACTTTTCATGTCATTACATTCAAAGTTTTTGCAAGAAATCTACTGAGAAAAAGTCTCCGAAGAAAAATTTTCGTTTTGCTCTCTGATCTGGGGTTTGAACTCGGGCCTTCAGTCTAATAAGGCAACACACTACCTATACTACGGCGACTTTAAACTGAATCGCAACGGCTAATAACCGATTTTGTACTGTCCAATCGGAAACTGATGCTAATCTTATTTGAGTTGATAGCTATTCTGAACCAACCTTACGTAAGCGATTATGTATGAAATCCGATGAAGATAGCAAATAGAATTCTGTTCTTTTCATCACCACATTGACTGCTTTTAATTTTTTATTTATGAACTTTTGAATTTTTTTTCGGCAGATTTCTGGCAAAAACTCTGAGAATAAATAAAATTGCCATGAAAAGTTTCTCATAAAATCTGTAGTTCCGAGTCGACTTTAAACTGTAAAATTTTCAAACTATTTATTTGACGGGTTAACAATATAATTTAGCGATTTCTAGCGATTTTTAAAGCCCAATTTGTCGGGAAATTTTGAAAAAAAAAATTGGCAACACTGTTCAGAACCATCATTAGACTGAAGACGTTCACATATAAAAATGCCAAGACAAGACAGCAGCGTTGCCAAAAGCTTTGCGAAGAAAATCATCATATGCAGAAAAAAATCATGTTTTATGGAAAAAAATCATCAATTTTTAATACAAAATTGTTTATAAAAATTCTAATTGAAATAATAATACATCTGTTAACATATCGCTCCTTTATTCCAACATAGTCATATCTCAAAAAAACTTGAACTTGGCAAAATGCGATTTAAGTTTTCAAGACATAAGTCCTGTGATCTAATTGCTGCAAACACTTTTTGCTATAACTTCGGTTCAACTTGGGATATAAAACTGACTTTTTTTCAACATGAACAGAAGGCCTAAAAGACCAGTTTTGCTTAATGTTGTGACCTTAGAGTAGTGAAACACACGCTGTATTTTAATATTATATATCAAGGGGAAATACTTTATTTTAAAATAGCCTAATGGTTTGAATTGTTTAAACACTTGTACACACACACTTCGCTAGCCAACTAAGATACAGACTGAAAATTAGAAACGTTATATTTGAAAATAGCGTTTGTAAAACAGCGTTGCTTATTAACGGTGTTGCATGTTAACAATGTTGCATACCCAACACTTAAGTAACTACAAATATTAAATTTTTTGTGATATGACTATGTTGCAATAAAGGATATGTACGATATGTATTTAAATTATTATTGTTTAAAGCATTTAAGAAGAAACCAACAAACCGAAAACTTATAAAAATACACAACTGATTAGAACAATAACTGTATATATTTATATAAATAAATATTTATTTCATCAATATTTAAAAAAGCTTAACAAAAAATAAATTCAGATTAAAAAGTACATGTATTATGAAAAAAGTTTATGAAGAACTATTACTATTATATATACGGGGTTTCATATTTTTAATAATATCTTGGTCTATTTTTAAATTATAGCAGGAACAGTTTCTTACAGCTAAGTAATCTTTTGCGTATAGGATACCTTCGAGAGTGCTATTGTCTAATCTGTTTCAATATTTAGTTTTGAGAATATTCGTTCGACATTTACTGAAGAAATGGGAAGACTTAATAAGTCTTGAACAAATTTTGAGACTACCGGAAAAGCTGGAATGTTGTCAGCACGAGTTATTTTTGAAACTTTTGACCAAAATTCCTCTAGAGTTGTAAAATGGTCACTGAATTTTATAAAACGGGGTTCTCTAAATTCGTTATCTAAGTTTTGAATATCCTTTTCACTAATTAAATTTGGAAAATTGTGTATTAAGCCTGTCAGAGAATTAATTTTTTTATTTATAATTTTCAAAGGGTCAAGAAATGAGAGCTCTTTTAAAACCATATCGTTAAAATCAAATCGTTTTAATATTTGTTTACATAACTCAATGTAAAATGCCACACAATTTTCAATAAATTCATTTTTTTCATTTGCAGTGAGCTTTGAGCTCGAAATCTTTTGTTTAACAAAAACACCCAGATAGACTTCTTCGTTGTGTAGAAATAGACTTTTGTTTTCAAAGTCAAAGTCGTTATTGAGACTCATATTCACATATTCTGTTTGTATAAAATTGTCTAAAACTTTTAAGTAAAGACGGTGCAGTTCGTCATACATTCTATGTATTTGACAGGATGAGCTTTGAAAAAGTTTGTTTACGTTATTTACAATATGAAGAATATACTTTAAAAAACATAAATAAAGTTCATTTATGTCATTCAACTTGTTTTTTATACATTGGGCACTATCTATATGATCTTTATTAGAGGCAAACGCGAAATATATTTTTAATGGTTCATATAAGTCGAGAATTCGTACAACTATAGACTCTAATGATAACCACCTAGTCTGTGAGGGGTGCAACATTTTTTTTTTTGTTTGTATTCCAAAAGCTTTGGAACTGTTCTGCTTCAGGTGGAAGTTTAAGACAAGCATAAGAAGAGCAAAGCACAATTGAATGACAAATACATTTAACAACAAATAAATTTGGAATTTTATTCTTAAATAATCTGGCAACTGAATGATTTTTGGCAGTCATATTTGGAGGACCATCTGCTGCGAATCCTAATAAATTTTCTTTGTACCGTGTATTGTATTGTGCAAAATAACTTTTTTTAAAATTAAATATTACTAAAGCTTCACCACTTTCCACTTGAAGTAAGCCAAAAAATAAGTCTTTTACTTTAAAATTTATAGTTACCCGAATTACTAGACAAAGCGATTTTGTATTGCTTATGTCAGTAGACTTGTGCACACATAACGAGATATGCTGATTCACCATATTACGAACGAATTCAAATTGTGTCCGGCCTAAAACGTTTTTAATAAGGCATGTAGTTTTTGTTCTGCCACAAGCAAGATTAGGTGTTATTTTTGAATCAGGCATGGAGGATTTTAAAAATAAAGTTAAATGATCCATACATGAAAATGGAAGATTGTGTTCTGCAATAAACGCACTTAATTGGAGTTCTAAGTTTTTTACACTCCTCATCTCAGCAGTTTTACCTTCAAATTGTGGTTCGATTTTTGTTTGGCTATTACTTATAGAATTCGCTCTGCTTATGTGCTTTTTGGTTGATTGGTGCTTTATTAGATCCGCTCTGTCAGCACTTCCTTTGAGAATCGAATTGTACAAAAAATTTCCTCCTCACCTTGATGAACTTTTTTCGTTGTTAACCAACTAAAATTTTTCATGTTAGACGGGTTTACTTTTCGTTTTTTCTCTTGTGAAATCTAAAATTAAAAATTTATTTTTAAAGTATATACGTTTATATAAGGCAAATTAATTTAAATAACTTTATCTTACTTTATCATCTTTAACCGTAATTTCTTCGTTTTCTTCTTCACGAGAATTGTAATTACTACCTAAAAGTGAAAGTAAATAAATGGGTTATAGATGCAAAATATGTAAAATAGAAATATTAATTTTACCTTTTCGTATTAAATACTTGTACATTGCTTTTTTATTTTTCCTTCAGAAAGAATATAATTTGTACATCCCACGAATATAACAGATATACAGATATGCTTTTTCAGGTCTTTATTTCCAAAACAATGATGCATTTTTTTTTTTTGCACATGCATACATATGTTTGTTACAGGGTAGCAAGTGTAAAGTAAATAAAAGCAACCAACAACAAGCTGATACGAAACTTAACTTCACTATGTAGTACAATTAAAATGAAAATAGTACACACTTGAAATAAAAAAATCATAATTTTTATAAATTAGAAATCATAATTTAAGGAAAAAAATCATCAAATCATATTTTGTTTCAAAAATATGATAAAAGCATCATTTTGGCAACGCTGCAAGACAGACAACCATTCAGAGTAAATTCAGTCAGCCTTGCGTGCAGTTGCGTATGAAATAAAAAGTCGCGGTGTGAAGACAAGCTGCGTCCGTAGCAAAGTTTACCGAAGAGTTGTTAGTGTTTACGCGAGCAGAAGTGTTGTGCTTACAAAAAGGTTGTAAGCAGAGAATAACGAACAAGTGCTGTTACTTATAAAAAGTTTATAAGCAGAGAAGAGTATCGAACGACCACATACTGTTATAGTTATTGTTGTGTACTTTGTATGAGTTTGGACAGTGGCACATAAAAGTAGTGTGAATAATAAAGAGTTTCATTAAAATAGACACAGATTTGTTTTTACTTGGCTTGCAATCATCGAACTCATATATAAACGTTTTTAAAAAGGTAAAAACGTAACAATATTTTCAAATATTTTTCGGGCTCCGACAATCAAACTTCTTCACTTTTTCGCATTTTTGAAAAGTAATATTAACACCTAATTAAAATAAAATAAATTCTAAATGCACTGATTTAAAGCACAAAAAAAATTTTACCGTATTTTGAATTTAATAGCACATAATTTAAATATTAACAAAAATGTTACTTTCACTTGTCGCACTGGGATACCAACTACCAACTAAATTTATTCTAAATTTAAATGCAATCACGTGTTTTTTAAGAAGCATAATGGTAATCGTTTATTCTTTGGTTTAATTACTTAATTGAGGCTCATTGCTTTATTCTTTTTGTAATAATTCGGGTGCAAAATAGAATCAAACACATCAAGTACAAATTTATACTTTCAATTGTCGCCTAGTGTATATAACAGACAAAACAGAAAAAAATCATAACAGAAAAAAAAAATGCAAAAATCGAACATACGTAACTCAAGAAATTTTAAAATAACAGTTATTTTTTGATCACACCTCGTACATAGTCAGTAAGTTTATAAAATTTATAAATAAATAAAAAAAAATAAATGTCGAACGGAATTTGAGTTAAACTTATCAAGATTCCATCTGACGAACCTCATAGCAGTTGTAACGGGACAGTGACCTCTGTGTGTACGAGTTAATGTCACATATATATTAGTTAACCTCACATATATACTCACACATATATTTAATAACCTTAGATAATATAATAATGAAAAATCTTTGTAAACAATTATAAACCTTATCATTAATGTAAAATATATTTAGATACCATGAAAATGTATTTACGATACTTTAAAAACAAGATCATAAAAACATAGATTATAAAAAAGAGCAAATGTATTTATGATAATGGAAACAATAAGTGACCTAAACAAATCAGGTAATGATAAACAACTTGTAAACAAAAATATGTTATCAATAAATACAAAAACATGTTGTTTATGATTACCTATTTAGATATTAAGAACAAAGGAAATATTTTAGTATTTAAGAGAATGAAAAGAACGAAGGAAATATCTTAGTATTTAAGAGAATGAAATATCATTAGAACAGTTAGTTAAGAATAGTTAGTTAAGAATATAACATAGATTCTAATTATCCTTACTCATTTAAAGAACCATAGTCTCAATGTATTAATCTTAAATTAAGAAAATATATAAATAAAAAGAATCAACGCATATGCGTTGAGAAAAAAATTATTTTTTTAATTTACAAAAAGTGAAAACTTTTAATTGGCGATCCTGCCAGGAGTAACATATATTTTGTTACTCTAGAAGCGGACCAATATACCCTTGTCGCAGCAAGGATTCAACATAACTTTTCATAAGAAAAAAGTACAAAAAAGTTTAAAGAAAAAATTAAGTTTTATGTTTAAAGTGAAAAGTGAATTAACAAAACAACGACATAATAATAGACAAAGGAAATTTAGCAACAACAGAGAGATGGCCCAAATCAACATGGAACAGCTCATCCAACAAATGGCAAGCCTACAGGTAGCTTTGCAGGCGGTTCAACAAGAGAACCAACAATTAAAAACAAGATTGGAACAAATACCAGTGAATACCCTAGTAAACTCCCAGTTAGTAAATCTAGAGGAAAGAGTAGCAGTTTATAACAATCCAAATGAAATAAATTTGGAAATCTTTAAATCACTCCCTACATTTGATGGAGTAAAAAATAATTACAGACTTTGGCGAGAAGACGCCACTCGGCTGATGAACAGCATAAGTCAACATTCGAATACAAACAAGTATGTCGAAGCCCTTACCATTGTGAAGTCGAAAATAACCGGTGCAGCAGCCAACATATTGTTAAATCATAATACAATATTCAACTTCGAGGCAATCCTTAATCGACTGGATTACACTTACTGTGACCAGCGCCCATTATACGTTCTGAAGGATGAACTAACGAAACTAACCCAGGGAAAATTATCGTTATCAGAATTTCACGATGAGGTTAGTAAAGCACTAACAGTGATAACTTCAAAATTATCTATGTCTGGAGACTCACCAGACTCAATAAAATGCATGACTGCACATGCAATGGAAGACGCAGTGAGGACTTTTAAAAATGGAATAAATAATGAATTTATTCGCTCAACATTATATGGAAACCCTGTCAAAGATTTGGAACACGCTTATGCTATAGCTCAAACCATAGAGCATGACAACAACCACAGAAATCTACACTATGGAAATACTATTTATAAAAAAGAAAGTACCCAACCGAGCTATAAAAATCAGCATAGTAGAAGACCACTATATAATCATTATCAACAACATCAACAACGTCAACAACATCAACAACATCAACAACATCAACAACATCAGCAACATCAACAACATCAACAACATCAACAACGTCAACAACAAAACAATTTTCCAAGGCCAGAGCCAATGGATACCTCCTCAGGGAACACCAGGAATTTCAACAATACTGGACAGCAATTCAATCCACAAGGATTTCACAGCCAACCCTGGAAAAGAATGCGTGACCAAAGTGGAAACTTTCAACAGGCACACAAAATTCAGAGGAACAACAAAATAACAACCGGGCAAGAAGACAACAGTAGTACCACCACAGAAAGAAGTAGTAAGTCTTATAGAAATAAATCTATTATTAAGAATTTAAACTAATAGATGGGTTGTACTATATTTTTATGAATGATGAGGAAGGTGAAGAGTATAAAATTTTTATAGATTGTGGTGCAACCCATAATTACATTAACAAGAATTTAGTAATGGGTAAGAGATTTAAAACGAAACCTTTGAGAATGATTTCCATCCATGGGGAATCAATATTGAATTTCAGACAAACAGTAAAACTATTTGGAAGGGAATTAGAATTTTATGAACTCAAGAGTGATAATGATTATGATTTGATGTTAGGAGTAGAAGGCTTAGCAAGATTAGGATCTGTCGTGGACATTAAGAGGAAATTGTTTATTGTCCCCGATGATATACAAAGGATAAACTATTCTATAGGTGATAGGAAATTTGCATCGCAAATAGATCAACTGATGAATGAAAATAATAAAATAGGCCCATTACCATTTACAACGACTATAGAAGCCAGTATTAGAACTACGACGAATGAACCAATCTGGACGAAACAATATCCAGGTAATTTGAATGATATGGAATTTGTGAATAAGGAGATAGAAAAATTATTGGAACAAGATATTATACAGAGAAGTTATAGTCCTTATAATTCCCCAATGTTAACGGTACGGAAGAAAGGATTGGATGAAAATGGGAAGGCGAAACGACGAATGGTCATAGACTTCAGAAAGCTTAATGCACATACCATAACTGATAGGTACATTATACCTGATATTAACATTACACTACAGAATTTAGGAAAGGCTAAGTACTTCACAACATTGGATTTAGAATCTGGATTTCACCAGATAAGAATAAAAAAGGAAGATAGGGAGAAAACTGCATTTTGTGTTAATGGAGGCAAGTACGAATTTAAACGTATGCCTTTTGGACTGAAAAATGCCCCGTCGATCTTCCAAAGGTGTGTAGACGATATACTTCGAGAATTCATAGGCAAATTCGTATACGTCTACATAGATGATGTTTTAATTTTTTCATCTTCTCCTGAAGAACATTTGGAACATATACACAGAGTATTTGAAGCCTTAAATAAGGCTACCTTAAAAGTTTCAGATGAAAAGTCCAAATTTTTTATGACCGAAGTTGAATACTTGGGTCATATTGTTAAACATAATAAAATAACAACGGACCCAGAAAAAATAAAAGCCATTGAGAATTTCCCAATTCCTGCCACACTCAAAGATTTGCGCGGTTTTCTGGGATTAACTGGCTATTACAGACGTTTCGTACAAAATTATGCCCAAATAACGAAACCATTAACAGTCCATTTGAAAGGAGAAAATGCTCATGTAGGAAAAAACAAGAGTAATAATACGAAAATTACCTTGGACCAAGCAGCCATAGAAGCTGTAAACCTATTGAAGCTTAAATTAAAGGAACAGGTTGAATTATTTCAACCCAATTTTGACAAACCCTTTGAACTTACCACAGATGCATCCAACATAGCTATTGGAGCAGTGTTAAGTCAAAATAAAAAACCAATTTACTTCCTATCCCGCACACTTAGTACAACTGAGCAAAACTACAGCACGAATGAGAAGGAGCTGTTAGCTATAATCTGGGCTCTACAAAAACTCCGAAATTATATATATGGAATAGCAGATTTAACCATTTTTACAGATCATCAATCACTTACATATGCTATTTCCGAAAAGAATCCTAACCCTAAATTGAAACGCTGGAAAGCCATAATAGAGGATTATGGTGCTAAGATTAAATACAAACCCGGTACTGAAAATATTGTAGCAGACGCCCTATCACGACAAATTATTAATACATCTTCGATAAATACGGCACATTCGGCCGAAAGTTCTGCAAGTAATGTAATAAAAACCGTTACACAACCATTTAACGCATATGGCATACAATTGGAACTCGTACCTACTCCAAATCTTACCGAAACATCGAACATTTGAGAAAGGTACTCAAATTCTAGTAAGAATCGCAGGCGTTAGAAAGAAAAGCCAACCCAGATTTAAAAAAGAAGTCGTAGAAGAAGACCGTGGGGACACGATCTTAACCCGAGGAGGAAAAACTGTTCATAAGAACAATATTAAGAACATCACAATTAAAAAGGATGATATTGAAATACCTGATATTAGCCGTGCTGGTAACGTCACCTCAGACACCAGAAGCAACAACTCAAATCGAGAACATAGAAGGAAAAAAATACATTCTAACAAGGACAGATGATGCGTTTTTATTTAATGAATACGAACTCTTATTTCATATAACAAATTTAACAAAAATATACCTCCCATATAAGGAAAGATTTTATAATTATTATAACGCAACTACAGAAGAACAAATACTGATGAAAAGGATTAAAACACTATTCGAACAACTCACAGAACATCGACATAAACGAGGATTAAATTTCCTAGGATCGGCGCTAAAATTTATCACTGGTATACCCGATCATGATGAAGCAGTTCGAATTGAATCGACAATAAATAAATTGATCAGAAATAATGAAAAACAAAAAATAATAAATTCAAGATTTGAAAAACTATTAGACTCCATAAACGGTCAGGAAATTATGAATCACGTCCTGCTAACAGAAATACATGACCAATTGCTACTACTAGTTAGGACAATAAATGCAGCCAAGAATAACGAATACTTAACGGAATCATTGGATCTCGATGATGTTAAAGAAATAGTTCGCCACGAAATGTACTCTGTACCAATTATTAATGTATTGGAATATTCCAACGTCTACGTTGCAAGAACTAATGAACTATTCATTACAATTTACAATTACCCAGTTATAAATAAATTTTGTAAGTTATTTAAATTCACGCCACTCAACATTGGACATGGTAAGATTTCTACTGATGAAAATATTGCACTCTGTGACAAAGAATACACAAGGATAAAGAATTGCAAGAATTACTTAAGCAAGTATATATGTATGATGAATAATGAACAGGATAATTGTATTAAACCAATATTAGAGAATAGAAAGGCTGAATGCAAAATAATACAGGAATATAACCCTCAACTAATGCAAATAGAGGAAGGTTTTATTCTCCTAGATGGAGTGAATATTGTGAATAACCGAACAGTATCAGGAACTAGACTAGTTAGTTATAGTGATGAGGTGAATATAAATAATATTACTTTCAGGAACATACACGATAGGACACTAGAGGCGATTCATAATAATCATGATGAGAATTTGAGAATAATCGAAATTTTGGCATCCACGTCAAATTTGACATTTAATAATTTGGATTCACTAAAAGGGTTCATGATTCCCATTGAAGAACACCCAGTTAAGTCTCTTACCTATTCATTCTTCACAATTATTTTTATAATATTAATAACATTGGCAATTTCAAAATTGATTAAGTATTACATAGCACTAAGAAGAATCAGAGCAGCGGAAAATTTTCAAGTTATTTATAATAGGGAATTATTAAGATTAACTACTCCTTGAATCGGGACGATTCATTTTTAACGAGGGGGAGAGTTAATGTCACATATATATTAGTTAACCTCACATATATACTCACACATATATTTAATAACCTTAGATAATATAATAATGAAAAATCTTTGTAAACAATTATAAACCTTATCATTAATGTAAAATATATTTAGATACCATGAAAATGTATTTACGATACTTTAAAAACAAGATCATAAAAACATAGATTATAAAAAAGAGCAAATGTATTTATGATAATGGAAACAATAAGTGACCTAAACAAATCAGGTAATGATAAACAACTTGTAAACAAAAATATGTTATCAATAAATACAAAAACATGTTGTTTATGATTACCTATTTAGATATTAAGAACAAAGGAAATATTTTAGTATTTAAGAGAATGAAAAGAACAAAGGAAATATCTTAGTATTTAAGAGAATGAAATATCATTAGAACAGTTAGTTAAGAATAGTTAGTTAAGAATATAACATAGATTCTAATTATCCTTACTCATTTAAAGAACCATAGTCTCAATGTATTAATCTTAAATTAAGAAAATAAATAAATAAAAAGAATCAACGCATATGCGTTGAGAAAAAAATTATTTTTTTAATTTACAAAAAGTGAAAACTTTTAATTTACGCCCGGAGAGGAATAAGAAGAGACCATAAAAAAAATTTTTTCTCTCTCATCGTCCTCCGCTTGAAAGCCCACGAAACCCAGTTCTGTATGGCAAAACTTGTCAAGAAAAAGGCAATTTGAAAAAAAAATTCATACTTCATATCAGAGAAAGGTTTGATTAGTTAATTTTGAATACAATCACAAAAAACGAATCTCATGTTGACAGTACAAATCAATTCCGTAAAGCAATACATGCCATGATTCACAAAACGGAGTATAACGAAAAATGGTGCTTGCATTGCATGCCTTCTATAAATGTAAACGAAAGCAACGAATACTTAACGATTGGTACGAATGGTTAACGATTGGTATGAATGGTTTCTGTCTGTTCTCTGCTTCATACTACTGTGGGGATTGTTAAAAAGTTTCAACCAAAAGCTGCAATTATAACATGGAATAGCTATATGGGCGTTACGTTACGGACCTTATTGGTCTCAAGTAAGCATTAAGGCTGCCAAATACTCATACAAAGTTTAGTCCAAGCACCTAACACAGTATTTTAACTTAGAGAGACATTAGCAAGTAAGTAGTAAGTAAATTATACCATTTTTGGTCATTTATAACTTAAGGTTCCATCTTCGAACCATAAAATTAGGCTCCAAGTAAAACAACGGAGAGCTAGTTGTAAAACGGAGATGCTATGTTGGTAACCGTACAAAATAGTTGAATGCGATAAGGCAATGACATTTGTATTGCGTGGGAGGTGGTGATTCGTCTGACAAGGGGGGAAAGACGGGGCGGAAACGTTCCGCTATGTACACTGGGAAGAAGTCGTATCGCAGGGCTTACACGGTCTTGAGGAGATTCACAAGCTGTGGTGTTGATTCCCTCTCTGTCAAGGAGCAGAGGATACAGACTCGTCACAGAGGCACTGTTTCGCGGTATGAGTCCAAATACCCGGTCAGTGGCCTCTCACGAGGCGCTGACTCTGGAAAGAAGCATGATCCTTTGACTGCCGATGGGAGCGTGGTGTCAATTGCATCTACCTCTTAAGCCGCAAGCAAGGGGCGTAAAGGTTCTACTCCCAATTGGAGCAAAGGAAAACACAAAACCTCCTCAAAAGGTGATGGTGTTCCTTCTACAATGGATAAAGGAAAGGGGGTAGTAAATATCGCTAATCCTTTATCACAAAAGAAGGACGTAAGGTTGGGGGCGAAGGTGGTGGAGGGGAGGGGCACTTTTCGGTGGATATGTTTTTGCAGGTTTCTCGCAAGGGGAATCGCATTAAGAGAGGCAGATCCGATGATGAGCCTTCCTCCAGCTCCAAGCGTCCTAAGAAACAAGGTGACCTAGGAACTAACCCTTCCCTTCAGCTGGCTTTCACCGACAGGTCGGATTTGGATGGCAAAATCTCTCCTGAAAGGTGGAATCTAGTTGAAGAAAGGCTAATTGAATTCATGTTGGAGGAGAGTTGTGATGGCACGAACGCCCGCATATCTTCTATAGGTTGGTCCAAGGGCATCAAGGTAGTGAACTGTGAAAACGGTGGAACTGTATAGTTCATTGTGGAATCAGTGAAGCGCCTTGGTGAACTCTGGCCTGGTGCTCGCTTAGAGGTGGTCCCTCAACCCGACCTCCCTCTACGTCCAATAGCGAAGGTATGGGTCCCGCCTACCTTTAGGCGGGTGAATGTCATACCAAAACTTATTGGAAAGCAGAATGATGGATTGAACACCATCTCATGGGTAGTTGTCAACTCCCTGACTGGTAATTGTAGGAAAGGCTACGATCTTAGGATCGCTATTGATCCGGATACCCTTCAGTGGCTAAGGGCAAGGGGTGGTGTAGTGTTATCAGTGTTGCCACCTTGTGTGTAATTACACATATTGTGTGTGTAGCATGTGTGTAATTAGTTCCGTGTGTAATTTGTGTGTAATTTTACTTTTTGTTCTACCTTTTTCTTTAATCGCTAATTTTGAAGTCAATTTGTTAAAACTCATTTGTTCTGTAAATTTAATGCAATTTCAAAAATAAACACCTAGATCCTTACCTTTCCAATTTAAATACATGTAAGGTGTTTAGTCGTCGTAGTCTAGTAGCTAGTGTGTTGGCCCGAGTTCAAACCACAGCTTAGACATCAAAACGAAACTGTGAAACAATTTCTGCGGTGACTTCCTCTCAGCAGATTTTTGGCAAAAACTTTGAGAGTAAATAAAATTGCCATGAAAAGCTTTTCATAAATCTTTCTTTCAAAATCGATTTTAAAACTGTAGGCCCCGCCACTCATATATAAAATTAACGCACACAACTTTAGTGGTGTGAGAAGCTAGGTCGTAGTCCTGGTTGAAGGGTTGTAATGGCCAATTATGTATGTATGTACGTCTATGAAAATATAATTTTAATGTTTACATATACGTACGCAATATTAGTAGAAATAGAATTTTGTGTGTAATTTTTTTTCATATGTGTAATTTCGAGGCCAGTTGTGTGTAAATCATAAAGCCATTGGTGGCAACACTGAGTGTTATGTGGGTTGGCACGTTATAATTCCGTTATCTGGACATAGTCGACATCAGGTGACCCAGAGGAGGCTAAAAGTGGTGCATATTAATTTGCATCACTGCGAAGCCGCCTCACACAACCTGTTAACCACCCTGGATCCTTAGGGATAGGATTCTGGGTTTGAGCGATACTGACTATAGGTTACTTGTTCCTGGAACCTGTATTTTAGCTAGAAGTAGTTTGGACTTGTTAATTACTCCTTCCTTTTGTACAGGTGACGTAACAACTGTGGCCTACATGGGATCGATTTGATGCTGGCATCTGCGTACATGCCGTATGAGGCTACATCCCCTCCTGGTGATTTAATTGAACTACTGGTGGAGCATGCGAAGAGGAAAAGATGTCACCTTGTCTTGGTTTGTGATGCCAATGCTCATCACACCCAATGGGGCACTGCTGACATAAATACTAGGGGTGAGTCTATTTTGAATTTTATTATTCTTAATAGGCTCAGCATTTGTAACGCTGGTAACACGCCAACGTTTAGAAACCGTGTTAGAGAGACGGTAATTGACATTACGCTCACTAACATGGATAGGTCTATGATTAGGGACTGGAGGGTTTCAGATGAGTGTTCTTTTTCTGATCACCAACTGATATCCTTCAGTATTAATCTATCTGGAGGCCTTAACAGGCCTTTTAGAAATCCAAGAAGAACCGACTGGACGAGTTGGATCTTTGACGGATATTTTGTTGTCTTGTTATAAAGATGCTTGCCCTCTCACTTACCCGGGTAAGAGGAGCCAGCCTGCCTGGTGGAATGCGGAACTCCAGAGGCTCCGCTGTTGTGCCAGGAGGCTCTTTAATAAGGCTAAGGGCGGGCAGGGATGTGGACTGGTCTGCATATAGATCCAGTTTTAATGAATATAAGGGAGCAATAAAGCGCTCAAAGAGAACCACCTGGATGAGTTTCTGCACTAGTATCGAGGATGTTGCTGATGTGGCTCGTTTCCGTAGGATGTTGTCGAAGGACCCCAAAGTCCTAGGCTTCGTCCAATAGAACGATGGCATGTGGAAATCCTCGAGAAAAGAAACCCTAGAGGTTCTATTGAGTTCTCATTTTCCCGATTGTGAGATCCAGGAAGCTATCCGTTGAGTGTAGCTGATACCTTCTGTGATGCTGGAATTTCGCCGGTTTTGGAAGATATCATTACCAGGGATAAGGTCAAATGGGCTCTTAGTAGCTTTGAGCCGTTCAAGTCGCCTGGTCCGGATGGGGTCTTCCGCCTAGAGCCATTCGCTGGATATATCTCGCGATTGTTAGACCGGTTATTACTTATGGCTGTGTTGTCTGGTGGTGTGCCTTAGATAAGAGTTTTCAACGGAAAATCTTGGATAAGGTTCAGCGGATTGCCTCTTTGAGTATCACTGGAGTGAGGAAGAGTTGCCCTCAGGCTGCTCTTGATACTATGCTCTGTCTGACCCCGCTTGACTTATATGTCAAGCGGTGTGCAGCGCGTAGTGCCATACGCCTGAGGGAATCGGGTTGTTGGAAACAGCGCTCGATAGGTCACTCCAGAGTTCTGAATACCGTTTTTCTTGACGGAAAGTACGGACTTTCGGAAAAAGCCACTGATTATATTGTGCCTGAGGCTATGTTCCTACCTGGTTTGAGTATACTCATACCGGATAGGACACAATGGAGTGGTGAGGTACTCCAGGGGCAGAGTGGTATACCCATCTTCACAGATAGGTCTAAGTTAAGTGGATGTAGAGGTGCTGGGGTTTTCTGTAGGGAACTTGGTCTTGAACTCCACTTCAGGTTGAATGATGACTGCAGCGTTTTTCAGGCGGAGATTTTCGCAATACTGAAGGCTATTGAGGCCATAGCTGGTGGCCCATCTTCGAATTCGGAATCTTACATGATCTTCGTTGACAGTCAGGCTGCCCTAAGGCCATTGCGTCGGTCTGGTGCAAATCACTGCTCGTTAGCGAATGCAAAGAGTCGTTGAGGAGTTTTGGACCATACCGTACCAGTCTATGCTGGGTTCCGGGTCACAGCGGAATACTGGGCAATGAGACGGCGGATGCCTTCGCTAGGTTAGGTTCGCTTTCAGGTGGCGATTTGACAGTTGGTCCTGACCCCCCAGTCTGCCACCTCTATGGCCTCATCGATGGATGGGTCAGGAGGGAAGAGCAGAGACGTTGGGGGAACGGATCGGGTTGTTCTGTTTCTAGGCGTCTATGGCCTGCTGTGGACAGCAAGGGGACAGAGTGGCTGCTGGGCTTGGTTAAGGCCAGCTTAAGGTTGGTTGTCGGTTTTATCACGGGGCACTGCGAGATTAGGTCGCTGACGGGGATCTGGAACAGATCCCAGCCGGACTATTGCAGGGTATGTTGCGATGAGCAGGAGTTGGAGACTGTCGAACATCTCCTTTGCAACTGTCCAGCCCTTGGTAGGTTGAGGACCCTTGGCAGGGCCTTCTTTGAGAACTTGAGTTCTGTGTCGAGAGCCGACATCAAGGCTCTCCAGATTCATTGTTTTGTGTCTGTTTCATTTCATTCCTCCGTTTCCGTCTCCTTCCCCTTCCCTACATTCCTATAACCTCCATTTCCTTTCTCCCCCTAAGGACAATGTACAACGGGTCAATTTCGACCTCTGGGTTCTGTGCTTGTCTTGACCGACAGGTGCACGTCCTCTAACCTAACCTAACCTAAGGAAACTAAAAGATTTAAAAAGTTAAGCTCAAGAAATAAGGTAAACTCCGTTTTTTTCAATGTTGTTAAGAATGACAAAAATATTGATCATCCTCCTTCAATGGATGAGGATTTATTAAAAATATACAAATATTCATAAAAATTAAAAAAATAAAATCAAAACAAAACAAAAGCTATTGGAAATAATATTTTGTATAAACCCTTATTAAAGAAATCTAAGTTATGTGAACATTAATACGAAATTGTGCAGAAAAAAGTTCTCAGTAATTAGTATCAGATAAAAAAAAAACCTTAATGTTTCAAGAATTTAATAATTTTAAAAAAAGAATAAAATGATTAATTACTTACGTAGAATTTTTAAAAATTGAAAAATCACTTTTAAAAGTTCTTTTTGCTAGGATATACGTATAATATTGCAGATTAAATTCTCTTTAAACACCTCGAGTTACACAGTAGCTAATTACATTAAATTTACGTTGATATTAATCTATTCAAATTTACTAGTAATTTAATAGAGTATGATATATATATACATATATTATATATAGATGACTTTTGTGTACATTTAAATTGTTTGAAAATTTATATTTGTTTTTACATTTTATACAAAAGTAAATAATACAACAACGATTGCTACTTGTAAGAATTAATGATTCTTCGTTTTATTACGGTCTACATAGTTGTTATGAATTGGTGACGTGTCCGCTGACTTTAAAGACATTTTGCAAATAATTTGATACATATTCGGGAATACTTGTATGACAAAGTAAACTGAACATAAATAACTACAAATAATAATTGTTAGGAACAAATCGAACACTGCAGGCTTGACACGATAAACATTTAGAGTTGCGTCAGAACCTTCATATAACATAAAATCTGGTTCGCGGGCATCAGGCTTCTCGGAAATAATTTTAACATTTTTAAGGTACTTTTCAAAGGCATTTTTTAAGTCGTTGTTTTGTAAAGCTGATTTCAAATTTAAATACGATTTGATGAGTTTGTTGGAAATTTGCTAGTTTAAAATAAATCGGTAAAGGTTTAAATCCATATTATTCGATAAAATAAAAGTTTTTTACATAAAGTATAACTTACCATTGCTCCCGAAAATATTTCAAAGTCATCAATTTTATCTGTGGCCGAATTATTATACACATAGCGAGCTAAAGACTCTGCTATTATTTTACAATTAAGTCGTGTTTGTGCTAAAACACTGTCTTCGTTATCCTTAAATATCGTTGTTCGCGCTGGATGCTTCGATGATTTAAGTGAAGATAGTGTAAAGGAAGACAAACGTTTGATACTAAATCGTTCGTGCTGCCATGCTAATTGTTGTTCAGCTAAATTAATTTTTTTGTGAACTCCTTCCACAGTCAGATTACTGTATTTGGCAGCAACATTTTTCAAATGCTTAAAGAATACATTCATTGGAGTATTTTCCTTTGGCGGCTTTGATACGTGCATATACAAATGACTATTTTCGCCATTTAGAGATTGTGTAATGCCGTCTAAACATAGCACAAAGTCAACATTCTAGAAATTTAAAAAAGGCTCTTCGTTATAATATTAACAACGTATTTTCATACAGTGAACCGCAAAACTAAGGACACACCAATAAGTTTTAAAGTTTTTTTAATTTATTTACATTAACTAAACAAAACATTCAAGGTAGTAAGACTAAAATATAGTAATTCTATCCAACAAAAAAAATTATTAACTTTGGTTCGGTATTGAGAATATATGCATAAAATAATAATGCAACTTCAAATATTTACACCGCAAAAGTAAGGACACAGCTATAAAATTCACAAATATTATTCTAAAAACTGACAAAAATTTCACGTTTTAATACTTAGTAGGGTATCCTTTATTTTTTAATACATCTTTTAACCGATTATTCATGGATCCTACTAACGATTTTGTTGTTTCGACACTTATTTTGTTCTACTCTTATAAGAGCGCCTGTTTCAGTTATGCTTTATTGCGGATTTCGTGTTTTCGCATATTTTTCTCTAAAATTTCCCATAAGTGCTCTATGGAATTAAGGTCTGGACTTTGTGGAGGGGTTTTGAGGGTGTGTAGAGTGTTATAAAGAATCTACATTTGCACTTTACGGGCTGTGTGCTTCGGTGCGTTATCTTGTTAGAAGCAGTCGTCAGCTAGACCCAATTTTTAACCACTTTCATTTAGATTATTTTTTAAAATATCAAAATAGACATGTTGGTCGATTGTATTTTCAATAAAAACAATGTTACCAACCCCCGAGGATGACATACAGTCCCTTACCATGACACTTCCTTCACAATGCTTCACAGTCTACACCGTATTTTCCGGATTTAAAGCTTCCCCTTCTCTGCGGCATACTTTTAGTCCTTATACTTAGACTCCTCAGTGAATATTACCTTGTCCCAAAACTCTTAGGGCTTATTTAAATAGCGTTTTGCAAAATCTATACGCTTGGCTCAATTCAATTTGTTTACTTGTGGCTTTTTTCTTGGAACACATGACATTAATCCCTGATCAGCTAAGCATCTTCGAACAGTATCATGATTTAATTTTTCTCACAGCAATATTTAAGTAACAACTGACCGACTCCAATAAATATATGCTTATCGTATTGATTGTAATGATTTTCATACGATCTAAGTGAATTTTACATCTTTTTTAGTGTGCCTTTTATCGTTATTCAAAGTAAACAACAAGTGTGTCCTTAGTTTTGCGTTGCTATATTATAGGTTTTACAAGTACAGCTTGATTTTTTAGGACAGTGATCAAGAAAATTTTATGTAGAAATTAAAAGCAATATTGACATTTTAACATTGTTATTGTCATAACATCGTTGTTAAAACAACAGAAAATTTATGAAATATAATAAAAAATCTAGTGTGGCCTTAGTTTTGCGGCTCACTGTATATCTCAATATGCATGTTAAAATCGTTCTGTGTTTCAATCGAACCCTGCTTATATTTTATTATTTGATTTCAATTACATACCTCGAAAAAAAAAAAATAAACCGTTCAATATAAAATGAAAACAATTCCGACTTAACTTTAAATAATTTCTAATTCCACCACTAAACTACTTTCACTTATAAGATCTAAAAGCTTAAAATTTAAATATTTTTTACACTACTTTCTTTGCATTTAGAGAAATGTTTAAAACTCAGACTTGACAAAGCGTACAAATTACATAAGATTACTCCTTTTTAAGTTTAATAGTGTATATATAGGATAGAAAAGCTCTCAAAACTACTTTTTAACACGTTCCCTGCCAAGCCGTTTATGAGAAGGTGTCATTTCTAGGCCACGTGTACCATTTTCGATACACGACAACTACTCTATAAAAATACATGTTCTTTTTTTATTTTTGAAAAAATCTATTTTATTTTCAAAATTATTACTATTCAAAGGGCAAAATGCACAAAATAACAATAAAAATTAAATTTATTTCATATAGAATATGGTACATATAGGCAGGCAATGTACTAAAAAAAATATATTTTACTCAAGTTTGAGTACATTATTATAATTTTTCATACTTTCTGCATACCATGGAATGGCTGAATCTTTTTACTGGTCTACCATTACAGTTTTGCAACTCATGGTGTACTTCTAGAAGGTAGGACATGGACATCTTCTTCAGAAAATCCGTCATTGTTTGTATTACATAAATGTGAAATCAATAACTTTCTATATTTTAAAAGGTGAAATTAAACTATTGTTTCTTGTATTATATAAAATCGACGCATTTACAACTGTCGTATTCAATAAAAGTTCAAAAGTGGTCCCATAACTAATGACCACGCCGCGTGTACCGTTATCGGTACATCACTCTAAAATTGCTCTAAACATCATTACGTTACATAAAATAGTCCTACTAATAATTAAATTGTGGATACAAACATTTTAAATTAAAAAGTTCAGCTTGGCGTAGAAATGAGGTTCAGCGTGCACCGAAAACGGTACCCGTGGCAGGGAACGTGTTAATAAAATATGAAAATTCGCAAATTGCAAAAATGCTTATTGTGATCTATTTTACGGTAACTTTATTTAAACAAAAAAAAAAACACAAACACACAAGTTACGATACATACCTGTAGCTGTACATTTTCATCAAGCCACTTCTTTACACCCTGATAGTTAAGCAGTGGTCCAGACTCCGTTAACAAAAACAATATACGATATTTAAGAGCGGTATTTGATGTATCATGCAATTTACTAAACATATCTGCAAGAGCCATTAGAACAGCAGCATCAGCATTTAATGGGTAATCATTGTATATGCCAAAAGTGTTCAGATTTGCAGTTATAATAACTAATGGCAACTTGTAATTAGGGTCCACAGAACCATCAGCATATTTCGTAACTTTAGTAGGCGCTAATTCACCCTGAATAATAGGAATTTTACTATTCTTGTTATTAGCATGACTAGCTCCAGTTACAGTTATTTGATAGCCATTAGCAGAAATAGAATTAAAAATTTCGTTTAAAGCAGAATCACGTCGATTTTGTTTCTTTTTTCCAGATTCAAGTTGTTGATAAGTTCTTTCAGCAGCAGTGCGAGAAATATCGGATATAATGTCTTCTAATTTTTCATTATAAACAGAAAAGTATACAGGTATTGATATTGCTTGTTCCATAGCAGTCTGCTCTAACGATGTAAGATGCTAAGAATACACAGAAAACAGAAACATTAATAAAACTTGACCAATCTTGATCAACGTCAGAGTCAATTTCATATATTCGCTAACAACAATTACTCATGTGTACATATATACACATATATACACAAAAAACTTGTACCCACAAATGAATCCTATGAGACTTTACTGAAAGAATTCCTCACATCGATTTATAATCAATCAATTTAAAAAAATTATACAATTGGTAAAAATAGATTTAAAAAATAAACCATTTGACTTTATTCAAATGACCATAAATGCCCAAAGTTACATAGCAAAAATGAAAAACTTTGCCATATTTGACAAAGCAATGATTGAACACTGAACAGCAAGCCAACTTCATCTTCCCTGCAGTTTTCAGATTTCAATCAAATTGAGAATACATGGTGTTTAAAGAATAATAACTGAAAATTCAAAGTAAATATACTTAGGGCCATTATTACAACTTACCGTTAAAGTTGGCGTTAATTAAAAGTACCTTTAGCTAAAGTGTTACATTTAACTTATTTTAGTTATTACAACTTACAGATAAAACAAAATTAACTTTTCCAAAAATATGGCAGTGCCGGAGCAAAATCGATAAAACTGCTCAATTACACAATATATATATATATATATGATATATGTTCATTTTGTTTAAATTTGAAATTGCCATATCGAAAATAGTATATGATATGCTTAGTTCAAACATAAAGTAACCTTTAAATGTTAAGGTAGGTTGATCTTCCCTTTAGTACTCGTAATAATGAAAAACAATTCATCTCTCCATTAAAATCTTCCCTTTAGTTAACGGCAAGTTGTAATTGCAGTATATGTATGTATTTCATCATATAATGTTTACATTCTTTTAAAGTTAAGGATTACTTATTTATTAAATTTTGAAATTAAGATTATTTGTTTTTCTACATTATTTTTTATAATAGTTATTACATGAACATTACATTGTAAAGTTTACCGTTATTAAATACTGGTTTTATCATGATTTTCTTTTGTGCATTTCTATACTGCATATTAGTAAGAGCTTTTACTTTTAAGTATAACATAGTATTAAGCTAATAAAAATTTTTACTCTCTAAGCAATTAGCAATCGAATAAGACATTTTTAGTGGAAATAAAGAATTTAAAATTAAAATAAATACATACACTGCTGTTGCATAAATAGCTTTTATGACGCCGACACTCAGGATATGACTCCTGGTGGATTGTGTTGGAATAATTGAAAGATAGTGACAGGAGAAAGGAAAGAGTTGTGTGCTACAAATTTTAATTTTGGAAACATTATTTTTTTAACGACCAGTGTAGAACATACGCCACTTTTATTATCGAGAATTGCTTATTAATAAATCTCCTCTTCTTTTCCTATCATTATTAATCAGATATATTGTTAACATTCAGACAAACACAAAACAGCCAAGATGGGCATCTGACTCAAGATCTTGGCAGTTGAAGCACAGCACGTTACCAACTAGACCATCGGCGCACCATATGTTTAATATAAAGTAAGGGGAAAGCGTTTTTTCCTTTTAAAGAGTAACCGGATCAGTTGATAAAAAAATTGCTCCATTAGTTATAGGTCTCGCCAGGGCCTATCGGTAATAGTGTACCCTAGAGAGATTGATGAAAGCATTTCGGAGATATAGGTTAGGTTAGAGGACGTGTACCTGTCAAACAAGACAAGTGCAGTACCCGGAGGTTGAATTGACCCATTGTACAACGTCCTAAAGGAGGGAAGGATGATAGAGAAATTACAAGGACCAGACACAACAAAAAGGGTGGGAGAGCGCGACTATACCGATGAAGTCCTAGCACCTCTCAACCAGCCTAAGGTACTAATGATTCTGTGGAGAGTCCTCAGCCTCAATCTACCAAGGGCTAGGCAGTTACAGAGGAGGTGTTCGACAGTCTCCAACCTCCTCATAGCAACATGCTCTGCAATAGTCCGGCTGGGATCTGGAACAGCGTCAGCGACCTAATTTCACAGCGCCCCGTGATAAAACCGACTAACAACCTTAAGCCTTATCCGAGCCCAGCAGCCAACCTGTTCTCTTACTGTCTACAGCAGACCATAGGCACCTAGAAACTAAACAACCCGATCCATTCCCCCATCGCCTCTGCTCTTTCTCCATAACCCTTCCATTGAAGCCAGAGTTTAATTAACATTTAACAACAACATTTAAAACTACTAATGATTACAACAGATACTTGAGAGAAAAAATGTAAAAAATATTTTATTCTATTATATCTCTTTTACACTCGATTCCTTCTATATTTTTTTATTCTTTGTTTTTCAAGTGGATCGCATTTGGACACATAATTGAAGTTTCGTTTTTGTTGTTACCTTGACGATTTATTTTAAATATCTGATTTTCTTTGCTTTTTGGAAAAATAATATTCAGATGGAAAACAATATACATAGTTAACCAACATTTTAATTACAATGAAAACAATTTACTACTGTGGTGTTATAAAGCTGTTGCTAACACTCTGTCGCCACTTAGTTCGGAGTTTGCCAAACCGATGTGCAAATGTTATTAAACATAAATTCAACCTCCCGAAATATTGGTGGTAAGAACAAAAAATTTTTAAATATTACTATAAAAATGACATTAGGAAATGTTTAAATTATACAGCGTACCAAATAAAACATTTTAATACACACTGTTTAAGAATTGGAAATACGTATACTATTTTAGATTTAAAAACTGAAATAAAAATTTTGTTATATTTTTTGAATTTTGAACATAAAACAAATAATTCAATGTGTACTAATGTTTAAATTACATGGTCAGATATGTATGCCAGTTTTTAATGGATGACTTTATTTGTCTATTAACTGTTAAGTTATCCTGCGAACTTGTCTCTGTTATGCCTTCTTGGCAAAATAAAAATTGTAAAATTTAATTATGTAGAAATGAAATTATTGAAAAAAGAAATTGAAAGAATACTTAAAAAAATCTGTTAAAAAATTTCGCTGAAAATGAAAAGTAAGGAAAGATTATTTCAGTCAGTCCCAAAGAAAATGTTTAGTAAAATAAAATGAAAAAGCTTATCGATCAGATTCACACTAATAAAGAATACATGCAAGAGGAAACTGGGTTTTACGTGTGTAGCTTTATAATGTGCTACTCTCGAGGCAATTTTTTATGGCGTGCCATTAACCTATCCACCCACACAATCACATCTTACTAGGGAATAATCTTCCCCAACATACTCGGAAGGGTATCAGAAGAGATATGCTAGACATTCAAGACTTTATACCCACATTTTTTTTGTTTTGACTAATCCAAATCCTGAACGCCCATGTTCTTGAGGTTGAAAGTGAAAGACAGCTCCATAAGTCAGCAAGATCAACCCCATATCAGTTCTGAACGGGATTATATGGAATACAAATCTCAAAACGGCCAAGAATATTCTTAAATACCTCATGACACGCCGTACCTCTTTAAGTGCCTAAAAAGAAATATCGACCTGAAACTTATATTCTAGACTACTGTGCTCAATACATTGTTCTTTGAAAAGCTATAAATTTATTTCATTCAAATTTATTTTTTAAATTAAACTTCCATGTAGGAAAAAAAGTAAATAATAAAGTTTGATGTTTTCATTAAAAACGCACGGGTACACTAGTGAATTAAGCATGTGTGTTGCTTTATTTCAATTTCCTTTTTTTTTCTTAGAACTTATTTTTTTATATTGTTTTATGAATTATTTTAACTGAAATTTAAATAAATCATGGAAAATATTCATTTGCTATAATATTTATATTTCTTACTGTAATGAATGTATGAAATACCAATCTGCGCTTGCAGGGAAATTTTCAAAGGAAATCAAAAAAATTTCTTTTATATAAGCTTAAGACAAAGAAACAACTATGTTTTTTTGTGAAGTAGTAGAGAAAACAATGCAGGATTATTATAGGGCTATAGATATATTATGACTGTATGTAATCTTAAGTTGTTTCACTTTATGTTCTATTTATGTTCCAATAGAGTGCCCTGGTAATCTAGTGAGTAATGTACTAGACTATTAGCGTGAGGGTCTTGGGCTTATATACTAAGCTCGTATAAAATAAAAATATAATTTGTAATTGTGTTGCAATTAATAAAATAAATAAATAAATATTTTCCAATAAGTCTTGGTATATCGTCTTTAACTTGAAGTGATTTCACTTTTTTAAAATGAATATAATTCTTACTTCTTTTTCATCCGTACTCATATTTGCAGGATCTTTTGGCAAGAGCAATACCAAGCCTCCAGCTTTTTGTCTAACTTCTCTTAATTGATCCGTCGACATATCTTGAAACCTGAAAACAGCAAAAAATTACAGAAAATTACTTCAAATATAAATATGTATTTTTAAATTCGAAAAATAATTAATGAAATATCAGTTACAATTTTTCAACATTTATAGTTAAAAAATAAGTTCTTAAATATGATCACATAATATTTTTAGAATGGTAATAACTTTAAAAGTTTAACATTACAATTAAATAATTTTTTTTAGTTTTAATTACTAAAAATACACAGTTGTGAGCAAACAAATACAATGTTGTGACTTATATTTCAATTCCTCTCTTCTTTTGTTTGTTAAAACAATAAACAGTGTAAATCTAGGTACCCCACTTTACTTAGATAATTTTATGACTTTTAGGGAAAGATTAGTTAACATAATTGATGTTTTTATATGTATTATATCAATTTATTCCCGTTTAATAAAACAAAAAATTTTTGTACTCATATATACTACCCTAACCACTATTAAAATAACAACAAGAATTTTATAATAACTTTTTGACTACCGAATTATTGATGTAAAAAATTTACTATTTGTCTGCACTGATGATATTATATCTGATGTACAGTTAGATAGATTAAAAAAACGTGAAATAATACTTCGGCAATCTGTTTTATTGGATTATATCAAAAAATTTTCAACATTTGAAAAAAGAATACCAGATGTATATACAGTAGCGAGCACAAAAAATGCAACGTTGGGTAAAATTATCTTTAAGTGCGATAATTTTAAAAAAATGGTGACCAGTTCAAAATATTTCTTTGGGTTATTAATCCCTACAGTTATAGATACCTATTATCAATAACATTATGTAAATATTTTTAATTAATGATATATTATTTTGTCATTTATTAAAAAGAGTGCGAATTTCATGGGAGCAATAAAAATGCAACAGCATAAATTTTAATGTGTTTATTTAAATTAAATAGTAATTCTTACAAAAAAAATCTTAAAATTAATATTTAGTAGCGTAGCCCTTATTTTTTATGACTTCTTGCAACCTAGAAGGCATAGAGTCGACTAAAGCTATTAATGTGTTAATGGATATTTTCTCCCATTCACTTTTCAAAATTTCTTCTAATTACCTCTTATTTGACGGATGTTTCCTCTTAACTTCCCGATCTAATAGCTCCCATAGATTTTCTATGGGGTTTAGATCGGGAGACTGTGATGGCCAATTCAAAACATTGACATCATTGTCGCTTAAAAAGTTTCGAGCTAAACGACTTGAGTGCTTTGGATCGTTATTCTGCTGGAATATGCTACCAGGAGGCATTTTTTCCCGCAGATGTGGAAGCATGTGTTCTCCAAGGATTTCACAGTACTTCTTGGCGTCCATTTTTCCTTCGATTTGAGTTAAGGGACCTACCCCATCACGGGAAAACGCACCTGTAAATACGTGACGTAAAATCAATAATTTTTTTTAAACATATCGTTCCTTACCCCTCACCATTATTGATCCATCGCCATGTTTTACGGTTGGAAGTTGATATCTTGGAGAATATCTCTGTCCAGGCGGTCTTCGAACAAAATTTATCCCATCGGAGCCAAACAAATTAAATTTGCTTTCATCGCTCCACAAGACTTTAGCCCATTGTTCATTTGACCAATCCTTGTAACGTTTTACAAATTCCAGGCGCTTCTTTTTATTGATTGCACTGATGAGAGGTTTCTTTGCGGGTCGTCTCGCATGCAAATTAGCCTCTTTCAACCTACGGCGAACAGTGTGAACGCCTATAGAGACTCCCATTTGCTCATTTGCGAAATTAGCAACGTCCACTGCGGTCTTTCGTGGATCTTTTTTAACCAGTGGAATCATCTGGCGGTCTTGGCGAGAGGTAGTTTTTCGAGGATTACCACTACCTGGTTTCCTTTCCACACTATTTCTCAAGGAAAATCGAGATTTAATCCGACATACGGTTGATTGATTTACACCAAAGAGGTGTCCAACTTCACGCATGGATTTTCCTTCTTCTAAGGCTTTAATGATTGCAGTTTTGCTGTCAGCTGAGAGCTGCTTCTATTACAAAACACATGTTGTATAACTTATTTAAGAAATTTTGAATTGTAATTAAATAAATAACTTACTTTAACTATTTTTTTATTATGTTGCATTTTTTTTGCTCGCTAAAAATTTGCACTTTTTTCACTAATTCGAAAATATTTAACTTTTTAAAGCAGAATTTGGAATAAACTGTGGTTAGTTTGAAAACTTATAATTGAAAGAATTAACAGCAAAAGAATATAGATAAATTAGTTACCGTTATTTTGAAACAGATCTTATTAAAGATGATATGGCACAGTGTTTCATTTTTTGTGCTCGCTACTGTATTTAATATAATAAGTTTTAAGATTTTGTAGAAACTTAACAAAGAAATTTACTTTTAGTTTTTTTTATTTTTATAAGAAATGAACAAATGTACATATAAGTGTACATTTATCTTTGGAGGTAGTGTTTTTATTTAAATACAATCCGAGTATAATTTAATATTTCTTGTAAACGTATAACGAAATGGATAAATTTTATGGATCATTTTTCGTTACTACATTCTCTGACAATATTATACTTCTAAGATGCCATGAAAACAATATCGTACACATGATTTCTTCTTACGCCGGCGTGGAACCAAAGGATAATGTAAAAATATGAGCCCGTAAAAGAAAAGATTATTATTCAATAACAAGACCCTTTGCTGTAATAGAATATGGAGGTGTAGATATGTCCGAGCGTATGATAGCACACTATCCTCAGTCTACAAAAAGTCGAAAATTTTACACAGAATTGCTTTCCAATTTTTAAATATATCCATTGTAAACTAATAGATTCTTTTCAATCAGCAAGACATTAAATTGTCTTTTCTTGAGTTTAAAGCATCAATGGCTACCACAATGATAAAAATTACGGAACAATCCAAAAAACGAGGTAGGCCTACTTATAGTTCTGCCTGCGCACCACCACTCTAAAAAATCCAAAAGCTGGACTAAAGTTAATTCTGAAATTAGACTGGATGGTATAGGTCATTATCCTAAAAAAGGAACTGAAAAATCGTTCCAGGTGTCACCAGACTTGTGAGAAATGTGAAGATTCGATATGTCCGGACTGTATGAAGTCATTTCAAACATAAATTACCTTTAATGCTCAGTGTCCAGAAATGTGGACGTTATTTCTCTTTGAGAATTTTTGTTTTACCTTTTTTGCTGCCTGAATTATAAAATTAATTAATTAAAAAAAAATATATTCAATCCTTTCGTTATTCTATATGCACAATTTCATCCTGAAGTTAATTTTTGCGGTACTTTTCCTAAATTATATATACAGTGGCGGCAATCAGGTTAGCACACTTGCTTCTCCCCATCTTTAAAATCAAATATTTCCTGTATTTCTTTATTGTTTTCCAAATTTATTTTATATACATACGTGTAACATGTCTTGCTAAGATCACGTCACAATACATTCATTGTCACTGCTATAAAAAATGTATTCGCATTTAAAAAAGTAAAAAAAAAACGAAAAACTTATTTCACTACAAACTTAGTACTTAGTTGGGTATCCATTATTTTTTTATTACAGCTGCCAATATCCTTTTCATACTTTCCACAAGTCCCATACAGCGCTCCACTGAAATACTATACCAAGCTTTTTCTATTTCGTCCATAAATCGGCTAAATTTGTATGTTTCGCCGTCATTACGAGCTTCTACACATCATTCCAAATGTTCTCAATAGGATTGAGATCCACAGATTGGGCTGACCATTTTAACATTTTAATACTGTTCTCAACCAACACTCACTTGGCGTGAGCAGTGTTTTGGGTCATTGTCGTGCATAAAACTCCACCTAAGTTGCATGTTGTCCTCTGCATAAGGCATCATTGTATACGTTATGGTTCATACGTGTATCAATCTTGCATATTGGACTAACGCCATGCCCAGAAAACCTCCACCGTGTTTTATTGTTTTAGAAGTGACCTTTGTTCGCGACTTAGCCAGTTGTGAGCGTCAATTTTATACATGAGTGGCAGGACCTACAATATCAAGTCGACTCCAAACGACAGATTTTTGAGAAACTTTTTCATGGTAATTTTATTTACTCTGAGTTTTTGCCAGAAATCTGTCGCCGAAGAAATATTTTTTCACATTTCGTTTTGCTGTCTGACCTGGGGTTTGAACCGTGGCCTTACGTCTAATAAACTATCACACTACCTACTAGACTACGGCGACTTCAAAAAATTACCTTTCAGAAAATGTAACTTGTCATTATTATTCTTAAATATATGGAACAATATCAAACAAGCATGCGTGGTGTGCGGATAAATAGTGGTAAGAGTAAATTTAAAATTAAAAGGTCCAATGTCCAAAAGTCCAACTCTATGTAACCTATTTGGCATTGACTATACCATATTTTTTGTGTTTTATGTTAATCCTCTAAATACACTACGGAGTCACTTAGAAAAACGTTGATAGATAGATAGAAATAGTTGATAAATCTCAAAACAAAAGTAGATTGAAAATATTACCATAAAACACAAAAGAACTGAAATATTCAAAGTCAAATAGGTTAAATAGGCAAACAAATAAAGACTATCGCCACACCTCAAAGTTATTTCTGAGAGAATTCGTTATAAACAAGTTCGTAATAAACGAAGTTTTTTGTATGAAAATTGATATTAAAACGTTGGAACTTGAAAATATGTAATAATAACAACCAAGAATTCGTTATAACCGAGTTCATTATAAACGAGTTTGACTGTATATTCATACATAATTGGTCATTACAACCCTTCAGTCAGGATTATTGACCTAGTTTCTCACGCTACTTATGTTGTGTGTGTCAATTTTATACATAAGTGGCGGGACGTACAGTTTAAAGTCGACTCCGAACGACAGATTTTTGAGAAACTTTTCATGGCAACTTTATTTACTCTCAGAGTTTTTGCCAGAAATCTGATGAGAAGAAATCGCCGAAAAATACTTATTGTATTTTTATTTTGATGTCTGGCCTGGGAATCGAACCCTGGCTTTACGTCTAATAAGCCAGCACACTACCTACTAGACCACGGGGACTGTATATACAATGTGTAATTTTATTGTAATAAATAAATATTTTGGAAACGTTTTGCAATACAAGTTTTTTTTTAACTGAATAAAATTTTAATAGTGGGTATTATTATTTACTGTGCAACGCTGTTATTCTTTCATACATTTGAGGGTATTGTATATAAAAATAAATGAATAAAATGTATAAGAATAAATAGTTATTTCAGTTTTACAGTTTTATACATTTTTTGAAATGAATCTTAAATTGAAATGTAGAACAGGATTTTTTTTTTTAATTCTTTTTTCTGCATATAAATTCGTTTGTGAAACTTTTAATATCTGCTGATTACAACCAGAAATGAAATTTACATTTGCTTTTAAACATTCATCTGCCTATAACATATTATTTTTATACTTACTTGGCAACTACACAATGTCTACCCGTGCTCCAAGTATACAAGGATTTGGCTTCTAATGACAGCGCAGAAGAACGACATCCTATAAAGAAAACAAATAATTGAGCAACACTCGACAACACGTGACACAATAAAAAATGTTTTTATTAGCACAAGGTTCATTCACAATGTAAATCTTCTGAACTATGTATGGTTAAATAGGCTTATCTCTTAGTGTAAATTAAGCACTTTAGTAAGATAAACAAATTCTTATGATCACTGCCATTAGATAAATGATTCAACGTGGCCCTACCTTACCGGCTTTTTCGTGACCAAAAAAAAAAGAAAAAAAAAAATTATGGTATTCGATATAAATTACGCGGTACTCACCAAAATGAATACCATTCACATCAAATTGGGACATTCTTTGAACATGAAACTCGCTTGACGCTAGAACTGGGTTCGAGGAAAATATTAATAATATTGGCACAGCCAATAGCGCGTAATATGCAAGACCTCCACGGAAAATGTCTGCAATATTGTCGGCATTTTCAAACATGGCTGACTACACAATTATAATTAAACAACTGAAATTAAACGTTTTTCACGTACAAAAGCTTGAAGTTTGTTCAAAATTATTATTAATGAACACGTTTTTATACGAATACATTCAACTAAACTAATTTAATTAAGTTTTTCTGTTAAAAAACCACGATTAAACTTTAGTACTACTGACTTTTTATTAGGGGCCTGTTCTACGTATAATAAACACTTTCATTGTTTTTGACATTTATATAGTATTGCCAAAAGTAAGTACTAACAATGTTGCCAACCCTACCAGCAAAATGACGGTCAAGAATGATAGTGAAATGAATATTCTAAAATTTACATTCATAAAATAAGTTTACAGAAATATAAGTTTTTATACTGTGTATTAGTGATGTACATAACAACATGAAAAATAAAAATAAGCACGTTGTCCTTGTTTTTTAGTTGTATTTAAAATAACATGCTAACATTTACACATAAAATTTATGTTTAATAGAATATTATTTGCTTTTCTTAGAAGAAGAAAGTGTTGAAGCTAATATTTCTCTTATAACAATTTGTTTTAACCCTTAGAGTACGGAGTGGGGTATTTTAGGTCCCCCAATCTTAGTTTTTCTTTAATAACTTCGCAAGTACATAATTTTTTTCTGTCTTAAATTAATGCGTTTTGATGTGACAATTAAAAATAAAAACTGAAAGCTAATAAAATAATAATAATAATTTCTGCTAACATAAAGACGTAAAAATTTAATTTTTCTATGCGGAATCTTAGTGACCCCACTCCGTAGTTTATGTCAAATATCGAGCTTCGTACTCTAAGGGTTAATAAATTAAAACGATTTATGAATATTGTTAATAGGTAGAAAAATATTCATTCTCATGCGTCATTAAAAGCGGGTTCACCCACAGGTTTCCGAAACATTTTTAGTTCGGACAAATTTCTTGTTTACTGAAAGATTTCTGCAATATGATTCACCCATTTCAGAAACTTTATTTGTAAAAACAGTGCTGCCATATTTAATTAAAAATTACGTAAGTTCATATGTACATAAACTTAAGAAAGTTAATTATATTTGTGTCAAAATAAGGAAATAATATGCGATATGCGCCATTGAAGTGACCAAAGTACAACAGCTTCTGACAACTTCATCTAAATTTTTATCTGAAGGACAAAGAAAATGTAGAAATTATATAGTAACTTACCTAATGTAATATTTTTCAATTTTAACTTTTTCTCAAATTTTTTTATTTTTGCCGCCAATACTTCTTTTTTTCTTATATGTTTCTTCTTATTTGCTTTTTGTTTATATTGTTTAGTTTACCATACTGAATTTATGATAGAAATGCTAAACAGTATGACGTGCCTTTTGTATAAATTTCATATGGTGTGGCAACCTTTTCTACAATACTTTGGACCAAGTTTAAAATTAAATTAATTCGCACTGAGAGTGGTTCGCACAAAATAACTTCTCTCGCTCTCTTAGAGAAACGTCAAACTACATATAAAAAAAAATTTTGTGCGAACCAAAAATGTTTTGGAAACCTGTTGGTGAACCCGCCTTAAGCCCCAGTTATGCTACCGTAACGGAATGTAACAGTAACGTAATGTAACGCGTATGGAACGTAAAAATGTAAGTGCAATTATAGATCTTAAAAACGAATCATATGTTTTCATGTAAACAAAACAAAAAAGAAATAAAGAAAAACAAATAAAGAAATAAAAATTGCAAAAACTAAAAGACAAAAGTTCAGATATGGATATAGAAGACATGTTTTTGGGTTTGAGTTTTTATTTTATTATTGGTTTTATACAAAATTATTATTAATTCCAGATTTTAAAAACTTTGTTTTTGAATCTTTTGTCTTTATGGCGTCTTTCGTTTTGCTTTAATTCAGCTATTAACCAGTGTTATCATTACAGACCTTTTAGATTCAATTTAACGATTTTTTATTTATTTAAAGATACTTATTAAAAGTTTTATGTACTGTTTCTATAAGCCAAACAATTTCACTTTCACACAAACACACTCAAAATAATTTGTGTTTGTTTGTTGAGGAAAACAAAAAATTTAATGATTTTGTTTATATTTTGCATATAAATAGACGAGCAAGTGAAATTGTTTATCCTACAGAAACAGGTCAGGTATTTCGGAAACCAAATTAGTATGAATGTTAAAACATTTTTATATTCTCTAGTAAAAGTTAAATACAAATTAAATAATTAGTTTAATTAGTTAAAAATCGATAACTATATTTTTCTAATTTAAAATAAAAATAAACACCACCTACATAATGTAATAGTAAAATAGTGTTTATTTTTATTTTAAATTATAAAAGTTAATAATGAAATAAATTATAACTTTTATTTAAAGTTTTTTTTCTTAAGTTTTATTTAAAGTGAATACCACATACAGACAAACATAGTATAAGCACAGAATTTAAATACTGTTTATAATTATGGTGGTTTTTTATATTGACATGTTGTTAACACTGCTAAACAGATATCACGTAAAAATGTAAGTAAATTCTATTTTACAGATTCTTACGTTCTGGTTACGTTACATTATATTTATATAACCATTCGTATTGCTTTACACGTAATAAAAACTATCAGCTGTTTCTTACTGTTGCGGTTACGTTCCGTTACGGATGCATAACTAAAGGTTCAATTAGTCGTGACTTAACGATAACCATATAAATCAGCTGTTTTAACCAACTTTATGGACATCACTGTTTTCGATTACCATAATGCTATAGTCATAACGATAACCATACCAATTAAATTTTGGTTTTTACACACATTTTTTTTGTTTACTTTTGTACTTTTGAAAAACACATATGTGCAATTAACGTAAACAGCTGTTTATGGCCATGGCAGCGCTGATTGCTGCTAACAATAAATTTACGGTTATGGATTATTTTACGACTACAGCGTTATGGTAAAGTCACGACTAATTGAACCTTAAGGCTTTAAAATGCAATATAATAAGTGTAACCAGTGGTATTGCCAATATTAATTAAAAATTGTTGAAAATAACAACGAAATACAACCGAGAAACTCTATAGTCTAAGTTATTCACTAGTTTGAGAATAACTCAAAAATATTTTTTTTTGTTTTTCTCGAACCCTCCAAACTTGTTTTGTTAGACAAAAACGTTTTTTTTTATATTTTCCCACAAAATTATTGATTACCCGAATCCATTTTAAAAGTCCAACCTTTTTAGGCCCATTCCTTTTTAATAATGTTTAAAGTTTGGATATCGATTCAGAAATGTCTGTAAGCAATAAATTTGTGCCTAGAACCAAAAAAAAAAAACACTTTTTATCAAATAAAACAAGTTTGAAGGTTTCGAGAAAAATAAAAATGTATTTTTCTACTCAACTAAATGAACTAGGTAGTTTCGTATTTTGTGGCGTTCTTAATAAACTATTTTTAAGTTTAAAGTGTAAATGAACAAAAGTAGTCCTTAATCCAAAATTATTCTTTTATAAGAATATCTTGTGGCCACCTCTCTATAGTATTAATATATAATATATAATAAATATATTTAATTAACAAAATCTGTTTGCTAATTTTGTTGTAAGTAAGAACCTTCAAGATAGTAAATATGTTTTTTATTTTATTTATTTATTTGTTACGATTTTACAATCTAGATACTAAAATATATACATATAATACTTTATTGACAATTATTTTTGCAAAAATCTCTAAGAAGTTTCATAAATACATTAATATTTTCACAATTTTTTATGTTACTTGGTAACTGATTATATTTCTTTAAACCTTTATATTCTAAGCAATTCATATCTCTACAAGTTCTCACATATGGAAGTCTGTAATTCTCTCTTCTTCTTGTATTATAATTATGGAAAGTCCAAACTTTATGTTATGTATAAATTTCATTGTATGTAACATTATAGTCTGTCCAACATTAAGCCAATTTAATTTTCATTTAACAGACTTCTTATGCTAGTATAATAATCCTTATGTAAAATAAAAAGCATTGCCCTATTTTGCAGTTTCTGTAATGAGTCCATCTGAGACGTACTTAATAGAAATAGTATTGAGGGACAATAAAGAAAGTGCAGTAAAATTATACTATTGTACACTTTAGTTTTATAATTCTTATGTAATAGTATAGTTGATCTAGACAGAATTCCAATCTTTTTAGCAATTTTAATTCGAATATAATTTAAATGTTCATCAAATGTTCAAATGATAGCTAAAATAACATTTCACAATGAACATATAATAATATTATTTTGTTACAACTTTGATATCACATTAAAAACATGTCATTGGGCGAAGAGTTTTTACAATAATATCAATTTCAAATTCATCATGGTGTAAATTAAGCCTGCTATTTAAAACAAACTGACTGAGACAGTAACTTATAGCCCATTTACACTACAGCGAAATCTAATAGATTAGATTTCAAATCTTTCTCAAAATCTAGATCGTTTGCATTGAATTTATTTGACAGTACCAAGATTTCATTTTAATAACAAAAACAGCTGGCTGAAATTAAAAGAAAATAATATTTCCAAATTTGGTTTAATACCAAACAGAAGTGAAAAATATAAGACATTTACTATCGTTTTCATCAAGACCAAATAAGATCCAATCAGAAATAATGCTGTTGCGAAAACAACCTCCGCATTTGTTAAATATGTACAATTAGGAATAATCAGCGTTGTCAACTATAAATTTTCAAAAAGCACCGAACTCGTTAAAAAACCGCGTAATTTTGACAAAAAAGCACTAAATCATTATAATATTTATTTTATCACCATTTTATATAATCAGTATACAAATTTATAAATCAAAATGTAATGATTTTAACATTTTATACGTCTAAAAAAATTATTTTGAATGTACGTTAACTTTCACAGATGAATACTTTCGTTTACATGTAAAACTACAGTCTTAATATATCGAATTAGTATATACATTTAACTATAGACTAAACTAGAAATTAGTCTAATATATAGACTTTTAGAATAGTTTATAGACTAATTATTCTAGTCTATAGTATAGTATAGTCTATAGTTTAATCTATAGACTTTTAGAATAGTTTATAGACTAATTTTTAGTCTAGTCTACATATTTTTTTTTTAAATTTTTGATTTGGTGTCACTGACATGAAAAGAAAAGCACTAGGCACTAACTCGAAAATTTTCCGCGTCGAAAGTTTTAAAAAGTGCTAAAAACAGTGCTAAAAGCACTGAGTTGACAACGCTGGTAATAATATATAAATATGGGCCATCCTGGGAGGAGATGTTCCTTATTTTGTTTATTTTTAATTTGTTTTTATTTTGTTTTTTTTTAAATCGAAATGTCATGGGAATTTTTTTTTCTGCGTTGCGTTGTATTTTTAATTACTATTTGGCAAAACACATTGCAACATTGCATTTCTATTTGTACTAAATTTTGAGTAGATTTTGCCAAAATCTACGAAATAAGTAGATTTTGTATTAAAATCAACTAGATTTGGCTCGAAATCTCATAAATAATAGATTTCGCAGTAGTGTAAATGGGATATTAAAGTAAAAATAATCCAGTTACAGAGAATAGTTAAGTTGATAACACTATTTTTTACATATATTCTTTTTGTATATTAATATCGCATTACCAACCACATTGCCAGCTTGTGTTGTTGTGTTGTTAATTTGACGATTTCAGTCTTCATATGTTTTATATTTTCAGTAATTTTCAGAGTCGTGTACTGGTAATTTTTTAGTTTTGTTGTGTTAAAAAGTATATAATCTTTTTTTCTTTTTTGAATTGATAGAAATATCAAATTATTTTAATATTGTTTATATGAGTTGTTTGTTAAGCGCCTGTTTATTTGCATTAAATTTACAGAGTACGTTAATACAAATTCTAAGTAGTGCCGTTAGAAATCATGGCTCTGAGTACTTTGAATGAATTCTTCAAGCGGTCTGCTGTAACTGGATTTAATTTATTAAAACCCAAGGCTTTGGCTGCTATTAGTGTTAATGTAGGCAGGTAAGTTTTCAATTAATTAGTTCCAATCCTTACAAATCTCTGCAAAAGCTCCGTACAGAGTCACTATCCACGCCACCGTGTATAGGTCTTACATAATAATTGTTATTATAAAAATTAAAATTTATTATGATTTAACGAATATTATGTAAACAATTAATTATATTTACATAAATTATATTTAACTATAATTTTGAACGACGAAACATTTTAAAACAAAAATATCGAAATCATTACCGACTTTTATAATTCTCTTTTTTCTATTCGGCTTCGGCATTGTACAGGGGTTGTCTGCAATTCGAACTGTTAAATCGCAATCGAATTAATAAATATCAGTTTAGGTTTGTAAGTTGTTTCCTGAAAGATATTGTTTATGGATAATTATTATATTACGATGTATTTGTGGAAGGTTGTCGGACTTTAGTGAAATGTATAGTGCATAAAAATACTGTGTCAGTGGACATTCTATTGTATATTCAATCATATTTTACAAATCTACTAGTTTTTAGACAAATATCAATTTTACAACATTTCTGTATTAAAAACAAACTAATATCTGTTTTTCACTTTATTAAGAAGATTTGCTCCTAGGCAAAGAATAATAAAATTGGTTCACTTGCATTTTCATATTCGGTAGAACACATGGTAGAACAAATTTTTAAGTACATATTAAGATTTTATTTTTCAGCGATAGGTACCTGTAATGTTGTGAACGAATTAGGATATTTGACAAAATTAAAAAATTTAATTTATACACACAATTTTGATTTTTTTATTTTAACTTTATGGATCTATATACATATTCACATCGGATATTCCTTTAATTTTGAATCGTTGAAGCACTAACAAGTCAAATACACGTGGTGCAGCAAAATGGTATCCTGACCCAGAATTTATGAAACAGTTTTCAGCCGCTGTTATGTATCCTGATGATGTAACGTCTCAGTGGAAGTTACCACCATGGAATCGTCAGTAATCTAATTATACAACCCCTTAAATATGTTCTAAAATGTACTATTTCATTAACAGACCAAATTACACCCGTTGAAAAGACGGTAAGAAATTTAACTCTCAACTTCGGACCTCAGCATCCTGCTGCTCACGGTGTATTGCGTCTGGTTATGGAATTAGATGGTGAGGTGAGTTAAACTTAAAAACATGTTCCAATTTTGAAAATATGTAAATACAATTAACTAATTTTTTAGACTGTAATGCGTTGTGATCCCCATATTGGATTACTTCATCGTGGAACAGAAAAGCTTATCGAATACAAAACATACACCCAGGCACTACCATATTTCGATCGGTTGGATTACGTGTCAATGATGTGCAATGAACAATGTTATTCTTTGGCGGTAGAGAAGCTTCTTAATATCGATGTACCATTGCGAGCCAAGTACATTCGCAGTAAGTGTTTTGCTTGTTATATACATATCTTTTTGGACTTGGTATTGTGCGAATGTCATTGATTTCTAAAATAAAAGGAAAGTTGTGATAGTTTAATTTTAAAATTTATAAAGATCATTAATAATAGTAGTTAAAGTATATTCCTGTAACACTGCAACATGTGTTACATCATTTACTTACAGCGCACATTTATTTCGTTATGTATTGAATACTATTATTGATTCATAGCATCAAAAATTCTGGATAATCATAGTTATGACGTATAATATATTTCCTTTCATAATTAGTAATGATAGCATTGTAATGTTATGTCAACTAATAGCATTAAAATGGCCAGAATCTTTAAATTCAAATTTTATTTAATTTTCATAAAACCATTTAACTTCACAATCGACTTACTTTCAGCGCTTTCTGTAAATCAAATCGTTATTAAAAACGTAAGAGTATATAAGTATTCCATGTGTTTAAAGTCGCCCGATGTAGTTTGATTTAAAGGCAAAAGTCTGAACATTTTATGAAGTAAATAAGGCAATTAAATATATATAAAAGACTATTAAGGGATGTTTCAAATGTTATGTTTCGTTTTTATTATTTCATTTCAGCTTAGATTTATAATTGTTAGTTATTTATTTAAGCACTTTTGTTTTCTGTAAAATGCAGAGTTATAGAAACAATAAAGTTGGGTTATGTTAGGTTGGAAAGGGTGGCGCATCATTGTGATCAGAGTTCCGTGTCTGCACGCAGCTATTAATTGATATATTAAAAAAATAAGTAATAATGGGGAAAAAATAGGAAGGAAAGAATGTTCGTAGATTAAATATTCCTGTAAAGATGTCGCCTTATTCAGTCAATGTCGTTAATAATGATACTGCAGTACTACCGACAATTTTGATGTCAACAGAGACAGATTGTTACACTCGTTGCTATTGCTCTTTGTCTCCAATGAATTTCCTCACAGTAGTCATCGATATTTACTAATGGAATTTCTGCTTACGTAAGGTTAGGTTAGGGGATCTGTACAATACCTCGAGGTCAAATTGACCCATTGTACAACGTCCTTAAAAGGAAGAATAATACAGGAAAAAAAATATAGGAAAAGTCCATACCAGGCCATATACATCTAGAAACACAACAATCCGATCCGTTCCTCCAACGCCTCTGATCTTCCCCTCTAACCCATCTATCGATGATGCCGTAGAGGTGGCAGATTGGGGGTCTGTACTATATCACCCTAAGAAATCGAACCTTGTCTAGCAAGAGCATACGCTGTCTCATTGTCTAATATTCCGCTATGACCCGGCACCCATCATGGACGAATACGGTCCGATCCAAAATTCCTCAACGACTCCTTGCACTCGGGAACGAGCCGTGATTTGCACCGGATCGACGCAATGGCCCTTAGGACAGCCTGACTGCAAACGAAGATCATGTAAGATTCCGAATGCGAAGTGAGGCCACCAGCTATGGCCTCAATAGACTTCAAGATTGCGAAAATCTCCTCTACATACGTAGTATACATTGAAACCTTTCATAATCCCCTTTCGAATATTCAGTCTCTGACAAGTATTTTGCCATATCTGAGGATTTTAGCGTCATTCCATTGATAACTGGCGGTTAGAACTAAACATATTTCCTAGTGAATAGGATCATCTCCGCCTTGTGCGGGTGAAACCCCAGACCCTTAATACGAGGACATTCGAATAAAATCACCCAGTACTCAGTAATCTTGACAGAAGTTTCCTCATGATTAGGACTACTGCATTGCCAGCATAGGCCACAATCTTTCTTACCTTGCTATCAAATTGCCTTAACACGACATTGACCACAAGTATCAACAAACTTAGAGACAGAACTCCCCCTTTTGGTGTTCCCCGAGTAATTAGTTTCCTAGCTATTTTCCCACATACTGATCTGCTGCTGAGCGTCAGACTTATAATTTCAACTAAAAGTGTCAAAATCTCTAAAAGTTGATTGGGTGGAAATCATGTGGTTTTCCGCTTTCGAAATAAAAACTACTATGACCTTCTAATTCCATTTCCTAGGTATGTAGCATATAAGTGAACGTACTTTAAAAATATCACTCAGAAGTCCTAGTATAGGCTGACTTCATAAACGCAGTTTGCAATGTAACTTTACAATACATTGTGTTCATAAAAGCAGTAAAATTTGTTTTGGCAATGCCTCGTGTTCATTATTGTATAGCAATGCTTTTCAGTGCGCATTATTTGCCAATTTCGTGCATGGTTTTTATTTGTGATTCTTTGTAAACGTTTACATTTACAGGCTCCAAAAATTTTGTGGTAGAAATGGCAGATTTGTGGTTATTTAAATTTTTTTATATTGTAAGTGCAAATGAAAGAACAACTGATGCTCAGTTTCCAAATTGTTATTTGTAATGCTTTTTGTAGCGTTATTCCAATCTACCTAAAACTTCTTAAAATTTAAAATATTAATTTTTATCATTTTGTTATAATCAAATTATACCAATTGGTAATAAATACCTCAAAATAAACTTTTCTTCATTCGAAAATGAGATTGTGGGGGTGAACGGGGAAACAATAAAATAAAATAAAATATTCCGCGAGATTACGGGTAAATAAAAATACAAATTTATTAATATAAAATAATCGAATTATTATTTATTTTGTACAAAAACGTACCTTCGGGTTGGGGGATGGATCGGATAATGATCTCTTCAATTAGATTCTTAACAATTCACAATAGTATAAGAGCAATTACAGGGGTGGTTTATACACTTTCATAAAACTTAAATCTAAACTTAAAAGTAGGGTGGCCAGCGTGAACATCCCGCCCCCTTTGCAACCGAGAAGTCACCTGGCCAGAGATCAAAATTACAATTCTGGGGTAATAATAGCATATAATAATACAAAGTATTCGGGTTGTTGTAAAAAAAAATGATTTTATTTAAGAATTACAATACAATTACAAATTATATTATATTCATGTACGAGCTGAGTAACTTCGATTATATGCCCGGTGTAGTGTCACAGACCAGAGCCTCTGGTGGGAATCGAACCCACGACCCTCACGCTAATAGTCTAGCACACTACCCACTAGACTACCAGGGCGCTCAAAAAAAAAAATATATATATATATATATAAAAGCGATAGGTTTTGCTGGCAACGAACATGTTCTAACAAGAGCTTGGTTGTGGGTTGCGCTCGTCTTCTTCCGTACTGGGTGTGCAGGATCCGTATTGTTGCCAGCTTGTTTCAAGGTGTTTGTCTCTTAGGCGTTCGACAATTAGCCTACGGGGTATGAGGTTCTCTGTAAATAAGAACGATAGACACACAACAGAAAACGAGAGATCGAATTAGTAATGCTCTTAGTAAGGGTTAGAAAACCGCACGGGCCTCACACTTGGCCGTATTAGAACGCCATCGGCAGTTCGAATTTCGGCTACTTTCATTTCGAATTAGGGACAATAAATCCGTTGGATTAGACCAAATTCCGGATCGGTAGGGGTTAAATGTCATATCAAATGAAACAACAACATCTCTTCGATAGGTTTTTTGATGAGATTCCATTTGTCAGTGCCTACCTGGTCCACGATAAACGATACTCGATTTGCCGCAAAAGTTGGGGTTTTTGAAATCAGGACAGAACGATAGTCGTAACTGTCCTACAAAGGTAAGATTCAGCGTCTTGCGAAGTGAAAATACCATTTTTTGCCAATAGAGTTACATCGCAGAGCTCTCAACGGGGTAAAGGTTACACTTATACAGGCACAACTTTTGCTTTGGCAGCGAGCAAGTGGGTGACAAATTCACCAGACGGGATTAGGACTCTACTACAGTATGGCAGCATATGCTTTCCCAGAAGCATCACAAATTGCATGAAGTACTTCACGCTGATTGTTAAAATTAACCCAACGGGAGATGTTAATCGTGCCGATGTACGAATAATGATCGACAACTCAAGCCATCTGTTAAACGTCATGGGTTCCAAACATTCGCCACAATCTGTTCTGCTTTTACAACTTTGTCGCATAACATTCTTAGCAACTACGATTTTAGATGCCACTCACCTAACGGGGTCAAACAGCCTTGGCTATTTGAAAAAAGACAGAAAGTTTTGTGACTATAGGGAAATAGGGCGTTGGACCTGGCTTGAAGCAAAATGTATCAATGCTCGCATTCCAACGTAAACCCAGAGTTTTAGGTGTGCTGCCGTCTGACAATTTTAAAAATTGGGAATCTAAGTGGATGTTCTGGTAGCACAAGAGAAACGATATGTGAAGGGAGTTAAAACGATATATGGGGTAAATACTAAATTGGGATGGAGAAGTAATAAAACAGAGTCAGGGTCGATTTCCTGTGTGTGGTTTAGGGAAAGGTATTCCCCAATTACTTCCTGATATGAAGTTTTAATCTCGGGGCTCTGTAGCGATCAGATTTCATATTCTGAGCAAACATTCCTTTACGTGATGGACCAAGACTCAAATTTGCAGGGATTTTAGATCTAGAGGGTGATGAATTTATCGAATTTGACTGAGTTATTCTACCAGTGACGACCCAACCGAAAACGATTTGTTGCGCGATCAAAGGGTTTTTAGGATCTTTTTGAACTCCAGATAGCATTATCTGGGAGTAAACATCTCCACCCAATAGCAAATCCATATGGGCATATCGAAATTCTGTTAACTGGAGATCGGGTGCATCAAAATCAGCATACTTCGCTAACGAGCATGTGGGTAATTGACCAGTGAGCTTCTCAACAACATACGCTTCCGTGGTCAACTTAAACGTGGGATCGATTGGAGATCATAGCGTAATAATACAAACTTTCAGAGTTTGCTGCCACTGCGCCATTAAGGCCCACAATAGCGGCAGCAGGTGCCGAATAATTGGAAGATCTAGCTTCCGTTGTAACTTTCGAGAGATGAAAGTAGCTTGAAATGCTGGGTCAATCAGAGCTCTCGCTGAAAATATGGCATTATTCAACCTTATATTAACGTTGGCAGTTCCTAACAGTACTGTTGAAGACGGCTTGGACTGTATTCGGGTAGCGAAATTTTGAAAAGAACGGGTAGTAGGGGGTGTCGATGAACAATTATCCACTTCATTTCAGTTTTCTGCTGGAGGATTTCCAAAAAGCGATTTGGGGAAAACGGGTTAATGGGGCTAGTTTCAGCTCGCGGTCTCCCCCGGGTATAAGATTCGCTGCGGTGAAGTAGCGAATGGTGTTTTTGTTTGCATACAGTGAGGGAAAAAAGTCAACATACACCTTAAGACTATGGCGTTACTGAAAAGTATTAAAGGCAATAAAATAAATATTTGTGGAAATATTTAGTGCTTCAATATATTTATTTATATAAAAAAAAAAAAACAAAAACAAAAAATTCATGGGAAAAAAGTCTACATACAGGTATAAAAGATACATTTTAATTAAAAATTTGTAAAAAAGTTCAATTGTTTTGAACTTTTTTAATATTTTGTTGGTCGTCCTTGGGCATCAATAACAACTGCTAGTCGCCTTGGCATTGATTTTACTAAATTGTCCATTATATCGGGAGTGATTTCAGACCAAGCTTGATTAAGTGCTGTTTTAAGGGTTTCGCGGCTACTAATGTGATATTTTTGAACATTTTTTTCTAAAATATCTCACACGTGCTCAATGGGGTTTAGATCAGGTGACTGGCGAAACGAATTAAGTAGCCTTGGGGCATAATATAGAAGCCAATCCCGTACTAAGTGCGCTGTATGTTTAGGATCGTTGTCCTGCTGGAATATCCACTGTGATCCGAGTCCTAATTTATCCACAGATGGCTTTAAATTTTGTTCTGAAATATTCTTATAGAGATCCATGTTTTGCTCTATAAAAACTAAATTCCCCACTCCAGATGCGGCCATTGCTCCCCTAACCATAACATTACCCCCACCATGCTTAACAGTATTTGTTATATGCTTAGGATCGAGTTTCCTCCAGACCTTTGATCGCCCATCACTTCCAAAAATATTAAATTTACTTTCATCAGTAAACATAACACATAATCAGCTCCCTTATCGTTATGTGCCCGGGCAAATTCTAACCGAAGTTTACGGTTTTTCTCCGAAATTAGTGGCTTTTTACGTGGGACACGGCTACGAAATCCATTGTCATGCAAAGCGTTTCTTATGGTTTTGGGATTAACGTCTAGACAATATTTTTGGTCTACCCGTTCGAAGCTTATTATCGGTTGTACCATTTTCGTTATAATTCCTAACAATTGTTTGTACAGTGGAGCGGCTTAAATTCACAATTTTTGCGATTTCCCCATACGATTTATTCTCATTTCGCAATTTAATTACAAAATTTCTAACTGAAATCTGTATCTCTTTACGACTTTGCATTATTTTTTACACTTGATGCTGGGAAAACAATCATTGAATGTTTGTTTACACTTTAAGAAAATAAACAATTTAAGAGTTGCAAAGCAATCATGGGGCTTCCGTACTTTTCGCGATTGTTTTTTTACATAACAATAGGTGTTACCATATTGTATGTAGACTTTTTTCCGTTCAAAATTGTATTTTTTTAGTAATCTCAAAAAGTATATACTTTTTTTATAATATTTTTTTGCATTAATAAAAATTACTTTTAAAGCTTTATACGAATAATAATAATTTTTTTTACTAATCGTAATCAATTTTCCAATATATTAAAATACTATGCTGTACGTAGACTTTATTCCTTCACTGTATATAGCAAACGTTAGAGTTATGGCATCTTTTGGACTCATGGGAAACGGCCAAGCAATTAGTGCAACATTTATGAATTTTAACACATGTTAAGCGTTCGATAACCGGCATTCTCAGAAAATCAGAACATAGACGAATAGGGTGGTTCTGATTACAAATCGGACATTTTCCTCGGGGTATAATCGGGGCGACAGTCCTATAAGTTTCGAATTTTCGAGGGCTATAAGAATTGCCCTGGCTATCATTCGAACTGCCGATTGGGTAAAATTATGGCTGCCGATAATGTCCCAAACTGATTTCAGAGTTCGATATCTGGCAGACAGGAATTCATCCATTTTTCTCCACTTGGGTAGGTCTGAGCAAGGCCCCTGAGACTGCTCCCAAAGACCTAGGGTATATTCGGAAAGTTTAATGGAGCAAATGTACACAAAGATGGGATCCCAACTCTGAGTCTCTATGCCCAGCAACGACAAATTCGTTTCGCAATCATTTATGGTCCGTTGCAAACTCTTAATGGAAGGGCCAAATTCGTTGGATATGGAAGGGAGGTTAAAGAGGGTTTTGAACTGAGAATTTACTAAGACCCTTTTATTCTCGTAACGATCGACGAGATTCTGCCAAGCCATGTCGAAACCATCATTCGTCATTGGGCAAGTGCGAATTATGTCCCTCGCCTCACCTTCAGTCTTTTGCAAAAGATAATACATCCTTTGGATGTTGCCAATATGGGGGTTAGTTCCGTAAATGGCCGAGAACATATCTTTAAATGTTGGCCACGAAGCGTAATCGCCAGAAAAGGTTGGGGTGTCACATGGGGGAAGGTGAATGGAAATACTATTAATAGGAGGGTTCGCGGCCTTGCTCTTAAGGCTGTCAAGCAATCCATTAATAAACGAGGCGGATTGGAAATACAAAGTATATCCCGACATATACCTGGCCTTCGTGTCTTTTGTTGAGACTTTGGTGTCCTCGGCATTTTCCAACAAGTCTTCATAACTGTCACGAAAGACTTCCCACAAACGGGTCAAATCCTGCCGATGGACACCTAGAGAGTGAACCGAATGTTCTTCTCGGGGAAAAGCCTGAATAAAGCTTTCCAAATCAGCTAAGCTATTGTAATTCCTGTTTAAGATCCTTAACGCCGTCATTTTACTAAAATTCGGGTTCTTTTCTAATTTATAGGGAGATAAATTCAATAATAATAAATAATAAGATAGGGTTCAAAAATTTTAAGTAATCAATTCAAAAGTTCACGAAAAACTTTAACGTAGAAAAGCGCCAAGGAATAGGTTTACTTGAAGAAAATTTAAAGTTCAAATAAAGATTTTTGAAGAAAATTTAAAGTTCAGCAGATTTCTGGCAAAAACTCTGAGAGTAAATAAAATTGCCATGAAAAGTTTCTCAAAACTCTGTCGTTCGGAGTCGACTTTAAGCTGTAGGTCCCGCCACTTATGTATAAAATTAATACATACAACATAAGTAGTATGAGAAACTAGGTCAATAATCCTGACTGAAGGGTTGTAATGACCAATTATGTATGTGATGACGCTTTCTTTTGTTTAAAATATTTTTAAGCAAAGTGCTGATTGAATTTTTATTATCAGCCAAATCGGAAGCGGTTTTCAAAAGAAGGCAATATTTTTTCTGAATATTCATTCAAAAAAATTAAATTATGCAAAAATTTTAAGTCATGCAAGGAGCAAAAGTTTTCGCGTTCATAAATGTATTAAAATGTCATCTCATTATTTGACAAAGCAGTGTTACAATGAAACATTGCTTTGTCTTGTAAATGAATTTCTTTGCAGTATTGCAATGCAAACTGCGTTTATGACGTCAGCCATACTGTCTATAAGTTCTACATTATGGCTGAAAAATCTCCATCCGAACCGGGTAATTTATATGGTTTGAAAACCTACTCATGATCCAAAGCCATTCGCAACGGTGAGTAAAAAATCTCCGTTAACAATTGTCTCGCTATCCACACCTATACTCCAGCGTTTTTGAAAAACCCACATCTTCCTGAGATCTGCTGATGTGAGCTGTTAGACTTATCAACATCTGTAGTGTAACAGACTGATGAGAACTTACAGTATTAAGTTGTTCATATCTCATTTTTTTAATTCATAAAAATATTTAATCCAAAACAATGTTTATTTCATTTAATTATTTAATTCAAAACAAAATTTCACACAATCAATTCAAATCATATTCGCCGTGGTCTAGTAGGTAGTGTGCTGGCTTATTAAACGTAAAGCCAGGGTTCGAGTCCCAGGCCAGACATCAAAAATTAAAAAAAAAAAAATACAAAAACTATTTTTTCGGTGATTTCTTCTCTTTCTCTTCTCTGTAGGTCCCGCCACTTCTGCATAAAAATTAACACACACACCATAAATGGTGTGAGAAACTGCGGACTTCTTGGGGACGATTGCTGTAGACTATCTAATGGTGAAGGTATAGCACTGGCCATTTTATAGTCACCAGCAGCAACTCGTTTCCTTAACTTTCGCATCTTCCCTCTCTCTTTCCACCTTTCCTAAAACCTGCACAATGCACAATGGTTTTATAAAAAAAAAATGATCACCCCAAGTTCTGCTAACGATTCACTGTGCAAACATGAGAGACGCCGATTCTTTACTTTGTGTTGCTTCTCCTCCTGTATTCTGTAATCTCTCTACATACATACATAATTGGCCATTACAACCCTTCAGTCAGGATTACGACCTAGCTTCTCACACCACTTATGTTGTGTGCGTTAATTTTATACAAGAGTGGCGGGACCAACAGTTTAAAGTCGACTCCGAACGACAGATTTTTGAGAAGCTTTTCATGGCAATTTTTATTCTCAGAGTCTTTGCCAAAAATCTGCTGAGAGGAAGTCGCCGAAGAAATATTTTTCGTTTTGTTGTCTGACCTGGGATACGAACCCGGGCCTTTTGTCTAATAAGCCAACACACTACCCACTAGACCACGGCGACTTCTCTAACATATACATATTTGTTTGTTTTCAATCTTAAACATTAAGAAGGTATAAATTATTTAATAAATTATATAATTATATAAATATGAAAAGCAGACCTTACGATTGCTTTTATTTGACAGTACTTATATTAAAGTAAATTTGGTTTGCTTTTTAGCTCTATTTGCTGAAATCACACGTATTCTTAATCACATTATGGCCGTTGGTACACATGCTCTTGATGTTGGCGCTTTAACACCATTCTTCTGGCTATTTGAAGAACGTGAAAAAATGATGGAATTTTATGAGAGAGTCTCTGGAGCTCGTATGCATGCCGCTTATATACGTCCAGGTGGAGTCTCTTTGGTAAGTACAAATTTAAATATTTTGAAGATTTGATGTCAAAATTAATAAAGAAATTCGTTTTAAATCTATAAGGACATTCCAATGGGTTTGCTGGACGATATTTATGAATTCGCGTCTAAATTCTCTGAACGCTTAGACGAAGTCGAAGATGTACTTACCACAAATCGTATTTGGGTTCAACGTACAGTTGATATCGGTGTTGTTTCAGCTGAAGAAGCTTTAAACTATGGCTTCAGTGGCGTAATGTTAAGAGGTTCTGGCATTAAGTGGGATTTGCGTAAACAACAGCCTTACGATGCCTACGATTTAGTGGAATTTGACGTTCCAATTGGTACTAAAGGTGATTGCTATGACCGCTACTTGTGTCGCGTTGAAGAAATGCGTCAGTCGCTGCGTATTATTGATCAATGTCTTAATCAAATGCCAGGTGGAGAGATTAAAACGGACGATGCTAAAGTAACTCCTCCATCCCGTTCTGAAATGAAGACTTCAATGGAAGCTCTTATTCACCATTTTAAACTTTTTACTCAAGGCTATCAAGTACCACCCGGTGCCACTTACACAGCGATTGAAGCACCTAAGGGAGAGTTTGGAGTATATTTAGTTTCTGATGGTTCTAGTCGACCATACCGTTGCAAAATAAAGGCACCTGGTTTCGCTCATTTAGCTGCCTTGAACCATGTTGGCAGACAACATATGTTGGCAGATATTGTTGCCATCATTGGTACCCTTGATGTTGTGTTTGGTGAAATTGATCGTTAATTTTTGATTTTTAGTACATATTTTTTAATTTAAAATTTTTGTTTCTTGAAAAGTTATCAGGATGAAAACATCTTCTCCAACATTATTTTTGTTGAAATATATGATTTCGATGTATCCGCGTAGAAAGTCTGTTTTATCATTTATCATCTGAGATAGTGATATATAATACAATAAATTTAATTTACTTTCAAACTCACAAGATGAATTGAATAAATAGGTAATAATAAAATAAAGTTTGTAGACAATTATAATAAGTAAAATTTTTATTTGCTTTACGGTTCCATTATGGGAGACAACCGAAATCCACAACACTTGAAATTTACTTGTAAACACAAAAACATTTTTCAGACACTACAGATTTATGATTACTTGAAATATATATTATTTTACATATAGCGAATGATTAGAATATGTGTATTTTTAAAAGTGACCGGCAACCTCTATATCTCTTAAATTTCAAGAATTCTGAAACAATGAAATATTTTGTTATAACAGATCCATTTCCAGAAGTTTTTCCATATATAATACAAATAAACTACATATGTATCCAAGTTTATATTAGATTAGGTAAAATTTAAAGTTATCTTAGGCGAGTATTTAGGCTTATTGTGATACCACGGTCAATTTAATGCGGGGATCAAGCATTCTCTAGAGACTGTCGATCCGAGACCAAAATAAATTTTGCTATTGCAGCAATGCTCATATTAGAGAGCTCAGTTAAGGATGTCAGAAATTGAGAGCTAAAAAATCACCAAATCTAAGATAAGGTCAAGGTGAAAGACGGTGTCTCCTTCTCCTCAGACCCAGTGCTCCTGCAGAATTTTTTTTTTTTTTTTTTTTTATATACAGTCTTCCTTTATTTACATTTTCTACTAAACTAAATATTTACAATGAGATCTTATCTTAAAATCTAGATATTACAACAAATGATTGTTTTGATATAATGAGGTTAATAAGTTTTATTTACATAGTTGAGGATTTTAAAGGCAAAAATGGGATTAAAAAAACCTTTATATGAATAGATAGATATTCCAAACATATGAAAAGTTAAAAGTGGTTATAGTATGACTATTGTTTCCAATAGTCTAATATAAGCACTATCTTTTCATTTGGTAATTTATAGATTATATAATTTTAAATAGCATTATTGCATTCTCTTATTAGTAAATAAGAGGATGTTTCATTTTTCTCAAAGTATTTATTTTTTAATCTGTTTATAAAATCTACTACCTTTTCGTAGCCAGGGGACAGGCTATACGTGTATAAGATACGTTGGGTACCACCAAGGTTTTTTATTAATGATTTTAAGGCACTTGTTTTGTATAACCTGTAGACGTTTAAGGTGGCAATTTGCTGCTGAACTCCATATTGGACATGCATATGTTAAAATTGGTCTTATAACGCTTTTAAAAAGTAAATTTTCCATTTTTTGAGGTATTTCATGCAATTTTGAAATCCTTTTTCCATTTTTTCCATCAGTGCTGTTGTAAGTTTGCTTGAGAAAATTAAGGCTGTGTCATCAGCATAATATCCAATTTTAAAATATTTAGGTATTTGAAAGTCAGATGTGTAAATGGCATATAGCAGTGGCGACAGAACTGAACCTTGAGGTAAGCCAGCTGTGATATTTTTTGCTGACGAAGTTTCATTATTGACAGCCACCGTAAAGGTTCTAGAATCAATAAAATCAGCGATTAGTTTACAAATATATTTTGGAATGTTTGCGGCCAGTAGTTTGTAAATGAGTCCTGTATGCCAAACAGTGTCGAAGGCCTTTTCTATATCCATTAAAATTAGTCCAGTAGATTTCCTGTTTTTCTTATTAATAAGTATTTGATTTTTTATCCGGTTTAATTGATGAGTTGTGCTATGCTCTTTTTTAAAACCAAACTGTTCTTTAGCGACAACTGAGTTAGTAGTAACAAATTCATTGAGACGAGCAAAGATAATTTTTTCAAAAATTTGTCCTAAATTACTTAGTAAACTTATAGGTCTATAGCTGTTAGGGTTATTTTTTGGTTTATTAGGTTTACATATGGGTATTACTTTTGCATTTTTAAAGATGTTTGGGAAGTAGTTAAGTCTTATGCAGTTATTGAAAATAATGACTAGAAGCTCCAGAGCTTTAGGTGGTAGTTTCTTTAGAAGTAAGTTGGGTACATTATCCAATCCTGGGGATTTCGAGATTTTTAATGTTGAAATTATATTTGACACTTCGTAGAATGTTGTATAATTTACGTTTTGTAAACATATGGTTTCAGCTTTGAAGTTACTAACCGCAGTGTTGATTAAATTGTCCATCGAGTGTTTGTAATTAATAGTCAGCTTATTGGCTTGAGAAAACGTATTTGCTAGTATTTCGGCTTTTTCAATATCTGAAGTAATTTTAGAGTTGCGAACATTTATATTTGGTATTTTGTTTTTACCTTTCCCGCGCAAGCTTCTACTAATTTTCCAAAAAGACTTGTCGCCTGGTTTTAGCTTAGTTAATAGGTGGTTGCTCCTGCAGAAATCATTTGCCAAGTGTATATAATGTGGTGAAGAAATTGAATTTGGACCTAATGGGATAATTAATCAAGTGTATCATATCGCGAGGGTAGACAGGTATTGTATAGTGAGCTATACATTATTATGGATGATAATTGAATCGTAGTGGCATTGCTAGTTACCAAAAATGGTATTACAGACGTTTAAATAAAAACTCAATGTTTACAAATTTCGCAACGCAAAGCAACTAAAATTTTAGTTGCTAACTTACCATGCAATTGCTATTCATAATAGACCCATGTGGTTTTATAACAACCGTGGTTGACAAAAATGCCAAAAGATAAGTTGTTATCATGTTTGGCGTATTCGTCGATCGAAATTTATTTATTTCTTATAGCATTTAATTTATTTCTATTTTCACAAATTAATAATTTAATAAACAAAAATTTGTGAACTTTTTATTTTGTATGAAAAATTTTCAACAGACTTGCGAAATTGTTTACTTTTCCTCATAAAATTTCCTTTGATAAAATTTTTCTTGGCAAAATGTTTACATGGGAATAAAATTCGAGAGCAAATCGCCAACTGGCATAGAAATATCATTCTGTTGATAACATTGCCTACTTAAACGGTCATTAACAACACGTCATCGGATTGCTGTCCGCCTTAACACATCTTTTCAGGAGTCTGCTTTATGCGGGCCTTTGCCAGTTGATCAGACTAGTTGATAACGCAGTTTCCACGATTTTATTCTTCCAACACAGACTAGCCCGTTTTCTACGTCGACCTCCACTAATCCCCGCATCGAATACTCGTCTCTCTTGAACATTCTCTTTTATCTGAACCCAATGGCTAAGCTAGCGCAAACAGTGGATGTTAATGCGTTCTTCACCGTCCAATTCGTTGAACAGCTCATACTACGCCCTATGATGTCAATGTCGTCAGCGTATGAAATCAACTGGACATTTTTGTGGAAAATAGTGACATGACGAAGTTGAAGAAGTCGCATGGCATGAGGAGTTCATTCCTATATTGACGGAGTTGCAGTTACTTAATGTGATAGTGCAGCAGCTTTACAGGAATACTGACAATACTCAGACATTGCAGCAAAAGCTGCCTTATAGGCGACAAAAATAGTTTGTATGTTGATTTGATCTTCTCCAGGATTTGAAGTAGAAAACTTGGTCGATGGTGGACTTACCAGATCTGAAGCAGCGCTGCTATGATCATGAGAACATTGGATCGATAGTGAGAGGACTTATACCTTTGTAGTTGGCACAGATCATGGGGTTTTCGTTTTTCAGATTCCAATCGTTGGGTATATTTTGCTCTAGCCATATTTTGTAAGGTGGTGCATGCACTCTACCAGCTCTTAAGTTGCATAATCGGTAATTGGACCTCTTCATGGCCGTTCGGCGAAATTCCCATGCCGTCGTTGTAGTGTTTTGTAGAAGTTTTGTTTCCACAACTTCAGCATCACTTGCGGATCTGTAACGAAGTTTTCGCCTTCATTAGACGCTTAACTTTTTGGCAAAATTTTTGAATATCTTCCAACAACTCACGCTTTAGCCTTTCCTGCTCCCTCTTCTTGCCTCTGAAAAGGCGCCACTCCTTCCTTCTCGACAATAGTTCGCGTAGCGGCAGCTTGTAGCGTTTTCTTGTAAGCAACTTTTTCGCTGCAGCTGTCTTGCGTACTCCTCATTGGTTTCGTTGGAGTGGGCGATCAAAACCATGGACTGCTTCCGTAGTGGTGCCCAAGGAATAGTACATGTTCGCCCACAGTCCACCAATTTCGATGAGATTAGATGGGCATCGATGAATCAAGAGAGAACGGAGCGGAGAGCGCCTGACCTGTCTTTAGTTATAGCAGCATCTTGACGACTAGCTTTTACAATCTAATATAGAGCGCAAACTTCGAAACGCTTATACTGAATCGGAGCTTGGCTGCGACAAGGTAGTGGTCCGAGTAGAATTTTAAATCTCTGAAAGTGTGCACATCTTGTACATTCGATACGTGCCACAATATGATAAATTTGATTGGATGTTGATCGATCGTGGGACAACCAAGTGGCTTTGAATACATGGAGATGTAAAATTCGATCAGGAGGCTGAATTGACCGACATTGCGAGCAAAGATACCTTTCCGCTCGACCTTTGACGACCGAAGTTAATTTTGGTGTTATGGCACGGATACTTGTCACAAACTACCTCAAGCTTAGCGTAAAAGGCATCTTTAACCGCATCGTCTTTTTCTTTTATTGGATCGTGAGCGCAAATTAAGCCGTTATTATAAAATTCAGCTGATGCGGATAGTGGCTATTCTTTCGTTTACAGGAGTGAATATAGAGACAAGATGGCTGAGTAAACACAAATTCGTGGTATATAATGCATGATGCAAAACTTATACATTATTGTCCTCTCCATTGCATTTAATGGGTGACGGTGATCATACATTTCATGAGGACATCCGCTAATTTGTCGGAAGCACCTACTCTATGTTTGCTCCAAATGATTTATGTACCTGATCTTAAATCATAGTTCTATAAACGTTTGCCGGGGTCGTAGACTTTTGAGGATATCTATATAGATTGGCCACGCGGAGCGTGTGTGTCAACTTGTATATAGCAAGATAAGGATTGTTCTGGAGGTCGCCATGTTGGCCACAATCAGGAACTTTACTTTCCACTTTCGTGGGATAACATCTGGCGAGGAGTGCTATTATTTGATTACTTACGTACATTTTTTGCGACTGGAATCCCTTAGTCAGATCCGTCCGTCCATGTATATTATAGAATTTTCTTTTTCATTGCAATGAAAATTTTTTTGCCGAAAATAATATTAATTAATATTTTTTTAAGATCGTACAGATTAGATTCAAACTCTCACCTAATAAGCCAATAAACTCCATATTAAACTACGGCAACTAAAACAAATCATATTGAAGGTGACCGATTAGTCGCGGTGACTGTTAGGTAGGTAGGTAGAGGTACCTGGACATACATAGAGCACATAGGGGCCACTGTGTTACCACAGTTTTCCGCTATCCACTAGTTTCGGAACCACTCGAAGTTCTTATGAAGCGACTAACTGCCAATGTCAATCTGTGACAGTTCCATATAGTAAGGAGCTAAGTATTTTTTTCTCCTTTGGCAAAGTACCGGGCATGTATCCAGCAGGCGAAGGACATTCCCCTTCTCTTCCTCATTTTTGCAGGTTCTGTAGAAAGCATCACTAAGTTGACAAAGACGAATGCTCCTCGCATGCGTACTGAGCGTGCCCCTCTGGATTTTAAGCAGACCCACCATACGCCCTTCATCAAGCTTTGGCTAGATTTTCCGCGTCATACTACCCGCGTCCGTGGTTGCCTAACTGTGGTTGACGGAATCGGCGATTGCATTATCAATTATAAGCCTACAAGTTCTCATAGGGATGCCCAGAGACGAAAATTCTTCAAAGCGTTCGATGGTCGCACCCTGCCTGGCCAGTTCATTAGCTGCCAGCCAAGGTTACCCGGAATACCACTGTGACCCTGTACCCATATGATATGAACATCATATCGTTCTGCTACCTCATTAAGATATCTGCGACAACCAAACACCGTCTTGGATTTGGAATTTAGAGCCCTGATGGCCGCGTGACTATCCGAAAGTTTGGTAATGCTTGAAGACGTTTCTGACCGACAACTTACCAAAACGGGTTTACGCATAACGTGGATCTTGCATATAGAACTTAGACATATATTAGAATTTCGATTTAATCTAACGCCGAATCTAATCATTAAAATTCAGAGCAAAACTGGTGTAATATTGTGCCAAACATTTTTTTTTGAAAAATTTGAAAGACGTTAAAATTAAACATGATATCATATGCAATAACTACAAAAATAGAAGGAATAGAAGTGTAATGACGAGTATTTCAAGAAACGTTGAGTTGTTTATCTTCAATAATTTAAAAAAGTTTACATTATATAGATTTTGACAACTGGACTAAATACAAAAATGTAATGGAATTAATTAACTTTATTCATGAATAACGGGACTCAAAGCGTCGACTTCGGACGAAGAGAGAAGCTTTTTCGATGGTAATTTATTTACTTTGAGTTTTAGTCAAATATTTTTTTTTTATTTTCTTCTCTTCTCCAAAGATGATTTAGTAAGCCAGCATACTACCTATTAGACTTCTATGACCACTTACAAAACATCTAAAACTTTCGGTTGTTTCTGCTCTCCGACTGGGTAAATCGTCGGATCAATATATAACTGCAATAAATCTGGTGCTGACAGTACAGACAATATCAGTTCGATACTAAGTATTAAGACGTATTATTTTGTATTTGTTTCAACTGTTGAATGACATTACATAATTATTAAATTTTACTGAAAAAGTATTTCTTATGATAATAATTTTAGTCATTGAGCTTTGAGTTGTCAGCCTGGCTGAACTTGTCTGGATTGTCCATCTTTTTTGATGGTTGTCCAGTTTCAAACTAAAGTTTAATTTGTCCAGCTAAATAGAAATAACATACCTTGGGCAATAATTTTCATGTTATCTTTGTCAAATCATGTTAGCCAACACTGATTGTAGATTTGTTTTACAACTAAAGGAGCGGTCAGATATGGCAAATGTTTGCCATAATTTTGTTTTCCCTTGTTTGCCAAAAATATGACTGAAACAACTAAAAATTTTTTTTGTGGTCACACTATGCACATTTATTTTCCCATTTTTGTTTCATCAAATAGCGGCAAACAAAAGTTTGGCAAATATGTTTGCGATGTGGTCACACTTAAAAAATATTTGCTACAAAACATATGTTTGACCAGAATGTTGGAAAACAAAAATATGTTGACCGCATTTTCACACATAATAGAAAGTGAATATTTTTTCGTTTTGTGTTGCGGAGCTTCTGTGCTATTTTGGGAAGGGAAAAAAATGAAAGACGACTATGGCTTTGGAAATGGGTTCCATGCATAAAATAAGAAAAAAACTGAAAAATTATGTTTTTAATCACAATAAAATTAACATAAATAAATGTTTACATTTTTCCAGTGCAGCCAATCACCATATTTGAAAATCGCTGAAATGATGTACATAACTTAAAATAGATGTTAAATCTAAAAATTGGAAATTGAATATATATAAATTGAAGGAAAATTGGAAATCGAATATATATAAATTGAAGGAATTCTTTTAGGTCTAATTTGAAAATTATTTATAAATATTTTTGAGAAAGGTTTTCATGTCACTTTGTTTGAAAATTTATCCCTCCAAAATGACTGAATGAATGAATGAATTCCAATTCTCCGTTATAATGACTCGTACCGTCCACTTCATGAGTTCCATTCATAACATTGTACTTTGATTTTAACATGCTTATTTTCAGGAACAAAATTTGTTGTCATAATTTGGAGAAAAAATCATAATCATTGCAATAATAATGAAAAATTTTCTATAACAAAAACAAAAACATTTTATTTTTATATACTAATGAGTTAAGTCAGGGATCTTTTTCTTTAATGAGATATAAAAAAATAACCATTTTACTGAAAAATCATTACAACCCCTGAATAGCTTCCATCTAGAAATATATAACCATTGATATATGCATTAAAGTGGATTTTAATTTCAGATTCTGAATGTATCTCTGTATATGCAGGCACCCAAATATTTATATGTATGTATATAATGAGTACATTTACAACAAACAAAAAGGTTTCCATTAAATAAATTATTTATTTTCTTCAAATTTGTATTCATTAATTTTTTTGCGAATTTGGTGATGTTGCACGCAGCCTTAAACAGCTGTTATTTGCCACTGTTTGCCCTTACGAAAAATATGTAAGAGCAAACAAATATTTGCCAAAAAATCATAAAAATATTTGTCACAGGGTGGTCACATTAAAAAAATATTTATTTGCCGGCAAACAATTTTATTTGACAAAAATGGCGGATTTTTCTGTTTGCCACGCAAAATTATTTTGTGGTCACATTATCGCAAACAAATATTTTATGTTTTTTGGCAAATATTTTTTAGATGTGAACGTACCTCTTCTATCATTAATGACAACATGTCTCAACACTTAAACAGCTGATGTCATAAATATTATTGCGAGTGATAGTAAATTTCTTTACATACAGCCTTTAAGTTTTAGTACCTGAAAATAATAAAAATAATTTGCAGAAAATCTTGAAATCGATATTGATGAAGAAACTTGTCCATCAAAAAGACGGCTCACAACTTTCTGCGATAGATGGAAAGCGTTTGCAAAATATGCTAATTGGATAAGAAAAAAAGATAATTATACGGCAGAGGCATATAAACAAATATGAAAGCAGTATTTAACAGTATTTTTTAAGTCTACTTGTTTTTGTTTTGTCCAGCTTTTTTAAATCCAATGTCCATATTTTTGCGAATCGGAATCTGGCAACCCTAGCTCTATAACACCTACACAAAATTTTAAGCTGAAGATTGCAGAAAATAGTAGTTCCTATATCGTAAAATACCGATCAATGGTCTTAAGTGAACAATGATGCTAAGATTCCGATTTAGAACAAGATTAGATTTAACACTTATTCCGTTTTACAAGAGTCAAGCCTAAGCCGCAGTAATCTAAAAATTCTACAATCTCTGCTATAACTACAAGATATGATCTACAGGGCGCACAACAGATATAAAATTATTTAATTAATTGTTTAAAAAATATTTTTTTAATAAAAAAATACCATAAATCAGGCAATTACTTTTACAGTTTAACATTTTCAACTAATATTAAACACTTTTAATAATTTCAAATGAAGCTAATACTAGTATTTAAAAAGTGTATTTGGAACTTATCTTATGTGGTCATGACTGAATTTTAAGTAACATTTGTATGTACGAATCGTATATGTCTTACTTGTTTTCGTTATATGTACAGACTTTGAATAAGTTTGTTAGTACTGCGTCTTCCAACAGGGACTTCCGAACTTTGACAGATAATAATGGGGATCTTGATCAGTCTCTTCTGCTAAATTACAATGGGCGGGTATAGCATTCAACAACGACTCGTGTATATACAGTAAGACCTCACTTAACGCTGTTTCAGTATTACGCGGTTGAAAATGAAACGGCCATGCACTAACCAAAAGGCGTGCACTATATAGCGACGATGTATACTATGTATCTTTTTCAAGGCTGATATGTCAGTCTGTCAAGAAAAAAGATTCCAACTGTATTTTCTGAAGTCGCAATCACAGTACGAACGCATCTTTCCTATGTCACAGTTGATTTATAAGTTGGCATCAACGTTACTAGGTGTATACATATCTACTTGTTAAGTTGCCTCGTTTAACGCTATTTCGTTTAGCGATGGAAATTATTGGAATGTATCCCCCGCGTTAAGCGATGTTTTACTGTATACAGTATCTCACAGCTTATTTCAACCAGCACCTTTAAAAAAATTAAGCTCGTATAATTTCGAAACGAAACAACTTATTAAAAAATTTGAATAAGAGATTATAGAATATGTTTAAACATTAAAAAAAAAGTTTTATTCAGTATCAAACGTAAACTTACAAACTAAAAACCAAAAATACAGGAATCCAATTAGTCACAACTTATTTCAACCACTTACTATAAACAAACAATTAAATGATTAAGTAACTAATAGTTATAATTTCCAAATTTAATATTACCTCCTATTTGCTTAATTACAGCCATCAGCCTGTTTTGTTTTGATTCCACTTTCTAGTGGTTTGGAGGGTTATTTTTGCCCACTCTGGAATAGTTGGTAACTGACTCTAATTTTAATGGAAAAATTATGGATGAATTTTTGGCTATACCAATTGACATGAGATCTAAACGTGTCCCATACATCCTGAAAAATGGCTTTTGGTTGAGGATTATGGGTTAAAGTCCATAATTTTTTTTTGGAATATATAATAATAATTTCGACACTGGTGCAGAAAGTCAACATAACCCATGCCACCGACCAAATTTACACGCCATTTTTATGGAAAATAGAGTTTCTCCAAAACGCTCCACCCACAGTATCAGTCGCTAACATTTGAACGATATTATTCTAATAATAATGATAATGGCATCAATAGATCTTTCAAACGAATTAATAATTTCAATATCTCCTATACAATTTGGTTTTATTTAAATTTAAATATATGAAGCGTTTAATGGAAGATCCGATATAAAATTCCATGTACATACCATACCTGTCTTTAATGCATTCATTCATGAAATACTTGCCAGGGGCACACATACGTGTAGAGTCTACACTGTAGACTTATGTAAATGGACGACACGTTTGTAACTTGTAGTATTTCAATTGATTTGATTTGTTTTTCTTTTTTTGTGTATACAACTTTATAAATAGTAAAAGTGAATAATGTATGAATTTGTTTGGGTCGTTAATAGCCTTGATATAAAAATAAGTGTAAATAGATTAATTTTGTTTTAATGTTTTTCAGTGAATGCAGAATGGAATTTAAATTTTGTGGAATGTAATGCCATTCATTAGTAACTTGCAATAATTAAATAATATGAAAAAAAACTAAAGCCAAATAATTGCATTACTTCGCTCGTACATTAGTCATTAAACCCTACAATCGGAATTACGACTTAGTTTCTCATACGACTTATGTTGTATGTGTTAATGTGTATACACTTTAAAGTCGACTCCAAACAATAGGTTTTTGAAAAGCTTTTCATTACTATTTTCCTTACTCTCAGAACTTTTGCCTGAAATCTGCTGAGAAGAAAGACATCGAAGAAACATTTTTTACATATTTCATTTTATTGTTGAGATCTGACCTGGAGGGGGTGTTCGAATCGTGGCCTCATGTCTATAAGCCAAGATTTTACCCACTATTCTACGGCGACTAAATACTAAAAATATAATGCATTATTTAACTATTAGAAAGTAAAGGTGCTACTATGGTCTCAATAGGCATTGAGGCAGCAGAGACCTCTCTCGTGCGACAAAATTAATACTCTACAAGAACGCTCATCTTACCCGTGCTTTCTTTATGGCGCAGAGGCATGGACCCTATTAAGAACTGATGCAGCAGCCTTGAGGTATCGAGAGGAAATCCTACGTAAGATCTTCGGTCCTGTGCGAGTTGGCGATGATTTCCGCATCCGATCTAACAGTGAGGGTGTAATGAGCTCCTCAACGACATAGATGTTGTGCACGTATTAAATATCCAGCGGCTGCGCTGGCTCGGCCATGTCGTTCGAATGGGGAGATGCTCCCGGCGAAACGGGTATTTGATGCGGGGATCTGCGGAGTCGGCGAAGAGGACGACCTTGTATCCGTTGGAAGGACCAAGTCGAGGAAGCCCTGTTATCGATTGGTGTGACCAACTGGCGTAGGCGCGCAAGAAGCAGAGGCGCCTGGAAGGATGTATTGGCGCAGGCCGAAATCCGTTAATCGGGTTGTTATGGCCAATTAAGTAAGTAAGTAAGTAATTGTTTGTATAATGACATGAATTTTACAATTGTAGACTAACTAAACTAACACAGAATAATTGTTAAAAATAATTATTTGCAACTTTATAAATAGTAAAAGAGAAGAATGTATGAATTTATTTGGGTCGTTAATAGCCTTGATATAAAAAATAAGTGTAATAGATATTTTGTTTTAATGTTTTCAGTGAATGCAGATGGAATTTAAATTTTGTGGAATGTAATGCCATTCATTAGTACTTGCAATAATTAAATAATATGAAAAAAAAACTAAAGCCAAATAATTGCATTACTTCGCTCGTACATTAGTCATTAAACCCTACAATCGAATTACGACTTAGTTTCCTCATACAACGTATGTTGTATGTGTTAATGTGTATACACTTTAAAGTCGACTCCAAACAATATGTTTTTGAAAAGCTTTTCATTACTATTTTCCTTACTCTCAGAACTTTTGCCTGAAATCGCTGAGAAGAAAGACATCAAAGAACATTTTTTACATATTTCATTTTATTGTTGAGATCTGACCTGGAGGGGGTGTTCGAATCGTGGCCTCACGTCTAATAAGCCAAGATTTTACCCACTAATCTACGGCGACTAAATACTAAAAATATAATGCATTATTTAACTATTAGAAGAGTAAATTATTAAGACATACTAACAACTAAAAATAATTTAAAAATACGTAATAAAAAAATGTTAAACCGTTACTATATACTAAAGGTGTGTACAAGACTATAAAATTGTACACTATTGCATTTTTCTCAAGACCGAATATTGATTGTCGCTGCAATATAATTAAGTGTGAAGCAAAGATAGAGAACAAAAAAAACAACTGCACTCGGTAACCATTGTAACAACAGTATAAAAGAGAGTTGTGTGAAGAGTGCAACAAAAATATTGCACTCTTCATAGAGTCAACAACATGAATTTCTTTTTTTGCTCTTGGCACCGAACAGCTTCGTCGACGCCAGCATTGCCAGTAGCTTTTTAAACTTTTTATTTCTGGGGGAAAAACCTTTTTTTACAATACTACTTTTTTACACTACTGACATCCATATGGCAATACTGAAAATGTAGCTTCAGTAGTAAAATATGTTCTTACAACACAAAGCATAGTTCCGTTACTTCACAGGCAAACGAGTGCTGTTGTATACATTGAATAAATGAGAAATACACATTCCAGTGCACTCGTACCAGAATGTCTTGTGCATACCTTTACTATATACATATCGACGCCTCCATGCTATAACATTTTAAGTGTACTTAGAAGGTTTTCAATGTTCTTGAATTTTTAAATTCTACGTTCTCTAAATTTGGTTAAGATGCGCCGATCCGTTCCGAAGTTATAGGGAAAAATCTACTTAAACTACACATATAGTCGTATGTTGCACGAAAACTTTGAGAGCTCATAACTCAAAACACACTTTTTCGACTTAGAATGTTAAAGAACGGAGGTGTCGATATGTACATACATCAGTGTTGCAAAATTTAAATTTTAAAATGGTTCTGAACCATATCTGAAAGAGTACTGTTTTGCATCAAATGGTACTTTTGTAAAAAAATACATACATACATTTTGGCCATTATAACCGTTCAATCAGGATTATGACCTAACTTCTCATGCCACTTATTTTGTGTGTGTTAATTTTATTCATGAGTGGCGGGACCTCCTGCTTAAAATCGATTCCGAATCACAGATTTTTGAGCAGTCTTATTATGGCAATTTTATTTACTCTCAGAGTTTTTGTCAGAAGGAAGTCGGGGGAGAAATATTTTTTTATATTTCGTTTTGATGCTGATGTCTGATATAGGATTGAACCGTGAACTCAAGTCTTGTAAGCCTATTTATTTATTTACTTATATTTAATACCCATACGGTGCGGAAATTAAAAACTAACGACTTATTCGTATTTCTCACATATAAGACAAAAACAGCTGATTCGGAACGTAACAAAACGTAAAAGCCCCTTCGATGGAACATAATGTAACGTACGTTCGTTTTTAGTATATGAAGAGCAATGCAAATTCTTACCTAAATTACATTGCGATTCGGCAAGCGTTTTAATTGCTGTTCATATTCTAAAAACGAATGTACGTTCCGTGGACGTTTGGCTAAGCGGGGCTAAAATCTTATTCTTTAGCTTACGTTGAACATGTTGCTAATGCATTAATGGTTGAAAAATGCAAGACATAAAATATGTAATAATCAAAAAAATACTAAAAGCGATGAAGCGATGAACATAATTGGGAGGGGGGTATTCTTACAACTTTTATAAAACTAAAATAGTTATTCAAGTTAACAATTTGGATTTGTATAAACTACTTTTACCGAGAACAAATCCGTAAAAAATATTTCTTATGAAAGTATATTTTCTTTGGTATATCGGAAACCATTTTATATTTCACTTTGGATAGTATTTTATGTACCAATTTTATGGACTTCATGAAACAGTTTCATTTGATTGTGATTTGCCAACAGAAGCTCCCTAGTAGAATCCAACACTTTTTAAGCTACTTGTAAATGTGATAAATGATTGATCAATTTCTTCCAAATAAGAAATTAAATAAAGAGAATCTTATAAAGCAGACTGTTATAATTTTTGATTAGGGCGAAAATTGTTCTAGCGAGAAGTACAGGTAGTCTCCGACTTACGACTATTCACACTTACGACCAATTTTTTTCATAGAAAATACTTAAAGAAGACAAATATGTAGCTGCGGGGAATCCCTGAAACATATGAGAAAAATAAAAAACAAAATAGAAAGTAAAATATATGCGATTTACATACACAGTTCTGTATAAATAATACATTACATTAGCTAGGTCGGAATTTTTTATGTGAATAATTTTATGTCATCCCAAAAATTAAATAAAAATTTTTTTTATATGGAATTTGACTTACGACTTACGACCAATGACCAGGAACCTATCTCGGTCGCAAGTTGGGGAATACTTGTATTCGTAAGTCGTAAGTCAAATTCCATATAAAAAAAATTTTTATTTAATTTTTGGGATGACATAAAATTATTCACATAAAAAATTCCGACCTAGCTAATGTAATGTATTATTTATACAGAACTGTGTATGTAAATCGCATATATTTTACTTTCTATTTTGTTTTTTATTTTTCTCATATGTTTCAGGGATTCCCCGCAGCTACATATTTGTCTTCTTTAAGTATTTTCTATGAAAAAAATTGGTCGTAAGTGTGAATAGTCGTAAGTCGGAGACTACCTGTACTTCTCGCTAGAACAATTTTCGCCCTAATCAAAAATTATAACAGTCTGCTTTATAAGATTCTCTTTATTTAATTTCTTATTTGGAAGAAATTGATCAATCATTTATCACATTTACAAGTAGCTTAAAAAGTGTTGGATTCTACTAGGGAGCTTCTGTTGGCAAATCACAATCAAATGAAACTGTTTCATGAAGTCCATAAAATTGGTACATAAAATACTATCCAAAGTGAAATATAAAATGGTTTCCGATATACCAAAGGAAATATACTTTCATAAGAAATATTTTTTACGGATTTGTTCTCGGTAAAAGTAGTTTATACAAATCCAAATTGTTAACTTGAATAACTATTTTAGTTTTATAAAAGTTGTAAGAATACCCCCCCCCAATTATGTTCATCGCTTCATCGCTTTTAGTATTTTTTTGATTATTACATATTTTATGTCTTGCATTTTTCAACCATTAATGCATTAGCAACATGTTCAACGTAAGCTAAAGAATAAGATTTTAGCCCCGCTTAGCCAAACGTCCACGGAACGTACATTCGTTTTTAGAATATGAACAGCAATTAAAACGCTTGCCGAATCGCAATGTAATTTAGGTAAGAATTTGCATTGCTCTTCATATACTAAAAACGAACGTACGTTACATTATGTTCCATCGAAGGGGCTTTTACGTTTTGTTACGTTCCGAATCAGCTGTTTTTGTCTTGTATGTGAGAAATACGAATAAGTCGTTAGTTTTTAATTTCCGCACCGTATGGGTATTAAATATAAGTAAATAAATAAATAGGCTTACAAGACTTGAGTTCACGGTTCAATCCTATATCAGACATCAGCATCAAAACGAAATATAAAAAAATATTTCTCCCCCGACTTCCTTCTGACAAAAACTCTGAGAGTAAATAAAATTGCCATAATAAGACTGCTCAAAAATCTGTGGTTCGGAATCGATTTTAAGCAGGAGGTCCCGCCACTCATGAATAAAATTAACACACACAAAATAAGTGGCATGAGAAGTTAGGTCATAATCCTGATTGAACGGTTATAATGGCCAAAATGTATGTATGTATTTTTTTACAAAAGTACCATTTGATGCAAAACAGTACTCTTTCAGATATGGTTCAGAACCATTTTAAAATTTAAATTTTGCAACACTGATGTATGTACATATCGACACCTCCGTTCTTTAACATTCTAAGTCGAAAAAGTGTGTTTTGAGTTATGAGCTCTCAAAGTTTTCGTGCAACATACGACTATATGTGTAGTTTAAGTAGATTTTTCCCTATAACTTCGGAACGGATCGGCGCATCTTAACCAAATTTAGAGAACGTAGAATTTAAAAATTCAAGAACATTGAAAACCTTCTAAGTACACTTAAAATGTTATAGCATGGAGGCGTCGATATGTATATAGTAAAGGTATGCACAAGACATTCTGGTACGAGTGCACTGGAATGTGTATTTCTCATTTATTCAATGTATACAACAGCACTCGTTTGCCTGTGAAGTAACGGAACTATGCTTTGTGTTGTAAGAACATATTTTACTACTGAAGCTACATTTTCAGTATTGCCATATGGATGTCAGTAGTGTAAAAAAGTAGTATTGTAAAAAAAGGTTTTTCCCCAGAAATAAAAAGTTTAAAAAAGCTACTGGCAATGCTGGCGTCGACGAAGCTGTTCGGTTGCCAAGAGCAAAAAAAGAAATTCATGTTGTGACTCTATGAAGAGTGCAATATTTTTGTTGCACTCTTCACACAACTCTCTTTTATTCTGTTGTACAATGGTTTACGAGTGCAGTTGTTTTTTTGTTCTCTATCTTTGCTTCACACTTAATTATATTTGCAGCGACAATCAATATTCGGTCTTGAGAAAAATGCAATAGTGTACAATTTTATATGTCTTGTGCACACCTTTAGTATATAGTAACGTTTAACATTTTTTTATTACGTATTTTTAAATTATTTTTAGTGTAGTATGTCTTAATAATTTACTTTCTAATAGTTAAATAATGCATTATATTTTTAGTATTTAGTCGCCGTAGATTAGTGGGTAAAATCTTGGCTTATAGACGTGAGGCCACGATTCGAACACCCCCTCCAGGTCAGATCTCAACAATAAAATGAAATATGTAAAAAATGTTTCTTCGATGTCTTTCTTCTCAGCAGATTTCAGGCAAAAGTTCTGAGAGTAAGGAAAATAGTAATGAAAAGCTTTTCAAAAACATATTGTTTGGAGTCGACTTTAAAGTGTATACACATTAACACATACAACATAAGTTGTATGAGAAACTAAGTCGTAATTCCGATTGTAGGGTTTAATGACTAATGTACGAGCGAAGTAATGCAATTATTTGGCTTTAGTTTTTTTTTCATATTATTTAATTATTGCAAGTTACTAATGAATGGCATTACATTCCACAAAATTTAAATTCCATTCTGCATTCACTGAAAAACATTAAAACAAAATTAATCTATTTACACTTATTTTTATATCAAGTCTATTAACGACCCAAATAAATTCATACATTATTCTCTTTTACTATTTATAAAGTTGCAAATAATTATTTTTTAACAATTATTCTGTGTTTAGTTTAGTTAGTCTACAATTGTAAAAATTCATGTCATTATACAAACAATTACTTACTTACTTACTTAATTGGCCATAACAACCCGATTAACGGATTTCGGCCTGCCGCAATACATCCTTCCAGGCGCCTCTGCTTCTTGCGCGCCTACGCCAGTTGGTCACACCAATCGATAACAGGGCTTCCTCGACTTGGTCCTTCCAACGGATACAAGGTCGTCCTCTTCGCCGACTTCCGCAGATCCCCGCATCAAATACCCGTTTCGCCGGAGCATCCTCCTCCATTCGAACGACATGGCCGAGCCAGCGCAGCCGCTGGATATTAATACGCTGCACAACATCTATGTCGTTGAGGAGCTCATACACCTCACTGTTAGATCGGATGCGGAAATCATCGCCAACTCGCACAGGACCGAAGATCTTACGTAGGACTTTCCTCTCGAATACCCTCAAGGCTGCTGCATCAGTTCTTAATAGGGTCCATGCCTCTGCGCCATAAAGAAGCACGGGTAAGATGAGCGTCTTGTAGAGTATTAATTTTGTCGCACGAGAGAGGTCTCTGCTGCTCAATTGCCTATTGAGACCATAGTAGCACCTTTACTTTCTAATAGTTAAATAATGCATTATATTTTTAGTATTTAGTCGCCGTAGAATAGTGGGTAAAATCTTGGCTTATAGACATGAGGCCACGATTCGAACACCCCCTCCAGGTCAGATCTCAACAATAAAATGAAATATGTAAAAAATGTTTCTTCGATGTCTTTCTTCTCAGCAGATTTCAGGCAAAAGTTCTGAGAGTAAGGAAAATAGTAATGAAAAGCTTTTCAAAAACCTATTGTTTGGAGTCGACTTTAAAGTGTATACACATTAACACATACAACATAAGTCGTATGAGAAACTAAGTCGTAATTCCGATTGTAGGGTTTAATGACTAATGTACGAGCGAAGTAATGCAATTATTTGGCTTTAGTTTTTTTTCATATTATTTAATTATTGCAAGTTACTAATGAATGGCATTACATTCCACAAAATTTAAATTCCATTCTGCATTCACTGAAAAACATTAAAACAAAATTAATCTATTTACACTTATTTTTATATCAAGGCTATTAACGACCCAAACAAATTCATACATTATTCTCTTTTACTATTTATAAAGTTGTATACACAAAAAAAGAAAAACAAATCAAATCAATTGAAATACTACAAGTTACAAACGTGTCGTCCATTTACATAAGTCTACAGTGTAGACTCTACACGTATGTGTGCCCCTGGCAAGTATTTCATGAATGAATGCATTAAAGACAGGTATGGTATGTACATGGAATTTTATATCGGATCTTCCATTAAACGCTTCATATATTTAAATTTAAATAAAACAAATTGTATAGGAGATATTGAAATTATTAATTCGTTTGAAAGATCTATTGATGCCATTATCATTATTATTAGAATAATATCGTTCAAATGTTAGCGATTGATACTGTGGGTGGAGCGTTTTGGAGAAACTCTATTTTCCATAAAAATGGCGTGTAAATTTGGTCGGTGGCATGGGTTATGTTGACTTTCTGCACCAGTGTCGAAATTATTATTATATATTCCAAAAAAAAATTATGGACTTTAACCCATAATCCTCAACCAAAAGCCATTTTTCAGGATGTATGGGACACGTTTAGATCTCATGTCAATTGGTATAGCCAAAAATTCATCCATAATTTTTCCATTAAAATTAGAGTCAGTTACCAACTATTCCAGAGTGGGCAAAAATAACCCTCCAAACCACTAGAAAGTGGAATCAAAACAAAACAGGCTGATGGCTGTAATTAAGCAAATAGGAGGTAATATTAAATTTGGAAATTATAACTATTAGTTACTTAATCATTTAATTGTTTGTTTATAGTAAGTGGTTGAAATAAGTTGTGACTAATTGGATTCCTGTATTTTTGGTTTTTAGTTTGTAAGTTTACGTTTGATACTGAATAAAACTTTTTTTTTAATGTTTAAACATATTCTATAATCTCTTATTCAAATTTTTTAATAAGTTGTTTCGTTTCGAAATTATACGAGCTTAATTTTTTTAAAGGTGCTGGTTGAAATAAGCTGTGAGATACTGTATACAGTAAAACATCGCTTAACGCGGGGGATACATTCCAATAAGTTCCATCGCTAAACGAAATAGCGTTAAACGAGGCAACTTAACAAGTAGATATGTATACACCTAGTAACGTTGATGCCAACTTATAAATCAACTGTGACATAGGAAAGATGCGTTCGTACTGTGATTGCGACTTCAGAAAATACAGTTGGAATCTTTTTTCTTGACAGACTGACATATCAGCCTTGAAAAAGATACATAGTATACATCGTCGCTATATAGTGCACGCCTTTTGGTTAGTGCATGGCCGTTTCATTTTCAACCGCGTAATACTGAAACAGCGTTAAGTGAGGTCTTACTGTATATACACGAGTCGTTGTTGAATGCTATACCCGCCCATTGTAATTTAGCAGAAGAGACTGATCAAGATCCCCATTATTATCTGTCAAAGTTCGGAAGTCCCTGTTGGAAGACGCAGTACTAACAAACTTATTCAAAGTCTGTACATATAACGAAAACAAGTAAGACATATACGATTCGTACATACAAATGTTACTTAAAATTCAGTCATGACCACATAAGATAAGTTCCAAATACACTTTTTAAATACTAGTATTAGCTTCATTTGAAATTATTAAAAGTGTTTAATATTAGTTGAAAATGTTAAACTGTAAAAGTAATTGCCTGATTTATGGTATTTTTTTATTAAAAAAATATTTTTTAAACAATTAATTAAATAATTTTATATCTGTTGTGCGCCCTGTAGATCATATCTTGTAGTTATAGCAGAGATTGTAGAATTTTTAGATTACTGCGGCTTAGGCTTGACTCTTGTAAAACGGAATAAGTGTTAAATCTAATCTTGTTCTAAATCGGAATCTTAGCATCATTGTTCACTTAAGACCATTGATCGGTATTTTACGATATAGGAACTACTATTTTCTGCAATCTTCAGCTTAAAATTTTGTGTAGGTGTTATAGAGCTAGGGTTGCCAGATTCCGATTCGCAAAAATATGGACATTGGATTTAAAAAAGCTGGACAAAACAAAAACAAGTAGACTTAAAAAATACTGTTAAATACTGCTTTCATATTTGTTTATATGCCTCTGCCGTATAATTATCTTTTTTTCTTATCCAATTAGCATATTTTGCAAACGCTTTCCATCTATCGCAGAAAGTTGTGAGCCGTCTTTTTGATGGACAAGTTTCTTCATCAATATCGATTTCAAGATTTTCTGCAAATTATTTTTATTATTTTCAGGTACTAAAACTTAAAGGCTGTATGTAAAGAAATTTACTATCACTCGCAATAATATTTATGACATCAGCTGTTTAAGTGTTGAGACATGTTGTCATTAATGATAGAAGAGGTACGTTCACATCTAAAAAATATTTGCCAAAAAACATAAAATATTTGTTTGCGATAATGTGACCACAAAATAATTTTGCGTGGCAAACAGAAAAATCCGCCATTTTTGTCAAATAAAATTGTTTGCCGGCAAATAAATATTTTTTTAATGTGACCACCCTGTGACAAATATTTTTATGATTTTTTGGCAAATATTTGTTTGCTCTTACATATTTTTCGTAAGGGCAAACAGTGGCAAATAACAGCTGTTTAAGGCTGCGTGCAACATCACCAAATTCGCAAAAAAATTAATGAATACAAATTTGAAGAAAATAAATAATTTATTTAATGGAAACCTTTTTGTTTGTTGTAAATGTACTCATTATATACATACATATAAATATTTGGGTGCCTGCATATACAGAGATACATTCAGAATCTGAAATTAAAATCCACTTTAATGCATATATCAATGGTTATATATTTCTAGATGGAAGCTATTCAGGGGTTGTAATGATTTTTCAGTAAAATGGTTATTTTTTTATATCTCATTAAAGAAAAAGATCCCTGACTTAACTCATTAGTATATAAAAATAAAATGTTTTTGTTTTTGTTATAGAAAATTTTTCATTATTATTGCAATGATTATGATTTTTTCTCCAAATTATGACAACAAATTTTGTTCCTGAAAATAAGCATGTTAAAATATTCAAAGTACAATGTTATGAATGGAACTCATGAAGTGGTCGCAAGTTGGGGAATACTTGTATTCGCAAATCCATTATCATTTCAATCAATTCCGAATATGTACCATGTGGGTATTGTGAACAAAAAAACCTCTATACATATAAACAATTTCATCATTTGTTATGCCACAGTCCCCATTAGAATTTTTTGGAAAATGCCTTTTAATGATATTTGGAAGTCTACGTTAAAAAGTTAGACTTAAATAACGTAATATTGTAATTATGCTGTATGTTTCTTTAGTTTCATTTCAAATATATTTAATAATAAAAGAGCCTTTTCTTCTATTTCCTGTAAAGTTCTAGTTTACTTGAGAATTTCGACTTTCCAAGCATATGGTCTATATATATAGACACTAGAACTAACTTCTTATTATTAATTTGAGAAAAAATGACACTTACGAAAACTGGTGTCTGCTTTATAGGAGAAACTTAAAAATAAATAGAGGTACCTGTAAGTACCGTCCGACGAAAAAGGGTTAAAGAAAAAATTGTGGTGTAATTGTAAAAATTTTTCAATATACACTGGTGGTCAGCTATTTAGGGACAACAATTGTTTGTAGGCGATGACGACACCAATACCGCCTCTAGAGATGATGTTCCGAACCCGATCAATGATGACGGCGTGGAGATTCCGCCGCCTAGCTATGAAGAGGTCAAAGTCGCGATTACGCGTCTTAAAAACAATAAAGCGGCAGGTCCTGATGGCCTCCCCACTGAATTGTTTAGGACCGGATGTAATGAGTTGGTAGGGCGCATGCACCAGCTCATCTACAAAATATGGCTAGAAGAAAGTATGCCCAACGATTGGAACCTCAGTGTCCTCTGTCCTGTCGTGAAAAAGGGAGACCCCACAATCTGCGCCAACTACAGGGGTATTAGCCTTCTCCCTATCGCATATAAGGTTCTTACAGGCGTATTGTGTGAACGACTGAAGCCACTCGTCAAAACACTGATTGGACCTTATCAGTGTGGCTTCAGACCTGGCAAATCCACCATAAACCAGATCTTCACACTGCGCCAAATCCTGGAAAAGGCCCACGAAAAACAAGTCGACACACACCATCTTTTTTTCGACTATAAGGCAGCCTTCGATAGCCCCATAAGGTCGTGTTTATGCCGCAATGTCTGAGCTCGGTATATCTGCGAAGCTGATAAGGCTATGCAGAATGACGTTGAGCAATTCCTGCAGCTCCGTCAAGGTAGGAATGGACCTCTCCGAACCTTTTGATACCGTGCGAGGTTTCAGACAAGGCGACCCCTTATCATGCGACCTCTTCAACTTCGCAATGGAGAGTGTTCTGCGAAAGGCAGGAGTGCATTGCAATGGCACTATCTTTCAAAAAAGTGTCCAATTGCTTGCGTACGCTGACGACATCGACATCATAGGGCGTACCAAGCGAGATGTTACTGCTGCCTTTAGCGCTATTGAACGGGAGTCTAAGAAGATGGGTCTGGCAGTAAATGAGGGCAAAACAAAGTATATGTTGTCGACAAGTAGAGACGTGCGGCGTATTGATTCTCAGATTACGGCCGATAACTATACTTTTGATACAGTCAAGGAATTTATTTATCTTGGCTCCGCCGTTACCACCAAAAATGATGTCAGTCTGGAGATCAAACGCAGGATTACTCTTGCCAACAGGTGCTACTATGGTCTCAATAGGCAATTGAGCAGCAGAGACCTCTCTCGTGCGTCAAAATTAATACTCTACAAGACGCTCATCTTACCCGTGCTTCTTTATGGCGCAGAGGCATGGACCCTATTAAGAACTGATGCAGCAGCCTTGAGGGTATTCGAGAGGAAAGTCCTACGTAAGATCTTCGGTCCTGTGCGAGTTGGCGATGATTTCCGCATCCGATCTAACAGTGAGCTGTATGAGCTCCTCAACGACATAGATGTTGTGCAGCGTATTAATATCCAGCGGCTGCGCTGGCTCGGCCATGTCGTTCGAATGGAGGAGGATGCTCCGGCGAAACGGGTATTTGATGCGGGGATCTGCGGAAGTCGGCGAAGAGGATGACCTTGTATCCGTTGGAAGGACCTAGTCGAGGAAGCCCTGTCATCGATTGGTGTGACCAACTGGCGTAGGCGCGCAAGAAGCTGAGGCGCCTGGAAGGATGTATTGCGGCAGGCCGAAATCCGTTAATCGGGTTGTTATGGCCAATTAAGTAAGTAAGCAAGTAAGTAATTGTTTGTATAATGACATGAATTTTTACAATTGTAGACTAACTAAACTAAACACAGAATAATTGTTAAAAAATATTTATTTATATAAAAAAATGTTGAATAAAACCAATTTATCTGGAATTTTATTAGTTTTTTTTAAATCTGTCTTAATATCCTCCCAAAGACTTTCTATAGGATTTAGATCCAGATATTAGCCTTTCAAGGGGTATACATAAACATTTTTTTTCAAACTTATATCTTATGATCCGTCAAAAATCTTGAAACATTTTAAATGAAAGTTCATTTCATGAGACAATACGAGTATATATAAAAAATATGACTAAGCTGTTATACGCTATAAATAATAACTACGGTATTTTTTGTCCAATTTCATTAAATTAATTGTCAGATTTCCGACAAACTTGAAAAACTTCTCAAATATTTATCGACGGAAACGCCACTCATGTATAAAATAAACCCATACAACATAAGTGGTGGGAGAAGCTGGGTCGTAATCCTGACTCAAGGGTTGTAATGATCAATTATGTATGTATGAAGTATCAAATTCTTGACAATAGAATGGACTTTAAGAATATCTCCACTTGTTTTATAGTTTTTAATTAAATTTTCCAATTAGGAATGGCCAAATAATATTTTCCAAGTTTACCTCATTAAACTTTGGATTTTTAAAATAGGTTCAAACATATTTGAGTAAACAATAATTTTGTGTGAAAATATCAAAAAAAAACCTTTTTTGTCAAATAAAAAAAGTTTTTGAATTCTACTCAACCTAGTGAATAACTTAGACTATGTAGCCACTCGGGTATATTTTCACTGTCGCACCGTGTTATTGTTCTTAAATAGCTGTACGCTAGTGAATTTCATTTTGACTTGTTTAAGAAGAAAATGGGAATTGTGCACTTTTACGTTCAGTTTTATTGTCCCGTGTGAAACGAAACATTGGAGAAATCAATATTGGGGCTAACAGTATAATCAAGATCGGTATAAAACATGACAGTGACTCTTCTAGTGACTATAATCAAAGTATACAATCCGTAGTAATATATATAAGTTATACAGGTATGTAGTCCCCAACTTACGACTATTCGCACTTATGACCATTTTTTTCCAATTCTTTTCATAGAAAATATTTAAAGAAGACAAATATGTAGTTTCGAGGAATTCGTAAAATATAAATTTAATGTATATAAGTAAATATGTATATATATAAATTTTGTGTAATTTCATTTCGCCTGACCCTCAAAGTTAGTAGTACAGTACTAAATTTTTTCGATTTTCGGCTTACGGCATAATCGACTTACGACCGATAACCAGGAACCTATCTCGGTCGTAAGATGGGGAATACGTATACATATTTTATAACTCTTAAACAGATTCTGACAGATAGGATATACATATATTAATAATAAGAAAATAAAAACAAACCTGAAAAATGTAAATAAAAAAATATTAAAATTAATCTGAAATATTATTTTAAATTTAAATTGCTTTAAACAACATTTTCAAGTGAGCATAAGCAAATGAGATTGACTGTTTCAATATACAACATATTTTGAATGTACCGCTCCTAGTGCGATCGTAAAAAATGTCTGTGAGAAGAGCGAATAATTATAAGCTGAATGAATGAAATCTCGTTTAAACGTAAAAAAGAAACCAAAATCAGGTTATAATACTGCATTTGAGAGCAACAAACATAAACAGTCGTAAAAGATACTAACCATATTAGTATCGTTTCAACTAACCGTCAAACCAGTCAACCGGTCGTCCACAAACTCTGTCACTATTATTTTGTATTTCTTTAGATTGAGCGTAAATCTATGTGGATGCTAACTTTACTCAAGAGCCTAACTTAAGAAACAAATTCTTGTTCTTGTTCATGGTTTTATTTACATACATATTTATGTACATATTTTCGTTTTAATTTTAATTTTAAATTAATTGTTATTTTAATGAAATAAACAACGAAAAATCAAACGAAATGATTTCTGAAATGTTGTGTGACATCTTTTCTACCGGCCAATGTCAATAGATTTATATATAGAAATATAAAAGAATATATACATATGTACATGTATGTGTATGTATGTTCAAAATTAGAAAAAAAAAAATAAAATAAATTTAATAAGTTTGGTGAAATGTTTTCAAATACATATGTACATACATAAAAAACCAACATTAACCGTGACGAAAAAGGTAAACAAAGTAAAGAAGACCATCAAAAAAAAAAAACAAAAAAGAAAGTTGCGAATTGTATTAAATTGTGTGTGAACTGAAAAAGAAAATATTTGAGCAAAAATTTAATTTCTTATTTATTTCTTTAATTTTTACTATTTTATACCTGTTGCCTGTTCAAAGACAAACTCGAAAATTGACTGTATTTTTACTATATTAAATTAAAAATTGCTTCAGTAACATACTTATGTATGTACATTTGATCAATTGTTAAAAATAACTTTAAAAAATATGTAAAAAATATGTAATGTGGATGAAAGTTTCAAATAATGTGCCAAATATCTGTGGTATTAAATAATAATAGCTTAAGTCGAAATTTTGTGTTTAGAGATATTAAGGGTTTAGTCCGAAATAAATAGTGTTTCTTAATGGTATTTGTAAATATTAATAATGACATTTTATGCATTAAATTTAGCTGAGTAATAGATCTTGAAGAAGAGAATAAGAATATGTATTGCCACAGATATGTACTTCAAAATATGTACTAATAACATCATATTTCAAATGAAAAGGAGTTCATTACTTAGTTCAGGTTAAACTAATGGAATAGGATATATCGATCGATTATTGTAATAAAAATAAACACTTAAAACCGATAATTACAAAAAATATACAAAAAAGAAAGAAAAAAAAAAAATACAAAATATGTCTTAATTAAAAATTCATACCTATTGACAATGGTAGGTATAAAGTAATTACTGTAAATTGTAAACAAACAGTTTGGCTAAAACGCACTCCTAAGAGAATTCATTTATTAGAAATTCAGGTTTCTTTCTGAATAAACTAACTATATTCGAAAAAATAATATATTTACACGCAACTCTTTTTTTACACGGTAGATACGTTCCTCAGAAACACGTGTAAAAAAGAGGGATACGTTCCGTGTCATCTGAAAACCGTGTAAGATGAAATAAAGAACTATATTTACTTGGAAAAACCGTGTAAAAAATAAAATTTCAGAAATGCATACAAATTATATATTCATATAGCATTTTATAGAGCATTAAAACGTAAAATATATAATTCATACAGGTGAAAAATTGGTAGAGCAAGCAAAAAACATAAAGAAAAAAATAAAGAAAAATATTTACATAGCTACATGATTATTCGTCGCTACTTGATAACAAGTGCAATTGTTTGCTACTAACTGGACTAAAGTCGGTATCATCACTGGAGATATCCATCAAATTATCCAATGGTGACTTTCGTCCGGTAATAGAGTTTTAAACTGACGGACGAAAGGTCGTGCGCGGTCGACTTTTTTTTAAAAAAATCTTTTATAGAAAGTTGAACTTTTGGTTTTTGAGATTACCCAGTTACTACTATGTATGTTCATTTCAGAAATGGTGCCAAGTATGGTAAAAACAAACATAATTACAAGACAGTGATTTTGAAACCGTATTAGATTAAAAATTCCTTTACAAAAAATTTTTTTTTTCAACCGTGTAACTTCAAATCCGTGTAAAAAGAAACCGTGTAAAAAAAGAGTTGGGTGTATATGTAAATTATATATAAAATACAGTTCAAAACAACATACATGTAGCAATTACTGCTCTAAAGAAGATTTTACAATATCAAAACTTAGCAAAAAATAAAAAAAGTTGTGTTTACGTAGGTACATATATGTATATCTGAAATTATTTATTTATTTAACGAATAAAATATTCAAAATTAAAAATAAATTAAATTTCTTTAAGTTTTGTATACAGACGAGTATATACATACATTGATCCCACTAATTGGCTAGTAATCTTTTAGATTTTTTTCAATTAAAAAATTCATAAATTCTCGTTTGCGTATAACAAACAGTACGGAGCAAAAAGTTCAAATGAAAATTATATTCCACCATCTAATTTGTTGTTTTTGTTTACATTCTAATTCCACAACATTACAAAATTCATGAAGTCCACTTATTCAGATTTTTGGTTATTAGTACCACCTACATACATACAAATGTGATATTAAAGTTCATGGAAAAACTTTTATAAATTATTAGGATAAATAATTAATTTTAAATTTAATTTAAATTAAATTTCTTTGTATGCTAGAAATAATGATTATTCGCTTGTAGAAGTTTTCGATTTAATTAAATATTTTGATTAGGAAATATTGGTGCATATTTGAAAGTGGCGTAACCTGAAATGTTTTTTCCTAACATAAATAAATAAATAAATATAAAGAAATTATGAATAAGCAAAAAATGAAAATGAAAGTTTCTGCTTTTTTTTAATTTAAGCCATATTTTCCGATATTTGACATTGAAGAATAATTTGTAATAGTTGTCAATAGCTAAAATTAAAGTGGACCCACATTAAAATGAACATTGGTATTTTTTAAGATAACATTTAAAATATTTCGGCTCCATCTTTGACCTCTCGTGAGCTGGACATATTGTATATGTTGGTAAGGAAACAGCTCCTCATATTAACAAAATATTCAAAAATATACACTTTTTCAAAATGGTCCAGCTCACGAGAGGTGAAATCAGGAGCCGAAATATTTTAAATGTCATCTTAGAAAAGTCCAAGGTTCATTTTTAGTAGGGTACATTGAACACTTTTTTTGGTGAGTCGCTCTAATGTACATATGTATATAGTTCGCGCTAGCTTGGCAAGTAGTCATTTCAAAAAGATCCTCTTAAAGTCGGACCTCACGCTTGTCGCAATGCACCAATTTCCATAAATTTTTATTGTAGCGAATTATGGTACAATAAACAAATTGTCCAAATCAAATTCTCTGCAGACAGTTTCAGTTTTTATTTCGTTAAGTTATTGCTTACTACTATTAAATGAAAATTGAATTTTTTTAATGCGCCCCATATTTTGTGTAACATGAATTAATTTAATTTCCTTGAATTGTTATTGTTTTTCGCAACAAAATTATAAATGAAATGAAATGAATATATAAATTCATAATATTGGAAAAAATGTTTTAAATATTAACAAATATATAAAATGAAAGATTTGGTTATATGTACGTCTTCAGAGTCTAAACATACAAAATGAATACCAAAAAGGCTCTAAAATATGCAATTCTTAAATTACCAAGTATTGGTGTGCGATATGGGCCTTTTTTTACAAGTCACATTTGATTTCTATTTTGCATATCTCTCGTCTGGCATATTAAAGTAGGGCTTTGGAAAGTTTGCATTTGCTTTGTACAATGTTTGTTGTTGTTGGTATCGCAAATAAAAACTAAAAATGAAAAATTTCTTTTATTTTTTTTAGATAGTGTTAGAAATTTAATAAAAAATATAAGCAGTCACGTATTTTTTCATCATTAGGAGTTTAATTAATACTAAATTATTGAAAAAGAAGTAATCATTCACTTTTAAGCCGAACAAGTAAGCAAATTTGATTTAAGGCGAGTTTAATTTTAATATGCAAGTTATATACGCATGTATTTTAAATGAATCGTTACTGTAAATATACATACATACATATGTATTACGGATAATGCTATGTATGAATGATAATTGATATCTAACAAAAAACTTTGGTGTTTAGGCTTTTTCGGTGAAATTTTTGATGAGTTTGTAGTATAATTGTGGCTCCATATACCGTGGCCTAAACGTATAATTGGTCAGTACTTCTATCCGTATAAATAGTGTTCCAATAGTGAAAAAAAATTCATGATCCTATTCCTATGATTTACCTTCGTATCGTGGTAGGTTTGCTTTGATTAAATTACCAACACTAAAAAGTTATCGATCTAAGCTGGGTACACTATTTGTTGTAGGTTTAATACGAAGTAATGTTGATTCAGAGCTCCAACTTAGTTAACTGAAATTCAATTTTCCTGCGAGACCAATACGCAATTTTGAACTTTTATTATTAAATTGTTCTAGATTTGATTATGCTAACTAACAATGATTATTTTCTCCATGGACCTAAATAAATAAATAAATAAAAAGTGAGAAATATTTCAAATGTCGATATATTCGCTTCAATGAAAATAAATCCAAATTTTGCCAATTATTGATTGATTACACTATGTGATAAAATACAAAAAATTAAATACACTCGAGTAACTAGTCTAAGTTGTCAGTTAGTTGAGTAGAACTCAAAATTATTTTTTTATTTTTCTCGAACCCTCCAAACTTGTTTTATTTGACAAAAATTGTTTTCTTTTTGAACTTTACGCACAAATTTATTGATTACACAAACATTTCTGAACCGATGTCCAAAATTTAAACCTTATTACAAATGAAATGGAATGAGCCTTTAAAACGATTTGCATATGGATATTATTTGACTTAATATATTATAGAGTTTGATGAGGTAAACTTGACAAATACGAATTTTTTCCATATTTTTTAAAGTTTGTGCAAACTTTAATTAAAAAATATGAAATAAGTGATAACATTCTGAAAGTGCATTGTGAAGAGATTGACGCTTCGTTTGATCAAATCGGATCAAAATTATCATAGTTATTAAGGATTCTAACAGTTGAGTTATATTTTTCATATGTACCATAAATTTTTTCAAAAGAACTTTTAGTTCAAATATTTTTCGACTTTTGACGGATCTTGATTTCTTATCACAAAATGTATTGCGCAAAGAGAAATAAAAATATTTACAAAAAAGACAAATATTAGCCGACTTCTGGTTGTTCGATATATACAGTTGTAGAAGTACCGAGTTATACGAGGGATACCTGTACTGTAATCAATAATTTTATGTGAAAAAATAGAAAAAAAAACTTTTTTGTCAAAAAAAAAAAAAAAAAAATATTTCCTCCACTCACTTCCTTGCTTCAACTGCACCCCAGCATTAAAAGTGGATTTATAGAAGTTACGGTTAAATTGTTCTCTATTGTCCCAATAATGAATGTTAAAATCTAGGAATTAATTTATATATACATACATACATACATAATTGGCCATTACAACCCTTCAGTCAGGATTACGACCTAGCTTCTCACACCACTTATGTTGTGTGCGTTAATTTTATACGTAAGTGGTGGGACCTACATTTTAAAGTCGACTCCGAACGACAAATTTTTGAGAAGCTTTTCATGGCAATTTGTACTCTCAGAGTTTTTGCCAGAAATCTGCTGAGAGGAAGTCGCCGAAGAAATATTTTTCGTTTTGATGTCTAACCTGGGATACGAACCCGGGCCTTTCGTCTAATAAGCCAACACACATAAATAAATGGAATCTCAATATAAATTACAACGAATGTCGGTGGGAATTAAAGTATTTAATATCCAGTACTGTTTCTCTATATGAAGAAGCGTTAAAAACTCTTAAAGATGCAAAATTAAATTTGTTACATACCAACTCAAAGACCAGAAACAATTTAAACTAGTGATGTTTGGTCTTCCTCAAATGAATGCCAAAACTATCGCAGATGAATTTAAATGCTTAAGTGCAAAAGAAATAAAAACCAAACTGTCTACTGCTGAAGACGCAATTTATCTGATTAAATTTAATAAAAATCAAATATCTAAGAGAGAAATTCAAAACATTAGATATTCTGCAATATTGTAGTGATATGGAAAAATCCAATTAAAGGAAATAAAGGTCCAACCCAATGCACTAAATGTTCCATGTTTGGCCATGGTGCTAGTAACTCTTACCGCTCACCAGTCTGCCCTGCATGTGCTGGCGAACACGATATGTAACCTGAGCAAAACTGAATCGTTTTAATTGTGTAAAAAGAAACTACAAAGCTGATGATATCAAATGTCCTTAATCCGTCTGGTTCTGTTCTGTTTCATATCCTCACAGATTAAAGACCATCTAACATCCAACCTCTATTCCGCGTTTACAGACCGCTGATTCCCATAAAGCGCTATATTCAGACATTTCGCCGTGGTCTAGTAGGTAGTGTGCTGGCTTATTAGACGTAAAGCCAGGGTTCGGGTCCCAGGCCAGACATCAAAAATAAAAAAAATACAAAAAGACATTTTTCGGCGATTTCTTCTCTTTCTCTTCTTGTTTCTCAAAAATCTGTCGTTTGGAGTCGACTTTAAACTGTAGGTCCCGTCGCTTCTGTATAAAATTAACACACACAACATAAGTGGTGTGAGAAACTGCGGGCTCCTTGGGGATGATTGCTGTAGACTGCCTAATAGTGAAGGTATAGCACTGGTCATTTTACAGTCACCAGCAGCAACTCGTTTCCTTACCATTCGCAACTTCCCTCTTTCTACCTTTCCTAAACCTGCACAATGCACTGCATGAGTAGGGGTCATCCCCTGAGTGCTGGTTTAACCAAAAAAAAAAAAAAAAAATATAACAGACAAAATGAAAATAGTGATGACATATCAAATGAGAAACTTTTAGACATTTATTTTGAAGGAATTGATAAACAGAAATGTTAAAAATAAATACGACAAATTGAGAGTATTAGGAAATATTCTAATTTGATAGTGCTGAGCAATTGAAACGAAAGTTATTAAAAATTTAGAAATAATTTTCTGTATCTCAAATCCAAGGCATACATATCGCTCCTTTATTGCACCATATATCTCAAAAAAACTTGAACTTGGCAAAATGCGATTTAAGTTTTCAAGACATAAGGCGTATGATCTAATTGCCGAAAACACTTTTTGCTATAACTTCGGTTCAGCTTGGGATATAAAACTGATTTTTTTTCAACATGTACAGAAGGTCTAAAAGAGCAGTTTTGTTTAAATAATTACAAATTTTTAATTTTTTGAGATATGACTATGTTCCAATAAAGGAGCGATATGATTCAATATATTTTGATAAGTTTCATGTTATGCACTGGATTGGATTTATTTATTCAAAGAAATAAAATTGATATAGTTTTATTGAATGAAACTTTTCCTTAAAGCTATCATAAGTTTTGTATTAATGGATAAAAAATTTATAGAAGAGAGCGAGAAACGTTCGACGGGGGAGAAACAACCGATAGTATTGAAAATTTATCTATATCGGTTGAACTAAATAGAAGATTAGTAATTATAACTTCTGCATACCCTCCTAAATATTCTAACAATTTTAAGAGGGACCTTGATGTTTTGACTACAAATTACTACGTCTACTATCCCCAAAATTGCACACGTTTTAGTCAAACGTCTTCGCCCTCTCCGCCATCAACAATATTTTTGTCTAACTCTTGTTTACCACTTTCTAACCTGAGCGCTCATCCGAATTCATTATCATCTGACCATCATCTTATAAATTGGACCGAAATCAAATCTTTTGTTAACAGAGAAATCGAACATAATTCCCTACTGGAGGACAATATAACAATCAATAATATAGAATTAAAATTCAATCAGCTGATAGATACTATAAAATTTGGCATAAACGCATATCCGTCTTAAGGCTCAGACTGATTCGAGAGCGCAGAAAATACCAACGTCAGTTGCAAACATGCTATACGACTCCACTAGACGGCTGACAATTATGACAATAATTAAACAATTGAGATTATTAATCGATTTCCATATTAACAACTACTCGACACCGCGTAAGCTTCTAGCAGGTCTGCCTCAAGGATCTGTTATGTCACCAGCCCTATATTCAATTAGCTCCAGATATTCCTATTAAAAAAAAAAATTATGCAGCTTTTTACGTAGACGATAACGCATTTATTTGTAATGCAAAAGTGTCCAATGCAATCTATTGCATGTGCTGATAAATAATTCACTAAATGGAAAATAAAAATAAATCAGGACACAAAACACAGGCAATAATTTTCCCGTTTAAAAAATCCCCCAAATGAATAAAAAACAAAAGTAGAGTGGAATAGGATACCGTTAGAAGTTTCGAGCCTCGATTGAATATCATACGCCATAGCGTTGCATTTTTTGTGCTCGATACTGAATATTCGAAATGGCATATATATATATATATATATCCTATGAATGATTAAATTTATCTAATCCTACTGTGAGGTTTCTCGATAATGAGTAGTATAGTTAAAGTAAGTTTTATTACTGTAGCCGAATAATTGAGGCAAAACAGGTAATTACTTGTTTAGGATATAATAGTAGTTGGTTGAAGTATTTAATTTCGTACTATTATAAAACCCTTTTGGAAGTATTTTGAAGGTTTTTGAACTGTCTTAATGTATTTAGGAGTAGTTTAAATCATTTAATAAATTTATTTTATATTGTTGCTTTACTTACAGCTTAGATTATTAAGTTATGGGCAACACAGGAAGCGCACATAATTTACACAGTGAAGGTGTAGAAAGCGAATTGAAGTCCTATTATACTCAACAATATTTGAGACGAACAGCTGCTGAGATTAGAAAGAAAAATAATCAATCCTTGTTGGAAGGCTGGCCTAGTGGACGAAACCTTTCAGAATGTAAAGTTTTACCTCAACCTTCAGAAAATCTCAAGTTACGGGCAACTACGAACGGTGCTATTTTACAAGCGGGTGGTACGATAAGTTTTCGTACCAAAGAACAATTGGAAGCGAAATCGAGTGTGGAAAACGAATTGACTAATAAACTGCAGCCCATGAGACGTTGCCATACTCTTATACTTGATGGGCAGAGTGAATCATTATCTCAACATAAAAGCAACTCACATTTAGCACAATTTCAGCGCTCGCAAACTTTGCTCCATGTGGGTTATAATAGAACAAAATCACAGGAAAATATTGCGGCAGTGGCCAAATTTCAAGATGAACTGAAAAGCAAGCTTACACATGCATCACAAAACACACAAGCAATCGCGTTAAAAGTTAATAAATACAATAAAAAACGCAAAGCTCCCCCAGCCCCAATAAACGCTTCCTCTGATTTAGAGACGAAAAACGTACATCAAGCTATTTCAGTTGAACCAAAGAATTTAATGTCATCGAAGACTCGCATGTATACAACAAATGCTAATAAAACATCTGCACCACAACAACCACAGCGAAAAAGACAATCACCATCGAGAACTTTCAAGAATGTACCATTTACGAGAGGCACCAATATTCGGAAATCAGCCAACTCGTATCGACCAGACCAGAACGCAAACAGTTTACCATATGACAGAATCAAACTATGCTATAGACGAGAAAAAAGTTTCGACGGAGTCCTGCTGAGGCATAATATTGGTAAGGAACATAATAAGGAAAGGTTAACAATGCCAACAACAAACGAACACGAAAAAGCTCCTTTAACAGAATTTGTAAAAAAAGTTGAAGGTATTACGAACCGGAATACAAACGATGGTGGTAGAGAGAAAAAACTTACAAGGCAACATGCTACTAATATCATAATTAATACGCCTTCTAAATTGGCAACTGAAAATTTACTTAAAATAAGCCTAACGAAAGATGAATCAGATTTGAGTGTAAGAAAGTCTGATGAATCTGATATGCAGTTGAGAAAAGATTTTAAAATTGTGACGGAAAATTTAAATCGTGATAATAAACCGAGATTTGGAATTGAGTCTTTGTATGCAGAAAAGAAAACTAAGCCTCAACAATCTCGTATTCCTCAGTTGAAGCGAACATTTTATTTTGGTATGGAAGTACCTAATGCTCGTGACATTGGAAGCTTACAAAACACCACTGAACATTCACCGAAATTTATTCGAAAAAACGAAGACATGTCATTGGAAAATCACAACACAAACTTGTTAAGTCATAATATTGAATCCGAAGAAGAAATAAATGACAATGGCATATTGGTTCATGTTCGGCCTACTCTACCGAGAAGACAACTAGAAACTCCTAGTTTTAGTCCAGCCGCTGCATGGCGAAACCTCTTAGAAGAGCAACAGTGCTTACAGCGTTCAAAACCAAAACTGCCTAAATCGAATAATCATGTTGTTGAATCTCCCATTTATCTTGTGTCCTCACGTCCTAAAATAATTCCAAATTCAGTATCCAATTGGACGCCTCAACAGGATCTTGAGGAGGACGATGATGACGATGATGATAACAATCATGGCATTTCCGGAGTGGAAGAAAATAAATTACGCCATAAAAGTCAAACTCCGAATATTTCACGTAAAGTAGAACACATATCCCAAAATCACCAAAGCACGAATCCACTGCATACTTTTAGTTTGTCCTTACCTCGAGATGTTCATCTCCAATGCCAAATGAAGTCCTCAATAAATAGCACAGAGCAAGAAAATAACATAAAATCGGCCAACTATTGGTTAGTTCCAGGTTTTAACAGTCTCAAAAAATTTAAAACCCACTTAGGAAAAAATATTGACTCTCGATCCCAAAACAAATGTACCTGCATTGTAAAAGAAACCAATAAGCGTAATAGTTACAACCAGCAAACTGTTTTCGGTGAAACCATTTATTTAGATAACACCGCACCGCATCAATCGACTTGCCCACTTTATAGACCAAAAAGTTACCATAACGATAACTGGGTTTTACACAAATCCAATTTGAACAATCCCACGTCAACTGCAATTACAAAAACCACTGACAGCAATTATTTTAAATCGTCCTCAGTATTTTTGCAACCGAAATCATTGAAAAACATATATGGTGGGAAACATATTGTGTATCTTCCCGGTAAGGAATCGATAAGTACCATTTTGGACAAGAACTCTCAAAACAATGCTAAACAAAAACAAATGACGTCCAAATCAACATATAAACGACAACGTCAACGTCAGGAAACAGTACGAGAAAGCTTACAAGATCTCACACCCATTCAAAACCTTCATCAGGTAAGTGTCCTCGACTATCGATAAATATTCGGAAAATGAAAAATACTAAGTACTTGAATCCTTTTTTTTTGGAAAATTTACAGAAGTATTTATATAACGTTTTCAGAAATCTTAAGATTAAGATTCTATTGATTTTAAAACAAAGTCATTTGTTGCATTACCTTTTAAAAGAATATGTTGTACCCGTAAAACGAGGGGAAAAGAAAAATATTACTTCCAAATTTACTGTTAAATTTAATTATACATTTAATATACATACTTACATATTAGAGATGCCAATCGGAAAATCCTGGGATTTTTCGGGATTTTCGGTATTGTAAATTCATATGTATTTTGACCCTACAAAAGGTCCTGAAAAAAATTCTATATCACTTGAGTTCGATAATACCATCTCAAATAAGGAAAACCCTATATCCATTGATAAAAAAATTATTTGATGGCATCGAAGAATGCAAAAGCTCTATAAAACGAATTAATAGGGTAACTGATTTAGATACTCAACTGTCCAAAGAAATAGATTTATTTACATCAGGAGGTGGTAGAGGTGAATATTTACAAGCTGCATTCATCTATCTTGTTATGTTACCAACAAATGTTGATTGTGAGAAGTGTTTTTCAACAACTGCGTATGTTGGCAACAAAACTTATTCAAGCCTATCAGATCACATATTAGACGCTTTAATCTTTTTGTTGGAACCTAAATAATTTTCTTAAAACTAATGCATTTGCATATGTATGAATAATTTTTATTTTTATTACGCTTTTTTTGTTATTTTTTGTCATGCTGTTTTTATATTTTATTTTTAATAACATATAATTCTGATATAATTGGAATATAAATGATTTTGTTAACAAAAGACATTTATTATTCAGAGAAAATCGCAATTTTTACAGTGATTTTTCGAGATTTTTGGGTCCCGAAATATCCTGGGATTTTTAAAAATCGATCCCGTTTGGCATCCCTAGTTAGGTTAGGTTAGAGGACGAGCACTTGTCGGTTAAGAGAAGTACAGTACCCGGAGGTCGAAATTGACCCATTGCACAATGTCCTTAGAGAAGAAAGGAAATAGAGGATGTAAGATGAAAGGAGGGAATGTAGGTAAGGGGGGAGAATGGGAATCGGAGGAATTACACAGAAGAAAACAGGCACAAAACAAAAGAGAGTGAGAGCGTGACTACACCTATGAAGCCCTAGCACCTCTCAACCAGCCCAATCTGCTAATGAATCTGTGGAGAGCCTTGATGTCGGCTCTCGACACAGAACTCAAGCTCTCAAAGAAGGCCCTGCCAAGGGTCCTCAACCTACCAAGGGCTGGGGAGTTACAGAGGAGGTGACAGTCTCCAACTCCTCCTCATCGCAACATACATTGTAGATCCCCGCCAGCGACCTAATCTAGCAGTGCCAAGTGATAAAACCGACAACCAAGCCCAGCAGCCAATCTAGAAACATGTACATGTATTACTTAATTGGCTATTACAACGCTTTAGTCAGGACTACAATCTAGCTCCTTAAATTACTAATACTGTGTGTGTTCATTTTATCGATGAGTGTGGTGGGACGCAGAATTTAATATCGACTCCGAACGACAGATATTTGAGAAACTTTTCATCGCAATTTTTTTTACTGTCAGAGTTTTTATCAGAAGACTGCTGACATGAAGTTGTAGAAAGAAATATTTTTCTTCCTGAGTAAGGGCTCTCGTCTGATAATCCAACACACTACAGCTAGTCTACGGCGCCTTCATATTTGTGTATACAGTGGACAGTAAAAGTCTTAGTACTCCAATATATCTCCACATGCTTACTACTCTTGCAGAAAATACCGACATGACTTCAAGAGAGTATTTAGGATATTATCTGAAAGAACGGTTACATAATCGCTAAACCTCAAACAAAAGTCAACCAAAAAACTTTCTCATAGTGCCACCAGAAACCACTAAACAAAACTTGTACATTCAATTCCAAATGGGTTAAATGGAGTGCTTGACCTTAAGGGATATTCAATTAATCACAAGGGATAACATTTTCATACATTAGACCTTTGTATTTTAAATTCTACTTGGGGTTATCTATGAAGTCATCTGAAATTTTTCCTTATTTTTCTCTAATTTTATGAAAAACATTAAAAATTTTTTGTTTTATAATAAAACAGAAATAAATCAATAAAATAAATATATAAACTATAAATTTTTATAGAAACTTTTGGCTAAAATTCATGAAATTGCTAAAATATATTGCCGTACTAAGGCTTTTGCTATCCACTGTATGTATAGTGCTTTTTATAATTATAGCAGCACCCTAATTTTTTGAATTTCTAAAAAAGTACATTAATAATAACAACATCAGAATACTTCATTATTTGTAGGTAGTGTTAATGTAAAAGAAAAAATAACAGCAAATTTTTCAAAATGTTAGCGCAGTTTATGCTTTAGTATAAAAATTAAGGCTTTTAGTATTTGCATAATTATAGTCCCAATTTCATTTTTGTTAAATAAGAAGCTTTATTTACCAAAAAATATTGATACTTAAAACTTAGTAAACCCCCCTTAGAGCTTATTAAACTAAATATTCGATAAGAATGGGGAATTCGTTTGGGGAAACCTTTTCAATAATATTCATATCAGGAGAGCAAGCTGGCCACAATAAAACCTCAATAGATTGTTTACGAAACTATTTCATCCTCTGTCTGCTGACATGAATTCGGGCATTGTTCTGTTGGGAAATATATTTTTTTCATTATTTTCTCTCAAGAAGGGGAGCAAGCTACAGCTAAGAACAGTAAGGTACTCTGTCTGTACTATTCATTCGCGGAGATTGAAACTGAAGCGCGAGGCAAACACTTAAAGAAATAACCCCTCCAACCATGAGACTACCTCCCCCAAAATTTCGTTTAGCACAATACTTTGGTTCCTTTCTAAAGTTTCACCAGTAGTACCGATAGCAATCTAGTTCATCTAAGTTCCACTTTTTTTTCATCAGAGAATGTGACCTGAAAACAATTTTATATTCATTGTTTGTTATTATTGAAACACTGGTGGTGCTATAATTATGAAAAGCACTTTATATAAATATATATTTATGTACATATATATACAGTAGCGAGCACAAAAAATGCAACGTTGGGTAAAATTATCTTTAAGTGCGATAATTTTAAAAAAATGGTGACCAGTTAAAAATATTTCTTTGAGTTATTAATCCCTACAGTTATAGATACCTATTATCAATAACATTATGTAAATATTTTTAATTAATGATATATTATTTTGTCATTTATTAAAAAGAGTGCGAATTTCATGGAAGCAATAAAAATGCAACAGCATAAATTTTAAAGTGTTTATTTAAATTAAATAGTAATTCTTACAAAAAAAAAATCTTAAAATTAATATTTAGTGGCGTAGCCCTTATTTTTTATGCAAGAACCTAGAAGGCATAGAGTCGACTAAAGCTAATCATGTGTTAATGGATATTTTCTCCCATTCACTTTTCAAAATTTCTTCTAATTGCCTCTTATTTGACGGATGTTTCCTCTTAACTTCCCGATCTAATAGCTCCCATAAATTTTCTATGGGGTTTAGATCGGGAGACTGTGAAAATTGCATTTTGCCTTAATAAAATGCACATTTTTTGGTAGAAAAGAAAACACCATAATTATGCTTTATTTATACTTCAAGAGCAATGCCGGGGCGTCAGAGAAGAACACACATCGCTTTAGTTTTCAAAGTACTGTACGTGTTTTGGAAAAGCGTAGATTAGCAGAAAAATTATCAAAAGATGCCGAAATACAAGAAGCGCAACGACTTCATGAGTTAGAAGCCATGAAAAGGTAATCAAAATTAAAGAAAATCTTTTTTATGAGTTCCTACATTTTAGATTCTTTTCCAGGGTCGAAGAAGATTTTCAGAGGAAAAGAGCACCGGAAAAAGCCAATCTCAGAAACCAACTCCGACTACATCTAAAAGCCAGTACAGAAAATGACGAATACAGAAGCCTTCCACTTAATTTAAATGATCGATACGAAGATCAACAGCCACCAGAGCATCAGCAAGTGTCTGACGTAAATAATAATATATTTTGTAGAGCTGAACCAGATGGTGCTGTCTCACCGACACCAGACTTTAACGATAACCTAGGGAAATTAATACATTCAAATCTACTTCCAAATAAGCCGATAAGACGTTTTGATTCTGATGGCGACGAAAGTGAATGCGAAACACAAACATCGGATATCCAATGTTCTGCATTGCTTATTGAACCTTACTTAAATACTATTATTTAAGATAAATTCAATATTTTAGTCAGTTACAAATTTATGAAAATATTTCATATAATAATAATAATAAAAATAAAACTATAGCATATGTAGCATAGATAATAAACCACCAAGTTCAGCTAAGTTTATGTAAATTTAGATACACAAGATATACGTAGACATGATATACCATCGGTTTTTGTGCATTTTGTTATTTTCGAATTGCTAGCGTTTAAAAAACCTAGCAAAACAACATACAATTTGAAATCATGTATTCTTTCTTGTATTACTGTATTTAGTATAATTTATAATAGTTACATATGTACAGGAAATAAAATCCAAATAATATTTATTTCAAAACTTCTTCTACGTTTTAAATATTGATGTAATAAGAAAATTAGTAGTTTTTGGATTTCTTTTTATAACGCATACTTTCGGGACGATCCCAAAATAGCCGACCTATGGAAAATACAATTAGGGCCATTATTTCAACTTGCCTTTAACTTTAAGGCAGGATTTTAACTATTTTTATTTATTTATTTTAAAGCCAATAGATTCAATATATCCTTACTGACTAAATACAGCAAATACAATACAGATTAACACTAATTCAACAAGAAGAATATTAACAATTCAGAAATATAGTTAGGGTTTTCTTTAAAACTTCTTTAGACTCAGAAAAATCTTGAAAAGTCTAGAAACTTGGTAGCATTCATTAAAAGTTTTACAGGCTCGTCTAAAGGAATCATTATTTTCATAATCAGATCTGTATTAATTCAGTGAAAGCAGTTCAAAATTGCGAGTAGGTCGCACAGGAATATTGAATTTCAATCGACTGAGCAGGAACTCTGAATGACATCACCTCGGATTAATCCCAGAATAAAAAGAGTACTCATCATGGAACGGCGACTTTTAAGAGTTGGTAGCTAGTCTACTCCGATATGGCGGTAATTCGTAGGAGTTCCAACCAAGACCATGTAAACAGAAAACTAAAAACTGTTTTTGCACTGACTCTAATAGAACCATATTCCAGGATAGGCCGGACAAGAGATATAAACAACATTTAAGTTAAATATGGATCAAAAAATTCCTTAGACCAGTGTTTCATATAATCAACTATGCCATAAGTTTTATTCACCATCATGGATATGTTATTCCGAAAGTTGAGTTTGTGATCCAATAGAATACCAAGGTCCAAAATAGTTTTAACTTAACACAATATTATCAATCCAATAGAAGGTATCAATCTTTGAGTGTCTAAAAAATGTCAAGTACTTATACTTTTTAATGTTTAATTCCAACAAATTCAATTTGCACCACTTATAAAATCTGCAATAGTCCGTACTAAGTATATCAAATCCACAAACATTATTAAAAGTGTTAAATAATTTAACGTCGTCAGCATACATCAGTACCTTGGAATTCAAAACAACTGAGGGAAGGTCATTAATAAACAAAGTGAATAAGGTTGGGCCCAAATGATTGCCCTGAGGTACACCAGATTGGACTTTAATAAATTTAGATGTGACGTTTCTAAATTTGACTTGTTGAGTTCATTATGACAGATACGAAGTTAACCATTTTAAAACAGAATCACTAAAGCCCATAAGTAATAATTTGTGCAATAAAAGCTTGTGATTCACTTTTTCAAATGTTTTACTAAAATCAGTGTATATCACATAAGTCTGCATTTTATTTGAAAATCCTTTATTGAAAATTGTAGTGAGTTCTAAGATATTAGTTGTTGATGATCGAGATTTACGAAAACCGTGTTGACATAGCGATAGTAGAAGCGAAATTTGATGGTATAGGAGGTCAGTTATTTTCTCAAGAAGTTTAGGAATAGCATAATTTTGGCAATACCTCTATAGTTTGATATATCCGAACTAATGCCACTTTTAAATAAAGGAATGATATAATATTTCTTCCAAATTAATGGCAAATAACACAATTTGAACATTGCAGTAAGAGACGCGGCTAGAAATGATGCACAATTTTTTAGTATACAGCTCGCTATACCATCTGGACTTGGACTAAAAGAGCTTTTTAGTGATATTAAGTTCGAAAAAACGGTGTCAGTATTAATAAACGGAAGGAATATCCCACATGATTGATTTGTTGCATAAGGATAAGGAGTGCCATTATCATAAGACATAGAAGAATACTTCATAGAGAAGAAATCAGCAAATGCATTACTTATTGAAATATCATCATCAGCAACAATAGGACCATATTTTGGAAGTTTGGGGTAACCAGAAGAACGACGCTTAGAATTTACAAACTTGTAAAAATATTTAGGATTAAACTTTAAAGTAGATTTTATCCGATTTATATAATTTTTATAGGCAACATTGTTAGTAATATTTTATTCAAATCTTGCCAAAGCATAATTTCTATAGTCTACAGATAAGCTCAATCTCTTATATTTCTTATAATATTTATTTTTTTTATTTTTAATATTTAGTAAGTGCCGATTATTCCATGGTGGACCTTTATTGGAGCATAATTTAATTCTCGGAACAGGTTAACTAATAGCTATGTGTAATATGGCATAGAAATTCGATACCAATTTTTCAAAGTTATTAATAGCGAGTAGAGAGCTCTATTTGACGTTAGATAGTATACCATTAAGTGCAGTGTAGTTAGTACGAGGAAATCAATAATATTTATTCTGATTTGTAATGAATTGGTTTGCCGAAGTATGTGCTGTAGATACATCTAAAATAATTTCCAGCGTAGGATGATAACGATCCTCAGGGGAAGTTACCGGTTCAGATCGTATAACGGTGCACTTATTAACATCACTCTCAAATACCAAGTCAAATATTTTCCCAAAGTCATTATAAACGGAATTAATTTGATAAAGTGATAGGTTAAAAATATTGTTCAAGAAATCATTGTTCTCAATTGGGATTAAATTAGGTTCGTTAGATGAATCAATCCATGAAATTGAAGAAATATTAAAATCACCAACTACAAAAACTGAATCACTCCCATCTGCGAGATAGGCAACCAACTTTATAGCATCAAAATGTTTAGAATAAATAGTTTAGTTAGAATTCGGAGGAACATAGAACAAGTTATGTAAACTTTTGACCTCCTCAGTTTGACAACCACAGCGACGAATTCAATATCATTAAAATAAGTTCCAATGATTTCAGATGGATGTGATGAAGACACTGCTATTAGAACACCACCTCCTCTACGCCACTTGCGGTTGAATCGATATATCTGATAGTTGTCACAAACAATTTCGGCATTAAAAATATCGTCAGTGAACCAGGTTTCAGTGAAGGTAATAACATCAAATGTAAGATCAGTTAATTTAGTATTTAAGCCACGTACATTTTGGTATACAACATTCAGAACATTAATGTTGGTTATTAGTTTTTTGATGCAAGTACATTATTTGACGGGAAACGAGCAATATTCAACTCCAAGTCATTTTGTGGCTTTCTGTCTAACAGTATATTCCCGAACATATGTATTCACAGGCCAGAAGTTCGGATTAACAATGAGGTCGAAGTTATTAACAGTGATCGAAATTTTAAATGAAGAAATTTTCCTAAGTGCAGAAAATTTGAATTTTTGTATCAATATGTCCGTTTTAGCTTCCAATTTCGATTTAATGTAATGATCAATATCATCAGGCGTAGTATCGCGAAACAAAAACAGTTTTCTTAGGTGGAACAGCTTGAAGAGGTTTTGGAACTAATTGGGCATCAATTGTTCCTGTATGAGTTAATAATGGTGAATTTTGTGAATCATTATCCGATCCACTGCCTATATCGATGGAATGCTCAAATACCGAGAACATGTTGAAGATGTTGAAGGCGCAGAATAAGGATCAATAAACTTTACGGAGTTATTTACAGTTGGAACAGTTGAGCTGCTCAAGGATGGAATTTCTTGTACTTTGCGTGAATTTTCAATCCTTTTAGGGGGAGCGGTGATGACCATCATTAATAAATTTGTCCAAACTCGAAAATTTTTTAAATAATTCACCAATGATTGCCAGTTCGGACTGCAAGGCACAAAACTCATTACTAAGCGTATCGAATTGTCCTTTACAACTACTAAAGAATTTATAAAAATCGATGTTAATATTTTTGCATGCAGAACAAGTCCAGTGCAGAGACTTTGTCTTTGCGAGCAGTACAATTTAAATGATAGTTACTCAAACGTATCCAACATGAGATCATTCTATCATTTCCCGAAATATTATATTTAGCATTTAAGCATTCCATTACCAATTACGTTTTATTATTCAGTTAGTTATGATATAAGGAATCAGTAAGTGAAAAATTGACTATTGGAATATTGATTGAAAATTGATAAATAGATGGCGTAATAGAATAACTTTATCAAATACACAAACCAACACAGTCGTCAATCAACTCAATTGGCGACAGCGACAGCAATAATGGAATAATTTCGGAAAATCGTTTACACATATATGATAACTCAACAAAATCTTATTTTTTAATTGACTCAGGATCGGTGGTCTCAGTTATACCCCCATCATTAGTCAATGCGAAACTTTTCCCCTCGAAAGTTAAACTTTTGGCAGCGAATCAGAGTGAAATCACAACCTATGGTCATTCGGTTATTAAACTAGACCTAGGGTTACGTCGTGAGTTTAAGTGGCTATTTATTATTGCTGACGTTCAATCATCCATAATTGGTGCTGATTTTTTAATTCATTATAATTTGTTAATTGACCTCAAGAGCAAACGACTAGTAGATGGTACAACAAAACTTTCCAATAATGGTAAAATTCGTAGAACGAAAGATTTTAATATTTCGACAATTTCTTCAAGCACACCATTTGCAGCTTTACTCCAAGAGTATGTCAGTATTACAACAACAACTTTAACCCGAAAGGTCACAGGAGATCCAACCGTCGCACATCATATTGAAACCACTGGTAAACCTGTAGCAGATCGCCCACGTAGATTATCTGGAGACAAATTGGCAGCCGCAAAAGCAGAAGTAGATTTTTTGTTGGAGCAAGGTATATGTCGTATATCTAAAAGCCAATGGGCTAGTCCTATACACATTGTAGCGAAGAAAACGGGTGGTTGGCGTGCATGTGGCGACTATCGAAAATTAAACGCTCAAACAGTTCCGGATCGTTATCCAATAGCTAACATCAACGATTTTGCTGAAAGACTATATGGTAAGTCCATTTTTACTACCTTAGATCTAGTAAGAGCCTATTACCAAATTCCGATGGTCGAAGAGGATATAGAGAAAACAGCTCTTTGCACTCCGTTTGGTTTAATAGAATTTTTATATATGCCGTTTGGATTGCGAAACGCCACGCAAACGTTCCAAAGGTTCATGGACTCAGTTCTAAGAGGCTTAGACTTTGTTTATTGTTACATCGACGATATTATCATAATGTCAAGTTCCATCGAAGAGCATAACCGCCACTTGCGATTAGTTTTTGATCGTCTTAGTCAACATGGCTTAACAATCAATGTTAAAAAATGTAATTTTGGCCAACAAGAGGTAGAGTTTTTGGGTTACACTATCAATAGTAGTGGTTGTAGACCTCCCAAAGATCGTGTCACCGCTATTGAAAATTACGCTAAACCCGAAACGATTTGTGAGCTACGAAGATTTCTAGGTGTCATTAATTATTACCGTCGGTGCATACCACATGCAGCTCAATTACAAGCACCGCTTAACAATTTTCTCACGAATTCCAAGAAAAATGATAAGAGAAAAATACCGTGGACACCAGAAGCCGAAAATGCTTTCGAAGCGTGTAAAAGGAGTATAAGTGAGGCTACTATGCTAGCGCATACTGCTCCAAACTCCAAACTTGCACTCATTACGGACGCTTCTGATACAGCTATCGGAGCGGTTCTCGAGCAAAATTTTGATGGTATATGGAGACCGCTGGGGTTTTTCTCCAGAAAGTTGTCAAAGACGGAAAGCAATTACAGCACATATGACAGGGAGTTACTTGCAATTTACGATGCCATTAAACATTTCCGTCATATGTTGGAGGCTCGTCATTTCGTAATAAAAACCGATCACCGACCGCTGGTTTATGCATTTTCACAGAAGCCAGAGAAAGCTTCCCCCCGCCAATTGAGACATTTAGATTTCATATCGCAATTTACAACAGAGATAGTTCATTTGTCTGGCTCAAAGAATACTGTTGCTGATGCTTTGCCTCGTTTAAACGCAATTTCGATGCCATCAACAATATCATATGAGGAACTGCAATCATCACAAGAAACAGACGACGAATTGAAAACCTTACTGGAAGGTAACAGTTCGCTAAAACTTCAAATAGTCCACTTCGATTCTTCATCAATCTATTGCGACATTTCGACAGGTTATGTACGACCTTACGTTCCTAATGAACTACGCCAACAAGTTTTCAACTCTATACATAATCTATCACATCCAGGTGGTAAAACTACACTTCAAGAGATCCGAAAGAAATATGTTTGGCCTAGTATGAAAAAGCAAGTTATCAGTTGGGTTCGTACTTGTTTATTATGTCAAAGAGCGAAGATAACTAAACATAATCGTCTTACACCGAACAAGATAGATGTACCTGATAATCGATTTGACCACGTCCACTTAGATATTGTAATAATGCCACTTGTACAGGGTTTTAGATACTGCCTTACTATGATCGACAGGTTTTCGAGATGGCCAGAATCAGTCCCCTTGAAAGACATGTCTGCTCAAACCGTTGCAACTGCTTTCTGGACTCATTGGATTTCAAGATTCGGATGTCCAAAGACAATAACTACGGACCAAGGTACGCAGTTTGAATCAGCCCTATTCAAATCTTTGACTAATTTCATTGGATCTAAACGAGCTCGAACTACTGCATACCACCCGCAATCAAATGGTATGGTCGAACGATGGCATAGAACATTTAAAACAGCTCTTATGTGCCATCCTAATACTTCATGGATTGACATACTGCCAACAGTACTACTTGGTTTAAGAACCTCATTCAAAGAGGATATTCAAGCTTCTCCATCGGATTTATTATATGGAGGTCCATTACGTTTACCAAATGAATTTTTTGAAAATACTAACGATACTACTGATAATCCTGATGAATTTCTAAAAAAACTTCGCAATCATTTTAGTCTTCTACGACCAATACCAACAGCTCATCATAACAAAAGCAAAATGTTTGTTTTGAAAAATATTGACGACTGCACTCATGTATTTCTTCGCACCGATTCAGTCCGAGAACCACTTCAGACGCCCTACACAGGACCTTATGAGGTAGTTCAACGTTTATCCGACCGGTTATATACCATTAAAATAAAAGATAAAGATGTAAACGTCAGCGTCGACCGATTGAAACCAGCCTTTATTGTCAATAATACTCAACAAGACAATTCTCAACACCAGAAATCTCAAGACTCCAGCTCAAAGCAGCATACCACATCACGACAGTTAGAAACTTCAATCAATGATGATTCTGGAATTATCACTGAAGAAAGTGCATCGTTCCCAGCAGTTCCTGACTTAGTCACTGGAGGGGGAGTGGATGTGGCAGCCCCTAGTCTGTCAGCTAGTGAACGGAGTGAATCTGGCAACACTTTAGATTGCAGAAGAAAAAGAAAACAAAAATTAATACCTCGCGTCGTCTTCGCTGCTACAGTTGTAGGAAATTGATCTTTTAACATAAATTAAAACTTTGTACCTTTGTTAATATAAAATAAATTATATAATAATTAGTAATAGTTTAAAACCTAAATAACGTGTCTTATTTACAATAAACTATAGGTTGTAATAACGAATGAAAGATAAAGGTGACTTTAAAGTTCACTTTAACTAAAATTACTAAGCTTAAGTTTTAATAACGGCCTTTAATGTAAGAAAAATTATTTTTATTTCGTAATACATACTCCTTTTAGCACACAAACAAGTACATACTTTCTCGCTTCTTAAAAAAGGTATCAACCTCAGATTCTACCTTTTCACTACTCATTATAAATTTAAAGGTGTCTACCAATCTACGGCTTTACCTTATTGAGAGATGTAATCAAATAAAGTCATTCTACGTTTTAAAATAAGTGAAATTTAGTAAGATTGCTTACATATTTTACTTTTTTATTATAGAAAAGACTTAAAACCCACAAAGGCTGATGAAAAAGTTTTTTAAGTTCCCGGAAACAATACTACTTACTTACATACTTACTTAATTAGCCATCAACAACCCGGTTAACGGATTTCGGCCTTCCTTAACATATTCTTCCAGGTGTCTCTGCTATTTACGCTCCTTCGCCATAAATGATGGTAGCGGCGAGCCAAGACAAACCAATTCAATAATACTAAAGACAGCAGTAACATCTGGCTTGGTAGGCCCTATGAAGTCAAAGTCATCAGCGTACGCAAACAACTGGCGCTTTTTTTTTACAAATAGACGAAGTTGAAGATAAGGGATCGCCTTGTAATCCCGTACGGTATTAAACAGTTCCGAGATGTACATTCCTCAATGTTATTCTGCATAGCCATATCAGCTTCGCATCAAGCTTAGAGAAAAACACGAATCTTTATGGGGCTATCGAAGGTTGTTGACAAAAAGATTGTGTGTATTCACTTTCTCTTCGTGGGTCTTCCCAAGGATTTGACGTAGTGTAAAGATCTCGTCGTTTTTAGACCTGCCAGGTCTAAAGGCTCACTGATAAAATCGAATCAATGTTTTGACTAGAAGGTTGGAGGTGCGCCTTCCGCTAGTCACAATGTGATCAATCAGGTTGGTTGTTGATCGATCGGGGGAATAAAGCCAAGTGGCTTTACGAATATTAAGGTGTTAAAACTTGGTGCAACATATTACCAAGCGACACGCACCGTGCCGAAATCGATCAACCTCGAAGCATTGGATATAGTGGTCGTACGGAGACTCAATTAATCGACAGTGAAGTCAATGATACCCGTCCGACCTGCGGATTAAAATTTCCGAGGACATTCATGGGCCGGGAACTTATCATATATATTAGCGTAGAAGACATCTTTAACCGCATCGGCCTTTTCTTCCGTTGGATTGTAAGCAGAAAAAAGGCTGATGTTATAAAATTATGTTCTGATGCGGATTGTGGCTATTCTTTGGTTCACGGGAGTAAATCCATATACAAAATGGCGAGGTCTCTTATTGACTACAAATTCGCATCCATATTCGTGATTATCCGTATGGTAGCTGTATAATATATAGCACGATACCAGATTTTTGCATCCTTGTCCTATCCATCGCATTTGCTGTATGGCAGTAATATTATGTAGTTATGAATTTCATGAGAGCATCCGCCAGCTAGACGGAAGCACCTGTCCTATGAAGGGTTCGGACGTTCCATGGGCCTAATCCTAAATAGTTAATCTTTAAATGTTTGCCGTGGTCGTCAACTTTTGAGGAGATCTTTGTAGAGGCTTATGAACTAGTTTTTACTCAAATTTAAATTCCAGGGAACTGGATTTCGCTGCATGCATTAGTTAACGAGTACCGGGTGCAAGTGCAGCATTCAGGAGGGGTCATGTGAATGCTGCGTGTCAATTTGAATACAGCAATGCAAAGATCGTTTTGGAACCTAGGAAACTCTTAATTTAAATCAACATTTTTATTGAAAATTTATTAAATATAATAAAATAGCAATAGGTTTCATATTAAAAAAAAAACAAAAAATTTTATTGGATATATATAGATAATAGAATAGAATTTCGCGTTAAAACCTAATCAATATGGATACGCAAAATCTTAACCTGTATCTTACGTAGTATTATTCGATTCAGTTTACACTTAAATTTTACGGTTAGACATCTGTTGTATTAAATTTTATGTCTGTTTAGGACACCTCCTATGTTAGTGTTCCGAGGTGGAACCAATTATAGATATTAGATTGACCGAAAATAAGTATTTAGAAAGAATCGATCCCACAACCTTCAACTTGGACTACCAGAATTCAACTTAACTGCTTTCTTTTAATAAAATTGCTATTAAAAGTTGAAAAATACTGAGCCTTTGTTTTATAAACATAATTATTTATTTTTAAAGGAAAACATTTTATTTTGTATTCATCTTTGCAGAAAAATGATGAAGCAGGCAGAAATTAATTTCCAAACAAAATTAGACAGTTAAAAGAGTTGAAACAGACCAATCGTATTCCCTGTAGATATCGATATGTAGTTTATTCAGTTTTAGCAATTCAACGTTCCTACACTGGCAAGCTTCAGTCATGACTGGTGAATCAGAATTTATCTAAGGACTATTTAATATCATATGTATATCAATCTAATATATAAAATTCTCCTGTTACGGTATTAGTGGTTAAACTCCTTCGAAATGGATCGACCGATTTTTATGAAATTGTGTGGGCATTTCGAGTAGGTCTGAGAATCGGAAAACATCTATTTTTCATATCCATAAATGGTAAGAGGGCGTGGCAAATCGTTAAAATTGAATATTTAGGTAGATATTGATCGTAGGT